>CM065802.1:59839810-62239810 GCA_033398695.1 Orobanche coerulescens
GNCNNCNCAATATACAAAACAACCAGAATGGGGTCACCATCCCCAAATTTACACTTACAAAGAAATCATTCAAAGATCACTATGTTAAAATTGCGCTACTACCGCACCAATGGAATCACATAGTACATATGTTCCGGTTTCACAATATCCCAAGTTTCCAAAATAATATTATGTGCATGAATCTACAACACGCAACATATTTCTCTTATCCGATAACTCAACCGATCATCACCGGATAATCAAACTGCCATACTAAAGTTCGAATCTCTTTTCCTCGTACCATACTGATGTCTTATCCAGTTCTTGAATCTCATTCAGAACTTCACCACGATATGCATTATGCATTAAATGCGTATGTACATCAATCACATTTTCAAAACCAGTTTGAAATTATATAATCTTGTCAAGGAGACAAATTTTCGAAAGTTCTTTCAAAAATTTCAAAACTCAAAACATAAATTTTGGTAAGACCACCAAATCAATTCTCGAAAAACAAACTGGTTCGCTGGTGCCAAGTATTTGATAACATTTTCCTTCGAATCCACACGATTTCGAAGTTTTAAAATGAAAACTATGCAAATGATTGACCACATCCGTACTCCTATATACCAATCCGGCTCGTCACAAATCCCACTGATATTCCATCAGAAAACTACACGATAGAATCCAAAATCTCAATGTATAAACTCCGACAAAAACTCCTTTTCCACATATGACTCGCAACGTCAATCATTTTACATCCTGGATCACCTCAATTATGCTATGACAATGCATTGAAACAAATCAACACAGCGAAAGACTTCCCGAGGAGTTTCTTTTGAACAAGTAATCCAGAACCCCGAAAGGCAGGAACGACATAGATAAACGATTGATAAAGTGTTTTACAAGTCTCAGGAGTTTTTAAGAAAATAGAAAAGTCTTTTGAAATATTAGGGTCTCAGCCCGTATCTCGTTCCGCATTACAAGAATCTTAAAAAGTAGGAAACTCTTTTTCGGACCCCAAGTCCTGAGTTATAAAACAATTTCAAAAAATCTATTGGGTCTCGGCCCAAAAATCATTTACGGTAAAACATCCGTAAAACATTCATTTTGAAAAGTATCATTTTCAAATGCTCAAAAACAGTTCATATATCTCAAAATGAACTAACATGACTACATGTTCTCCTGAACAATCCACAATATGTCTCCCAAATGCACAAATTGCCGTTCCAAAACTTAATCGACATATTGATTTCCAAAATCATAACTTCTCAAGATCATCAATCCTGTCCCAACTCTGTCATCTTATACTGTAACGCATAATATCTTTCTGAACCTCAGAACATATCAACTTAGAACGACAATAAATCTCAATGCAATTCAAAAATCCAATACTTACAGATCGTGAAGCCGACGATTCCCCGTGATACTAGCACATGTCTCGACTCAAGAAAATACTCGACACAGATATTTTCAAAACACACATTTTGCAAACTCAGTTCAACTCGAGAAAACAACACAGCTCTATCTGAAGAAACACGTTAATACTATTTGGAAAAGTTTATAACAAGACTAGTGCTACACTGGCAAATCGCACAATGCATAAGCCCGAGTGAACAACAAAAACTCACGGCTCCAATATTTTTCAATCGACAACTCAAATGACGCGACAGAAATATGACCCAACTCGACCCAACTGCCTAGGTTTTCTCAACCTAAGCTCTCTGATACCATATTCTGTAACACCCCCAGATCCGACCGGGAATATTACAGCGCCGTGGGCCCCGAGATGGAACCCACAAGGCTGAAGAAAATTTTCGCAAACATTTACAAACGCCCAAGAGGCTAACGACGGTATTATCTATTAAAAATGTTCGAAGATTTATAAAGCTTGTTTATCAAACCGTCGTAAAAACTCATTTGAAACCACAAGGCCCAAAATGCCAAAACTCAACAGTTTAAAAACATACGTTAAGCTATCGCTTACACGTACCGACATAATAGATTTAGAAAATGGTTGCCAAGGTAACTTAAGTTACCGGATACCGAAAAGGCCAATTAAAGATACTCGCGCAGCGGATAAAGACAAACAATTAAAATACTCTAGCAGCGGAATACAACAATTGATCAGAAACTCAAAACACAAATACATGCCCTTGCCAGTATCCTCCGGGAAGTTCATCTCTCCACGACCGCTACAAGCTTAATAATCCAAGAACCTAAAAAGGAAGCCCACGACGGGGTCAGCCATAATATCCAACAATGATAATCATCACATCTCGTCAATAATTACATATCAATGGAAATACTAAGTAAGAATACGACCAATGTAATCTTACCGTCGTAACTTTACGAGAATCCACGATACGTATCCTTAACAACACATTAAAATAATACCGAAATATCTGCACGGTATCTCAACAATACTCAAGGTTCTCCAAAACATTATCATAACTCGCGATACGGAAATTATGCCAACTCTGGCCAATTTAATCCATCGGATAACATCGATAATTCCAATAAGATAATCGATTGTCCATCAAAAAACAAGTACCAAGGAAATAGGGAACATACCTCAAGATACGAAATACCATTACCATCACGTCAGTCTAATCCGAGATCAGATCAACACAACATACGGACATGGTCCTAACACAAGACCTACAAATGCATACTCATATGACAACGTCAATATGATCACAACAATAACGACAATGTATACTTATGGCAAACCCATAATATACATATGCACAACTACAATACATGGCAATCCGATGATCCAGCGTTCACTGCCTATATCCCCCGATGATCCCGTCAGACCAACCCGAGGTGGAAAACCCGTCCGATGATCCAGCGCACGCTAGCATAGATCCCCCGATGATCCCGTCGGACCAACCCGACGTGGACATATGACAACAATGCACAACTGCACAAAACAACAGTACACAATACACGACAACAACAATGCACAAATGCATGATAACAACGATACACGAATGTATCACGACATGATCAACACAAATAATAAAAATGATTAGAGTACTTGCCCCGAGTCCTTCGAGAACGATCTCAATGTCTAAACCATCACGAACCATTATCCTCAATACTCGACGGTCCAAAGTATCACGGATTGCAGATAATTCATATCTTCGTCTTTATCACAATATATCCTCGATATACAAGTATACCAATAACAAAAGTAAATCATATACATTATGATTTAGATTCCCAAAACTCGAATACGATTTATAATCTCAAATCTCCTGTGATTACGATTATAAACATTGTTATACGAATTATACACGAATGAAACGGAAACCATTCATTAAATATTATGAACTGAGCAAGTAATAACTTACTTCGATACCGATACAATGACGAGGAAGCTGCTACCAATTTCATTGTCTTCGTCTACTAGCTCCTCGGCCCTGACCAACGCCATTCACGAACATACTCGAACACGACCACAACATACGGTTATAAACACCGATCATTTATCTCAACCTATTACAATAATCGATAAACAACAAGTTCGTCAACAATCAACAATCGATAAAATCAATTCACAAACCGAACGGCTCGACAATATCACGATTAAACACTAGTCGGATCAATCCTACTCAAACCAGCATGAATTTACAACCACAACACGAAAATACTGCACTTTTTGCCTTCTTAGGGCACGTTAATCACCTAACGTAGCGTGCGCTAAGTTGCTCCCGTTAGCGCGCGCTAGGCAGTAAACGTAGCGTGCGCTAATGCTGTACAGATGCATGTTTTTCAGATACCAATCAACTTATGGCGATTTCAAGAACACTAAGTGATTCTGAATCATGTTCAAAGCTATCAAAACAATGAAATCCGATATCCTTTAACATATAAACAATCATCCAACTTATAATCCAAGTTCTATATCCATATATCATCCTCCTTAATATTAATACACGAAACGTCAAGAACATAACCACACTTCCTTAATCTTCCATTACAAAGAGTAATCATCTACAATAACATCAACATCCGAAACTGAGGAGAAGGATTAATCCACTTATCTCAAGAAAACGAACAACACAATCCAAATCACAAGAATCATATTAATATCATCATACTCTGGTAATCCATCTCATAATCATGCTTGTCAACTTGTTTATGTAATAATCATCAACTCAAGAACATCAACATTCAATCCAAAACGAAATCCAAAGATGAAGAGTAATTACCTCTTTGAAGGAATGGATTGAATCCCAAGGTTGAATCCGTTTTCAATCACTTCCAAGTTTCAAATGTTGTTAGGAATGATCAACTCAAGTGTTTGGGACCTCAACTTCTCTATAAGACCTCTCTCTATCGTTCACATGAAGAAATGGACGGAAATGACGAATAATGGCCAACTGCACTTATATATTGTACATTACTAACGTACGCTAACATCTTCAGTTAACGTACGTTACACACGTAGCGTGCGCTAACTGTCTTTGTTAGCGTGCGCTATCGAAGTCCAGAGGCAACTGTCTTACCGCGTGAAGTGATTTACGTACGCAATGCCCATGCAATAGCGTACGTAAATGCCTCTATTTAGCGTACGCAAGTGTCTTACCTTAGTGTGCGCTACTCATAGTTGACTCGTTTGTCTGTATGTTCCGAAGACTGGTCCACACGCCGAAAGTGCTGACGAGGATAAGATTCCTTTTTGTCCGATATACAGTTAGCGTGCGCTAACCATCATGCATTAGCGTGCGCTAACACTACATTACAACATCCTTTGACTTACCAGAACGTGCGCCGAAAGTGGCCTGGTCCACACGTAGATTCCTTCTGATCTGACTGCACTTGCGTGCGCTACATTCTGCCTCTAGCGTGCGCTAACCATGAACGATAGCGTGCGCTATACTTGACCATTAGCGCGCTAGTCAGGCTATACTTAGCCATTTCCAACTCTTCTCGTCTGTCTCGACATACTAGATACGTACACTCACACACTGAATACATATACTTAATTCCATAATATTCTCATATGATACATAATATCCTCAATTGCAATTGTCGACCAAGTACGACAATTATACCGATACTGACATCTCAGTCCTTCATTTATTTTATCTATACTATACAGATTCCATGCTGTACAATATAACTCGGATAAAATAATATTAAACAACGGTAGTAGAAATTCCGGATATTACAAGCAAGGGCGCCCACACTTGGTGGCTTTCAGTGAAGCCAACTGATGGTGTATATACTTGGGAGGAATTTAAAAACCTCATGCTAGACTGTTACTATCCAGTGCCACTCCGTGAGGCCAAGCTGTCAGAATTGCTGAACACAAACCCGTCTGAAGACGGTGATGTACTATCTGTTGCCGAGAAATTTCAGGCATTCCTTCCTTTGGCCTCATCGATTGTCCGAACGGAGGCCGATAAGATCAAATACTTTCTAAAGAGGCTTGAACCCCGAATGAGAATGCAGCTGTTGAATCACCACTGTACGACCCTACCATATTTCATCGAGAAAGCTCTGGAATACGAACTTACCGCAAAGGAGATTTCCAAGAATCAACCACAGTCCAATAATAAGAGATCCCGAAACCAGAATCAGACTGACCGTAACTGGGGGACATTCAGGAAGCCCCAGTCGTTGCCGAACCCTTCTGAACGACCACCCATGGCGTCGAAGCCAGCCGGATCGCACTCTCGACCGGTCAGGTCATCTGTTGTGTGCTATAACTGTGGGGAGCAGGGGCACATCAGCTCCAAATGCCCGAAGTCGGCCGTCGCATGCCATACTTGTGGGAAGAATGGGCATCGTGCTCGTTATTGCAGGAATGGACTGGGACGTGATCCAGTAGCATCTCATGCTCCAGTTCAGTCTTCTATCCAGGACCGTGTACCTCCGTCCGCTTCTTATCAGACTACTGGGGCAACCCGAGGGATGGGCCGTGGAAACCAAGCTGGTGCATCTCGTGCCGGATCTGCGAAACCCAGGATTTACGAGATGAAGAAGGCCGACAATCCCGAAGCCAGCATGATTGTAGGTACTCTAGAGATCCGATCTCAGCCCGTCTGTGTTCTTTTTGATACTGGTGCTTCACACTCCTTTTTATCTGCTTCTTGTTTGAGTCATTTGCAATTAGATCATGTTACCAATTGTGAACCTTATGTAATTGGTCTACCCGATGGTAGAAGAATTGTTGGGAATCGTGAAGTGCATAACTGTCCGATTCGCATGAACGACCGTGAGTGGTTGTCGAATTTAATTGTGGTCGATTTACCTAAAGATGATGTGATCTTGGGTATCGATTGGATGGATCGTCATGATGCCATACTTAGTGTCCGCAAGCGAACAGTGACCGTCACATCTAACGATGGTGTTGAGTGTATCTTTCAGGGTGACAATGTCAGCTGTTCCGGTAGAGTTATCAGCGCTATGAAGTGAAACTACTTAATCAAGGGTGTATTGGTTATTGGTGTTACATGACCAAAACAACGGATCGACCAGTCGAATTGGCCGATATTCCGGTAGTCCGAGATTACCCAGATGTATTTCCAGATGAGTTGCCAGGCTTACCTCCACATCGTGATTTAGAGTTTACTATTGAATTAGAGCCAGGTACGTCCCCGCTTTCGAAAGCACCGTATTGTATGGCTTCGACTGAGATGCAGGAGTTGAAAAACAAGCTTGAGGAGTGATCGGCCAAAAACTTTTCTTAAAAACAGGAGTTCTTGAGTCGCTCGCAAATATATACGAGGTAGAAGTAGTTTGTGGTAAGTTCTACCAAGGTCTTTTCTCTCGAGGATTGTCCAACAGGGCTTCGTATAATTTTTTGTTACAAATTGCGAAAAATAAATACTAAAATAGATTATTGGGTTTTTAAATATTAATTAAATTAAAATGCACTATTTTTAATTTAAACTATTTTTTAATAAGACTATTTTATATAAGACTATTTTTTATAAGACTATTTTTAACTAGACTATTTATATTAAGACTATTTATACTAGACTATTTATATTAAGACTATTTATATTAAGACTATTTATATTAAGACTATTTATGCTAGACTATTTATATTAAGACTATTTTTATTAAGACTATTTTTAATACTACTATTTTTAAGAAAACTATTTTTATACTAGACTATTTTTAACTAGTGAAAATGAATAGAATTAAAATGATTTGGGAATTTATAAAATCTAGGGGATTACGGGTTCATTAAATTAGGTATTTAATTAAGTATAGGAATTGATTTATATGGATATAAAAGAAAAATTGAATATTTATCGAGTAATCAACTTTTCACCTCCGTACTTTCGTAATCAAAGATGTCTTAATCGCTGTCTCTTTTTTAAGATGTTGATAACAAGATTAACACTTGATAGATTGAAAAGATGTGTTTCTAATACACTTAACAATCAATCAAGGAGGTTTCACTAGTAGAAATAGGATATGATCAATCTCTATTTAAACCAATTAGTCCTTTCATTTCTCTAACTTGACTATTTTTAGGATAAACGATCGTTCATCGAGTAATCAACTTTTCACCTCCGTACTTTCGTAATCAAAGATGTCTTAACCACTTTCGCAATCTTAAGATGTTGATAACAAGATTAACATTTGATAGATTGAAAAGATATGTTTCCAATTCACTCAACAATCAATCAAGAAGGTTTCATTAGTAAAAATAGGATATGATCAATCTCTATTTAAACCAATTAGTCCTAAAAATAGTTTAAATCAATCAAATACTCAATATATAACCTAATAGAAATCCCCTTCCCTAGGAAGAAGGATTAGCTACTCATCGGTTTATACATACTAAAATTATAATAGAAATAATTGATATATATAATATATATATAGAAACTTTTAATTACTAGAACTTAATGACAATAGATAAAACTTACTTGAATATGATGAATCAAAGTGCAAGAAACAAACTTCAAAATATAACTTCAAATTTGTTTAAAGGTTACAAGCTTACAAAATTTGAAAGTAAAACACTAAGTAAAATACTAAGTGCTTATTGATCAAGCACTTTTCAATTACAAACTAAATGAAAGAAAAACTTCAAACCAAAAATAAAATACAAACTAAAATTGAAAGTTCTAAGGAAAATATATTGCTAAAGGAAAGGAGTATTTCTTAGCAAGAAGTTGAGGATTTCTTGGTAAGAATGTGGGTTATTTTGCAATGGGTGAACATGTCCTTTTATAGGTGATTTTCAAGAATACAATTGATTATTTAATTCAAAATATCTATTGTAATATCATTTTATTAATTCTTTGTTCACACTTCACCCATGTCTTTGAATTTTCAGATTTTTGACCAAAAAAATATCTTGTGGTTGATTTCACAAGTTGGTCAAAAGTGGACTAATTTTGCATGGCATCTGCTGAAACACGGCGATGAAAAACGGCCCAGTTTGCCCCGTGTTTGTGCGCCGTTTTGTGGTGACTCGGTCTCTTCCGGAATACGCGCGAGGACACGGCACTAAATGCCGGCCGTGTGTGAAACGGCCCAAGACACGGCCCTTGTTGCGCCGTATGTGAAACGGGCCGGCGTAACACGGTCCATTTTGCGCCGCTTTGTATGGTCGTTTGTCTGGAAAATTCCCGTCGTTGGATTTGATCTTGTTTTCCGTTCTTTTTGATGCTTCATGTCAGCAATCTGTAAAATAACCATTTTTAGCTCATGTTTGGACATATCTGTAAAATATATATTTTAAATCACAAATCAGTACAATTATGCCCGGAAAAATGAATATTTTGTATATGAATTTTAGATCAATTATGCACTAATCAAATACCCCACACTTAAATTCTTGCTAGTCCCGAGCAAGACTCATTATTAATCACACACAAAATAAAAATTAAAATAAGACACAAAATAAAAAAAAAAAAATAATACACATAAATTTAAGAAAAATAATTATATATAAAGATAAAAAGAGATCAAAATGCCATTAATACACAATAACCAACTTTATACAGTAGATAGAAAATGAATCAAGATTCAAAATAAATCTACTAACGATTTTGAAGTTAAAACACGGTTTTTATTTTTGTAATTCCAAAATACAAGGTTTTCCACCCAAAAGGTTGATTATTTCTTTCCCACTCGTGACTTCACACGACTCCCTTTAATGGTTGCTCTCGATCACTCGTTTATTTTTCGACTCAATATGAAGAAGAATTTCATCGGCGTCATCAAATATTGTGATTTTCACAAAATTGAGTGTATTGAAATTCAGCTGCTAATTAATTCAAATCTGCTCATAAACTACATCCCTTTTAGTGATAGCTTTCACCGTTATTTGCTAACGTGTAGCTCTTTTCACTAACACAATTTCTATCTCATTATTTTCTTTCGTAAAAGGTGATAGCTTTCACACCGTTATTTGCTAACGTAGCTCTTTTCACCAATTTTTCTCGAGACGGCATTTACGCACCAACAATGGTTAGTCCTTTATTTTTCGCAAAATTTAAGACTTCCAAAATTAGGCAAATTGTCGCCAACACTTCTCCTTTTCGTCATTTATTTTTTAGGTGATAGCTTTCACATCGTTATTTGCTAACGTGTAGCTCTTTTCACCAATGACTCCTTTTTTTTTTTTAGGGAATAGAATTTTTGCGTAAAATTATTTTTAGTTAAGCATGAAAAATCAAAAACTCCACAAATTAAGTAAATTTCGCTTTATTTTTCATCAACCAATTGATTCTTCTTTTCTCAAGGTAACGAATGACTCGATTTTATATGATAATTACAAGGCTTGGAAAGAGAGATTAAGGCTCAAAAAAATTTTTGGAATATACAATTTTTTTACGGTTAAAACAATTTTAGAAGCTTGTATATAGTTAATTTATTGGTGTTTATGGCCGATCTAGAAATCTCACAAATCAAAATACTATATATATATATATATATATACTAAAAAAATTTAAGGCAAATAAAAACACACCAAAATACTAACACACTAAAACATACTAAAACAAACCACCCCCAAACTTGAAAATAAAACTGTCTCGCTTATAAAATAAAAATAAAAATCAATGCGTAAAAGCGAATACTCCCGTTAAGAAAGTTGATGTCCGAGCCTAACGCCTTTTAGAATCTGCAAGAGAATAAATATACGAGGCACACACAAAAGAAAATAAAATATACTCGTAAGTATAACATAATTTTTAGATGCGCATCAAGAAAGTCCGAAGAGTCGCCTTACGCCGCCATCAAAGTTTTTATAAAAGCAAAACAGAAATAAAAATTACAAAGAATACATAAATCGCGAATAGATGCGCGTCAAGAGATCAAGAAGAAACTCCTTAAGCCGCCATCATTTAGCACGATTATTACACACGTAAAGTAAAAATACAAGAGGTCCGTCATGGGTTATCAAAGGGAGAGGAATGAATCCACTTTTCGTTTTCTCACCGTAAAATCTTCTACCTGCACAATTTTAGCTAGAGTGGATCTGGTTGAGGAACAAATTCATTGAGTTTTTGATTAGTTCTTCGGTGTTGTTGCAACGACTATGATTCGTTTTGCACGCTCGAAATAAAGCCCTTTTCGGCAGAGTAGTCGATGAAAGACAGAAACCATCAAAGAAACCATTGACATTAAGCACTCTATTGGTTTTGATGAACATTTAGTTGGCTCTGGTAACCACATGAAAAAGTTCCTCAAGGGTGCCAAAACCACCGGAAGGGCGATAAAGGCGCGAATTATTTATCATGTGAGTTATGCGATCTTGCATATTCACAGATCTAAACTCATCTCCAATAGTTGACCCGGTGATTTTACTTTCAGCCAGAGGTTTTGGGATTACTCCCAATACTCTTACTCCTTCCATATAGGCAGAAGCAGCAGCTCGTCCCATTAATTCTAGACTTCCTCCTCCGTAAACTACATGAATGCATTTTTCTCCTAAGGTACGACCCAAGTCGTGGGCCGCTTGATGAAGCATGCCTCTTTTCCATAACTAGATCCACCGAATATGCAGCATGTGTAAAATTTTTTTGTGAAAGATGATGACTCCATTTTTGAAAAGAATTTTTTTTTAGAGAGAAAAAGAGAAAAGTACAAGTTTGAGGGATGAATAAAAGAAACAAGCACAAAGGTTATTTATAGAAGAAAAGATGAGGAAAAATTGTTTAACAAGTTTGTGATTGCGTTTGATTGTGCTTCAACTACTCAATAGAATAATGAAAGCTTTTATCGCGTATCACATTTTTTATTCAGAAAATCTCACCACACGACAAAAATAAAAGATACTTACGCGTATGTACAGTAGTTGTGATTGTGGCTCACATCTTCCTCGATTTTACGTTCGAAGCGGCCTAAACGCCTTCTATGAGTCGGGAGAAGCTTCCCATCCAATTTTCTTACAAATTGGCAAACAGGTCTTTTAACGTCGATTCCCAAGACGTTGTTCATATTCGGTTTGAATTTATTCCACAAACATTGAATTCCGTAATACACAAGTCCACTAGGATGCGTGTCAAGAGAAATTTCGATATTATCTAAATTCTCCTTATTCGGACCATCATTAGTGAACCGAATTTTATCTTCTCTGTTTGTAGATGGAATTCCTAAAGATCGACATTTTGCATTACGGTTCCATCTAGCACATTTATAGCAAAGCGGCTAGAATCTTTGCTCGTCGTTTCTTGGCATATGAACTTTTCCAAGCCCTGGTAAGAATCTAGTTGGTGTTTCGTGAATTCACCTTCTATTCTTACTTTGGCTTCGATAATGAATCTTATGTCAAAAGGTATGCTTTTATTCGTAAGCAACCTCATCCTTTCAAGCCTTGTCTGGTAAATTTTTAAAATTGCATTTTTGCTTAGAAAGGGAAATCTTTTTTCAATTTTATACAATGATTCATCCATGACCATAAAAAATTAAAATAAAAACGATAAAATATCTACAAATATCAGTTGTTTGTGGGAAACTGAAAAATCCGACTTTAATAGTCACGGAGTACCGTTATCCGCCACTTGACCGGACAGAAAAATTATATTTGGCCTAAAACAATCCCCGGCAACGGCGCCAAAATTTGATCGGCCAAAAACTTTTCTTAAAAACAGGAGTTCTTGAGTCGCTCGCAAATATATACGAGGTAGAAGTAGTTTGTGGTAAGTTCTACCAAGGTCTTTTCTCTCGAGGATTGTCCAACAGGGCTTCGTATAATTTTTTGTTACAAATTGCGAGAAATAAATACTAAAATAGATTATTGGGTTTTTAAATATTAATTAAATTAAAATGCACTATTTTTAATTTAAACTATTTTTTAATAAGACTATTTTATATAAGACTATTTTTTATAAGACTATTTTTAACTAGACTATTTATATTAAGACTATTTATACTAGACTATTTATATTAAGACTATTTATATTAAGACTATTTATATTAAGACTATTTATGCTAGACTATTTATATTAAGACTATTTTTATTAAGACTATTTTTAATACTACTATTTTTAAGAAAACTATTTTTATACTAGACTATTTTTAACTAGTGAAAATGAATAGAATTAAAATGATTTGGGAATTTATAAAATCTAGGGGATTACGGGTTCATTAAATTAGGTATTTAATTAAGTATAGGAATTGATTTATATGGATATAAAAGAAAAAATGAATATTTATCGAGTAATCAACTTTTCACCTCCGTACTTTCGTAATCAAAGATGTCTTAATCGCTGTCACTTTTTTAAGATGTTGATAACAAGATTAACACTTGATAGATTGAAAAGATGTGTTTCCAATACACTTAACAATCAATCAAGGAGGTTTCACTAGTAGAAATAGGATATGATCAATCTCTATTTAAACCAATTAGTCCTTTCATTTCTCTAACTTGACTATTTTTAGGATAAACGATCGTTCATCGAGTAATCAACTTTTCACCTCCGTACTTTCGTAATCAAAGATGTCTTAACCACTTTCGCAATCTTAAGATGTTGATAACAAGATTAACATTTGATAGATTGAAAAGATATGTTTCCAATTCACTCAACAATCAATCAAGAAGGTTTCATTAGTAAAAATAGGATATGATCAATCTCTATTTAAACCAATTAGTCCTAAAAATAGTTTAAATCAATCAAATACTCAATATATAACCTAATAGAAATCCCCTTCCCCTAGGAAGAAAGATTAGCTACTCATCGGTTTATACATACTAAAATTATAATAGAAATAATTGATATATATAATATATATATAGAAACTTTTAATTACTAGAACTTAATGACAATAGATAAAACTTACTTGAATATGATGAATCAAAGTGCAAGAAACAAACTTCAAAATATAACTTCAAATTTGTTTAAAGGTTACAAGCTTACAAAATTTGAAAGTAAAACACTAAGTAAAATACTAAGTGCTTATTGATCAAGCACTTTTCAATTACAAACTAAATGAAAGAAAAACTTCAAACCAAAAATAAAATACAAACTAAAATTGAAAGTTCTAAGGAAAATATATTGCTAAAGGAAAGGAGTATTTCTTAGCAAGAAGTTGAGGATTTCTTGGTAAGAATGTGGGTTATTTTGCAATGGGTGAACATGTCCTTTTATAGGTGATTTTCAAGAATACAATTGATTATTTAATTCAAAATATCTATTGTAATATCATTTTTAATTCTTTGTTCACACTTCACCCATGTCTTTGAATTTTCAGATTTTTGACCAAAAAATATCTTGTGGTTGATTTCACAAGTTGGTCAAAAGTGGACTAATTTTGCATGGCATCTGCTGAAACACGGCGATGAAAAACGGCCCGGTTGCCCCGTGTTTGTGCGCCGTTTGTGGTGACTCGGTCTCTTCCGGAATACGCGCGAGGACACGGCGCTAAATGCCGGCCGTGTGTGAAACGGCCCAAGACACGGCCCTTGTTGCGCCGTATGTGAAACGGCCGACAGAACACGGTCCATTTTGCGCCGTTTTGTATGGTCGTTTGTCCTGGAAAAATTCCCGTCGTTGGATTTGATCTTGTTTTCCGTTCTTTTTGATGCTTCATGTCAGCAATCTGTAAAATAACCATTTTTAGCTCATGTTTGGACATATCTGTAAAATATATATTTTTAATCACAAATCAGTACAATTATGCCCGGAAAAATGAATATTTTGTATATGAATTTTAGATCAATTATGCACTAATCAAGGAGTTGACTAAGAAAGGCTATATTCGACCTAGTACGTCCCCTTGGGGAGCACCAGTACCTTTTTTACGGAAGAAAGATGGATCCCTGCGTTTGTGCATTGATTACCGTGAGCTGAACAGGGTAACCATCAAGAACAAATATCCATTGCCTCGTATTGATGATTTATTGGATCAAATTCAGGGAGCTGCTGTGTTTTCTAAGATCGACTTGAGATCCGGGTATCATCACTTGAGGATTCGAGAGTCTGACATTTCGAAGACCGCTTTTCGTACTCGCTATGGGCATTATGAGTTCGTAGTGATGCCTTTTGGACTAACTAATACACCGACGGTATTCATGGAGTTGATGAATCGGGTTTTTATTAATTATCTGGATCGCTTCGTAGTCGTTTTTATTGATGACATTCTGATTTACTCTCGTGACCATGAAGAACATGAGCGTCATCTCCATCAGGTTCTCGATGCATTGAGGCGAGAACAGCTTTATGGAAAATTTTCTAAATGTGAATTCTGGATGCGTGAGGTTATCTTTCTCGGGCATGTGATATCAGCCGATGGGGTGAGAGTAGACCCACAGAAAATAGAAGCTATCCGAGACTGGCTACCACCAAAGAACGTGAAGGAAGTTCGCAGTTTCTTGGGTCTAGCAGGTTATTACCGACGGTTCGTGGAAGGGTTTTCCAAGATTTCCCAACCGATGACTAACCTGTTGAGGAAGGATAAGAAGTATTTGTGGTCAGAGTCATGTCAGCAAAGTTTTGATGAACTCAAGAGTCGATTGATTTCAGCACCTGTTTTTATTCTACCAAAAGGAACAGAAGGATTCATGGTGTATAGTGACGCGTCGAGACAGGGCCTTGGATGTGTACTGATGCAGGAAGGGAAAGTGATTGCCTATGCATCGAGACAATTACAACCCTATGAATTTAACTATCCGACCCATGATTTGGAGCTAGTAGCCGTGGTGTTTGCTTTAAAAATCTGGCGTCACTATCTGTACGGAGTTGCCTGTCAAATTTTTATTGATCACAAGAGCTTGAAGTATATTTTTACTCAGAAGGAGTTGAACATGAGGCAGAGAAGGTGGCTGGAACTAATCAAAGACTATGATATCGAGATCCTTTATCATCCGGGCAAAGCAAATGTGGTTGTCGATGCCTTGAGTCGTAAGACAGTACAGGAACAGATGTTTGCCCGCTTGACAGTCCAGAGGGAATTGCAGTTAGAGTTCGTGAGGCCAGAAATTGAAGTCTGGTTACAGCATATTCAGGGACAACTGTGCACACTTGAGATTTCATCGTCCCTAGATGACAGAATCAGATCGAAGTAGATTACGGACCCATTCTTATCTCGAGTTCGGGATGAAGTAACTCAAGGGAAAGCCCCTGGATTTGTGATCCACGAGGATGGATTAATACGCTTCAGGAATCGAGTTTGTGTACCCGCATATGAAGAGTTGAGAAACTCTATCCTGTGAGAGGCCCATGCTACCTCGTACTCCATTCACCCGGGATCTAGAAAGATGTATAAGGATTTGAAACAATGTTATTGGTGAGGGAATATGAAGCGTGAAGTTCCAGAGTTCGTATCGAGATGTTTAACCTGTCAGCAGGTTAAGATTGAGCATCAGCGACCTGCATGAATGCTGAAACCGCTCCTGATTCCCGAGTGGAAATGGGAGGACATATCGATGGATTTTATCACTAGCTTGCCGACGAGTCGTCGAGGGATGAATATGATTTGGGTGATTGTGGACCGTCTAACCAAATCAGCCCACTTCTTGGAGATTAAAGACACATGGGGACCTAAGAGATTGGCCCAGCTGTTTTTTAAAGAGATTGTAAGGTTACATGGTACCCCCAAGAGTATTGTATCAGATCATGACGGGTGATTCGTGTCTCACTTCTGTAAAGCAGTTCATCGTGCGATGGGCACGTAATTGAACTTCAGTACGGCATTTCATCGGCAAACTGATGGTCAGACTGAAAGGACTATCCAAACTCTAGAGGATATGTTGAGGGCATGCGCTCTTGATTGGAAGGACGATTGGGAAGCCCAACTACCTTTAGTGGAATTCACTTATAATAATAGTTGACACGCTGCGATTCAGCTGGCACCTTATGAAGCATTGTATGGCCGTCGTTGTAGGTCTCCTTTGTGCTGGGACAATTTATCTGAATCTTTGGGTACGGGACCCAATATGTTGTTAGCAGACCATGAAAAAATCACTCTGATTAGGAGTCGTTTGTTAACGGCTCAAATCCGACAGAAGTATTACGCAAATAACCATCAACGACCGCTTGAGTTCGAAGTTGGCGAGTATGTACTAATGAAGGTGTCTCCTACTCGAGGTGTTTTTCATTTTGGGAAGAGGGGCAAGCTGAGTCCGAGGTATATCGGGCCGTTCGATATTTTGGAGCGAGTAGGCGATCTGGCCTATCGTCTGGCGTTGCCACCAGCTCTGAGTCGGATTCATAATGTGTTTCATGTCTCCCAGTTGAGAAAATATGTTGTTGATCCAAGTCATATACTTCAGTTCGATGAGATCGAGATAGCGGAGGATCATTCGTACGAGGAGCGTCCCGTACAGATACTTGAGAGGAGGATCAAGTAGTTGCGGAACAAGACGATTCCCCTACTGAAGGTTCAGTGGTCACAACATGGAGTCGAGGAAGCTGCGTTGGAGACGGAGAGCAGCATGCGAGAGAAGTATCCCGAGTTGTTTACCCCTTAGTTTCGAGGACGAAACTCCTTTTAAGGGGGGAGTATGTAATATCCGAATGTTTGATATGTAATTTATCTATATTTGGAACCTTCTTGATATTTGCTTATGTCGTATTTCTGATTGATATATGTTTCTACGCATTCGTAAAATCAATATTGTGGATTGTATGATTTTATAGAGTTTTAGTTGTGCATGTTCTCATTCATGATTAGTGCATGCTACACTTGTTTCGTAGCGCACGCTAATACTGGGTGGTAGCTTACGCTAATGTTATAACTTAACGCGCGCTACACAGTCAACCGGATCGAGACAGGATCAGTAGGTGGGGAACTGGATCGCGGGAATCACGGACCCTTTTGGACTCACCCGGACTACTTTTGGAAAGTTGAGTCAACAGGGTTTAGCGCACGCTACAGAGTTGTTCTAGCGCGTGCTAAATGAAGGTCGGTGGGCAGTCAGTGAGCTTCGTAAAACTTGTTAGCGCATGCTAACGAGTGTATAGCCCACGCTAACCCGCATTACTAGCGTACATTAAGGCTATTCAGCATACGCAAGGCCGAGGACAGTAGAATGCAGTAGCCTGAGAGCCCGTTAGCGCACGCTAAGCTGGAAGTGTAGTGCACGCTATTAATCATTTCTTATAAATAAGACTGCACCCCCATCTCATTTTTCACCCTGAACTTCGGCTTTTAATCGACTGCCACGACCTGGATTAGCATCCTCCCGATATTTCCACCCTATATAAACCTCTACCCATGATTTGTTGAAGGCATAGAACATTGAAGATTGGTGTTCAAGCATCCGACGTTGATTTGCACCAAGTGGTTTCATTGTCCCCTTATTGTTCATTCATTGTTCTTCCGTAGTAGGGTATGTGGTGCCTTGGTCTTTTGTAATTCATGTTCTTAGTGATGTTCACAAGCATGCCATCAATATTATTGAAGTTATTACCGGTATATTAAATCGAACATCATGCTTAGGAGATTTTAGACGATGTGAACTTAAGTTCTTCATCAATCTTTGTTGAACCTTGCATATATCAACCCATGGTTATAATTGCAGAGATTCTTTAACTCACCTTGATGAAAGTTTCATGATGTTCTTGCGATGAATAACTTGATTGTATCACAACCTAGAATAGGTGAATCCTAGAATGATAAATTTAGAGATGATTCCCCAAACATGGAACTTGTTCGTATGGATGCTAATAGTCTTTGAATAATCCCCATGGTGATGATGTGTTCTTGAAGAACTTGATGAATTGATGAACAAAGTTGTTTAAATTATCGTTCTCAAAATGTTGATGATGTTCTTAGGAAGTTTTACCGGCATCATGATTACTTAGCATTTGCTCTTGATGATTCTTATACATTATAACCATACGAATAATTAAGAACGTCATAAAACGATAACCGATCGTAAGAACGAATTGAAGTTAGTATGAATTCTTGAAATGGAATGCGTGTATATATATATATATATATATATATATATGGTGTGGTTATTCTAAAAAGTCTCTTATAATAAAAAGTGTAGGAAGGATTGTGGGAGTGACATGTGTCACCTTGCCACATCATCATGCCACATCATATGACATGTGGCACCCACCCCACCCCCAACACCCGAAAAAAAAATTCCCGCCAAAAAAATTTCCGACGAAAATTTATAAGTATGATGCACCATTTTTTTGGTGCATCAGAGTTATAAGTTTTGGTGCATCACACTAATAAGTTTTACTGCATCACAGTTATAAGTTACTGCATCATAGTTAACAGTTAAGTGCATCAAGTATGATGCAGTAACTTATAACCTTAATGCACTAAATCATAATTGTGATGCAGTAACTTTATAACTGTGATGCAGTAATAATTTTTGGCGGGAAAACAAATTTTTTTTGCCCCCATTTTTTTTTTTTGGCGGGAAATTTTTTTTCCGGGGGGGTGGGGGGTGACACATGTCATATGATGTGTCATATGATGTGGAATGGGGATGACACATGTCACTCCCACAATCCTTCCTACACTTTTTATTATAAGAGACTTTTATTTTAACCCATACCTATATATATATATATATAGATAGATAGATAGATAGATAGTTGAACTAATCGGATTGAAACTAGGATGTCATTCCATTGAACTAGATATTGATAGTTATGAGAATATGTTATTGAATGGATTGTATCCCTTACAAGGTTGATTGTTTCGAGCGATTATTACTAATCGGGGACCGTCCGTTCGTTTGTCAAGGAAGGAGTATTTCCGTCTTCGAATTGTGGTAAGTTATCTTACTTGGTTATAACGATAATTGGAATTCTTGTGACTGTTATACATTTCGTGTGTACGTGTTGCTTTATGAATCTATGATTCATAATGAGATATCGTGTTGCCTCTTGCCTATCGTTTATGGTGGGATTGTATTCCCAAGTTCGTCCTTTTTGATATCATTGGTATTGTTGATCATAGTTTATCGCTTTGGTGTCTTGATCCCCGTTGGATGAGTAATTTGTTGAGTTTCGTTGTCATGTTGCATCGTGACATATCTAGAATCATATCTGCGTGTCGATTGGTTATTGTGTATGATTTTTAGCCAGGCACATATATATAGTCATACGTGGATGTTTTCGTATTGTACTGTGCACACGAGATGTAGTTCGTGAGGCTAATTAGGTACATTTCACACGTATATTTGGATTCCGTATATGGGGTGGACATGTACACGGACACATTTCTGGATCGGACGTACTGTGATGTCCATTTTGAGACACATTATGGATCGTTTATAGCCCATGTATGATTGGATATGTTCGACGGTTTGTGACTAATTGTTCATATGCCCGAGGGGTATGTTCAATAGTCGGGATGTTTTCTTTGAGATCTAATATATATATGAATTGTATAACATCTTGAGAATTATTATCATGTATATCTGACCCTGTGGTTTTAGGTGAAATACTTGTGTTGTATTTTAGGTCGAGGAAAGGTTATGGCGTAGGGAGAGCACGGCGGCGACGAAGGGTTTGCAGGATACTAGTTCAGGGGCCCCGAGTCTATTTTATTCAGTTGTGTTGTGAACCATGTATTAGTATTACTCCGCTTTGTTATAACTCATTTTAAATTGTATTAGTACTTGAAATATATTCCATCTCCATATGGTTTATATTAGCGTTCGGATCCTGTGTGTGTGGCATTTTAGTAATATGGTGTATGAACCTCTCGCCGAGGTGATGAATATTAAATTGTGGTTCGGTACCACAATTATGATTTAATTGATTTGAAATGATATTTTGGTATCGCCTGGTGGGTCCTAGTGTGGGGATCCACGACACTGTAATAGCCGCCTTTTGGGGTGTTACAAAATCCATACCCTACCATTACCCTAGCAGAATTTAGCGGGCACGGGCAGCGCCCTACACGCTACCCGAATTTTTCGGGGAGTACCCTACCCGTTTATCCGCGGGTAACTCGATCCTATGGGTGAACCTGACATCCCTTATAGTATATCTTAGTGTATTTGATGGTGAACGTTGTATTCCTATTGGATCAAACGATCACCAAGCTCAAGCTCTTCTCATTCTGAAGTTTCTTCAAGTATTTTTTGAGTTTTTTACTGTTTTCTTCTTCTTCTCTGTGGAGATTGTCCCTGTAAACCTTGAGCGGTCATCAAATATCAATATACAGTACTTCTTGACTCCGCTGATCGACTCCACAGGGCCATACAGGTCCATATGAAGTTATTGTATGACTTTGTGAGAACATATCTCAACTTTGCTCTTGAACAGATTCTTTGTCTGTTTGCCCTTTTGACATGCTCCAAATATGTTGTCCTTTCGGTAAGTAGTATCTGGCAGTCCTCGAATCATTTCCTTCATGCCAACTTGTTGATGGTTTTGAAGTTCAAGTGTGATAACTTCTTATGTCACCACCAACTTTATTCTGTTGTATCTTTTGTTGCAAAACTGATACGGAATTGACTAGTCCGAATAAAGAAAACGAAACAAGGATCGACGTAAATGGCCTTACAACGCGTCATGCACGTACGGCGACATTTTTAGGCGAGAAAACGGACACAAGACGTAAAAGGACCAAGATGCCGAGCTCGACCGTGTCCCAGGACACGACCGGGTCACACCCTTCCGGAATTGGCCGAGCAGGCTGGCTGAGCTCGGCCGTGTCCCGGGACACGATCGTGTCGCACTCCTCCGGAAAATGCCGAACGAATCGCCGACTCACCCAACCGTGTCCCGAGCCACGGACCGTGTCCTACTCTTCCGAAAGCGTCGCAAGTCTGCTGACACCGGCCCGTGTCATACGAACACGGTCGAGTCCTACTCGCCTAGAAGCGCCGAAACGCCTGCCGACCAGCCCGACCGTGTCAGTTGAACACGGTCGAGTCCTGCCGCACATGGCACATGCAGCCGCGGCCGTGTCCATCGACACGGCCCGTGTCCGTCAGCCAGCCCATTTTTCTTTATACACATTGTGTGTTGTTTTTGTCTCCTTTTTCTTTCTTTATCCCCCTATTATTTGTTGTTGTTATTTTTATAGTTTTATTTTGATTCTTGTCTTCCTTTTTAAGATCATTTGATCTTGCTTTTGATTTCTTTACTTGGTTTTTTGTTTTTCATTTCAAAGATCATGTGATCTTGTTGTTTTAGATTCCTTAGTTGTAAGAAGGTTTCACCTCCTATAAGTAGTCATTGATAAGCATTGTAAGAACATATAGTATTATGAATGTTGAATGTGAAAGAATACACTTTGTGTTTCTATCATTGGTAAATGATTTTTACCGAAACTTGATTTTTATTCGACGCGTTTTCGAATATTAATCCGATTGATTCTCAATAGGTCTTGGGAAGAAATCACCTTATCGAGTTATAGGTCTAATTCGATAAACCCTTGTTCTTGATCGTTCAAGTCTTCTTGATCGATATTATCACTTTTCCGATATTACTTCCATTTTTCATTTGTTCGAATTTTCCTCGTCATATTCGATATTACATCACAAAATACATCCAAAAACACCATAATCGTAAAAAGCCTTCCGCTACGATATTCATACAAACACTCCGACCGATACGCATCCGTCTCTCCCGGATAATTCGTATCAAAAACATGGGCTCTCACTTCCTATAGGGATCCAATCAGCATTGTACATGTTCCAAGACTAGGTACCTATAAGTATGACTTGCTTTGTTCTTATGTCCTTGACCCAACAGTTTCCCTCGAATAACTTCACCGAGAATTTCTTGTCAGAGAATAGGTTCATCTGCTTATAGTAGTCATAAAATAAATATCTTCGAAACTCCTTATATCTACCAAAAACCTTTTGTACGTGGTACCCCATATCTCCACCATGATGACAAGAACATCAATATGGGGAGTTTGTATCCCTCTCTCGTCCTATGTACCAAAATGTATGACCATTGTGGCTGAATGTCGTCAACTCTATGTACTACCGCGCCTTCACCTCTTGTCCGTGTAATCTTCGCACCTTATTGGATCCACCTGTTAGCCCTCTTGATATCATGTGAGACTCCCTTATTTTGAGGTGGCCTTCGATCTCCTCTGTACTAGGGTCTCCTCTGATCTTTATCTATGTCATTCTTCGGAAGCCTATTCTTTCTTTTCTCTCCTACCTCTCTATCCATGTATAAGGATTCCTTTAGGTGCCCTACTTAGATAAGCCTCTCAATCTCGTTCTTAAGATGCCTGTAACCATCAGTGGTATGACCAGCATCATTCTTGGAACCTGCAAAATAGATGCACTTTATCTGGTTTGGCAGGTCGGAACATTAGTTCGGCCTCCTGTCCAAGTGATCCATTTATTTCTCCACAATCTCCCATATGTGGGCCAGGCGCCTTGTCAAAGGTATATACTTCTCCTATCAGACCATAGGTTGGAGAACTCTATCCGGCCAACTCCCACTGCTACAGATTTACACTTGCATAACGTTATTTTAGCACTTGCAAAGCGCTTTTGAGCGCTATGTAAGCCACCGCTATGAAAGTGACCGTTGCTTGTATAGCGCTTTTTTTGGTGCTACTATACAAGTATTGTACTTGGTGGTGGCAGTGGTCACTCCCAAATTCCCTCATACCTCTCAACCCACCAATAATATCATTCCACCTCACTCATACTTTTTTCATACCTCCACATACTTTTTTAGTGGCAATGGTCACTCCCAAACCTCTAACTAATTTTATTTTTTTATTTTTTATTTTCATAATTATATTAAACAATTTAATAAAAACATAATATTTCATTAATAATAAAAAGAAAATTACATAATACTTAAAAAGAAAATTACATAATACTTGGAAAAAACACAATTATATCTAAAAATCGATAGGCCATCCATATTTCGCCGCGTACTCACGTTTTTTGGCAAGATGGATCTCTCGCATAACCGGATTCGTTATGTGATCATGCGGTTCGTTAAAGAACCTCAAGGCCCAAAGCATAGCCTTTTCATGAGCATTTGCGAGTTGTGCCGACATCAACTATTTGGCCAATTCATCCTTTGCACTTTTTTTTTCCATCGCCTCCTCCAACATTTGTGTTTTCTTTGACGTGTAGCTCTCGAAGGTCTCAACAACACTATTCTTTGTCGACGCCTCGCTATCGGTCTTTTTCCCTTTTTTTTTCCGTGTAGGAGTTGTGTCGTCATTTAGATTGGGAATAATAGTTTCGACATTGTCATTGCTTCCCGACTCGTAGTAGTTAGATTCCGATGACTTTCTTCGTTTGTCGGAATTGGATGGCAAAGATGCTTGAACACATGGTTGTTCCAACCATTTCGCTTCTCCCTTAACAACCTCCCATGCATCAATATGATTAAAAGACTTGCCATTATTTTTCTTATCATAATCGGCCAAGGCATTTTTCAATTCATCCACATCGGCACATCCACTCTCCCGAATACGCTTCTACAATTATACAATTAAGAGTATATAAAGTAACACAATCATATAAAGTAACACAATCATATAAATTAACACAAGTATATAAATTAACACAAGTATATAGTTAAAAAATTACTTGTTGGATGTATAGCCCGTTAAAGACACCCATGGCGGTATTCATAGTTCCCCACATTGTGTTCAAGCTATGATGACTTCGAGTACTACCTTTCACATTTGTCTTGAAATGTTCAACAATTCTACCCCAAAACCTATCTCTACCTTGTTCATTCCCGACTTTTGGACATGTCGAGACATAAACCCACGCTTTTGCCAAAGCCACCTCTTCGGCCGACGTCCAAGACTTTTTATCCGCTTTAGTTTTTGTTTTCCCTTTAACGACTTGAACATCTTCATCTAGTATATCAAATAAAATTAGAACGTATAAAATTAGAACATATAAAATTAGAACATATAAAAATAACAAATAAAATAATAACGTATAAAATTATAACAAATAAAAATAATAACGTATAAAATTAAAAATTAATACCGCTTTGAGTTTGTGGTTACGTTTCGGGAACAAAATCAACATCATCATCGTCGTCGTCACCATATAGAGGTAGTTCGCGTTCAACACTTGGTTCACGACGCGAAGGTCCTTCACGGTAGTCATTAAACGGGTCGAACTCACTTGTCATTGATATATTATATTGGCTTGGATTCATCGGTGGTGGAGGTTGCGTATAATATTGTTGTTGAAAGTATTGTTGATTCATCGGTGGTGGAGGTTGGGGATAGTAGGCCGATTGAGGACTCATTTGGTGTTGAGGGTATTGTTGATTCATCGGTGGAACTTGCGGACGAAAGCCCCGACCACGACCTCTTGTTGATGTTGAAACACCTCTTGATTTTCTTGGATCCATGCTACACTTTTTTTACACAAGTATATGAAATATAGGATGAAGTGGTCATTTGAATTGGAAGTGGTTATTTGAATTGGTAAAGTGTAATATTTATAAAGGAATTTTTTTTTTTTTTGGTTCTACATTAAAACCCCAACAGGTATATTTTCTTTTCTCCCAACGTTAACATTTTGTGGTCCAACGCTCCCAACGGTCACAAGAATAAACACACAATCACCAAACCGTTGAATTTGATTTTCCCCGCTAGTGCTAACCTCCAACCTAAACCGCATAGGTGGCGGCGGTGTTCACCTGCGGTTTGGGGCAAACCGCTTCCTCAAACCGCTCCATTGCCACCACCCTAATAGCGCTTTCAAAAGTGTTATAGAAGTAAGCAATACCCAAGCGCAGCTATTGCTTCAATACCGTTTTTGTATGTGCTATGCAAGTTATATCTTCAATATGTTACATCACTTCTATAGCTCTTAAAAACGCGCTATGCAAGTCATACATTTTTTGAAAATTTATAATTTAATTATTTTTCTACCTTTTGTTTATCTGTAATAAGATTCTAAAATATTTCAAAAATATAATAAAAAAATAGAAATACACAATCCAAAATAAAATTGAACCTGCCAACTTCTATATAAATGAAATAAATTCATAGTTGATCCATACATTAAGTAGATAATAAAAACCAAAATATAGCAACTACCGATTACAGTATAACAACAAAGGCTACTTCTTCAACCACTTGTCCTTGACAAACTGATTCTCCCAATTAATTGTGCATTTGCAAGTGTTAAACGCCATCTTGGTGCAAGGCTTCCCACAATGAGACGTGATACTTTCATTACATTTTTTAAAGGTCTCTAAGGCTGCCAAGCGCCTACATTTTCAGCTAATGTTATGAATAACTATCATAGATGGCAGTATAACATATAAGGAAAAAAGGACCAAGTAGCGAATATTAAACCTCATAGCCTAGGGGTAAACTTTGCCGATAAGTTAATTACCAGCCAGGTCTTGTCAGGAGCAAAACTACTGAGTAAGGCATCTCTCTGAAGATGCAGAGTATACTCTATCTTAGAGGAAACGATAGCATGCCTAAAGCAATGCAATACAACATGGGTATAATGTAATGGCAACATAAAGATCATAGCTACATATGTCTGTGTACAAAACAAATATAGTGTTTTCATGATCATACCTTGTTGCATAGATGAAACAGGTCCCCATATCAGAACATACGAAAGAAAGGCTGCATAAAGCAAAAAAAGACGTCAAACAGATTTGACCTTATACCAACTCTACAACTATTCAACTAAAACTACTAAGAGTTTGTTAATAGGGAACTCTATAATCTAAAGTAGGTAACTAGAGTTATTACCGTTGCTTTCTCCGATTTTATCTAGTTTGGCATAGAAACTCGACCACCACCACTGTACTTTTACTAACATCCTGCACAATCTTCAAAAAGCCATTAGACCTTATCGAAATAATCTTTGGCAGGGAAACTTAATTCACATCAAGTTTGTCACTGTTATCAGACTCATCATCATGTGCCACCTACATACATGCGTCCAAAACCATCAACAAGCAAATTGGAGGATATGGCAGCAAGCTTTGACATGGTATTGACATACTCATGAACTGGAGCAACACGTAAGAGAATTCTGGAGAGTATAGGATGACTGGAGCATTGACATATTGTTAAATTGCTTGTTTAGTTCATTGTTAGCAATTTAAAGATTGAATTTCTTACAGTGCGTCCTTATGCTGTTTCTTTTCCTCTTCTTCATCAGTTTGCGTTTGATAATAAGAAGTGGTCTAAACAATACCTTCACTTTTAGCACTAAGAATTTCTCCAAAAAAAAAAGAACATTGTGCACATTAAATATACATGTATACATGTGCCTATACATGTATTAACAAAACTGAACATTTCTTAGACATCTGCAGAAAGAGGCAAAGAGTAAATTTGCAATTAAATACCAAAACAACTATTATATCTCTAATTGAAATTTTATTTGATTACTTCTACACATACAAAATTGGAGGATTTGGCTTGAACATTTGAGGTATTATTTATGTTTCAGTTTAATCTAACAGAAGGTTAAGCATATACTTACACGCACGAAGGCTGTTGCAAAAACTCTAAAACCATTTTGTCAACCCTGCTGAAGTCACTGGTATTGTAGTGGAGACCTGAGAACCAGAAAGCAAAAGATAGCTAGAATGAGTATAAGCGTTGATCAGGAATCATAAGAATAAATATTTTCCCCATATGACTGGCTTGATTTGATGGATTTGCTTGATGTCCCTGAAAATTCATGCTAGCAGCTGGAGTTGGTATATGACCAGCAGCAGGGCCACCGACTAGCACCTTAGATGAGCAATATTGCAATATTCAATTTCAATTTTAATTAGTGTGGTGTGGGACATGAAAACCAAATTTAACACATATTTACAATGAGATTATATTCGTAATTTGGTGTTGTAGTGATGGAAATAAGCACAGTCGACAAAGTGGTATGTTATTTCATTAAAGTCTTTCAGGGCCCTGAAATTAGGTAAATCATAAACATGGTTGAAATATAATTTCGATGGATGCAACAACGGAGCTATAGGTTTCTTTTAGTTGCATAAAATTCTGCACATCACTTAAAATCATACAAATATTGACACAATAGACACAGCCTCGTAGATATGGAGCTTCGTGAAACCTCAAAAGTGTTTTATTAAAGTAGGCTGGGCTAAATAGTTAAAGGTTTACAAGTGAAAATTATATGTGATGTTTTAAACAGTGTCGTAATTAAGGCATACAATGCTCAAACTCAGCCGAAGTATTTACAAGTGCATCAATTAATTTGTAACTAGGACAACCAGAAAATATATACACAAGAAAACTTGGGCATTCCATGTGGACTATAAAGAAACCACACATTTACAATAAATTAAGTAAATCATGCTTACAAACAAAAAATTGAACATTACATACCTGATACAAAAGATTACTAATTGCTTTATACACTGAAAGCCTTTCAAGTGTCCATGAACACAAACATTATATACCGTCACCTGGTTGTTTATGTCAGAAGTGGCATCTGTACTGCAATTGCGTTTGCCGTGATGCTAGAGGCAAACTCAGCATATAACTACAAACTCGCTTAACAAACCAAGGCGTAGTGTAAGCATAAGTACGACTGAAACTTATAAAATCCCAGATAAAGCCTATTAAAATAGCTTTACAACTACTTTCCCATCATGATAGACATACCAAGACGAATTAGTTTGACAAAAGCTAATCAATCATATTAACTATCAATACTTTTCCCATATATTAAAATACTCTCTAATACACCCCATCCCCTCCTCTCATTCACTATATTTCCAAATCACCTCCATATGGATTATGTTACAGCTAGTCAATTGAATCAGAATCTCTGACTTAAAAAATATATATACTAGCACACATTAGAAAACACAAAAATATCAAACAAGAAATTATATATATTTTCATATTAGAAAACACAACAAGATTGATGCAGGAGACACACAAATCCTTTCCCTGTTGTGTAAACAGTACTGTGTCTTTTCAACAAATGTTGTAAGAATTTCTCCAAAAAATGAAAGGTCAATTTAAATACAATTGTCGCAAGAATCATTTTACCACAAGTGTGAATACCTGTGTTAGCAATTTTACATAATGATTTATAAATACTCAAACTCATAAATTTATTTAACCCAAAAATTCATTTATACAATTAAGTGCTCAACTAGAACCCCAAAATTTAAATAAGATTATAGTTTGAAAATATTGGTTTCAAACTGTCAATTAAGCAAAAAATAAATAAATTAGAACTAACATCAATTATGCGCAAAATTAACGTAGTACTCAATTAAGCACTCAATCGTACCCAAACATTAAATTCAGAGAGGACTCGGTTGTAATTACCATCGATTTCAAATTCAGAGAAGCTGAGGAATTCAAATCGTAGTGAGAAACTCCATGAGACGTCGATTAACAGCTTATTAAGAAGACTCGGTGGATGATTAATAGCTCGACGTTTCTTCAGACTCGGTTGAGGGTGAAGGCGTAGGCTCGGTGAGAAAGCTTATTATATATCCATATATAGAGAGCAGTGGAGAGAAAGATGAACATCAGAGAAGGATCGATTAAATCTTCATCGGTGATGAAGTCGGATCTGAAGGTCTGAAGAATAAATTAGGCTTTAGACACAATTTAGGGACTGTTTATTTCTGTTTGAGTGGATTAATTGTCTGATTTGAAAAAATATTCTATTGTTTCTTTCTTTTCTGAATGAACTGTCTGACTGACAGAAATGACCATTTTACCCATCAATATGAATTAAGTTCATTTTGATAAAGGACGGATTGAGCAATTTAGTTTATATAATCAATTTAAATTATATGACATAATATTTATTTTAATTTATATTATAATATATATATTCATAAATCATATTATAATTTTCAGGTATATTTAAATAATCAGACAATATTTTATAAATATATTAAGTTATATTTTATATATATATAGTTATATTAATTTTTTAATAGTCAATATAAAAAATCAGTTTAAATAATATAACATAATATATATTTTAATTTATATTATAATATATATTCATAAATTATATTATAATTTTCGATATATTTAAATAATCGACAATATTTTTATAAATACATTAAGTTATATTTTAATATATATAGTTATATTAATTTTTAATAGTCAATATAAAAATCAATTTAAATAATATAACATAATATATATTTTAATTTATATTATAATATATATTCATAAATTATATTATAATTTTCAGATATATTTAAATAATTAGACAATATTTTTATAAATATATTAAGTTATATTTTAATATATAGTTATATTATTTTTTTAATAGTCAATATAAAAAATCAATTTATCTAATATAACATAATATATATTTTAATTTATATTATAATATATATTCATAAATCATATTATAATTTTTAGGTATATGTAAATAATCAGACAATATTTTTATAAATATATTAAGTTATATAAATTAATTTTTTTAATAGTCAATATAAAAAAATCAATTTATATAATATAAAATAATATATATTTTAATTTATATTATAATATTTATATATATATTCATAAATCATATTATAATTTTCAGGTATATTTAAATAATCAGACAATATTTTTATAAATATATTAAGTTATATTTTAATATATATATATAGTTATATTATTTTTTTTATCAATAAATAGCTTATATTTTATGAATTTTAAATGTATAATATTAATATATATTTTAAATTTATACTATATATACTCAATTATAATTAAAATTATATGATAATTTATACTATATATACTCAATTCTTTTATTATCAAAGAGGGTAATTTTGGTATATTGGGGAAGTATTTCTGTCTTAATGGTAATGACACCCCAAAAGTTATTTAATGAAAAAGACATTATTAAGATCATTAAGTAGAAACAGCAAAATATAGTTGATTGATTAAGCTGATTAAGCATTAAGCTGATTAAGTAAAAAGTAAACAAGTCCTTAGTTTCCCAATCTCTTATTTACATGAAAAAAAAGAAAAATGAAAGTTGACTACTTAGGGCGCCTTAATTTTGTAAAGCTCTTTCAAATGTGCTATCCGAGCATTAAAAAATAAATAAAAATAATAAAAAAATTGCTTAGAATACGTTAGCTACAATAGCGCTTAAGAAAATGCTATACAGTAGAAATTCGATAATTTAATACTCGATTATTTAATAAACTCTCTAAGATAATAGTTTTGGCCGGTTCCGAATCAGGAATAGGGTGCTAAATTAATAATTCGCTAAAATTATAAGATAATACATTTTTGATAATTTCTATAGGTCCCATATAAAATATAAATTAATAATTCCTTATATATTGTACATATTATAGGAATAATTTATGAAGGTTTCCTAAAAAATTACTCAATTGTATTTCTTTTTTGTTGGAATCAATTTCATCTTAAATCGCATCTCTAATTTTCCTTATCACCGTAAGAACTTCTAGTGTTGTATTCTCATATAGGCTCAGCAATAAATAATTCAATATGATGGCCGCTTTAATGTTCACATATTTTGATTTTGTATTTATAGAAAAAATATACACTGATATATTCAACACAGGACGCATAATAAGATGAGAGATTGAAGGGTTATTTTAAATTGGACCCTTCATTTGATATGTACATGCATTGTACAATAATTAAGTGAAAGTTTGAAAGTTGTTTGTAAATTAAGTATTTTATTATAAATTAATAAAATATTAATTAATATATAAATTAATAATTATTAATTTGTCAATTAATTAATAACTCTTTTAATTAATAAATTTTGGTTGTCCCAACAGTATTAATTTATAGAGTTTCTACTGTATTACTATAAACTAACATAGCGTTTATTGGAAAAACGTTATTAAGTATTTTTTTAATTTTTGATTTATATCCATATATTTAGATAATAGCTTGCATAGCGCTTTCTAGTGAAGGGCTATCTAAGTGTCTCACGTACATAGTGTTTTTAAAAACGCTATGCAAGCAGTGTATCCTAAGTTCAAATTTGTAGTAGTGGATCCCATTACCTTCTGATCCCTCAACCCATCTTATTTTTCTCGTGATGGCTTCATTGAAACCGCTTCTGGTTCCCTTTGCCCCAAGCTCAGGGATCTGAATGTTTTCTTTCGCTTCTGCATTTATATACTTTGTACATATCTCTAGCATCTTGTCAGAAGTCCGAGCTAGTTTCTTCTGTGAAAGAGTCTAGGGCGCAACCCTAGGGTAAGTCTTACCGCATTAGTTTGATCGGAATTTGCTCGGAAATAGATGGTTCCTATAAGTCCATTTATGTATAATGGGTCATAAATTCACTCAAACATTCTCGTTCTCGTTGTTGTCTGACACCTAAGGCCAGATACGTCTTCTCATGAGCTTTTACGATGGCGAATTGATTTAAAAAGAGCTAATAGAAGCTCTGAAAATCACTAATGGTTCCTGGGACTATTTGAGTAAACCAGTCCTAAAGTACTGGTTTGATAGGTTCGATAGATGATTGCTCCAAGTTCATCTATATGATGCCTTTTTGGCCGGTAACATTAAGCTCGGACCGTGCTGAAGTTTCTAACAAATCAATTTTCAGGCCACGAGGTCAGGCTCTCATAGTGAGTGAGCTCTGCTATGGGACTACCCAGGATTACAAGACTTGTTTCTGATTCTCCTCCAAGCTTCTTTAGGTCGGTCGTACTTACTGAATCGGCCCAGAGGCGAGCTCTCCAGCCGGATTTTGAGAGGAGCCATATGTGATATCCTATAAAAATGAATGGTGATTATGGATGTTAATTTTATTTGTACATGTCTTACCCGTCAGGTAAATTTGTGAAAGGGTTGGGCATCTCTCGAAGCCAATAATATAATACCCGTACTTTTTATTAACTGTTTGACCTTGCCGTTCTTCCTATTTTGTCGCTCTGTAAACTCTTTGTGATGTTGTCGATATTGTTATAGAGTTCCGTACCTTGTTTGGATCATGATCGTGTTGTTTAGACCTTGCGGAAGTGTTCTGGGTCAGAGAAACAGCGCACGCTAGGCCTAGGCGAACGCACGCTAATTCTTCTTGAGTAGCGCATGCTAGCTTTGAGCCGTAGCGCGCGCTAAGGGACCAGTCAGGTGAGAACCAGTAACTCATCCTCCTCTCTGGAATAGCAATTAGCGCACGCTAGGAGTTAGCTAGCGCACGCTATTCATGGTCAGTAGCGCACGCTAACGGGCTGGGTCGGCAGAGGCAGTGAAGTTGTCAGGTTGTCTGGACTATCAGGTAACGTACGCGAGGCTTCGGCTAGCGCACACTATAAGTGCTGCGTAGTGCACGTAAGCTATCATGGTAGCGCACGCTAAGACTAGAGCAAGGCAGAGGACAGTAGGTTCTGGACTCCAATTTCTGGACACCATTTTCCAGGTAGCGCACGCTAAAGGAAGGCGGTTAGCGCACGCAACAGTATACTTAACGCACGTTAACGGGGCCAACAGAAGCCACTGGACTACCCGGTGACCCCGCTAGCGCATGCTAATATTAGGGGCGTAGCATGCGCTAGACTGGGCAAGTATATATTGTACAGTTGACTTCCATTTTGTCATTTTTCTCATTCTTCTCACTTTTCCGATCGGGAGCAGCGGGTTTCGGCGATTTAGAGAGTTCGGAGGCGATCCTTCTTCAGATATCAACATCTTTGGTTGGAGAACAAGGATTTCATAACATCTAATCCATTCCATCTTCCAAATCAAGGTATCCTTAGAACCCTAATTTTTGGAAATTTTGGGGTTTTTCTTAGATTCGTCCAATTTATCTGTTTTGAAACTTGAGAATCTTGGGATGATGATGCATCTATCCCGTATACATATTTTTCCTACGATTTTACGAATTGGTTTGTGCCGTGTTCGGACTTGTGAGGGTTTGGGTGATTTTCCAACCTCTAGTTGTTTACCCTTGTATTTTCGTGAATCGTAGACGGGTTTCGGGAGTCTCTTAGTGAGTTATGAGTATGGATTTTTGATTATCATATCCCTTACGATTCGTTTAGGTACCGGAAGTGCGTTCTTGGACCTACCAAACTCATACTCTTTTCTGTTCGATTTCTCGATGTCTCAAAGGCAAGTATATATTTATGACTGTACGTTCTCGACTTTGAAAGTAAGATATATGAATGGCATGTTTAATAATATCCACTCTGGGATGGGCTGACGGGTCCTCTGAGGGTTTCGTAGCCTCTGGTGCGATTCCACGGATCATATGAGTTAACCACTCTGGGATGGACCGACGAGTCCTCTGAGGGTTCCGTAGCCTCTGGTGCGGTTCCACGGTTGATCATGTATGTATTGATGTGATGCTATGAGATTTAGTTATTCCGGAATACTAGTCTTGAAATGATGAATTGATGGTTACTTCTACTTTATTGTCGAGGATTATTGTATTTCATATTCGATATACTTGCACTAGCTATTCGACGGCTAACCCCTTTCATGGGGGAAATACTTTTTATGTATTTCAGGTTCCAGGGGAGCAGGCAGGCAGGTATCGGGTCGGCATGAAGATGATGGGCAAGCGTGATACTATGTCTTATCTCCGGTTGTATTCCGTGTTCCTCCATTCAGTGTTGTTGTACTGGAATAGATATTGAATACTCGAGTATTGCTTTTCAGTTTCCTTGATGTTCCGGCCTGCGTTGCCGAAGTATTGTTTTGTGTTGTGATGTATTTGGATACATTGGTTATGGTTTGAATACCCTTTGTATTATTCTTCATTTCGTTGTGTTTAGACCCTTTCGGTCAAAATTTATAGTCCCGCGTATGTTTAGCCTTGTGGGTCCCACGGCGGGGCTCACGGCGCTGTAATATGCCCTGAATAACTTGGGGGTGTTACAGAATATGGTATCGGAGCTTAGGTCTATGGATACCTAAGCTGTCGGTCTGTTGGGTCGATTGAGTCATCGTTTGTCTACAGTATCACTATTTTGCCATCATCACAGTGCGACCGGCACTTGTAAGACCTCTTACTCTTCTGGCGTTTCCTTTATCATTTTGCTTATGTTTTGGTATTTTGAGAATCGGTCACTTCGGTGATGTGTGATTGAATTGTACTTACGTGCCTTGTGTGTTCTTCAGCATGTCAGCTGGTAGGGGACGAGGCCGTGGTGGTGGCCGTGGACGTGGACGAGGATGTGGCGCGGCCGCTTCCCTCAGTTCCGTTGCGGGATCGACCAACCCTAGCCTATCTAACTCGGTGCATCCTGACACCGAAAGTTAGCACGACCAGTTGACTGGCCAGGGGAACAGCGCGGACGTTGGAGTTGCAAATGTACTTCAACAATTGGCTAACCAGATGACCATTTTGGCCCAAGTCGTTCCAGTTGAACAATCCGAACCCAACAAAGGATGTCGTGCTGCAAAATGTAATCCGTATGCACCCTCCACAGTTTGGCGGTGCCACAGACCCGTTAGGTTGGGAGGATTAGCTAGCGGAGTTGGACAAAATTTTTGAAGCGGTTGATTGTCCCGAAGCAAGGAAAGTAGTATTTCCTCACCAAGGAGGCTGCTACGTGGTGGAAAGTCATCAAGCCACAGGATCGTGTTGCTACGTGGGATGAGTTTAGAGAACTTTTAAATGCTGAGTTTTGTCCTTGGCCAGTGCGAAAAGGCCGAATTCGAGCCTTTTTCGAGGATAAACCGCAGAATATTCCCGTTTCACAGGCAATCATGGAGTACAACCAACAATTGATCCACGTGAAGGATCAAGTGCAAAACGAGCGTGATAAGATCCGTTACTTTGATATGTGGATGAATATGGACTTACGGCGGTACATGGCCGGATTTGCTTGCACCACGTTGAAGGAATATCAGGACGGAGCTTTGGCCCATGACTTGTTAAGCCCCGACAATGACACCAATGAAGAACCGAAGAAGCAGAAGATCGCGGGAAATTTTTCTGGCTCTAAGAGTGGCAACATCCATAGGTCACAGACGACTAACCGTTCCGCTAGACAGTCGTCACGTTTTGCTAAAGGAAATAGGGGTTTTCGTTCTGCACCGGGCACCACAACTCGCACGGTGACTTGCTATAATTGTGGTCGTCCAGGCCACGTTAATTTGGAATGCAATTTTCCACCATTGAAGTATCACACTTGCGGACATATGGGACATAAGGTGGCTTATTTTTCCGAACCAAATCAGACTTTGGACACTCGGGCTTCTGCCTCAGCGCCACTTGATCAAGGAGTGAATCAGCGGCAATCTTTTGATTAGTCTCAACAGAATTACGGCAGGGGCCGAGGACGGGGTCAGAACGCTGGAGGGGGGAACTCTAGCGTCGGTTCGGTACAACCACGAGTGTATGAGATGCGTCGAACCCGATGCAGCGGTGGCCTCAGGTACCATCCATATTTTATCTCATCCAGTTCGTGTACTTTTTGATTCGGGTGCTACCCATTCTTTCATTTCCTTGGAGTGTGTACGCCGTTTGAATATAACTTGTATGACTGCTTGCGATCCCTTCATTGTGAAACTACCTAGCGGGGATAGAATTGTGGGGAACCGGGAGATTAAAGATTTTCCGGTGATTATATCTGGTATAGATTGGTTATCGAATTTGATTGTAGTTGATATGGAAGGCGAGGACGTGATCCTCGGCGAGGATTGGCTTGATAGTCACCAAGCGATTATGAATTACCGTACCAAGGTTATCACCATGATGACTAAAGAAGGATACGAGTACTCATTTTTGGGACATAAGTCGGGCTAATCTAAGTTACTTATTAGCACCATGAAGGCCGTAAAACTTTTGAATAAAGGTTGTACGGGCTATTGGTGTTACGCTTTGAAGACGGAAGGGAATGAAGTCGATTTCTCTTCGATTCCGATTGTTAATGAATATCCCGATGTTTTCCCGAACGATCTCCCGGGATTACCGCCAGATCGGGAGATAGAATTTTCTGTGGACTTAGAGCCTGATGCGGCTCCGATTTCTAATGCAACTTACCGTATGGCACCTTCCGAGATGCAAGAATTAAAGAATCAGCTGGGAGAATTATTGAAAAAAGGGTACATCAGACCGAGCGCTTCGCCTTGGGGTGCGTCTGTTCTTTTTGTGAGAAAGAAGGATGGTTCACTACGTTTGTGCATCGACTACCGTGAGCTGAACAAAGTGACCATCAAGAACAAGTATCATTTGCCTCGTATAGACGATTTATTTGATCAGTTGGAGGGGGATGCAGTTTTCTCGAAAATTGATTTGAGATCAGGGTACTATCAACTCAGGGTGAAAGAGTCCGACGTTCCGAAGACTGCATTTCAGACGAGATATGGGCATTATGAATTTGTAGTTATGCCTTTTGGTTTGACTAATGCACCGGCAGTATCATGCAGTTAATGAACAAGATATTCATCGAGTACCTCGACAGGTGTGTAGTTGTCTTTATTGACGACATTTTGATCTATTCTCGAGATAAAGAGGAACATGCCCGACACTTGCATTTGGTGCTAGATATTTTGAGAACCGAGCACCTCTATGCAAAATTCTCGAAATGTGAGTTCTGGTTGGAAGAAGTTATGTTTCTCGGCCACGTGATCTCGGCCGAAGGGGTTCGTGTAGACCCACAAAAGATTGAGGCAGTGCTAGATTGAGCACTGCCTAAAAATGTTAAGGAAGTTCGTAGCTTTCTGGGCCTTGCTGGGTATTACCGTCGGTTTGTCGAGGGGTTCTCGAAACTCGCTCTGCCGCTTACGAAATTACTCCATGTTGTTGCCCGAAATATTATCCGAAGATAGATATAGCTGGAATGGTCGAGCAACAGCAAATTGCGAGAGCACGTCCGAGGGAATGGAAATAACACAAGATTTGTCGGGTTTGTTAGGCCCGGGCTTGAATGCTCTCGCGAGATGTTATTAATATGAATACGTTTGAGTACAAATATCAAATGTATGAATGCGATTACAATGGGTATAAAAGATCCTATTTATCTAGCTCTTGAACAAAGCTCTGCGTGTTTCGTCTCTACCGACCGTCTTTCATGTAAGAGGTGCTGAGAGAGAAGAAAGGCCAAAAGATAGCTGTTGCCAAGAGTGAGAAAGCCAAGTTATGAGCTGAGATAACCAGAGAATCAGAGATGAAATAGCGATAAACAGCCCCCTTCCCAAGTGTGGGCAGCCTTCTATTTATAGGGGCTGAGATGCTTTGTTTCCTGACGGGCGATCGCCTTTCATGTAATATAATAAGGGGTGATCGTCTTTATGTCACATGGGCTATCTGCCTTGGAGTCTGCGGCTGGCGGCAACCAGGCTTGGTCCAAGTGAGGAGCCGCACGCGTCCCGAGTTCTTTATCACTGTGGTCCCACTGTACACCTTTCGGCGGGTCTGTCGGTAGGTGAAAAGATGCTGACAGGCTGTGGTCAACGATCCATGTCTTGCGGCGCCTTTTTCGGATCTGCACGTGGGTTCTTGCTTCGAGCCTCGGCCTTCGCCGACTGGACGGGCGATGGCTTCGCGCGGCATGAGGCGGTCGTCATTCGGTCGGTTACCAGGGGTCGATCGCCAAGTACCGAGGGACGATCGCCTTAGATGTCGATCGCTCGACACCGGGACTTGTCCTGGGACCTTTGGTCGTCCAATTTGCCTTGGCTGCTGGGTTATGGCTCGGTTGCCCGGTCTCTGAGGCGATCGCCTGTTGAGACGTATAAATCTCGACACAACAATTGCCCCCCAGCTTACTCCGATGTTGAAGACACGGGGTGAGGTGGTTCTTGCTGGCAATCGTGTAGGATGAAGACGGGCGACCCGTTGAGCGGACTTTGATTTCGGACTTGGGCGATCTGGTCGATTGGATAGCTATCTTCGGTCTTGTACCTGCAATAAACAATTTTGCCGATCCCTCTTAGAAACTTGAGAGTTTTGTCGTTGAGGAACTGTGCACAGTCGCGGAGTTCGATGGACCGACTCCATGACCATGTCTTGTGCGCGAGCGACATTGTCTGTCTCGTGACTCATTTTATTGTGAGGGTCCTCTGTTAGGCTGCGCCTCGCCTCGTATTTAAATGAAGGGCGTGCGGTCTTGGTCTAAAGGAGTCCTTGCGCGGGGCGACGTCGGATGAATCAACTCCACGTCCGCGGCTTGTTAGCTCTTTTCTACCTCGGATCGTCATGTTAAATGCAATCCTCGACGGTATACGTTGAGACGGGGGTAGTGACGCGTCGTATTGTCCGGGTTCACCACGTTAGAAGTTTGGCTTCAACGAGTACAAGGACAGTTGTGTACTCTAGAAATTACTTCGTCCTTAGTTGACGACATCAAAGGGAAACAGTGGAGTGACCCGATGATCTCTCAACTGAAGGAAGATGTAATTAAAGGAAAAGCCCTAGTTTTATGGTTCACGAGGATAGTATTCTGAGATTTCGGGGCAGACTTTGTGTTCTGAATGATCTAGAGTTGAGGCAGAGAATTCTCCGAGAAGCTCATGCTACGCCTTACTCAATCCACCAAGGAACGAGTAAGATGTACAAAGACTTGAAACGAAATTTTTGGTGGAATAACATGAAGAAGGATGTCACGGAGTTTGTACTACGGTACTTGACGTGTCAGCAAGTCAAGATCGAACATCAACGACCGGCGGGGTTGTTGAAGCCGCTTCCCATTCCCGAGTGGAAGTGGGAAGATATCTCTATAGACTTTATCACGGTCATGCCGATAACTGGAACCGGAATGAACATGATTTGGGTAATCGTCGATCGGTTGACTAAGTTTGCACACTTCTTGGGTATTAAGGATACTTGGGGACCGAAGAGATTGGCTCGAACTTTTATAGCTGAGGTCGTAAGATTGCACGGTGCCCCCAAGACCATTGTTTCTGATCGAGATGGTCGTTTCGTATCGCATTTTTAGCAGGCCATTCACCAGGCTTTAGGTGCCGAGTTGAGATTGAGCACGTCCTTTCATCCCCAGTCAGACGGTCATACGAAGAGGACGATTCAGACATTGGAAGATATGTTGCGGCTTGTTCCCTAGACTGGAGTAATGATTGGGAGCTTCATTTGCCGTTGATCGAGTTTGCCTACAATAATAGTTGGCATGCGTCGATCAAAATGGCACCATTGGAGGCACTTTACAGTAGGCGATGTAGGTCTCCATTATGTTGGGACGAAGATTCGGAGCTAATCGGAACGGAGCCGGATATGTTGATGGAGACCAAGGAAAAGATTTCTATTATCCGGGACCGGTTGCTGACTGCCCAGAGCCATCAAAAATCTTATGATGATACTCGTCGTCGACCTTTGGAATTCGAAGTGGGGGATCATGTTCTACTCAAGGTGTCGCCGACCAGAGGGGTTTTCCGTTTCGGGAAAAAGGGGAAACTTAGTCCGAGATATATCGGACTTTTCGAGAACTTGGACAGGGTTGGAGAGCTAGCTTATCGATTGGCGCTGCCTCCAGCTTTGATTCAGGTCCATAGTGTTTTTCATGTGTCTCAATTGAGAAAGTACGTGTCGGATCCGAGTCATGTTATCGACTATGGTGAGATTGACGTAGCCGAGGATATCACCTTCCTGGAGAGACCCATGAAGATCCTTGAGCGTCGTGAGAAACAACTTCGGCATAAGACCATTCCATTGGTTAAAGTGCAATGGTCGAGACATGGAGTCGAGGAGGCGACTTGGGAGACGGAAGAGAAGATGCGGTCGAAGTATCCCGAACTTTTTATTTCTTAAGTTTCGGGACGAAACTTCTTTTTTGAAGGGGAGAATGTAATATCCTTATTTTTTATTAATTGTTTGACCTTGCCGTTCTTTCTATTTTGTCGCTCTGTAAACTCTTTATGATGTTGTCGATATTTTTATAGAGTTTCGTACCTTGTTTGGATCATGATCGTGTTCTTTAGACCTTGCGGAAGTGTTCTGTGTCACATCCCGGGACCCCTCCGCCGTAGCATGATATTGTCCGCTCTGGGCGCTCTCCTCTGAGCTGGCCCTCACGGTTTTGTTTCTGGGAGCCCAGCGAGCAGCTTCCCAGGAGGTCACCCATCCTAAGATTGCTCCTCGCACCAGCACGCTTAACTTCGGAGTTCTCATCACCCTGAAGCCACTGGGCTCCCAAAAGGCCTCATGCTATAAGGAGTTCGGCACGCACATATAAGGCACTTTGCCCGCTCTCTGCTAGTCGGTGTGGGATATCACAATCCGACCCTCCGCAAAGGACCCGATGTCCTCGTTGGCACACTCGCACGACACGGCAGAGTGGCTCCGATACCAAATTATCACATCCCGGGACCCCTCCGCCGTAGCATGATATTGTCCACTCTGGGCGCTCTCCTCTGAGCTGGCCCTCACGGTTTTGTTTTTGTGAGCCCAACGAGCAGCTTCCCAGGAGGTCACCCATCCTGAGATTGCTCCTCGCACCAGCATGCTTAACTTCGGAGTTCTCATCACCTTGAAGCCACTGGGATCCCAAAAGGCCTCATGCTATAAGCAGTTCAGCACGCACATATAAGGCACTTCGCCCGCTCTCTGCTAGTCGGTGTGGGATATCACATTCTGGGTAAGAGAAATAGCGCACGCTAGGCCTAGGCTAACGCACGCTAATTATTCTTGAGTAGCGCACGCTAGCTTTCAGCCGTAGCGCGCGCTAAGGGACCAGCCAGCTCAGAACCAGTAACTCATCCTGCTCTCTGGACTAGCAATTAGCGCACGCTAGGAGTTAGCTAGCGCACGCTATTCATGGTCAGTAGCGCGTGCTAATACGTCCGTAGCGCACGCTAACAGGCTGGGTCGGCAGAGGCAGTGAAGTTGTCAGGTTGTCTGGACTATCAGGTAACGTAGGCTAGGCTTCGGTTAGCACGAGCTATAAGTGCTGTGTAGCGCACGCTAAGCTATCACGGTAGCACACGCTAAGACTCGAGCAGGGCAGAGGACAGTAGGCTCTGGACTACAATTTCTGGACACCATTTTCCAGGTAGCGCACGCTAATTTTCGGCTAGCGCACGCTAAAGGAAGGCGGTTAGCGCACGCAACAGTATACTTAACGCACGCTAACAGGGCCGACAGAAGCCACTGGACTACCCGGTGACCCCGCTAGCGCACGCTAATATTAGGGCCGTAGCGTGCGGTAGACTGGGCGAGTATATATTGGACAGTTGATTTCCATTTCATCATTTTTCTCATTCTTGTCACTTTTCCGATCGGGAGCAGCGGGTTTCGGCGGATTTGGAGAGTTCAGAGGCGATCCTTGTTCATATATCAACATCTTTGGTTGGAGAACAAGGATTTCATAACATCTAATTCATTCCATCTTCCAAATCAAGGCAAATATCCTTGAAACCCTATTTTTTGGGAATTTTGGGGTTTTCTTATATTCGTCCAATTTATCTGTTTTGAAACTTGAGAATCTTGAGATGATGATGCATCTATCCCGTATACATATTTTTCCTACGATTTTACGGATTGATTTGTGCCGTGTTCGGACTTGTGAGGATTTGGGTTATTTTCCAACCTTTAGTTGTTTACCCTTGTATTTTCGTGAATCGTAGACGGGTTTCGGGAGTCTCTTCGTGAGTTATGAGTATGGATTTTTGATTATCATATCCCTTACGATTCGTTTAGGTACCGAAAGTGCGTTCTTGGACCTACCGAACTCATACTCTTTTCCGTTCGATTTCTCGATGTCTCAAAGGCAAGTATATATTTATGACTGTACGTTTTCGACTTTGAAAGTAAGATATATGAATGACATGTTTAATTATATCCACTCTGGGATGGGCCGACGGGTCCTCTGAGGGTTTCATAGCCTCTGGTGCGATTCCACAGATCATATGAGTTAACCACTCTGGGATGGACCGACGAGTCCTCTGAGGGTTCCGTAGCCTCTGGTGCGGTTCCACGGTTGATCATGTATGTATTGATGTGATGCTATGAGATTTAGTTATTCCGGAATACTAGTCTTGAAATGATGAATTGACGGTTACTTCTACTTTATTATCGAGGAGTATTGTATTTCATATTCGATATACTTGCACTAGCTATTCGACGGCTAACCCCTTTCATGGGGGAAATACTTTTTATGTATTTCAGGTTCCAGGGGAGCGGGCAGGCAGGTATCGGGTCGGCATGAAGATGATGGGCAGGCGTGATATTGTGGCTTATCTCCGGTTGTATTCCGTGTTCCTCCATTCATTGTTGTTGTACTGGAATGGATATTGAATACTCGAGTATTACTTTTCAGTTTCCTTGATGTTCCGGCCTGCGTTGCCGAAGTATTGTTTTGTGTTGTGATGTATTTGGATACATTGGTTATGGTTTGAATACCCTTTGTATTATTCTTCATTTCATTGTGTTTAGACCCTCTCGGTTAAAATTTATAGTCCCGCGTATGTTTAGCCTTGTGGGTCCCACGACGGGGCTCACGACGCTGTAATATGCCCTGAATAACTTGGGGGTGTTACAAATAATTTATGGCTGGGTACAAGTAGGAATGGGTATATGATATTACCCAATTACCTTGGCCGATTATCTTACACGCGTACCAATTTAAAGCATATAAATATGTTATTATATTATGTTATATATATATATATTATAATATACTGGAATATACGTACGAGATATACGTAAAGGATTAATATGTGTGTGTGTGTGTGGTGGTTCTGGTGAGAATGAGATTCAAGTTAAGAAATAAGAATAAATTTGATCCATAGATCTTGATTAAATGGATGACCTAGATTTATTCTCAAAAAAACGTATGCATGGAATGCAATATTTTAGTGCATCGATATTTTGGTGCATATAGGTTTAATGCATTGCAATTTTTATGCACGAAATACATATATTGCATGCATAAGTCAATCTGGACCGTACATCACACAAAGATCAATGATTCAGATTTATTCTTATTTCTTATTTAAAAAATCATTCTCATTTGATCCAACTCTCTCTCTCTCTCTCTCTCTATATATATATATATATATATATATATATATATATATATATGTGTGTGTGTGTGTGTGTATGTGTATGGATGGTTTCTGGTGAGAATAAATTTTTAATTAAGAAATAAGAATACATCTATACTATTGATTTAACTAGTTTTAATGATCTAGATTAAATTCATGAAATGAGGAAAAGTTCCATATACTCCCTCCATCCATTATATATGATGAGTTTACCAAATGAAGAATCAGTCTTTAGTTGAGAAACAGTCCTAATATTCATCCATCAAATGCAATCAGGAGCTGAGATGTATTCTTCTTTTTTAAAATAAATCTCATTCTCATTTGATCCAATTCCTCATATATATATATATATATATATATATATATAGGATCAAATGAGAATGGTTCTTATCTTGCGAATTGCGAATATGCATGAGTTTTGTACTAATTATGCATGAAATATATGCATTTCGTGCCTCAAAATTGCAATGTATTAAAATATGCATTATATACATCAAAATATCGATGCATTAAAATATTGCATTATATGCATCAAATTTTTGTGAGAATAAATCTAGGCCATCCATTTATCAAGATATATGGATGAAATTCATTCTTATTTCTTAACTTAAATTGCATCTTTATCTGAACCCACCCTATATATATATATATATATATATGATCAAATGAGAATGGTTCTTATCCTGCGAATTGCGAATATGCATGAGTTTTGTACTAATTATGCATGAAATATATACATTTCGTGCGTTAAAATTGTAATTCATTAAAATATGCATTATATGCATCAATATATCGATGCAATAAAATATTGCATTATATGAATCAAATTCTTGTGAGAATAAATCTAGGTCATCCATTTATCAAGATCTATGAATGAAATTCATTCTTATTTCTTAACTTAAATTGCCTTTTCACCTAAACTTTTATATATATATATATATATAAAGAAAATCACATAATTAAATGCAGTGAATGCAAACATTGTCATGTATTGTCAACTACAACAAAAGGTCTCTATCAGTTGCGGGTGGCCAATGTTCCGCGCCACCTTTTCTCTCCCGCCCCAAACATAAGAAAAGGAAAATAAAAGTTAAAAAAACTTTCCCTGCAATTCAGCTCACTATTGACAGAGAGAGACAGAGAGAGAATCAAAATAAATATGTTAGCTAATCGATTTAACCTTTCATCATTAGGGTTTCCACTTTCTCTCTCTAACTTCCTCTCTCTAAAAAATTTGGTGGTGTTTCTTACTTCTTTCCTTCATATATTTAAGTCTCATCCATTCTTCCTCTTGCTCTGCCATAGTAGCTAGGGTTAACCATTTGAATATGTTAGCTAATCGATTTAACCTTTTTTCCGCGGGATCTGATCGTTCGGGCCTGGCCGACAACAAGAAGACATTGCCTGCCGGTTCAGATTGATTTAGGGTTTCAAGTCCCGAGGAGAGAACTTTCTTCTTTTCCAAGGATTTTCTCTTTTGTCTTCTTGTTGTCTGGTTGTTGGGGACTTTTCACTGTTACACATAGTATATTTTTGGAGCATATCTTGGGACTCGGCCCGATTTGACTTGATTCGAATTTCGGGCTCATACTTCTTTGAGGGCCCGATTAATATAGTCTTCTTCAATCACTGGGATTTTTCTTCCAAAAGGTTCGATTATATATATATATATATATATAATTAATTTTGCATATTAGCCATTAAAAGTGTTTAAAACATTATTACAGTCTCTACTTTTTACCATGGAAAGATTAGAGCAATTGTCTGATGAAAAAGACGTGACTTTTGGTCTTGAAAAAAAAATAACCATTTAATTTAAAAATCATTTTTTCACGTTTATTACTTCTTTTCCCCTTATTTTCACTACACTTTCTATAGGGGATAACTTTTTTTTACCAAGAATGTTATTTTATCTATCTATGTTATTAACTTTTTGAATTTATAAAGGTCTCATGCATTTATAGTGATATCACATGTCCTATACATATATATATATATATATATATATATTCTTACATCATAATAATTACCACAGCCACACTATCAAAGGTTTGAGTGCTAGCTACTAGCTATACTTAGACATTTCATGATTGTTATTACTCTATATATAGTAGTATATATTTGTATCCATTTGTCATGGTTCTATTGCATAAAAAAAAAAGAAAAATTCTTTCAGCTAAAGCAAACATGATAATTTTAATTTTCTCACATTTAATTTTAGTTTCTTTTCTACCTTTTGTCGAAATTAATGTTTATTTGATCAAATTGTAACATTCGAGATTGGCGTGGTGTTTTAATTTGATTGGATCCGAAAAAACCGGTGAATGAATTATTTTGATCTAATTATATATGTTGTTTCATCTTCTATATTTTAACGACATTTTTTTTTTAAAAAAAAAATCTAACTCTTTCATCAACATGATTAATTAATTGCAGGTCTGGATTTAAAATACTAGAAGCTATGAATACATTTTCACATGTTCCTCCTGGCTTCCGATTCCATCCCACAGACGAAGAACTTGTCGATTATTATCTAAGACGGAAGGTTACTTCGAGGAGCATTGACTTAGACGTAATCAAAGACATCGATCTCTACAAGATCGAGCCTTGGGATCTTCAAGGTACATGATTTTCAACTGGAACAAGAAACATATTGCTCAGATTAACATTACTGGTACATTGGTACAAGCAATAAAGTTTGATATTTTTTTTGTCTTGATTTTTGATAGAGCTGTGCAGACTAGGAACCGAGGAACAGAATGATTGGTACTTTTTTAGCCACAAAGATAAGAAATACCCGACTGGTACGCGCACGAATAGAGCAACAGCAGCTGGTTTCTGGAAAGCAACAGGTCGCGATAAGGCTATTTATTCGAAGCATGACTTGATTGGAATGAGGAAAACCTTAGTGTTCTATAAAGGCAGAGCTCCTAATGGTCAGAAATCCGATTGGATAATGCATGAATATCGACTGGAGACCGACGAAAATGGAACCCCTCAGGCAAGTAGTTTTCTAGTGCACTAAAGTACATAATATCATTGTTGAGGTGATCATCCACAATCAAATGTTTATTTATGCACAGAACATCGGATCGCAACATTTTATTAATTTAACTTCAAATTAACGACAGGAAGAAGGATGGGCCGTCTGCAGGGTTTTCAAGAAAAGAATAGCGTCAACCCAAAGGCTAAGCGAACACGATTCTCCCATTTGGTACGATGATCATGTCTCGTTCATGCCAGAAATGGAATCTCCAAAACAACAACAACAACAAGAACGACGATACTCTTATTCCAACAATAATAATCTCTCTTCATACCAAAACAACTATCCCTACAACAACAAAGACCTAAATTTGCATTACACCGCCATATCATCCGATCATCACTTTCTTCATCAGCTTCCACTTTTGGAAAGCCCTAAAATGCTGCATGATCCACAACAACAACAACAATCCAGTGGTGGGCTGTCTTTTGGGCAGGCCTTGAACATGAACAACCACCCTGCACGAAACAATGATTTGCAAACCCTAGGTCAAAATTTCCAGTCTGTTTACAAAAATAATGATATTTCGGGGGATGATCAGGTGACTGATTGGAGGCTGCTGGACAAGTTCGTGGCGTCTCAATTGAGTCACGATGAGATCTCTAAAGTAAATGATAATACGTTTCAAGGAGGCCATGAGGATTCGAACTTGATTCCCGGAGACTTGAATAAGCAGGCAATGGTGCATGAAAATGCTTCGACTTCGTCTTCAAGCTGTCAGATTGATATGTGGAAGTGATTATTTTTTCGTCAATATATTGCAAAACAAGACTGATATATTATACAGGTTCTTGTAAATAATTAAAAAAAAAAAAACTGATTCGTAATAATATATAACATGCATGTGTATTGATCTTGAGATTATATCTCATTCAAAATTAATTAAAAAAAAAAACGAGAAGCCGAGTGTTTGTAAGATAAGTGAAGTTAATGTGTTTATGATCTGAGGATGATGTTAACCACAGAGCTGTTTATGATGTTTAATCTGTGGTTAATAGAACATCATGTGTAATGCACGCAGTATGAAATTAATTAAGACATCTGATTTCCTCTTGTGTATGTTTGCAAGACCATTTAATTTTTCTTTCTTTCTTTATTTTCTTTCTCGTTCTTTTTTTTCCTCTTTCGGTGTTGCAACTAAGATTCAAGAAACCTATTAGGAAGATGGCAAACAAAAATCAGTCACACCATTCTATTAGGAAGATTCATCCATGACTTGCAAAATCAGTCACACCATTCACTTTTTTTTTGTTCAAAAGCAGCCTCATCGTCAGTCAACTATTTCATCGGTCAGTTGACTTTGGCAATTTTGGAGACATATAAAATTTTTTAAAACTTAAAAAATATTAACAAATTTTTCTTCTTAATTTTTGAATTTAACCAAAGATTTTCTGAAAATTATTCAAAAAAAATCTGGAATAATTATTAAATTCTAAGACTTCATTTAAAATGAAAAAAATAAGTTTGCAAAGAATTAAATATCATAAAAATAAAAAATTTTAATTTCTTAAATTATTTTAAATAATTCCATCATTTCATAAATACTCACATATCTTGAATGATTTTTTTGCGATTTAAAATAAGTTCCGGATTTTATAAAGTATTATAGTTTTGGAAGTAAATAATTGTACAGCATTCTTAAAAGAATATGATTTTTCTAGATGTTTTATTTTTTCAGATCGTTATTGTTAATTTTTCAGATTTTCTTGTTTTTTTTCTGAATTCTGACAACTTTTTCTAAGAGTTTTTTATTACATATTTTTCTAAATATTTTTATTTTTCATGTGAACTAATGGGATGTTACCGACTGTTAAAACAGACGGATGACAGAAGTTGCAAAGGATATGAACAATGTGACTGCTTTTGCAAGAAAAAAAATATTTTTTTGGGACTTAAATTGCATATATGATGGGTGAAAAGTGTGAGAGAGCGTGGTTGGTGGCACCAGAATTGCTATTTCCTCAAAAAATAGGTTTCCGTGATCATTTCAAATAATGCTCACAGGCGCTCGATCGATAAAAAGTTCTTTTGAGCTCAGTCTATTTTACATAACGACCCAAGTTTAATACTATGAAGTAAAGCTCTACTCGATCAGAAAAGTACACTTAAACTCGCTCAACCTATTATATATCTCAACTTCAAATTAGGGCTTGATGGTTAGATTCGGTGTCTTTACAAAATGGGCCAATTATGCTCCGTGTAAATTGTAGGCACATTACTCTTGTGTTTTCAAGAAGGTTCATGTGGCCAGGGGGAGGGAAGGGGGTCCAATGGGGTCCACGGATCCCCCCAACGGATGAAAATTCCCTTATAAAATAGGGGAAGTTATTTATATAGTTGTCCGATTTCCGTAATTTTTATAACTCCGGACCCTCCTGAGTAAATGCTCTGCTTCCCCCACTGCATGTCGCCCCATCCGTCATCTTGTCATTAGGGGAAATTTGCACCGTCCGAATAAAACACAAGATGTTAATCGCATCTTTTTTGAAAATATAGGCTTTAAATAAGGAGATAATAGATTTTTTTTTCTATGAACTTAGAGATAATATGACTATTTAATTTATAAAAGATGAACAGTTTATTTTATAAAACACATAGGGAGTAATATGCGATTCACCTATTATTTCACTATTGATCAGGTATCATGCGAGACCTAATTGATTAGTCTCACAGTAAGAACTATACCCTAAAATTAAATCTTAATATGCAGAACAAATACTACCATATATTAAAAAAAACTCTTAAAATACTAAATTATACTCCCCCCGTCCCAGCTAACATGAGCATTTTGACTTTATATGGTCTATAATTTTCAAGTTTGACTATAAATTAATCTCAAACTATAATGGTAAATATTTAACAAAATTATATTATGAAACTTTAGATGGTGAAGTTTCATAATATAATTTTGTTAAATAATTTATCATTATATTTTGAGATTAATTCTTAGTCAAACTTAAATTATCAATTATATAAAGTCAAACGCCTTCGCAATTTTATTTTGTAGTAGTACCTTAAAACACTAAAATTAATCCTAACACTGAAAAAAACAAAGGTACCAAGAAGGCCTTTAAACCCTAAAATTAAATAAAAAGAATAAAAAAGTAAAAACCCCTAAGAATAATTAAACTAACTAAAAAAATGACTCTAAAAGCTGAAAGAAAAACATAACTAAGAGCTTAAAATTTACGCCCCGTCTCATAAAATATCCGTAAGACGCCCGTCTCATGTGAGTTTTTATGGTGAACATATTATTATCATTATGAAAGCTCATATTTATCATGGCGTTGGGTAATCATGCAATGAACTATACACCAATAAGAGTGATCTTAACAGGCGGAAATAATTCCCTTTTGCTTTGCGGCCCATCGATCAATATAAACGTCACTTAGAAGGCCAGCCGAGTACCACTGTTTGGCATGCAGTTGGCACAATGAAATTCCATATAGTTTTTTTGTTTTTTTTTTTTTTTTGCAAAAGGCTTTTCTTATCCTTTACACACAAGGAAACTTAATACTGGTAGTAGTAAAAGCTACGTAGTTTCGAAAAGGATAAAAATGGTGCAGTGACTTGTACTGTATTGTATGTTGCTGAAATAGACTTCCTACAGGATGAAATACTCAAAATATATCTGACATATATATATATATATATATATATATATATATATTTGTCCTAATCAGACTTTTCTACCGTTAGGCCAATGCTAAAACTGCATATTTGTTCATATTCGTTGATTCTAAAAGACAAAATAGCTCTACTAGGGACTGAAGTTTGTCATTTTTATCACTTAAGGGACTAAAGTTTTAAGTGTTTCAAACAAGGGACTAAACTTTAATCCGTTTCACCCGTTAGGGACTCCGTTAGTTTGGTTCCGTTAAGTTTTAACGGATTAATGACATGGCCGTTAAGTGCCACGTGTCAGCATTTTATTGGTCGGATTTTTGTAATAATAATAAAATAATAACAAAAAATATAAAAGTCTAAAAAAATATAAAAAATAAAAAAATCTGTATTTTTTAGAAAAATTGAAACTTTATTTTTTTTTTAAAAAAATCTGGAATATTAATATTAAAAATCTAATGCTTGTATTTAAAGTTAAAAATAAAAATTAAAAATATAATAAAAAATTTCAGATTTTTGTAATAATAATAAAATAATAATAAAAATATAAAAATAAATAAAAAAAATCTGGATTTTTAAAAAAATAATGAAACTTTATTTTTTTTTCAGTTTTTTTTAAAAAAATTTGGAATATTAGTACTTAAATCGGATGTTTTTATTTAAAATTTGGAAATAAAAAATAAAAAATTAAAAAATTTGGATCTAATTTATAAACTTTTTTATTAAATTGAGATATTATTTTTCATAAATAAATAGAAATTTGGATCTAATTTTTCATAATATTAATAAATAAATATTATTTTACAAAAAAATCTAAAAATCTAAAAAAAAAACTAAAGGTTAATTATAAATCAGATTCAAATATTTTTAATTTTTAATTTTTATTTTTAAATTCAAATAAAAGCATTAGATTTTTAATATTAATATTTCAGATTTTTTAAAAAAAATAAAGTTTCAATTTTTTTAAAATATACAGATTTTTTTAATTTTTATATTTTTTTTAGACTTTTATATTTTTTGTTATTATTTTATTTATATTTTTGTGATTATTTTATTATTATTAGAAAAATTTGAAATTTTTATTATTATTTTATTATTACCGACCAATAAAATGCTGACACGTGGCACTTAACGGCCATGTCATCAATCCGTTAAAACTTAACAGAACCAAACTAACGGAGTCCCTAACGGGTAAGACGGATTAAACTTTAGTCCCTTGTTTGAAACACTTAAAACTTTAGTCCCTTAAGTGATAAAAATGACAAACTTCAGTCCATAGTAGAGCTATTTTGCCATTCTAAAACTGCATATTTGTTCATATTGTTAGGGTTGAATTGTGCGGATTGAAATCAGCAAATATGAAAAAAAAAAATATGTAATTCAGTATAGACCTAACGTAAGACCAAGTTTTCCTGGCCTGACAATAGAAAAAATACATCTTAATTATACTAATATAATTATGATTTTTTATTATCGAAATCGCACAATTCAACTATATAAAAAAGAATATACGATTATAATCAACAATTGTGTAATTTTAGAATTGGACTAATGTTATGCCAAATTTTCCTAGCCTAACGGAAGAAAAGCCCATGTCAGGCGAGGGGTTATCACCTTTATACAGTTTCGTGTAATAAATGTTCCTTTTGATATATGTGGTTGTTGGGCATTGGTCCAGCATCCTGCCTGCATGGGCATAAAAATGCGCGAGGGCTTGCGATTCGACCCGTGAGATCTGCACTAGGAAGTGTTTAAATAAATTTATTTGGACTACTCATACCAACAAGATGCTTCTTCTTTTCTGCTAGCCATCTCATAGAAACTCCAAAGTTAAGCGTGCTGAGCCTGGAGTAGTTATGAGATGGTGACCCCTGGGAAGTTTCTCAGGGTGCGCGTGAGTGGGGACAAAACGCACTAGAAAAGACTTGTGTTGGTACAGTGAGGATAGTCTTCATCATTCTGGGACCAACAATTGGTATTAGAGCAAGTCAGAGGTACGAATTGAAACTGGGAGGCGGGCATGCAGCATATATTGCCACTTAGCCGGAACTGAGATGCTGGCGCAGTGGAGGTTGTCAGGTGCTGAAGGGCTATGTGATCAAATCTAGTATGCTGGAACTGAGATACTGGGGCAGCTGAAATAAACGGAGTCGGAATAGATGCTGATGTCAAGTGTTGGAGGACTGCGTGAATGAATCCGGCAGCTAGAAGGTTGTGTGATCAAATTTAGTTTGCGGGAGGTTTCCAGACTTTGGGGCTGAGATGCTGGCAGGTAGTAGAAGGGGGATTGTTGGGCTTCATGCAGCATCCTGCATGTATGGGCTTAAAAATGCGCGAGGCGCGGCTTGCAATTCGACCTGTGAGATCTGCACTAGGAAGTGGTTAAATGAATTGATTTGGACTACTCATACCAATAAGATGCATCTTCTTTTTTGTGGCCATCTCATAGAAACTCCAAAGTTACGCGTGCTTGGCTTGGAGTAGTTATGAGATGGATGACCCCCTGGGAAGTTTCTCAGGGTGTGCGTGAGTGAGGATAAAGCGTGATAGAAAAGACTCGTGTTGGTACAGTGAGAATCGTCTTCATCATTCTGGGACCAACAATTGGTATCAAAGCAGGTCACAGGTACGAATTTCCTCGGAGTATCCTACAGTGGAGGCTGCCAAAGTGTTGGAACTGAGAGGCGGCATGCAGCAGATGTTGTCACTTGGCCGGAACTGAGATACTGGCGTAGTGGAGGTTGTCAGGTGATGGAGGGCTATGTGATAAAATCCAGTATGCTGGAACTAAGATACTGACGCATCAGAAGTAAATGGAGCTGGAACAGATACTGGTGTCAAGTGTTGGGGGACTGTGTGAATGAATCCAGCCGCTAGAGGGCTGTGTGATCAAATATAGTTTGCGGAGGTTTCCAAACTCTGGGGCTGAGATGTTGGCAGGTACTGGGAGGGGATTGTTGGGCTTCTTCGATCCAGCATTCTGCCTGTATGGGCTTAAAAGTGCGCAAGACGCGGCTTGCGATTCGACCCGTGATATCTGCACGAGGAAATGGTTAAATGAATTGATTTGGACTACTCATATCAACAAGATCCATCTTCTTTTTTTGTAGCCATCTCATAGAAACTCCAAAGTTAAGCGTGTCCGGCCTGGAGTAGTTATGGAATGGTTGACCCTCTGGAAAGTTTCTCAGGGTACACGTGAGTAAGGACAAAGCGCGCTAAAAAAGACTCGTATTGGTATAGTGATGATAGTCTTCATCATTCTGGGACCAACAATGGTAAGGAATGACAACCAATTAGGCATTATACGTACTATAATACAATATAAGCATAATATGATTCTTATTATTAGCCATTTACTATGACATATAAAATTTAGAATCACATATTATCAATCATATGAAAAGAACGCTATATTTATTGTTAGGTATCCACCCGTTGGCACAAAGAGATGAACATATACAAATTTAGCAGATAACATATATAAATATATAATACAGTTATTAAACCTATGGGGAAAGGCTTAAATGGTACAGGCTGTATTGAGAAAGTCCCCATCATGTCCCACAAGCCCACAAAATCTTACCTTGCTTGTGGAGAAACGAGAATTAGCAGCTCACCAAGATGGAAACCACCAGCAGCCCAGCATCTTTTGGACAGTCAAAAGTGATGATATTCAAAGATTTGCAGCCATCACTTCAAGATTGCTTCAAACATTTACGGCTATGGGAGGAAGAAATCTGAGGCTCAATTGCTCTATAAATTGAACTCTCCTCCGCCAAATGCAAGGAGTGCAAACTTGCAAGAAACAAAGCACATAAGAGTGCAATATAGAGAGAAATAAAATAGAGAGTATTGAGAGAAGAAAACAAGAGAAAAAATATAGAGTATTTTTCTATCGCCCTCAAAAAGAGTGTTTTCTATTTTTCTTAGTCATTCCAAGTTAAATACTTGAGATATTTTTGTATCCCAAGAGATATCCTCTTGAGAGATTGTGTATGCCCTAATTTATTTAGGGAGAATTCTGTAAGCCTACTATAGTCATAGTGGAAGTTTTTCGAACTAAGGTCCTCCCGTGGTTTTTCCCCGATTTGGGTTTCCACGTAAAATTATTATGTCTTATTTAATTTTTAAATATCCCATTTTTTTAAATCCAAATAGTGGGAAAATATTTATCCTAATACCGCTGTGCAAGTGTCATTTATTTTGACACTGTTTTCTAAAGAAGTGTAATTTTTCACAACAAGTGGTATCAGAGCCATTTGGTTAAGAAGGCAGATTAAAAATAGAGGAATCGTCGTCTTTTGGCGGCATGTTCAAATTGAATGGATCAAATTACCCAATTTGGAAACCAAGCATGTTGGATCTTCTCTACTGTAAGGATCTTAATTTACCCTTACATGGTGATGATGCCAAACCGAAAGATACAAGTGATGCTGAATGGAAGATCATGCACAGAAAATTTATTGGCTACATACGGCGCTTCATTGAACACAGTATTTTCCATCATTTTTCTAATGAGGAAAAAGCCGATGATCTTTGGAATCTGTGTTTGAGAGAAAAAATGTCTTAAACAAAGCTTCAATAATCAGAAGAATTGTTTGATTGCGATATGCGAAGGGTGCCAACATGACGGAGCACCTAAATGCATACCAGGGTCTTATAAATCAATCCATCAATATGAAGATTTCCATTGATGATGAAGTTGTAGCTTTATTGCTACTGAGTTCGTTGCCGGATAGCTGGGACACTCTTGTGGTCTCAATTAGCAACTCGGCTCCAGACGGAGCTTTGACCTTGCAAATGGTCAAATATTGTCTTCCTAATGAAGAATCCAGAAGAAAAGAACAAGATCGCTCTTTTGAGACAAAGGCGATGGTTGCTGAAAATATTGATCGAGGGAGAAGTAAAAATAAAAGCTTTAAATTTACAAGAGAGAAATCCACGGGGAAGTATAAACCTAGAAGAGACTTCAAATGTCATTATTATGGTGGTTTAAACCATTATGAGAAAGACTGTAGAAAGAAGAAAAGAGAACAAAAGCACGGAAATAATGGAAATACACATCAAGCCATGACAGCAGTTGCAGCTGATGGCGATATCATCATGGTTTGTGATGATACTCTTATGAGTATGTCATGCCAACAAACTGACTGGATCATAGATTCGGGTGCATCTTATCACATTACACCATATTGTGATATGTTTGTATCCTACACTGGTGGAAGCTTTGGCAAAGTCAGAATGGCCAATCATGGTGTGACTGAAGTGGCTCGTATAAGAGACATTATTCTACTTACTGATACTGGATGTAAGCTTATCTTAAAAGATATACGACATGTTCCTGATATCAGACTCAATATTATTTTCGTTCGCAAGCTCGACGATGATGGTTACATCAATCACTTCGGCGAAAGAAAATGGAAACTCATCAGAGGCTCCCATATTGCAGCAAGAGGTAGAAAATAAAATTCTCTCTACTTAATGCATGCGAATTTGTCCAATGGAGAGGTGAATACAGTCTTCAAAAATTCCTCTATTGATTTATGGCATAAGAGGCTCGGTCATTTGAGCTATAAAGGTTTAGAAATTTTGGCAAGAAGGAACCTCCTCCCTGAAGTAAAAGGCATCCACTTAGAAACATATTTGATTGTTTGCCGGAAAACAACACAGAGTTGCATTCAAAAGCTTCTCTCCCTCAAGAAGAGCCCAGCCTCTTGATTTGATTCACACAGACTTGTGCTATATGAAAGACAGGACTCTTGGTGGTGCATTGTACTTCGTCACTTTCATTGACGATTTTTCGAGAAAAGTATGGTGCTTTGCTTTGAAAACAAAAGATCAAACATTAGAGGTCCTTAAGCATTTTCAAACAAAAGTTGAGAGAGAAACGGGAAGGACACTAAAGTGTGTTTGTGCAGACAACGGTGGTGAATACCAAGTCCCGTTTGAACAACACTGTAAGAACCATGGTATCAAGCTTGAGAAAAGCGTCCCAAAGACCCCTCAACATAATGGCGTTGTCGAAAGGATAAACAGGACAATGTGTGAAAGAATTATATATATGTTATCCCATTCAAAATTGCCAAAATCATTTTGGGGTGAAGCTATGAGGACTGCAGTCGACTTAATCAACCTTTCTCCATCAACTCCTCTGGGTGGTGATGTTCCAGATAGAGTGTGGTCAGGGAAAGACATTTCTTACAGACACTTGAGAGTGTTTGGTTGTAGAGCTTTCGTACATATTCCAAAAGACGAAAGATCCAAGCTTCATGACAAAACCAAACCATGTATCTTCATAGGATATGGCTATGAAGAGTTTGATTACAGATTATGGGATCTAGTTAACAGGAAGGTTATCAGAAGTAGGGATGTTGTATTCCTTGAAGATAAAGTTCTTGATGAAGTCAAAGAAGAAGTTCCTGTCAACTTAGATCCAGTTCCTTCACCGACGGTTCAGAATTACGGGGGAGATACCCAACCAGAGAGTGATGATACGGTTGATGATGAAGCAGGTGACAATCAAAATACACCTGTTCAAGATGATGTCCCTCCAGTTAGAAGGTCAACTCAAGAAAGACAACCTTCTACCAGATATAGCCCATATGAGGATGTAATGCTCACTGATGGAGGAGTATCCTACAATGGAGGCTGCTACAGTGTTGAAATTGGAAGGCGGGCATGCAGCATATATTGCCACTTAGATGGAACTGAGATGCTGGCGCAGTGGAGGTTGTCAGGTGCTGGAGGGCTATGTGATCAGATCTAGTATGCTGGAACTGAGATACTGGGGCAGCTGAAATAAATGGAGTCGGAATAGATGATGATGTCAAGTGTTGGAGGACTGCGTGAATGAATCCAGTAGATAGAAGGCTGTGTGATCAAATCTAGTTTGCGGGAGGTTTCCAGACTTTGGGGATGAGATGCTAGCAGGTAGTAGGAGGGGAATTGTTGGGCTTCATGCAGCATCCTGCATGTATGGGCTTAAAAATGCACGAGGCGCGGCTTGCAATTCGACCTGTGAGATCTGCACTAGGAAGTGGTTAAATGAATTGATTTGGACTACTCATACCAATAAGATGCATCTTCTTTTTTGTGGCCATCTCATAGAAACTCCAAAGTTACGCGTGCTTGGCCTGGAGTAGTTATGAGATGGATGACCCCCTGGGAAGTTTCTCAAGGTGTGCGTGAGTGAGGACAAAGCGTGCTAGAAAAGACTCGTGTTGGTACAGTGAGAATAGTCTTCATCATTCTGGGACCAACAATTAGTATCAAAGCAGGTCACAGGTACGAATTTCCTCGGAGTATCCTACAGTGGAGGTTGCCAAAGTGTTGGAACTGAGAGGCGGCATGCAGCAGATGTTGTCACTTGGCCGAAACTGAGATACTGGCGTAGTGGAGGTTGTCAGGTGATGGAGGGCTATGTGCTAAAATCCAGTATGCTGGAACTAAGATACTGACGCATCAGAAGTAAATGGAGCTGGAACAGATACTGGTGTCAAGTGTTGGAGGACTGTGTGAATGAATCCAGCCGCTAGAGAGCTGTGTGATCAAATATAGTTTGCGGAGGTTTCCAAACTCTGGGGCTGAGATGTTGGCAAGTACTGGGAGGGGATTGTTGGGCTTCTTCGATCCAGCATCCTGCCTGTATGGACTTAAAAGTGCGCAAGATGCGGCTTGCGATTCGACCCGTGATATCTGCACGAGGAAGTGGTTAAATGAATTGATTTGGACTACTCATATCAACAAGATCCATATTTTTTTTGTAGCCATATCATAGAAACTTCAAAGTTAAGCGTGCCCGGCCTGGAGTAGTTATGGAATGGTTGACTCTCTCGAAAGTTTCTCAGGGTGCACGTGAGTAAGGACAAAGCGCGCTAAAAAAGACTCGTATTGGTATAGTGATGATAGTCTTCATCATTCTGGGATCAACAATGGTAAGGAATGACAAGCAATTAGGCATTATACGTACTATAATACAATATAAGCATAATATGATTCTTATTATTAGCCATTTACTATGACATATAAAATTTAGAATCACATATTATCAATCATATGAAAAGAACGCTATATTTATTGTTAGGTACCCACTCGTTGGCACAAAGAGATGAACATATACAAATTTAGCAGATGACATATATAACTATATATTACAGTTATTAAACCTATGGGGAAAGGCTTAAATGGTACAGGCTGTATTGAGAAAGTCCCCATCATGTCCCACAAGCCCACAAAATCTTACCTTGCTTGTGGAGAAACGAGAATTAGCAGCTCACCAAGATGGAAACCAGCAGCAGCCCACCATGTTTTGGCAAGTCAAAAGTGATGATATTCAAAGATTTGCAGCCATCACTTCAAGATTGCTTCAAACATTTACGGCAATGGGAGGAAGAAATTTGAGACTCAATTGCTCTATAAATTGAGCTCTCCTCCGCCAAATGCAAGGAGTGCAAACTTGCAAGAAACAAAGCACAGAAGAGTGCAATATAGATAGAAAGAAAATAGAGAGTATTGAGAGAAGAAAACGAGAGAAAAACATAGATCATTTTTCTATCTACCTCAAAAAGAGTGTTTCCTATTTTTCTTAGTCATTCCAAGTTAAATACTTGAGATATTTTTGTATTTCGAGAGATATCCTCTTGAGAGATTATGTATCCCCTAATTTATATAGGGAGAATTCTGTAAGCCTACTATAGTCATAGTAGAAGTTTTTCGGACTAAGGTCCTCCCGTGGTTTTTTCCGATTTGGATTTTCCACGTAAAATTCTTGTGTCTTATTGAATTTTCAAATATTACATTTTTTTTTAAATCCAAATAGTGGGAAAATATTTATCCTAATTCCGCTGTGCAAGTGTCATTTATTTTGACACTATTTTCTATAGAAGTGTAATTTTTCCCAACAAGCGGTATCAGAGCCATTTGGTTAAGAAGGCGGATTAAAAATGGAGGAATCGTCGTCCTTTGGCGGCATCTTCAAATTGAACGGATCAAGTTACCCAATTTGGAAACCAAGCATGTTGGATCTTCTCTACTGTAAGGATCTCTATTTACCCTTACATGGTGATGATGCCAAACCGAAATATACAAGTGATGCTGAATTGAAGATCATGCACAGAAAAAAATATTGGCTACATCCGGCGCTTCATTGAACACAGTATTTTCCATCATTTTTCTAATGAGGAAAAAGTCGATGATCTTTGGAAGAAAATCGAATCTATGTTTGAGAGAAAAAATGCCTTAAACAAAGCTTCAATAATCATAATAATTATTCGATTGCGATATGCGGAGGATGCCAACATGACGGAGCACCTAAATGCATACTAGGGTCTTATCAATCAATCCATCAATATGAAGATTTCCATTGATGATGAAGTTGTAGCTTTATTGCTACTGAGTTCGTTGCCGGATAGTTGGGACACTCTTTTGGTCTCAATCAGTGACTCGGCTCCATACGGAGCTCTGATCCTGCAGATGGTCAAATATTGTCTTCTTAATGAAGAATCCAGAAGAAAAGAACAAGATAGCTCTTTTGAGACAAAGGCGATGGTTGCTGAAAATATTGATCGAGGGAGAAGTAAAATTAAAAGCTTTAAATTTACAAGAGAGAAATCCAGGGGGAAGTCTAAACCTAGAAGAGACTTCAAATGCCATTATTGTGGTGGTTTAATCCATTATGAGAAAGACTGTAGAAAGAAGAAAAGAGAACAAAAGCACAAAAATAACGGAAATACACATCAAGACATGACAGCAGTTGCAGCTGATGGCGATATCTTCATGGTCTATGATGATACTCTTATGAGTATGTCATGCCAACAAACCGACTGGATCGTAGATTCGGGTGCATCTGATCACATTACACCATATCGTGATATGTTTGTATCCTACACTGGTGGAAGCTTTGGCAAAATCAGAATGGCCAATCAGGGTGTGACTGAAGTGGCTGGTATAGGAGACATTATTCTGCTTACTGATAGTGGATGTAATATTATCTTAAAATATATACGACATGTTCCTGATATCATACTCAATATTATTTTCGTTGGCACGCTCGACGATGATGGTTACATCAATCACTTCGGCGAAGGAAAATGGAAACTCATCAGAGGCTCCTATATTGCAGCAAGAGGTAGAAAAGAAAATTCTGTTTAATTAATGCATGCGAATTTGTCCAATGGATAGGTGAATACAGTCTTCAAAAATTCCTCCATTGATTTATGGCATAAGAGGCTCGGACATTTGAGCCAGAAAGGTTTAGAAATTTTGGAAAGAAGGAACCTCCTCCCTGAAGTAAAAGGCATCCACTTGGAAACATGTGTTGATTGTTTGGCCGGAAAACAACACAGAGTTGCATTCAAAAGCTTCTCTCCCTCAAAAAGAGCTCAGCCTCTTGATTTGGTGCACACAGACTTGTGCTATATGAAAGACAGGACTCTTGGTGGTGCATTGTACTTCGTCACTTTCATTGACAATTTTTTGAGAAAAGTGTGGTGCTTTGCTTTGAAAACAAAAGACCAAACATTAGAGGTCTTTAAGCATTTTCAAACAAAAGTTGAGAAAGAAATGGGAAGGACACTAAAGTGTGTTCGTGCAGACAACGGTGGTGAGTACCAAGGCCCATTTGAACAACACTGTAATAAGAACCATGGTATCAAGCTTGAGAAAAGCGTCCCAAAGACCCCTCAACATAATGGCGTTGCCGAAAGGATGAACAGAACAATTTGTGAAATAATTATATATATGTTGTCCCATTCAAAATTGCCAAAATCATTTTGGGGTGAAGATATGAGGACTGCAGTCGACTTAATCAACCTTTCTCCATCAACTCCTCTAGGTGGTGATGTTCCAGATAGAGTGTGGTCAGGGAAAGACATTTCTTACAAACACTTGAGAGTGTTTGGTCGTAGTGCTTTCGTACATATTCGAAAAGACGAAAGATCCAAGCTTGCTGACAAAACCAAACCATGTATCTTCATAGGATATGGCCATGAAGAGTTTGGTTATAGATTATAGGATCCAGTTAACAGGAAGGTTATCAGAAGCAGGGATGTTGTATTCCTTGAAGATCAAGTTCTTGATGAAGTCAATGAAAAACCTGAATCTAATTCGGACGTTCCTTTCAACTTAGATCCAGTTCCTTTACCTATAGTTCAGAATTAGGGGGGAGATACCCAACCAGAGAATGATGACACGGTTGATGATGAAGCAGGTGACAATCAAAATACACCTGTTCAAGATGATGTCCATCCAGTTAGAAGGTCAACTCGAGAAAGACAACCTTCTACCAGATATAGCCCACATGAGTATATAATGCTCACTGATAGAGGAGAGCCTTAAAGTTTTAGAGAGTCCAAGGAAAATGATCAAAACAAAAAATGGTCAGAAGCCATGGAAGAAGAAATACAATTCTTGGAAGATAATCACACCTACGGCCTAGTTGAGTTACTAGTTGGAAAGAGATCACTAAGAAACAAATGGGTCTACAAGTTGAAGATTGAAGAACATAGATCACAACCAAGGTACAAAGCGAGGCTGATTGTGAAGGGTTTCAGTCAAAAGAAGGGTGTAGATTTTGAAAAGATTTTCTCACCAGTGGTGAATATGTCCTCAATCGGAGTTGTTCTCACAATTGCTGCCAGTTTAGATCTAGAGATTGAACAACTTGATGTGAAGACCACATTTTTGCATGGATATTTAGACAAAGAAATCTACATGGACCAACCAGAAGGTTTCAAAATTAAAGGAAAAGAGAACCTTGTATGTAGATTGAAGAAGAGCTTGTATGGCTTGAAGCAAGCTCCTAGACGGTGGTACATGAAGTTTGAGTTCTTCATGACTAACCATGGCTACAACAGAACCACCTCAAATCATTGTGTTTTCATCAAAAAGTTCATAGGAGGTGAATTTATCATACTGTTACTCTACGTTGATGATATGCTGATTGTAGGCCATGATGCCAGCAAAATTGATAAACTGAAGAAAGAGCTAAGTAAGTCTTTTGCGATGAAAGACTTAGGCGCAGCTAAGCAAATCCTTGGAATGAAGATATTCAGGGATAGAAAAAAAGAAGCTCTGGTTATCTCAAGAATAATACATTGAGAAAGTTCTTGAAAGATTTAATGTGAGCAAGTCGAAGCCAGTCAGCACTCCACTTGCGGGACACATGAAACTCAGTTCAGCACAGTGCCCCACAAGTGAGACAGAGAATAAGGAAATGCAAAAGATACCATATGCTTCTGCACTAGGTAGTTTAATGTATGCTATGGTATGCACTAGAGCAGATATAGCTTATGCAGTTGGTGTTGTTAGTCGTTTTCTTTCCAATCCAGGAAAGGAACACTGGGAAGCAGTGGAATGGATATTACGATATCTTAAAGGCACTTTGAGATCTTGTTTGAAACTCGGCTAAAAACATGTCCTACTAGAAGGATATATGGATGCAGATATGGCTGGTGATATTGATTCCAGGAATTCCACATCAGGGTACCTGATAAGACTTGCAGGGAGAGCTATCTCGTGGCAATCGAAACTTCAAAAATGCATGGCATTATCCACAACATAAGCCAAGCACATAGTTGTGATGGAAGCGTGAAAAGAAGTGTTGTGTTTAAAGAAATTTCTACTGAAGTTGGGCTTGAAGCAAGAGAAGTATGTGCTTTACTGTGATAGTCAAAGTGCGATTCGCCTGAGTAAGAATTCGAGTTTTCACTCAAGATCGAAGCATATTGATGTGAGGTATCATTGAATTTGATATGTGCTTGATGAAAAGCTTATGGAACTTGACAAAGTTCATACAGATGAGAATGGTACGAATATGCTTACCAAGTCCTTACCCCGAGATAAGTTTGAGATATGCAAACACAAAGCAGATCTGGTTGAATCTTCACATGATGTGGAGGGGGAGAATTGTTGAGAAAGTCCCCATCATGTCCCACAAGCCCACAAAATCTTACCTTGCTTGTGGAGAAATGAGAATTGGCAGCTCACCAAGATGGAAACCACCAGCAACCCACCATATTTTGGCAAGTCAAAAGTGATGATATTCAAAGATTTGCAGCCATCACTTCAAGATTGCTTCAAACATTTACGGCTATGGGAGGAAGAAATTTGAGGCTCAATTGCTCTATAAATTGAGCTCTCATCCGCCAAATGCAAGGACTGCAAACTTGCAAGAAACAAAGTACAGAAGAGTGCAATAAAGAGAGAAAGAAAATAGAGAGTATTGAGAGAAGAAAACGAGAGAAAAATATAGAATATTTTTTCTATCTCCCTCAAAAAGAGTGTTTCCTATTTTTCTTAGTCATTCTTAAATACTTGAGATATTTTTGTATTCCGAGATATATCCTCTTGAGATATTGTGTATCCCCTAATTTATTTAGGGAGAATTTTGTAAGCCTACTATAGTCATAGTGGAAGTTTTTCGGACTAAGGTACTCCCGTGATTTTTCCTGATTTGGGTTTTCCACGTAAAATTCTTGTGTCTTATTTAATTTTCAAATATCCCATTTTTTTAAATCCAAATAGTGGAAAAATATTTATCCCAATTCCGTTGTTCAAGTGTTATTTATTTTGACACTATTTTCTAAAGAAGTGTAATTATTCCCAACAAGTGGTATCAGAGCCATTTGGTTAACAAGGCGGATTAAAAATAGAGGAATCGTCGTCCTTTGGCGGCATGTTCAAATTGAACGGATCAAATTACCCAATTTGGAAACCAAGCATGTTGGATCTGTATTTACCCTTACATGGTGATGGTGCCAAACCGAAAGATTTCCATTGATGATGAAGTTGTAGCTTTATTGCTATTGAGTTCGTTGTCGGATAGTTGGGACAGTCTTGTGATCTCAATCAGCAACTCGGCTCCAGATGGAGCTCTGACCTTCCAGATGGTCAAAGATTGTTTTCTTAATGAAAAATCCAGAAGAAAAGAACAAGATCGCTCTTTTGAGACAAAGGCGATGGTTGCTGAAAATATTGATCGAGGGAGAAGTAAAAATAAAAGATTTAAATCTACAAGAGAGAAATCCAGGGGAAAGCCTAAACCTAGAAGAGACTCCATATGCCATTATTGTGGTAGTTTAAACTATTATGAGAAATACTGTAGAAAGAAGAAAAGAGAACAAAAGCACGGAAATAATGGAAATACACATCAAGACATGACAGCAGTTGCAGCTGATGGCGATATCATCATGGTCTGTGATGATACTCTTATGAGTACGTCATGCCAACAAACCGACTGGTTCGTAGATTCGGGTGCATCTTATCACATTACACCATATCATGATATGTTTGTATCCTACACTGGTGGAAGCTTTGGCAAAGTCAGAATAGCCAATCATGGTGTGACTGAAGTGGCTGGTATAGGAGACATTATTCTGCTTACTGATACTGGATGTAAGCTTATCTTAAAAGATATACGACATGTTCCTGATATCAGACTCAGTATTATATCCGTTGGCAAGCTCGACGATGATGGTTACATCAATCACTTCGGCGAAGGAAAATGGAAACTCATCGGAGGCTCCCATATTGCAGCAAGAGGTAGAAAAGAAAATTCTATTTACTGAATGCATGCGAATTTGTCCAATGGAGAGGTGAATACAGTCTTCAAAAGTTCCTCCATTGAGTTATGGCATAAGAGGCTCGGACATTTGAGCCAGAAAGGTTTAGAAATTTTGGCAAGAAGGAACCTCTTCCCTGAAGTAAAAGGCATCCACTTGGAAACATGTGTTGATTGTTTGGCCGGAAAACAACACAAAGTTGCATTCAAAAGCTTCTCTCCCTCACGAAGAGCTCAGCCTCTTAATTTGGTGCACACAGACTTGTGCTATATGAAAGACAGGACTCTTGGTGGTGCATTGTACTTCGTCACTTTTATTGACGGTTTTTTGAGAAAAGTGTGGTGCTTTGCTTTGAAAACTAAAGACCAAACATTAGAGGTCTTTAAGCATTTTCAAACAAAAGTTGAGAGAGAAACGGGAAGGACACTAAAGTGTGTTCGTGCAGACAACGATGGTGAATACCAAGGCCCGTTTGAACAACACTGTAAGAACCATGGTATCAAGCTCGAGAAAAGCATCCCAAAGACCCCTCAACATAATAGCGTTGCCGAAAGGATGAATGATAGGTCGAAAATAGTGTGCAAATATTAATGTTAATTATTAGGTTTTAATGAATTTTATGTTGGCACGCTGGGTTATTTTCTACCTATTTATATTTTGGATGCAATTTACTTCACTTGACAATTTGTTGTTTAATTTAGGTGTTTGGTGGATTTTTAAGCTTAAGGAATAGTTTGGGCCATCAAACGGACCAAGCCAAGGTGATTTGGGCTTTAATGAAGAAACTGCCGCACACACTGGGTGACCCAGTGTCGGCCCTGACCCGAAAATCCTCTTACTTGGGGCCCAAGAAATGACTCAAATCCGTCCCAATTGGTTCCATAAGGTGAAATCGGTCCTCTAGGCTGGAGAAAGGAATTTTAATTGACTTGGAAGGAAAGGCTCCAAAAGAATAAAAAACTCAAGAAGGATAAGAAGAAAGGAGACCTAATTAAAGAAGAAAACTAAGAGATAGGGAATATTATAAAAAGGAGAGCAGAGGCGGAAAGAAACAGTTCTGATCATCATTCTCACGACTGGGCAGCAGAGGAAAAAGAAGAAAAACCGAGCCGCCACCGACGCGCGAGGAAGAAGACTACACCGTTTGAATTTCTTTCTTCTTATGTCTACTATTAATTTGATGTTTTCTAAAGCCAACATGTCCGCCTAATTATATATTCTAGTTCTTAGTAAAGTTTGAAACCATATTTGAATATTTTATTTTTTAATCCCGTAGCGTATTCTTAACTCGAAGTCTCTTGAATTACTTTTGTGTTATTGAATTTATTATTATGCCATATAATTTCTTGATTTGGTTTGGCCAACTAGATTAGGAGTTTTATGTCTCATGCTAGAAATTGAGTTGTAATCCGTAATTGTTGCAATTTTAATTTCACAAGTAGCAACAATTGAATTTTCTCAATTGAGTAACACAAAATCGAGATCCCTTAAGTCGAGCTTATGAACTTAATATCTTGCCTATTTCATTATTTTGGTTTTTAATGCATCTAGCGAACGAGATTTGAAGAGCTTGTTTTGAATCCATCGCCTAGATAGGTTTAATTAAAGAGCTTGTTTTAGTTAAATAAACTTAAGAAATAATTGGGGTCAACAGAGCTTGTTGTTGGCTTCAGAATAGGAGTTCATGAGATTAGAGAAGAGATAAGTATTGCATTAAAGCATGAATTAATTCAAAATAGTAGATAACGGAACTAAGAGCTAGATTATTCTTTTAATTGATATTTTCGATTTTTATCTCCTTTGTTTATTTTGATTTAATTTATTTTACGCAAATTATTTGTTAGTAAAATCAGCAAACAAAAATTCCCCCTCGTTTTATTTTATTTCTAAAGTTATTTAATTAAAAAGCATAATTGATTTACCGTTCTCCGTGGGATCGACCCTTACTTGCCGATATTATTAGTTAGTAGAAGTAAGCCAAGGAAAAATAAAAATAATTAATTTTGACGCGTCACGACAGCGCAGTCAAAATTTTGGCGCCGTTGCCGGGGAACGGTGCGAAATTAATTTAATTTTATGAGTTGAATATTATTTATTTTTATTTTTTTCTGAGCAGCAGTTTGTTTTTAATTTTTCTTAAAAAGCAGTTTTTTATTATTATTTCGAGCAGTTTTTCGACACTGGGTCGCCTAGTGTCAGTTCTGAAAATTCATAAAAATTGCCAGTTGTGCACTAATCCGCGTTGTTTAAGTTTTGCATGATTACAAGATCACGTGGAGATAGAAACTTATAGTATTCTCCAGAAATTATCAAACGAGATTGAGTTTTAAAGCGAAGAACAAAAGAAAGCAGAGAAGCAAGGGCACTTATCTCTAACATGGCCGCCAACTCACAGCAATTTAGTTATCGTGACAATCCCGTGGAAATGGTGAAGGAGGTCATACCGTTCCGAATTTGCCAAACCATGAAGCACACCACCGAGCACTGCAAGGTACTTCGATGAGATCGAGGAACATGCCAATGTATTCGGTACTGGAAATTTTTACGGAATAAAATATGATCCATACTTCAAGACATATAATCCAGGATGGAGAGATTATCCCAATTCTAAGTGGAAATCGCAGCAAGAGGAGCCTCAGCAGAATAAGGGGCCAATTTTACAAGCAGCCGTCGGAAAATTCGAGTCCCTCACTCGAAGAGATGATGAAGACCCTCACTTCAAACACGATGCAGTTGCAGCAAGACATGAGTCGATTTCAGCACGACACTCAGTCAAGTATTAAAATCATCCAAAATCAAATAAGCCAACCTGCTACCTCGGTGAGTCGATTGGAAAGCCAAAACAGTGGGAAACTACTCTCCCAATCGGAGGCAAATCCTAGGAATGTGAGTGCCATCACCTTGAGAAGTGGTAAACAGCTGGAGAACCCCCAGAAAACTGAGGAAAATTTGAACGATGAATGCGAGAAACGAAAATCTGCTGTCCAGACCTTCACTGAGTCAACCAGTGTCAAACAGGCACCTAGTGCTGAACTGCCGGGAAGCAAAGTAATAATGTCTAATTCTTCTCATATTGGCACTGCGAGTGTACATTTTCCTTCCAGGATAAAGAAGGCTGCAACGGACAACAAGAAAAATCAAGATTTAGATGTGTCTCATAAAGTCGAATCCATATGCCATCCAGCGATGCAATTAAGCAAATTTTGAGGGACGAGATTGAAGAATTATTCTTGATTTACGAGATCAATAATACATATATGCTCTATGAGATCATACCAATACTGAACTATTCTCTATTGCATGGTCCCTATATAAAGAGTATGAGTGTAATTAGAATTCTTTGCACTAATGGGTTGAAGTGGTGCAAAAGAACAAAAATAATGGTGTATGTACTTGCTTTAAGACCTATACCAAAATCTCCTTGGTGCATTCGTTAAAAAAGTAAGTTCTAGTCGAGCCAACGACTTGAAATAAAGGCGTTAGCTGGGAGGCAACCCAGTGTTTATTTATTTTTATTTTTATTTTTTTAGTTGTAGAACCAAATCGAATTTTCATGTACTTCCTTTTGTTTTTCGTAGGTAACAAAGGGTCTTGGATATATGATTGGTCGAGCAACAATGGACTTTGAATCAAGTTTGGGGAGGTCGACTATTGTGCATAGAAAATGACACTGGGCGACCCAGTGCCGCAAATATGTCCCAGTGTGAGAATTTACAAGAAATCCTACTTTCTCTCCAAGACTACCACACTGCACTAGCCCGGTGAATTCTTTTCCTTTTTCGTACTTGATTTGCGCCTTATTTTTTTAATGTTTTTCATGTTGTCTCTAAAATTGTGTTTCCCCGCACTTTGATTTAGATTTGTAATGATTGTCCTTTAGTTAATTGAGAATAGTTGGTGAAAAGCATAATAGTATTTAGTATCACTTGCTCGTTTGGAATATTAGTTGGAATTAGCTCAATATGTGGTTTTTAGTTTCATCTTTCTGTGGAAATTGATTGGTTTTGTGTTAGCTTTTAATGGGATAATTATGTGAATTAGAGACATGAAAATTGCAACACTGTTAGAAAAGCTAGGAAGAAAGATTATAATTAAAATTTCACTTGTGATTTGTACTTGGTCATTATTACCCTCTTCTTAAACTTTCATTGGTCGTTGAATTTTTTAGGCTTACCACATGTATTATCATTCTGAAAGGAGGTTAGTTGAAAAAAAAGGGAGAAGTATTGAGCAGCAACAGCTGCCCAATTTTGGGGGTCCTAAAATATTGTGAAAAAAGTAACAACGAAAATAAAGGACTAACCCATTGTTGGTGCGTAGCTGCCGTCTCACACGGAAAAAAAAGAGCTACACGTTAGCAAATAACGGTGTGAAAGCTATCACCTAAAAAAAAAGAGAAAAAAAAAGATGGAAAATGTGTTGGTGAAAAGAGCTACACGTTAGCAAATAACAGTGTGAAAGCTATCACCTACGAAATATGATGAATCTTGTGGATAGTGCATTCGCGTAACTTCCTATCAATAAACAACCAATTGATATAATAAATTTGGGGAGATGATTAAAGTCTTTATCATAAGTTGGAATTTTTGTTACCATACTTCTCTTCTTGGAACTATTTAATAGGATTGCGTTTTTATGTGTGATAATTCTATGTAACTTTCATTAATTGCCTATGCAAAATATGTTTTTAATTATGCAGAAGAGGCGTTTATTACACCACGATTTGAGTTAATGAAGGTTGAATATTTCAAGGCGTGCAAATCATATTACTACTTTTATTATCGCTTCGATCCAATTCATTCTAAATTGCATGAGGACAAGCATTGTAATAAGTTTGGGGAGATTTGATAGGTCGAAAATAGTGTGCAAATATTATTATTAATTATTGGGTTTTAATGAATTTTATGTTGGCACACTGGGTTATTTTCTACCTATTTATATTTTGGATGCAATTTATTTCACTTGACAATTTATTGTTTAATTTAGGTGTTTGGTGGAGTTTTTAAGCTTAAGAAATAGTTTGGGCCATCAAACGGACCAAGCCAAGGTGATTTGAGCTTTAATGAAGAAACTGCCGCACACACTGGGTGACCCAGTGTCGTCCCTGACCCGAAAATCTTCTTACTTGGGGCCCAAGAAATGACTCCAATCCGTCCCAATTGGTTCCATAAGGTGAAAATCGGTCCCCTAGGTTGGAGAAAGGAATTTTAATTGACTTGGAAGGAAAGACTCCAAAAGAATAAAAACTCAAGAAGGATAAGAAGAAAGGAGACCTAATTAAAGAAGAAAACTAAGAGATATGGAATATTATAAAAAGGAGGGTAGAGGCGGCAAGAAACAGTTCTGATCATCATTCTCACGACTGGGCAGCAGAGGAAAAAGAAGAAAAACCGAGCCGCCACCGACGCTCGAGGAAGAAGACTACATCGTTAGAATTTCTTTCTTCTTATGTCTACTATTAATTTGATGTTTTCTAAAGCCAACATGCCCGGCTAATTATATATTCTAGTTCTTAGTAAAGTTTGAAACCGTATTTGAATTTTTCATGTTTTAATCCTGTAGCGTATTCTTAACTCGAAGTCTCGTGAATTACTTTTGCGTTATTGAATTCATTATTATGTCATATAATTTCTTGATTTGGTTTGGCCAACTAGATTAGGAGTTTTATGTCTCATGCTAGAAATTGAGTTGTAATCCATAATTGTTGCAATTTTAATTTCACAAGTAGCAACAATTGAATTTTCTCAATTGACTAACACAAAATCGAGATCCCTTAAGTCGAGATTATGAACTTAATATCTTGCCTATTTCATTATTTTGGTTTTTAATGCATCTAGCGAGCGAGATTTGAAGAGCTTGTTTTGAATCCATCGCCTAGATAGGTTTAATTAAAGAGCTTGTTTTAGTTAAATAAACTTAAGAAATAATTGGGGTCAACAGAGCTTGTTGTTGGCTTCGGAATAGGAGTTCATGAGATTAGAGAAGAGATAAGTGCTGCATTAAAGCCTGAATTAATTCGAAACGGTGGATAACTGAACTAAGAGCTAGATTATTCCTTTAATTGATATTTTCGATTTTTATCTCCTTTGTTTATTTTGATTTAATTTATTTTACGCAAATTATTTGTTAGTAAAAATCAGTAAATTAAAATCCCCCCTCGTTTTATTTTAATTTCTAAAGGTATTTAACTCTTAAAAAGCATAATTGTTTTACTGTTTTCCGTGGGATCGACCCTTACTTGCCGATACTATTAGTTAGTAGAAGTAAGCTAAGTAAATAAAAAAAAATAACTAATTCTGACGCGTCACGACAGCGCGGTCAATGAACAAGACAATTTGTGAAAGAATTATATATATGTTATCCCATTCAAAATTTCCAAAATCATTTTGGGGTGAAGCTATGAGGACTGCAGTCGACTTAATCAACCTTTCTCCCTCAACTCCTCTGGGTGGTGATGTTCCAGATAGAGTGTGGTCAGGGAAAGACATTTCTTACAAACACTTGAGAGTGTTTGGTCGTAGAGCTTTCATACATATTCGAAAAGATGAAAGATCCAAGCTTGATGACAAAACCAAACCATGTATCTTCATAGGATATGGCCATGAAGAGTTTGGTTACAGATTATGGGATCCATTTGACAGGAAGGTTATCAGAAGCAGGGATGTTGTATTCCTTGAAGATCAAGTTCTTGATGAAGTCAAAGAAAAACCTGAATCTAATTTGGATGTTCCTGTCATCTTAGATCCAGTTCCTTTACCAACGGTTCAGAATTAGGGGGGAGATACCCAACCAGAGAATGATGATATGGTTGCTGATTAAGCAGGTGACAATCAAAATACACATGTTCAAGATGATGTCCCTCTAGTTAGAAGGTCAACTCGAGAAAGACAACCTTTTGCTAGATATAGCCCACATGAGTATGTAATGCTCAATGATGGACGAGAGCCTTAAAGTTTTATAGAGGCCAAAGAAAATGATCAAAACAAAAAATGGTCAGAAGCCATGGAAGAAGAAATGCAATCCTTGGAAGATAATCACACATACGGCCTAGTTAAATTACCAGTTGGAAAGAGATCACTAAGAAACAAATGGGTCTACAAGTTGAAGATTGAAGAACATAGCTCACAACCAAGGTACAAAGCGAGGCTGGTTGTGAAGGGTTTCAGTCAAAAGAATGGTGCCGATTTTGAAGAGATTTTCTCACCAGTGGTGAAGATGTCCTCAATCAGTGTTGTTCTCGCAATTGCTGCCAGTTTAGACCTAGAGATTGAACAACATGATGTGAAGACCACATTTCTGCATGGAGATTTAGACAAAGAAATCTACATGGACCAACCATAAGGTTTCAAAATTAAAGGAAAAGAGAACCTTGTATGTAGATTGAAGAAGAGCTTGTATGGCTTGAAGCAAGCTCCTAGATAGTGGTACATGAAGTTTGAGTCCTTCATGACTAACCATGGCTACAACAGAACCACCTCAGATCATTGTGTTTCATCAAAAAGTTCACAGGAGGTGAATTTATCATACTGTTACTCTACGTTGATAATATGCTGATTGTAGGCCATGATGCCAGCAAAATTGATAAACTGAAGATAGAGCTAAGTCTTTTGCGATGAAAGGCTTAGGCGCAGCTAAGAAAATCCTTGGAATGAAGATATTCAGGGATAGGAAAAACAAGAATCTCTGGTTATCTCAAGAACAATACATTGATAAATTTTTTAAAGATTCAATATGAGCAAGTCGAAGCCAGTCAGCACTCCACTTGCGGGACATAGGGGTGTCGAACGGTTCGGTTCCGGTTAACCGGACCAAAATTTTCTGTTAAACGGAACCACACTTGCCAAAAAATGAGAACCGAAAATCGAACCATATAAAATTTTGGTTAACCGGAACCGAACTGGTTATTTTTGGTTCCGGTTCGGTTAAACCGACAGAACCGTTATTTTTTTTACACGAGTTAAATTATAAATTGTAAATTATAAACTATAATATTAATATTTAATACATATATAATATATTATTATAAATTTTTAACAAAATATAAAATATTTATTTAACAATATTAGGGTTTTAAATTTTTAATTTACAAAAATTAAAATAATAAGTATAAAAATATATGAAAATATATAAGTATAAAATATAAAATAATATTTAATAAATATATTATAAAATCGGTTTTCGGTTCGGAAAACCGAACATACGGTTCCGGTTAACCGAAACCGGCTCGGTTCCGGTTCGGTTCCGGTTCTAACCGAGAACCGAGAACCATTTAGACACCCCTAGCGGGACACATGAAACTCAGTTCAGCACAGTGCCCCACAAGTGAGACAGAGAAGAAGGAAATGCAAAAGATCCCAGACGCTTCTGCACTAGGTAGTTTAGTGTATGTTATGGTATGCACTAGAGCAGATATAGCTTATGCAGTTGGTGTTGTTAGTCGTTTTCTTTCCAATCAGGAAAGGAACACTGGGAAGCAGTGAAATGGATATTACGATATCTTAGAGGCACTTCGAGATCTTGTCTGAAGTTCGGCGAAAACCATGTCCTATTATAAGGATATACGGATGCAGATATGGCTGGTGATATTGATTCCAGGAAATCCACATCAGGGTACCTGATGAGACTTGCAGGGGGAGCTATCTCATGGCAATCGAAACTTCAAAAATGCGTGGCATTATCCACAACAGAAGCCAAGTACATAGTTATGACGGAAGTGTGCAAAGAAGTGTTGTGGTTAAAGAAATTTCTACTGAAATTGGGCTTGAAGAAAGAGAAGTATGTGCTTTACTGTGATAGTCAAAGCGCGATTCACCTGAGTAAGAATTCGAGTTTTCACTCAAGATCGAAGCATATTGATGTGAGATATCATTGGATTCGAGATGTGCTTGATGAAAAGCTTATGGAACTTGACAAAGTTCATACATATGAGAATGGTGCGGATATACTTACCAAGTCCTTACCCCGAGATAAGTTTGAGATATGCAAACACGAAGCAGATCTAGTTGAATCTCCACATGATGTGGAGGGGGAGAATTGTTGAGAAAGTCCCCATCATGTCCCACAAGCCCACAAAATCTTACCTTGCTTGTGAAGAAACGAGAATTGGCAGCTCACCAAGATGGAAACCAGCAGTAGCCCACCATATTTTGGCAAGTCAAACGTGATGATATTCAAAGGTTTGCAGCCATCACTTCAATATTGCTTCAAACATTTACGGCTGTGAGAGGAAGAAATTTGAGGCTCAATTGCTCTATAAATTGAGCTCTCCTCCGCCAAATGCAAGAAATTTGAGGTTTGCAGAATATTTTTTCTATCTCCCTCAAAAAGAGTGTTTCCTATTTTTCTTAGTCATTCCAAGTTAAATACTTGAGATATTTTTGTATTCCGAGAGATATCCTCTTGAGAGATTGTGTATATCTATTTAGGGAGAATTCTGTAAGCCTACTATAGTTATAGTGAAAGTTTTTCGGACTAAGGTCCTCCCGTGGTTTTTCCCGATTTGGGTTTTTCACGTAAAATTCTTGTGTCTTATTTAATTTTCAAATATCCTATTTTTTTAAATCCAAATAGTGGGAAAATATTTATCATAATTCCGCTGTGCAAGTGTCATTTATTTTGACACTATTTTCTAATGAAGTGTAATTTTTCCCAACAAGTTTTATCGGAGTCATTTGGTTAAGAAGACGGATTAAAAATGAAGGAATTGTCATCTTTTGGCGGCATGTTCAAATTGAACGGATCAAATTACCCAATTTGAAAACCAAGCATGTTGGATCTTCTCTACTGTAAGGATCTCTATTTATCCTTACATGGTGATGATGTCAAACCGAAAGATACAAGTGATGCTGAATGGAAGATCATGCACAGAAAAACTGTTAGCTACATCCGGCGCTTCATTGAACACAGTATTTTCCATCATTTTTCTAATGAGTAAAAAGTTGATGATCTTTGGAAGAAAATCGAACCTATGTTTGAGAGAGAAAATGCCTTAAACAAAGCTTCAATAATCAGAAGAATTGTTCGATTGCGATATGCGGAGGGTGCCAACATGACGGAGCACCTAAACGCATACCAGGGTCTTATCAATCGATCCATCAATATGAAGATTTCCATTGATGATGAAGTTGTAGCTTTATTGCTACTGAGTTCGTTGCCGGATAGTTGGAACAGTCTTGTGATCTCAATCAGCAACTCGGCTCCAGACGGAGCTCTGACCTTACAGATGGTCAAAGATTGTCTTCTTAATGAAAAATCCAGAAGAAAAGAACAAGATCGCTCTTTTGAGACAAAGGCGATGGTTGCTGAAAATATTGATCGTGAGAGAAGTAAAAATAAAAGCAAACAAATTTGCCTCGCTTGATTCTGTCACAAAGACAACACAAAGTTTCAATTCTTAAGAAGATAATTGGTTTAAATCAGATATAACATATACCGAATACAAAAAACTCGCTATCCATTATATATATATATATATATGTGTGTGTGTGTGTGTGTGTGTTAGTTGTAGATTAACAAATACTCTTAATTGACATAGAACTAAAACACGAAATAAATTACTATAAATAATATAGAGATAACCTTCGTCACGAAGGAGGTCAAAGCCAAGTTTTAAACAAAAAGTTTATATACGGCAAAATAATCACAAAGAAAATTATATCACAATAGAACCCCAACTAACACAAAGTTCATAAAGTTTGTTCTACTAAATCGAAGTTCAGTATTTTAAACACAAATTTAAGTTTTCAATAGGTATGGGAAGACATTTGTTTCCTATATCAGCAGGATTAAATTGAGAAGGGACTCTTTCAAGATAAATAATGCACTTAGCAACCACATCACAAATGAAATAAAACTTACATCACAGAATTTTTGCAAAGTTGGTACCGGACTGACTGTCCAAGAAGTCTACAACCATATTTATTGCTTCTTTTAGCGCTTATGTTACAACAAAATATTCAGACTTTGTAGTTGAAAAATCAACAATAAGTTGTAATTGAGACTTTCAACCGGTGGTGCGCCATAAAAGATAAATTCATATGAGGTAGTGGGTTTCCTATTATCTCTATTATTTGCATAATTAGAATCTACATAACTAGTCAGCTTCACACTTTGAGGGCAGTGGCGGAAGCAGAGTATTTACTTGTGAGGGTTCGGAGCTATAAAAATTACGAAGGTTGGACAACTATATATATAGCTTCCCCTATTTTATAAAGGAATTTCCATCCGCCGGGGAGTCCGTGGACCCCCTTAGACCCCCCTCCCTCCGCCCGTGTTTGAGGGTGTTGAAAGAATTTCAAGCCATACCTCACAGACCCATTTAAATATCTCAAGATTCATTTCACGGCTTGCCAATGGTGGATCCCAGGATCAGCCATATACCAACTTAGGCATGGTAGATTTCTTTCTATCACGATAAATATTCATACTGAGGACACGTTTAACATCTCCTAGATATTTTTCATGTCAAATTTAGCATTCATGCATTTTATGACATTAGCAACAATTTTCAAACATGGACTCAAACCAAGAGCATATCATCCACATAGATAAGCAAGAAAACAGGAACCCTAGAGTTGTTTTTGAAATACAAGTAGTGATCATAATTACTTTTAGTAAAATACAAATAGAGATGTATTCATCAAACTTTTTGTTCCACTGTCTACCAGGTTGTTTTAAGCCATATAGAGATTTATCAAGCAAAAAATATGATTAAGATGCTTAGAATCAATAAATCTATCAGGTTGGTTCAGAAATATTTTCTCCTCAAGTTCTCCATTCAAGAAAGCAGTTTTAACATCCAACTGTTTCAACTTATGCAAGAATAATACACACGGTAGTAAACTTGAGAACAAGATCAAATATTTCAGCACGATCAAGACCTTGTTTCTAGGTGAAACTTTAGCCACAAGTCTCATTTTTAAATTTGATAGAATTGCTTTTATTTTTCACTTTGAAAATTCATTTACAGTCAACAGAACGGTGATCGGCCTTGGGAACATGAGTCCAAGTTTCGTTAACGTGCAATGAACTCATCTCTTCATTCGTTGCATTTAACCACTATTCTGAATTTTTAGAATTTAAAGCTCTCTCGTGTGACTTAGATTCATCATTATCAATGAATTCAAACATATTGAACGCATAGAATGTCACGTGGAAATTATTAGATGAGATGGTTTCCTAATATTCCTTCTGGGTGTATCCCTCGAAAGTTGATTATCAATCAAGTCCATTTCAAGGATATTTTCTTCATTTTCATCATGCACATCAGCATTTAAAAGATTATCAAGCACATCTTCATATTGCATGTCATCAGGCTTATTAAGAAAAGTATGCAACTCCACCTCGTTTAGAGTAGGGAAAATTCCAGTATTGGTAAAAGGCATGTGGCTTGTTTTCATTAAAAATAATATCATAACTGACAAGTGTTTTAAAATTAGGCTCGCCTTTCAGCCAAACTCTATAGCCTTTTATTCCTTTCGGATATCCCGAAAGTACTTTAAGAATGAGATTTAAGTTTTTCACACGGAAATTTGAAAAATTGATTGAACGTCCAGTGAACACAAATTCTAGATAATTACAATTCATGAGGCACTGAAGGAGATCTATTTATCAAATAAACAGCGGTTAACAAAGCCTCATAAAGGCCAGAGGTAGCAAGCATGCTCCTTACCCTTTTTGGTCCATACGTTCCACTGTACCATTTTGCTGAGGTGTATACGAAACAGCCGAATATCTTTGAATTCCAGATTGAGTACATAAATCCTCAAACATAAATACTCAAACAGTTGATTACAAAATTCCAAACTATTATCGGTCCTTAGATTTTGATTTTATTTCCTTTGATTTTCAATCAAAATTTTCCGATTTTTAAATTTTTCAAAGACATAGAAATTGTTTTTTAAAAGGAACATAAAGACCTTAGGGGAATTATAATCATCAGTCATAGACAAAACTTATCTATTTCCACTATGAGTAGGTATACTAGATGCATGGAACCCAAAAATCAGCATGTAAATATATATCATAACTAGTATGGGATCTAGGGGAATAGGGATTAGCAAATTAAACATGTCGTTTTCCAAGAACATATGAATCATAAATTAGCACACAGGACACTTTGCCCTTCCTAAAACAGCCGAATTATTTTTTTTCAAAATCTCAAGACCCTTACTACTTATATGCCTAAATCAAACCAAACCAAATCAAACCAAACATATTCAGTATATCTCGCTCAGAGCAGGGTCTGAGGAGGGTAAGATGTACGCAGACCATGCCCCTACTTTTTACGGTAGGGAGGCTGTTTCTGTGAAGACCCCCAGCTTAGTGCACAACAAAGTATAGAGTGATATATAAAAAGAAGCATATGATGCGACAAAGCTCAAAACCATACCTGAGCCCATGGCTTAATTCACATGAGACTTACCTAAGGTGACTTTGGCAACTGCAATCTCGATGAACGCTGCTCTAACAGAAGAGAGGTTGACTCTACGCACAGTTCCCTGTCAAAAATACACCACACGCAAAAGGTCATAGAATAAAATATACACTAAAGGTAAAAAAAAAAGCAATGCTCTAGGTCAAAGCTAACCGAGACAACCCAATCCTGAGGCTCTCGACTACAGCACCGCTCCCAACAGAAGAATCCATAACTCTGATTTGACGCCTCCAAGCGCACCTATCAACTGTCATGGTCTCGGAAAGGTTTAAGGCCTTCAAATTTAATCTCAGCTGCTCCTCCCACGTCCTCCTCGGTCTGCCTCTCCTCCTATCCCTGACAACCAATAAACTCTCGACCCTCCTCACCGGAGCAGAAGCCTGCCTCCTGCGGATGTGACCAAACCATCTCAATCTCCCTTCCCGAACTTTCGCTGGAATGGGCGCCACTTCTAGCGCGTTCCTGAACACCCCGTTCGAGATTCTATCCAACATTGTGCGACCACACGACCAACGTAACATTCTCATTTCAGCCGCTTCCAACTTGCTCTCAAACGACTTCTTCATCGCCCAATATTCGGAGCCATCTATACGTTTATATGGCCTAAAAGTTTATCATAAATCAACTTTATCATCTTGAACAACATTCACAGAAAAATCAAATTTTGCAATATAAACATATAAAGTGTTCCTCTTTTCAGATTCGAAAACACATAATTTTTTTTCATGACTTTCATGAGACCGTTTCTCCATCTATACCATCAGAACTCTCGTCATCGAGAGTGCCACATGCATCGAGAGTGCCACATGCATGATATAAAAGTGTGAGACAACTGAGACACACATTGCCTCACATTTTTCAAAATTAACAAATAACCAATATCATATTATAATTTGATATCACCAAGACTAGCAACCTGACATTTTTTCCCATTTGTCATAGAAACACAACAAGTGTTTCATTTCTTTATTGGTAGAAAATAGCCTTTTAAAAGTTGACTAAGCACATTAAGTACATGCACAATTAACAAGCCATTCAATTTCACAAAGAGAAAGTGAATGCACATTATTAACCTGTTCATAAATTTCAGCTACCATAAAAACATCATCCATATATATATATATATATATATATATATATATATATATATATATATATATTCATATATATATATATATATTCGTTTCCACTTATGATGTTGCCATTATCAGGTTGTTGGGGTTTTTTAGGTTTAGTAGTTTGATCCAATAACCTAACAGTGAGGTCAACCTCGAAGTGCGACTTGATGGGCAAGCAACAATCTCTACTACATACGAAGAAGGGATATATCTAAATTATTTGGCCAAAACATATGAACGAGGTGTTTTGATATAGGAGAGCTCAATTTTCAATTTACACTAACTCTTGCGTAGTATCAAGTTATAATAGGGTCTGACTTTTCCGTGATTTTATTTGGAACATCAGCTGGTTGAAGGGTTTTGTATGTATATGATATTCATAACGAGAAATATTTTGAATGATCTCTATCACTCGTTCTCAGTTAAGTTCTAGTATGAGCCGGGACTGGCTATGTGTTATTCATATTCTTTAGTTCCTCCCATCGCTGATTAAGACGATCTATAGAGTCGCGCAACCAGGATAAACGATATATTAATTAAAGCTGATTAATATTAATTAAAGCTGATTCTCTCTTCGTGCATATTGGACATTAGATGTGTAATTCAATTTATTTGATAAATTAACTCAATCTTGTGAATTAAATAAGTTACTAGTAATTAATTTCATATACATTATTAATTAATAAATTTCTTAGAGGAATTATTTATGTAATTAAATTATGTTTATATATTTAATTAGTTGGATTAATTAATTTATAATATAAAGGACAACAGAATTTTTTGGTAGTGTGCACCTAAAAAGACTGTTCTTTTATTATTATTATTATTAAATAATAATAATAATAATTATTATTATAATTATTATTAACGCCAAGTCGTCAGCCTGCTTTCCAGCGGGCCACCGCCGGTGGACTTCTGGCGGCCGGCCAACTCTTTCTTTTCTTTTTTATTTTTTTTGTCAGGCCTGCCGGCCTGCTTTTCGAGGGGCCACCGCCGGCGATCGGCGACCTCCAGCAGCCGGACACTTTTTCTTTTTTCCAAAACGCCAGGCAGCCGGTCTGATTTCCTCCGGTGGCCGGCCATTTTTTTTTAAAGCCAGGTCCGTCGACTTACTTTTGGGCGGTCCTTACTTTTTTTTTCTTTACGGTAGGTCCGTTGGCCGCCGATAGAATATGGTGTACGAACATATTTTTTTTAGTAAGTAATTTGATAATTTAATTATTTTAATTAAATTATATCACCGCCACCCTGCCATTATGGCACGGTTTATCTCTAGTTTATAATCTGATAGTGGTGTCTTTTAGTAGCATTGTGCATTTGAAAAGACCATTTTATCCCTCCCCTCGCTCTATGTTGAATTTAATAATAATATCAAATATTCAACAACAATATAACTTCCAAAATATCTTAGAATATTAAGTTAAACTAAATTAAAGGGACAACTAGACCTCTAATTTTTTGGTTCTCCGGCAATCTCTGGTAGGTTGCCAGCAGCCGGAGCTCCGACAACGGCCAATTTTTTTTATGGCCGGTGGTGGACTGTTTTTTGGTGGGTCACCGACCTCGAGAGCTCCGACGACAGGTCAAGTTTTTCTTTTTTTTTCGGCCGGTTGTCGGACTATTCTTCGGCGGATCACCGACCGGAGGAACTCCGGCGGCCGGCCAATTTTTTTGTTTAGTTTTCTGGACGACTGTCGGACTGTTCTCTGGTGGGCCGACGACTGGCAGAGCTTCGGCGATCGATCACTTTTTTTTTTCTATTTTTTCGATCGGCTATCGGACTGTTCTCTGATAGGCCGTCGGTCGCCTATTAGGCTATTTTTCGACGGGTCGCCGGCGGACCTCCGGTGCCGGCAATTTTCTTATGTCCTCATTTCTTATAATTTTAATTCAATTATCGCAGTGTCCTCATAGCATTATGGCACAAATTATCTCTAATTATATAAATATACTCCAATAAAGCAAGAGTACACAAGGGCCCGGGATCAGACAAATGGAGCGGCTAATTCATACACCAAATGGGCCGTATTCTTGAGCTTTTGGAACGCTCACTTAACCAAGGTAGGGCGTATAACTACCCCTCTTTCCTAAATGTAGTTTAAGACCACATTTTGACAATCTTAATATATGAAGCTAATAAGAAAGAAAGAAAACAAGAAGCTCCTTCACATCTCCTAACTACCCGTAGGTCTTTCGCAAGCAATAGTGGGGTATTAACTTAATTATGTGAAGGAGCGAACTAAAACTCGCTCCTTCCATTAAAGAAGCACAACATAATACACCTCGGCTCGATCAATTTTATCAGTGACCAAGAATGTATATCCAAAGAAAAAAGAGAGAAAAAAGAAGAAGAAACACATACATTATTAGCAGCAGTTGCCGTCCTCCTGCATGCAAATAATTAATCCAGAATTTCCAATTTCCTGCAATGATATGAACGTGACGGCAGCCAACTAACATGCACCAAATATGTTAACTTCAATTTCTGAAATTTTATATGGAGATATGTATGGTAAGGCAATTAGGCTCAACTGAAGAATATATACTGATGGAATTTAATTAATTTGTAAAGTCGAATATACTCATTCTTCTCATGAATCCTCGGAAACAAGACAACAATTGTCATCCTAGGAAAAAAAGTAAACCAACTTTATTAGTCAACTGGTTTGAGGTCAAAAGTACACACAGAAATATATATAGTATTATGATAGTCATGCCATGCGTTGTGTTCATCATGACCATATGTGATCAATCATGCATGCTGGAAATGCCTTGCGACAAAAGTACAGTAAATGTAGCAGCACATAATATATGTTTACAGCGGAAGTTAACGTCATTAAAAGCCTGGAAACATATCATGTGTATTGGTATAATGTTTTTTAGAAGCCCTTTTTCTTATATATTAATGGATAAGCTGTGTCGTTGTGGTATAGTAGCGATGTAATAATTTGATCAAAGTTATCAAATTATCATTAAAAAAAAAAAATGTTGGCGGTCTGAGATAAAAAAAATTGTTGGAGGTGTGCTTACGTACGTGAAAAAAAGAAAAAGAGGATGGTAGGCGGCTGTGTAGGAGTAATTTCTGAAATATAGGTATTTTCGGAGTCGATCGGACTCCGGGCCACGGCACAAACCCTCCGGGCCGTGGTACTTCGCTTGAAAAGACGTTTTTCCTCACCTGCACTATTGGGCCGCGGCACACAGCTGCCGAGCCGCGGCCCCACCGGAAAACTCAGCTTCTGGCCGAGCCACTATACTCTGGGCCGCGGCCCCTGCCGAGCACCATCCTGCCGAGACCCGCCGAGACATGCCGATCATCATGAGCTGCGGCTCATCCCTGCCGAGCCGCGGCCCCATCATTTTTGCTTGGCCGACTGTACCCTGGGCCGCGGCCCCTGCCGGCCGGGCCGCGACCCCCTGCCGAGCCCTGGGCGCATTTTTGCGCAGTGTGCCGTGGCACACTTGGCCCGGACCACGGCACACGGGTCAAAACCTGCAAATTGGCACCTTTTATGCAATTTTTGGATCGGGACTTTCATAACTTCATCCTCCATACTTCAAGAACAAGAGAGAGATATAGAGAGAGAAACAAGAGAGAGAAATACAATTTTTCATTTTTCCGGAGATTTATCGGTCGGATCGTCGTGATCTTTTGACAAGGTAGCTATTGGGCAAATCTTTTCACCGGTGTAGATCGAGATTTTGAGTCCGGAAGTATGGGTATTTCGTTAGCTCTTTGTGTAAGTCATTTACGGTTGTTTTTTTTCTCGATCTTGTTGTTGTTATTGATTCCAAATACTTGAAGAACATTTATTACCAAGTATTTGACGATTGGTGTATACCTCTAGTTTGTATTAGGGACGATTGTGTATTTGTGTGTATTGGTGATAGTGGATTTTAAGCGGCTTCGGTCCCGTGGTTTTTACTCTCGTCTTGAGGGGTTTTCCACGCTAAAAATTGTGTCTCGTTGTTTATTGTTTTTCGGATATCATTTGTATTAAATTTATCGAGTTGTAATTGTTGCTCTACTCGTCGGTAACCACAAAGTTACGATTGAAGAGTGGGAATTTGTCAAACGAGGTTCCGCTTTATTCGTTGTGACGTGATGTTAGTCGGTATTTTTTCCCAACAAAGTTGTATCGGAGCCACGGGATTTGTTGTTTCGTGGTTATTTAGTATATCAATCGTAAGATGGAAGCCAACACGAGTAGAATGGTTAATACTACTACCGAAGAATTCTTTGTTTGTTGCGACTATGATATGGTCAACCTTGCGAGAGATGATTCGAGTTGGGTGGTCGATAGTGGAGCTACGTGTCATGTTACATCACGTAGAGATTTTTATTCCCCTTATACTCCGGGCGACTTTGGTATAGTCAAGATGGGTAACGATGGGTTATCCAAGATTTTTGGAGTGGGAGATGTGTATTTGAGATTCGACACCGGAATGGAACTTGTTTTACAGAACGTAAAACATGTTACGGACATGAGACTTAATGTTATGTCCGTTGGTTTACTCGATGATGACGGTTACCATAGCGGTTTTGGCAAGGGGTTGTGGAAACTCACTAGAGGTTCCTTGATTGTCGGGAGAGGACAAAAGGAAGGAAAATTGTACGTGACACTTCCGAAGGTCACGACTAATTTCGTGAACACAATCGACAATAATGACATGGCCGAGCTATGGCATAAGAGGCTCGGTCATATGAGTGAAAAAGGAATGGCGCTATTGTCGAAGAAGGAGGTTTTGTCCGGGGTTCACAAGGTACACCTTAAAAGATGCTCTCATTGTCTAGCTGGGAAGCAAAGGAGAGTTACTTTTAAGAGTCATACTCCTTCAAGGAAGGAAAATGTTCTTGATCTTGTTCATTCCGATGTTTGTGGTCCTATGAAGACGAGGACGCTCGGTGGTTGCCGATATTTTGTCACATTCATCGACGATCACTCTAGGAAGGTGTGGGCTTACACCTTGAAGACCAAAGATCAAGTGTTAGATACTTTCAAACAATTTCATGCCTCGGTGGAAGAGAGACCAGGAAGAAGCTAAAGTGTATCCGGACGGACAATGGTGGAGAGTACACCGGACCCTTTGATGAATATTTCCGAGAGCAAGGGATCCGACATCAAAAGATGCCCCCGAAGACTCCACAACTCAATGGTTTGGCGGAGAGAATGAACCGGACTTTGGTCGAGAGAGCTCGTTGTTTGCTCTCACATGCCGGATTGCCAAAGTCGTTTTGGGGAGAAGCTTTGAACACGGCGGTTCATGTTATCAATTTGACGCCTTGTGTTCCTTTGGATTTTGATGTGCCGGATAAGGTGTGGAGCGGTAAAGAGATCTCGTACCGCCACTTAAAGGTCTTCGGATGTAAAGCTTTTGTTCACATTCCGAATGATGAGAGATCAAAGCTTGATTCCAAGATGAAACCGTGTATTTTTATTGGCTACGGGCTTGATGAGTTCGGGTATAGATTATATGACCCGGTGACAAAGAGGCTTGTTTGGTCAAGAGACGTTGTTTTTGTAGAAGATCAAACGATGAAAGATGTTGAGAATGGAGAGTCGGCTCCGCAATATGACTATGATCTTATTGATTTGGACCCCGTTCCTCCACAAAATGTTGAGACACCCGTTGGAGATGATGTTAAAAATAATGAACAACATGATGATGGTGAGTACGATGAATTGAGGCAAGATGACACCGATGGAGCTCATCCCGAGCTACCCGTGAGAAACATGCCATCTTTTGTTCCACATAGGCGGTCGACGAGGGACCGTCATCCCTTCACCCGTTATTCGGCCGATGAGTACGTTTTACTCACCGACGAGGGAGAGCCCGAATATTTTGTGGAGGCCATGGAGGATGAAAAGAAGAAGGAATTGATGGATGCCATGCAAGACGAGATGAGTTCCTTGCATGAGAATAACACTTACGAGTTGGTGAAGTTGCCGAAAGGCAAGAGGGCTTTGAGAAACAAATGGGTGTATCGGGTGAAGTCGGATGAGCATACCTCGTTGCCCCGATACAAAGCTAGACTCGTGGTGAAAGGATTTAGTCAAAAGAAGGGCATTGATTTTGACGAGATTTTTTCTCCGGTTGTGAAGATAGGATCGATTCGATTGGTCCTTGGTATTGCGGCTAGCCTCGATCTTGAGGTTGAGAAAATGGATGTCAAGACGGCTTTTCTTCACGGAGACCTTGACAAAGAAATTTATATGAAGCAACCAGAAGGATTTGAGGTCGAAGGAAAAGAGGATTATGTGTGTAAACTTCGGAAGAGTTTATACGGGTTGAAACAAGCACCAAGGCAATGGTACAAGAAGTTTGAATCGGTTATGGGGGAGCAAGGCTACCGTAAGACGACTCTCGACCATTACGTATTTTTCAAGAAATTCGGAGATGATGACTTTATCATCTTATTGCTCTATGTGGACGACATGTTGATCGTTGGCAAGAATGCCGAGAGGATTGCCGACTTGAAGAAAGAATTGAGTAAGTCCTTTGCCATGAAGGACTTGGGGGCCGCTAAAAAAATTCTTGGAATAAGAATCACTCGGGATAGAGCAGCCCGAAAATTACACATGTCGCAAGAGCAATATATCGAGAAGGTGCTTAAACGTTTCAACATGGATAAAGCTAAAGTTATTAGTTCGCCTCTTACTAACAATTTTAAATTGACGAGCCAAGATTGCCCTAAGACGAAGGAAGAGATTGAGGATATGGATAAAATTCCATATGCCTCGGCGGTCGGGAGTTTGATGTACGCTATGGTAAGTACTAGGTCCGACATTGCTCATGCCGTGGGAGTGGTGATCCGGTTTCTATCGAATCCGGGTAAGAAGCATTGGGAAGCCGTAAAATGGATATTTAGATATTTGCGGGGTACTTCCAAATTGGGGATTACGTTTGGAAAAGGGAAAACATTGCTTGTTGGATATTCCGATTCGGATATGGCCGGTAATGAAGATAACCGAAAATCCACTTCCAGTTATTTGATGACGTTCGCAGGGGGAGCCGTGTCATGGCAATCAAGATTGCAAAAGTGCGTTGCCTTGTCTACAATGGAGGTCGAGTATATTGCGGCGGTGGAAGCGAGCAAAGAGCTCTTATGGTTGAAAATGTTTTTACGAGAGCTAGGCTTCCGACAACGACATTACGTAGTTCTTTGTGATAGTCAAAGTGCGATTCATTTGGCTAAGAATGCGACTTTTCACAAGAGAACGAAGCATATCGATGTGAGGTATCATTGGATTCGACATGCTTTGGAGGATGGTTTGTTTGAACTTGATAAAGTTCATACCGATGATAATGGTTCCGATATGTTAACGAAGGCGTTAAGTAGAGATAAGGTGAAAGTGTGTTGTTCGATCGCCGGGATGGCGAACTCTTCCTATATTCCGAAAAGGGGGAGATTTGTAGGAGTAATTTCCGATAGGCATTTTCGGAGTCGACCAGACTCCGGGCCACGGCACAAACCCTCCGAGCCGTGGTACTTCACTTGAAAAGACGTTTTTCCTCACCTGCACTGCTGGGCCGCGGCACACAGCTGTCGAGCCGCGGCCCCACCAGAAAACTCATCTTTTGGCCGAGCCACTGTACTTTGGGCCGCGGCCCCTGCCGAGCACGGCCTGCCGGCCCCTGCCGAGCACCATCCTGCCGAGACCCACCGAGACATGCCGATCATCATGAGCCGCGGCTCATCCCTTCCGAGCCGTGGCCCCGTCATTTTTGCCTGGCCGACCACAGGCGCGGCCCCGACGGCGCCGGCCGCGGCCCTGCCGAGCCACAGGCGCATTTTTTGTGCAGCCGCGGCACACTTGGCCTGGGCCGCGACACACGGGTCAAAACCTGCAAATTGACACCTTTTATGCAGTTCTTGGATCGGGACTTTCATAACTTCACCCTCCACATTTCGAGAACAAGAGAGAGATATAGAGAGAGAAACAAGAGAAAGAAATACAATTTTTCATTTTTCCGGAGATTTATCGGTCGGATCGTCGTGATCTTTTGACAAGAGCTTGGTAGCTATTGGGCAAATCTTTTCACCGGTGTAGATAGAGATTTTGAGTCCGGAAGTATGGGTATTTCGTTAGCTCTTTGTGTAAGCCATTTACGGTTGTTTTCTTTCTCGATCTTGTTGTTGTTATTGATTACAAATACTTGAAGAACATTTATTACCAAGTATTTGACGATTGGTGTATACCCCTAGTTTGTATTAGGGACGATTGTGTATTTGTGTGTATTGGTGATAGTGGATTTTAAGCGGCTTCGGTCCCGTGGTTTTTACTCTAGTCTTGAGGGGTTTTCCACGCTAAAAATTGTGTCTCGTTGTTTATTATTTTCCGGATATCATTTGTATTAATTTTATCGAGTTATAATTGTTGCCCTACTCATCGGTAACCAAAAAGTTACGATTGAAGAGTGGGAATTTGTCAAACGAGGTTCTGCTTCATTCGTTGTGATGTGACGTTAGTCGGTATTTTTTCCCAACAGGCTGTAGAAAAAAAAACACTGATCGATCATTGGAGGTCCGCCGGCGATGCACCAGAGAATAGGCCGACAGGCGGCTACAAAAAAATCAAATGCCCGATCACCATAGACCCAGCGGGCGGCCACCGAAGGTTTGCCATCGACCGCCAGGGGCCACGCAAAAGAACAGGTCGGCAGGAGGCTGAAGAAAATAACCGATCACCACAGATCTATCGGCATCCACCCGATGGATGCAAAAAAAAAGGGAAAACAGTCGTCAGAGGTCTGTCGGTGTCCGTCAGGGCCCCCCGATAACAGCCTCACAGAAGGCCGTAAAGAAAATAATGACCGGTCGCCAGAGGTCTGTCGGAAAAACGTCAAGAACGAAAGAAAATAGAAAATGAATTGTCCCTTTAATTTAAGGGTACTTTTAAATATTTAATATTTTTAAATTTTTTATATTAAATTTAATAATGAAGGGTACAATGATCTTTCAGTCACATTGTAGCTACCAAAAAAAGACCACCATACTTTATATTGTAGATAAAACATTGTTATGCAGGCTTCTTCAGAACATTATGTGTGTCATTAGGATTAAATTGTTGATGATAGATTCTAAGATATGCCTTGTCTAGAGTGCTTCCATGGCGAATGGGGATGCAGTGCACTCCCCCCCTTCTCAGCCATTCACGGCGCGACACGTATAGCATACTGTAGGTCACAAGTCGTCCAGGAACAAGTCTAGAGGGGGGGTGAATAGACTTGTTGAAACTCTTGAACTCTTTTTCACGAAGAGTGAGTTTCTTCAGCTGATAGTTAAACAAATGACTTGGAGTCGTTTGTTCTTGGATATGTGCGGAAGTCAGCTGATGACGAATAGAAATCAACTTAATGAAACACTCAACAATGTATGCAGCAGTTAAAGTATGATGCAGTAAAACAGTAAATAACACAGGCAATTATAGTGGTCTCAGAGGTGGGGTAATCCTCTACTAATCCACTTTTCTCCAAACCAGTTGGAGATGAATTCACTATAATTTTCAACCAGTGATAAATATTACAGTGATTCAAACCACACTACAACAGCTTCCAACCAGTGAAAATCCGTGCCGTTGTACACACTTGACTGCCTTGCACCACTTGATCCTCGATCCTCGGATGCCTTTACAGTCTCTTACTTCAACCAGTGAAGTACCCCGTACTCAGGATTATAGACAAGAGTTTCTGTCTTCTCCAACTTAAGAGCTTCCTTAAGTATGAACTTTTAGAGCTGCTCTTTCCACGATGCTATTGATTGCTTTAGATTGCTTGATTGCTTTGATCGATTGAATGTATGTTCGCACCGGTAGTTGCTCAGCTTCAAATCTCCGGATATATATAGGTCATGTTCTCTAAGCTTTTTCCTTGTAGCCGTTGCAAATATTTTGAACAAATCCGTCCGTTGGAGGGAGACTTCATTGTTTATTCATTCTGAACGTTGCAAGGCTGGATTCCCTATTATTTTATTTTATCTTCCGACCGTTATGAAGACTCCTGCATGTGAGCGCCGATTCTTTTGAATATAAAACGATTTAAAGTCTTCAAGGTGGGTCTGGATGATTTATTTAAATCATATCTCTTGCGGGAATCACTCCAATTTGTCTCTTCAAGTTGCATGTGAGCTTGCCGTAATACTTGACTTTTCAACGCATGCTGACGTGGACTTGGAGTACTTGGCTGCCTTCGAGTAGGCTGATATGCAGCTAACATCTCTGCAGACAGGTCCTCTCGGCTGTTCACTGTTTGTGACTTGTCTGATCAGGTGACTTCCCTGAGGTACCTTGGCTGCAGTCTGGTCAAACTTCTCTGATAAATTTTGTTGACCAGAGCTACTCTGACTGCACTCGGTTGATCCTCCCTTGATGAACTTAGTTGTACTTGGTACTTAACCGATTTTCAGCCTAACTAATTTTTGGCCTACAGAAGATACTCATTTGGTTCTTCTTTACATTTTGCCAAGTTTTATACTTAACATATTTGGCCTATGGAAGATACTCATTTGGTTCTTCCTTACATTTTGCCAAGTTTAAACATTTGATTTCATATTAATGACATCATCAAAATCTAACAAGTATTCCTAACAAATTCCCCCTATTTTGATGATGGAAAAACTTTTAAACAAGTAATCAAATGACCAAGTCTGCACTTAAGTGCAAGACACAAACTGAAATCAGTCTAATATTTAGACAACTGGAAATTGTCATTCAACAGACTGTTATAAGATTTTCTGACTTGTTTATGATTGAAATTTACAAGAAGGTTTTTTTTTTGGTACAGAAAATAAAATTACAAGTACAAAGAAATAAAGCTATCTGCCTCTTCCTCTGCCTCTACGAATAGGCTGTTTGGCAGGCTTGAATGGCTTAGCTCCAATTGGTCTTATCTTGACTGGAGCAAGACTATATTTCCTCTTCAAAACAAGTGCTGCGAAGTCTTGTTCTTGCTGGGATGTGAATCTGTTCTCAAGACACAATTGCTTGATCTCTCTTTGAAGCGCTAACTCATTAAGTTCACCGTCCAGACGGGTCGGTGCTTCCTCTGCTCTGAATGAGGGAATCATAGGATAAGCATTTTGATCTTTAGCATGTTTCTTCAGAATAGCCCAGAGTTTTGGGCATGCTTCTTCCATGAAATTGATAAAGATCTGCTGAGGTGAGAGATTATCATCATGGAGTAGTTCCCAGACGTAATAATCTCTGATAAATTTCTTCTTTGCAGATCCCCACATCTCAAGAGCTTCAAATGGAATAAAATCCTCAACATACCACAGCTCCTTCCCTTCCCATTCTAGAGTAGGCCCAAAACCTCCTCTAGTCCTCCTTCTCTTTCCTTGGTGAGTCGGCTGGTCATCTGGATCCACAGCTTCCTTTCTCTTCAGACTTGAGGGTCCTTCAATTTGAAGGACATCTTGCTTCTTCTTGCTTCTTATTTCTCTCTCTTCCCCCTGAACTCTCTCTTCCCCCTTTTTGCCAGCATCAACAAGGGTAGTTAATTCTTTGTTCCATTTTGCTCATCCAATCAGACATGACAAATGGCATTCTGTTGTTGGTAGGGGAGGGGCCGAGAATCTCTCTCTGTAGAAGGGTGTCTATCTTGGCATTTATTGATTGAAGGTCAGGAGTGACCTGAGATGATAGCATCTCTCCAATAGTATCTTTGACGATTTGCCTGATCAGCTCAGTCATGGTAGGGGATATCTGAGCTGATGGAGAGTGCTCTCCTGAGCCTTCTGCAAAGGAACCACTAGACTGCAGGCTCCTGTCTGCAGCTGGTAGGTCAGAGGGGTTTTCTCGGGTCCCCGACTGAGTCTTCAGCCAGCTCTGCGTCTAGGCTGGTGTACCGGGCAGGTACCACAGTCCTATCTGCAGCTTCGTGAATAGGCTCTGGTTCCGGCTCTGGTTCTGGCTCCTTGTCTTCTTCTCTCTCTTCCTCTTTCTCTTCTTCTTCCTTTTCTTCAGAGTTTTCTTTTCCTTCTTCCTCATCTTTTTCTTTTTCATTTTCTTTTTCTGCTCCTGCATCTCCTCCATCATCATTATCATCATCATCATCACCATTCTTATCATCATCCTGCTCCTTCTTTTCTCCTTCATCATCCTCCTTTTCTTCTTCATCTTTTTCTTGATCTACCTCTTCTCCTTCTTCTTCATCTCCTTCATCAGCCAATTCTTCTGTCTTCTCAATTTCTTCTGGCTGTTTTTCAACTGGAATATTTTCTTCTGTTTTTCTCTCTTCTTCTTCTTCAACCACCAAATCAATAACTTCATTATTTCCTTCTCCATCTACTTCTTCAATCCTAATCTCTTTTTCAACTTCCTCCTCCTCCTCCTCTCCAAAGGAACCATCAAAAATGTTAAGCATGATAGAATGGATAAAGTGGTCCATGTTTGTTTTAAAATGGGACATGAACCATTTATCTTGGAGGATTAATACTAAGTCTGATTCTTTGCAAAATTGAATCAGAACCTCCTCAGTGGCTTGGGGATATTCCCAACCACTAGTTGCAATGTAGGTTTGAAGATTTGTAAAAGTCATAGTTTTGAAAAATTTCCACTCTTCAAAAATATGTACAAAAGAGTGTTTTACTGCTTGTGGCTTAACAAGCTGGAGTTGTTCAATTGAAAGGTTGAAAGTATTATTTTCTAACGAGTTAAAGGTATAATCGGCTTCGGGAATAGAAATTATGAGACCTGCTTCTTCTTCTTCGGATATGTAGACTGGGGGTGAGAACAGTACAATCCGAGTCTCAATGGTGTCAGTGCAGTGTGTCTTCCGATGAATTGGTGATCCGGCGCAGGGCCGGAAAGGTGTTCGATTGCTCTCCTCGCTAAATCAGCTTTCCTTGGCCTCTTAGGAGAGGGTTCCGTGATGACTGTAGAGTAGAGGGTCTTTCGTGGGCCCCGTCTCTTGAATCTGACTGCAATGGGTGTATCGTCGGACTCGGTGTCGGACTCGACTGCAGTTGCGATATCAGCTGCAGGTCTGTCCGATTCTCCTGATGAATGGTATCTTGGATATATACTTGAGTCCGGCAGCTCCTTCAACAACTGAGCTGCTCTCCCAGTGCCTCCGACTTTCTTCACCTTCTCATGGTCCATATGACCAAGCCTTTTATTGGGATGGAAGGGGTCAGTGTTTCCCTTAGCCACTCCGGTCTTCTCCAAAAACCAACTGAGATGTGTTCCAAACGCCAGCTTTGTTTTGAACTTCTTCTCATCGTCAAGCCACTCGACCTTGTTGATCTCTCTCACGAGTTGCTTGAAGATGTAGTCTGCCCAATCAACTTCTTCTTCCTGAATCAATGCTCCCAACACCATAAACTTCGACGACGACAGTTGATCATAACTGCCCGCCATCCCCATTATTATTTTGTTGGTAATATCCAACGCAACACGGTAAATTCTCTTGAGTTCATTCCTCTTGGCTGTGAATTTCAATTTTTCCGGGATATTTTCGACCTTAATCTTTTTCCAGGTTTCGGCGGCGGATTGCTTGAGAGCTTCGACTGCTAAACCACGGTGCTTCATCCCGAAGACAGAACGAATCGTCTCTCGATATATGCTGACTGGTACTCCGCCCACTGTGCTATGAATCCCGTCATGAATCAGATAAGCTTTGCGATAGAACTCGACGACATCCTCTTTGAACAGATGTTGCGGGTTGATGTCGAGAAATGGGTAGATCCCATTAAGGTTCATTGCCCGAATCAGATTGAGCATGTCGTAGTCCTCCAGATTGGCTTCCAGTAAACCTTCAAAGTCGACAACCATCGAGAAAATGATCTGGTCTTTCACCGCCTTCAAATTCACTCCTTCGAAGGATGCCATTTATGCAAATAGAGGATTTTAGTGTATATTTTTGCTCTGAAATATCTAGGGTTTCTGTAAGCGTAAAGAGTAAAGTGAAAGGTCTTCTTTCCTTATAAAGAAGATGAAAAGACGTTTGTATTAGTTTATTATATATTTGAACGGTGGTACGCCTTTTGATATTCTTTTGAATTTCAAATTTGAATCGGCCCAATTTAAAATTCGATTGATTGATTCGATTGCCACCGTGGAGGTTGATTTAATAGGCGTTTGACGCGTGTATTAAAATTGCCACTGGCTTATAAAAATGTATATTTAAATGCCATTCGTTAGCCAAAATTAATATTATAAATGTGGCGTATAATAATTAAATATTCGTGAGGTCGGTTTAGAAAACTTAGCCGGTCTCTGCTTTGTTATCGTTGACCACTCGCAACAGTGAGTTGACTTCTACTTTGGTATTCTCGACTAAGTTGCTTCGTCTGCCTTTGTCTTCTTGCCGCATCGCCAGATCCGATATCTGGGTCCGTCCTTCGTCTTCTATGCTTTAACTTGCTTCAGTACTAGATTCCCAATCTAGTAATCCAAGGTCTCTACTTAGCTCCAGGAATCTTTCTTCTGGCAAGGGTTTGGTGAAGATGTCAGCTATTTGGTAGTCTGTGCTGACTCTTTCAACTCTAACTCTTTTGTTAAGCACATGGTCTCTAATGAAATGGTGCTTAACATCAATGTGCTACGTCCTTGAGTGCAAAACCGGATTGTTGGTTATTGCAATAGCACTATTGTTGTCACACCAGATTGGGACTTCGTTGGCAATGATATTATAGTCCCTTAACTGTTGTCTGATCCATAGAATCTGCGGCACAAATACTACCGCAATAGGTATTCTGACTCTGTAGTGGAGATAGAGTTAGAAACCTGCTTCTTGCTAACCCAGGATATCAGTCTGGTTCCTAGGAATTGACATGTTCCACTAGTGCTCTTCCTGTTGATTTTGCATCCTGCGAAATCCGCATCTGAGTATCCTGATAGCTCGAAGTTGTCATCTTTGGGATACCATAGTCCAACATTAATTGTAGACTTTAGGTACTTAATTATTCTCTTGGCTGCATCTAGGTGTGATTGCTTCGGCTTGGACTGGAATCTTGCACAAACTCCAACGGCATATGATATGTCTGGCCTGCTTGCAGTGAGGTACAGGAGAGATCCAATGAGTCCTCTATAGTGGGTTGAGTCCACTGATATGCCTGCCTCGTCTGCATCCAGGTGAGTACTTGTGCTCATTGGAATTCTTGCGGGCTTGGCTGATTCCATTCCATATCTCTTGATAAGATCTCTGGTATACTTTGCTTGATTGATGAAAATTCCTTTTTCCATCTGCTTAACTTGTAATCCGAGAAAGAAGTTAAGCTTTCCCATCATACTCATCTCAAATTCTCCTTGCATGAGGTTGGAGAATTTCTCGCATAGCTCTGGATTGGTTGACCCGAATATGATGTCATCCACATAAATCTGGACTATTAATATGTGGCCTTCGTGCTCTACTCTGAATAGGGTCTTGTCCACTTTCCCTTTACAAAATCCATTTTTCTCAAGAAACACAGACAGTGTTTCATACCACGCTCTTGGTGCTTGCTTGAGTCCATACAGAGCCTTCAACAGCTTATAGACTTTGTCTCCTTTGACAAAGCCTCGGGGTTGCTCTATATAGACTTCTTCTTCTAGGATTCCGTTCAGAAAAGCACTCTTTACATCCATCTGGTAGACTTCAAAGTCCTTGAATGCAGCATATGCGAGGAATAATATGATGGCTTCTAATCTTGCAACAGGTGCATAAGTTTCATCAAAATCTATTCCCTCACACAACCTTTTGCTACAAGTCTGGCTTTATTCCTAACAGCAGCTCCGTCTTCATCACTCTTGTTTTTATACACCCATTTGGTGCCAATAACTTTCTTGTGATCAGGTCTGTCTGTTAGTTCCCAAACTTCGTTTCTTTCCATCTGCTCCAATTCCTCTTGCATGGCATTAATCCATGAATAATCTTCCAAGGCTTGTTCTGTAGTCTTGGGTTCAATTTGCGACATGAAACATGAGAACATCGCCATTCCTGCTGGTAGGGTTGACTGTCTCGTCTTAACTCCATCAGTCAACTTTCCGATAATTTGCTGAATTGGGTGATCCTTGAGCCATTTGGGGATATCGTCCTCTTCTGGGTTTGTTCCCCCTGTTGGATTGCCCTGGTGGTTATCGGCATCAGCTGGGTTCTGGTCTGCAACTGGATTAGCTACCGCCTTGTCATCTGCAGCTTGGTTCTGATCTGCAGATGAGTCTTTGTCACCCCGGGTCTTCTTCAAGATTTGGATCAGGTAGGCTTGGTGATCCTGTCTGCTCTGCAGTTGGGTCTTCAGCAGCTGCAGTTGGGTCATCAGGCTGGTCTGCAGGTGAGTCCACCATTCCAGTGTCATGTATAATGACTTCTTCAAGGGTTGCTGACTTGAGGTTGTTCTCAATTAGCTCAACTTGTTTCCTGTACTCAACGGTAGATTCATCAAAAACAACATGGGGTGTTTCCTCCACAACTAAGGTTCTTTTATTAAAAACTCTATATGCCTTGCTTCTTTGGGAATATCCCATAAAGAGACCGTCATCGCTTTAGCATCAAAGGCATTTAGCCGTGTTTTACCGTTGTTGTGGATGAAACACTTACAACCAAAGACATGAAAGTAAGCAACGAGGAGTTCTATTATTCCAAACCTCATAGGAGTTTTGCCATGTCTCCCTACTATCATACTCCCGTTCAGGTGTGACAGGTGTGTTCACAGCCTTCACCGTAACCTTTGGGTAGGTCCGCTCGCAATCATGGACCTTGCCGCTTCCTTCAGTGGTTCTGTTTCTTTTCAGAATACACCATTCCGCAAGGCCCCGGCCGCAGAGCTCATGCTGGATCCCATTCTGATTGTTGTAATCAGTTATTGCCTTGTTGAGAAACTCCCCTCCTCTATCTGATCTGATCTTGATTATGGAGAGGGATTTCTCATTCTGGACCCTTCTCAGCAGCTCAGGTAACTTGGTCAGGGTTTCACTTTTCTTGTATAGGAAAATGATCCAAGTGTACCTTGAATAATCATCTACTATTACAAGGGCATGTTTTCGGCCGCTCAAAGTCCTTGGCTTGATAGGACCAAATAGATCCATGTGGAGTAGATCTAAGATCCTTGTTGTGAGCGTTGTAGGCTGAACTGGCTTGAACGATGCCTTAGTCTGCTTTCCCTTCTGACATGCATCACAGAGTGCTTCCTTCTTGAATGCTTCATTTGGAAGTCCTCTGACCAGCTTCTAAGAGCTAATCTTGTTGATGGCTTTGAAGTTTAGGTGACATAGTGTTTTGTGCCACAGCCATCCATTCTCAGCTACTGTCTTGAATAGGAAACAGGAGTTAGGTGTTCCTGTGTTCCAATCAATCATGTAGACATCTCTTCTTCTGAATCCTTGTAGCTTTATTTCTCCAGATAAGATTTCTATCACCATACACTTCAAGATGGTGAAGACTACTAGATTCTTCTCTTCACAGAACTGGCTTATGCTCAGGAGATTGTACTTGAGCCCTTTGACATAATGGACTTTGGATATCACAATGTTTCCTCGGTGCAGCTCTCCAAAGCCTTTTGTCTGTCCTCTAGAGCTATCTCCAAAGGTTACATCGGGACCTCTTTCTTTGATGTATTTGGTCAGCATCTTCTTGTTACCGGTCATATGCCTCGAGCATCCAGAGTCTACAAACTATTCTTCACCTCCAAAATTTGAGCTTGAGGAGATGTGGTTGTAGTCCTTCCACCTTTTCTGCAATTAAACAAGCAGAGATTTAGGTACCCAAATTTGTGTGGGTCCTTTGGGGTTAGTTGATTTCCTAGAGAATTGATTTCTCCTTGGATTATGGAAATTGTTATTATTATTATTATATCCCTTATAATGTGTCTGTGGTCGAGGTCTGAATCTTCTGGTTGGATTGTATACCGGATATTCCTCAAAATTTTGATAGTGTGGGCCATTTCTAAATCTAGGCTGGGACCATTTATTAAATTTTTGTGGTCTCCACACTTGTTCATTTTGATAATTAGGATAACCTTGAGGTTTCCATCTGCCCCTCCCATTATGAAATCTATTTTTGGGGAGTTGTTGGTAATAGTGGGCATGTTATGCAAGCTCTTTGCTTTTGCCACCGCTTAGTCGCTGTCTAGGTGGTATGCAGTGTAACCTGACTGCAGCCTAGACGTTTGACTTGGTTGTTGCCTGTTTTTGAATATCGGTTTATATTCATGCTCAGCAGTCGAGACAATTGTTTCTCCCTTGATAAACTTGGTTTCAGAACTAGAGGGAGTGTGAGAATCATATCCAAGGCCTGATTTGGTATATAGTGACCTTTTATAAGTACACAATTCTCCCAGGGTTGAAGACGCCTTCAGGGAGGTTATTTCCTGCGCCTGAGTTTTATTTATCTGAGCTAGCTTAGTAAACTCAGCTTTGGCATGAGCAAGTGCAGCTGATTTTTCTTTAAGTAAAATGGTTAGCCGATCTATCTCAGCTGTATTGACATTTGCCTGGTTTTTAAAGTCAGCTGTAGTTGTCTTAACCTTATTCAGATCTAGGCTGAGTTTTTCGAAATCATTTTTCAGCTGCCTATTCTCATCTTGCAGCTGAGTCTTCTCTGCTGATACAGCTTGGTGTACATATTTGAGTGTTTCAAAATCTTTAAATAACTGATTTACCGATTCATGTAGATCCATATCTTGTGACATGGCTGAGCTATTATTTGAACCGGTGGGTTTAGAAGTTACCTCTTCATCAGCTAGGTTTGCCATCAGGCAATCATACTCCTCGTCTTCATCGTAAAAGAAACCGCTTGATTCGACATGCTCCTGGTCTTCTCCGATGAGGGCCTTTCTTCTATCTTCCTTTCGCCCACCTCCTTCTTGGTTTCGTCCTTCTTGAGCTCGGGACAATCCATTTGGATGTGTCCTATTTTGTGACAATTGTAGCATTCTACTTTCCAGCCTTCCACCTTTCTCGGTTCCTTCTCGATTCTCCTTATAGTTTTTCTTATACTTGGAGTAGTTCTTTCAAATTGAACCTTTGCATTATGAAAGCCATTTCTTTCTCAAAATCTAGTGGATTTGGAGGTTTCACATCGATAGGCTCTTGGCAGGGGACTCGGCCGCAAATGTGATTCCCTTCTCTACAGCTCGATTGAGGATGAACTTGGAAGCTCGAACTCATAATCCTTCGTATCGAGAACAAAGACTGAATCTTTATTTTATTCAGGTCCTTGGACTCTCTCATGGCTACGGCCTTCATGCTCCATTCGGGGTTGAGAGATCTGAGGACCTTTAGTGCCATTTCCCTGTTGCCATAGGTTTTGCCCAGGGAGTTGATCTCATTGATAATTTCAGTGAACCTTGTGTCCACTTGATCTATGGATTCACCATTCTTCATTTTAAAGTTGTCAACTTTTTGGATAGCAATTGACAGCTTGTTTTCCTTGATCAGCTCCGTTCATTCACACATTAGGGCTAATGTGTCCCAAATTTCTTTGGCATTCTTACAGTTCTTGATCTTGACCATGGTGGATTTGTCAAGAGTTTGATATAACACATCTCTGGCCCGGTTATCAAGATTGACCAGCTTTCTTTCTTTGGGAGTCAGCTCCGTCCTCTTCTTAGGAATCTTTTCTGGCCTCCCTGCTGCGATCTCCTCTGCTGTGTTGTCCTTATCAAAGATGAATGGACCATCTTCAATGATGCACCACATGTCGTCATGAATTGAAGATAAGTGTGCCTGCATCCTTATCTTCCACAGATCATACTCGTCAACTGAAAACACAGGGAGTCTAGAGTGCATGTGTTCCATTATAAAGTGAGAGTAAAGATATATATCTCTGATATAGATCTTGTTCGTGAAATAAATGAACCAACCTCTCCGATACCACTTGTAGGTCACAAGTCGTCCAGGAACAAGTCTAGAGGGGGGGTGAATAGACTTGTTGAAACTCTTGAACTCTTTTTCACGAAGAGTGAGTTTCTTCAGCTGATAGTTAAACAAATGACTTGGAGTCGTTTGTTCTGGATATGTGCTAAGTCACCGATGACGAATAGAAATCAACTTAATGAAACACTCAACAATGTATGCAAGGCTTAAAGTATGATGCAAGAAACAAGAATAACACAGCAATTATAGTGGTCTCAGAGGTGGGGTAATCCTCTACTAATCCACTTTTCTCCAAACCAGTTGGAGATGAATTCACTATAATTTTCAACCAGTGATAAATATTACAGTGATTCAAACCACACTACAACAGCTTCCAACCAGTGGAAATCCGTGCCGTTATACACACTTGACTGCCTTGCACCACTTGATCCTCGATCCTCGGATGCCTTTACAGTCTCTTACTTCAACCAGTGAAGTACCCCGTACTCAGGATTATAGACAAGAGTTTTTGTCTTCTCCAACTTAAGAGCTTCCTTAAGTATGAACTTTTAGAGCTGCTCTTTCCACGATGCTATTGATTGCTTTAGATTGCTTGATTGCTTTGATCGCTTGAATGTATGTTCGCACCGGTAGTTGCTCAGCTTCAAATATCCGGATATATATAGGTCATGTTCTCTGAGCTTTTTCCTTGTAGCCGTTGCAAATCTTTTGAACAAATCCGTCCGTTGGAGGGAGACTTCATTGTTTATTCTTTCTGAACGTTGCAAGGCTGGATTCCCTATTATTTTATTTTATCTTCCGACCGTTGTGAAGACTCCTGCATGTGAGCGCCAAATCTTTTGAATATAAAACGATTTAAAGTCTTCAAGGTGGGTCTGGATGATTTATTGAAATCATATCTCTTGCGGGAATCACTCCAATTTGTCTCTTCATGTTGCATGTGAGCTTGCCGTAATACTTGACTTTTCAACGCATGCTGACGTGGACTTGGAGTACTTGGCTGCCTTCGAGTAGGCTGATATGCAGCTAACATCTCTGCAGATGTGTCCTCTACTGCTCACCGCTTGTGACTTGTCCGATCGTGTGACTTCCCGAGGTACCTTGGTCAGCTGGTCAAACTTCTTTGATAAATTTTGTTGACTCGAGCTACTCATGGACTCTACCGATCCTCTCTTGATGAACTTAGCTGTACTTGGTACTTAACCGATTTTCAGCCTAACTAATTTTTGGCCTACAGAAGATACTCATTTGGTTCTTCTTTACATTTTGCCAAGTTTTATACTTAACATATTTGGCCTATGGAAGATACTCATTTGGTTCTTCCTTACATTTTGCCAAGTTTAAACATTTGATTTCATATTAATGACATCATCAAAATCTAACAAGTATTCCTAACACATACATTACACGTGTCCCGCCATAATTTATGGAGAAAAGAGAGAGTGCATTGCACCCCTTCTCTATGCAAAAAAATTGCCTTGTCTATGTAGCCTAGGTAGTCACCAAAAGTTAGAATTCATATGATTCATAAATTCTTACAAGTAATAACAAGACAAGATAAGGAGTTAATGGTGAATTGAAAATCTAAACGACAAATAATTATAATAGGTCCTTTAAATAGACTATTAAACAACAGTCAAAGAGTTACTTTACCAATGTGGGACAAAATTACAAAACTTACTAGTAATATTTCAAGTGCAACATTTAGAAGTAAATTGGTATATTTTTAAATAAATGATTGAATGTGATAGATAATTAAATTTTTGTAAGTATTAATAGTGAGTGTGTGGTGTACATTAAAAGATAAAAATATTGATGGTGAATGTGTGATGTAGATTAAAAAGTAAAAAGTGATTGTTTGATTTGATTTGAGATACTTAATAAAACATTGTACTTCTAAAGGGATACTTTTTTGGAATAAATTGTGCTTCGAACATGAAGGAGGGTACTAATAATGCTAACATGTGCCATAATCGAAAGACATGGTGTGATTGAATGCACAAGGCAGCCCCCCATGTTGTCCACACGGGGCAATGCATAATCCAACGTCAGATCGATTTATGTGATCAGTCACATAGTGTCTTAGTACCACAGTGTTATAGTAGCTCCCCATAGTATTCCCGATTATCATACATGGAATAATGTCCTGTTTGTTAATGAAATTTATCTAGATAAACTGAAGGATCACGTAATGCCACCTTAACCTATATAGGGTCGGGCGGGAGATTCTGTGGACTCATCAATACTCAAACTGGTCCAGATGACGAAAAACAGACGATCAGACATTACACAGGCCACATGTGACCATTTCCCATACAAACTACATGGGATACGAGCCGTACAAAAATTTAAAACTCACTGGACATGCCGCATTGCCGTGCAGAAGATCGGTGACACTGGACATCGCCGCACGGCGTGTCGTGTCTATTTTTAGGCAGTTTTTCATTACGCGCAGTTTTCCTAATTTGGTCATAATGATTCAAGTGGCAACTAAAAGATAAGAGAGATATACTAATCATGCAAAATGGACTAAGGTCCAATGAGACTAAAAATGGTTTAAGTGATTAATTAAAAATCATGAACATAAATTGAAGTAAATCATGCCTTGAATCTACTTTCTCTACTTGACTTTCATCAACTCCCATAGTTATTTATTTTGTTAGATTTATTTTTGCTTGTTCTGTTTTCACTTAGTTATAACTAAAAACCAACTCCAATTCATCATATTTTAAATACAGTCCAAAATATCAAGGAACACAGTAGTCACAATCCGTCTAAACATTACTCCCTCCGTCTTGGAACATTTCCTTATAAAACCAAACCAAACCAAACATACCCAGTATATCCCACTCAGAGCAGGGTCTGGGGAGGGTAAGATGTACGCAAACCATGCCCCTACCTATTACGGTAGGGAGGCTGTTTCCGTGAAGACCCTCAGCTTAGTGCACAACAATATATTGAGTGAAAAATACAAAGGGAAGCATATGATACGAAAAAGAAAACTCAATACCATACCTGAGCCCATGGCTTAATCCACATGGGACTTACCTAAGAGGAATTTGGCTTCATCACTCCCGATGAAAGCTGCTCAAACAGAAGAGAGGTTGACTCCGCGCACATCTCCCTGTCAAAAATACACCACACGCAAAAGGCAATAGGTAAAATATACAATAAATGTAAAATGCAATGCTCTAGGTCAAAGCTAACCGAGACAACCCAGCCCTGAGGCTCTCAACTACAGCATCACTCCCAACTAAAGAATCCACAACTCTGATCTGGCGCCTCCAAGCGCGTATCAACAGTCCTGGTCTCGGAAAGGTTTAAGGCCTTCAAATCTAATCTCAGCTGCTCCTCCCACGTCCTCCTCGGTCTGCCTCTCCTCCTCTCCCCGACAACTACTAAACTCTCGACCCTCCTCACCGGAGCAGATGCCTGCCTCCTGCGGACGTGGCCAAACCATCTCAATCTCCCTTCCCTAACTTTCGCTGAAATGGGCGCCACTTCTAGTGCGTTCCTGAAGACCTCGTTCGAGATTCTATCTAACATTGTGCGACCACACGACCAGCGTAACATTCTCATTTCAGCCGCTTCCAACTTTCTCTCAAGCGACTTCTTCATCGCCCAACATTCAGAGCCATACAACATTGCAGGTCGGATTGCCGCTCTATAGAATTTACCCTTCAACTTTAGAGGGACTTTCTGTTAGGAGTAAGCCCTCGAATTCCACTCAAAGGATGTTGAGTGAGGGCATTGCACTTGTAATTATGTAAATCAATTATATAAGGCAATGAATGTTTCTTTATTTACTGGTAGTTACTGGCATTCCTAACTCGTAAATATACATATAGAAACTAGTCCGTATATTTGAGAGCAAAACGTTCCACTCCTTATTGGATAAGGGGTCGCATCGGAAAGGTTTATAGCTCAAATACTTAATCGTTCGCAAGTCAATGAAACTTGACTGGGCGTTAAGTTTATGTGAAGACTTGTATGACGTGTTCTTTGACATGGAAAGTGCCTATCGAAGGCTATTGGTTAGTGGGAGCACACGTTATAGGTATGCTAATTGGATTAGTATACTCGAACCGACTCACCCTCGATTCGTCACACGGATTTCACTCCGAGACAGTCAATGACGGAATCGAAAGGTTGTGATAGGTATTCGTGAACCTTCGACTTGAGGATTTAGTAGGGATGTGCTTGTGACGTCAAGATTTTCATTAGAGTAGTTCGACCCTATAAACCGGAAGGCGGGGGTCAACCTCGACGTGCATCTTGATGGGCAAGTAGCAGGTCCTACTAAATACCAAGATAGAATTCTTTCTCCTGTTAGTGAACGGGTTATATGTCATATGCGGTTATTGGCAGATGAGATCATAAGTCTTTGGCCAAAGCATTGGAGCTAGTTGTATTAGATACACGAGAGCTCGATGATCTCGATTTGCATTAACGCATGCATAACGTCAAGTGCATGTGGGGTTTGACTGACCGTGACCCTATAACTTGATCGGGACATTAGAAAGAAGGGTTTATACGTTTACTGGTATTCACGACAGAATGGTTCTTGAATGATCCCAATCATTCGTTCTCAGTCGGGGTACAGTGTAGGCCACCCGGCTGGCTAGGTGGTGCTACTACTCTTTGGTTTCTCCCATTGCTGACTGAGACGGACCTACCGCGTCGCGCATTAGGATTGACGACGGAATGAATCAAGCTAATTCTCTCATTATGTGTATTAGATATTAGATATCTAAATTTGAGACATTAGATGTCTAAATTGATTTATTGGATAAATTGATATACGGCCTAATGAATTAAATATATCACTGGGTGATTAATTTAATTCATGAATATAATTATTTCTTGGAGAAATTAATTATGTTATTTTGTATTTGATATGTTTAATTATTTGGATTAATTAAACGACACAAATACATCGGAACGGAATATGAGTTTATCTGTTTGGACTCACGGGAGTCCGAAACGAACCGAACTCGTCCCGACTCCTTCTAGATGGCCATCCCATTTTCCCTCTTCTTTCCTTTGGTCATAGTCTCCACCTTAATTGGTGGAAGACTTGAAGTATCAAGGGAACAAGATCTTTTAATTAATTCATTTTAATTATTTAGTCTTGATTTGGGAGGATTTTATGGAGCATAAAAAGAAGACTCTCTTCACTTGTTTAGTAAGCCTTCCAACGTGAGGATTGAGAGAGAGAGATAGACTTTTGAGTTTAACACTCATTCTTCATCTTCTTCATTCACTTCTTCTTCATTTTTCTTGGAGAAAATTGAGAGAAAATTATTGAGAGATATATTATACACTTAGAGTGTAGTAATAAAAGCTTCATCACTTGATTCTAGCCGTAACCTTAGAGGTTAATCAAGTGTTGTTATTCCGGTCGTTTTTCCGGCGCGTGGCAAGTAGAGACGCGGTGCTTTCGGCGTTGGATCGTTCAAGGGCTTGGAGCGGATTGAACTCGTAGAGATCAAACTAAAGTTTGGGGAATAGCTCAAGAGAAGGTTACCATTTAATCAACGGACTTCGAGGGTTAGTTTCTTACGACTCTTGCTTTTCGTTTATATATTCGTATATACGTAGCTTGATCGATCCTCGTAGGGATTCGGATCGAATTAATTTTCGCTTTACCGCCTACCGGGCCTCGCTTTAGGCACCGAATCCCAACAAAGGGTATCGAGCGTAGGTCTTGCGATCGTATATACGATATTGGCATTTGGAATGCTCGATTAGATGGTGAATGATTTGGAATCATTTTAGTCATAATCGTGGTATATATTTTTATGTTCATTGTAGTTATATTTTTCGTAAGTTTATGTCTAAATATAAATCTTTATTTCTTGGAAATATGATTTATATTGAAGATATGAATGTTGAAAAATATTGATATTGGATATCCGGTCGAAAATCGAGCTCCGAATCGTCGTCGGATGATTTTTCGGACAAAGGGCAGGAAGCTGCCAAGGTGACTCGGCCGTGTATGGTGACACGGGCCGTGTTCGGCATTCTGGCCAGGCCACTGCCAGGCAGACCCGACCGTGTCAGGCGACACGGGCCGTGTCTGGCGGCAGCTTCCGGAAGTGACTCGACCGTGTCAGGTGACACGGCCGAGTCTGGCAGGTAGGTCTAGGTCACTGCCGGCACGACCCGACCGTGCCATTCGGCACGGGCCGTGTCCGGCGGGCAGGCAGTGCCGGCATGACTTCGGCCATGGCAGCCATTTTCGCCCTTACCGATTTTTCGTATTCTTGAAAATTAATCTCCTCATGTTAAATCGATTTAATATGATTAAAATGATTTATGGTATTTCATTTTATAAGAGAAATTTGATTAATTGGAATATTTATGGTTGACCGAATTATTTTGAACGTTATCATATTACCGATTGTGTGAATCGATTGGATCGGTTCGTATTGTTGATTGGATCAATGTATCTCTACGATTTCCATTTATATAGTATTTATTGGATGAATGATTTTGAATGGGGATGTGGTTCGTGGACTTAGTTTTGAATCGTTCGTTTTATTCGATTGGGTTGTAAAGGCCGTTTTGAGCCTATTTATTTTACTAGAAATGTTTGTATTTAGGATGCAATTTTCGATGTAAAATTTATATGTAATGACGAAGACCGGAGGAAGATCCATTTCGAGAAGACAAAGATTCCAGACGAAGACTTGTAATTAGATTACGGAGTTTTTGTTTTCTAGGAACGGTCCATGAACCACATGTTGGTAGCAACTAGGTTGTGAATGGTTGTTTCATATTGTATGAATGCCTCAAATGCGCTTAAATGATTAATGTGCAAAGTCTAACGTTAATCGCGAAAATTCTCCCACGATAAATTATTAAGTTTATAAGGTGTCAAGGTTTTCCTTCCCTCCATCGAGTTTTCGGGAAATTGAAATCCAAACCGGATGTGCTATGCTTCCGAGTTTTCGGGGTAGTCGTTCGGGTAGGACGGATAAATTACCGGGAGCGCATTGGATGCCTTCGGTTGGAGCAAATTTTATCCCTAGAAACCTGATAGGTTGCCGGATAAGATTCAATTGTGAAACTGATTTGCGTCGATGGTATAAACTTAACTTGTTCACGAACCATAGAAACCGTATAGGTTGAGGGGAGTGAACAAGGGGAAAAAGAAGATCGAATCATCCATTAGATGGGTTGGTGTTGGACACCACATTATGAAAATTAATAGACTAGAAACCTGTTCGGTTGCCCTCTATTAAGATTTATAAAGAACTCGATCACCACTATGAAGTAGAGCGACGATACTTCCGGATTTCACATGGGAGTGTGTTATTCCGATAAAAATAGTGGGAGCTGGGTAACTAGAATAGAAAAGACCTTAATTCTACACTCAGAACATAATTGAATGAGTCACTAATTAATCTGTTATACTTAATGCAGACAAATCTCAATATGACAATGAATCCACTCGCAATTCTACTCGAAAAGAACACCTTAATGGGACCTAACTTTGTGGATTGGCTCCACAATCTGATGATTGTCCTCAGTATAGAGGCACTGGGATACATCTTGGAGACGGACATTCCGGCGCCTCCTGTGCGGACCCGAGCCAATCAGGAAGAGATTGAAAACCATGAAAAGTGGGTTAAGGATGACGTGAAAGTCCGTGCTTATATGATGGCTTCCATGTCTAATGAGCTTCAAAGAGCTCATGAGAAAATGACTTCTGCTAGGCAGATTCTATCTCACTTAACCGAACTTTATGGTGAGCACAATGTAATCGCTAGATATGAGATATCCAAGCAATCGCTCGGTGCAAGGATGAAGGAAGGTGAGAAGGTTGGGGAACACGTCCTCAAAATGATATCCATGATCGAGAGATTGGAGGCTCTTGATTTTAAAATGGATACTTCTCTCCAAACCGACCTTATCCTACGCCTCTCCCGATTCCTTCTCACGCTTGTTATGAACTTCAACCGCAATGAGATTGCATGTAACTTAGTCAGGCTAATGAACAAACTTGTGACCGCTCGCCTCGATGAAGACTCGCGGATGAAGGAGTCTCGCTCTTGTGATTTCTTCTGGACTCCTGAGGTCTAAGAACAAGAAGAAAAAGACCAAAAAGCAACCGACCACAAGTTAAGGACCTTAAGGGTAAGGGCAAGGCCCCAATGGTTCCAAAGAACAAGAAGAAGAAGGATGCTTGTCTCAAGTGCGGTGATCTCGGGCCACTGGGCTAGAGACTGTCCCGATTCTTCATGGCACTTCGTCTGTAACTTTTAGTTTTGGAAACAAATTTTTCTCATTGTATTTTCTACTTCTGATACTGGATTCTCGTGCTAGTTCTCATATTTGTACCGTGAATCAGATCTGGAACAAAGTAGAAAGCTTGGAGTCAAGAAGTTATGATCACGGAAGCGGGCATAGTGTCGAGGCGACCAGGCATAGGATCACTTCTTTTGGGTTTAGAATCCGGTTTTGTTTTGACTTTAGAAGATGTACTTGTTTTGCCTAAGGGGCACAAAAACATTGTATCCATTCCGGTCATGGACCGAAAAGGCTTTTCATTTTTCATTGGTGATGGTTCCTGCAAAATTTATTTTAGAAATAAACTAGTGGGTACTGCTACATTGTTAAATGGATTGTGTCATCTAAATCTCAAAGAACAAAGTAGTTGTGAATACTATGACTAGAAAACGTGGTAGGGATGAAACCAATCAAGTTTTGAAATGGCATCTTAGACTTGGTCATGTTGGTCGACAAGGTTTACAAGATGGAAAAGGATGGACTTATGGGTCCATTGGGATCGGATCCCTTTCCTACTTGTGAATCTTGCCTTAAAGGCAAAATGACTAAGTCCCCTTCACAGGACTTTTGAAAGAGCTGGCGATAAACTGGGATTAATCCATACCGACGTATGTGGTGCTTTGGAAGCAGCACGTGACGGATATCAATATTTCATTACGTTTACAGATGATCATACTAGGTATGGTTATGTATACTTAATGAAACATAAATCCGAGGCCTTTGAAAAATTCCAGGAATTCAAGGCCCTAGTCGAGAAACAAACTGGTAATCATATCAAAGCACTTCGGTCGGACCGAGGTGGCGAGTATATGAGTACGGATTTTGACGAGTTCCTTAAGGAACATGGAATAGTTTCACAACTAACACCTCCAGGTACTCCTCAGTTAAATGGTGTGTCAGAAAGAAGGAACCGGACCTTGGTGAACATGGTCCGTTCCATGCTGGGCTTTACTGACTTACCAATTTACCTGTGGGGGTATGCACTCCTGACTACCACCTATATCTTAAACAGATGTCCTTCCAAATCCGTTCCTAAAACTCCACATGAGATGTGGGAAGGAAGGAAACCAAGTCTTAATCACATTAGGATTTGGGGATGTCCCGCCTATGTCAAGAAGACTAAGGTGGAAAAGTTGGAAGCTAGGTCTGCGAAGGGACGTTTCATTGGATTCCCGTCTGGGACAATGGGATATCTATTCTACATGCCCGAAGATCGAAGGATCGTTGTTGCTTTACAAGCACACTTCCTGGAAGAAGAGTTCATTCAGGAAGGCGGAGCAGGTAGAAGTATTTCTTTAGAAGAATACAATGAAACTCCTCGGGAGACACCTGTGCAAGAAACTGGAACCGAACTTTCTGAAACACAAGTACAACCACCTCGTAGGTCTAGTAGGGTGTCTCATTTACCTGAGAGGTATGGGCTTGTGCACTTGGAGGAATTGGGTCTCCATGAGGTTCCAAGTGATAGCCAAGAGACCGACCCAACGACCTATGACCAAGCGATGGTGGATGTAGACTCCGCGAAATGGCGTGAAGCTATGGAAGCTGAGATAGACTCGATGCATGTCAATCAGGTCTGGACTCTAGTAGACCGCCCCAAGGGCATAGTGCCTATTGGGAACAAGTGGATCTACAAGAGAAAGACTGATGGTGATGGCAAGGTTGATGCCTATAAGGCCAGGCTTGTGGCAAAGGGTTATACTCAGAAGGAAGGGATCGATTACCACGATACCTTCTCGCCAGTAGCCATGATCAAGTCTATTCGCATGATGCTTGCTATAGATGCCTACCACGATTATGAGATATGGCAAATGGACGTAAAGACGCCTTTCCTTAATGGATTCCTCGAGGAGGAAATCTATATGGAGCAGCCTAAAGGCTTTGTGTCCGAAGTCGATATTCAGAAAGTGTGCAAGCTTCAACGTTCCATTTATGGACTGAAGCAAGCGTCGCGTAGTTGGAACCTTCGTTTTGACGAGGCGGTCAAAGATTTTGACTTCGTGCAAAATGAAGAGGAACCTTGTGTATACAAGAGGGTTAGTGGGAGCAAGATCGCATTCTTAGTACTATATGTAGATGACATTCTACTAATAGGAAATGATGTGGGAATGCTCGATTACGTGAAAGCTTGGCTTTCGAGTAATTTTTCCATGAAAGACTTGGGAGAAGCTACCTATATTCTTGGTATTCGACTCTACCGGGATAGAGCGAAGAGAACAATAGGTCTTTCCCAAGCCCTCTATATAGATAAAATCTTAAAGCGATTTAAGATGGATGATTCTAAAAGAGGGTTCCTACCGATGCGACATGGAATAAAACTCACCTTGAAGATGTGTCCTCAAAGTGAGGAACAACGAAAGGAAATGAGTAATATACCATATGCTTCGGCCGTGGGTAGCCTTATGTATGCTATGTTGTGTACAAGACCTGACATCGCGCATGCTGTAAGCGTGGTGAGTAGGTTTCAGGCAAACCCAGGTAGGGAACATTGGACTGCCGTAAAGAACGTTCTCAAGTACTTAAGAAGGACTATAGATATGATTCTGATGTATGGCGGTGGAGAATTAGATGTGGTGGGATTCACTGATTCTGACTTCCAAGGACTGAAGGACGACTCGATGTCCACTTCTGGCTACATATTTACTCTTAATAGAGGAGCAGTATCTTGGCGTAGTGCCAAGCAAAGCGCGACTGCTGATTCCACCTGTCAGGCTGAGTATCAAGCAGCCTCGGAGGCTTCCAAGGAAGGGTTCTGGATTAAGAAGTTTCTGGGAGAACTTCAAGTGATACCATGTACTGAGGTGCCTGTTCCGCTGTAATGCGACAACGACGGAGCTGTAGCGCAGGCCAAGGAGCCGAGGTTTCACAACAGCACCAAACATATTGAGAGGAAGTATCATCTCGTAAGAGAATTTGTTCGCAAGGGATATATTGTGCTGCACAGAGTAGACTCGGCCGACAATGTCGCCGATCCACTGACCAAGCCACTTTCTCAGACTAGCTTGGAGCGTCATCTGGAGAACATGGGTATTAGATACCATAGTGTGTGGCATTGAGTGCAAGTGGGAGATTGTTAGGAGTATGCCCTCGAATGCCACTCAGAGGATGTTGAGTGAGGGCATTGCACTTGTAATTATGTAAATCAATTATATAAGGCAATGAATGTTTCTTTATTTACTGGTAGTTACTGGCATTCCTAACTCGTAAATATACATATAGAAACTAGTCCGTATATTTGAGAGCAAAACGTTCCACTCCTTATTGGATAAGGGGGTCGGCACTGGAAAGGTTTATAGCTCAAATACTTAATCGTTCGCAAGTCAATGAAACTTGACTGGGCGTTAAGTTTATGTGAAGACTTGTATGACGTGTTCTTTGACATGGAAAGTGCCTATCGAAGGCTATTGGTTAGTGGGAGCACACGTTATAGGTATGCTAATTGGATTAGTATACTCGAACCGACTCACCCTCGATTCGTCACACGGATTTCACTCCGAGACAGTCAATGACGGAATCGAAAGGTTGTGATAGGTATTCGTGAACCTTAGACTTGAGGATTTAGTAGGGATGTGCTTGTGACGTCAAGATTTTCATTAGAGTAGTTCGACCCTATAAACCGGAAGGCGGGGGTCAACCTCGACGTGCATCTTGATGGGCAAGTAGCAGGTCCTACTAAATACCAAGATAGAATTCTTTCTCCTGTTAGTGAACGGGTTATATGTCCTATGCGGTTATTGGCAGATGAGATCATAAGTCTTTGGCCAAAGCATTGGAGCTAGTTGTATTAGATACACGAGAGCTCGATGATCTCGATTTGCATTAACGCATGCATAACGTCAAGTGCATATGGGGTTTGACTGACCGTGACCCTATAACTTGATTGGGACATTAGAAAGAAGGGTTTATACGTTTACTGGTATTCACGACAGAATGGTTCTTGAATGATCCCAATCATTCGTTCTCAGTCGGGTAAGCGGTAGGCCACCAGGCTGGCTAGGTGGTGCTACTACTCTTTGGTTCCTCCCATTGCTGACTGAGACGGACCTACCGCGTCGCGCATTAGGATTGACGACGGAATGAATCAAGCTAATTCTCTCATTATGTGTATTAGATATTAGATATCTAAATTTGAGACATTAGATGTCTAAATTGATTTATTGGATAAATTGATATACGGCCTAATGAATTAAATATATCACTGGGTGATTAATTTAATTCATGAATATAATTATTTCTTGGAGAAATTAATTATGTTATTTTGTATTTGATATGTTTAATTATTTGGATTAATTAAACGACACAAATACATCGGAACGGAATATGAGTTTATCTGTTTGGACTCACGGGAGTCCGAAACGAACCGAACTCGTCCCGACTCCTTCTAGATGGCCATCCCATTTTCCCTCTTCTTTCCTTTGGTCATAGTCTCCACCTTAATTGGTGGAAGACTTGAAGTATCAAGGGAACAAGATCTTTTAATTAATTCATTTTAATTATTTAGTCTTGATTTGGGAGGATTTTATGGAGCATAAAAAGAAGACTCTCTTCACTTGTTTAGTAAGCCTTCCAACGTGAGGATTGAGAGAGAGAGATAGACTTTTGAGTTTAACACTCATTCTTCATCTTCTTCATTCACTTCTTCTTCATTTTTCTTGGAGAAAATTGAGAGAAAATTATTATCGAGAGATATATTATACACTTAGAGTGTAGTAATAAAAGCTTCATCACTTGATTCTAGCCGTAACCTTAGAGGTTAATCAAGTGTTGTTATTCCGCTTTTCCGGCGCGTGGCAAGTAGAGACGCGGTGCTTTCGGCGTTGGATCGTTCAAGGGCTTGGAGCGGATTGAACTCGTAGAGATCAAACTAAAGTTTGGGGAATAGCTCAAGAGAAGGTTACCATTTAATCAACGGACTTCGAGGGTTAATTTCTTACGACTCTTGCTTTTCGTTTATATATTCGTATATACGTAGCTTGATCGATCCTCGTAGGGATTCGGATCGAATTAATTTTCGTTTTACCGCTTCCGCTGGGCCTTCGTTTTAGGCACCGAATCCCAACAGTGGTATCGGAGCGTAGGTCTTGCGATCGTATATACGATATTGGCATTTGGAATGCTCGATTAGATGGTGAATGATTTGGAATCATTTTAGTCATAATCGTGGTATATATTTTTATGTTCATTGTAGTTATATTTTTCGTAAGTTTATGTCTAAATATAAATCTTTATTTCTTGGAAATATGATTTATATTGAAGATATGAATGTTGAAAAATATTGATATTGGATATCCGGTCGAAAATCGAGCTCCGAATCGTCGTTGGATGATTTTTCGGACAAAGCGCGTGAAGCCGCCAGGTGACTCGGCCGTGTATGGTGACACGGGCCGTGTCCGATTCTCGCCAAAGCCATCGCCAGCAGACCCGGCCGTGTCAGCGACACGGCCGTGTCTGGCGCAGCTTCGAGTGACTCGACCGTGTCAGTGACACGGCCGAGTCCGGTGTAGGTCTAGGTCACTGCCGGTAGTGACTCGGCCATGGCAGGCCATTTTCGCCCCGGCTCGATTTTTTCGTGTATTCTTGAAAATTAATCTCCCTCATGTTAAATTGGATTTAATATGATTAAAATGATTTATGGTATTTCATTTTATAAGAGAAATTTGATTAATTGGAATATTTATGGTTGACCGAATTATTTTGAACGTTATCATATTACCGATTGTGTGAATCGATCGGATCGGTTCGTATTGTTGATTGGATCAATGTATCTCTACGCTTTCCATTTATATAGTATTTATTGGATGAATGCTTTTGAATGGGGATGTGGTTCGTGGACTTAGTTTTGAATCGTTCGTTTTATTCGATTGGGTTGTAAAGGCCGTTTTGAGCCTATTTATTTTACTAGAAATGTTTGTATTTAGGATGCAATTTTCGATGTAAAATTTATATGTAATGACGAAGACCGGAGGAAGATCTATTTCGAGAAGACGAAGATTCAAGACGAAGACTTGTAATTAGATTACGGAGTTTTTGTTTTCTAGGAACGGTCCATGAACCACATGTTGGTAGCAACTAGGTTGTGAATGGTTGTTTCATATTGTATGAATGCCACAAATGCGCTTAAATGATTAATGTGCAAAGTCTAACGTTAATCGCGAAAATTCTCCCACGATAAATTATTAAGTTTATAAGGTGTCAAGGTTTTCCTTCCCTCCATCGAGTTTTCGGGAAATTGAAATCCAAACCGGATGTGCTATGCTTCCGAGTTATCGGGGTAGTCGTTCGGGTAGGACGGATTAATTACCGGGAGCGCATTGGATGCCTTCGGTTGGAGCAAATTTTATCCCTAGAAACCTGATAGGTTGCCGGATAAGATTCAATTGTGAAACTGATTTGCGTCGATGGTATAAACTTAACTTGTTCACGAACCATAGAAACCGTATAGGTTGAGGGGAGTGAACAAGGGGAAAAAGAAGATCGAATCATCCATTAGATGGGTTGGTGTTGGACACCACATTATGAAAATTAATAGACTAGAAACTGCTCGTTGCCCTCTATTAAGATTTATAAAGAACTCGATCACCACTATGAAGTAGAGCGACGATACTTCCTGATTTCACATGGGAGTGTGTTATTCCGATAAAAATAGTGGGAGCCGGGTAACAAGAATAGAAAAGACCTTAATTCTACACTCGTAACATAATTGAATGAGTCACTAATTAATCATATACTTAATGCATAAATCTCAATATGACAATGAATCCACTCGCAATTCTACCTAAAAGAACACCTTAATGGGACCTAACTTTGTGGATTGGCTCCACAACTGATGATTGTCCTCGGTATAGAGGCACTGGATACGCCTTGGAGACGGACATTCCGCGCCTCTGTGGGACTCCGAGCCAATCAGAAGAGATTGAAAACCATGAAAAGTGGGTTAAGGATGACGTGAAAGTCCGTGCTTATATGATGGCTTCCATGTCTAATGAGCTTCAAAGAGCTCATGAGAAAATGACTTCGCCAGTGCATTCTATCTCACTTAACCGAACTTTATGGTGAGCACAATGTAATCGCTAGATATGAGATATCCAAGCAATCGCTCGGTGCAAGGATGAAGGAAGGTGAGAAGGTTGGGGAACACGTCCTCAAAATGATATCCATGATCGAGAGATGGAGGCTCTTGATTTTAAAATGGATACTTCTCCAAACCGACCTTATCCTACGCCTCTCCCCGATTCCTTCTCACAGCTTGTTATGAACTTCAACCGCAATGAGATTGCATGTAACTTAGTTGGGCTAATGAACAAACTTGTGACCGCTCGCCTCGGATGAAGACTCATGATGAAGGAGTCTGCTCTTGTGATTTCTTCTGGACCTCGGAGGTCTAAGAACAAGAAGAAAAAGACCAAAAAGCAAACTGGACCACAAGTTAAGGACCTTAAGGGTAAGGGCAAGGCCCCAATGGTTCCAAAGAACAAGAAGAAGAAGGATGCTTGTCTCAAGTGCGGTGATCTGGGCCACTGGGCTAGAGACTGTCCGATTCTTCATGCACTTCAGGTACAGAACTTTTAGTTTTGGAAACAAATTTTTCTGCTACTGTATTTTCTACTTCCTGGATACTGGATTCTGGTGCTAGTTCTCATATTTGTACTGTGAATCAGGATCTGGAACAAAGTAGAAAGCTTGGAGCTGGAGAAGTTATGATCACAGTCGGAAGCGGGCATAGTGTCGAGGCGACCGACATAGGATCACTTCTTTTGGGTTTAGAATCCGGTTTTGTTTTGACTTTAGAAGATGTACTTGTTTTGCCTAAGGGGCACAAAAACATTGTATCCATTCCGGTCATGGACCGAAAAGGCTTTTCATTTTTCATTGGTGATGGTTCCTGCAAAATTTATTTTAGAAATAAACTAGTGGGTACTGCTACATTGTTAAATGGATTGTGTCATCTAAATCTCAGCAACAAAGTAGTTGTGAATACTATGACTAGAAAACGTGGTAGGGATGAAACCAATCAAGTTTTGAAATGGCATCTTAGACTTGGTCATGTTGGTCAGACCAAGGTTTACAAGATGGAAAAGGATGGACTTATGGGTCCATTGGGATCGGATCCCTTTCCTACTTGTGAATCTTGCCTTAAAGGCAAAATGACTAAGTCCCCTTTCACAGGGACTTTTGAAAGAGCCGCTGATAAACTGGGATTAATCCATACCGACGTATGTGGTGCTTTGGAAGCAGCACGTGACGGATATCAATATTTCATTACGTTTACAGATGATCATACTAGGTATGGTTATGTATACTTAATGAAACATAAATCCGAGGCCTTTGAAAAATTCTAGGAATTCAAGGCCCTAGTCGAGAAACAAACTGGTAATCATATCAAAGCACTTCGGTCGGACCGAGGTGGCGAGTATATGAGTACGGATTTTGACGAGTTCCTTAAGGAACATGGAATAGTTTCACAACTAACACCTCCAGGTACTCCTCAGTTAAATGGTGTGTCAGAAAGAAGGAACCGGACCTTGTTGAACATGGTCCGTTCCATGCTGGGCTATACTGACTTACCAATTTACCTGTGGGGGTATGCACTCCTGACTGCCGCCTATATCTTAAACAGATGTCCTTCCAAATCCGTTCCTAAAACTCCACATGAGATGTGGGAAGGAAGGAAACCAAGTCTTAATCACATTAGGATTTGGGGATGTCCCGCCTATGTCAAGAAGACTAAGGTGGAAAAGTTGGAAGCTAGGTCTGCGAAGGGACGTTTCATTGGATTCCCGTCTGGGACAATGGGATATCTATTCTACATGCCCGAAGATCGAAGGATCGTTGTTGCTTTACAAGCACACTTCCTGGAAGAAGAGTTCATTCAGGAAGGCGGAGCAGGTAGAAGTATTTCTTTATAAGAATACAATGAAACTCCTCGGGAGACACCTGTGCAAGAAACTGGAACCGAACTTTCTGAAACACAAGTACAACCACCTCGTAGGTCTAGTAGGGTGTCTCATTTACTCGAGAGGTATGGGCTTGTGCACTTGGAGGAACCGGGTCTCCATGAGGTTCCAAGTGATAGCCAAGAGACCGACCCAACGACCTATGACCAAGCGATGGTGGATGTAGACTCGCGAAATGGCGTGAAGCTATGGAAGCCGAGATAGACTCGATGCATGTCAATCAGTCTGGACTCTAGTAGACCGCCCCAAGGGCATAGTGCCTGTGGGAACAAGTGGATCTACAAGAGAAAGACGATGGTGATGGCAAGGTTGATGCTATAAGGCCGGGCTTGTGGCAAAGGGTTATACTCGGAAGGAAGGGATCGATTACACGATACCTTCTACTTGAGAGCCATGATCAAGTCTATTCGCATGATGCTTGCTATAGCCGCCTACCACGATTATGAGATATGGCAAATGGACGTAAAGACGCCTTTCCTTAATGGATTCCTCGAGGAGGAAATCTATATGGAGCAACCAAAGGCTTTGTGTCCGAAGTCGATATTCGTAAAGTGTGCAAGCTTCAACGTTCCATTTATGGATCAAGCAAGCGTCGCGTAGTTGGAACCTTCGTTTTGACGAGGCGGTCAAAGAGTTTGACTTCGTGCAAAATGAAGAGGAACCTTGTGTATACAAGAGGGTTAGTGGGAGCAAGATCGCATTCTTAGTACTATATGTAGATGACATTCTACTAATAGGAAATGATGTGGGAATGCTCGGTTACGTAGCTTGGCTTTCGAGTAATTTTTCCATGAAAGACTTGGGAGAAGCTACCTATATTCTTGGTATTCGACTCTCTAGGGATAGAGCGAAGAGAACAATAGGTCTTTCCCAAGCCCTCTATATAGATAAAATCTTAAAGCGATTTAAGATGGATGATTCTAAAAGAGGGTTCCTACCGATGCGACATGGAATAAAACTCACCTTGAAGATGTGTCCTCAAAGTGAGGAACAACGAAAGGAAATGAGTAATATACCATATGCTTCGGCCGTGGGTAGCCTTATGTATGCTATGTTGTGTACAAGACCTGACATCGCGCATGCTGTAAGCGTGGTGAGTAGGTTTCAGGCAAACCCAGGTAGGGAACATTGGACTGCCGTAAAGAACGTTCTCAAGTACTTAAGAAGGACTATAGATATGATTCTGATGTATGGCGGTGGAGAATTAGATGTGGTGGGATTCACTGATTCTGACTTCCAAGGACTGAAGGATGACTCGATGTCCACTTCTGGCTACATATTTACTCTTAATAGAGGAGCAGTATCTTGGCGTAGTGCCAAGCAAAGCGCGACTGCTGATTCCACCTGTCAGGATGAGTATCAAGCAGCCTCGGAGGCTTCCAAGGAAGGGTTCTGGATTAAGAAGTTTCTGGGAGAACTTCAAGTGATACCATGTACTGAGGTGCCTGTTCCGCTGTAATGCGACAACGACGGAGCTGTAGCGCAGGCCAAGGAGCCGAGGTTTCACAACAGCACCAAACATATTGAGAGGAAGTATCATCTCGTAAGAGAATTTGTTCGCAAGGGATACATTGTCTTTGCCGCAGTAGACTCGGCCGACAATGTCGCCGATCCATCGACTAAGCCACTTTCTCAGACTAGCTTGGAGCGTCATCTGGAGAACATGGGTATTAGATACCATAGTGTGTGGCATTGAGTGCAAGTGGGAGATTGTTAGGAGTATGCCCTCGAATGCCACTCAGAGGATGTTGAGTGAGGGCATTGCACTTGTAATTATGTAAATCAATTATATAAGGCAATGAATGTTTCTTTATTTTAGTTTAGTTACCGGCATTCCTAACTCGTAAATATACATATAGAAACTAGTCCGTGTATTTGAGAGCAAAACGTTCCACTCCTTATTGGATAAGGGGGTCGGCACTGGAAAGGTTTATAGCTCAAATACTTAATCGTTCGCAAGTCAATGAAACTTGACTGGGCGTTAAGTTTATGTGAAGACTTGTATGACGTGTTCTTTGACATGGAAAGTTCCTGTCGAACGCTATTGGTTAGTGGGAGCACACGTTATAGGTATGCTAATTGGATTAGTATACTCGAACCGACTCACCCTCGATTCATCACATGGATTTCACTCCGAGACAGTCAATGACGGAATCGAAAGGTTGTGATAGGTATTCGTGAACCTTCGACTTGAGAATTTAGTAGGGATGTGCTTGTGACGTCAATATTTTCATTAGAGTAGTTCGACCCTATAAACCGGAAGGCGGGGGTCAACCTCGACGTGCATCTTGATGGGCAAGTAGCGAGTCTCATCAATACCAAGATAGAATTCTTTCTCCTGTTAGTGAACGGGTTATATGTCCTATGCGGTTATTGGCAGATGAGATCATAAGTCTTTGGCCAAAGCATTGGAGCTAGCTGTATTAGATACACGAGAGCTCGATGATCTCGATTTGCATTAACGCATGCATAGCGTCAAGTACATATGGGGTTTGGTAGCCGTGACCCTATAACTTGATCGGGACATTAGAAAGAAGGGTTTATACGTTCTTGGTATTCACGGAGAATGGTTCTTGAATGATCCCAATCTTTCGTTCTCAGTCGGGGTACAGTGTAGGCCACCAGGCTGGCTAGGTGGTGCTACTACTCTTTGGTTCCTCCCATTGCTGACTGAGACGGACCTACCGAGTCGCGCATTAGGATTGACGACGGAATGAATCAAGCTAATTCTATCATTATGTGTATTAGATATTAGATATCTAAATTTGAGACATTAGATGTCTAAATCGATTTATTGGATAAATTGATATACGGCCTAATGAATTAAATATATCACTGGGTGATTAATTTAATTCATGAATATAATTATTTCTTGGAGAAATTAATTATGTTATTTTGTATTTGATATGTTTAACTAATTGGATTAATTAAACGACACAAATACATCGGAACAGAATAGGAGTTTATCTGTTTGGACTCACGGGAGTCCGAAACGAACCGAACTCGTCCCGGCTCCTTCTAGATGGCCATCCCATTTTCCCTCCTCTTTCCTTTGGTCATAGTCTCCACCTTAATTGGTGGAAGACTTGAAGTATCAAGGGAACAAGATCTTTTAATTAATTCATTTTAATTATTTAGTCTTGATTTGGGAGGATTTTATGGAGCATAAAAAGAAGACTTTCTTCACTTGTTTAGTAAGCCTTCCAACGTGAGGATTGAGAGAGAGAGATAGACTTTTGAGTTTAACACTCATTCTTCATCTTATTCATTCACTTCTTCTTCATTTTTCTTGGAGAAAATTGAGAGAAAATTATTGAGAGATATATTATACACTTAGAGTGTAGTAATAAAAGCTTCATCACTTGATTCTAGCCGTAACCTTAGAGGTTAATCAAGTATTTTTATTCCGGTCGTTTTTCCGGCGCATGGCAAGTAGAGACGCGGTGCTTTCGGCGTTGGATCGTTCAAAGGCTTGGAGCGGATTAAACTCGTAGAGATCAAACTAAAGCTTGGGGAATAGCTCAAGAGAAGGTTACCATTTAATCAACGGACTTCGAGGGTTAGTTTCTTACGACTCTTGCTTTTCGTTTATATATTCGTATATACGTAGCTTGATCGGTCCTCGTAGGGATTCAGATCGAATTAATTTTCGTTTTACCGCTTCCGCTGGGCCTTCGTTTTTGGCACCGAATCCCAACACTTTCTTGTCGCACATGACCCCTGTCGCTGCTTTCCACCTAAGCCACCCCGCCTTGATGCGATGAGTGACATCATCTTTACATTCACCTTCCTTCTGAATGATCGAACCCAAATACTTGAACTTATCCGTACGGGGAACGATCTGATCCACAATCATTACCTCAACATCTTCCTCGTTGGCCTCACCACTAAAGTTACACCAGAGATACTCTGTCTTAGACCGGCTCACACGCAAGCCCTGGGATTCTAACTTAGACCTCCATAGCTCCAACTTCGAGTTCACCTCCCTCCTCGACTCCGCCACTAACACAATGTCGTCAGCAAAAAGCATGCACCACGGGACGCCTTCTTGTATCTCCCGCGAAATGACGTCAAGGATCAGAGCGAAGAGAAGAGGGCTTAGCGCCGACCCCTGGTGTAGCCCTATCTCAACCGGAAAATACTGGGTGTCACCAGCTGGGGTCCTAACGCACGTCCTAGCTTGGGAATACATGTCTTGGATCGCCCTAATGAACGGCAACGACACCCTCCTCTCTACTAGGCTCCTCCAAATCACATCGCGCGGAATGCTATCATAAGCTTTCTCTAGATCTATGAACACCATATGAAGGTCCTTACGCCGCTCTCTAAACTTCTCCATAAGGCGTCTGACGATATGGCCTCAGTCGTGGACCTCCCCGGCATGAAGCCAAATTGATTCTCTGAGATCTCAACTTCTCTTCTAACCCTGCATTCCACCACTCTTTCTCAAAGTTTCATAGTATGACTGAGGAGTTTAATACCCCTATAGTTACTACAACTCTGAGCATCGCCTTTGTTCTTGAAAAACGGCACGACAATACTATGCCTCCACTCCATCGGCATCTTAGAACCTCTGAGGAGGATGTTGAAGAGCTCTGCTAGCCACTGAACTCCGACTTCCCCCAGACAAAGCCAAACTTCAATAGGGATCTGATTCGAGCCTACCGCCTTAGCTCTACCCATCTTCATAAGAGCACCCTTAACTTCCTCCTTGCTGATGCTTTCACAGGAACTAAACGAACAGGCAGAAGATAGACTAACTCCTTGCACCACCGAGTCACTACCCCTAGCCTCATTGAAAAGTTCAAAAAAATACCTATTCCACCTCTCCTTAATAGCCACATCGTTCACTAAAACTTGGCCCAAATCATCCTTAATAAACTTAACGGGACCCAGGTCGCGCCACCCTCTTTCCCTAGCTTTCGCTAGTTTAAAAATAGCATTCGCTCCTGCTTTGGTGTCTAGGCGCTTGTACATCTCCTTGTAAGCCTCCCCTTTAGCCTTAGCCACTGCCTTCTTAGCCTCCCTTTTCGCCACCTTGTACGCTACAATCTTCAAGATTCTCTCATCCCCAGCACTAACCGACAAAAGCTCCTTAAATAGTGCTTGTTTAGCTTTAACCTTCTTTTGGACCTCCTCATTCCACCACCAAGCCTCCCTAGGTCCACTAGACCTGCCCGAAGAAACCCCCACCACCTTCTCGCCCACCCTCCTAATAGCATTGGCCATGCTGGTCCACATAAGGTTAGCATCGCCCCCTTGCAAAAAACCTCCTTCGCGGGTCAGAGACTCCTTGAATACTGTCGCCTTCTCACCCTTCATATCCTTCCAGAGAATCCTAGGTCTAGCTTCTCTAGCCCTGCTAACAACATGACCTCCCATGGATAAATCCATAACCAGCAGCCGGTGTTGAAAAGCACAGGCCTCGCTCCGGAATACCTTACAGTCCACGCACGCCCTAGCATCACGACTGCGCAAAAGAAGGTAGTCAATTTGGGTGTTGTGCCCCCCACTACTGAAGGTGATGAGGTGCTCAGCTCTCTTCTGAAAAACAGAGTTTGCAATTACCAACTCATGCGCAGTGGCAAACTCCAACAGTGCGGAACCTCCTGCATTCCTAACTCCGAAGTCGAAACCCCCATGCGCACTATGGTAACCATCCACCCCCTCACCAATGTGCCCATTGAAATCGCCCCCCAAAACAATAAATTGATCGTCCGGAATACACCCGACCAACTCATCTAAACAGACCCAAAAAGCTTCCTTAACAGGCTCACCCAAACAAACATGAGGGGCATACGCACATACCACGTTAACCACCTTCGCCCCAACCACCACTGCCACGGACATAATCCTATCATTACACCTCTTCACTTCCACGACGTTGTCCTTAAATTCTTTAGACAAAAGAATACCCACACCATTACTCGAGTTAGCAAGGCCCGAATACCACAATTTATAACCGTTCGCCTCCCTGGACTGTGCCCCCTTCCACCTAGTCTCCTAAATACAAGCCACATCAACCCTTCTCTTACCCAAAACATCCACGAGCTCCAAAAGCTTACCCGTCAAGGTACCCAAATTCCAACTACCAACCCGCAAACGACGCGACATCAACCAACACAAAACAACAAACGCACTACGAAAATAAATAAAATGTGGTAGTGTGTAGCAAAAGTGAAAATACGATGAGAATGTAAAAAAACAATTTAAGCAGGAAAAACGCAGAGAAAGCACAGTAAATAATAGATATGTATAAAAAATGAAATTTAACGGAAAAGTCTGATAATCTGGCGCCGAGGCGACTTGGAAAGAGGAAGCCTTCGAGAGGATTCCAGCGACAGAAAAATCGGCAAGGGAAACACTGTCTGACAAGCTATATGCTATGCTACTGTTAGATTGAAGGGGAGGGAATAAATGCCGCGTTGAATTATTAATTTTCCGGCGATACGCCGGCCAGAAATGGCCAATGCCGGCACAACATGAATTAGGGTTCGCGGTTCACCGGTTCACATGGAGGGTGCTTTCCGTCGACCCTAAACAATTCATTCGGATTAGTCAAAATCCCAGAACAGATCAAAACAGATCGGGAAAACGAGCACCAAATCGAGTGAAACAGATCTTGCAGCAGACAATTGCAGATCTTGCACGAAAATCAATTTATGCGCACGATGAACAGCAACCGGTAGCAGTAAATTGAATTTTCAGCGGCGATTACAGAAGAAGGAATCGGTACAAAGAGAAGTTGTTGCGAAAAATGATGCGAATCAGTAAAACCCTACAACGGTGTTAGAAACTGCTGCTATGTTTTTTTTTTTTTTTTGCTAAAATGGATGCCCAATAATACACCGTAAAACAAAGAACTGGGAATTTTAATCTCGCAGTAAGCGCACCAATTGTTTGATGCAACTAAATCAACAAAACTAAGTTAATAAAGAGAGTAGAGTTTTTTTTTTTTTTTTTTCCACAGTAGAAGAAAGAAAACTGCCATTACCGTCTGTATTCCAATTTCCCTTTGCTATGAACATTTCCTTATAAGAAAATAATTAATGAAAACCAGGCCATACTTAACCAAAATTAGAGAATAGTAATTGGGCTCTTAATTGTTGTGCCGCCTCCCTTACTCCTGAAACCCTACTTCCCTCCACCCATCCTCTCCACCTCTGACGATGGCCGAAAAACCATGGCCACTTCCTTCTTCGCCACTGGCTCTCTCTAAATGGGTAAACACCCCCTCCCCCGCCACCGCGATGAAGAATCCGAGCACGGATCCGTATTTCATTAGAGGTGGGCTTCAACCTTTCACGGTCGATGACCTCTCCAACGACAAGGCTGATCTCTCTTACCTTGGCTTTGGGGTCGCCGGCGGCATGGAGAAACCTACGGAGTAGTCCATGTCGGAGTACATGTCCGACTTGAGTTTGGTCGATTTTTCATTCGACCCGACGATGGAGGAGTGGGTGGAAGCGGTTGCAGAGACAGAGGATGAGATGGAGAAGATGGAGTGGTATGCGTCTTACAAGATCGATGATGATTTAACTCCTAAATCTGAAGATTGACGCTTTTCTTAACAACAGTGAGATCTAATCCTTGGGGCTGTGGTTCTGCCTTTTGTTGCGATTGGGGCTATTCAATTTGTTGTTGCATGTTGTTGAGTTTATCTCTTGTCCAAGGTAGTGATTCTGTCATTTGTTGCTCTTATTGGTGTATTATGCGATTGAGGCTGTTCAATTTGTTGTGGCATGATGTTGAGTTTTTCTTTTATCCAAGGCAGTGATTCTGCCATTTGTTGCTTTGTTGGTATTTTGTGCGATTGGGTCTGTTGAATTACTTCTTGATCTTGTTGAGCTTATCTCTTGTCCAAGGCGGTGATTCTGCCTTTTGTTGCTTTGTTGGTATTTGTGCGATTGGGGCTGTTGAGTTTCTTCTTGATCCTATTGACCTTATTTCTTGTCCAAGGCAGTGATTCTGCCTTTTGGTGCTCTGGTTGTTTGTTTCGTGGTTTGTTCATCTATTGAAAGAAAAGATACATTTGCAATGAAGGGTTTAGGGTTAATGCACTTTACATTCAAAAGTGCATCAAATTATTTGCCCTTTTGATTCACAAAGTGCAGATAAAAAAATTACTTTACAAAAATTTGCTTCTAATGTTGCCCATCTAATTTGCATAACCCTTTACCATTTTCTAATACCCTTTAATGCCTAATGCATTCACCAGCTCCCCATTTCCCTCAATGCGGCCCATATCCTTGAGAAACCTGATGCATCCAATTGCAAGCTCCACTGGTACTTCTAAGGTGCTTCTCAATGCTCCTTTTCCCATGTGTGGATTTTGTAGGTATTCTGCCCCTTGACCTTTAGTATCTCAATCATGCATCCCTGTGAACTGAGAAAACCAGTGTTACCTAATTCTCTACCACCCCCTCGTCCCACGAACCGGAACACACGTACCAGAACACGGTGCATTCGCGTATTGGATCTTCATATCCGGTGACCCCAAATATGTAGGCTTTCTCCATATCCGGTGGACTGGACTTGGAGAAGGAAGACAACAGTGGGAGAAAAAAAATGTGTTTGACTAAGGGCCCAATCTTTTTTTCTTTTTTTTCCATTTTTTTTAAAGTAACGCAAATAGCTCAATTTCCAGAACATATCAGTTCATTTTTGTACTTTTTTATTTAACTATTTCCCTTTTTTTAACTTATTCCTTTTATATATTATGGTTTATCTTCTCATAATTTTAATAAACTTGGACTTACTGTGTATATTTTTGTAAATGTTGGATGATATTGATATGATTAGTGATTACAAGGAAATATATATAATTATAACATGATATAAATTAAAATTTATAAGTGGTCAAATATTTATAATAAAAAAATATAAAAAATAAAATACTAACGTACTGTGAAGAATGAATTCGCATACCGCATCTTAAAAAAGCTTCCCGACTAAGCCTAGCCCCAACGTACCACGTTTTGATATATGTAGCGTACCACGACCCGATACGTGTTCTGCGTACCGAAATGTACCGCGAACCAGGTAACATTGGAGAAAACCACTGTTAAGTGTTGTAGGGGAAGGTTTGTTAAATGAATCCACCACAGCAATTAGAAGTTCATCAACTGTTTTGCTTGCATTTTCTACTTGTAGAGACTGGATGGCTCGGAATCATCCTAAATCATTCACATTACAATTTGGACTGTTTGGTGGTTGCTGCACTAATCTTATATTGAAGCTCGTTGGCTGGCAGCAGCCCTGAGATCTAAATCATTATCCAATATGTGTGGCCTTGCATTATCTTGTGGTATGTTGATCTATTTGCTTGCACCCTCTTGCCATTTGGACACAATTGTTGGTATTATCTGTAATAAATACAGTGGATTTATGTCCATTGAATATAATCAGTTCGTGTACATTTAAATGACGTGTGGGCTATGATGAAAATGCATCAAATACACTGGCTGTTATAAGATCAGTGATGAAATTGGGAAACCAATTCTGAGATCATTCATTGAATGCTAAAAAATTGCAACAAATATAGTAGGTTAATTAATGTGCATTAAATGAAATCAACCACTCTATGACAACCTTGTATTCTATAGCAACCAACTTTGCATTACATTGAATACATAAATCTACTGCATTCCATACCTCGGTAATAAGACATTCTTTGATCAGTGCCTTTGTGATTGAACCAATTGGTTTGGTCTCTAGTGTACCAGCCAACCTATTCGTACTGTTTCTCTTGGCTGGAACTTGTGTGGTGAATGGAAAAATGCCTATTTTTCCATCAAACAACACATTTCCATCTGCTGAAAACAGTGGTCTGTACACTGCACACATGAACATAATCTTGGTTATAAATTTCTTGCTCTTACACGTCCTGTGTGGTTCATCTTCTCCGGGTGCTAAATAAAATCTCTATGATCCCTTGGTCGTATAGAACCACTTCTCATCAATATGCATAATGTTGTGCATATTCTTGCACTTGATCCTATTGAAGATGTGGTCTAACTCTAATGCTTCAAGACTGAATCTCATACGCAAAAGCTTGTTTGGGGCTATTAAATTGACTTAAAGGCTGATGTATGAACCCTAATATGCCCTGAAATCACCCATCTTCCAACTGTGCTATTACTTGTGCCTAATCCAGCCCCTAGTTTCCTTATTCAAGACCAGTAAAGCAAGGTCAACGTGCACTATGTTATTAGCTTTTTCGATTGTCTTTACCACTAATAAGATGGATGACTTCTCCTTTTTCTCTTTGTGATTTTGCAGTTACCCACAACTGCGACGCCGTGTTTCTCGATATCCTAACTTCAGTTGCGTCTCCAACATCTTCCCACGAGGTGGCTTTCAATCAACCGAGGACTCAAGAATGAATTGGACCACTGAGTTCCTTTTTTTCCGTAGTTAGATCTCTTTTCACAATGTTTGGTGATAAATTTTGTGTTTGAAAGTGTAGTGTATTAGTCTCATTTTGTGGTTTGCATATTTATAGACTTTTGGGATTAGCTTTAGTTTGAATTGTGGGCTCCAAGTTTGAAAATTTGGGATTTCATTTTGTGAGGCAAATCTGCCTTCAATATATTACAGCACGTGCCGCCGGTTTTTGGCTCCCAGTTTCAATGAAATGTGATCTCCTTTTGTTTATATCTCAACATTTGTCAATATTTTTGTTTATGTTTCTTTACATTTTTTGCTCGAAGTTTTTCTTTACAGTTTGCATCCAACATAGAAAAAAAATATTCAGATTAAATAATTTGAATAAAAAACGATTTAAAAAACTTCAGGTTATTTATATAAAAAAATGTAGATTATTTATAAACACTAATTATAACTAAACTATTCTAATCATACCATTACAAATCTACTTTATACACTAAATAATACTTCCTCCGTTCTTTTATTATTGTAACGTGTTGACTATTACACTGTTCACATACTCTCTTTTGACCATCTTTTGTGATTTATACATATAAAAAAATATAGTCATGTGGGATCTTGATTCATCTCGAAGTATACTTTCAAAATATCAACTTTTTATAATTTTTAAAAGTAAAGAATTGAAGAAATTAATAATCAAAGTTGTGCATTGGCAAACGTGAAAATCCAGATGTTGCAGTTATAAGAGAACGGAGGTAGTAGCTCCTTAAATTCCGTGTCGAAAAGTTTCGCAACAAGTATACTGGGATGGAAGGAATATCAGATGATAGTTTAACACAATCAGTATGACCGGCAGCCATGTCGATCGACAAATATGCACGACCTATAATTTTGACTTATCAGTTGGTAAATCAAAATTATCGGCACCGATCAATAATAGCTTCCCAGGTGCTGACCGGAGACGGTGTGACCTGTATTAAGGGAGATATGAATATATCCACGTAATTTGTTAGAAATATTTCCTTGTTATTTGTATCTTCTAGAATATTCATTGTATTCTCTAGATTCTTGTAATCCTTGTATTTAAGGCATTTGTCTATACGATAATAGTGGAAAACTCCATTTACACAATTCTCTATATGGTATCGGTAAATCACGATCCGTCTCTTACGCTTCCTCTGCCCTAATCTCTCTCATCATCTTTCCTTCTCCGATGATCTTGCAATCTCTGCCCAACCTCCATCATGACCACGGGACTCACTCCACCTCACCTCCTCTCGTCACCCCTACCGCCGATTCAACACAGTCGCTGGTGATCATTCTTGGGATTAGATGCCTAAAACGAAGGCGCAGCGGAAGTAAAAATAAAAATTACTGAACCCCTAAGGAGGACCGATCATGCAGCGTATATACGAATATAAAAGGACAAGAGTTAAGATATGAAAACATACCCTTGAAGTCCTTTGATTGAATGTTGAGGTTGATCCCGGTGACCGCAAATCCAATTTGATAAGTCCTCGATGATCCAAACGCCGAAAGGACCGCGTCTCTACTAGCCACGCGCCGGGAGATGATTGGAACAACAACTACTCAATTATCCTCTAAGGATACGACTAGAAAAGAGTAGTAGGAAATGATCTCTCAACTTTGTGATCACTCTAAGTGATATAATTTTTGTTCTTATTTTTCTTTCTCTCTCTAAGAGTGTAAGAATGTTAAGAAGATGAACTCTCTCTCTCTCTCTCTCTCTCTCTCTCTCTCTCTCTCTCTCTCTCTCTCTCTCTCTCTCTCTCTCTCTCTCTCTCTCTCTCTCTCTCTCTCTCTCTCTCTCTCTCTCTCTCTCTCGTAATGGCCAATCTCTTCCAAAGAATGATGATGATAATGATGGTGTTAGTATAAATAACTAAAGTCCACACATAACATCAAAAAACCTTTAAAATAAAATACACAAAGTAAATCATACTCAACCCCACAAATTGGAACCATTAGGCAACCAATGACATAAACAACTACCATGAAGCTTCATGGTAGGGGGCAAGACATGTTAGAGGGGAGTTTGTTCGTTTCGGTCCGTGAAACGGACCGTCGTGTATCCAGTCCGACTGATACATCTTGGTTCATCTCAAATAAAATTAATACTATTGATTAATCTCATTATTAATTATATTAAGATATTATTTCTCCAAGAAATAATAATTCATGAATTAAATTAATTACCCTGTAATTTATTTAATTCATCAAACCAATTTAATTTATCCAATAAATTAAATAAGACATACAATGTTTAAAATTCACAATAAGAGATCCAATTCAAATTATTCCGTCGTCTCCCTAATGCGCGACTCGGTAGGTCCGTCTCAGTAAGCAATGGGAGGAACCAAAGAGTTATAGGGATCATTCAAGAACCAATGATAGGGATCATTCAAGAACCATCCTGTCGTGAATAACAGTAAACGTATAAACCCTTCTTCCAAATGTCCCGATCAAGTTATAGGGTCAAGATCAGTCAAACCCTATCTGTGCTTGATGCTACGTTTGAGTTAATGCAAATTGAGATCACTGAGTTCTCGTGTATCCAATACAACTAGCTTCAATGCTTTGACCAAAGACTTATGATCTCATCTGCCAATAACCACATAGGACATATACCTGTTTATTTACAGGAGAAAGAATCCTATCTTGGTAATTAGTAGAACTTGCTACTTGTCCGTCAAGACGTGCGTCGAGGTTGACCCTCACCTCTCGGTATTCTGGGTCGAACTACTCTAGTGAAAATCTTAACGTCACAAGTACATCCCTACTAAATCATTAAGTCAAAATTCACGAATACCTATCACAACCTTTCAATTCCGTCATTGACTGTCTCGGTGTGAAATCCGCGCGATGAATCGAGGGTGAGTCGGTTTGAGTTTACTAATCCATTAGCATACCTACAACGTTTGCTCCCACTAACCATTAGTGACAACAGGCACTCTTCAAATCAAAGAACACATCATACAAGTCTTCACATAAACTTAACGCCTAATAAAGTTTCATCGACTTGCGAATGATTAAGTATTTGAGTCATAAACTTTGTCAGTGCATATCTGTTTATCTAATAAGGAGTGGAAAGTTTTCTCTCAAATACATGGACTAGTTTATATATATATATATATATATATATAAGTCAGAAATGCCAGTGACTTTCAGTAAATAAAGAAACACACAATTGCCTTCGGATAATAGTTACATATTAACAAGTACAATGCCCTCTCTCAAACATTCTCTGGGTGGTATTCGGGTGCATATTCCTAACAATCTCTCACTTGCACTCAATGCCACACACTATGCTATCTAATACCCATGTTCTCCTGATAACGCTCCAAGCTTATCTGAGAAAGTGGCTTGGTCACTGGATCAGCGACATTGTCTTCTAAGTCTACTCTATGCAGCACAATGTATCCTTTGCGAATAAATTTTCTCACGAGATGATACCTTGTCTCGATGTGTTTTGTACTGTTGTGAAACCTCGGCACCTTGGCATGTGCTACATCTCTGTCGTTATTGTAACACCCCCAAAACTATATGGGAATATTACACGCCGTAGGTCCTTTCCACAAGGATCTACCAGGCTAAACATCCCAGAACGACCAAATGCTTGCCCGGCCATGGTCAAACAATATAATAATACAGACCGTTAAGGTCAATTACAAGTAACTACACGGACCGATGAGGTCGCACAACTCAATCAACAGAAATTAACTCTATACAACATTACCCACGCAGGGGCCGAAGTATAATATAGCGAAAGACTAATTACAACTCTGACAATACAACATAACTCTACAAAGCTCTCAACTCTTGATTAGTATCGTAGCTCGTCACTTCCTGTGCCGATCCTGGAACTGCTCCTCAAGAACCTGCATGTACCTGGACGCAATACAGACATCCACCCCCCGATTACTCGGGGTTAGTAAAACTCCACTCTTTTACTAGTGCAAGTATCAAATCATACGAAATGTAATAAGCAAACATCAACCATGGATCGGATATAATAACCAAGTGCAAAATCATTCCCGAAAGGTTTTAACAATTTAGAAAACGAGCAAGGAATTATTCGCAAGTAAAATTCTCATCTCGGGGATTGCTAGAAATACAAAACCTTTAGGACCTCGAGTCCTAATTTGTAAAACCTTTTCGAAAACCTTAGGGTTCTAACTCAATCTCGATTCGTATTTTGGCAAATTACAGTGCGAAAATATTTCCATAAATCTTGTGGGGCTCAGCCCAACATTCTTTTCTTAAAAACTTTCTTTTAATACTTTGATTGTCAAAACATTGTGACCCCGTGATCCACCGTCACGTGTCTCCGTAGGTTCAACAACCGACACAGACTAAAATAACCACAACAACATCACAAATAGTCCCGACACCGTGATCTTCTGCCATGTGTAACCGTAGGCCACGTCGAACCCACTCGGTTGGACGTACTGTGCCCTAAACTCATGGTCCACTGCCATGTGTTCTTGTAGGCCTCGTCAGACCCGCTCGATTGGACCTCAGCCCCTCACTAAGCTTTGACCCATAGTCCACTGCCATGAGTCCTCGTAGGTCCCGTCGGACCAGCACAAGTGAACGTAGCGGACACACACATATTCACATTCACATTTCACCAACACGCTCACAAACAATCAACCATCTTGTCTATTACAACTTCACACAACTAGAACACATAGCACGAAGTCGACATTACAACCAATACGAGCTCTACACAACCAAACACACATAACACAATTTTGTCATCCAAATCACCAATGAAATCAATGCCACATAACTCACGATTAATACCTATAACACGATACACATCCAAGTGTACAATCGACCAGCATACACATTTCCAAGTTAAACATCCAAGATTATCACAACTAACCACAAATCATTCATTTTAACACGTAAGTCATGTTCACAAGGTACAAAACGTATAAGCAAGATACTTCATCGATAGTCGACACCCGAATATTCCTACAAACATGGCACAACCGGAAAACCCCGAGCACTTACAATCCTCTGTGAAATACAACGGAAACATGATTACTACGAGTATAACAATTAAAAACAACAGAAAACACGATCAAGAACCGAAGGGAACCCTTTGAGACATTTAATCGGACATTAAATGTTCAAGGTTTCCTTAGAACACCAAAAATCCCGATTGGGTTAAAACGAACTCAAGATACGGATATACAATCTGTAGAATGTGATTAACAACATCATATAACACTAATTGAATCACCAAAAATGGACAAGAATCGAAATCAAGATGAAAATCCCGAAGGTAAACCCTAAGGGATTCGAAGAATTTTACCTACGATACGGACGAACGAATTAGAGGATGATGATATATATGAATCAAGCTTCCCAAAATGATGCACGACGATACCTCCGATCACCATCCTTGAATCCCAGCCGAAAATCGCGGAAGAAGGGGAAAGGGAAAAAATGAGGTTTTTCCCGAATAAAACGCTGCCACTGGTTTATATACCAGTGGCATGTTATGGCCGTAACAGGCACAACTTACGGCCGTAATTATCCATCATTACGGCCATAACACTCGGGACTTACGGCTATAAGTACCCCTCTGTGCACCCAAAATATGAACGCGTGTTACGGCCGTTACCAACAAAGCATTATGGCCGTAACACTGGATCACCTTACGGTCGTAACATACCATTCTTACGGCCGTAACTCTCGTGATACACGGTCGTAACTGATACGATCTACATCCGTATGTGTTCTGCTGAACACAGTATCAAGACTCAAAAATTCCGACAGTCAGGTCGGACACTCGACAACGTCCCGGATACTCAAATGCACCAAAATCAATAACAGACACGCCACGAGGCATAACATACAATACCTCAACACATACACAATCGAAAAGACACAAATGACAACAAGTCATCCTCAACTAAAAATCACTACACGATAGTAACACACAGAGTATCACGTTAGAAATCATTCCGATTTAACATCAACAAGGAAAAAAAATCCGGCGTAAAACACAATCAATACAAGATAACGGAGAACGAAAATACCAGATATTACATTCTACTCCACTAAAAATAAGTTTCGTCCCGAAACTCAAAACAAAACATCAGGGTAGAACACAAACAAAACTCAAAAGGTTCACGCAACAAATATCAATCTCCACTAGAGATATAGTCCAAAACACAACACGCAACTACATTATTGGGCACCCCTGGGCCCCAAGAGTAGGAACAAAACTCCGGTTCTCAAACACCTTAGCAACGGTATCATAAGGTACCGCTTGATGCCCCATCTGACCATATTTGAAACAATTCATTTGAGCGAATGACAATCCTACCGTACATGGCCCACACGACTGCAGTTGAAACACGTCTTCACATCGTTCACCTTACTCATGGTTAAAACCAAGACCACAACCTCGACCTTGTCTCCTAGGCATGCCGGACATGCAATCACTAAGTACAACGAAACGTAACATCGCAGAACAATATACCAAGATGCCAATTCAGCACAACACATCGCAAATCAATAATCCGAAATGCCCACTCAGCATAATATACCAACGTAAGGCAACAATTATCAACTAACAAAAATATTCACTCCGAGTACTTATACGAATACACGAACCATCGCTGCAATAATAGGACTTAAATTCATAAGTAATCCACATGGACACATCAACATAAATGTATGACCCTTACCAAAACAAACACGGTCAAAACCACATACATATCATTGGTGTCAAACATTTGTAACATTCTTTAAAAATAAAATTTTTCCGAGGTTTTCATTCAAATGATAATATTTTAAAACTCTTGAATTTGATCGTTTTTGCTGAAATGAAAATACTTTTATCACCTCGGCCGTTCAATCAAAACCATGAACTTATTATCATAACTGTTTCGTTTTGAAATCATTTGCAAATCAACGTTTTGAATTAACAAATTTGATCGATAAATGATATCATCAAAATGACCTTATCAATATATACATCATCACCATTAACGACATACAGAGTAACCACATGTTACCACGCCACACCATCACGAATAACAACGCACATGGTAATCTGCGGCCATGCCCCTCGGCATCGACCCCCAGAGGTTTCGCCAAACCATTTCCGGGTGGAAAACCTCTTGTACTCGCACTAATCACTACCACGGATCAACTACCGCATCAGGATAACATCATAGAATAATACAATTAAATCAGACTATGCAGTCACAATACTTAAGTGTACACCCAAATTCGTTAGCAAGAATGGTAACAATCAATAACACGACAATGATATCCATACATGATAAGCAACCGAGTACAAACATTATTACCACAACAGATAAGTTTACAGTCGTCACTGCCGAACCATACGACCGTCTCAACAGAAATTACACGACCGACAAAGAGTACAGGTACGGCTGTAACACTAAGATTATGGCCATGATAGCAATAAGCTTACGGCTGTAATAACACACAACTTACGGCCGTAACAATAAGAAGATTACAGCCGTAAGACTATCAACTTACGGCCGTAGCAACTACCAGCTTACGACCGTAATACAGATTTCATACGATCGTAACTACAGGCTGTAAAGTGACTGAAATAACCCAGCAGCCCCGAAACGGCTCCAAAAGTTAAGGATCGATTCTTAACAATATATCCCGACATTCAGAAACACTGCAGAATTTTCCGATGAGCATAACAACATAACGAACTTGTCACAACGACTTAGTCCCAATACACAAACACATAACGTTTTAAATTCTGAAAATTAAGGTAGTTTTGCAAAATAAAAAATTTCCAAAATCCTTTCGATCATATCCAAAAATGACGGTAACAATTTGCAATGTCCGAAGTACTTTAAAATACATTTTTCAAATACCGTCTGAAGGTGTCATTTGAGAATACATGACCAACTCGTCAAAGTTCAACCGGTTTCCAAATCCATACAAAACCGTTGTTTAACCGCACCATCAAAATATTTTCAAAAATCGATTTTTCAACCAAAAAACTTAAGCCCATAAAATCTTTCAGAAAATCGTTTTTAAACCTACGCGCAGCGGACACAATTAAAATTATCCAAAAATAATCGAACTTAAAACCGCATGCCAAAATGGCAAATGACCGTGCTGTCGAGACGCGTCAAAATTAGATATTTATAAAAGAAAAAGTCCTTGACTCACTTATACTAAATAGTAGTATTGGTAAGTAAGGGTCGAACCCACATGGAGCGCATGAATTAATTATACTTAGTGAGTTGAAGATTATTATTTTGGGAAATAAAAAATATTAATACTAAATAAATAATAGTACTAAAATAATAATACTAAATATAATAAAACGGGGGGGTTTGATTGGTTTAAGGTAAACAAGACAAAATAAAATAGTAAGTAAGCAAATAAAAAGGGAAGTAAAATTTATAGGGAAGACGATTTTTTATTGATATCCAGCTCTTAGTTCCGTTATCACCTGTTCTAATTTAATTTATGAATTAATACAACACTTTATCTTTCCTTAATTCCTAATGAACTCCTACTACGAAGTCAACAACAAGCTATGTTAACCCCAATCGTTTCTTAAGTTTATTTAATCAAAACAAGTTCTTCAATTAAACTTATCTAGACGAAGGATTCAAAACAAGCTCTTCAAATCTTGTTCGTTAGATTCATTAGGAGCCAAAACGATGGAAATAGACAAGATATTGAGTTCACAAGCTCGACCCAAGGGATCTTGATTTTGTGTTACCCAACTGATAAAAATCAATTGTTGCTACTTATGATCTAGAATTATAACAATTACGTATTATAACCCTAGATCTAGCAATAGAAATAAGAACCTCAATTAAGTTGATCGGACCGATTAAATTAAATTATATCATAAATAAATCTACTCAATAACATAAAGATAGTTCAAAGGAATTAAGTCAAGAATATGCTACGGGATTAAAATATAAATAATATAGATACGGGTTCAAACATCCCTAAGAATTGAAATAGATAAATTAGCCTAACATGATGGCTAAATAAAACATGAAATAATAATTTCTTTTTGGCCGAAAATTCCTTTTTCTTACAAAAGCACTTCTTTTTGTTTCTCGGGAGACGTGCCCTTCTTTGTTGATTGCAGTTGTCCTCCCTTTTTTTTTAAAAAAAAAAAAGAAAATCCCCCCACCCCCTTCCCTTACAATGAGAATCGAACCCAGGACCTCTAAGTCACTGGAAGGCTCCCTAACCACTAAGCCATTCGATGTTCTCTTGCAGCTGTCCTCCCTTCTCTCTTCCTAACTCAAAGTTGTTGCCGTGTATGTGGTAATGGGTAGGTCCCATAACTCCTCCCTCGCTCTCTCTCTCTCTCTTATTTATAGAGTTTTGGGCACCCTTTTTCTTTTCATATGCAGGACTCTTGCGGCTTGGACTCTCTCTCTCTCCCTTCAGCCGACTTTTCTTTTCCTCATGGGAGTAAGACTCTCTTCTTTTTTCCTTTTCTTCTAGGAGTAGGACTTCAGCCGCTTTTTGTTCTTTTATTCTCCTTCGGCTGGAACTCTTTTTGGAGTGGGGAATTTTATTTATTTATTTGTCCAATAATTATTCTGGCTAAAAATAATAACAAATACCTGAAGTAATAAATAAATTCTGTTAGTGAAGTAAATTACCTTCATATATCAATTAGGTAAAAAATTATCAAGTTGTGCTAAAATAAATATAATATAATTATGCAATTAGCACATATAATTATGTAATATTTTCTACCGATCAGCAAACAGGATCACCAAATCAATTAAATACAACTCGTGAACACCAAGTTTAAACATACATCAAAACTATCCAACTGAGTTCCTCGACAAACTCTACCATCGATACATTTTCTGGAACACGTCAAGGTTCACAACTTTCACACCATATTGCACCACTCGGTGCCCAAACCATCATTACATTCAGCTCAATACACAAGCAGTGCACCACGAATATCAAACACGGATTCCATTTCACCACATCAACAAACAAATATTATGCACCACAATTATCGCACATAAATGAAATCATGAAACACAGATACCTCGCATAAAAGAGGAGACTTATGTCCACAGGTCGCACGAAGATGACGGTCGCCCATGATACTAATCTCAACCAACCGCACAAACGACGTGATGTGATAACACACATCTCAACTTGTCACTCGACGACTCAAATGACACAATAAAACATTACTCGACTCGACTCGATAGCCTAGGTTTCCTCAACCTAAGCTTTGATACCATATATGTAACACCCCCAAAACTGTATGGGAATATTACACATCGTAGGTCCTTTCCACAAGGATCTACCAGGATAAACATCCCAAAACGACCAAATGCTTGCCCGACCAGGGTCAAAAAATATATTAATACAAACCATTAAGTTCAATTACAAGTAACTATACGAACCGATGAGGTCGCACAACTCAATGAACAGAACTTTATACAACATTACCCACGCAGGGGTCGAAGTACAATAAAGCGGAAGACTGATTACAACTCTGACAATACAACATAATTCTACCAAGCTCTCAACTCTTGATTAGTATCGTAGCTCGTCACTTCCTGTGCCGATCCTGGAACTGCTCCTCAAGAACCTGCATTTACCTAGACGCAATACAGACATCCACTCCCCGATTACTCGGGGTTAGTAGAACTCTACTGTTTTACTAATGCAAGTATCAAATCATACAAAATGTAACAAGCAAACATCAACCATGGATCAGATACAATAACCAAGTACCAAATCATGACCGAGAGGTTTTAACAATTTAGAAAACGAGCAAGGAATTATTCGCAAGTAAAATTCTCATCTCGGGGATTGTTAGAAATACAAAACCTCTAGGACCTCGAGTCCTAATTTGAAAAACATTTTTGAAAACCTTAGCGTTCTAACCCAAACCTCGATTCGTATTTCGGCAAATTACAGTGCGAAAACATTTCCATAAATCTCGTGGGGCTCGGCCCAACATTCTTTTCTTGAAAACTTTCTTTTAAAACTTTGATTGTCAAAACATTGTGACACCGTGATCCACCATCACGTCTATTCATAGGTTCAAAAACCCACACGGATAAACCACACGCACTAATCAAACATAAACAATCTTGCACTATGATCCACCGTCATGTGTCTCCGTAGGTTCAATAACCCACACGAACTAAAATAACCACAACAACATCACAAATAGTCCTGACACCGTGATCTTCTGCCATATGTCACCGTAGGTCCCGTCGAACCCATTCGGGTGGACGACTGTGCCCTAAACTCATGGTCCACTGCCATGTGTTCTCGTAGGCCTCGTCAGACCCGCACTATTAGACCTCAGCATCTCACTAAGCTCTGACCCATAGTCTACTGCCATGAGTCCTTGTAGGTCCCTTCGGACCAGCACGAGTGAACGTAGCGGACACACACATATTCACATTCACATTTCACCAACACGCTCACAATCAATCAACCATCTTGTCTATTACAACTTCACACAACTAGCACACATAGCACGAAGTCGACATTACAACCAATACGAGCTCTACACAACCAAACACACATAACACAATATTGTCATCCAAATCACCAATGAAATCAATGCCACACAACTCACGATCAATACCTATAACACGATACATATCCAAGTGTACAATCGACCAACATATACATTTTCAAGTTACACATCCAAGATTATCACAACTAACCACAAATCATTCATTTTAACACTTAAGTCATGTTCATAAGGTACAAAACGTATAAGCAAGATACTTGCCTCGATAATCGACACCCGAATATTCCTATGAACACGACATAACCCGGAAAACCCGAACACTTACAATCCTCCGTGAAATACAATGGAAACACGATTACTACGAGTATAACAATTGAAAACAAATACGATTAAGAACCGAATGGAACCCTTTGAGACATTTAATCAGACATTAAATGTTCAAGGTTTCCTTAGAACACCAAAATTCCCGATTGGGTTCAAACGTGTTGTGTCGAGATTTATTCACCTCGACAGGCGATCGACTTCGAGGCCGAGCGACCGAGTCCACAACCAATCAAGCTATGGCGAACTCGCCTAAACGAAGATAACAGTCCACCGTCGAGTATCCAGCGATCGACTCCAAGGCGATCGCCTTTCGGCACTTATCGATTGACCCTGGTGCCCGGACAAGGACGACCGACCTATGCCACAATCAGGGCCATCGTCCGTCAAAGTCGACAAAGACTGGATCTCAAAGCCAGCGCTCATGTGCAGATCCACAAAAGGCGCCGCGAAACATGGATCATTGACCACCAACAGCTGTCTCTGACAAGGACGGCTTCACCTACCGACAGATCCTCCAAAAGGTACAAGGTGGGACCGCCCGTGACAGCGACTCAGACGCGTGCAGACTTCTCATTGGACCGCACAGCTGGCTGCCAGCAACTCCTGTGGACTTTAAGGGAACCAACCCATGTGCTGAAGACGATCGCCTATTTATTATAATACAGCAAAGGCGATCGCCCAACATCTCCTAGTCCTATAAATAGGGAACATCCAGCAACTGGAGAAAGGCTCTGAATTCATTCACGGAAATACATACAAACATACATACTTTTAGGCTCTTGGCTTCCTTTCCCGAATCTATCTCAGGATTTCTCTCTCAGCACCTCTCAACCAGAAGACGGTCGGCAGAGGCAAGAAGTCTACACAGTGCAGGTTCGAAGGGAATCACAAGCCCAGGAGCTCAAACCTTCAACAGCTACATGCCGTGAGAGACTGTCGATTTCTCACGGTTGTCACAGTTCATCAACGTTGTTACAAGAACTCACAGAGCATCATATCGGGTTCTTCCGGCAATCTACACGCTCACTAGCTAAGATAACAAGGGTCTTTACACTCATTGTAATTATACTCTTACATTAATACTTGTATCCCCGAATATTTGTATTAATAATATCTCGCGAGAGCATTCAAGCCCGGGACTAACAACCCCGAAAAATCTTGTATTATTTACTTTTCCCACGAAAGTGTTCTCGCATTTTGTTTGCTATCCATCCATTCCAGCAATATCTATCTCTGGATAATATTTTGGGTAGCAACAATTGGCGCTAGAGGAAGCGCACCTCTTAACCTTCATTTCTATTCCTACCGTCCCGAAGAACACTCACTGTTCTCGGGACATATACTTGAAGTGACACTCACTACGCTTCAAAGAAAGCCTTCAGAATCATGACGTCCGCCTCAACATCGAAGAGAGCCACTCTCCGAACCGCCGGACACCATATCCCGGCTCAATCCGAGCCCCAGCCGACGGCAGAGGGAAGTCACGGCAATGCGAGACTCTCGATCCTGCACCCGAGGGGTGGCCCCAGCCTCTCACTCGACCAGTTCCAAACTGCGGAACATATCGAGGAGGCTATGGCCATCCTAAAGGAGCGACGGAGAGCATACGCGTCGCCCGCAATAACTCCCTCAGCCATCCGCCGCGTGGGCAAATGGAAATTCAGTGGGCTACTAGGCGAGCGATCGTCAGAAAGCCTCGATTCGCGAGGAAAGGCTCTCGCCAAGCCGGACGGTTCCGTATTCAATCGCGTGGGAAGCGACCCATCGTGGTGACCGGGGCATTCTAGCCCCAACCACGAGACGACGGAATCCGAGTCCGTCACCAGGAGTTCGGCATACCCAACTCCCAGCCGAACGCAAGTCAACCGTTTAGCTCCCACTCCGAATGCCAGGGGGTCAGTACTTGATCGACTCGGCTCCCGTTCCGAGTGCTTAGCCGCGAGCAGCCAGGCCACGGCGATGGCCACTATGCAACGTCAGCTCGACGAGATGAAAGCACTCTTGGATACTGGGGCAAGCACCAGCAGAAGGATCATCGGACCGACCGAGCCACTCGCGATACACATCGAGCTCGCCCCCGTGCAACCAAAGATCGCTCCTCCCAAAACGCCTCCGTATGAAGGGAGGTAGGACCCCGAGACCCACCTGAGTAAGTTTCGTATTTACATGACCGGGTATGGGGCATCAGATGCAACCAAATGCCGAATCTTCCCGCTCACTTTGGGCGAGCTGGCCCATATGTGGTATATCTCACTACCACCCCGATCGATCATCTCCTTTGAGAAACTGGCAAATGACTTCACGTCATACTTCGCCACCAAGTTCAACAGACCGAAGGCCCCCACCGCATGATGAAAATCAGGCAGGGGGAAGACGAATCTGATATGGATTACATCGACCGAGTAGACGAAATCATCCTCACTGGCGAGCCCATCAGCGACGAGCTCTCTCTCTACTCCGTCCTGGGGGGATTCTACGGTCACTCCCCCATGTTTAGACATCTCACAAAGGACATCCCCCCAACCTATGCGATCTTTCGCGCTAAGGCTGCCGATTTTCTAGCCAGACAAAGGCTACTCACCCTCCGCCTAGGCGAGGAAACGCCACCTCCGGTCCGAAAGTCGGCGATCACCAAAACCAAAAAGACGTTCGCCAAGACATCCGGTGATCTCAGGGCCTACGAGGATATGGAAACCCATCTATTCCACACGTTCAACCGAACTCCGGCCCACATTTTCTACGCCATCAAGGGGCACGAACCGCTAAACAAGCCAAAGGCTATAAGGGACCACGGTCATCTGGACCACAATCAATATTGTGCCTACCACAAGAGTCCCGGCCACAACACCAACTAATACCGCGACCTCCTCAGGCAACTCTGGAGATTATTCGAAGAAGGCAAGTTGGACAGCTTATTGGCTTAGCCGCAGCCCCACCAATCTCCCAACACGGTCGCCCGAGTCGAAATGCGAACAGGCCGGAAAGCTCATACGAGCCGACCCCTCGACCAACCTCGGCGACCGTATCTGCATGCTTCAATCAAGAGAAGGGAACTTTGGACGTCTCTCCCCATTTTCACACCTCATCGAACAAAAGGCTACTGCCTGAGCTAACGCTTCGAAAAAGAGGATGACTCGCTCGCCCTCTAAAGTTTGTCATCGACATGATGGACCTAGGCAGCGATCACCTCCCCTAGCACAACGTATACCGTCAAGGGTCGTCATCTGACATGACGGTCCTAGGTAGAAGAGTGCCGCCATGGTCTCGAAAATCGATTGAACCGATGATCTGTCCATGCAAGGTTCTTTTGGGCTTCAATCGCTCGCCCTTCGTTTAAATACGAGGCGGGCATAGCCGAAGGTTTCTCCAAAACAAATCAGAGGACTACTCGCTCGCTCTCTAAAGTTCGTCATCTACATGAAGAACCTAGGCAGGCGATATCCTCCCACTACACAACGTATACCATCGAGGATCGTCATCCCACTTGATGGTCCGAGGTAGAAGAATGTCGCCATGGTCGTGGAGGACGATGGAACCGTTCTTGGCGCCCATGCAAGGTCCCTTTGGGCCACGATCGCCCGCCCTTCGTTTAAATACGAGGCCTGCGTAGTCTGAGGGCCCTCCAAAATTAATCTGTGGACACGTTCGCCCGCCCTCAGAGGTCCATGACTTAACGTGGTGGGTCCTCTCGGACTATGCGACGCGTCCCTACCCCCGTCTCAACGTACACCGTCGAGGGTCGCCATCTTCATGGCGGACCGAGGTGGAAGCAGAGCTAACAAGCCGCGGACGTGGAGTTGATTAATCCGACGACGCCCCACGCAAGGAATCTTCCAGACTAAGACCGCACGCCCTTCGTTTAAATACGAGGCGAGGCGCAGCCTTCGGAGGACCCTACCAATTAAGTGAGTCACGAGAACTTAGCCATCATACGGAATGTCGCTCGTGCACCAGACATAATCGTGGAGATTGGTCCATCGAACTCCGCGATCGTGCACGACTCCTCAAGACCGAGATGGACCGCCTTTCGAGGATTTGACAAACTTTAAGACCGCTCACTCAATGATTTATTTTCGTCCCCTTACTTCCACTAAGCGAACAAAAACAAGGGGGAAGAGTGCGGAGATACACACGACGATCGTCCCTATTCAACGACATACGGAGATCGGCATTAGTCAGATGTTTGTGTAGCGATCGAATTTGTTCTAAAAGTTATCTATATGAGTTTATCAATTCACTTAGACCTACACTTCCAACAATCTCTCCTCACACATTTGTACAAAGTCAAGCAAAAGACTCAAAAAATAGCAATCATTCAAGTGATAAATCGAAGAACCAAACGTTCATTACATTACTTGAAATTTCAGAAATACATACATGGTCGCCCGGAGGCCTAAGTACTACAAAAAGAAAGCTACAAAACTACATGACAAAAGAGCTGAAACAATAAACGAAGAGCCTCAGGCCCCTGCCTGGCCTTCGCCTCCAACCTCTGGCTCGGCCCGCGACCCTTCGCCGGTTTCCGGAACAGCCTCCCCGTCCTCCGGAGCATCGGGATGAACAAGGTTCGCTGGAGTCGGATACCAACTCAAGTCCACGCCGAGGTACGCAAGATCCAAGATCGGCACGGAGAAGTCAGGATGAAGAGGGTGCTCCAACGCATACGCCTTGAAATTTTGTGCTAGAGGGCCGACCTCCAGTCCTCATTTCTTAGCAACTCGGAGCGAGTCAGCGAACGCCATATAATAGGCGAACTCACTGACAAATTCCACATTAAGGAAGGGATTGGCCTCGGTCGCCTCTTGCTTTCCCTTCAGCTCCGCCATCGCCTGCTGCACACCCTGGAGCTCGGCTTCCCTTACAGCCGTCTTTTCCCTCGACTCCGCCAGCTCACTATTCAGCCGAGCGACGGTCACCTTCAGTCGATCGGCCTCCTTCTCAGCAGCCGCCTGCGACCGTACGACATCTGTCATCCGGTCCCGAAATCGGTCAACCGTCACCCGAGCCATCTCGGCATCCCGTCTCGCCAGCTCAAGTTCTTGACTCGCCCGCTTAGCTGCATCCAGGGAGTCCTTACCCATTGCCACAATCCTGTCGGCGAACTCGGCGTTCTCTTTCCGAGCCGCCTCGAGATCCGCCGGCAGGCGAGTAGTGGAAGGATGTCCCTCAAACTCCTGCACAGCCTGCGCAGCCATGGTCGCCGCCTGGAGAGAAAGGACGAAAGCTGCCTACATTGAACTCCCAGATCGCTGACGAGCGATCGCATCTAAGTCTGTCGTCCAGGCCTTCGGCAAAGCGGAAACGGCCCGGTTGACATACTGTGGGATATCGCAGGCCTGGCGAGGAGATCGGCTTGCCAAGAAGTCCAACACCATCGGCGGGCAGGAGGGATTAGTGCTACGGATCCTACATCAAACAACAAGAGTTATCACATATCCCACGCAAATGACAAGTTTCAACTCAACAAGCAAAGCTTACCTCTCGGCTCTTTCAGGATCGCGGCCAAAGTAGGGCTTCCCACGAGGGGTCTCGGCCTCAGCGATCGCCATCTCTCGTAGAAAAGCCACAGAGGGCGGCTTGTTCACCTGGGGGACCGCGGTGATCGGAGGCGCGGCGATCGGCACCTCACCGGCAGGGGAAGAAACCGGAGTTTCTCCCGACCTCTGCCGCTTACGGTTCGCCCGGAGCCCCTCCTCTCGTGGTTCCTCCTCCTCTACGATCGGCTCTACGCGAGGCTCCACCTCCGGAATGATAGGTAACGCCACGGGAGGAGCTCGAGATGACTTCTTCTGGCGGAGACGGCCCAAAACTCCGGGGTTCGATATAGCTATCTCCGGTGGGGGCTCCAAGAAGCGAGGAAAACAAACCTCTACAATGAGGACAATCAAACCACAGTTAGACATATTCCTCCAAAAGAACGATCGCCAAGCAATTGAAGATCGCAGAAACTCATACCTGATACCGAGAGATGTCTCGGGAAACGGAATAGCCGAGCCGACAACCAACGACTCTCCTTGTTGATCCGGCAAGCATCTAAGTCGTCGTCCGGCAAACTTCGTATCCGCTCCCAGACGACCAGGAAATCAAAAGGCAGCTCCTCGATCGCCGGAATATGGAAACCTGCAAAAATGAAATCAAATTAGATCAGTTCAGAACATATCCGAACAAAGGGAGAGTCTGAACTCTTACCGGGATTCCTCTCCCGAAATCTAGTGGGGATCTCCAGCTTGCCAGTGGGTTTGTCGCTCGCTGAGGCTTTCCAGGCACCGGCGACCCAGAACCACTTCGCCAGATCGCCCCGCACCTTCTTTGGGACTCCGAGGATCACCCGACCGGATCGGCCTTGAATATGACGGCCTCCGACCGACCCTTTCTGAGTCGTCAGCTTAAACAGGTGGTTCATCTCCGGCGGTGAAGGAAGGCGATACAGTCGGTGACCGCCGAACAAGGTAAGAGTACAAATAATCTGGAGCCAGGAATTAGGCGTCAACTGGAGCGGCGCCACATTCCAAGCAGCCAGCAGATGGGAGACGGAGAACGACAAAGGAAACCGCAGTCCAGCCTCCATAATTGCCTCGTTCACAGCGACCATCCCCTCCGGAGGCTGATCGGCTCGCTCATTCTCGGCCGGCACAAAGAGATCCACATCTGAAGGGATATGAAACCTCGTCCTCCAGACGGCCAGGTCCTTCCTGGTCGCCGAGCTCCGTATCTGTCCGAGGGACCACAGAGATCACTGAGCGGCCCGAAATAGCGATCGCTTAGGAGGTTGATAAGGATGAGTAATCGAATACTCCCGGTAGTCGAATCGAGGAGACAGACCGGCCAACCTCTCCATAATCTCAGCAAAGGCCACATAGGCCTGACCGAAAGCATTATGCTGCTCCCAGTAGGCCCTCACCGCCAGATCCCTCTCCATCTGCGAGCGTCTGTGTTCAACTGCCGCCTCCCTAGCGACGTCGGCCTCATTAAATAGCGCCTCGACTTCCGCAGGATTGATACCGGCGCGGATAGCTTCGGCGGCCGTCTCCAGATGGAAATCTGCGGAGGATCCTCCCCGGACGTTAGAAGTCCCAGCGGCGGAGGAGGTGCCCATTCCCGACGTAGAAGATGTTCGAGACATTCTCGAATTCAAGATGAGAAGAAGAGGAGTGTTTTCTTACCAAAGATGGAATCGATCGACGATCAGCAGTCGGATCTTCGGAAAATTCTTCAGCAGTATTATCTTTCTTTCTCCGATAAAAGCGTGTAAGAGTGAACGCTGCAACCCTGCGCCTTTTTATAGGAGGTGGAAGGGACTCCCGTGCAATTAAGGAGAACATCAGGGGCCGAAAGTGCAACCATCGCAAGTAATGTTCCCTTGAAAACCGCGTACGCGTCTTTTCAAGGACGCGCCAGACGTAGAGTCATAAATGACCGTCCGTCTTCCCCAACAGGAACCCGACACGTGTCCCAGAGACTTTCCGCATCCGCTGCCATCTCCCGCTCATTTCTATCAGCTCAAAGACGATCACCAATTCAGTAAAATGCAGTCACTCGTCAAAATTCAGCTATCGCCAGCAGAACCACCTCACCCCGCGTTTTCAACATCGGAGCAAGCTGGGGGGCAATTGTTGTGTCGAGATTTATTCACCTCGACAGGCGATCGACTTCGAGGCCGAGCGACCGAGTTCACGACCAATCAAGCTATGGCGAACTCGCCTAAACGAAGATAACAGTCCACCGTCGAGTATCCAACGATCGACTCCAAGGCGATCGCCTTTCGGCACTTAGCGATTGACCCTGGTGCCCGACCAAGGACGACCGACCTATGCCACGATCAGGGCCATCGTCCGTCAAAGTCTACAAAGACTGGATCTCAAAGCCAGCGCCCATGTGCAGATACACAAAAGGCACCGCGAAACATGGATCATTGACCACCAACAGCTGTATCTGACAAGGACGGATTCACCTACCGACAGATCCGCCGAAAGGTACAAGGTGGGACTGCCCGTGACAGCGACTCAGACGCGTGCAGACTTCTCATTGGACCGCACAGCTGGCTTCCAGCAACTCCTGCGGACTTTAAGGGAACCAGCCCATGTGCTGAAGACGATCGCTCGTTTATTATAATACAGCAAAGGCGATCGCCCAACATCTCCCAGTCCTATAAATAGGGAACATCCAGCAACTGGAGAAAGGTTCCGAATTCATTCACGGAAATACATACAAACATACATACTTTTAGGCTCTTGGCTTCCTTTCCCGAATCTATCTCAGGATTTCTCTCTCAGCACCTCTCAACCAGAAGACGGTCGGTAGAGGCAAGAAGTCTCCACAGTGCAGGTTTGAAGGGAATCACAAGCCCAAGACCTCAAACCTTCAACAGCTACATGCCGTGAGAGACTGTCGATTTTTCACGGTTGTTACAGTTCATCAACGTTGTTACAAGAACTCACAGAGCATCATATCTGGTTCTTCCAGCAATCTACACGCTCACTAGCTAAGATAACAAGGGTCTTTACACTCATTGTAATTGTACTCTTACATTAATACTTGTATCCCCGAATATTTGTATTAATAATATCTCGCGAGAGCATTCAAGCCTGGGACTAACAACCCCGGCAAATCTTGTATTATTTACTTTTCCCACGGAAGTGTTCTCGCATTTTGTTTGCTATCCATCCATTCCAACAATATCTATCTCCGGATAATATTTTGGGTAGCAACAAAACGAACTCAAGATACGGATATATAATCCATAGAATGTGTTTAACAACATCATATAACAGTAATTGAATCACCAAAAATGGACAAGAATCGAAATCAAGATGAAAATCCCGAAGGTCAACCCTAAGGGATTCAAAGAATTTATCTACGATCCGGACAAATGAATTGGAGGATGATGATAGATACGAATCAAGCTTCCCAAAATGATGCACGACGATACCTCCGATCAACACCCTTGAATCCCAGCCGAAAATTGCGGAAGAAGAAGGGGAAAGGGAAAAAAATGAGGTTTTTCCCGAATAAAATGCTGCCACTGGTTTATATACCAGTGGCATGTTACGGCCGTAACAGGCACAACTTACGGCCGTAACTCTCCATCCTTACGGCCGTAACACTCGGGACTTATGACCGTAAGTATCCCTATGGGCTACTGCCCAAAATACGAATGTGTTTTACGGCTGTTACCAACAAGACATTACGGCCGTAACACTGGATCACCTTACCTGCCGTAACATACCATTCTTATGGCCGTAACTCTCGTGATACACAGCCGTAACTGATACGGTCTACGGCTGTATGTCTTCTGCTGAACACAATATCAAGACTAAAAAATTCCGATAGTCAGGTCGGACACTCGACAACGTCTTGGATACTCAAATGCACCAAAATCAATAACAGACATACCAGGAGGCATAACGTACAATACCTCAACACATACACAATCGAAAAGACACAAATGACAACAAGTCATCCCCAATTAAAAATCACTACACGATAGTAACACACAGAGTATCACGTTAGATATCATTCCGATTTAACATCAATAAGGAAAAAAAATTGGCGTAAAAAACACAAACAATACAAGATAATGGAAAACGCAAATACCGGAGATTACAGTTACTGCACAAAATCGTAACAGGAAGCTCAGCACATGGTGTCACTTGAAGTTCACCCAGAAACTTCTTAATCCAAAACCCTTCCTTTGAGGCCTCTGAGGCCGCTTGATACTCAGCCTGACAGTTGGAATCAGCAATCGCACTCTGCTTGGCGCTACGCCAAGGTATTGCTCCTCTATTAAGAGTAAAAATATAGCTAGAAGTAGACATCGAGTCGTCTTTCTGTCGTTGGAAGTTTTTGGAGCAAGATTGGATGGTATCGCTGTTTGGAGATAGAGTTATAAAACTCTTTCGCGTTGCGGAAGTGATTTAAATAACGGTGCCGAAAATAAATCGACACAGGATTTATAGAGGTTCGGCCAAACGTGCCTACGTCCTCTCTCGGTATCTTTTTCTATAGGCTAAAGATAAACCTCTGCACCTCTCTTCTATCGATCGAAGGATAACCGTTACAATCTCGTCTTCTATCAGTCCGAGTAAACCGTTCAATCTCTCTTCTATCGGTCGAGATATTACCATTACAAACTTGTCTTTATGTCGGTCCAAGTTAAACTGTTTACCTTTTCTATCGGACAAGGAATCAACCGATCAAGCTTTCTATGGGTACTAGATGGATCTCACTTAGATATCGATTGCGATTCTAATAATGCCGGATTCTTGATCCTAATAACACTGAATCCAATTGTATCTTTTCTTTTACCTTTCGTGATGTGTTGAATGTATAAACACTCAAACTATCAATATAAGCACAATTACAACAATAGAAAGTATATCAATATCTGATAAATGTATCGTTTGCTTGAAGTTGTTGTGGAATGAATACCATAAGAAGTGGTATTTGTAGGCATTTTTCTTCTAACTAGCTGTTAGCTCTGAAGCCTTCATTACGTGTAACACCCACAAATCCTATTGGGTTATTACAGCGCCGTGGACCCCAAGTCAGGAGATCCACCAGGCGAACATGACTAAAATACATCAAATTAACCAACAAGGGAGATCACAGTCCCTACTATGATATCCGACACAATATTCTGATAAGGAATTTCAACGACAAAAATGGGCCTACAAGGCCAAAATGAAATACAATGACATCCACGAGCCTCGCTCGGATAATACAACATGACAACAACCGACACAACTGGAGTACACTCCAACTGACTGACCAACATGAACAACTCGGACTAGTATCGGTTGAATGCCTCGTCGCATTCGTCATGCCCATGTGTCTCAACTCTCTCCTCGCAAGCACCTAAAATATGAAAACATGTTCCGCCCCCACGGGGTCAGTCATCCAGATAATGAACATCAAATACATGTATAACATGATATGCATCCAAAGGCAGAATGAAACGGTACAATAATAATAATACGAGATGCTCACAAACCAAGATAAGAACCGAGCATTCGGTAAACACTATGCCCACGGCATACTATTAATACCTGTTCAACAGGTTAGAACATAAGTGCCCAACGGCGAATCATAATTATAAAGCATCACAATGAATTACACGATATGAACTAAACCAGAACTGAATTAGCTATTAATCACAATGCCCGAAGGCTCCAATGAAAATACCAAGACATCACAAAGGCCTGAAAGCCACTCAGCCGAAACTGTCAATCAACACAATCAACTGTAACCAAAACAGCCCGAAGCTGTATTAATGAAGGCCGAAGCCACGACACGAAGCCGTATCACAATGAGACCATCCAATGGCCATGACCTACTGAACTGTAGGTGTTGGGAAACCAACCGCGAAGGTTCAAGCCCCAAACTTACCCATAATGAGATCATAAACATGACCGTGACCTACTGAGTTGTAGGTGTTGGGAAACCAACCACGAAGGTTCAAGCCCCAAGCTTACCCATAATGAGATTATACACATGACCGTGACCTACTGAGCTGTAGGTGTTAGGAAACCAACCGCGAAAGTTCAAGCCCCAAGCTTACCCAACGAGCACTATCCGAGACTAGCCTCCAAAACACAATTAACCACAAACAGCAACGATTCAAAGATTACCGAATCAAAAGAATGATAGTGCGCTGCCTTGAGTCGGCCAACACGATGACAGTAACTCACGGATGGGCACCGTCCTCGACAGTCCCAATTTAATAACTCGATTGCCTTAGAATGGCCAACTGATAACAATGATGCAATGAATGATTGAATACCTCGATTGCCTTAGAACGGCCAATCGGTACCAATGATACAATAAATGATTGAATACCTCGATTGCCTTAGAGCGGTCAATCGATACCAATGATACGAAGAATGCCTCGGCACCTTTAATCGGTTACCGACGAAAAAGATGAGAAATGAATATGCCAATGCCTTCAATCGATCAATACAACATCAATGACAAAACACCAACATCGATAACAATTATTGCAACGATGTCTTAGATCGACATCAATATCACAACAATAATCGATACATCGATACCGTGAACCGGATATCGACAATAATATTAACTATGAGTATCCCGATGACTTGAACCGGCCATTAGTGAACGATAATAAACATCTGGCAGGATTTCCGAAGAGTATCGTATCGAACGATCCCTGAATATTAATGAACTCATGAAGAGACTAAGTCTCAGAATGATGCAACACACTTATACACATATATGATAATATTAATCTCATTGACTAGTACAAGTATAAAACTTGCCTCAAACCGACGGCGAGTAAGTCCTTCCACGATCAACGTCCTTAATGGAGATACCGGCCGCTTGAACAACCTTGAATAATACAAGTACCAACAATACGCTTAATATACGAATCAAACATGATCACAACCAACTCAAAAGTCGATACAGTACTACCCAAAACTCATTGGGGCATTTAAACAAACACGTTGTAAACAATCTCCCATTGTTTACAACTAATCCCAATTATACCAAAAACCAACTTCTAGTGAGTGATTCAATCCAACAAAACGTCATCAACACAATCAATAATCCAATAGGAATACTCCGTTTGTGATTACGACAACATCTAGTCGAAACCCCCAAAATTCCAAAGTCAACCCTTAAGGTGTTCTTGAATAATTCCCAAAATTCATCAATTCCAAAATATACAACAATAAATCCGTAGAAATATATGTATCCAAGGTAGATAATCCATATCTAACATATTCCAACATAATATCAAGCTAACTTGAAGAGATCGGAAGTAAAACACTCAAATTCCGAAATTCTAGATCCAAGAGATGTTTATCTTGATTTGATGTATTGGAAAGGATTGAATGATGATTAATCCGACTTAGAAGCTTGAAAATGATGATAGGTGATTCCAGATCAAAGAACCTTCACCAAAAGTCCAAAATCGCCCAAAAGTGATGGGAGGAGGAAGAGAGAAGTGAAAATGACGAAACTGGACTGAACTGTCCAATTATACTGATCCCAGTTTAGCGTGCGCTATGTCCTGATATTTAGCGTGCGCTAGCGGGTCTACAACTCGATTACTGCTCCAACCACAAATTCCAAACTCGGACTTATTCCGTGGTTTAATTATACCAATCCGCACATTGACCAGTTTATCACCATGTCCATCTATGTCTACGTCTTCTCCGTTCACAATCCCAGCACGACCACATACACACACATACAATATACGCACAAACACTCATATTTACCCGTATACATACGTACAGTATATATATATATATATAATATACACATACACACAAAACACACACACACACACACACATATATATATATATATATATATATATATATATATATATATATATATACTGGGCAGTCCAATGAGCTCTAAATGCTTCGTTAGCATGCGCTACGAATTTGGTAGCGTACGCTAACGCCTTCCGATAGCGTGCATTAACCCAAAATATTAGCGTGCGCTAACTGATGTTCGATACCCAGCACCTGGAGTCCAGAACCTACTGTCCTCTGCCTTGGTCGCGTTAGCGTGCGATATTCTGATGCCTTATCATGTGTTACCAGCACAGTTAGCGTACGCTACTTACCACTCGTAGCGTGCGCTACGAATTTCCCAAATCATCCCAGTACCTTCTGGACTGTCTGCCTCACTTGCACTAGCGTGCGCTAATATTGAGCGATAGCGTGCGCTACCAGTACTCAGTTAGCGCGCGCTAACAAGAGTACCTAGCGTGCGCTACCTCACACACGGGCTACCAAAAATGATGATGATTACAAAATTCCCGTCTCGATCTCAAATAGTGATGAATGACAAATGATAGCTGATACACGATTCCAAAGTACGCCGAACGATGGTCACAACTAGATGAACATAAATGATGAATGGTTATTACTGAGTGAAAAAATTCTAGGTGACAATTACTGAATGATAATCAATGAATTCACAACCGGGTATTATATAAACTATATGCCATCCATTACGTACGTTATGATGTTTACGTACGTTAGCTCACTCTTGTTACGTACGTTATGTATACTACAAATCTGTAACACCCCAAATCACTAATGGGACATTACACGCCGTAGAACCTTCATGAGGTCTACAGGCTCACACATAACACACCAACCGAATATGAAGTCCCATAAGACACAATCATCAAGTAAAAATAGGGCCGTGGCCTCGGCCAAAACATTTTAATCTAGTAACGAAAATGTAACTACAGTAAATCCATTGCCCACGCAGGGGACTTTAACCAATAAAGAAAAATAAAATGGACTCGAGCCTCATCATCATGCCAGTCCATCCTTTGCGTGCGCATCCCGTGCCAGCTTCTCGACTGATTCAAGACTAAATGCATAAGACGCATTTCCCCCATTAAAGGGGTTAGTATTCGAATAGCTAGTGCAAGTAAACAATTACACAACATTATATACAAACGCAATTCAACGTGTTGTGTCGAGAATTATACTCCTCGACCGGCGATCGCCTCAGAGACCGGGCGACCTAGTCATAGCCGAGCAGCCAAGGCCGAACTACCGACCAGAGATCAGGCGACCTAGCCTTAGCCCGGCAGCCAAGACAGATCGGCCGATCGAAGGTCCCTGGACACGTCCCGGTGCCGAGCAATCGACATCTAAGACGATCGTCTCTCGGTACTTGGCGATCGACTCCTGGTGACCGACTAGCAGACGATCATCTCTCGACACTTGCCGACCGACCCTTGGTGACCGACCGATGCCGACCCCTAGTGACTGGCCGAGGCCGACCGCCTCATGCCGCTCGAAGCCGATGATCATCCAGTCGGCAAAGGCCGAAGCCCAGGACAGAACCCACGTGCAGTGCCGGGACAAGATCCGCATATCACGGATCATTGACCACAGCCTGGCAGAATCTTTCCACCAGCCGACAGGCCCGCCGAAAGGTGTCAGTAGGGCCGCCTGTGACAGCAACTCCGGACGCGTACTGGCTGCTCATTGGACCGCACAGCTGGCTGCCGGCAGCAGCCTTGGACTTTAGGCAGACAGCCTATGTGACTTAAGGACGATCGCCCCATTTTTATATTGGCCGAAAGGCGATCGCCCGCTAGGAAACAAGGCTCCTCAGCCCCTATAAATAGAAGGCCCCCTGCACTTGAATAAAAGGGTTCAGAACTTCAGCACCCACGGGATAATACTCACAACTTGGTTTTCTCCTACTCTTGGCAACAACTATCTCTCGGTTCATTCTTCTCTCAGCCTCGCTCACACAGAAGATGATCGGCCGAGAGTAAGAACACCAAGGCTTCGCTCAAGAGCTGGATCAATAGGATCTTTTTACACTCATTGTACTTAGATTCTCACATTAATACTTGTATCCACGAATATTTGTATTAATAACATCTCGCGAGAGTATTCAAGCCCGGGCCTAACAAACCCGGCAAATCTTGTGTTATTCACACCCTCTCGGAAGTGCTCCCGCAACCTTGTTTGTTGTCCGTCCATTCCAGCAGTATTTCATCTTCGGATAAATATTTTGGGCAACAACAATTGGCGCTAGAAGAAGGGGATCTAACCCTCAATTTTTTATTCCTACCATCTCGAAGAACACTCACTGTTCTCCGGGGCATATACCTGAAGAAACACTCACTGTTCTTCAGAGAAAGCTTTCAGAATCATGTCTTCCGCCTCCGCGTCGAAGAAAGCCACGGACCAGCCCGCCAGATGCCTCGTTTCGTCGCAATCCGAGCCACAACCGATGGCGGAGGGCAGCTGCCGCGGTCCGAGACGCTCGATCCCGCCCCTGGGGGGCGGCCCAAGTCTCTCACTCGATCAGTTCCGAACTGCGGAATAAATCGAGGAGGCCATGGCCGTCCTACAGGAGTGACAGAGTGCTCTCGACGCGCCTCCCGCTGTCACCCCCTCGGCCATCCGCCGGATGTCCAAACGGAAATTCAAGGCATTGCTGACCAAGCGATCGCCAGGAGGCTCCCATTCGCAAGAGGAGGCGCTCGCCAACCGGGGCACCTCTATTTTCGATCGCCTCGGCAGCGACCCATCTTGGCAACCGGGGTAGTCCGGCCCCAGCCACGAGTCGACGCAGCTCGAGTCCGTCACCAGGAGCTCGGCCTATCCGACTCCCACGAGACAGCCCAGCCGTCTGGCTCCCCCTCGCCAAATAGCCGAGGTCGGCAGCAGCGAAGTCAGGAGATCGGTACACGATCGCCTCGGCTCCCGCTCCCAAAGCCGATCCGCGGGCGACCGAGCCACGGCGATGGCCGCGATGCAACGCCAGCTCGACGACATGAAGGCGCTCCTGGAATCCGGGGCAGGCTCCAAGAAGACGATCGCCGAGCCGGGCGATCCGTTCGCTGTCCACATCGAGCTCGCCCCCGTGCAGCACAAGATCGCTCCTCCTCAAACACCTTTGTACGAGGGGAGATCAGACCCCGAAACACACCTGAGCAAGTTCAACATCTACATGACCGGGTGTGGGGCATCAGACGCGACTAGGTGCCGAATGTTCCCTCTGACGCTGGACGACCTTGCCCACAGGTGGTACACCTCGTTGCCGCCTCGGTCCATCGGCTCCTTTAACCAGTTGGCGAACAACTTCACAACGTACTTCGCCACCAGGGTCGCTCGGACAGAAGGTCCCCATCGCATGTTGCGAATCCAACAAGGGGAAGAAGAGTCCGACTCGGACTACATCGACTGGGTAGACGAGATCATCCTCAACGGCGAGCCCATAAGCGACGAGATCGCCCTCTACATGGTCCTAGGAGGATTACATGGTCTTTTGCCTATGTTCAGGCATCTTACGAAGGATCAATCTGCGACCTACGCGATCTTCCGAGCTAAAGCCGCAGACTTTCTGGCCAGGCAAAGGTTTCTGCTTAGCCTATGAGCAGCGCGATCGGCGCCCGAATGACGATCTACATCCCGGTCGCCGATATCAACCTATGAATAATGCGATCGGCAGCCGGACGACGATCACCAGTCTTCCAGCCCGATCGCCATCATCATGCTACATCATCAAAACCGGAGGACTCGATCGCCACCTACAGTTCACCATCTAACATGATGGGCTAAGGCACGAGATCGCCTCCACCGCACAACTTACAGCCATGGTCCTGGTAGTCGATGGAACCAGCTGCTTCGGCCATGCAAGGTCCCTTTGGGCCAAGATCGCCCGCCCTTCGTTTAAATACGAGGCCGGCGTAGTCTGAGGGCCCTCCAAAATTAATCAGTGGACACGATCGCCCGCCCTCAAAGGTTCACCATCTAACGTGATGGACCCGGACAATGCGACACGTGCCACTACCCCCGTCTCAACGTACACCGTCGAGGTTCGCCATCTTCATGGCGGGCCGAGGTGGAAGCAGAGCTAACAAGCCGCGGAAGTGGAGTTGATTAATCCGACGACGCCCCGCGCAAGGACTCCTCTAGACCAAGACCGCACGCCCTTCGTTTAAATACGAGGCGAGGCGCAGCCTAACAGAGGACCCTCACAATAAAATGAGTCACGAGACAGTCAATGTCGTTCGCGCACAAGACATGGTCATGGAGTCGGTCCATCGAACTCCGCGACTGTGCACGATTACTCAACATGAAACCATCAAGTTTCTGAGGGGGATCGGACAATGTTGTTTTTTGCAGGTACAAGACCGAAAGATAGCTAGCTAATCGACCAGATCTCCCAAGTCCAGAACCAAAGTCCGCTCAGCAGATCGCCCGTCCTCATCCTACACGATCGCCAGTAAGAACCACCTCGCCCCATGTCTTCAACATCGGAGCAAGCTGGCGGGCAATTGTTGTGTAGAGAATTATACTCCTCGACCGGCGATCGCCTCAGAGACCGGGCGACCTAGTCAGAGCCGAGCAGCCAAGGCCGAACTACCGACCAGAGATCAGGCGACCTAGCCTTAGCCCGGCAGCCAAGACAGATCGGCCGATCGAAGGTCCCTGGACACGTCCTGGTGCCGAGCGATCGACATCTAAGACGATCGTCTCTCGGTACTTGGCGATCGACTCCTGGTGACCGACTAGCAGACGATCATCTCTCGACACTTGCCGACCGACCCTTGGTGACCAACCGATGCCGACCCCTGGTGACTGGCCGATGCCGATCGCCTCATGCCGCTCGAAGCCGATGATCATCCAGTCGGCAAAGGCCGAAGCCCAGGACAGAACCCACGTGCAGTGCCGGGACAAGATCCGCATATCACGGATCATTGACCACAGCCTGGAAGAATATTTCCACCAGCCGACAGGCCCGCCGAAAGGTGTCAGTAGGGCCGTCTGTGACAGCAACTCCGGACGCGTGCTGGCTCCTCATTGGACCGCACAGCTGGCTGCCGGCAGCAGCCTTAGACTTTAGGCAGACAACCCATGTGACTTAAGGACGATCGCCCCATTTTTATATTGGCCGAAAGGCGATCGCCCGCTAGGAAACAAGGCTCCTCAGCCCCTATAAATAGAAGGCCCCCTGCACTTGAATAAAAGGCTTCAGAACTTCAGCACCCACGGGATAATACTCACAACTTGGCTTTCTCCTACTCTTAGCAACAACTATCTCTCGGTTCATTCTTCTCTCAGCCTTGCTCACACAGAAGACGATCGGCCGAGAGCAAGAACACCAAGGCTTCGCTCAAGAGCTGGATTAATAGGATCTTTTTACACTAATTGTACTTAGATTCTCACATTAATACTTGTATCCACGAATATTTGTATTAATAACATCTCGCGAGAGCATTCAAGCCCGGGCCTAACAAACCCGGCAAATCTTGTGTTATTCACACCCTCTCGGAAGTGCTCCCGCAACCTTGTTTGTTGTCCGTCCATTCCAGTAGTATTTCATCTTCGGATAAATATTTCGGGCACCAACACAACGCAAACAAGCCATTTAGGAAAAACATTTCAAATCAATATTCCGGAATATCACAATTTATATCTAACACAATGTATCCTCAAGGTTTCCACATTATAACCATCCACGCTTGGTAACTCGCGACCGTACCCCTTAGTATCGGCCCTTAGAGGTCCCGTCGAACCGTCCCCAGGTGAGAAACCACTTCCGCGGCCGTACCCCTTAGTATCGGCCCCCAGAGGTCCCGTCGGACTGTCCCCAGGTGGAAGAACATCAACACACGCACCCAAGTCCACTTTCGTGGCCGTACCCCTTAGTATCGGCCCCAAGAGGCCACATATGCCATCCCCGAGTGGAAGATCAACAATCATAAATCATTCAATAATACAATTTACATCATTCGCATCAAAATCATACACACATAACGGAATGTAATACATGTACTTGCCTTGAATAACACGAAACGAAGGAAACGACGAAGGAATAGGTTTCGGTCCGAACAATCCTCCCAAATCCGTTCCTAACACAATAGCGGTATACAACAAGTCTTAATAATGCGGAAAGGTAAGAATTAATCCTAATTCTGCCCGATGGAACAATTTGTCGGTCATTACGAAGTCCAAGACGGTTATAATCTAACAATGGAGAAACTACGAGGTTAAATTCGTTAAACTATAATGGAAATAAGGGATTCACGACTACACAATCGTAATCTAACGATTCGTCGAGGCTAAATCGGATTAAAGGAAGAATTATGCCGAAAATCTCGAAATCCCCAAAAACTAGGGTTCAACGAAGTATACCTCGATTCGGACGGAGAATGATGATGATTAACCTTCCTTGTAACGCAATAATCAACCTTCAGAGGGTTTCTACGGATTGCACTGGACGAATCGCTCCAAATCACTCAAAGGAAACTCACGTCGCGAGAAGGGAAGAAAAGGAATGAAATGAGGCGACTGGGGATAAGTCAGGAATTAAAAGGCCTGACAGCGCGATACGTACGTTAACACAAGCTGTTAACGTACGTTATGATGGTTACATAAGTAACCCAACACTGGTTAACGTACGTAACAAACAGCATGCACAAAAATGCGAAGGCCATAACGTACGTTATGGATCATGCATAACGTACGTTATGCATGCAACAGTTCCCAGTTCTGAACACTACATTCTGCACAGTCGATACAACGACGAAACGCAACACAAGGATAGAACCAAAAGTGTAAATATGAGGTGTTCATAACAACGAAGCTGAGTGTTGAAAGAGAATGCACCTCCAATTACCGAGGAATCCAACATTCGACAAGGAGGGTAAAGGCACCCTAAACTCTTAAGAAATTACAAAATGGCCCAAACATCCGAAAATTCAAGACACGACGTCGGACTAGTAATCCGAAACTCACAACATGAGCAACTCATCCAAACGAACTCATAGAAATGAAGAAATAATGAAATCAAACGAGTTTTACGAGAATCGAGCGTACATGCGATAAAACATAGTTCGAGATGAAAATACGCAAAAACATCACCGAAACTCGTCCAAATGGAAAAACTCAAAGAACAATATAGATTCAGAATCCTAAAACAGTGACAACCGGGTCGTCCGAAACGAACATACACCAAAAACGGAAATTACCAAAAATAAAAAGTACGGATATTACATTCTCTCCCCCTAAAAATAAGTTTCGTCCCGAAACTTACAATGCGAATAAATCGGGGTATCTCGACCTCATACTCTCTTCCGTCTCCCACGTGGCTTCCTCGTATCCATGCCTTGACCATTGCACTTTAACCAAAGGAATGGTTTTGTGCCTAAGTTGCTTCACCCGACGCTCTAAGATCTGAATCGGCCTCTCCTCGAAGGTAATGTCGGGCCCCAACTCGATCTCTCCAAAATCAATAATATGGATAGGGTCCGGTACGTACTTCCTAAGCTGGGAAACACGAAATACGTTATGCACGTGGCTCAGGGACGGCGGCAAGCCTAACCGATATGCAAGCTCTCCAACTCTCTCTAGAACCTCGAATGGCCAAATAAATATCGGACTAAGTTTACCCTTCCGACCGAAGCGGTAAACTCCCCGTGTTGGCGACACCTTAAGCAACACATGGTCTCCCACCTCAAACTCCAACGGCCGGCGACGTGTATCGGCATAAGACTTCTATCGACTATGAGCCGTCAGCATCCTATCGCGAATCAAAGCAATCTTCTTTCTCGTCTCAACTACCATATCAGGCTCGGTGCCAATTAGCTCAGATGTATCATCCCAACACAACGGCGATCTGCACTTCCTACCATACAGTGCCTCAAATGGTGCCATTTTGATCGAGGCATGCCAACTATTGTTGTACGTGAATTCGATCAATGGCAAGTGCGACTCCCAATCATCCTTCCAATCTAAAGCACAGGCTCGCAACATATCCTCCAGCGTCTATATCGTCCGCTCCGACTGTCCGTCTGTCTGAGGGTGGTAGGATGTACTGAGTCTCAACTCGGTCCCCAAAGCTCTATGAACGGCCTGCCAAAAATGTGATATAAACCGGCCATCACTATCCGAAACAATACTCTTAGGGGTACCATGCAACCTCACTATCTCCGCAACAAACACTTGCGCTAGTCTCTCTGGCCCCCAAGTGTCCTTAATACCCATAAAATGAGCTGATTTGGTTAGTCGATCGACAACGACCCAAATCATGTTCATTCCAGTCCGAGTCTTAAGCATACTGGTAATGAAATCCATAGAAATATCATCCCATTTCCACTCCGGGATAGAAAGTGGTCGCAAAAGCCCCGCGGGTCACTGATGCTCGATCTTAACTTGCTGACAGGTCAAACACCTCGACACAAACTCGCTAACGTCTGTCTTCAAATTACTCCACCAGTAGTTACTCCTCACATCCTTGTACATTTTGCTCGTACCAGGATGTATGGAGTAAGGTGTGGTATGAGCTTCACTCAAGATCCTCTGTCTCAGCTCAATAACACTCGGTACACATAGTCTGCCGCGAAATCTCAAAACTCCATCATTTTGAACCACAAATCCAGGGGCTTTCCCCTTCCTCACATCCTCCCTCAACTGGACCAAAAATGGATCATCATATTGTTTCGCCTTGATATCATCAGTCAAGGACGAAGTGATCTCCAACCCTCGATATTCTGACAAATAAAATCTCGTTGGATCCTACTATGTGGTGTAAGTACCTCTAACATCTGTAATGCCATAGGCTTTCGGCTCAACGCATCAGCCACTACGTTAGCCTTACCCGGATGATAAAGTATCTCGAGGTCGTAATCTTTAATTAGCTCCAACCACCTACGTGTAACACCCCAAACTAGGCGGATATTACAGTGCCGTGAATCCCCGACTGGGACCCACCAGGCAAATGAAAATGATGAATTAAATAATAAAATTGTAGTACCGAACCACATTATATTACCAAGTACTCCGATGAGGAGTTTAAGTACAACACACCAGGACAAAACCGAATACTAGTATATTTTATATGGAGATAAAATACACCACCCTGAACAATTAAACATCTCAAACGGAATTTGCAGCGGAAAATACAAATGACGGAAATGACTGAAATGACTGAAACAAATGGAATGACTGGGGCCCCCTACTAGTATTACTGGGACTCCTCGCCGTCAACATGCTCTTCCCGTGCCTTTGCCTTGCCGTGACCTGAAAAAAAAAAATCCCCCAACGGGGTCAGTTACACAGAACAACAATCCTCAAGGGTTGAAATTACACAATCATGGATTAACTGAAGTTATGAAATATCCTTAGTTATGAATTACGCTGAAGAGGAGTATCATAGTACGCCCGTAATGTTCTGTGTAAGTGTACAAGACGAATGACCGGACACACCCGTCCTTGTACCTAATTAGTCTCACGGAGGTAAGCGTTACCGTGTGCACGGTCCAATGTATCGGTGAACCCAAAACATGACCATCGTGTGCCCGACTAAAAATTCCACACAGCCACACCCGGCCACGCAATATGAACCCAGAAGGTCATATGAACGAGAATGACCACAATGAATACCAATGAATAATAATTCGACAAGGCCAAGATGACTCACCGAGATGAAAATAATAGTGACTTGATTGATAACCCAATGAAATGATTTGGAACCGTCGTTCCTCGTGAATGAAATGATTATTCGACAATTACAAGTCTCAAAATATTAATACTATGATGAATGAATTATGATTATGAGCAATCAACAACAAAAGGAATGAGTATCCTTTTAACCGAGTAAGAGTTAACTTACACAATACCGATGACAATGTCCTTCCACGAACAACGTCCTAATCGAGATACTGGTCGCTCGAACAACCTTGCATAACAATAATTACCAACAACCGATCAATACACGTGTCAATCAACAAAACACGACCAACCCAAAAGTCGATACAACGATAATCAAACTCATAGGGGCATTCTAACGAATACGTAACCAACCACACAACTTCGGAAAATCCCCAATTAACCGAAGTCAACCCCAAGGGTTCTTGAAATAATTCCGAAAATAGCCATTAAATCCGTAGGAATATATTTATCCAAGGTAGATAATCCATATCTAACATATTCCAATGATAATCCAAGCTTACACGAAGAAATCGGATGGAAAAACCCAAAAATCCGAAATTCTAGATCCAAGAGATTAATACCTTAGATTCGATGTGATGAGGATGTTGAAATGATGATTTATCCCAAAGATAAGCTTGAAGATGATATTTGATAATTACTCCCCGAAGAACACTCTCCAAATCGCCCGGAATCGCCCGAAACCGCCGAAGAAACGAAGAGAAATGATAAATGACGGATTAAGGGCTGAACTGTCCTATTTATAGCAATCCCAGTTTAGCGCGCGCTAGCCCCAGCTCTTAGCGTGCACTAACGGGTGTTTTGGGTAGTCCAGTACCCACTGTCCGAACACGGTAGCGTGCGCTACGTACCTTTTGTAGCGTGCGCTACAACCATACCATTAGCGTGCGTTAATACCCATGGTTAGCGTGCGCTAACGAATTATTAGATGCCCAGTACTGGAATCCAGAAACCGTCTGTCCTCTGATCTGACCTCGGTAGCGTGCGCTATAACCAATACTTAGCGTGCGCTACTACACCGTTTGCGTACGCTAAATATCACTCATAGCATGCGCTATGAATTAATCCAGTGCAGTCCAGTAGCCACTGGACTCAACCTGATCCGTCCTTAGCGCGCGCTACAGCAATTATTAGCGTGCGCTACTACAACCCACTAGCGCGCGCTACTTACTACTCGTAGCGTGCGCTACTTATAACTCACCTACAGTCCAGTACCTTACGGATCGGCCGAGTAACATTAGCGTGCGCTAATGCTGAGTGGTAGTGTGCGCTACCTGTACTCAATTAGCGTGCGCTAGAAAGAGTACGTAGCGTGCGCTACTCCTCACGCACAGCCCATAATGAAAAATGACAAAGATGATAAACACGGCACGGAACTCCAATTATGATAGTGATGAACGACGATTGATACACGATACAATTACTCTGAACGATGAATACCATGATTGAATATGAGTGACAAATGATCATTAATGAGTGAAATTACTGAATGATACATACTGAATGATAATTACTGAATTACAACCGGGTATTACATACACCCCCTTAAAAGAGTTTCGTCCCCGAAACTAAGGGTCAAACAACTCGGGATAACTCTCCCGCATACTATCCTCGGTTTCCCAAGTAGCCTCTTCGATTCCGTGCCTAGACCACTGAATCTTAACCAAAGGAATCGTCTTATTCCTCAACTGTTTGATTCGCCGCTCTAAAACTCGTATAGGACGCTCCTCATATGAATGGTTGTCGGCGACCTCGATTTCGTCGAACTGAAGTATGTGACTCGGGTCAGCAACATACTTCTGCAACTGAGAGATGTGAAACACATTATGAATTCGGCTCAACGCCGGAGGTAAAGCCAATCGGTAAGCTAACTCGCCTACTCGATCCAGAATCTCAAACGGTCCAATGAATCTCGGACTCAACTTACCCCTTTTCCCAAAACAGAAGATCCCTCGACTCGGGGATACCTTGAGCAACACGTGGTCACCTGCCTCGAACTCTAATGGTCGACGACGGTTATCTGCATATGATTTTTGTTGACTCTGAGCGGTCAACAAACGACTCCTGATCAAAGCTACCTTCTCACGGGCGGCTATAAGCATATCGGGCTCGGTGTCGATTGATTCTGATAGGTCGTCCCAACACAACGGAGATCGACAACGACGACCATACAAGGCCTCGTAAGGTGCCATCTTAATCGAAGCATGCCAACTATTATTATACGTGAACTCGATCAATGGAAGTTGGGCTTCCCAATCGTCTTTCCAATCGAGGACGCATGCCCTCAACAAATCCTCTAATGTCTGAATAGTCCTCTCTGATTGCTCGTCCGACTGAGGATGAAAAGCGGTACTGAGATTAAGCTGAGTTCCCATAGCGCGATGAACTGATTTCCAAAAATGCGACACAAACCGTCCGTCACGATCGGAAACGATACTTTTAGGAGTACCGTGCAGTCTCACTACCTCTTTGATGAATAACTGGGCAAGTCTCTCGGGACCCCAAGTATCCTTAATCTCAAGAAAATGATCTGATTTAGTTAAGCGGTCCACAATTACCCAGATTGTATTCATGCCACGACGACTCGTCGGTAAACTCGTGATGAAATCCATAGAAATGTCTTCCCACTTCCATTCTGGAATAGGGAGAGGTTTCAGCATACCCGCCGGTCGCTGATGTTCGATCTTAACTTGTTGACAAGTTAAGCATCTCGAAACAAATTCTGCGACTTCTCGCTTCATATTACTCCACCAGTAATTTTGTTTCAAGTCCTTGTACATCCTGCTAGACCCCGGATGAACAGAATAAGGGGTAGCATGAGCTTCTTTCAAAATTGAGTTTTTCGACTCGTCATTCGCCGGTACGCACAACCGATTCTTAAACCTCAAAAGTCCATCCTCGTGGACCACAAATCCAGGGGCTTTCCCCTGAGTTACATCCTCACGGATGCGCAACAATGAAGGGTCTGAACTCTGATTCTCTTGGATTGCCTCCTCGAGTGACGATGAAATCTCTAACATACAAAGTTGTCCCTGAACTCGCTGAAGCCAGACCACGATCTCGGGTCTAAGGAATTCCTGCTGAAGCTCCTTCTGGACTGTTAACCGAGCAAGCATCTTCTCCTGAACGGACTTACGACTCAAGGCGTCGGCGACAACGTTCGCCTTGCCCGGGTGGTAAAGGATCTCAATATCATAATCTTTGATTAATTCCAACCACCATTTCTGTCGCATATTTAACTCCTTCTGAGTAAATATATACTTTAAACTCTTATGATCGGTGAATATCTGACAGGTAACGCCATAAAGATAATGACGCCAAATCTTCAAAGCGAACACCACGGCTGCTAGCTCCAGGTCGTGTGTCGGATAATTAACCTCGTAAGGTCTCAATTGCCATGAAGCATAGGCAATAACCTTTCCATTCTGCATGAGCACACATCCGAGACCCTGTCCGGACGCATCACTATAAACCACAAATCATTCCATCCCCTGCGGCAAGGAAAGTACAGGTGCTGACATTAACAGGCTCTTGAGTTCCTCAAAACTCCGTTGACACGCGTCGGACCACGTGTATTTCTTATCCTTCCGTAAAAGGCTCGTCAAGGGTTGAGCGATTCTAGAAAATCCCTCCACAAATCGCTGATAATAACCCGCTAATCCGAGAAAACTTCGGATTTCCTTAACATTCTTCGGAGGTAACCAATCTCGGATAGCCTCCGTCTTCTTAGGGTCGACACGAACTCCGTCTGATGAAATTACATGTCCGAGAAAAGTCACTTCGGACATCCAGAACTCACATTTGGAAAACTTCCCATAAAGTTGTTCTCGTCTCAACACGTCGAGAACCTGATGAAGATGAACCTCGTGTTCCTCTCGGTCACGAGAATAAATCAAAATGTCATCGATGAAGACAACAACAAACTGATCCAAAAAGTCGATGAAAACCCGATTCATTAACTCCATGAATACCGCAGGTGCATTAGTCAATCCAAACGGCATAACCACAAACTCATAATGACCATAGCGTGTTCGAAACGCCGTCCTCGCGATATCCGACTCTCGAATCCATCGATGATATCCAGATCTTAAGTCGATCTTGGAAAATACTGAAGCTCCCTGAAGTTGATCTAAGAGATCATCAATACGGGGTAAGGGATACTTATTCTTGATTGTCACCCTGTTCAACTCCCGATAATCGATACACAAGCGAAAAGAACCATCCTTCTTCTTGACAAATAACACTGGTGCTCCCCACGGGGACGCACTTAGTCGAATATAACCCTTCTCGAACAACTCCTCAAGTTGGTTCTTTAATTCCTGCATTTCGGTCGGGTCCATCCGGTACGGTGCCTTCGATATCGGGGACGTACCAAGCTCCAACTCAATCGTGAATTCCACATCCCTCTGTGGAGGCAAACCAGGTAACTCGTCTGGAAAAACATCGGCATATTCCCTCACTACCGGAATGTCCATCAACATTACTGATGATTTCTAGGTTTTGGTCATATAGCACCAATAACCAACACACCCCTGATTGAGTAATCTCACTGCTTTCATCAAATTAATGACCTTACCAGAACAGCCGGGATTACCTCCCTGAAACACACATTCAGCCCCATCGTCTGAAATGATAGTGATCATACGCTTACGGACACTAATGATGGCATCATGATGATCCATCCAATCAATACCCAAGATGACGTCGTCCCTCGGCAAATCTACTACGATTAGGTCCGCTGGACATACACGACTATGAAACTGAATCGAACAATTCTGAATCTCACGATTACCGATAATTCGTCTACCATTAGGTAGACCAATGACATAAGGCTCACAACTAGTAGCACTACCCAGACGTAGTCTACTCAAACATGACTCGGAAATGAATGAATGCGATGCACCAGTATCAAAAAGGGTACACACAGGTTGGGATAGAATATCGAGTGTACCTGAGATCATTCGGGCCTCTGGATCATCGGTCTTCTTCATCTCATAAATCTGGGGCTTGCTAGTCCCGTCACCGGACGCTCCCGTCTGTTGGCTATAGGCTCCACCTTTAGTCGCTCCTGTCGTTTTAAACGACGCTGATTGAGTGGATTGATTCTGAACGGCTGACTGCTTAGGGGCCTGAGATGACGTCTGAGTAGGTTTGGAGTTCCTACGGCAAAAACGGGCCTTATGCCCAGCAATCCCACAATTATGACACGTGATAGTCTGGCTCGGACACTTGGTACTGAGATGACCAAGATCCCCACAGTTAAAATAGGTGATGGCCGAACTGGCCGCTCGAGACTGAGATTACGCGGGTTTAGACGACACAGGAGGTCGCTCAGAAAAAGTAGAGCCCGCACGGGGTTTCTTAAAGGTTGTCTGACCGCCTTCAGACTGATTACGATTCTTCGATTTCTTGCTAGCAGACGAATGTTGCTGCTTAGCAATCTCTTTAGCAGTAAGCTCATAGGTAAGAGCTTTCTCAATGAATTCAGCCAACGTGGTGCAATTATGATTAAGCAACTGTAGTCTCATACGGGGTTTCAGCCTCTTGCTGAAATACTTAATCTTATCTGCCTCGGAATGAATGATAGATGAGGCGAACGGAAGAAGTTCCTGAAATTTCTCGGCAATGGCGAGAACATCCTCGTCTGCTGAGGGGTCGGGGGTGAGTAATTCTGACAGTTTGGCCTCTCTGAGCGGGGCCGGATAATACCTCTCCATCATGAGAGTTTTGAACCGATCCCAAGTACATGATCCTTCGGTGGGCTTCAACGACAACCACCAAGAGTGTGCGCTCTTACCCAGGTAGTAAGCCGCAATAGAAACTTTGTGTCCTTCGGGACACTCTACCATAGCAAACAACTTCTCGAAATGCTCGAGCCAATGAATGATATCCGCCGGCTCAGACGAGCCCTCAAAAGTAGGTGGCCTCTGGCGAGAGATGTCGCCGATGATATTGCTCACATTCCTCTCTTGCCTCTGAGGTGGCGGCGGAGGAGCCTGTTGATTTTGATTGACGGAGTTATGCATCGTCTCCATCAGCTGTGCCATCTGGGTCATTTGGGCCATCATGCCCTGCATAAAAGCGAGTGGGTCAACCCGGACACCTTCTGACTGAGCCGTGTCCCGGGTACGACTCCCCGTTAGTGAATGATCGCGTCCAGGTGAATGAGTGGCAGCGTCGCTGCTCGATGAATTAGCATTATTTCTCGCGTTTGCACGTGTATTCACACGAGCTCTCGGGATTCGGCCCGCTCCACGGCCTCGTCCTCCACGTCCTCTTCTTGCCCTCTCCATACTGAAGTAGGAAAGTTACATGATGATTATATTTCCCACATGAATATCACGTTATGATTATGACATGAGATGGTGAACATGAGCATACGCGCTCTAACACAGTGATTACATGAATGATTAACTGACGTGACATGATTATCTGATGAAATTACTGAAATGATTATCTTGAACAAGTTAACATGATTAATGATTCGATCTTCCTGATCAACAACTGAACAATGAAATGAGTTGAGTTATTAACGAGTTAACATGACCGTCCTGGTCAAGTGAAAATGATGGTTGAGGATTGTTAACTGATGAATTATGAATGAATGATTCTTGCCAGAAATTATACCATGGCGTTAGAAATCTTACAGTTCTTGGTCTGATTGGCTCGGCATTTGCACAGGTCACACGTTACGCGAAAGTCCAATGATACTAGTCCGATGACGATGATTTCAAATGAGACATGACTTGGAGGGTAGTATTCAAAACCACGCTCCGATACCAACTCTGTAACACCCCAAACTAGGCGGATATTACGGTCTGTGAATCCCCAGGACCCACCAGGCAAATGAAAATGATGAATTAAATAATAAAATTGTAGTACCGAACCACATTATATTACCAAGTACTCCGATGAGGAGTTTAAGTACAACACACCAGGACAAAACCGAATACTAGTATATTTTATATGGAGATAAAATACACCACCCTGAACAATTAAACATCTCAAACGGAATTTGCAGCGGAAAATACAAATGACGGAAATGATCAAATGATCAAACAAACGGAATGAGGGCCCCCTACTAGTATCATTGGGACTCCTCGTCAACATGCTCTTCCCGTGCCTTTGCCTTGCCGTGACACGAAAACAAAAATCCCCAACGGGCCGATTCTGAGAACAACAATCCTCAAGGGTTGAAATTACACAATCATGGATTAACTGAAGTTATGAAATATCCTTAGTTATGAATTACGCTGAAGAGAAGTATCATAGTACGCCCGTAATGTTCTGTGCAAGTGTACAAGATGAATGACCGGACACACCCGTCCTTGTACCTAATTAGTCTCATGGAGGTAAGCGTTACCGTGTGCACGGTCCAATGTATCGGTGAACCCAAAACATGACCATCGTGTGCCCGACTAAAAATTCCACACAGCCACACCCGGCCACGCAATATGAACCCAGAAGGTCATATGAACGAGAATGACCACAATGAATACCAATGAATAATAATTCGACAAGGCCAAGATGACTCACCGAGATGAAAATAATAGTGACTTGATTGATAACCCAATGAAATGATTTGGAACCGTCGTTCCTCGTGAATGAAATGATTATTCGACAATTACAAGTCTCAAAATGATTAATAATATGATGAATGAATTATGATTATGAGCAATCAACAACAAAAGGAATGAGTATCCTTTTAACCGAGTAAGAGTTAACTTACACAATACCGATGACAATGTCCTTCCACGAACAACGTCCTAATCGAGATACCGGTCGCTCGAACAACCTTGCATAACAATAATTACCAACAACCGATCAATACACGTGTCAAGCAATAAAACACGACCAATCCAAAAGTCGATACAACGATAATCAAACTCATAGGGGCATTCTAACGAATACGTAACCAACCACACAACTTCGGAAAATCCCCAATTAACCGAAGTCAACCCCAAGGGTTCTTGAAATAATTCCAAAATTAGCCATTAAATCCGTAGGAATATATTTATCCAAGGTAGATAATCCATATCTAACATATTCCAATGATAATCCAAGCTTACACGAAGAAATCGGAAGGAAAAACCCAAAAATCCGAAATTCTAGATCCAAGAGATTAATACCTTAGATTCGATGTGATGAGGATGTTGAAATGATGATTTATCCAAAAGATAAGCTTGAAGATGATGTTTGATGATTACTCCCCGAAGAACACTCTCCAAATCGCCCGGAATCGCCCGAAACCGCCGAAGAAACGAAGAAAAAAGATAAATGACGGATTAAGGGCTGAACTGTCCTATTTATAGCAATCCCAGTTTAGCGCGCGCTAGCCCCAGCTCTTAGCGTGCGCTAACGGGTGTTTTGGGTAGTCCAGTACCCACTGTCCGAACACGATAGCGTGCGCTACGTACCTTTTATAGCGTGCGCTACAACCATACCATTAGCGTGCATTAATACCCATGGTTAGCGTGCGCTAACGAATTATTAGATGCCCAGTACTGGAATCCAGAAACCGTCTGTCCTCTGATCTGACCTCGGTAGCGTGCGCTACAACCAATATTTAGCGTGCGCTACTACACCGTTTGCGTACGCTAAATATCACTCATAGCGTGCGCTATGAATTAATCCAGTGCAGTCCAGTAGCCACTAGACTCAACCTGATCCGTCCTTAGCGCGCGCTACAGCAATTATTAGCGTGCGCTACTAAAACCCACTAGCGCGCACTACTTACCACTCGTAGCGTGCGCTACTTATAACTCACCTGCAGTCCAGTACCTTCTGGACTGCAGCCAGGGTAACATTAGCGTGCGCTAATGCTGAGTGGTAGCGTGCGCTACCTGTACTCAATTAGCGTGCGCTAGAAAGAGTACGTAGCGTGCGCTACTCCTCACGCACAGCCCACAATGAAAAATGACAAAGATGATAAACACGGCACGGAACTCCAATTATGATAGTGATGAACGACGATTGATACACGATACAATTACTCTGAATGATGAATACCATGATTGAATATGAGTGACAAATGATCATTAATGAGTGAAATTACTGAATGATACATACTGAATGATACATACTGAATGATAATTACTGAATTACAACCGGGTATTACACTACGCTGTCTCATATTCAACTCTTTCTGACTGAAGATATACTTCAAACTCTTGTGGTCCGTAAATATCTTACACGACGACCCATAGAAATAATGCCTCCAGATCTTTAAGGAGAAAACGACCGCAGCTAACTCCAAATCGTGCGTGGGGTAATTCACCTCATAAGGTTTCAACTGGCGGGACGCATAAGCAATAACCCTATCTCTCTGCATCAAAACACATCCGAGCCCGAGGCCCGAAGCATCACTATATACCACGAAATCTTCGTTCCCCTGAGGCAATGCCAACACGGGTACGGTAGTTAGTCGCCTCTTCAACTCGTCAAAACTACACTGTCTGTCTGCGGTCCACTCGAATTTCTGAGTCTTCTGGAGTAACTGGGTGAGTGGTCTAGCAATCTGAGAAAATCCCTCAACAAATCTACAGTAATAGCCGGCAAGACCCAGAAAACTTCTCACTTCCTTCACATTCTTAGGCGGCTCCCAAGCCATCACTGCCTCTATCTTCTGCGGGTCTACCCGAACTCCCTCTGCTGAAATCACATGCCCGAGGAACATCACTTCCTCGAGCCAAAACTCATACTTAGAGAACTTCGCATACAACTGCTCAGCTCTCAAAATGTCTAATACAATCCGGAGATGTAAGGCGGCTCCTCCCGACTCCGTGAATAGATAAGAATGTCATCGATAAAGACGACTACGAATTTGTCCAGATACTCAATAAAAACTTTGTTCATCAACTGCATGAACACTGCTGGGGCATTGGTTATCCCGAAAGACATAACCACAAACTCGTAATGGCCATATCTCGTCCGAAAGGCAGCTTTCGGTATATCGCTGTCCCGAATCCTCAACTGGTAGTAGCCCGATCGCAGATCAATCTTCAAAAATACTGTCGCCCCTGAAGCTGATCAAACAAGTCGTCAATCCGGGGCAAAGGGTATTTATTTTTGATGGTTAACTTGTTTAATTCTCGATAGTCGATGCATAAACGAAGCGATCCATCCTTCTTCTTAACAAAAAGTACAGGCGCACCCCAAGGTGATGCGCTTGGTCGAATATACCCTTTATCTAACAATTCTCCCAACTTATTCTTCAACTCTAACATCTCCGACGGTGCCATACGGTACAGCGCTCGAGAAATGGGGGCCGCATTTGGCTCAAGATCAATAGAAAACTCCACCTCTCGCTGTGGTGGTAATCCCGGCTAGTCATCCAAAAATACGTCGGGATACTCGCTAACAACTGGAATCGACGACATGTCAATCCCACCATCCTCTGGCTGCAGAGCGTAACACCAATAGCCGGCACAACCCTGGTTCAGAAGTCTCATCGCCTTCAAGGCGCTAATCACACTCCCCAATCTCCTCGGCTTACGACCAATGAGAGTATGCTCAGTGCCGTCCTCGGCCACTATCGAGATGGTACGAGTCCGATAGTTCATGATAGCACCGTGACGATCCAACCAATCGTCCCTGAGGATCAAATCCTCATCCTTAAGGTCTATAACAATGAGATTCGAGGGCGAATCCTGGCTCCCGATCCTCACTGGGCAATCCCTAACTTCCCGGTCCCCAACCATACGATCCCCGCTAGGCGTACCCACTACAAACGGTTCACACTCAAACAAGCAGTCAAAACCAATACGACTCACAAAATCCGAAGCAATAAAGGAATGGGTAGCACCCGAATCAAAAAGCACTGAAACTGGATGAGTAAGGATCTGAGTGGTACCTGACGCCACTGGAATGTCTGCCTCCTCTGTGCGCCTCATATGATACAATCGGGGGTGAACTGAACTCGAACTCGACACTGTATGGCGATCCGGCTAACCCCGACCCCTACCACGAATCGAACTCTGAGGAATAAAAGTAGCTGGAGTGTTATGTTCCTTCTGATCGGCGGTGGTAGTCGGAGCTCTGGCGACCCTGGTGGCCCTCTCACAATGAGCTGCCCGATGCCCGGTCTGTCCGCAAGTAAAGCAAGTAACTAACGGAAATAGGCAATCCTTCATCAAGTGATCGGACTGACTGCAACTAAAACAAACTCTCCCACCAGGTGCAATAGACTGGATCGAACGATTACCCTGAGATCCACCGGCCTGATGAAACGGCCTTTTCCCAGGTGTTGGAGTAGAACGAGACCTCGAAAACTGACCACCCTTACCGGCCGAGAATACGCCGGTAGTCTTCTGCTTCTTAGCTTACGAAACCGACTCTGATTCCAGGACGGCCATCTCGATCGCTAGAGCGCGATCCTGGTATTCCTTCAAAGTGGCACACATGAGTGGTGCCATATTCTGCCTGATATGCGGCTTCATGCGCATATTGAAGTAACGGATTTTATCAGCCTCCGTCCTCACCTGATCTTTCGCGAAACCCAACTGCTGATTGTAAGAGATAATGGCCTGAGAAATCGGCACATCCTGGGGTGTGGCAGTGAAGAACTCCACAATTCTGCGTTCTTTGACTGGCGGCGGACAATATTCTGCTTCCATAGCAGCCCTGAACTCCTCCCAAGTGGCTCGACGGTCTCTGGGCGCAACGGCCTCCCACCATTCCGCAGCTTCCTTATCCAGGAGGTACTGGGCAATATGTACCCTCCTGTCTTCGGGACAAGCTACGGCATCAAAAGTCCTGGACAATTGAAAAAGCCAATTCTCCCAACCGAGGGAGTCAGAAGATCCGGAGAAACGAGGAGGGTGCATCTTAGTCACTTTCTGAAGCCACTTACTAGCTTCCTCTTTAGGTGTCGGGGGCGGATTCTGGCGTCCACCCTGAGCTATCTGAGCAAGTTGGGCTACTAACTGCTGAAGTACGGCAGTAGCCCCGGCATCGGCATTATTACCCGACGGCACTGAGTGAGAGGCTGAGTCCGCAGAGGACTGAGAAAGTGAACCCTCTTCATTATCAGCACCCCGACCCCGGCCTTGGCCGCGTCCCCTAGCTGGTCTACCAGGACCTCTCAACATACTGAAGAAAATATGAAAGGAACAAGATCATAAATATTCACAATCTACAAAGTTGATATCACAATTCTCAAGTCCAAACAATGTAAGAAAACGAACTATAGAAGTGTAAGAGTTCGAGGAGACTTATAGCCACGAGTCGCACGAAAAGACGGTAGCATGATGATATTAGGCTCAATGACTGACTCTAACGACGCAACTGATAGACCCAAAATTTACCGACAGCCTAGGTATTCAAAACCTAAGCTCCGATACCATAAATGTAACACCCCAAATTACTAATGGGACATTACACGCCGTAGAACCTTCATGACGTCTACCAGGCTCACACATAACACACCAACCGAATATGAAGTCCCATAAGACACAATCATCAAGTAAAAATAGGGTTGTGGCCTCGGCCAAAACATTTTAATCCAGTAACAAAAATGTAACTACAGTAAATCCATTGCCCACGCAGGGGACTTTAACCAATAAAGAAAAATAAAATGGACTCGAGCCTCATCATCATGCCAGTTCATCCTTTGCATGCGCATCCCATGCCAGCTCCTCAGCTCGGCCAGTACCTGAAATGCATAAGACGCATTTCCCCTATTAAAGGGGTTAGCATTCGAATATCTAGTGCAAGTACACAATTACACAACATTATATACATACGCAATTCAACGCAAACAAGCCATTTAGGAAAAACATTTGAAATCAATATTCCGGAATATCACAATTTACATCTAACACAGTGTATCCTCAAGTTTTCCACATCATAACCATCCACGCTTGGTAACTCGCGACCGTACCCCTTAGTATCGGCCCCCAGAGGTTCCGTCGAACCGTCCCCGGGTGAGAAACCACTTCCGCAGCCATACCCCTTAGTATCGGCCCCCAGAGGTCCCGTCGGACCGTCCCCAGGTGGAAGAACATCAACACACGCACCCAAGTCCACTTCTGTAGATGTACCCCTTAGTATCGGCCCCCAGAGGCCACATATGCCATCCCCGGGTGGAAGAGCAACAATCATAAATCATTCAATAATACAATTTACATCATTCGCATCAAAATCATACACACATAACGGAATGTAATACATGTACTTGCCTTGAATAAGACGAAACGAAGGAAATGACGAAGGAATAGGTTTCGGTCCGAACAATCTTCCCAAATCCGTTCCTAACACAATAGCGGTATACAACAAGTCTTAATAATGTGGAAAGGTAAGAATTAATCCTAATTCTACCCGATGGAACAATTTGTCGGTGATTACGAAGTCCAAGACGGTTATAATCTAACAATGGAGAAACTACGAGGTTAAATTCGTTAAACTATAATGGAAACAAGGGATGCACGACTACACAATCGTAATCTAACGATTCGTCGAGGCTAAATCGGATTAAAGGAAGAATTATGCCGAAAATCCCGAAATCCCCAAAAACTAGGGTTCAACGAAGTATACCTCGATTCGGATGGGGAATGATGATGATTAACCTTCCTTGTAACGCAATAATCAACCTTCAGAGGGTTTCTACGGATTGCACTAGACGAATAGATCCAAATCGCTCAAAGGAAACTCACGTCACGAGAAGGGAAGAAAAGGAATGAAATGAGGCGACTGAGGATAAGTCAGGAATTAAAAGGCCTGACAGCGCGATACGTACGTTAACACAAGCTGTTAACGTACGTTATGATGGTTACGTACATAACCCAACACCGGTTAACGTACGTAACAAACAGCCTGCACAAAAATGCGAAGGCCATAACGTATGTTATGGATCATGCATAACGTACGTTATGCATGCAGCAGTTCCCAGTTCTGAACACTACATTCTGCACAGTCGATACAACGACGAAACGCAACACAAGGATAGAACCAAAAGTGTAAATATGAGGTGTTCATAACAATGAAGCTGAGTGTTGAAAGAAAATGCACTTCCAATTACCGAAGAATCCAACATACGACAAGGAGGGTAAAGGCACCCTAAACTCTTAAGAAATTACAAAATGGCCCAAACATCCGAAAATTCAAGACACGACATCGGATTAGTAATCCGAAACTCACAACATGAGCAACTCATCCAAACGAACTCATCGAAACAGATAAATAATGAAATCAAATGAGTTTTACGAGAATCGAGCGTACATGCGATAAAACATAGTTCGAGATGAAAATACGCAAAAACATCACCGAAACTCGTCCAAATGGAAAAACTCAAAGAACAATATAGATTAAGAATCCTAAAACAGTGACAAGCGGGTCGTCCGAAACGAACATACACCAAAAACGGAAATTACCAAAAATAAAAAGTACGGATATTACAAAATCAGTCTAGTAGCTCATGTCTTCATCATTACGTACGTTATCCTCTTCCTCATTACGTACGTTATATGTAGTCAAATTATCCGTTGTGTGATGATGTAAGCCATGATGTCACAATGGTCACATTGTTTGAATCCTGATTCAAACTCTTCATATGTTAGCCATCCTGCATTACGTACGTTAAGCGTCCTTAGATTACGTACATTATATATCACATGTTACGTACATTAAGCCTTGTATTTTCAGCTTTTTGCGTCTTCGACTGCTTCATTATTTTGCTTCGCTCCTTTGTTGTTTTGCTATGTTTAACAACTTAATCATCAAAACTTTATTAATGAGTATTTGGAATAAAATATTCCAACAATCTCGCCCTTTTTGATGATTACAAAACAAATCTTGAATGGATAAAACCTGCAAAATAAATATATGTATATTTGTACGAATCAAAGTTTTCGGCTTTGATCGTTTTGTTAGTTTCTCCATCTTTTCTTTTTCTCCTTTTCGACTTCTTCATTTTCATTTTTTAACTTCTTCGTTTCTTTTTTATTTTTCGACTTCTTCGAATTTTTTTCGGGATTTCACCTTTTCGACTATTCTTTTTCCCCCTTTTGCATTTTATTTTTCTCGTCAGCCTTCCATGACGCTTTTTATCTCATTCATATCTTTCTCCCCGTTTTTATTACCAGCAAAAAGTGTAATATAAACGAATACAGAATACCAATTGATGTATAACTCCTCCTGACAAAAATATTCCCCTTAAAAAATATTACTCCCCCTTAGTAAAATACGAATTTTATGAAAATTAATTTTTGGGGACCCAACCGAGAGTTAGTTTTTGTTTAGATATATGGATGATGTTCGGAATGACGGTTCCTTTTGGAATCCAACTCTTTTTTTTTTAACCGTCCATCGTGGGCTTTTGCAACTCGTGAAATGATGCCCAATGTTTAAACATCTTTCACAATGGGGTATTTTTAAATTTAAGGATACATTTTTCAAGTGTGGTTTGAATCCCAACCGCTGTTTATTCAAAGTGAATTTTTGAACCGAGAGCATTTGTTCAAATTTTTCGTTTCCACATGAGAATTTCTTCGTTAAATTCTTTAGCTCAGTTTGAACTTTCAAAAGATCATCCTTTAAAATATTTTCATTTTAAACAGATTGAGAATGATCGGTTTCTACAAATTTTCCTTTTTCAAGAATTTTGGAAATTTCTTTTTCCAAAGATTTGTTTTGAGATTGAAGGGATTTAATCTCGGATAAAGCATTTTGAAAATCCATATGCAATAACTCAAATGCTTCAAATAACTCATCATGAGAGGATGTACTAATCTGGCTTTCGACGTCGCTATCGTCGAATGAACTTTGGTCCATGAGAGCGAGATTACTTTGATTGATAAAATCATCATCTTCGTCTTCATCGCTCCATGTTGCAACGAGAACTTCCTTATTTGGATTTGCTCGGTAATTCTTGGCGAAGTGGCCTGGTTTACCACAGACTCGACAGTTGCTGTCGAATTCTTCATTCCGCCCGAGATGTCTTTCTTTCTCCAGTTTAATAAGGTTTGGAACTTATTAATATTCTTGGCATAATATTCTGATTCTTCATTTCTTTCGTCCACTGGGATTTCTTCTTTATTTCTTGACATTTTAGCCTTCATGGCTATCGTTCTTTCCTTCGGTTTTGGTATAGCATTCCGATATTTTAGAACTATCTCGTAGTTTATAAGAGAACCAACGAGAGCACTAAAATCAAGATTGTTTAAATCTTTTGATTCCATTATTGTCGTCACCCTTCCGTCCCATTCTCGAGGTAGTGATCGTAGGATCTTCTTAACTTTTTCACTACTCGAAAGTGGCTTCCCATAACATGCCAATCCATTTGTAATAACTGAGAATCGGTCGAGCATAATTGTGATGGATTCTTCTTCTTTCATTTGGAATAGCTCGTAATCGTGAAGAATCATGTTGATTTTTGTCTCCTTGACTTGAGACGTTCCTTCATGTGTGACTTCAAGTATTTTCCATATTTCTTTGGCACTATCACATGATGAGATCCGGTTGTGTTCTTCCTGATTTAATTCACAATATAATAATTGCATGGCTTTGCAATTATAGTGGTCATTTTTCCAATCCGCATCATCATACTCTTCAAAAGTTATGAGAGTTCCGTTTGAGTTCGTCGGAATTCGATATCGTAAGCTGGGATGAAAATAGACATTTTCTTCTTCCAAGTCATGAAGTACGATCCATCGAAGAATGGAGGTCGGTTTTGCGCAAGACCTTCGACTGGAGCAAATTGAAATGCCATTTGGATCTTCTCCTCGGATGTTAAGCCTCTTATTGGAGGTACCGCTCCTATACCAATTGTTGGAGCAAGATTGGATGGTATTGCTATTTGGAGATAGAGTTATAAAACTCTTTCGCGTTGCGGAAGCGATTTAAATAACAGTGCAGAAAATAAATCGACACAGAATTTATAAAGGTTCGGCCAAACGTGCCTACGTCCTCTCTCGGTATCTTTTTCTATAGGCTAAAGATAAACCTCTGCACCTCTCTTCTATCGGTCGAGGATAACTGTTACAAGCTCGTATTCTGACGGTCCGAGTAAACCGTTCAATCTCTCTTCTATCGGTCGAGATATTACCGTTACAAACTTGTCTTTATGTCGGTCCAAGTTAAACCATTTTCCTTTTCTATCGGACAAGGAATCAACCGATCTAGCTTTCTATGGGTACTAGATAGGCCTCACTTAGATATCGATTGTGATACCAATAATGCCGGATCCTTGATCCTAATAACACCGAATCCAATTGTATCTTTTCTCTTACCTCTCGTCTATGTGTTGAATGTATAAACACTCAAACTATCAATATAAGCACAATTACAATAACAATAGAAAGTATATCAATATATGATGAATGTATCGTTTGCTTGAAGTTGTTGTGGAATGAATACCATATGAAGTGGTATTTATAGGCATTTTTCTTCCAACTAGCCGTTAGCTCTGAAGCCTTCATTACGTACGCTATATGCCATCCATTACGTACATTATGCTATTTACGTACGTTAGCTCACTCTTGTTACGTACGTTATGTATACTGCAAATCAGTCTAGTAGCTCATGTCTTCATCATTACGTACGTTATCCTCTTTCTAATTACGTATGTTATATGTAATCAAATTATCCGTTGTGTGATGATGTAATCCATGACGTCACAACGGTCACATTATTTGAATTCTGATTCAAACTCTTCATTATGTACGTTAGCCATCCTGCATTACGTACGTTAAGCGTCCTTAGATTACGTACGTTATATATCACATGTTACGTATGTTAAGCCTTGTGTTTTCAGCTTTTTGCGTCTTCGACTGCTTCGTTGTTTTGCTTCGCTCATTTGTTGTTTTGGAATGTTTAACAACTTAATCATCAAAACTTTATTAATGAATATTTGGAATAAATATTCCAACAGAAGTCTGAATCAGTGAAGCCCTTCACATTCAGTTCTCCACCACCATACATAAGAACCAGATCTCTAGTTCTTCTTAAGTACTTGAGAACATTCTTTACGGCGGTCCAATGTTCTTTTCCTGGGTTTGCCTGAAACCTACTTACAACACTCACATTATGTGCAATGTCAGGTCTCGTACACAGCATAGCATACATAAGGCTACCCACGACCGATGCATATGGTATATTACTCATTTCCTTTCGTTGTTCCTCACTTTGAGGACACATCTTCGAGGTGAGTTTTATTCCATGTCGCATCGGAAGGAACCCTCTTTTTGAATCATCAATCTTAAATCGCTTTAAGATTTTATCTATATAGAGGGATTGTGAAAGACCTATCATTCTCTTCCCTCTATCCCGGTAGAGTCGAATCCCAAGAATATAGGTTGCTTCTCCCAAGTCTTTCATGGACAACCTACTCGAAATCCAAGCTTTCACATAATTGAGCATTCCCACATTGTTTCCTATTAGTAGAATGTCATCTACATATAGTACTAAGAATACGAACTTGCTCCCACTAACCCTCTTGTATACACAAGGTTCCTATTCATTTTTCACGAAGTCAAACTCTTTGACAGCTTTGTCTAAATGAAGGTTCCAACTATGCGAAGCCTGCTTCAGTCCATAAATAGAACGTAGAAGTTTGCACACTTTATGAATATCGACCTCGGACACAAATCCTTTTATGCTGTTTCATTTAGATATCGTCCTCGAAGAATCCATTAAGGAAGGCCGTCTTTGCGTCCATCTGCCATATCTCATAATCGTGGTAGGCAGCTATAGCAAGCATTATTCAAATAGACTTGATCATAGTTACGGACGAGAATGTATCGTGGTAATCGATCCCTTTTTTTGGGTATAACCGTTTGCCAAAAGACTGGCCTTATAGGTGTCAACCTTGCCATTCCCATCAGTCTTTTTCTTATAGATCCACTTGTTCTGAATGGGCACTATGTCCTTGGGGTGGTCTACTATAGTCCAGACCTGATTGGCATGCATTGAGTCTATCTCAGCTTCCATAGCTTCTCGCCATTTCGTGGAGTCTACATCCACCATCGCTTGGTCATAGGTCGCGGGGTCGGTCTCTTGGCTATCACCTGGAACCTCATAGAGACCCAGTTCCTCCAAGTGCATAAAGCCATACCTCTCAGGTAATTGAGACACCCTACTAGACCTGCGAGGTGGTTGTACTTGTGTTTCAGAAGGTTCGGTTCCAATTTCTTGTACAGGTGTCTCCTGAAGAGTTCCATTGTATTCTTCCAAAGAGACACTACGCCATAAATGACCTTCAGCAACACCGAAAAAAGTGTGCTCAAAGGGATAAAAAGTGTTGCTGAAAGCAAAAAAACATGCTACGGTAACACTTTTTCGAAATTTGGTGGTGTTACAAAAACGGCCGCTACTATAGGGGTCTATGCCAATACTTTTTAACTTTATGGTAACACAGGGAAAATGTGTTGCTACAGACTCCAATGCCAACACTTTTTACCTCTGTAGCAACACCAATAAAAGTGTTACTATAGACCAATGGCAACACCAATATCTCTATAGCAACACCCATAAACGTGTTACTGTAGACTAATGGCAACACCACTGATCCCTACTGTAACACCATCTGCTGAAATACATTTTTGTTTTGGCAACACCCTTTTCCATTATTGTAACATTTATTTTGCGAACACTTTTTTGTTCTGGTGATAGTTTAACCATAATAAAACCATTCAAATAAACCATAATCAAATAACCTGTCAAAGTTTTACATAAGCAAGGCTTTTCAAGCCATCCAAATAAACCACAACATTATCATCATTCGACATAAATAAACCAGTCAAAAGCTAACTTAAGTACCATAAATAACTAACTTAGAACCATCCAAAAGCTAACTTCAGTATCACCGCATTAATACCATCACAATCCAAAAACAATCCGAAAGATAACGTAAATACTAAGAAAGACTTAAATCCGGATTCTGGCCAGCCAATTTTTTCATCATCTCTCGAACTTTTTGGTCAAGTTTCTCATACATCTCTTGCTAAAGTTGAGCCCGAATCTTTGCAGTTAAGTCTGACATGCACTGATCTGGACGGACGTTGCACATGATGTTGAGGAAGACTTTGACTTTGATTCCTTATTCTGAATAAGCCTCACAATTAGCCAAGATGGGTTGTGTTCCTTGCCACCATGAACCAATTTATTAACAGCCTCAACACCTTCCTTTTCTAGAGCTTTCTTAACATCAGCCTATAAAAAGAACGAAAAGTCGATTCATACTTGGCAAATACTAGAAAACCCTTCCCCTGATTTATTTAAAAGTTTCTACATGCATGATTAATACATAAAAAGTTTATCAATAATAAAATAACGTTATAGTGTGTCAATTGAGTGGCTTCATCAAAATTGTAATCGAATATCATACATGTATTAGTATACTTGACAAATATATAACAGCTACCGAACTTGTGATAATTTATGTTCTGCAAGTTATCATAACTATTCATATAACATGTTTAACCAAAAGAAACTATTCACAGAACATCTTACGAAAAGTTATTTCCTTTTCATACCAAGTTCTAAACTAGATCACCTTAATCCCATTGTCTTGGTAGTTGGCAAGATCACAGGCGAATAATTTGACAGAAAGAAATAAATTTTAAGATTCTATATCAAACTATTCCCATCGTGCACATATGCGTGGTTTGTAATATGCATATTTTCAAAAGCAATAGTGCACAAATTTCAGAAAAATTTAGTAAAAAGGCACCCAGTATTCACATCACGAGTCATGACAAACATAAGTACGTCTAAAGTCTTTATTGAATATATTATATTTTGAACACACTCTAATTATCCAGTTCATCTATTATAAATAAAAATCGAAATAAAACAATCTGAGAAAGAGATGACTGACCTGGAATACAAGAACAGTTTCTAATATCGATTCAAAATCCTATGTTTCTACTGCACAAGTAGAAGAAAAACGTGTTAAAAGAAGTTTCAAGAAATTAATAACTGAAGAGCGTACAACCAATGGTATACTTTTCTGCCTGTTTGCCAAGAAAATAAAGTTTTAAGTCCGAGTAAAGATAGGTGTCCATTACTTGGGAGGGAAAATACAGAGGGCAATAGAGGCTTTAATGAATTAAAGATATAGCTTAATTGTAATAAACAATGCAAATACTACTTTGCTCAATTTCTTTCAGAACCAGTTCTTCAGGAAACTTCATGTCATAGATCAACCTAAATTTTGCAGAATCTGCAGAAGAACATCCCTGGCATGCAAAAGATGAAGTCAGTGGTCACTCCAAAGTATTTGAGGAATATATTAGTACACGTAAAGTTGGATCAAGTACACGAGTTCTCAATAAAAATAGATATCACTGCAGTTATGAAAATGTTTATATATTCATAATTTCATATATACTGAACTTGTTATCATTCCAACCCAGCACAGTGGCTCGTATAAGTATGAATATCCTCCCACTCCTGGCAATAAAAAGGTCAACATATATCTTTCCAATTAGAGCGTAAAACACATGTAACCAGAAAGTATCCATCATAAGCAATAAAAGAGAGAACACAAGAATACTTTTTAACCAAAATATATATTATGATAAATAAATTCAAACAAAGTATATCCAAGTTACGAAATAATAATTCAAAATAGACACACTAATAAAGATAATCCAAAATTTAAATGTATGTAATAGTATAACATTTTCAACAGATCTGAACAAAATATAGCATAAAATTCACAACCTCGCATATTTTAGTCAAACAACAGATGCTAGAATCTATAGGCCGAGCAGTGTTTTGAATTGCGCTAAATAGAACGCTATGTCACCCGCTTTTGCGCAAAAATCCCATAAAACGCGACATAGCGCGCTGCTACTTGCGCTGGCTCCTGGTTTGCGCATGCTTTTGATGCGCTGGCATCGAAATCACGTGATAGCACGCGCTATAAGCACGATAGTGCAAGTTACCTGCGCTATTTGGGTTTGTATCAGAAAACCCTAATCTTAAATCTGCCACTAATAACGGCGCATGAATCAGAAACCTTAGTGTAGCTAGTTACTAATCTACCTCTTAAGTACTTATAACAATTAAATCAGAAAAATTAATCTTACACGAGAATATTATTTAATTTTTTCACTTAAAAATGTCATGTTTGAATTACCTACGCTATGCGCTACGCTATTTTGCGATTTGCAATTCTATACAAAAATGCTACATACCTACGCAACGCAACTGAAAACACTGAGGTCGAGGCAAGAAAAGATTCGGCACCTCTGACCTCGGATAACTTCCCAAGATATATGAAGCGAACCATTTTGCCCTCTACCTTATTCAAAAAGTATATTGTACTTGAAGCTCAGAACAAGACATGAGCACAACTTTTACATGGAATGAGAGGTCAGGAGTCCAGGGTCATTTGCCTGTTTTACAGCTTCTAAATTGTAATTTGGTTGTCTACCATGACTCAAATCCTACTTAAATTTAGGACTGGACATTTCAATTTTAGGCCAATCCTTATTATTGTGACATCTGTTATATTGGAATTTTATCTGGGACTTGATAGTCAAACATATTTATAATTATAAAACAGAGTTAAAAGAGCTACTTGTAGAAGCAAAAACTAAAGATATTTAACTAATATTGTGATAAGAGACTTAATAATTAAAACTCTCTGCTCCAGCCTTTCTCTGACCAATATAACAAGTTATGTGCTTCTCCAGCCAAGCAAAAAAAGCAATAATAACTTATTGCCCAATATTAGATACATATATTAAGTATTATGTGTAGGCACCATTTTATGAAACCTTAAAGTAAGATACAAAATCAAGATGGACAAATAAATGGAAACACGGGGTGCATAATTTTAAACAAACACAGAGACATGAATGAAAGATTTAGTATAAGAAAGGATACTTATAGTAACATCATATCTCGGGTGTCTGGAGAAGAAAATGGTATTGCACCAACTAAGCAAGCCTTACGAAACCGAAGATCACAATGACCAATCAACTTTATCGCAATATGCAATATCTTACACACACCGAATGTATACTCCATGGAAGAGAACCACCGGATTTGTACTGTAGTGCTTTCTGTTTTTTAACCCAACAATATACGGCAACTTGGATAAAACCTTCCCACCTGTCACCACAATTAAAATGTTGAGTCTCTCTGAGCATTACCCAGTTTTAAGCAAGCTTTTTTCTGTGTTCAACAGCTATAATTTTTTAGGCTTTTTGTTTAGAATATTGGTTTAAGAGCACCCAGATAATATGATACATGAATCAGCAACATTAAACATACATACTTGAAAAAATTACAATTATCTAGTCTCGTCCGAAAAAAAAAGGATCGTGGAAAATAGTCCAAATATTATATTTTATAGAACAAATCGTCCGACCTATTTTCTTTTCATTGTCTTTAGTCCAAATTAAAGATAAGTCAGAAAAGAACGTGTGCGAACCGTGTTTATCAGTTCACTTAATACCTATAATGTTATAGAATAAACATAAATCAAGGATGTTATTACAATAAAGTTCATGTCATATTTCCGTGGAAATAATGGAGCCAAAATCTTGTCAAAATAGTTGGTTTGGATGAAAACAGCAGTAGATGAATTCTGGCTCGACAGGGTAGTGTATTATCTTCAAGTCCTGCCTTTTAACTTTTTGGGATATTTTTTAAGGCACTGCAAATGCTATAAATGTTCATGACCAGCATAATGACAAACAGATGACATGGTGTTCCTTATAAATCTGCTACCTATCTCTAAACCAAGTATATTCCATCTCAAACTAATCTGCAAACAAATTTCTATAGCATCACATGTAACACCCCCACACTAGGCGGCTATCACAGTGCCGTGGACCCCCAATTGGAACCCACCAGGCGAATGAAATACAGAGAATTAAATAATAAAACTGTAGTACCGCACCACATTATATTATCAATCACTCCGATGAGGAGTCTTAAGTACAATATACCCAGGAATACAGAATACTTATATATTTCATATGAAGATGAAATCTACAACACCAAATGAAAATGAAAATCCAAACGGAACTGCAACGGAAAATACATATGAAAGAAACATGAATAATTGGGAAGACTGGGGCTCCCTACTAGTATCACGAGAACTCCTCACCGTCAGCGTTCTCTTCCCGTGCCTTTGCCTTGCCATGACCTCAGAACAACATCTCCAACGGGGTCAGTTACACAAAACAACAATTCTAAAGAGTTGAACAAACACAATGACTACATGACTTAGTTATGAAATTAAGCTGAAGAGGGGCATCGTAGTACGCCCGTAATAGGACGTGCAAGTGCACAAGTCTCCGAGTGTCCGGAAACCCGCATATACACACGCGCTTGTGCCTAATTAGTCTCACGGAGGCACGTTACCGTGTGCACGGTCCATGTATCGGATTACCCACATAATACATGACCATCGTGTGCCCAACTAAAAATTCCACACATAACCACCCGGCCATGCAATAAGATCCCAGAAGGTCACAAGAACAAAAATGACCATAATTAATAATGATGAAATAAAATCCGACAAGGGTCAAGAATGACTCATCGAGGTGAAATAAAACGTAGTGAATGATAGCTAAATGAAATGATTGAAACCGTCGTTCTTCGTGAATTGAATGATTAGTTTGATAATTACAAGTCTCAACATGAATGATATATTATGAATGAATTATATGTATGAATGAGAAACAACGAAAGGAATGATTATCCTGTTAACTGAGCAAGAATTAACTCTCAATACCGGTGATGAAATGTCCTTCCCCGAACAAACATCCTTAGTGGAGTTATCGGTCGCTCGAACAACCTTGAATCACATAATTACCAACAATTCGCGTAATATACATATCCATGTATAGTCATGATTAACTCGAAAGGTCGATACAACAAACCCAAACTCATTGGGGCATTTTTAACAAACATGTTGTACAATCTTCAATTGTTTACCACCAATCTCAATAATATTGATACCAAACTTCAAATGAGTGATTCAATCGAACAAAACATCAATACAATCAATAATCTAAATGGAATACACAATTCGAGATTTCAACAACATCAAATCGAAACCCCCAATTCCAAAATCAACATTCAAAGTGTTCTTGAAAAATCCTCCAACAATCCAAAGATAATACATAGAAACTCATAATCATATGTATATCTCTTCACATATCATGATTATAACATCCAAGACATTATACTCCATCTCAAAATCGAATTCTAAGGTTTTGAGGAAATTACCTTTGAAGATCCAAACCCTTCGATCTGTCGAAACTCGTGTTAATCGACTTTCCAAGCTCCACAATTAAAGGTAGATGTTTAGAACATGAACATCTAAGTATTTGATGATGAAAATCCTCTCACAAGACCCTCTCTCCCGGACTCAAGTGAAGAAATGAAGAAATGAGGACAAAAGATCCGCCCAACTCTTTAAATACTGCGCAGAGTTATGGCCGTAACTCTCCCCTCTTACGGCCGTAACCAACCCAAGTCAACGGCCTTACGGCCGTAACCAAACTCCCTTACGGGCGTAAATACGCCTCGTCGAAAAACTATCCCGTCCAAACTTCTCAACGTACGGCCGTAACAAAACTCCATTATGGCCGTAAGTAGCCTTCGGCGAAACAACCATAATGTCCAAACTCCCGGACATACGGCCATAACACTTCGATCTTTACGGGCGTAACTACACTTCGTTGACAACACCCCGGATATTAAAATCATCTCTTACGGCCGTAAGTTGGCTTCGTAAAAAATGTCCCTAAAACAACGTACGTATGTTACAGCCGTAATGTAACATATGTTACGGCCGTAACTCTCTGCTGAAGCAATAACACAACAACTTCGCCTTCTCGTTACATAACTTGCATGAGTATGATAAGTCTAATAACCCGTAATAAACGCTACTTCCAACACAAGGCTACCAATCACGATGATAATGATAATATTCTCGTCTCGATTCTCAAACAGAGTTGAATGACGAACGATAACTGATACACGGCTCAAAGTACGCCAACGATGAACACGAATGAATGAACATGAATGATGAATGATTATTAAAGAGTGAAAATTACTGAGTGACAATTACTGAATGATAATAAATGAATTCATAACCGGGTATTACATACTCCCCTAGGGGTGTTTTCGGTTTCGGTCGGGGTAAAGATCTGGGTTCCCAAAACCCTTCCCAAATTTAGTAGTTCGGTTTCGGTTCGGTTTCGTTTTTTACAACTATGGAACCCAAACCCACCCAAATTATTCGGTTTCGGTCCGATTCGGTCCAATTCGGTTTTTATATTATCAAAATTTTAGTCATAATTTGTACTAATTGTGTATTATACCGTTTAAAAACCTTCATTTATCCTTTGTTAAAAAATAAATAGAAACTATACTATCAAATGTTTATAACCTAAAGTAGTCCAAAATAAATAAAGATCACAAAGTAAAACTGTTACCTAAAATGGTCCAAAATAAATGACTATCACAAAGTGATCCAAAATAGTCCAGCAAAACAGTTTCTAACTTGCACTGAAACTGTTACAGAAAGATCCAAAAATTAGTTGGTACCAGCTAGATACCACCAGCCACTATATATATATATATGTGTGTGTGTGTGTGTGCGCGCGCATATATAATGTATAATTGTATAGTTATTATACTATATTATTACTGTTTCTTCATCTTTATTTTATTTATTAAAAGTACATCCCTATTTCAAATATGGTTTGCAGCACTGACAAAAATAATCTATTTTGTTAATATTTATAAATAAAAATATATTTACTCAATTTAAAAAAAAAATCGGTCTCATTCGGTATATTTTGGGTTTCCCGAAACCGAACCCGGACCGACCCGAATCATTCGGTCTTAGTTTCGGATTTTGATTTCGGTTTCGGTTTTATTTTCGGTCCGGAAAAATTTGGTTCACATCGGATCGGTTTGGTTCGTTCGGTCGGTTTTTGAAATTTCGAAAACACCCATATACTCCCCCCCTTAAAAAGAGTTTCGTCCTCGAAACTAAGGGTCAAACAATTCGGGATAACTCTCCCACATACTATCCTCGGTTTCCCAAGTAGCCTCTTCGACTCCGTGTCTAGACCACTGAATTTTAACCAAAGGAATCGCCTTGTTTCTCAACTGTTTGATTCGCCGCTCCAAGACTCGTACAGGACGCTCCTCGTACGTATGATCATCCGCGATCTCGATTTCATCGAAATAAAGTATATGACTCGGGTCGGCAACACACTTCCTCAACTGAGAGATGTGAAACACATTATGAACTCGACTTAAAGCCGGAGGTAAGGCCAATCGATAAGCCAGACTGCCTATTCGCTCCAAAATCTCAAATGGTCCAATGCATCTCGGACTCAACTTTCTCATCTTCCTGAAACGGAAGATACCTCGACTCGGGATACCTTGACCAAAATGTGGTCACCTGTCTCGAACTCTAATGGTCGACGATGATTATTACATAAGATTTTTGTCGACTCTGAGCAGTCAACAAACGACTCTTGATCAAAGTTACCTTATCGCGGGCGACTATAAGCATATCGGGCTCAGTGCCGATTGATTCTGATAAGTCATCCCAACACAAGGGAGATCGACAACGACGATCGTATAAGGCATCGTAAGGTGCCATCTTAATCGAAGCATGCCAACTGTTATTGTACATGAACTCGATCAATGGTAGTTGGGCTTCCCAGTCATATTTCCAATCGAGAACACATGCTCTCAACATGTCTTCCAACATCTGAATAGTTCGCTCTGATTGTCCGTCGTACTGAGGGTGAAAAGCTATGCTGAAATTTAGCTGAGTTCCAAGGCACGATGAACTGATTTCTAAAAATGTGACACGAATCGCCCGTCACGATCAGAAACGATACTCTTAGGAGTACCATGCAATCTCACGATCTCTTTAATGAACAACTGGGCAAGTCTCTCGGGACCCCACGTATCCTTGATCTCGAGGAAATGAGCTGACTTAGTTAAACGGTCCACAATTACCCAAATTGTATTCATGGCACGATGAGTCGTTGGCAAACTCGTGATGAAGTCCATTGAAATATCCTCCCACTTCCACTCTGGAATAGGAAGCGTTTTTAGCATACCTGTCGGTCGCTGATGTTCTATCTTGACTTGCTGACAGGTCAAACATCTCAAAACAAATTCTACGACTTCTCGTTTCATATTACTCCACCAATATTTTGTTTCAAGTCTCTGTACATCTTGCTAGATTCCGGGTGAATGGAATAAGAGGTAGCATGAGCCTCTCTCAAAATCGAGTTTCTCAACTCGTCATCCGCCGGTACGCATAACCGGTTCTTAAATCACAAAAGTCCATCCTCGTGGACCACAAATCCAGGGGCTTTCCCCTGAGTCACATCCTCTCGAATGTACAACAAAAATGGGTTTGACCTCTGTTTCGTTCGGATCACCTCCTCCAGTGGCGATGAAATCTCTAGCATGCAAAGTTGCCCTTGCACTTGCTGTAACCATACCTCGATTTCAGGCCTTAGGATTCCTATTGAAGCTCCTTCTGAACTGTCAAACGAGCAAGCATTTTCTCCTGAATGGACTTACGACTCAATGCGTCGGCGACAACGTTCGCCTTACCCGGGTGGTATTGTATCTCAATATCATAATCTTTAATCAGTTCCAACCACCGTCTCTGTCGCATGTTTAACTCCTTCTGAGTAAATATATACTTTAAACTCTTATGATCGGTGAAAATCTGACAGGTGACGCCATAAAGATAATGACGCCAAATATTTAATGCGAATACCACGGCCGCTAGCTCCAGGTCGTGAGTCGGATAATTGACCTCATAAGGCCTCAGTTGCTGCGAAGCATAGATAATCACTTTCCCGTATATACACACGCGCTTGTGCCTAATTAGTCTCACGGAGGCACGTTACCTTGTGCACGGCCCATGTATAGGATTACCCGCATAATACATGACCATCGTGTGCACTACTAAAAATTCCACACATAACCACCCGGCCACGCAATAAGATCCCAGAAGGTCACAAGAACAAAAATAACCATAATGAATAATGATGAAATAAAATCCGACAAGGGTCAAGAATGACTCACCGAGGTGAAATAATAACATAGTGAATGATAGCTCAATGAAATGATTGGAACCATCATTCCTCGTGAATTGAATGATTAGTTTGATAATTATAAGTCTCAACATGAATGATATATTATGAATGAATGAGCAACAATGAAAGGAATGATTATCCTGTTAACTGAGCAAGAATTAACTTGCCTCAATACCGGTGATGAAATGTCCTTCCCCGAACAAATGTCCTTAGTGGAGTTATCGGTCGCTCGAACAACCTTGAATCACATATTACCAACAATTCGCTTAATATACATATCCATGTATAGTCATAATCAACTCAAAAGGTCGATACAATAAGCCCAAACTCATTTGGGCATTTTAACAAACACGTTGTAAACAATCTTCAATTGTTTACCACCAATCTCAATAATATTGATACCAAACTTCAAATGAGTGATTCAATCCAACAAAATATCTTCAATACAATCAATAATCCAAATGGAATACACAATTCGAGATTTCAACAACATCAAATCGAAACCCTCAATTCCAAAATCAACATTCAAAGTGTTCTTGAAAAATCCTCCAACAATCCAAAGATAATGCATAGAAACTCATAATCATATGTATATCTCTTCACATATCATGATTATAACATCCAAAACATCATACTCCATCTCAAAATCGAATTCTAAGGTTTTGAAGATATTACCTTTGAAGATCCAAACCCTTCGATCTATCGAAACTCGTGTTAATCGACTTTTCAAGCTCTATAATTGAGGGTAGATGGTTAGAACATGAACATCCAAGTCTTTGATAATGAAAATCCTCTCCCAAGACCCTCTCTTCGGACTCAAGTGAAGAATTAAATATATGAGGAAAAAAGATCCGTCCAGCTCTTTAAATACTGCACAGAGTTACGGCTGTAACTCTCCCCTCTTACGGCCATAACCAACCCAAGTCAACGGCCTTACGGCCGTAACCAAACTCCTTTACGGGCGTAACTACGCCTCGTCGGAAAACTATCCCGTCCAAACTTCTCGACTTACAGCCGTAACAAAACTCCCTTACGGCCGTAAGTAGCCTTCGGCGAAACAACCATAATGTCCAAACTCCCGGCCTTACGGCCATAACACTTTGATCTTTACGGGCGTAACTACACTTCGTTGACAACACCCCAGATACCAAAATCATCTCTTACGGCCGTATCCTGTAAAACTTACGGCCGTAAGTTGGCTTCGTCAAAAACATCCTTAAACCAACGTACGCATGTTTTGGCCGTAATATAACATATGTTACGGCCGTAACTCTCTGCTGGAGCAATAACGCAACAACTTCGCCTTTTCATTACGAATGATGAATGATCCGACATACATAACTTGCATGAGTATGATAAGTCCAATAACCCGTAATAAACGATACTTCCAACATAAGGCTACCAATCACGATGATAATGATAATATTCTTATCTCAATTCTCAAACAGAATTGAATGATGAACAATAAATGATACACGGCTCAAAGTACGCCAACGATGAACACTAATGAATGAACATGAATGATGAATGATTATTAAAGAGTGAAAATTACTGAGTGACAATTACTGAATGATAATAAATGAATTCATAATCGGGTATTACATCACACTATAGCCTCATCACATTATACGTTAGTGTTCACATCGTCAAAGATATTTTAAAGAACTTGTAATTATATCTAATGATGTATTTAAATCAAAGTACTCACAGTCACCAATCATCGAATTGAGTCATACGAGCCACAACCTATAGACTGAATCTTAGTATTATGTTTACTTTCTCGTTTACATTTGGTATAGTTGCCTCAAGACGACTGTGTTGGTGTTTTCTTTTCAATAATGGTGTGATGCAATGTTATTTCACAACAGGATATTAATATTGCTTACGTTGGATTATTAGCTTTATTTCGAAATACTGAATATTGCTTGAATGCTTATGGTTCGAAATTTCTCTCTCTTCTAAGGAATGAATCGAGTAGAACTTGAATGTTCTTAGAATTAGACTTCTATTCATCGAATTAGTCGCTTGCCAAACTTCGGTAACTACGATGATTGGGTCCTCCCAACTCATCAAAGGGCGAGGTAATGCCCAATTCTTGATGCCTAAATGGCAGTCTTCCAAGTTACCGATGCTCTGTATGCACCTAGAGCCCTTCAAATCGTACTTAGCTTCAATAATATACGTACCAATGGTTTCCATATTGAAACCTACTGTGAGAATGGAATAGAGTTTTTTTTAATTAATTCTAATGAATTTAGACGTAAACGCATTTCAGAATAACTGATGAGTCGATCTAGTGGATGTACCTCACTATTATTAGGTTTTTAAAATCCTATATTGTCACCAACAATATACTTTGGGACAGACTCATATAGGCTTTGGCACGATAGACTAGGTTATCCTGGTCGAAGTAATGATCCATATACTAAATAACTTGTACAAACATCATTACTTTTCGAGCAAAAATGTGGCAACAACTCAACATAAGGAACAATGTTGATGTTAATCGTATTATATCATCCAAAGAACTGGGTGCATATCAAATGCGCACCACTCAATTTTGCAAAGCCTACTCTTTAATCAATGTGGGAGCGAGACCTTCCTACGCTAAAGAAACAAAAGCAAACATTCCATTCTTATGCTGAATATAAGGAGATATTTGTGGATCCATCCACCTAATATGCGGACCATTTATGTATTTTATGTTTGTAGTGGATGCTCCGACATGTTGGTCACATGTCGTCCACTCAAAATGCTGCAGAACTTCCAAGATAATTTACAAGGGTCCACCTCCCTTATCACATCTAAAGGACTTAATGATGTTGGGGAGTTCACATAAAAAAGTGCTTGATGTTTTTTGCATGACAGAGATCAATGAATAACATCTCGTCCCATGTGCATATGCAAACGGTCTTACATAAACCACCATCGAAGGAATATGTATGGTGATTATGTCATTGGTTATGCGCACCAATTTGCATATTTTGCCTAGAATTATGCAATATTGCACGCAACTTTACTTAAATCGTTCATTCTTAGACCATATCCTAACCAAATAGTTTATGCGTACAAGTTGGTAACTAGATAGCCTGATTTTTGTATTTTGGACCCAGACGGACTTGAGTGCCAATTGCATATATTTGGTTATGCATTATATGTGCCTTCTGCACCCCACAGCGCATTGGTCTTTAAAAACGATTAGGTATCCATGTTGTATAAGAATACCCAACATTTATCCGCTATTTAGAACCTTCACAATGATCTCTTTACCACATGATTTGCATATTGTCACTTTAATGAGACAACCTTCCCGTCGTTAGGGGGAGGAGAGAAAATGTAATTTCTCAGGAAACGACAGGAATTATCATGGTGTCTCCCCACTTTGTCTCATTATGATCCCCAAACTTCACAATGTTACCGTGAAGCACAAAGAATACTCGATCTTTGTAACACCCCCAAAACCATATGGGAATATTACACGCCGTAGACCCTTTCCACAAGGATCTACCAGGCTAAACATCCATAAACAACCAAATGCTTGCCCAGCCAGGGTCAAACAATAAAATGATACAGACCGATATGGTCACTTACACGTGAATACACAGACCGATGAGGTCACACAACCCAATCGACAAAACTGACTTAAATAACATTACCCACACAGGGGTCGAAATACAATACAGTGGAAGACTGAAATCAACTCTGACAACACAACAAAAATCAAAACAACTCTCGACTCATGATTAGTATCGCAGCTCGTCATCCTCTTGTGCCAATCCTGTGATCGCCTCGACCGCATGTACCTGGACGCAAAACAGACATCCACCCCCCGATTACTCGGGGGTTAGTAAAACTCCACTGTTTTACTAGTGCAAGTATCAAATCATATGAAATGTAACAAGCAAATAATAATCGTGAATCCAATATAATAATCAAGTATCAAAATATTCCCGGGAGGTTTTCACAAGGGAATATAAGCTATGAAACATTCGAAAATAAGATTATCATCTCGGGAATTTTTAGATTTTCAAAACCTTTAAGACCTCAAGTCCTGATTCACAAAACCTTTCGAAAAACTTTAGGACCTTAACCCAAATCTTGTTTCATAACTCAGCAATTTACAATACGGGAAACATTTATTCAAGCTTAGGACTCGGTCCAACATTCAATTTCATAAAACTTTTCCTTTCAAAACTTTGATTTGAAAATAATCATGCTCATGACACCGTGATCCACTTTCACGTGTCTCCGTAGGTTCAACAACCCGCACGGACTACACCACGCACAATTAAACAAACATAATCAATTCCGACACCGTGATCCACTGTCACGTGTCTCCGTAGGTTCAACAACCCGCACGGACTATTAACCAGACATAACCAATTCCGACACCGTGATCCACTGTCACGTGTCTCCGTAGGCTTAACAACCCACACGGACTATATCAATCACAACAATCACACACACAGTCCTGACACCGTAGTCCACTACCATGTGTCACCGTAAGCCCCGTCGAGCTCACCCGGTTGGACGTACTGTGTCCGAAACTCATGGTCCACTGCCATGCGTTATCGTAGGCCTCGTCAGACCAGCACGATTGGATCTCAATACCTCACTAAGTTATGACCCCGTAGTCCACTGCCACGAATCCTCGTAGGTCCCGTCGAACCAACACGAGTGAACTTAGCGGTCACACACATATTCATATTCACATTCACATTACATACAACAATGAGCACAATTAATCAATCACATTGATCACCACAAAATCGTACATCCTACGCACATAACACAATCTCAACACTCGCAACAACTATCGTCAATCAACGACACATAACCAACATAACACACGTTCGGTACACAATACATTGCACAACCGAGTGTATAACCATCCCATATGTATGTCGCAATCCTGCACAAATGGCACAACGCCTAACACGTATACTAATATAACACTATTATCGCAAAGCCTTCAAATTACGGAAAACACAACCATCTCAAACGGAACATAATTACGAAGGCAAGCAAAATCATCATACATATCATACGTAATTACTAGTCGCAAGATACAAGTCGTATAATAAGATACTTACCTTAATAACCGCTACCAAACGCTCCGAATAACACGGTTCGACCGGGAAGCTCGGACCCCGAAGAAGACAACGAATGGAAGGGTTCCTACTCGAGTTCTTCACAAGAATTCGACCCTAACAACATATAATCAATAAATCATCGATCATACGAGGAATAATAATCGTAGAATGCCCGAAAACCCCTCTATGACATTTTACCGGACACCTTCAAGGCGTCAATCAAGAACTCGACCAAAACAACGAATCGATACGATCCAACCACGGATTAACAAGGGAAATGATACAATACATCTAAATAATCATCAATCCATCACAATCCTAAGTTAAATCGGATTAAACGGACGAAATCGAACAAAATACCCAAAATCCCCAAAATTAGTTTTCTAGAAAATCTGACCTGATTCGGTAGATCGGAGGATGTTATAGGGTGGATGATTGATGATATGAACTCCAAAACTCCATGGATTTAACACCTGACATCATTCCTCCATGATCATCAAAGCTCCAGCCGCGGAAGAGGATGAACGAGTGAGAAAATGGCTGAAGAAAACGCCACGGCCTTAAATAGGCCGCACGGTGTGCCGCGCCCGGCCCGAAGTGTGCCGTGGCACAGGGCCGAATCTTCCCCCAGTGATCGACAGCGTGCCGCGGCCCGGACGAGTGTGCCGCGGCAGTGACTCGACAGTGTGCCGCGGCCCTGCCGGCATGTGCCGCGGCACAAGGTACAGACGGGTCGGCCGAAGATTGAAAAATGTGTGCGTGCCGCGGCTCGACCAAGTGTGCTGCGGCCCTTCCGGCAGGCTGCTCGGCCAAAACTGGAACATGTGAGTGACTTAGCTATATCGACCATAACTCCTTCGTCTGGACTCCGATTGACTCACCGTTTGAACCATTGGAAATCTAACTTGATGCTTTACAATATTGCAAATATTCAGAATTTTTGGAGTTTCCAAAAATTAATGGTGATTTAACAAAGTCGAACTCATACGTGGAAAAGTCGCTAAAGAACACGGAATTCAACAGAACGACACCGAGACGAACTCGGATGACAAAAAGTGCAGAATTAATCATTCTCATAATGATGAGACGGTCCCAAGAGAGTCGTCGAAACAAACTTCCGCCGAAAAAAGAGAATTACCGGAAATCCGAAATTGCAGATATTACATTCTACCCTCCTTAAAAGAAGTTTCGTCCCGAAACTTAAATCAAGTAGGGAGAAGCAATATCCCACCAGGAAAACTCAACGAGATACACAAGAACTGATAAAAAATCGCGCCCAACGGCGAAACGTTACAAGCAACGCAAAGGAATATACGGCGTGAAAACATGCCCCACGACGACTAACGCAACGCCACCGACTATGTTTCAAAACAACAACGAGTAATTAACAACACATCACATGCACACATTTAATCAAAGAAACGCACGCGACAACAAGTCGCACCCGACCATAACGACTATGCGGTAGAAACAAATATAGTATTATGATAGATTTCACTCCGATTCTCGTCAACAAGAAAATGTCCGACGTCAAGACACAAACGATTCAAGATAACATAAAATGAGAATACCGGATATTACATTTTATCCTATTAAAAATAAGTTTCGTCCTGAAACTTAAAATAAAACATCATGGTAGAATACAAACAAAACCAAAAAGTTCACGCAACAAATATCAATTTCTACACGAATTACAGCACGAAGTACGATACACAACTACATCACGGGACACCACCGGGCACTCCCCGAGTAGGAACGAAAACCCGATTCCCGAACATTTTGGCAACGGTCTCACAATACACCGCTTGGTGCCCCAGTTGGCCGCACTTAAAATAATTAACCGGTGGCGAACGACAATTCTGTTTCACATGGCCCACACGACTGCAGTTGATGCAGGTCTTCACACCGACTGTCTTACTCGCCTCCAGAGTAAGGTTCTTAGACTGGTCAACCGAACGAGGAGTGATCCCAGAAGGAAAATGCGAAGCAACAGGCTCACGGATCTCACTTCTCTGGCCTCTTGAAAAATTTCTCGAGGTCTTCTGTCTCTTACTCTCTGAACCAGATTCCGACAAAGAAATAGCCATCTCAATGGCTAAAGCTCGGTCCTGATATTCTTTCAGGGTGGTACACATAAGCGGGGCCATACTCTCACGGATATGGGATTTCATGCGCATATTGAAGTATCGAACCTTATCCGCTTCACTTCTCACTTGATCCCGAACATAAGCCAACTGTCGATTATAATCGACTATCGCCTGGGATATTGACACATCCTGGGGCATAGCCGAGAAAAACTCAACGATTCTGCATTCACGAACAGGCAACGGGCAATACTCTGCCTCCATGGCGGTCTTAAACTCAGCCCATGTAGGTGTACGATCTGCAGGCACTACAGCGTGCCACCAGTCTGCAGCTTCTTTGTCGAAAGGTGCATCGAGCAATGGGTACCCTCCTATCATCCGGACAAGCTACAACATCAAATATTCTGTCCAACTGGAAGAGCCAATTTTCCCAACCTAACAAGTCAGACGAACCCACAAAACGGGGCGGCTGCATCTTCATCGCATCTCGTAACCACTTACTAGTTCCGTTATCCCTATTTGGGTTCTCATCCCGACGTACGGCCTGAATCATCTGCACTAACTGGTCAACCACCTGACGAAGGATGGTGGCGGCGCCAACGTCAACATAAACGCTAGTCGAATGTCCCTGATCTGTACTGAGCTGATTGGTACTCGGCAAGGAGGGAGTCGCCCTCTCCTACTCCCGATTACGACCACCACCACGACCACAGCCACGGCCTCGACCTCGACCCCTTAGCATACTGAACGGGCAACCAATCAGAATAACAAGATAAAACAAACCTCACATAATCGACATAAGCCCACAATCAGCAGCACATTGCAATATTCACACGTTCACATTGGCAAGAATGTACGACCTATACCTCAGCATACACGGTTAAAACATTAAGCATACCATTGTGGTCCAACACCGATAATATTCTAAAAAAAACAAGTTTATCGAGGTATTTATTCGAATGATAATATATAAAAAAATTCGCGAGTTTGAAAGATTTTGCTGGGATGAAATTTTGAAAACACTTTGTTTAGTACCTCGGTCATTGAAGTGGGGAACGATACCTAACAACGTATCCCGCCACTTGGGCATACAACCCAGATTTTCTGACGAAAATAATAATATAGCCACTCACTGCACGACTTAACCTCAATACATAAACACATAACGTTCTAATTTACGGAAGCCAAAGTTGTTTTGCAAAACAGAAATTTTCCAAAATCCTTTAGTTCATAACCAAAACGACGGTAATATTTTACAATGTCCGAAGTATTTCAAACCACATTTTTCAAATACCGTCTGATTGTGTCATTTGAAAATACACGGCCCTTTTGTCAAAATTTAACAAATTTTAAAAAAAAATCCATATAAACCATGGTTTGACCGCACCACCAAAATATTTTTCAAAAATCGATTTCTACAAAATTCTCAAACTGTAAAGTCCTTCAGGAAACATTCTCAAACTTACCCATAGCGGACAAAAATTACAACATTCCAAAAACAGTCGAATTTAAAACCACATACTCAAATGGAATCCAGGGTCGCCAATTCAATCAAATGCATCTCGTGGTATCAAGTTTAAACACACAGCAAAATTATTCATCGGAGTTTCTCACAAACTCTACCATCAGTACCTTTTCGAAACCCAACAAGGTTCTCAATTTTCACATCATACCACCCCTCACAGTGGTTCAAAGGTAAAACAACAATCGGCCCAGTTTTATACATATATTATATGTCACACGTATTAAATACAACTATATTCATAACACCGTGCTAATAAAATTATGCACCGCAATTAACTCATTTAGATAAAATCATGATACACAGGTACTTCGCATAAAAGAGGAGACTTACGTCCACAGGCCGCACGGAGTTGACGGTCGCCCACGATACTAATCTCATCCGACAACATATCCGACACGTTGTGACTATGCACAACTCAACTTGTCACCTGACGACTCGAACAACAAGACAACACATTACTCGACAAACCACGACTTGACTCGACCCGACAGCCTAGGTTTCCGCAACCTAAGCTCCGATACCATAAATGTAATACCCCCAAAACCATATGGGAATATTACACGCCGTAGACCCTTTCCACAAGGATCTACCAGGCTAAACATCCATAAACAACCAAATGCTTGCCCAGCCAGGGTCAAACAATAAAATGATACAGACCGACATGGTCACTTACACGTGAATACACAGACCGATGAGGTCACACAACCCAATCGACAAAAGTGACTTAAATAACATTACCCACACAGGGGTCAAAATAAAATACAGCGGAAGACTGAAATCAACTCTGACAACACAACAAAAATCAAAACAACTCTCGACTCATGATTAGTATCGCAGCTCGTCATCCTCTTGTTCCAATCCTGTGACTGCTCCCCTGAATCTGCATGTACCTGGACGCAAAACAGACATACACCCCCCGATTACTCGGGGGTTAGTAAAACCCCACTGTTTTACTAGTGCAAGTATCAAATCATATGAAATGTAACAAGCAAATAATAATCGTGAATCCAATATAATAATCAAGTATCAAAATATTCCCGGGAGGTTTTCACAAGGGAATATAAGCTATGAAACATTCGAAAATAAGATTATCATCTCGGGAATTTTTAGATTTTCAAAACCTTTAAGACCTCAAGTCCTGATTCGCAAAACCTTTCGAAAAACTTTAGGACCTTAACCCAAATCTTGTTTCATAACTGAGCAATTTACAATACGGGAAACATTTATTCAAGCTTAGGACTCGGTCCAACATTCATTTTCATAAAACTTTTCCTTTCAAAACTTTGATTTGAAAATAATCATGCTCATGACACCGTGATCCACTTTCACGTGTCTCCGTAGGTTCAACAACCCGCACGGACTACACCACGCACAATTAAACAAACATAATCAATTCCGACACCGTGATCCACTGTCACGTGTCTCCGTAGGTTCAACAACCCGCACGGACTATTAACCAGACATAACCAATTCCGACACCGTGATCCACTGTCACGTGTCTCCGTAGGCTTAACAACCCGCACGGACTATATCAATCACAACAAACACACACACACAGTCCTGACACCGTAGTCCACTGCCACGTGTCACCGTAAGCCCCGTCGAGCTCACCTGGTTGGACGTACTGTGTCCGAAACTCATGGTCCACTGCCATGCGTTATCGTAGGCCTCGTCAGACCAGCACGATTGGACCTCAGTACCTCACTAATTTTTGACCCCGTAGTCCACTGCCACGAATCCTCGTAGGTCCCGTCGAACCAACACGAGTGAACTTAGCGGTCACACACATATTCATATTCACATTCACATTACATACAACAATGAGCACAATTAATCAATCACATTGATCACCACAAAATCGTACATCCTACGCACATAACACAATCTCAACACTCGCAACAACTATCGTCAATCAACGACACATAACCAACATAACACACGTTCGGTACACAATATATTGCACAACCGAGTGTACAACCATCCCATATGTACGTCGCAATCCTGCACAAATGGCACAACGCCTAACGCGTATACTAATATAACACTATTATCGCAAAGCCTTCAAATTACGGAAAACACAACCAACTCAAATGGAACATAATTACGAAGGCAAGCAAAATCATCATACATATCATACGTAATTACTAGTCGCAAGATACAAGTCGTATAATAAGATACTTGCCTTAATAACCGCTACCAAACGCTCCGAAGAACACTGTTCGATCGGGAAGCTCGGACCCCGAAGAAGACAACGAACGGAAGGGTTCCGACTCGAGTTCTTCACAAGAATTCGACCCTAACAACATATAATCAATAAATCATCGATCATACGAGGAATAATAATCGTAGAATGCCCGAAAACCCCTCTATGATATTTTACCGGACACCTTCAAGGCGTCGATCAAGAACTCGACCAAAACAACGAATCGATATGATCCAACCATGGAATAACAAGGGAAATGATACAATACATCTAAATAATCATCAATCCATCACAATCTTAAGTTAAATCGGATTAAACGGACGAAATCGAACAAAATACCCAAAATCCCCAAAATTCGTTTTCTAGAAAATCTGACCTGATTCGGTAGATCGGAGGATGTTATAGGGTGGATGATTGATGATATGAACTCCAAAACTCCATGGATTTAACACCTGACATCATCCCTCCATGATCATCAAAGCTCCAGCCGCGGAAGAGGATGAACGAGTGAGAAAATGGCTGAAGAAAACGCCTGCTGGCCTTAAATAGGATGACTGCACAGTGTGCCGCGGCCCAGCCGAAGTGTGCCACGGCACAGGGCCGAATCTGCCCCCAGTGATCGGCAGCGTGCCGCGGCCCGGACGAGTGTGCCGCGGCCCTGCCGGCATGTGCCGCGGCACAAGGTACAGACGGGTCAGCCGAAGATTGAAAAATATGTGCGTGTCGCGGCTCGACCAAGTGTGCCGCGGCCCTTCCGGCAGGCTGCTCGGCCAAGAGTGACTTAGCTATATCGACCATAACTCCTTCGTTTGGACTCCGATTGACTCACCGTTCGAACCATTGGAAATTTAACTTGATGCTTTATAATATTGCAAAGATTCAGAATTTTTGGAGTTTCCAAAAATTAATGGTGATTTAATAAAGTCGAACTCATACGTGGAAAAGTCGCTAAAGAACACGGAATTCAACAGAACGACACCGAGACGAACTCGGATGACAAAAAGTGCAGAATTAATCATTCTCAGAATGATGAGAAGGTCGCAAGCGAGTCGTCTAAACGGACTTCCGCCGAAAAAAGAGAATTACCAGAAATCCGAAATTGCGGATATTACATTTAGGATGTAGCAGATTCGATGCCTGGTGCATTTACTGATATCGTTCAAGTGACAAGATCTCACATTACAGCTGCAAATGTGTCTGTAAGGTTAGAAGTCCCCTGTAAGGGGCACATCACCAATGGACTGGGTGATGCAACTGCACCTGGTGGAGGTGGGGTTGAGGTCGTGGCTCTCTGCGAAGGAAGGGGTGGAAGCCTCATGGTCCGACTAAATACTCACCGAAGGAAGAGGTAGAGTATGGCACAAATTCACATGTTAACCATCAATGAACCCATTTCATGAGATCATGCTTGATTTTATTATGTCCATGAGTCATGACGAGGGGGACACCCTGAAGATATGATTCAGAAAATCAAGAATCTCGATGAAATTATGAGGGTGTGGCCTGATCAACCACCCACTTTGATGACATGTCATGAATCATAAAGTACGTTGATGTTGAACCTCGCTCAGTTGGACGAAATCAACATAGAGATGATTGGCCTATAAGAGAAACATTACAGGTAGAACTAGATTCTCTGACAAAGAGACAGATATTTGGTGTATGTAGTGCTAACCTAACCAAGTGTAAATCCTGTAGGACATAAACGAGTCTTTGTCATAAAGCTTAATGAGAATAATAGAGTCCTAATGTAAAAGGTTCACGAAGTAATGCTTCTCACAAATCCCTGGAATTGATAAAGATGAAATGTATTCCCATGTATACATTCCGTTATTTGATTAGCACAGTAATTTCCGAGGGACTGGTGTGGTTACTGCGTATCTCTATGGGGATCTAGATACGGAGATATATATGGAAGTGCATGATGGTATTTTATTATCTAAATCAAGTAACTCTAGACCACGGAGTGCGTTTACATTTAGATTGAAATGCTCAACTTTACGGTTTTGAAGCAATCCTTAAGGATGTGGTATAACCGTCTAAGTGACTACTTTGATTGGAAAGGGATATAAGAACGATGAACTGTGTTCCTATGTCTTCAAAAAGAAGTTCCGGATTTGCAATCATCACAATGTATGTCAATGACATGAACATAATCGGTCTTGATGAAATAAGAGAAACCATCGGATACTAGAAATCTGAGTTTGAGATGAAAGATCTTGGGAAAATTCGGTTCTGTCGAGGCATTGACATAAACATCGAGTTGTGGAATTCATTCCACCGGTCTACCTATGTCCAGAAGACTCTAAGACACTTTAACATCGACAAGGTAAACTCGACTAGCACCCCATGATAGGTCGAACATTTGGATGCAAAGGAAATATCCATTTCGTCTAAAGAAAAGTGACGAAGAGATTTGCGAGCAAAAATTCCCTACTGAGTGCAATAGCGTATTATTGTACTTGGCTCAATGTACACGATCTGATATCACTCCTCAGTTAATTCGCTGACTAGATTTAGTTCAGCATCGACACAAGATCAATGGAATGGTATCGAGAATAACTTCTCATACTTAAAAGAAACCATTGACTTAGGGCTATTCTTTCCCTACAAGCAGGCAAATGAAGCTGCTTACGAAAAGGCAATTACTAAAGTAAATGTTGATGTCGAAGCAACTACCACAAAGAATGTGCTGGTATGAATTGCTTATGTTTTGGAAATCGACTAAGCAAACCTCTTTTGAATACCTCCTTCACGACGTGATTATTGCTTTGCATGAATCAGTCCGTGAGTGTACATGATTAAGAACTATCATTCTACACTTGTGAGGAACTAGCGGTTACGTACTGCCACTGATGAGCATACTTACATTTATGAACATAATGTAACTTGTAAATCCCCGTGATTGATGGAATGATCATAACGGGAAATATGTGAGATGTAAGGGAACATAGTCACATAAGCTGCACTCTTTTCCTTAGACCGTGGTTTATTTTTCCCACTGGGTTTTGTTACTTGGCAAGGTTTTTAACGAGGCAACGATATATGAATGTAAGCATTAGGGAAGCTAAAGATTTTTTCAACTTCCGAGATTGATGCAAAAATCACAAGGAAATGGTGATTTATAAAGAAACTTAATCACATGTGTTGTACTCTTTTCTTTGACCAAGGTTCATTCTCCCATTGAGTTTTGTTACTTGGCGAAGTTTTTAGTGAGGTAACAACTACTTAATTGATGTACAAATCAGGGGGAGATGTAGACTTGAGGGGGAGTCTTACATCCACACCGTACGTTATACTCTTTTTCTTCCAAGGATCATTTTTCCCACAGGGTTTTTATCACTTGGAAATATTTTTAACGAGGTAACAAAATGTATGATTTTAGGGATCGAAGGAATGGTCGCCTTAGTAGCGCTATGATTAATGTAACGATCATATGAAATAATAGATTTAAAGGATGAAGTCTAAACTTTATGTGTCTAGTGTTGTGGGAAAATCCCTCACAATATGCCGAAAGTGCACGGTGTCAACAAGTGATAAAGTGATAAGTAAAATATCGTTCCCTCGAGGACTGATTTCACTAAGTACCAAAATATAGTCAACTCACAATTTTATTTGAAGAACAATTAACCGGAATTTATATCTAAACTAATTAATAATAGTACTACTAATAATAATAATAATATTAATATGGGAGTAGGATTATGATTTTCACCTCAAACAATCGGGAATGATATTTATTTGATTTAATTCACTGTTATTCAATTGATTGTAAGCCAGGAATTCCTAAATTATTCTAAAGCCTTTCCCAAGGTCGATAGAAAATACTACGAATTACTAACTCGATATATCCCTATTCGAATCAGATAATTAATAGCTAAAATAGTTCAAGAATTCCCACAATAACCGGCTTCACAATTCGCATGAGTATATCCCTATCTCACAAAAATTATGATTCGTCTAACAAGAACTATGCCTAAATTTCATCTCCCGAATCCATAAAGACATTCAAAACAAATTAACTGTTGGCCAGACAATTAAAAAGCATTAAGAACAGTAAGAAGAATCCAATTCAATAGAATAACGAGTAAATCGAAATAATAATAAATAATCAAACCGTCATGAAATTGGCTACAATCAAAATCCTACTCGAATAAATCTAAAAATTAAGATGCAGAAAAATCGTAGGGATCCGTGGTCTTGTCGTTTCCCCCACAAATCTAAACCTTGTTTTCTCCTTATTTCTTCCGCCGCCGAACTCTCCCCTTTTTCTCATTGCTGTGCCCATTTTTATATCCTTTCTTTTCTCCTCCAGTAGTTTTTCCTTCCCGGCCCACCAAAGCAAAAGTCATGATTTGCAGCCCAAAATTGTACATCCGCGGCCCACAGCATACTTACTTTTCACCAACACACCACAAATATTTGTTAGAAGCAGTGGGTCTTTTTGCGCTTTCTTTGCCGCGGCTCACTTGATGTGTGCCGCGGCACATAGTACAGTGTGCACATCATTCGCTGGTTGTCTTCGTGTGCCGCGGTTCACTTGGTGTGTGCCGCGGCTCATGACCAAAAACTGCTATTTTCGCCCGTTTTTCATCGTTTTGGCTTCCGAACTCTGATTTCCTGCAAAACATATAAAAATAATGCATTAAAAGCTCATTTATGCTGATTTAGGCTCAAAATGGATATAAAATAATGATATAAAAGCGCATAAAAATACGCCTAACAAATACCCCCAAACTTGAGCCTTTGCTTGTCCTCAAGCAAACAATTTTCAATTTTAAACAAAATGTATCGTGAATAATCATGCAAATCCATAGTGCTCAACTTAATCAATACTACCCTGAAAATCTCAAAGAATAATACAAGTATCGTAATAGTGAGTCACGTCCTGACACCGATTCCACTAAGTAACCAATTTCCCTAATCAATCGTTCATGGAGAAAATCAAGCTCAAAGATTAACAAGCGTGAATTTAACCGACCGTCAATATGAAGGGTTGAAATAAACAAGCTAATTCGCCCAGTCCCACAGTCTAGTGGCAAAAATTTCAAGAGTTTCATTATCAAAATTAATCCTTGGATAGTATTCCCTTATGTATGCTCAATAATATGATTCGAGTTAACCACTAGGTTTCGGCTCTCGGGATAATTCATCGGGATGATCCTAGGGTGGATTTCCATTCTCATGTATCGGGGAACCGTTTGACGTAAAAGGCACTCATGGGGCACATGGATGCTTCTAGTTACTAAGCCCCCCTCTACAGCGGAGAAAAACTCGAATAGCAATTCCCGCATATCAAGGTTGCCGTTTTACGCGAGAGTAGACAACGGGTCACGTGAATACCCCCGGTTACTAGGCTTCCCATCATCGGTAATGCGATGTTTCTAAATTATTAATCTATTCAGGGTCGTCGTTTTACGCAAGAGTAAACAACGGGTCACGTGAATACCCCCGGTTATTAGACTTCCCATCATAGAACAATCAATATCTCGACTTTTTCTTGGGAAAAACTGTCCGTCTCTAAACTCAATCCAAGGGCCAACAAGACTCATATTACTGGACGACTAGCTACACGAAAAATTTAACCAAACGTATAGACGGTGATTTGAAAACACGTATGTCTCTTTTCTTATCTGCTAAAATTTCTACAAAAACGATAAAATTTCAGACCTAATTGAATATTCAATAGAAACAGAAATCGCTGACTGCAACTCGACCAAAAGTCAACTGTTTCTTCAAAGAGAAATCAGTATCGTAACATCAGTTTTACACATGGAAGCACGAAAAATTCATGAAAAATTCAAGTTTGCAAAAACCATCAACAACATGCAAAATAAAGTCCACTACACATAACATTATCAATAATAAAACTCATGTGAAAATAAAAGAGATAAGGAAAAGTGAAACTTATTCCAAATGTCTTCTTGAACACCCGCACATGTCTGAGTGGAAACATCGGTCAATCCATACTTCAAATAACGCCCAACATCACGAGGGACCCCCAAACTTATTCTCTAGTCATGAGATAACAATAGATATTAAATCAAGAAAGACTAGAATATGAAGAATAATAACTCATTGGGGTTAAAAAAATTATATTAGAGAAATGAGGGCCAACAAGAATACACGAATCCGAACGAAATACAAAACAAAGGAAAATAATTAATAACGAAAAATCAAATAAAAACAACTAACTAGAAAGCAAGTAAAAATGATGGGTTGCCTCCCATCCAGCGCTCTATTTTACGTCTTGAGCACGACGTGGCGAAAAAAATTTAACGTGGCTTTTTTCTTGGGAGATTGCCAAATGCCCCCTTCTTGCAATCTATAAGCCTCTTATTCCATAGGGGAGGCTTTGGCTCATGCCCGGTTGCCAAAAATAATGAATAAGAATAATTATGCGGACAACTAAAAAATGATGGAAGAATATAATAATGATAAGGCATGAAAAAATAAGTAGAGTTCGAATGGGCAAATAATAAAGAATTATCATGCACAACCTCATTAGAACTCGAAGAATCAGCCTCAACAAAATCATGAGTAATGGGGTCAATCTCTCCCATTATGGATCTAGGAAAAATTATGCGTGGCACCGTTAATAAAATTTTTGGCACAAAAGTGTTAACCATATTAGTCGAAGTTTGATGACAATTTAATGGAATTTCTTTGGAAACATCATCAATGGTAACTTCTTCTACAGGCTCATCACACTTTATGTAATTATCAGGTGCTCGGGGATCGACCCTAAAACTCAACATGTCGTTCTTCTCTACCTCCCCCTCAACTTCACTACTAAATATATGAGCTGGAAAATAACCGTAGTGAACCTCAAGACCACGACGTGCACATTCTAGCTCAAAAAGGGTACTATCAGGATTTTTAAGAACGTCTACACATTGTTCAAGCATGGTCTTTTGTTTTGGGGAAGGGGGCTGACTGACCCTATTTGGCAAATTATTAAGAACATCGAAATTTATGAAATGCCAAGGGCCACGATACTCATAGGAAAACATAATGAAGAAATAAAATAGAGACTAAAAAAAAAAAAGAAAAACTTCAAATTAAAATTAGAGTCGCTTGGTATTGATATTAGCGAAAAATCAGTCCCCGGCAACGGCGCCAAAAACTTGTTGTGGGAAAATCCCTCACAATATGCCGCAAGTGCACGGTGTCAACAAGTAATAAAGTGATAAGTAAAGTATCGTTCCCTCGAGGACTGATTTCACTAAGTACCAAAATATAGTCAACTCACAATTTTATTTGAAGAACAATTAACTGGAATTTATATCTAAACTAATTAATAATAGTACTAATAATAATAATAATAATAATATTAATATGGGAGTAGGATTATGATTTTCACCTCAAACAATCGGGAATGATATTTATTCGATTCAATTCACTGTTATTCAATTGATTGTAAGCCAGGAATTCCTAAATTATTCTAAAGCTTTTCCCAAGGTCGATAGAAAATACTACGAATTACTAACTCGATATATACCTATTCGAATCAGATAATTAATAGCTAAAATAGTTCAAGAATTCCCACAATAACCGGCTTCACAATTCGCATGAGTATATCCCTATCTCACGAAAATTATGATTCGTCTAACAAGAACTATGCCTAAATTTCATCTCCCGAATCCATAAAGACATTCAAAACAAATTAATCACATTGGCGACAATTAAAAAGCATTAAGAACAGTAAGAAGAATCCAATTCAATAGAATAACGAGTAAATCGAAATAATAATAAATAATCAAACTGTCATGAAATTGGCTACAATCAAAATCCTACTCGAATAAATCTAAAAATTAAGATGCAGAAAAACCGTAGGGATCCGTGGTCTTGTCGTCGCCCCCACAAATCTACACCTTGTTTTCTCCTTATTTCTTCCGCCGCCGAACTCTCCCCTTTTCCTCATTGCTGTGCCCATTTTTATATCCTTTCTTTTCTCCTCCAGTAGTTTTTCCTTCCCGGCCCACCAAAGCAAAAGTCATGATTTGCAGCCCAAAGTTGTACATCCGCGGCCCACAGCATACTTACTTTTCACCAACACACCACAAATATTTGTTAGAAGCAGTGGGTCTTTTTGCGCTTTCTGTGCCGCGGCTCACTTGATGTGTGCCGCGGCACACAGTACAGTATGCACATTATTCGCTGGTTGTCTTCGTGTGCCGCGGTTCACTTGGTGTGTGCCGCGGCTCATGACCAAAAACTGCTATTTTCGCCCGTTTTTCATCGTTTTGGCTTCCGAACTCTGATTTCCTGCAAAACATATAAAAATAATGCATTAAAAGCTCATTTATGCTGATTTAGGCTCAAAATGGATATAAAATAATCATATAAAAGCGCATAAAAATACGCCTAACATCTAGATGCTATACTCTTTTTCTTATGATCAAGACATTTTTCCCATTGGGTTTTGCTTGACGGGGTTTTAACGAGGCAACATGACATGCGCTTGTAGACTAGGCACATGGGGAGTGCCTAAGTCTGTTATTTATGGGCTTTCCTAGTTAGGGTAGGATTAGGCCTGCTTGTATGTAACTCTCTCTATTTAAAGGGATGTCATCAATAAGAATAATACACTGTTTTGCCCTAATTTACTGTTCAGTTATTTTCCGTTCAACACCACTCATTTTTTGGGCAAAAATTGAAGACTGATTTTGACCCGCCCAAATATTAAGTGTAAGACCGCCTATTTTTTTCTTCCCTAGTAACGTTTTTTTTAAAGATAAACGGTAACACTGAATTTGGTGTTACCATAGATACTATGGCAACACTGGTTACTATCAACTGTAACGATAAAAAAATATTAGCATAGATTAATTTTAAGGCATCTATGCTAACACTTTTGCTTGTAACATCGAAATAAACGTTGTTGAAGGCCATTTGTGGCATAGTGAGATACTTCTACCTGTTCCACCCTCCTGAATGACTTCCAGGAAGTGTGCTTGCAAAGCAACGATGATCTTTCAATCTTCGGGCATGTAGAATAGATAACCCATCGTCCCATATGGGAATCCAATGAAACATCCCTTCACGGATCTTGCTTCCAACTTCTCCACCTTAATCTTCTTGACATAGGCGGGACATCCCCAAATCCTAATATGATTAAGACTTGGTTTCCTACCTTCCCACATCTCATGTGGAGTCTTAGAACGGACTTGGAAGGACATATATAAGCAGCAGTAAAGAGCGCATAATCCCACAGGTAAATCGATAAGTCGGTGTAGCTAAGCATTGAATGAACCATGTCCAACAAGGTTCGGTTTCTTCTTTCTGACGCACCATTTAACTGAGGAGTTCCTGGAGGTGTGAGTTGTGACATTATTCCTTGCTCTTTTAGGAACTCGTCAAACTTTGTACTCATATACTCGCCACCTCGGTCCGACCGAAGTGCTTTGATATGATTACTAGTTTGTTTTTCGACTAGGGCCTTAAATTCCTTGAATTTCTCAAAGGCCTCGGATTTGTGTTTCATTAAGTACACATAACCATACCTAGTATGATCATCCGTGGACGTAATGAAATACTGATATTCATCACATGCTGCTTCCAAAGTACCACACACGTCGGTATGGACTAATCCAAGTTTATCAGTGGCTCTTTCAAAAGTCCTTGTAAAGGGGGAATTAGTCATTTTGCCTTCAAGGCAAGATTCACAAGTTGGAAAAGATCCAATCCCAATGGGCTCGTAAGTCCATCCTTTTCCATTTTGTAAACTTTGGTCTGACCAACATGACCAAGTCTAAGATACCATTTCAAAGCTTGATTAATTTAATCCCTACCACGCTTCCTAGTCATAGTGTTCACAATGACTTTGTTACTTAGGTTTAGATGATAAAATCCATTTAACAATGTAGCAGTGCCTACTAATTTATTACCAAAATAAATTTTGCAAGTACTATTACCAATGAAAAATGAAAAGTATTTCCGATCCATGACCGTAATGGATACAATATTTTTATGCCCCTTTGGCAAAACGAGTACATCATCTAACGTTAAAACAAAACCGGATTTCAAATCCAAAAGAAGTGATCCTATATCAGTTACTGCGATACTATGCCCGCTTTCGACAGTAATCATCACTTCCCCAGCTCCAAGCTTCCTACTTTGTTCCAGACCTGATTCATGGTACAAATGTGAGAACTAGCAACTGAATCCAGTATCCAAGAAGTAGAAAGTACAATAGCAGAACAAGTCGTTTCCAAAACTAAAAGTTCTGTACCTAAAGCGCCATGAAGGATTGGACAGTATCTTGCCCAGTGTCCCAGCTCACCGCATTTGAGACATGCGTCCGTCTTCACTTTCTTGCTCTTAGGAACCATCAGGGCCTTGCCTTTACCCTTAAAAGCCTTTCCTTGTGAGCCCATGTGTAACACCCCAAACTAGGCGGATATTACAGTGCCGTAGATCCCCAACTGGGACCCACCAGGCAAATGAAAATGAATGAATTACACAAGATAAATGTAGTACCGAACTACATTACAACAATAATTACTCCGATGAGGAGTTTAGTTACAACACACCAGGACAATACCGAATACTGGTGTATTTAATATGAAGATAAAATACACAACACTGAATGAAACGGAGTATTCAAATGAAAGTCTGCAGCGGAAAATAAAGGACAATAACATGAATAAGTGAAAGATCGGGGCCCCCTACTAGTATCACTAGGACTCCTCGACATCAACATGTTATTCCCGTGCGTTTGCCTTGCCATGACCTGAAAAACAAAATCCCCAGCCGAGGTCAGTTAAACAGAACAACAATCCTCAAGGGTTGAAAATACACAAACATGATTTAACTGAAGTTATGAATTATCCTTAGTTATGAATTACGCTGAAGATGGGTATCATAGTACGCCTGTAGTGTTCTGTGCAAGTGTACAAGACGAATGACCGGACACACCCGTCCTTGTACCTAATTAGTCTCATGGAGGTAATCTGTTACCGTGTGCACAGTCCAATGTATCACTCCCAATACATGGCCATAACGTGCCCGACTAAAAATTCCACCCATCCGCACCCGGCCACGCAATATGAACCCAGAAGGTCATATGAACGAGAATGACCGTAATGAATATCAATGAATAAATAATAATCTGACAAAATCAAGAATGACTCACCGAGATGAGAGTAATAATGAAATGAATGATAGCTCAACGAAAAGATTGGAACCGTCGTTCCTTATGGTCAAGTGATTAATTGACAATAACAAGTTTTAATATGATTAATACAATGATGAATGAGTTATGATTATGAATGATCAACAACAAAAGGTATGAATATCCTTTTAACCGAGTAAGAATTAACTTACTACATACCGATGAAGAAAGTCCTTCCACGAACAAATGTCCTAAATGAAGTGTCGGTCGCACGAACAACCTTAATTCAATACAATTACCGACAATCCGATCAATATACGAATCAAACACGAATATAACGAACTCAAAACGTCGATACGATAAAACTAAGTCCATTGAGGCATTAAAACAAACACGTTGCGTCCAAACTCCGATTGTTTATAATCAAACTTCAATATACCAATATCAAATCCCCCAAGAAGTGTTTCAAACCAACAAAACATCTCCAATACGATCAATAATCCGCTATGAATATCCAAAAATGTGATTATAACAACAATTAGTCGAAAATCCCCAATTCCAACTCGATATTCAAGGTGTTCTTGAATAATCCCTGAATTATCCTTTGAATCCTTATACAAACTCATAATCATATACATATCCCTTCATATAGCATGATTATAACGTCGAAACATCATATCTCAACACAAAATCGAAGTCAAAGTGTTGAAAGAATTACCTCTTGAAGATACAAGTACTTTAATCGAAGAACACGCGTTAGATTGATTATCCGGGCTTCACGATCGAAAGGAGATGAAGAAAATCAAACACCCAAATGATTTGTGAAGGAAAAACCCTCCCTCAAGCCTTCTCTCTCGGTTTAAGGTGAAGAAAAGGAAGAAAAATGGGCTGAAATCTTTGAAAAAATGAATTTATAGGGGTTGACTACCTGCCGGACACGGCCCGTGCCGATCGGCACGGTCGTGTCGCATACCGGCGACAGGACTCGACCGTGTCCTGCTTGACACGGTCGCGGCGCGGAGGGCCTTCCGACATGACCCGTCCGACAGCGACTCGGCATGACTCGGCCGTGCGACACGGCACGCGTGGCGTCTTTGCGACGATTACAGCTTATCCGGAAGGGTTCGACTCGGTCGTGCCAGACGACACGGTCGGGTCCTGAGGCAAACACCTCGGCATTTTCCGGACGAGTACGGCACGGGCCGTGTCGGACGACACGGCCGAGTTCGTTCGGCAGTGATCGGCCAACACTGAAAAAATGAGCGGTTGAGCTAAAACGACCATAACTCTCTCGTCCGGACTCCGATTGACTCACCGTTTGAACCATTGGAAAGCTAACTCGATGCTCTATAATATTGCAAAGATTTAGAATTTTTGGAGTTACCAAAAATTAAAGGTGATCTAACAAAGTCGAACTCATATGAGGAAAGTTGAAACAATGAACAATAACGATACACAACTCGAAGTTTCTACGAACGGTGAACACGGGTGAATGAACATGATTGATGAATGATTATAAATGAGTGAAAATCCACTGAGTTACAATCACCGAATGAAATTACTGAATGATAATGACTGAATTAGAACCTGGTATTACATACACCCCCCCCTTAAAAGAGTTTCGTCCCCGAAACTAAGGGTCAAACAACTCGGGATAACTCTCCCGCATACTATCCTCGGTTTCCCAAGTAGCCTCTTCGACTCAATGTCTGGACCACTGAATCTTGACTAAAGGAATCGACTTATTTCTCAACTGTTTGATTCGCCGCTCCAACACTCGTACAGGACGCTCCTCGTACGAATGCTCATCCGCGATCTCGATATCGTCGAACTGAAGTTTGTGACTCGGGTCGGCAACAAACTTCCGCAACTGAGAGACATGAAACACATTATGAATTCGGCTCAAAGCCGGAGGTAAAGCCAATCGATAAGCTAACACGCCTACTCGATCCAAAATTTCAAACGGTTCAATGAATTTTGGGCTCAACTTCCCCCGTTTTCCGAAACGGACAATACCTCGACTCTGGAATACCTTGACCAAAACATGGTCACCCGTCTCGAACTCTAGTGGTCGACGACGATTATCTGCATATGATTTCTGTCGACTCTGAGCTGTCAACATACGACTCTTGATCAAAGCTACCTTCTCCCGGGCGGCTATAAGCATATCGGGCTCGGTGCCGATTGATTCTGACAAGTCATCCCAACACAAAGGAGATCGACAACGACGACCGTACCAGGCCTCGTAAGGTGCTATCTTCATGGAAGCATGCCAACTATTATTATACGTGAACTCGATCAATGATAGTTGGGCTTCCCAATCGTCCTTCCAATCGAGGACGCATGCCCTCAACATGTCCTCTAATGTCTGAATAGTTCTCTCTGATTGTCCGTCGGACTGAGGATGAAAGGCAGTACTGAGATTGAGCTGAGTTCCCATAGCACGATGAACTGATTTCCAAAAATGAGACACAAATCGACCGTCACGATCGGAAACGATACTCTTAGGAGTATCGTGCAATCTCACTATCTCCTTGATGAATAACTGGGCAAGTCTCTTGGGACCCCAAGTATCCTTAATCTCAAGAAAATGAGCTGATTTAGTTAAGCGGTCCACAATCACCCAGATCGTATTCATGCCACGACAACTCGTCGGAAATTCGTGATGAAATCCATAGAAATGTCTTCCCGCTTCCACTCCGGAATAGGGAGAGGTTTCAGCATACCCGCCGGTCGCTGATGTTCAATCTTAACTTGTTGACAGGTTAAGCATCTCGAAACAATTTCTGCGACTTCTCGCTTTATATTACTCCACCAGTAATTTTGTTTCAAGTCCTTGTACATCTTGCTGGACCCCGGATGAACAGAATAAGGGGTAGCATGAGCTTCTCTCAAAATCGAGTTTTTCAACTCGTCATTCGCCGGTACGCACAACCGGTTCTTAAATCTCAAAAGTCCATCCTCGTGGATCACGAATCCAGGGGTTTTCCCCTGAGCCACATCCTCACGAATGCGCAACAATGCCGGGTCTGAACCCTGATTCTCCCTGATTGCATCCTCAAGAGATGGTGAAATCTCTAACATACAAAGCTGTCCCTGAATTCGCTGAAGCCAGACCTCGATCTCGGGTCTAAGGAATTCCTGTTGGAGCTCCTTCTGAATTGTTAAACGAGCCAGCATCTGCTCCTGAACAGACTTACGACTCAAGGCGTCGGCGACAACATTCGCCTTCCCCGGGTGGTAAAGGATCTCGATATCATAATCTTTGATTAATTCCAACCACCGTCTCTGTCGCATATTTAACTCCTTCTGAGTAAATATATACTTTAAACTCTTATGATCGGTGAATATCTGACAGGTATCGCCATAAAGATAATGACGCCAAATCTTCAAAGCGAACACCACGGCTGCTAGCTCCAGATCGTGGGTTGGATAATTGACCAACTATTTCGAGGAAACATCGGATTTACTTAATATCTTTCGGAGGTTGCCAATCTCGGATAGTCTCCATCTTCTGAGGGTCGACACGAACTCTGTCAGATGAAATTACATGCCCGAGAAATTCACTTCGGACCTCCAGAACTCACATTTGGAAAACTTTCCATAAAGTTGCTCTCGTCTCAACACGTCGAGAACCTGATGAAGATGAACCTCGTGTTCCTCTCGATCACGAGACTAAATCAAAATGTCATCGATGGAGACAACAACAAACTGATCCAAGAAGTCGATGAAAACCCGATTCATTAACTCCATGAATACCGCAGGTGTAATAGTTAGTCCGAACGGCATAACTACGAACTCATAATGACCATAGCGTGTACGAAACGCTGTCCTCGCGATATCCGATTCTCGAATTCGCAACTGGTGATATCCAGATCTTAAGTCGATCTTGGAAAATACTGAAGCTCCCTGAAGTTGATCTAAAAGATCATCAATACGAGGTAAAGGATACTACTCTTGATCATCACCCTGTTCAACTCCTGGTAATCGATACACAAGCGAAAAGAACTATCATTCTTCTTGACAAACAGCACTGGTGCTCCCCACGGGGACGTACTCGGTTGGATATAACCTTCCTCGAACTACTCCTCAAGTTGAATCTTCAACTCCTGCATTCTGGTCGGGGCCATCCGATACGGTGCCTTCGATAAAGGGGACGTACCGGCTCCAACTCACTCCTGAATTCCCTTACTCTATGTGAAGGCAACCAGATAACTCGTCTGGAAATACATCGTCAATCGATGACAATGATACCACGAATGATTGAACATTTCGATCGCCCTAGAATGGTCAATCGATAAAAAAAAATACCAATAATGATTGAACAACTCGATTGCCTTAGAAAGGCCAATCGATGAAGATGATACAAGGAATGTTTGAATAACTCGATTGCCTTTGAAAGGCCAATCGATGAAGATGATACAATGAATGATTGAATGACTCGATTGTCTTAGAAAAGTCAATCGATGGAAATGATACAAGGAATGATTGAATAACTCGATTGCCTTAGAAAGGTCAATCGATGAAAATGATACAATGAATGATTGAATGACTCAATTGTCTTAGAAAATCCAATCGATGGAAATGATACAAGAAATGATTGAATAACTCGATTGCCTTAGAAAGGTCAATCGATGAAAATGATACAATGAATGATTGGATAGTTCGATTGCGGAATTTCTCTGCTTCCGCCATAATAAAATTTCTACTGGAACAACGGGGATTACTTCCCTGAAGCACACATTCGACAACCAACAACGGAAAGATAGCGACCAAACGCTAACAAGCACTGAGGATAGTATCAAGACGGTTAAGCCAACTAATACCGAAAATTAAGTCGTCCTAAGATAAATTCACCACGATTAGATCCATCAATCAATCGCGGTCGTTAAGCTTAATTCGGTATGATTCCGAAAATTCTTCCATCGTCAGGTAGACCGATGGTATGAGGTCCACAAGCAGTAGGACTATCCCGAAATAAGTCTATTCAAGCATGATTCGAAAATGAATGAATGCGGTGTACCAGCATCAAAAGGTACACACAAGTTGAAATAAAATTACGAGTATACCTGAAATCATTCGGGCCACCGGATCGTCGATCCTCCTCACCATATGAATCGGGACTTGCCGCCCCGAACCGGACGCTCCCGTCGATAAATACGAGCTCGAAGTCTATTTGCTTCCATTGTCTTAAACGACGATGATAAAGCAGTCTGATTCTGAAACGCTGGTTGCTTCGGGGCCTGAGATGACACCGGAGCTGACTTAGAGTCCTTTCGGCAAAAACGGGCCTTATGTCCAGAATTCCCGCAATTATGACATGTGATAGACGGCGTCGTACACCTAGTACTGAAATGGCCCGACGCCCACGCTTGAAACAGATGATGGCGGCCGAATCGCTCGGGGCGAGATCCGCGAGATTAGGCGCCGTAGGAGGTCGCTCAGAAACGATAGGACCCGCACGAGGTTTCTTGGAGGTTGACCAACCGCCTTCGGACCGATTACGCTTCGTTGATTTCTTGTCGACAGATGAAGTTTGTTGCTCCGCAATTTCCTTAGCAAAGCAGTTTATACGTGAGAGTCCTCTCGATTAATTCGGCCAGAGAGGCTCAATGATGATTGAGCAACTGCACATGGGTCATCATGGCCTGCATAAAAGTGAGTGGATCAACCCGAAAATCTTCTGATCGAGCCGAGTCCTGGGCACGATTTCCGGCGGCCAGTGATTATTTCTCGGGTTTCGGTCCGCACCGCGCCTCTCCCGTGCATCCTCGACTCTCTCCATCTCAAGTAGGAAGGTCGCATAATGATTATATTTCCGCATGATTAGCACGTTATGATTATGTCATGAGATGATGAAAATGAGTATACATGCTCTAACTTAGTGATTATATGAATGATTTCTTTGGAGTTACATGATTATCCGATGAAATTCTTGAAATGATTATCTTGAATAACTTAACAAGATTGATAATATGATCATCCAGTTGACAACCGAGTAATGAAATGAATTGAGTAATTAATGAGTTAACATGATCGTCCGATTATTAATCGAGTATTGAAATGAATTAAGTGATTAATGAGTTAACATGATCGTCTAATCACAATGAATGATGATGTTTGAGGATTGTTAATTGATGAATGATGAATGAATGACTATTGCCGAAATTATACCATGGCGTTAGAAATCTTACGCTTCTTTCGATCGATTGGCTCGGCATTTGCACAGTCACACGTGACGCGAAAGTCCAATGATACTAGTCCGATGACGATGATTTCAAATGAGACATGACTCGGAAGGTAGTATTCAAAACCACGCTCCGATACCAACTCGTAACACCCCAAACTAGGCAGATATTACGGTCACGTAGATCCCCAACCAGGACCCACCAGCAAATGAAAATGAATGAATTACACAAGATAAATGTAGTACCGAACTACATTACAACAATAATTACTCCGATGAGGAGTTTAGTTACAACACACCAGACAATATCAATCTTGGTGTATTTAATATGAAGATAAAATACACAACACCGAATGAAACGGAGTATTCAAATGAAAGTCTCAGCGGAAAATAAAGGACAATAACATGAATAAGTGAAAGATCGGGGCCCCTACTAGTATCACTAGGACTCCTCGACATCAACATGCTATTCCGTCGTTTGCCTTGCCATGACACGAAAAACAAAATCCCGGTAAATTGATTAAACAGAACAACAATCCTCAAGGGTTGAAAATACACAAACATGATTTAAGCGAAGTTATGAATTATCCTTAGTTATGAATTACGCCAAGATGGGTATCATAGTACGCCCGTAGTGTTCGTGCAAGTATACAAGACGAATGACCGACACACCCATCCTTGTACCTAATTAGTCTCACGGAGGTAATGCTACCGTGTGCACACCCAATGTATCACTCCCAATACATGGCCATAACGTGCCCGACTAAAAATTCCACCCATCCGCACCCGCCACGCAATATGAACCTGAAGGTCATATGAACGAGAATGACCGTAATGAATATCAATGAATAAATAATAATCGACAAAATCAAGAATGACTCACCGAGATGAGAGTAATAATGAAATGAATGATAGCTCAACGAAAAGATTGGAACCGCTGCTCCTTATGATCAAGTGATTAATTGACAATAACAAGTTTTAATATGATTAATACAATGATGAATGAGTTATGATTATGAATGATCAACAACAAAAGGTATGAATATCCTTTTAACCGAGTAAGAATTAACTTACTAAATACCGATGAAGAAAGTCCTTCCACGAACAAATGTCCTAAATGAAGTGTCGGTCGCACGAACAACCTTAATTCAATACAATTACCGACAATCCGATCAATATACGAATCAAACACGAATATAACGAACTCAAAACGTCGATACGATAAAACTAAGTCCATTGAGGCATTAAAACAAACACGTTGCGTCCAAACTCCGATTGTTTATAATCAAACTTCAATATACCAATATCAAATCCCCCAAGAAGTGTTTCAAACCAACAAAACATCTCCAATACGATCAATAATCCACTATGAATATCCAAAAATGTGATTATAACAACAATTAGTCGAAAATCCCCAATTCCAACTCGATATTCAAGGTGTTCTTGAATAATCCCTCAATAATCCAATGAATCCTTATACAAACTCATAATCATATACATATCCCTTCATATAGCATGATTATAACGTCCAAAACATCATATCTCAACACAAAATCGAAGTCCAAAGTGTTGAAAGAATTACCTCTTGAAGATACAAGTACTTTAATCCGAAGAACACGCGTTAGATTGATTATCCGGGCTTCACGATCGAAAGGAGATGAAGAAAATCAAACACCCAAATGATTTGTGAAGGAAAAACCCTCCCTCAAGCCTTCTCTCTCGGTTTAAGGTGAAGAAAAGGAAGAAAAATGGGTGAAATCTTGAAAAAATGAATTTATAGGGGTTGACTACCTGCCGGACACGGCCGTGCCGATCGGCACGGTCGTGTCGCATGGCCGACAGGACTCGACCGTGTCTCACCTTGACACGGTCGCGGCGCGAGGGCCTTCCGACGATGACCCGTCAAGCGGCGACTTCGGCATGACTCGGCCGTGCGCTGCGGACACGGTCGGGCGTCTTTGGCCGGGCATTCTCGCTTATCCGGAAGGGTTCGACTCGGCCGTGCGGGCGACACGGTCGGGTCTGAGGCGAACACCTCGGCATTTTCCGGACGAGTACGGCACGGCCGTGTCGGACGACACGCCGAGTTCGTTCGGCGTGATCGCCAACACTGAAAAAATGAGCGGTTGAGCTAAAACAACCATAACTCTCTCGTCCGGACTCCGATTGACTCACCGTTTGAACCATTGGAAAGCTAACTCGATGCTCTATAATATTGCAAAGATTTAGAATTTTTGGAGTTACCAAAAATTAAAGGTGATCTAACAAAGTCGAACTCATATGAGGAAAGTTGAAACAATGAACAATAACGATACACAACTCGAAGTTTCTACGAACGGTGAACACGGGTGAATGAACATGATTGATGAATGATTATAAATGAGTGAAAATCCACTGAGTGACAATCACCGAATGAAATTACTGAATGATAATGACTGAATTAGAACCTGGTATTACACCATGCTTCTTGGTCTTTTTCTTCTTGTTCTTAGACTTCCGAGATCCAGAAGAAATCATAAGGACAGATTCCTGCACCCGCGGAGTCTTCATCTGAGACTGAGCAGTTACAAGTTTGTTCATCGACCCTGCTAAATTGCAAGCAATTCCATTGCAGTTGAAGTTCATAACAAATTGGGAGAAGGAATCAGGAAGAGATTGTAGGATAAGGTCAGTTTGGAGAGAAACATGCATCCTAAAATCAAGATCCTCCAATCTCTCAATCATAGAGATCATTTTGAGGATGTGGTCCCCGACTTTCTCACCTTCCTTCTGTAACACCCCCGATATATTCAGGAATATTACAGCGCCGTAAATCCTTTACATAAGAATTTACAAGGCTAAAGAATGAAATGACAATAATAGATACCAACTTAAGAAATCACTGATATAAAATACAACAGTCTGGTTCAATACCGAGATTACAAATATCCAATAAAGGGTTATTAATACATCATCAAAATCCAAATTTCATAAATTGACAACGTACTCGAGCACTTATTGAAATCACCAACAAACAACAGACAATAAAACCCGGCCGGAACATCACTCTGCACCCTCGTCGTCATGCATCTCCAGTGGTTGTTTCCCCGCTCTCCTGGATCCTGAACATACACAAATGTTCACCCCTGAAGGGGTTAGCACAACGATGCTAGTACAAGTACACTAATCATACAACAGTGATATAATCAACAATTATATCATAACAAGTTTCTCCAACGAGAAATATTCACAACACATATCATATCATAACAGTTTCAACATACTGATGGTATTCCAACGATCCAGCGCACACAGCTATAGATTCCCATGATGATCCCGTCGGACCAACACATGGTGGAACTACCTGTCCAACGATCCAGCGCACACAGCTATAGATTCACATGATGATTTCCGTCGGATCAACACATGGTGGACAAATAATCACAACATATTTACACGATACAATCACATCATAATTGTCATAATATAAACAATTCTAATTAGAGTACTTGCCTTGGTTCGTTGACAAGAATAAAACTTCCACGAATATCAAAATACTCGAAGGTCGTCCCCTTCGATCAATCACGTGTTAAGCTCGAACCTTAACAAAAGAAATAGCATAGAATTCATTTCATGCCGTACGAACGTCTAACAATTCAACAATTACGGTAGGAAGTCCTTAATATGCAATCTGTCTGGATTGCTTAACGCACGCTACGAGTCCTATGTAGCGTACGTTAATGCTACTCGTTAGCGCACGCAGTACACACAGTCTAGCGTACGCTAACCAGGCATGGTCAGTGCCTCACTGATCAGCCGACTAACTCGCCTGATGACTTAACGCACGCTAAGTTCCAAATGTGGCGTACGTTAAATGCACTCGATAGCGCATGCTAATTCACGTAGCTTAGCGCACGTTAAGCGTGCATGGCAGTTCACTGGAGGGCAGCAGATTACACAAATGGTAAAGTAAGCGAATTCCTCATTGATTAATGTTTGTTATCCGTCTTCATGTTATGTTCATAACCTTATGAATGATCTCATGGATAATAACAACTTCGAGATGCAAGTATACGTATAATCATCATAACACCATAATCCATCTTGATTACAATTCTCATGCGAAGTTGGTGATCTCCGGTTGATGTATTATATTCTACTATCATTATACATATTCAGACTTCATCTTGAGGTGGACTAACAATTCCAACTTATACGAAAGAATATTTCCTAAGATGATTCTTCCTTTAAGTTCTTATAATATCACCTCCAATTCATGATCACAAAGATAACATAAATCATACGGATTGTTAACTTCAGAATGTTTCTCTCATCATTTGAAGTACTAGGATTCCGACTTCAAGGTTCCAACAATAATATCGTAATTGTAGACATTCCAATTTTCTAAACATGATGTTGTTGAATAATTCACTAATGAAATTCAATATCTTGTTAACATGATCATCTTATTCTCCATAACACGAATCTAGAGTTGAAGATAGAATCAGCATACCTTAATATGACGAAATCACTGAACCACAAGGTAGGATCCGACTCCGGTTGGTTATGTGCCACTCCAAGGTGTTACTTCTCTTCAATGATCACTCACAAGTGATAACCAATATTCAAGGATCAATAATATGTGTTCTATGTGTGATAGAAGGATGATTATAGCTCTCTGGCCTCTCAAGGATGAAGAATGGACGAAGGAAATGTAAGCCAAAACGGGTTGTTGTCTCATTTATAATATTCTGCACTTTAGCTAATTAGCGCACGCTACAATACATACTTAGCGCGTGCTAATAAGTGTTGACTCCAAATCTGTCCAGGTTCGTCCGCGGGAATCTTATCCGGGCCCATGTCCCGGCTGGCGCATGTGCTAGCCGCCTACCTCAATAATTCAGTGTCTAGCGCACGCAACTCCAACATACGTAGCGTGCGCTAGTAATAGCCGATAGCGCGTGTTAAGCTACATTCTTAGCGTGCGCTATTACGAGTTTGCATGAGGAAATTTGCATGTTGTTATACTTAAGTACAAGGATGCCAAAGCAAGAAATATCATACTCCAATAATCAAGACCACAAATCCGAATAATACAGGGTTTGAATACATATGAAATACACAGTAATAAATCCGGATATTACACCTTCATCTGGGCACCGAAGAGTTTCTTAGATGTCTCATATCTAGCTGATCGACTGTGCTCACCATAAAGCTCGGTTAAGTGTGATAAGATCTGCCTAGCAGAAGTCATTTTCTCATGAGCTCTCTGAAGCTCATTAGATATAGGGCCCATCATATAACCACGGACTCTAATGTCATCCTTAACCCACTTTTCGTGGTTTTCAACATCTTCCTGGCTGGCTCTGGTCTGCACTGGAGCCGCCAGAATGTCCGCCTCCAAGACGTATCCCAGCGCCTCCATACTGAGGACAATCATCATATTGCGGAGCCAGTCCACAAAGTTTGGTCCGGTTAAGTTGTTCTTCTCGAGTATAATTGCGAGTGGGTTCATTGGCATTATGAGAGTTGTTATTTTGTTTGTCTGCATTAAGTAAGACATATTGATTAGTGACTCGTTTAATTATGATCTGAGTTTAGAATTAAGGTTTTTTCTATTCATTTAACCCAGCTCCCACTACTTTTATCGGAATAACACACTCCCTTGTGAATCCGGAATTATTAGTTCGCTTTACTTCATAGTGGTGATCGACTTCTTTATAAATTTTAATAGAGGGGAGCCGAACAGGTTTCTGGTCTATTAATCTTCATAAAGTGGTGTCCAACACCAACACATCTAATGGATGATTCGATCTTATATTTCCCCTCGTTCACTCCCTTCAACCTATACGGTTTCTATAGTTCGTAAACAAGTTAAATTTATACCATCGACGCTGATCAGTTTCACAATTAAATCTTATCCGGCAACCGAACAGGTTTCTAGGGATAAAATTTGTTCTAACCGAAGGCATCTTAGAGTTTATCGACACTCCCCGAAGGGCTACCCCGATAACTCGGAAGCATAACATATCCGGTTTGGATTTCAATTTTCTAAGAGCTCGATGGAGGGAAGGAAAACCTTGAAACCTTTTAAACTTAATATTTTTTCGTGGGAGAATTTTCGCGATTAATGTTACACTTTGCACATTAATTAATTTAAGCGCGTTTGTGGACATTCATACCATATGAATAAACATACACAACCTAGCTGCTACCAACATGCAGTTCATGGACCGTTCCTAGAATCAAAAATACCGTAATCTAATTACATGTCTTGAGTCTTGAATATTCGTCCTCTCGAATGGATCTTCATCCGGTCTTCGTCATTACATATAAATTTTACATGAAAAACTACATCCTATATACAAATATTTCTAGTAAAATAAATAGGCTTAAAATGGCCTTTAAAACCCAATCGAACAAACGATTCAAAAACTAGGTCCATGAACCACATCACCATTCAAAAGAATGCAACAATCACATTAAAAATAATTAATCTAAATATTAATCCAATCAATATAAATTAATTCATGCATAAAAATTAATCCAATTAATTCACCCAATAGGTAATATGAATTCGTTCAAAGTAATTCGGTCAATCATAAGTATTTTAATAAATTAATTTTCCCTTAAAATGATATACCATATATCATTTTAATCAAATTAGATCCAATTTAAAATACGAGAGATTAATTTTCATGAATACACGGAAAAATAAGCCCGGAATAGGTCCGGAAGGGGCCTGGACCGCGGTCCCAACAGGCCTGGACCGCACGGTAGGTCTTGAATCAGACCTGGACCGCGGTCCCAAGTGCCAGACCGCATGGCAGCCCCCAGAGGCCTGTTTCTGGGACGTCCAACGTCAACCCTGGGCTCGATGTATCCAATATCAATATTTTTCGATTTTCATATCTTCAATATAAATCATATTTCCAAGAAAATAAAGATTTATATTCAGATATAGATTTAAGAAAAATATAACTTCGATGAACAATCAAACATATACCACGATTATAACAATAATGATTTCAAATTAGAAATCATTCGAGGAAGGGTTGGTGGTCCAGTGGTAGGACGCCTACTTCCAAGACACTCCTTTAGGAGAGGTCTTGGGTTCTAACCCCACCAAGGAGGTGAAAGAGGAAGTTTTTCTCTTTATGATCCTCTAGCTCCCTGGGGCTAGCTCGAGCGACCGCTAATCAATGTTTAATCTCGCGTCAAGCGGCAGTGTGGGAGTATTTCCTTGCTGGGAACCTGGAGGTGCTGACCAATCAGTGGCTGTTCTCCCGAGAACTGTGCTGGGAACCTGAGGCGCTGTTAATCAGTTAAGGGCTTCTCCTTGTGCGCAGAAGTGTACAGAAAAGGCATTGGGAATCCTGGAATTGCTCGAGCGACTCGCGATTTGCTTCTCTCAATGGGTTAGGAGTGGGTTCATTGAGGGACTAGAATTAGTCCGGCTAAGCTGGGATCACCTAGTTATCAAAAAAAAAAATTAGAAATCATTCAATCAAACATTCCAAATGCTAAATATCGTATATACGATCGCAAGACCTCGCTCTGATACCACTGTTGGGATTCGACACCTAAAACGAAGGCGCAGCAGAAGCAAAAACAAAAATTACCGAATCCCTAAAGAGGACCGATCTGCAACGTATATACGAATAATAAAAGACAAGAGTTAAGATATGAAAACATACCCTTGAAGTCCTTTGATTGAATGTTGAGGTTGATCTCGGTGACCGCAAATCCAGTTTGATAAGTCCTCGATGATCCAAATGCCAAAAGCACCGTGTCTCTACTAGCCACGCACCGGGAGGTGATTGGAACAACAACTACTCAATTATCCTCTAAGGATACGTCTAGAAAAGAGTAGTAGGAAATGATCTCTCAACTTTGTGATCACTCGAAGTGATATAATTTTTGTTCTTGTTTTTTTTCTCTCTCTAAGAGTGTAAGAATGTCAAGAAGATGAACTCCCCCCCCCCCTTCTCTCTCTCTCTCTCTCTCTCTCTCTCTCTCTCTCTCTCTCTCTCTCTCTCTCTCTCTCTCTCTCTCTCTCTCTCTCTCTCGTAATGGACAATCTCTTCAAAAGAATGATGATGATAATGGTGGTGTTAGTATAAATAACTAAAGTCCATACATAACATCAAAAAAACCCTTTAAAATAAAATACACAAAGTAAATCATACCCAACCCAATAAATTTGAACCATTAGGCAACCAATTACATAAAAAAACTACCATGAAGCTTCATGGTAGGGGGGGGGGGCAAGACATGTTAGAGAGGAGTTGGTTCGTTTTGTTCCGTGAAACGGACCGTCGTGTATCCAGTCCAACTGATACATCTTGGTTCGTCTCAAATAAAATTAATACAATTTATTAATCTAATTAGTTAATTATATTAAGATATTATTCTCCAATAAATAATAATTTATGAATTAAATTAATTATCCAGTAATTTATTTAATTTACCAGACCGACTTAATTTATCCAATAAATTAAATAAGACATCCAATGTCTAAAAATTCACAATAGGAGATCCAATTCAAATTATTCTGTCGTCTCCCTAATGCGCGAGTCGATAGGTCCGTCTCAGTAAGCAATGAGAGGAACCAAAGAGTTATAGCACCACCTAGCCAGTCCCGCGGCCTATACTGTAACCTTACTGAGAACGAATGATAGGAATCATTCAAGAACCATCCTGTAGTAAACGTATAAACCCTCCTTCCAAATGTCCCGATCAAGTTATAGGGTCAAGATCAGTCAAACCCTATCTGTACTTGATGCTATATTTGAGTTAATGCAAATTGAGATCACTGAGTTCTCGTGTATCCAATACAACTAGCTTCAATGCTTTGACCAAAAACTTATGATCTCATCTGCCAATAACCACATAGGACATATACATGTTCATTTACAGGAGAAAGAATCCTATCTTGGTATTTAGTAGAACTTGCTACTTGTCCGTCAAGACGTGCGTCGAGGTTGACCCTCACCTCTCGGTATTCTGGGTCGAACTACTCTAGTGAAAATCTTAACGTCACAAGTACATCCCTACTAAATCCTCAAGTCTAAAGTTCACGAATACCTATCATGAACTCCTATTCCGAAGCCAACAACAAGCTCTGTTGACCCCAATTATTTCTTAAGTTTATTTACTAAAACAAGCTCGTTAATTAAACCTATCTAGGCGATGGATTCAAAACAAGCTCTTCAAATCTCGCTCGCTAGATGCATTAAAAACTAAAATAATGAAATAGGCAAGATATTAAGTTCATAAGCTCGACTTAAGGGATCTCGCTTTTGTGTTACTCAATTGAGAAAATTCAATTGTTTGCTACTCGTGAAATTAAAATTGCAACAATTACGTATTACAACTCAATTTCTAGCATAAGACGTAAAACCCTTAATCTGGTTGGCCAAACCAAATCAAGAAATTATATGGCATAGTAGTAAATCCAATAACGCAAAAGTAATTCAAGAGACTTCGAGTTGAGAATACGCTACGGGATTAAAACATGAATAATTCAAATACGGTTTCAAACTTTAGTAAGAACTAGAATAGAAAATTAGCCGGACATGTTGGCTTTATAAAATATCAAATTAATAATAGGCATAAGAAGAAAGAAATTCAAATGGTGTAGTCTTCTTCCTCGCGCGTCGGTGGCGGCTCGTTTTTTCTTCTTTTTCCTCTGCTGCCCAGCCATGAGAATGATAATCAGATCCCTTTCTTGCTGCCCCTGCCCTCCTTTTTATAATATTCCCTATGTCTTAGTTTCCTTCTTTAATTAGATCTCCTTCCTTCTTATCCTTCTTCAGTTTTTATTCTTTTGGAGTCTTTCCTTCCAAATCAATTAAAATTCCTTTCTCCAGCCTAGGAGACCGATTTTATGCCATGTAGAACTGATTGGGGCGGATTGGAGTCGTTTCTTGGGCCCCAAGTAAGATTATTTTCGGAACAGGGCCGACACTGGGTCACTGAATCGACACTGGGCCACCCAGTGTCGCGCGACAGTTTCTTCATTAAAGCCCAAATCACCTTGGCATGGTCCGTTTGATGGCCCAAACTATTCCTTAAGTTTAAAAACTCCAGCAAATACCTAAATTAAACAACAAATTGCCAAGTGAGGTAAATTGCATCCAAAATATAAATAGGCAGAAAATAACCCAGTGTGCCAACATAAAATTCATTAAAACTCAATAATTAACAATAATATTTGCACATTATTTTCGACCTATCATTTTGCTTTTAACAGGATTTTGATATTACAGGCTGGTATACATAAAAACAGCTGAAATAATAATAAAAAAATTGATTTACAACAATTGTTTGGAACCGATGTAAAAAAAAATTACATCGGTTTTAAGAATAACCGATGTAAAATGGTCCGTTTTGAGCAAAATCAATATAAAATGGTGCACATTTTACATCGGTTATGCTTAAAATCGATGTAAAAATGTATGAAATCTGCACTTTTTACATCGATTATGTCCTGAACTGATGTAAAATGTGCACCTTTTTACATCGGTTACGTTTAGAACCGATGTAAAACTGTTTGAAATCTGCACTTTTTACATCGGTTCGAATTTTTTTACATTGGTTTAAAACCGATGTATATTTAACGTCTATTTTACGATGTGACATTTTACATCAGTTCTACAATCGACGTAGTAAAATATATTTTTTGTAGTAGGGACAAGATCGCACAAGCCATGTCATGTCCCACGGCGGCTGACTGGATGGCGGTCAAACGTGTGTTTCGTTATCTCCAAGACACTATACATCATGGTCTGCTGCTTCGCACACCTAGATCACTCACTCTCACTGCTTATTCGGACTCTGGTTTCGGTAGCAATGTGACTGATGGCAAGTCTACGTTTGCATATTATATCTTCTTGGACTCAGCACCCATTTCCTGGCGTTCTCGGAAACAGCAGGGTGTTGCTTGCTCCTCTACAGAAGCTGAGTATCGAGCTCTGGCGTCCGCCGCATCTGAGGTTTGTTGGCTTTATCATTTTTTCATGAACTTGGCCTCTCACTTCCCTCGCCTCCTAGGCTTTTGTGTGACAATCTTGGAGCCACACGACTGGCCTTGAACGCGATCTTACACTCTCGAATGAAACATATTGCACTGGATTTACATTTTGTTCGAGACCTTTCAAGTAAAAACATTCTTACTGTTTCGTTTGTCACCACTGAAGATCAGCTCGCTGACTTGCTGACTAAGCCGCTTGCTCGTACGCGGTTTCAGAAACATCGTTCCAAAATCTCCGTTGCTGACGGCACATCAATTTTGCGGGGACGTATTAAGGGAGATATGAATATATCAACGTAATTTGTTAGAAATATTTTCTTGTTATCTGTATCTTCTAGAATATTAATTGTATTCTCTAGATAATTGTAATCCTTATTTTTAAGGCATTTGCCTATACGATAACAGTGGAAAACTCCCTTTACACAATTCTCTATAACTTTTAATTTATATTAAATGGTGGCAACAATTAAATTACCAACTACAGTTTAAAATAAATATTAGTGGCCCAACAAAGGTGCTGGCAACAAGGCCAAAAAAAATATATATTCTTGAAATTCTTGTGGCTCATTTCTTGTTATTCCATATCTCCCAATCAAAAGTTTACATTTCATCCAAAAAAATTCATTAAAAAATTTATATTTATCGCTCTTACACAATTAAATTAAAAAATCACAAATACAAATTTAAACTTCATCATACAATTATCATCAATATTTTTTTTTATTTTTTAAACTTAAATCATATATTTACCATCTACACATTTTATTTTCTAATACTTTTACCTAAAGTTTCACTATTTTAACTCCCTCGATTAATATTTGACTGAAACAAGTGCATACGGAGCGTGATTTATTTATATTTCTAGTTTCGAAAGTGGGTCTTGCCATAAGGGGGACAAGGACAACACATTCTTTATTCACTCATTAGTGTTGCTCCCTTGGAGCCTTGTGCCATATATTTAACCAAAAACATCCAAACATAATGATTTGTCAAAAACATCAAAACCACAATGATTCTGACAAACGCATATGAATACTTCTCAATGTCAATAAGTCCTTTTTTTCTAATAATTATTATTTGTTGTAAAATCGGATATTTTATCACTTCACAATATATTATATATATTATGATATATAAGCATAAAAGAGGATGAAAGAAGATGAAGAGATTGGGCTTTTTTTTAGAATGAATTGTGTGTCCAAAGCTCTACCAAAGAGCTCTATTTATAGCTCAAGATTACATGATATACAACAAATTAATATTATTAATTATACAACATAATTGTCTTTATATTAGATATTTCAATCCAATAATTGATTGAATTATTGATTGTTGATCCCACATACCATTATTGGTGATATTATAACACTCCCCCTTTGAAATATCTTATATCATGATATCTCATTTGGGAGCATCACAAGTCTCGTTAAAAACCTTATTAAGAAAAACCGGTGGGATAAAAACTTAATAAGGAAAAAGAGTAAGATTGTGATGCTCCCCAATCCAAAGCATGGGTAGTTCTTCTTTAAAGGTCTCAAGATGATGCATTCCAATATTCTCGAATGTGTTTCTTGAAAACATTCGTAGGAGTGATTTTGTGAAGAGATCTGCCGCATTATCACAAGATCGAATATATTGGATGTCGATCTCTTTATTTCTTTCAAGTTCCCGAGTGAATGCGAAGAACTTTGGGGGATGTGTTTGGTTTTATCGCTTTTGATGTAGCCTTCCTTCATTTGAGTAACACATGCGAGTTGTCCTCGAATACTATTGTTGGTCATATCGACCGGCAAGCCCGATGTTTCTTGAATATGTTGTGTTACCGATCTTAACCATCTACATTCTTTACTTGCTTCATGAAGAGCTATTATCTCAAAGATAGTTTGAGGAAGTAGTCACGATTGTCTGCTTTTGAGATCTCCGTGATATTGCGGTTCCTCCATATGTGAATACATATCCAGTTTGTGACTTAGAATTATGTGGATCGGATAGATGACTCGCATCTGCATAGCCAAGCAAAAGCGGGTTTTGCATTGTAAGAATAAAACAAACCAAGATCAATCGTACCTCGTAAATATCTGAATATATGTTTTATTCCGTTCCAATGCCTCTTTGTAGGACATGAACTGAATCTTGCTAGTAAATTTACTGCAAAAGCTATATCCGGTCGTGTACAATTAGCAAGATACATTAGGGCTCCAATTGCGCTAAGGTATGGTATTTCAGGACCAACTTCTTCTTCATTTTCTTCCTTTGGTCTGAATGGATCCTTTTCAATATTAAGTGTTCTGCCGACCATTGGGGTACTCAAAGGTGTTGATTTGTCCATGTGGAATCTTTTTAATACCCTTTATGTATAATTTGATTGGTATACTAATATTTCATTTTTAGTATGTTCCATTTGTAGACCAAGGCAGAATTTTGTTTTTCCCAAATCTTTCATTTCAAATTCTTTCTTTAAGTAATTCATTGCTTCCAAAATTTCTGCATTAGTTCCAATGATATTCAAATCATCAACATAGACAGCAATGATTACAAATCCGGATGTTGTTTTCCTTATAAAAACACAAGGGCAAATAGGTTTATTCACATAGCCTTCTTTAATCAAATATTCACTTAATCTGTTATACCACATGAGTCCAGATTGTTTCAACCCATATAAAGATCTCTGTAATTTAATTGTATAAATTTCTCTGGGTTTCGATGCTTCAGGTAACTTAAACCCTTCAGGAATTTTCATATATATCAGCATCAAGTGATCCATATAAATATGTTGTAACAACATCCATGAGATGCATATTAAGATTATAAGATACCGATAAACTAATTAAATAACGAAAAGTAATGGCATCCATAACAGGGGAATATGTTACCTCATAATCAATCCCAGGTCTTTGTGAAAAACCTTGTGCAACAAGACGAGCCTTGTATGTTACAATCTGGTTTTTCTCATGTCGTTTCCTTACAAAGACCCATTTATACCAAACAGGTTTCACATTACTGGGTGTGACAACAATCGGTCCAAACACTTTTCGTTTTCTAAGAGAATTTAGTTCGGCATCTATTGCATCTTTCCATTTTGGCCAATCAGGTCTATTTTGACATTCGAATATAGATATGGGTTCAGGATCGTCATCTCCAATTATTATATCACACGCAATGGAGTATGCAAATATCTCATCAATGTGATTATTTCTCATATTCCATAAATTCCCCGTATTAATATAATTAATAGATATCTCGAGATTATTTGTATTTTCGCCATTTTCGTGACCTCCTTATTTGCCTCAGCTTGTGTTTCAACATGATCATATTTTTCATCATTTTGTGTTTCTTTAGCACATTCATTTATATTGGCTATTTTTCTTTTCCGGGGATTTTTATCTTTGGAACCAACAGGCCTTCCTCGCTTTAAGCGTGCTTTAGATGTACTTATATTTTCATCTTCTTTTGGAATTTCAATCCGAGCAGGAGTATTAATACCGCACATGTGACTTTGTCACTCTTTTCATAACAATAAATGCATCTGGCAATTCATTTGCCAAACCTTGTAAATGTACAATTTTTCTTACATTTTCTTCCTATAATTTTGTATATGGATCCAAATGTAATAATGATGGTACATACCATGTTATGTCCTTTTCCACCTGTTTATTACCTCCCCCTAAGGTTGGGAATCTCGTCTCATCAAAATGACAATCAGCAAATCTTGCTTGAAAAACATCACCTGTTAGAGGTTCAAGATATCTAATAATAGAGGGTGAGTCATACCCAACATATATTCCCAACCTTCTTTGAGGTCCCATTTTTGTTCTTTGTGGGGTAGCTATTGGTACATATACTGCACAACCAAAAACTTTTAGATGGGAAACATCTGGTTCCTGATGGTGGATCAATAGGTCCACATATGTCACCTTGAATTCTTTCGAGAAATGTAGGTGATTCCTTTTCAAGTTTGCCTGGTGAATGCCTTATTATAAACTTTCCAAGAGAACAAGCTTCACATAGTTTATTATTTATGAGTTCTACACCTTTCATTGGGTGACCATGTGTACTATTAATTATTTTCCTCATCATCGTGGAGCCAGGATGACCTAGGCGTTCATGCCATAATGTCAATATTTTGGGATCCTCTTTTATTATTGAATTACATTCAGTTTCATGAATATGTGTATAATGTAATCCACGAGATAATTGTGGTAGTTTTTCCAGTATTTGTTTCTTTCCCAAAATATTAGCAGTAATGTACATATATTTCATATTACCTTCGCCATCGTTTCAAGATCATATCCTTGACGGTATATGTCATTAAAGCTCAACAAGTTTCTCTTAGATTTTGGAGAAAATAAAGCATTATTAATGATAAATTTTGTTCCATTTGGTAATATGAATTTAGCATTACCTGTTCCTTCAATCAAGTCCGCGGGACCTGAAATTGTATTTATTACTGCTTTTGTAGATTGTACCTCAGTAAAATATTTCTTATTTTTGAGGATTGTATGAGTTGTGCCACTGTCCGGGATGCAAATGTCTCCAATACCTTCCATACTCAAACTCCTTAATGAATAAGAATATAAGACTAAAAGATGGTAAGTTAGCTTAATATAATAACATTTATTAAATACTTCATACAAACTTCAAATGAGATAATACATATTTCAAACAAGAGAATACAAATAAGAGAATACAAACAAGTATAATAAAGATGCAACAAACATGAAAATCACATATTTATTTATTTATTTTTTTTTTATTTTATTCCATGTCCATGTCCACGTTTGCATCCTCAGTAAAATCTGCAGCTTCTAGGTAAGTTGAGTCGTCCTCAGGTTCATGTTCATGAAAATTGACTTCCTTTTCTTTATTTTTCAGAGATGCCTTATACATTTTACAAATATGGCCTGGCGTTCTACATGCCCTAGCCCAATGTCCCTTTTTCCCGCATCTGAAACAAGAATTTTCATTTTTATTGGATGAACCTTCTTGGACATACTTATCTTTGTCTTGTTGGTTTTTATTAATCATTTCATTTTTGGGAGGCCTAAAGTAATTTCCATAACCACGGCCACGACCTCGACCTCGACCATGAAAGTGGCCGCGACCGCGTCCCCGACCTCGACCTCTAAACCAACCATGACCACCACGTCCTTGATTAGTAGTTGTGGCATTTGCTTCAGGAATCGCTATCACCCCTGTAGGACGAGACTGATGATTCTTTATCAACAGATCATTATTCTTTTCAGCAAGTAAGAGAGCTGCAATTAATTCAGAGTATTCGGTATATCCCCGCATTCTGTATTGTTGTTGCAGTATTAGATGTGACGTATGGAATGTAGCATACGTCTTTTCCAATTTTTCACCTTCTGTTATGATTTTACCACAAAACTCTAGTTGTGATACAATTATGAACATAGCAGAATTATACTCGCTCACACTTTTAAAATCTTGGAATCTTAACTTGTTCCATTCATCAACTAGTGCGGGTAATAACACTTGCTTTTGATACCCAAATCTTTTCTTAAGATTGTCCCATAAAATTTTGGGATCATCCACGTTCATGTACTCTAGTTTTAATCCTTCATCAAGATGTTGCCTCATGCATTTTAATGCTTTTGCTTTATTCATAGAAAGCTCTTTTTCACCTACCTCCGTTTCTTTCATAGCATCTGGCACATTATTTGTTAGAATATTTTCGAGTCCTTTGCACCTGAGATGTGTCTTCACATCATTTGTCCAAGACATATAATTGTCTCCATTAAGATTCAAGGGAGCGAAATCGAGCTTAAGATTGAACATGGTTATCTATTACAAAACATAAAATTGAAATATAATTAACACATAGCTATTACATTTAATGATGTCAACAAAAGTATAATTCAAATTATTACTCAATACAAATACCATTCATGCTTAAATATTAATCACAACAAACCAACTAAAAACTAAAAGAAGAATCGTGACCAATATAATGATGATCACATATGTCTCACTAAAGCAATTGACTTGAGTGTAGCAAATGATGAAATTGAAAAATGTAATAAGAGTGAGGAAAGTCATAAAATATTTACCCATTTTGTAAAAATTGGTAGATATTTTGGAGATGATTAATAAGTGTGGAGTATAATATGAGTATTTATAGATTTGATTTTGAAATATGGCCATTTATGACCGTTGGAGATTTTTTTTTTATTATTATTATTGTTAATTATCATTAAAATTGGTGAATATATTCTTATATATTTAATAAACTAACCGTTGGTAATTAGAGTTTGGGGAATGGAAATTCATATATATATATATATTATAATCTATACAGTTAGTTATAATAATATCACTACTCATATATATATATATATATGAATTATAATCTATATAGTTAGTTATAATAATATCACTACTCGATTATAAAATCTTTCATGACTACTAAAAATAAAATATCACTACTCGATTATAAAATCTTTCGTGGTTACTAAAAATAAAAATATCACTACTCGATTATAAAATCTTTCGTGGTCATATGAATGGGAATTTTGTATTCCTCCATTAGTAATCCTCTACAAAATATAGATGAAGATTCAACTCTTCACTAATAAATGGAACTCTTCAAATAAAAATAGGTTTATTTAGGTCTTACATATATAATTAGTCCATAGTCCAAGAATCATCTTAAAAATAAGATTGAGCTTAGGTCCTTACGCATATAAATTTAAATTGATGATATTTACATAATTATTATATTTGTTTAAATATATTAATTATCATCAATAATGATATTAGATTAATACCATATCTAAATATTATTATTACATAAATTAAATATAAATAAAGTTAATTACATACATTTAGAATTTAAGGATGATGTACCAATATATCGAGTCCGACTGCGGAATGGGATTAAATCGGTAGAGCTCGTGTTGATAACGTGTTGTAAAATCGGATATTTTATCACTTCACAATATATTATATATATATTATGATATATAAGCATAAAAGAGGATGAAAGAAGATGAAGAGATTGAGTTTTTTTTTAGAATGAATTGTGTGTCCAAAGCTCTACCAAAGAGCTCTATTTATAGCTCAAGATTACATGCTATACAACAAATTAATATTATTAATTATACAACATAATTGTCTTTATATTAGATATTTCAATCCAATAATTGATTGAATTATTGATTGTTGATCCCACATACCATTATTGGTGATATTATAACATTATTCTTATTGAATCAAAATCTTGTTTCAAGTTATTCATTTGTTTTTTCTTTTATATATATATATATATATATATATATATATATATATATATATGGACTGACTATGGTGGAAACGCCATTAATGGTGAAATCTAGAAACCAATTGCATTATTAAGTAATTTCATTGCATATTTGTTATTATTTGTTGCATCAAGCTGGTCGCTAGTATATGCAACAAATAATGCAATAAAAATATACATAAATGCATATAATTCTACTCATCTACAGCCGTTAGATCATTAATATCAGTGGCCTACAAAAATTTCTAGATTTCACAAGGTAATTAGTTTTCATATGATCTATTTCAGGTGAGAATAACACTTAAGTTAAGAAATATGAATGAATTTAATCAATAGATCTTGATTAAATGGATGACCTAGATTTATTCTCACAAAAACTTATGCACAGAATGTAATATTTTAGTGGATCGATATTTTGATGCATATAAATTAGGGTAAATTACATTGATAGTCCTTGTGGTTTTATCGGAATTTTACATATAGTCCCTAAGTTTTAGAAATTACATTGATAGTCTTTGTGGTTCTTAGATAAGCACACATTTGGTCTTTAACACTTTTAAAATGACAATAATACCCTTTAGTTTTTGCCCAAACACCCTTTAACCAAAACTTTTATAATTATCTACCAAATATCCAAATACCTCCCATCTTTAGCCTTATCTATTTCTTTTCTTTTTTTAAAACACTAAAAAAATAAAATAAAAATACTAATAGCTTAACATTATTGCTAATACATGAACCTAAAAATATAAAAACCCTTTGAAGCGTAGTAATATAATTAATAAAATGATATAAGAAAATAAGATTCTCGTCTTGACGAATATCGTGAGTAACAATTATAAGTACTATAAAACCAATTGGGTTAATAGGCTAAAACATCATTGAACTCTTCACCAACTTGCAGTTGGGTCACTGAACTCAAAAAGTTTGCTTGTAGATAACAGAACTAAATATAGTTTGCAATGAAATCACTCAACAATTAAAGAATTTCATGACCGTTAACTTTTCTTTGACTTTAACGGTGCTCCGTTAATTTGTGACCAATCTCCGTTAAAAAATTAAAACACATCAGCATGCCACGTCATTTTTCAATCCAAATTTCATTTTTTCTAACGTCCGAAACCCATTTGAAAGTTTTTATTTGTCCAATGAGTTGACTGCAAACTTTTTGAGTTCAGTGACCCAACTGCAAGTTGGTGAAGAGTTAAGTGATGTTTTAGCCTATTAACCCAAAACCAATTACTGTGCATGTTAAAAATTGATGACTGATTGTTTTTCCCATATATACCCTTTTTTATCTATACCAACGGTTTCATATGAACCGATACTTTAAAAAGATGATAAATATAACGTCACAAAAATTTGAATTAGGCATTGAAGAATCTTAATACATATTATATAACTTCTCATTCAATTAAAAATTGAGATAACATATTTTAAGGGTATGAAATATGAATATTATATATATTTAGTTAAAAATTAAGATACATATTTTAAGGATATGAAACTTAATACAATAAAGGCTTTATCGAAAAATACAGAACCAGCAGTGTAAAAATGCTACTTCTTAAACAATTGATACTACTTATTTTAATTATATTACTACCTTTCAAAGGTTTTTTTATATTTTTAGGTTCTCATATTTGCAATAATGTTAAGCTACTAGTATTTTTATTTTATTTTTCTTAGTGTTTTAAAAAAAAAGAAAAAAAATAGATAAGGCTAAAGATAGGAGGTGATTGGATATTTGGCAGATCATTATAAAAGGTTTGGTTAAAGGGTGTTTGGGCAAAAACTAAAGGGTATTGTTGTCATTTTAAAAGTGTTAAGCACCAAAAGTGTGCTTATCTAAGAACCACATGGACTAACAGTGTAATTTCTAAAACTTAGGGATTAAATATGACATTCCGGTAAAACCACAGGGACTATCCATGTAATTTACCCTATAAATTATAATGCAGAGTTTTAAGGCGTAAGTTTGATGCACGAAATGCATATATTGCATGCATAAATCAATCTGGACCGTACATCACACAGATCAATGGTTCATATTTATTGTCAATTCACAACAAAAATCGTTCTAATATGATCCTATATATATATATATATACATATATATATATATTAAAAAAAAAAAAGCAAGACAGTACAGTGTAAAATATCCAACAAAAATATTAAATCATGTTAGAAAGGTACATCTTTAACAATTTCATGCTGGTTAGAAACTGTAGTTCTATCAACATTCCCCTTAAATAACCCTTAGCTTAAACTGAAAATTAAGGTAGAAAATAACAGCACAAGAACAACATAAAGTTGCGAATGTACGTGAAGAGTCGATGCCGGGGATGTTTTCTGAGGCCTGCAAAACAAAACGAAAAATAGTATTATTAAACATCAGCAAGCCAAAAAAAACGCGATTTCATGCATTCCTTCGTGCAAATGTTAAAAAATTCTATATATACTTTTGCATGCGGCTTAGGGAACCACAGTAGAGAGCATTATTCGGTGCAGGCAGTTCTGTTTTGTTAGCATTATCTTCAGGGTTGATAATTCTCATGTAAGTTTCTTGTCCGAGATACCATCTGTCCAGATTCTCTGTCCTAAGGTTCCAGACACCGACGTTGTCGAGAGACACAAACACCGCTGTCCATCCTCCTGCAAAAACCTGCGGAAATATGTATATAGGCAAAATTACAAGGGGGATAGATAAATGTAAGGTAATGTGGCTTTGGATATTATGTGGGACGGTTCTAACCCATGTAGAGATTCAATGTATGTTGGACACACGAGACACACGCCACGTCAGCAAAAATCCGAAATTTTGGATGGAGACTCGAAATTCGAGTTGGTATATCCCACAACATGATGCACGGTGCAAGATACATACCAGTTGCGATTACTAGCATAATGACGACTACTGTACAACATAATCACATTGAAATACAACATAATCATAACTGGTGTATCATGTAATTAACGTGAAAAACGACGCATGGTGTATCACAGAATCACTTGAAAATACAACATAATCACAACTGACGTATCATGTACGGTATATCATGTTGCACAGTATAATTTTCCAAAATTCCCCAATGCATGAGAGTTTTATGCTCAGCATGTGAGGTTTTTTTACAGGCAATTTTGAAATTTTCAACTAGTTCTGGACTAAGTCTGAAATTTTTCTGAAGATAAAGGTTTTACCAGTCAGAATTGAAGGAGCAGTTCTGAAAATTTTGAAATTTTCGGAACAAGGACCAAATATCAAGGCTTAATTTGCAAAATTGGCACGGTAGCTACAAGAAATAGCAATTTCGAGTCTGAATTTTTGCAGTTTAGGTCCACAAATTTCATTCCACTTCAGTTTTGGTTCCATAAGTTCAACAGTGCGATTTTCGTCCCAAATGGTTGTTCCGATTTTTCATCTATTCCCAAAATGCCCTTAAAATGACAAAATATCCAAAAACAAAATGCCTTTGGAAGTTGGACTGAAATTTCAATTTCAACTAAAGCACAAAATCAACATCAACTAATACCCCCATAATTACTGGGTGAAAATTACTTGATCATACAAAATCAACAACTTTCTTCCTACCTGAACAGTCGATCGAGATATCGCATTCCACCTGTTGTACGACTCTCTGTCCTTCTCATTCCATTCACCATATCCCATCCTGCACATCATTAAAACAGTCGATAACCAAACATAAAGAAAAAATAAATTACCCCCCACCCCCATAAATTTTTTAAATTTCAACCATACCCGACTGTGCTGGACAAATCATAAATTTTTCAAATTCAACCATACCCGACTACAAAGAAGGAATAACCATCCATGTGAAACGTCTGCAAGACCGTGTCATTGTTCTGCAATATCATCTCTATAAACCCCTTGTACGTAGCATTGATAACGGATACGTCCATGACGGGTGTCCTGTTCATGGGCTTGTCCGGAAAATCGAGCTTGTAATCGCCCTTCACTTTGTATAAGTCCGCTAGGCGTATCGGAGTACGGGGATTGACGAACGAGATACCATTATATGTAGCTCTTAGTTTTCCGTTAATCGTAAACGGTGGAAGGCTTTTGAGGATGTAGACATCGGTGATGTTGATTGAACCATAGTGAAAAGAGCCTTGTGGGTTGGGACGTGCTCCACTCGCACTACTGTTTTGCCTGACCATATATGTATATGGGCAAATGAGATGAGGATTAAAAAAAATGGGGTCAGCTAACATGAATCATCCTTTAAAATCGTCAAAGGCCGGTTACATAAATAAAATATAAGGGAAACGAAAAGGGAAACATGATAAATAGACAAAAAAGTGAAAATTATCTTTTTAAAAGAGATTCAGAAAAACGTAAATCAATTAATAGCAATTATTATAAAAGAATAAATAAAAATACAAAGTGTAAAGAAATCAGAACCAAAACAATCCATCTCCCAAAACCAAAGGGAAATAATCATTTCTTGGGGGCACCCCACACAGCAACATCAACCAACAATCATTATACGCAAAACCAACAAAAGAAAAGGTAAAACTTTCAAACAACGCAAACCTACTAAGTTACGACCCAGAATTCATCTCTTATTCTGACCAAGAGACTAAAACCTTGAGGTTTAGTCTATTTTTTTTGTAAAATAGTATATAGCCTTCAAATTACAAATACCCCCTTGATATTGTTTCTATTTTTAAGAAAAAACATGGGTTACATATAAAATATACCCTTGAGGTTTAGTCTAATTACTGAAAAAAATTACCTATCTTTCAAATTATAGATACCTCTCAATATCTGTCTCCATTTTACAAATTAAACCCTCAAAAGAGCGGTGTATATCAATATTTTAAAATGCATGAGGCGGGTATGAGGCGCTTTGGCCAAACGAGTCGAGGCGTAAGCCTCGATAAAAACCCTGATTTTTTTCTTATGTGTTTCTCACAATGTTCTAAAAGGCGCTAGGCGGTAGGCGGGCGGACGAGGACCTTCTAGCGCCTAGGCCTTGGAGGCAGCCCCTAGGCGGCTTGGCGCTAGGCGGTTTTTTTTATATATTTTATATTTTATTTAGTTTTATATTTGCATACAAAATGCATAATAATATTCTTTTCAAAAATAGTCTTGGAAAAAAACAACATTCCAATAGTCTTGAAGAAAAAACATTCAACAAGCAAAAGTCACAAATTAAAGTCAAATTTCCATGTCTTCCTCATCTCCATATCCTTCCTCCAATATATGTTCTCCTTCTCCATCGGACTCATAGTCATACTCTTCATCATTTTCCTCCTCTTCCGAGTCATCATCCGACACAAAGTCTTCTTCATGGAGCTCTCTTGTTACGATGTTTCTAGCACTTTTTCTAGGCTCTAGCATTTCACCCGCTCCGATTGCTTCCCAAACCATCTCCCAAGTAAGATCCGAACCAGGCTCAACTTCATCATCATCACATTCAACAATCCATGATTGTCTAGCGAAGAAAACACGTTTTTGGACAAAACGTTAAAAAATAAAATAGAAAAGGAAAAAAAATCTGGACAGATGGAAAAAAAAATCTGGACAGAAAAGGAAACCTAGGACCCGCCTAGCCTGCCTAGGACCCGCCTAGGACCCTCCTAGCCCACCTAGGACCCGTCGAGCCGCCTAGCAGAACCGCCTAGGGGGTAGTCGGGGCGGAGGGCCACCTTCTAGCGCCTAGGCGGCGCCTAGGCGGCCGCCTAGGCCGCTTTTTAGAACACTGGTTTCTCACCACCCACCTCGATGCTGCCTCTCTCCCTTCTCTTTGGTATGTCCTTTTTTTTCTCAAAAAAGGTGAAACGCCTCGTAAAATCACCTCAAAGAGGACCTCAGAGGTGTTCGTCGGGCGCCTCAAGGCGTGCGGCTCAAGCGTTTTTTAATACACTGGTGTATATTAGAAAAATACAAACCTCAAAGGGACATTTATTAACTTTGAAAACTATTGCCGGGATTTTAGAAATAGATTAATGGGTACATAATTTTCAAAGATAATTGGGTGTTTTTTTTGTTATTAGGTGAAACCTCAAGGGTAGTTTTCATAAATTCATCGTACTGCTAAACATGTATTTCCACCTAGAGTACATACAAGGATGAGAAGGAGACACCAACTTCTAATTTCACCAGATAAAGGTGGGGGGAAGAGCTAGACACACCTGATGGACATAGCTTGGTTAAGCGAATATGACTTGTCATAAAAATCATCCGGAGGGCCTGGGAGCGGACCAGAAACGTCTCCTTTCGAGTTAGAATAGTGCAAAACAGCAACACCCGTGACCCTTTGCCAGAGTGATTCATTCACAAATCTAGCACTAGCCACTAGATAATAATCACTGCTTGCATTTTGATCCATGGTAACTAGAAACGAGTAAGATTGCCCGACATGGATGTCCAAGCTCGTATAGTTCTGCTGTGATGTGTAGTAACCTTCCGTCTCAACTAGAAGCAGATTATGGCTTTGAATTCGGAAATTCAAACTAGTGGAGACTCCGACATTATGCACCCGAACACGGTAAGTCTTGCCTGCAATTTCACGAAGAGGAAATTGGTAAACTTAAAAGAATTTCTATTATTAAGAGATAGGGAAAACGATCTTTTTGGCCCCTCTACTTTGAAAAGTTATCAAACAGCCCCCTATAATACATATCGTACGTTTTTAATCCTCTATGATTGCTCCGTTTATCAAATCAGCCATCCGTCCGACTTTCGTCCGTCCTTACACGGGGCTGTTTGATAACTTTGCAAAATAGAGAGCCCAAAAGTGTCGTTTCCCTATTAGATAAAAAGTTGATCAATGATAAATGAACAACAAAATGCACATAACCAAGTAAAACCCAATGTGTTGTAGCCCAAGTGAATGACAAAAGATGCATCATTCAAGTAAACTTATTAGGGAATTTTACCAGGATCGACATTTATAGTTTCATACTCAATTCCATCAGGAACGAGGGACGTGTTGTATCTGTAAGGTCCTTTCCCATTGATAAGAACCCCATCCGGCATACCCAACAGTTTTCCACCATCCAATTCTTTCCGAAGAGCCTAATTATATTTTCGTCAAAAAGGAAAAAAGAAAAACAGATAATATTATACTCTACAATCATCATTCACAAAAAGTAATCAACCACAAAACCATACGAGTACCGCGTACCGTATGATTACGAGTATACCAATCACCGATCATGATGACTATATCACCATCGGGAGCACTAAAAGGAAGAGGAATAATGTCTCGATTCGTGATAATAAAAGGACCGAATCCACCGGAAGCTCTCTGCATGTTAAGTGACGGGAAGTAAAAAAAGCTACCGATTTGATCTTTGACCTGAAACTGGTAAGTCCAGTTCCATTCCGGAGGGATTGGGCAATTTGTACCTAAAACCCCGTCTTGCCATGAAGATCGTCGCATTTGAATCCCAGACCTATACAAAAATAAATAATATGGAAATGAGGTCCTTAAACTAGTTTCAGAAGGCCAAAAGGCGAACATGAGTCGATTTTGTTAAATCTGGATGTTACCATGTGATGAGAAGATCTTCGTCCAACTTGTTCTTGACATTTACCACAACATTGTAATTAGTAGTCACATTCATAACAGGGCCTGGAAATTTTCCGTTGACGGCTATTACCTACGGAAAAGAAAAAAAAGCAGAGAATAGCATGAAAATCATCTCTATGTGTCTATAGTAGAAATATATCCAATTCTACTAGTTTTCGCAATCAAAGTTAAATACAGAAGAAATCGGAAAATAAAATAAAAATCAAAAACCACATTTTTTTTAGTTCATTCCCAACACTTCCAACATTCAGAACAAGCAACACACAAGATCAGAGAGAGGGAGAGGGGGGGGGGAGGGGGTAGAGAGAGAGAAACTCGGGCCAACATTAAAATCTACACAAAAATTAGAGAAAAAAGAGAAAAGAGTTCATTTCACCTGCTGAGGAACACCAAGTGGTGAAGCAGTGATGTAAGAGAGAACCAATTCAAAGTTGACAAACGGGTCCGCACCAGAACACACTCCCGTTAGCAAACCAACCCAAATCCAGTACAGCAGACCAAACGCCCCCATTAACGACTAAGACGACAAACCGAAAAAAAAAAAAAAAATTGATCCAAGTCTGTTCTTCGACTTTCACAAGGTGTCTTTGTTTTCACAAAGAAAACACACAGCCACTCACGAAAATGCACACAGCACAAAGACTGTGTATCAAACAAACTTCCGTTATGGTAACAACTGTGAAATCAAGGAAATAAATTTCCGAGTGGATTTTCAGTGTTTCTCATTTCGGCCCAGAATCCCATTCAAATATAGTGTCAATTTTGTTCTAGGAATGTGTGGGGGTGCCGTTTGTTTCCTTTCCTTACCGCTTACTTGTTAAGCCGGTTAGAATTCCGTACGTTAGAAAAACAATTTATTTTTTCTTTTATTGCTCCAAATAATCATTTTTTAGTTTAGTGTCCAGAAAAATTATTTTAGTCTTTCCTCCTCTAAAAGAGTGAAGATGATATCAAACATTTTATTCTAAAATATCCTTCCATATTTATAATTATAATTATTACGATATATTTTATAATAGTATTATTATACCCTAGACTATTTCCATTGTATATGAATAATATTTTTTTAAATAAACAGTTATTTTAATAGATGAAATACGAATAGTCTAAAAATTGAATAAACTACAATTCGATTACACCTCCATAAATACCACAAAAAATAAATCATTTTAATACTAAAACTTATTGAAAATCAAATTTAATTCCAAATAGTAAAAGATGAGCAATTGGTTACTAGATTTAAATTGACCAATATATTTGATTTCCACAATATCCCCCAAATGATAATTACTAATACCACATGTAAATATTTAATTTATTATTAATATTATTATATACATTATAAAAGTGGTTATAATGAAAAATACATACGGATATTTTTTCCTTGTGTGATTTTTATCACATGCATAACGTCATTTGTTCTAAAGATTGAAGGAAACTATAATATTATAACACATAAATACGATAGGGAATAAATTATTTTAAACCGTCTAATGTTCAAAACTAAATTCTCTCCCTCCGTCCATAATTTCTTGACCTAAAATATTGGGAACGATATTTAATATATTGTGTTGATGTGTTAAAGTGATTCTTTTGGGTTTCATTTATTAGAGTAGATTAGTTATTTTAATTGTTGGGTGATGTGTTAAAATCACTGTTTTAAATAGCGTTTCATAGCGTATAAGCTATAAGCATATAAAATTATGTATGTGACTACGTAGCGCATCCAAAATAGAGTTTTGGACAAAAAACGTAGGATTTTTGATGACGTGGCACGCTTTTATCCAAATAGCGCAAATAGCGTAGGCTATTTGAGCTATAGCGTAAATAATACTAAATAGCGTGGGCTATTTGAGAAAATTTGATTTTTATCATATTTTTTATTTTAATTATATATTTTTATACAAATATTTTTTAATTATTGTTTTATTACTTTTATATCTATATAAACTATAAAGTTCTATTAAATGTATTACAAAATATAGTTTTTTTAATAATTCTTAGATATATTAGTGTCAAAGATAATGACAAATAACCAATGATAAATAACCGATAGGAAAAACTTGTTGATGAGTTCATTAAAAAAACGGTGGATTGTAAATATGATATTTATACATTTATTTTCATATATTCTTATTTTAAGTGTCACTAGTTATAATTTTAACTTGATTTATATTAACTTATGATAAAGAATTATATATTATATAGATATATTTTATTTTTTATATAAAATAGTAGAAACGCTAAACATACGTTATACGCTACGCTATTTGCGCTACGCGCTATCAAGACAAAAACGCTGCACATCAACGCTGTGCTATTTAAAACACTGGTTAAAATGATTCTTTTGTGTCCCATTTATGGACCCATCATGTATTTTAATAATAATTTATGCAATTGACGGGTATAAATATATATTTTATTATGGGGTGTACTTCCTAAAATAGAAAGGTTCAACAGATTGTGGACGTCTGAATAAAGCAATAGTGTCAACAGATCATGGACGGAGGGAGTAAAAGAAAAACAGTTAAAGCTAGCTATTATGATTTAAGATCATTTGAGGACCAAACTTTTTTACATACTGCGTGGATTAATCTCAGCCCATCTTCCTCCATCTTTATTTGATCTAATGAATGAGATTAATCCCAACAATTTAAAACACCCACTTTCATCATTTTTCTTCAAATATCAATATCTTTCAAAGCGGTTAATCGTTAAGTCAAAAAAATATCACGTTCTGACGAGCGTTTAATTATCTTTCTATAGATAGGCACTTTGATATACTTTCGACAATTTTTTTCCGCTTTTTCACGTTTTTTCGTAGAAAAAATCATATGTGATATATCATATATGATATTACATATCACATATGATATGTAATATCATATCATATATGATATTACATATCATATATGATATATCACGTATGATATTTTTCACGAAAAAAGCGTGAAAAAATGAAAAAAATTTTTGTCGAAAGTATATCAAAGTGCTTTATATAGAAAGATAATTAAATGCTCGTCGCGATAATGTAATTATTTTAAACGCGATTAGCAGTTTAAGATATTTAAATTATAAAAAATGTGTGAAATATTAAATGCTTTTAATCTCAACCATTGATTTCTTTCTGGATGGATGGTGGGGATGAGTCCCTTGGTATGTAAGAAAAGTTTGGTATTTAATATAACTCTACTCAGCTATTATACTATGTCAAAAATCATATATTTAAGATGACCTCCCGCACAAGCCTCATGGGTGGCGAGTAGAAAAATCATAGAGTCTATAGAGGTTCTGTGTTCTCATGACGTGTGAAGGGAAATGTTAAATTTGAATTCATTCTCGATCGGAAGAGTGTATATAGTCTTGAGAGGCTCAGTTCAGAAGATTCCTTCGAACAAAATGATATGCAACAATCTAGCTCCTTCGTAATGCAAATTTATAACTTCGCTAACAATGCTTGGGAGGCTGGTGACTTGTGAGGAGTTAGCTAAATTTGGTATACAAGTGAATCAAACTTGCAGTTTATGTCATTAAGGTGAAGAGACTTTTGTTGATAGCCCATCCACCTTGTCGTCCACGTAAGCACTCCAGGCAGCCGAACCGGCCGATCACCAACAAGCCGGACCGGGAATGAACCCGATTTCCTCCCGGGCTCGTTAAAGACCGGACCGGGCAGAGATACCAAGACCGACCTGTTATTCAGACCGGAAGGACCGAGCAGATCGAAGATAAAAAACGCTCTGACTCAAGATTACGACAAGACCGACCAGAACGGTGGGAGACCCGAGAACCGACCCCAGTGGATAAGCATCGCCATAAGCATGCGGGACAGGCACACATGCCAATTAATGCATGCTGTCATGCCCCTTCCCGAAGCAAGCCTCAGAAGCCGCCACGTGTCTATGGCATGTTTATACTCTGACAAGTGTCACTACCAAAATCGGGGGTTTAGCCGACGACTCTAAGTCGTCGGCTAAAGATCAAAGTCGTCGGCTAAACACCCCAGTCGTCGGCTAAAAAACCGTCGGCCGATATTCGTCGGCTATACACCAATTAATATCACAACATACCAACAATACATCCAATTCAACACAATACACCAATTAATAAGACAATACACCAATAATACATCAAACAAATACAATAAATTCATCAAACAAATGAAAACTAAATAAAACACAAAAATCTAAAAACTAAATAAAACCTAACCTAATAAACTAAAAAATAATAAAAACTACATGAAAAACAACCTAATTACAGATAAAATTAATACACTAAAATCCACAAAAAAAACGGGTTGCCTGTGCAGTGGTCGGGCGGCGGGCAAACGGTCGAACGGCAGTGTTCCGGCGGGTGGTTGACGGGCGGTCTGGTGTCGTCGGGCGGCTGACGGGTGGGTGGGGGAAGAAAAAAAGAAGAAAAGGAAGAAGAAAGAAGAGAAGGGGGTATATATATATTTAGAGGTTTAGCCGACGACCTAGATCAAGTCGTCGGCTAAACCCCAATTTTTTTGTTTTTTTTTCGGATGCCGAGGAGAACTGAGGACGATATATAATTTTAAATTCGAGGTTTAGCCGACGACTTGATCTAGGTCGTCGGCTAAAGTACTAAAGTATATTATTCTTTTTTTTTTTTAAAAAGTGTTTAGCTGAAGACTTGATATAGGTCGTCGGCTAAATCGTTGCAATATTATTTTTTTTCGAAAGGGGTTTAGACGACGACCTAGATCAAGTCGTCGGCTAAAGTATACTATTTTTTTTTGCGAAAGTGGTTTAGCCGACGACCTAGATCAAGTCGTCGGCTAAAGTATATTATTTGTTCTTGAAAACGTGTTTAGCCGACGACTTCCTCTTGGTCGTCGGCTAAATCGTTGCAATATTATTTTTTTTTTCGAAAGGGGTTTCGCCGACGATCTAGATCAAGTCGTCGGCTAAAGTATATTATTTTTTTTTTCGAAAAGGGTTTAGCCGACGACCTAGATCAAGTCGTCGGCTAAAATATATTATTTTTTTTTTTGAAAAAGTGTTTAGCCGACGACTTGATCTAGGTCGTCGGCTAAACCGTTGCAATATTATTTTCTTTTTCGAAAGGGGTTTAGCCGACGACCTAGATCAAGTCGTCGGCTAAAGTATATTATTTTTTTTCGAAAGGGGTTTAGCCGACGACCTAGATCAAGTCGTCGGCTAAACACTTTTTCAAAAAAAAAATAATATACTTTAGCCGACGACTTGATCTAGGTCCGGCTAAACCCCTTCAAAAAAAATAATATACTCAAGTCGTCGGCTAAACCGTTGCAATATTATTTTCTTTTGAAAGGGTTTAGCCGACGACCTAGATCAAGTCGTCGGCTAAAGTATATTATTTTTTGAAAGGGGTTTAGCCGACGACCTAGATCAAGTCGTCGGCCAAACACTTTTTCAAAAAAATAATATACTTTAATGACGACTTGATCTAGGTCGTCGGCTAAACCCTTTCGAAAAAAATAATATACTTTAGCCGACGACTTGATCTAAAGTTAATAACTTTCAAAAAAAATAATATTGCAGCGGTTTAATGACCTAGATCAAGTCGTCACTAAAGTATATTATTTTTTTTTCGAAAGGGGTTTAGCCGACGACCTAGATCAAGTCGTCGGCTAAAGTATATTATTTTTTTTTCGAAAGGGGTTTAGCCGACGACCTAGATCAAGTCGTCGGCTAAAGTATATATCTTGATCTAGGTCGTCGGCTAAACCTCTTTCGAAAAAAATAATAATATTGCAACGGTCTAGGTCGTCGGCTAAAGTTTAACACTTTAGCCGACGACTATGTTCAAAGTTCAAAGTTTAGCCGACGACTATGTTCAAAGTTCAAAGTTTAGCCGACGACACTTTAATGTCGTCGGCCGTTTTTTTATTGGTCGTCGGCTAAAGTGTGAATTTTGGTAGTGTGTTTTGGGCATATTCCCCAACATTCTCCAATTGTCATCTCTTAGTTGGCTAAGATTATCTATATATAGAGAATATGTACAAATAATGAAAGGACTTTTGGCATTTATGAGAAAAGAGAAGAGAGAGGGAAAAAAGAGAAAATTTGTAATAAGTGAGAAAAACAGATAGACCGGCACAAAATATTCAGCTCGGCTCTATTTCATATTAAGCTCATTAATAAAATTTAGTGATCCAATCATTTTCATCTTGTTTATTATTTTCTACGTGGCTTCGATCCATTCGTCCAGACCAGCACACGTGACGTTGACCAAATCAGACGTCAACAACTTTGAACCATCTTTTCTTTCTTTGTCAGTATTCAGCCAGAGTGTGGCAAGAGGTTAAAATGTGGGGAGGAGTTGATTGGAGCAATGGAGATGAGTTGATAGGAGCAATGGAGACTGGAATACTGAGAAATATTACTTGGTTTCTCAATGTGGGTCAAATATGGAGAAAGAGAAGCTCTACAGATTGATGATAAGTGTAGTCATCTACTTTGTCTGGAAAGAGAGAAATAGCTAGAGATTCGGAGATGATAAACTAGTTGGGAGCAAATTTTTAGACACTGCCAGATTACTATAGCTATCAACTGCAGGAAGGCTATGAAATTAGGCGGTCTGTTTACTTCTTAATAGTTGTTGTGTAGCTGTTAGAGTTTTATGTTGGTTGGGGGATTGTACTTGTTTGTTTCTTCAAGGCATTTGATTTAAAGAAGAACTTTATTTACGATAAAAATTAATAAATTCTCTTACCAAAAAAAAGACATCCCGTATTGTGATATTTTTTTAAATTGGTTCACCGATGATTGTTCTCAGTCGTCAAAAATATTAATCTCACGCATCGAAAAACAATAATCAGGATGCACAAGCTCACACATAATTTAAGTTTTGATTATAAACATGATGAAATTGTTTGAACAAAAGGTATGCACCTACATAACTACCACAAATAAAAAATTATTTATGTTGACGTCTGATTTGGTCAACGTCACGTGGGCTGATCTGGACGAATGGATCGAAGCCACGTAGAAAATAATAAGAGGGACGTATAAACAGAATTAAAAATATTGGACCATTAAATGTTTATTGATGATTTTGATAAAGAGTGGAGCCGGGCCGAAAATATTTTGGCGTCCGTCTGGTAGTCTTGTTAATTACAAGTCTTATCCTTTTCTCTTTCTCTTTTCTTTCTTTTTTATCTCTCTTTTCTCTCTCTTATCTCTCTCTCTCTCTCTCACTTTTTCCAGCTCTTTTCTAAAGTCCCCTTTTTGTGCCTTCTTGGCGTATATATAGGTGTTTCACCATTCATGAGAGGACAGAGGACGATTGGGATGAATATGCCGATGACATGTGTCGCGATGGAGGTGACTCCTTTGACACGTGTCGTCTTCTTACGTGTGCTTTGTGTAGGGATATGACAACTCTCACTTACCGTCTGTCTGCTCTTCGGGCTTTCGATATTTATCTGTTATGGCCGACAATGAGGTCGGCCCTTGACCTCCCCGCTACTGCAGTCGGCCTTATTCGTGATTATGGTGTTTTCATATAGTGGTCTGCTCGGCCTTTCTGTCCGGATTCCGGTCGGCTCAAGGTCTCTGCCGGTCGGCCCTTTGTGCGAGAAACGATCAAGTTTATGACCTGCAGCTCGGATCGGCTCGGCCTGACGCCCGAGGCGCTAGGTGGACGCCAAGGCGGATCGACTACCAACAAGGGCCCCGAGTCGAGTGGTCGTGGGTTGGCCGGTCTTTGGAATCGTCTCGCATTGAGGTCGGTCCGATTGGAGGTGGATAAGATCCTTTGAAGGGTCATATCTTCGAGAGTCGCATCGATTTGACTGGGATCTCCAAGAGTCACAGCGAGGGGGACGCGTGGCGGGATGTAATTCGTCGCGGTGTCTCACGCGTTCTTAATTCTTGCGATGATTATGAATCGCCGCTTTAGTAATTAATGCCCCTGTCTTCTCCTATAAATATAGAGTGTATTCTTCTTCATTGCTTCCTTCGCCATTTTTACTGCAGAGAGAGATCTTTTTCCGGCAATTTTTCTTCTTTTCGGGTTTCGCAGACTTCCCCGGTAAGCTTGCTCTTCCTCCTCTTTTTTCTTATTTTACGATGTCGGAGCGGAGGAATACGGCGGAGGAGGCGGTTGTGTCCCCAGATCGTACGGAGTGGCGGATTTGTCGATAGGTGATGCTCCCGTTGACTGGAGCGACGAGAATGGAGGCGAGGTCGCAAGGTCGCCGGATTCGGGGATGCAATTTCGGAGACGTGGAGGTGGCGACGTCGTTGACGGCGAGTGGCGAGATCGGTCGGGTTCGGCCTCGGCCGTCTCCTTTGTCGAGGCGGAATGGGATTCGGCCTCGATATGCGGCATGGTCACCGATGGGCGGTTGGAGGCTTGGCGGGCGATTTAAAATACCCGCGGTGGTGCGGATGTTTGTTCCGAACCCGGAGGAGAGACCCCACACCCCTCCTGTTGGATGCACGGCGGTGTACTACCGCTCTCTGTTGTCCAGGCTAAGATTCCTCTGCCGTTGGTTCTTTCCGGTGGTTGAGGCGGTGGGGCCTTTGCATTGCCCAAATTCATCCGAATTCTTGGGCCGGATGGTGGGTCTTTTAATTCTTTTAGTCGGCATGGGTGGCCCGAGCCTGGGCCAAGAGATTAATAGTCTCTTTTATGGAGGTCGGTCCGATCTGGTTCCTACTGTTTTATTTGTGACCCTGCACGCGATGTATAAGGATTTGGTGGAGGTGCCGAGACCATCCATAGCCTGGAAAGACCCGGTGGTTCTATGTGGGGGGACCGTGGCCGAGCTCGGTTGATGAGTGGGAACCAGGCGTGATGGACGCCGAGCTCCGGTCCCCGAAGACTTTGTTGCCAAAATGAGTAAGTGTTGTGTTCTTCGCTGCCGTACCTTTTTGTCGACGCTCATAATTTGTTGTTTGTGCGTAACGTATTCCGGCTTCAGAGACCTCCTCCTTGTTCGACGAATAGGTTGAACGGCTCTTGGATCTTCCGTTGATCGGAGGAAGTCATACCTTTTGATTACCGAGGACAATCTCTGGCCGGGGCTTGATCCACTAACCCGAAGAATGTCTTCATCGAGTAGCCTCTTTTTTTTTTTTTTTTTTATATTTCTTCTTCATCCAGCCCCAAGGGTAGGAGCTCGATCGACGGAAAGAGACGCTGCGCAGCCGGGTGGCGAGGCTGGCCGCAGAGGCCGCCGAGCGTAGGGAGCGTGCGCAAACGGAAGAGAGTAGAGGCCGAGCTCGAGGATAACTTGACCAGTGGCCGAGGGTTTCCCCTTCCCGAGATCGTCGTGCTCGCTTTGAGCCACTGCCGGACAGCCGGCAAAGGGTAAGGAGCCCCTAATTGATTTGGAGGGCCACTATCTCTCGATGAATAAGGATCGGGAAGAGCCTTGTGCCCGGATGAAAGGGCGGAGACTGCTACTGTTCCTCGACTACGTCCAGCGCCACTCCCACCGCCGAATCGCTCGATCGTGTTCCCCTCGGTGGTTGAGTCCACCATGTTCCCCTTTTGGGCCGGACGCCAAAGATGGAGATGGTGACCAACGATATGGATCCGGCCGAGATCCATTTTGGAAACGCTATTCGGGCCGGGCGTTGTGCACCTATGTGAAGGCTGGGAGCCGATCGCCTCACTGGGAAACATAAAAAGGCAGAGGCCGATCTCAAGGCCTTACAGAGGAACACCATCTCGCCTTCGCTTATCAAATCTTTGGAGGAGGAGATGGCTTCTCGAAGGGTAAGATGGAGCTCGGAGAGCCGGGCCTTTGAGGCCGAGATATGGAAAGGGAAGGCTGACGAGATGGCCGCGGCGGCTGGGAAGGCGCAAAAACAGTGCCTGGACATCAGGGCCGAGTACGAGGCTCACTTGCAAAGCGCTAAGGCCCAACTTGAGCAACTGACCGAGCGGGTTCGGACTTGCGAATCTGCGGGTTACGACAGGGGCCTTGCTGACGGAGCGGCTGCTTTTCAAAAGACGCCCGAGTACGAGGAGTTGATCAACCTTAACTACGTCTCCACTTGTTATGAGATGTTGGATCTCATGAAGGAAGGGAAGACCGTTGAGGAAGTCCAGGCCTACATAAAGTCCCAGGCGGCCGACCTGAAGGTTGAAGCTCTCGGGGATGATGAGTCGAAGGCCGCCGAAGCTGTCGAAGATCCGGAGGAGACCTTGTCTGGAGGAGGTGGGGGGCAGTCTTCTCAGGCGGCCGATCAGGAGGACAAGGCCGAGTAGACTTTTTGTTTTATTCCATGTATGGCCTGCGTGCCACTCTTCCTTGATTTTTGTATGGAACTTATTTCGAGTGAATACGATCTTTTTATGGCTTTTGTTGCCTTTTTGTGTTATGGGTCAGATTGCCGTTTTTTCTGCCGGATGGGCCGATCTTATAAGGTGCCGAGGCGAGCTCGGACTTTCAGTGCCGGGTGGACCGGTCTCATAAGGTGCCGAGGCGAGCTCGGACTTTTAGTGCCGGGTGGACCGGTCTTATAAGGTGCCGAGGCGAGCTCGGACTTTCGATCTTGGGTGGACCGGTCTTATAAGGTGCCGAGGCGAGCTCGGACTTTGAGTGCCGGGTGGACCGGTCTTATAAGGTGCCGAGGCGGACTTTTAGTGCGGGTGGGCCGGTCTTTTGAGTCTTGAGGCGGCGAGCTCGGACTTTTAGTGCGGGTGGACCGGTCTTATAAGGTGCGAGGCGAGCTCGGACTTTCAATGCCGGGTGGGACGGTCTTTTGAGGTGCCGAGGCGAGCTCGGACTTTAGTGCCGGGTGGACCGGTCTTATAAGGTGCCGAGGCGAGCTCGGACTTTTAGTGCCGGGTGGACCGGTCTTTTGAGGTGCCGAGGCGAGCTCGGACTTTTAGTGCCGGGTGGACCGGTCTTATAAGGTGCCGAGGCGAGCTCGGACTTTTAGTGCCGGGTGGACCGGTCTTTTGAGGTGCCGAGGCGAGCTCGGACTTTTAGTGCCGGGTGGACCGGTCTTATAAGGTGCCGAGGCGAGCTCGGACTTTCAATGCCGGGTGGACCGGTCTTTTGAGGTGCCGAGGCGAGCTCGGACTTTTAGTGCCGGGTGGACCGGTCTTATAAGGTGCCGAGGCGAGCTCGGACTTTTAGTGCCGGGTGGACCGGTCTTATAAGGTGCCGAGGCGAGCTCGGACTTTCAATGCCGGGTGGACCGGTCTTTTGAGGTGCCGAGGCGAGCTCGGACTTTCAATGCCGGGTGGACCGGTCTTTTGAGGTGCCGAGGCGAGCTCGGACTTTTAGTGCCGGGTGGACCGGTCTTATAAGGTGCCGAGGCGAGCTCGGACTTTCAATGCCGGGTGGACCGGTCTTTTGAGGTGCCGAGGCGAGCTCGGACTTTTAGTGCCGGGTAGACCGGTCTTTTGAGGTGCCGAGGCGAGCTCGGACTTTTAGTGCCGGGTGGACCGGTCTTTTGAGGTGCCGAGGCGAGCTCGGACTTTTAGTGCCGGGTGGACCGGTCTTATAAGGTGCCGAGGCGAGCTCGGACTTTTAGTGCCGGGTGGACCGGTCTTATAAGGTGCCGAGGCGAGCTCGGACTTTCAATGCCGGGTGGACCGGTCTTATATTCTTGGTGAAATCAATATCCTAATAAAGATCACAATATCACAGGATATTTACCTCTTGAAGCGTAGTGGTTGGAACTTTTGATCTCTTCCTCGAAACCTGGGGCCGAGGCGAACTCGGTCTTATAGTGCCGGAGGAGCCGGTCATTCGAGGTGCCGAGGCGAACTCGGTCTTATGGTGCCGGAGGAGCCGGTCATTCGAGGTGCCGAGGCGAACTCGGTCTTATGGTGCCGGAGGAGCCGGTCATTCGAGGTGCCGAGGTGAACTCGGTCTTATAGTGCCGGAGGAGCCGGTCATTCGAGGTGCCGAGGCGAACTCGGTCTTATGGTGCCGGAGGAGCCGGTCATTCGAGGTGCCGAGGTGAACTCGGTCTTATAGTGCCGGAGGAGCCGGTCATTCGAGGTGCCGAGGCGAACTCGGTCTTATAGTGCATTTTGTTTCCGCGGTGAACATAAAATCAAATTTTATTGACTGTACCCCAATGGCATTCAACAAATGAATTGACCCTTGGTCACTTACATATTCTAGCTAGCCACCTCCGTTCTGACGGGCTTCGTTACTGGGATTCAGGAGGTCCCGTATCGGGCCCCAGTGCTCATTTTAACAATGAGGTCATTAGCCTGGAAACTCTGATAATCCTCGGATGTTTCGTAGAATACGTTCCGCCTTTTTGGGCGACGAGGTCCAAGTTCTCGGGGTCATATTGACCTTGTTCTTTGAAACGACTTCTCCTATGGGTGTATCCCAATTTCGACCGGGGTCATCGTAGAACGCCTGGGATTCTTCTTGGGTCGGTCGTCGCGATGCGGTCGATGACTCGGTCGGTCGGGCCCCTCTTTTCTTACATTACTCCTCGGCTCATTTTAGTTTCACCGGATTTTCCACTTTTCACGGCTTTTTCATCACTTGGAGTTTTGAGTCTCGTGGTGGCCTCTAACGATCATTGGTCGGGTGATTATGGGAAACCTCCTTTATGGATTACTTTTGCTTTGACTTCCATTCCTGGTAAGGGCCGCCATCTTTTCTAACACATGTCTCAATACTGGGAGATGCTTTCGGAGTGGTCCATTACCATTCGGATTACCGGGACCTCGCGGGTGGATGGGAATTAGAAGGAGTTTTCAGATGTTGCAGTGTATGTTGACTGCAACTTTAATTTGAAGGACACGAGGACTCTTTGAGACCTTCCCTGGAATTTTGAGCGACGCTCAATATCCTTCAAATTATGACCTCTAAGGGGTCAGCCGAGCCGAGCAGGAGCCCGTGATCACGATGGCTCCTGTGCTTTCAACTTCATATTACGATGATTCCTATGCTTTCGACTCGTAGTTACGATGATTCCTATGCTTTCATCTTACCATCCCTTGGTGGGCGTGGTTATTTCCGGATGAACACAAGGTGTGTCAAAATGCTCCGCCATCAGACTGTCTTTCAAAACATCTGCGTGCTGATTGCAGTTTGGCGCGAAGCCGTGTTCGTCCTGTGCACACTAAGAATAGTCCGATACGTCCATGCATGATAGAGAACTTCTTAGCGTGTATACCTCATAACGGTGTCCTCCATCGCATAACGGGCCCTTTGGACGGGCCTGATGGTAATTCGTCACTTGTGGTTAGAGATGGAGAATCCTATACTTAACAAGAAATCTTTTAAAGAAAAGCATAGGATTGGCTTGCAATATGAACGAGAAAAGCGTAGGTTGTGGCGGTTAACCACAAGGTCGCTTGCAATATGAACGAGAAAAGCATGGGTTGTGGCGGTTTCCGCCGCAGCCGGCCCCCTCCTTCTAGCGCCAATCTGTTGACGTCTGATTTGGTCAACGTCACGTGGGCTGATCTGGACGAATGGATCGAAGCCACGTAGAAAATAATAAGAGGGACGTATAAACAGAATTAAAAATATTGGACCATTAAATGTTTATTGATGATTTTGATAAAGAGTGGAGCCGGGCCGAAAATATTTTGGCCCGTCCGTACAGCTGGTGCTTGTTAATTACAAGTCTTATCCTTTTCTCTTTTCTCTTTTCTTTCTTTTTTATCTCTCTTTTTCTCTCTCTTATCTCTCTCTCTCACACTTTTTCCAGCTCTTTTCTAAAGTCCCCTTTTTTGTGCCTTCTCCTGGCATATATATAGGTGTTTCCAGCCATTCATGAGAGGACAGTAGGACGATTGGGATGAATATGCTGATGACATGTGTCGCGATGGAGGTGACTCCTTTGACACGTGTCGTCTTCTTAAGTGTGCTTTGTGTAGGGATATGACAACTCTCACTTACCGTCCTGTCTGCCTGTTCTTCGGGCTTTCGATATTTATCTGTTATGACCGACAATGAGGTCGGCCCTTCAGCCTCCTGCTACTCTGGTCGGCCTTATTCGTGATTATGGTGTTTTCATATAGGGTCTGCTCGGCCTTTCTGGTCCGGATTCCGGGTCGGCTCCAAGGTCTCTGCCCGGTCCGGCCCTTTGTGCGAACCCGAGAAACGATCAAGTTTATGACCGGTCTGGCTCCGGGATCGGCTCGGCCGTTCGGACGCCCGAGGCGCTTAGGTGGACGCCAAGGCGGATCGACTACCAACAATTTAACAATTGAAACTTATGTTAAATCTACGTTTGATTCTAAATAATCAAAGATGAGTATTCGCAGCTTAACATGTGATATTCAATACGTATACATTGTGTTATTCACTCTAAAAATACATATCAATTTTGAATTTTAATAGTATTAAATAGATAGATTAATTTGATTTTGTAAATATTATATTTCAATCAACTTCTTATAGGTCTCATCTATCCAAGTTATTATCGCCGTCATTATCTTAACCAATCAAATTCTAGTTAAAAAGCATTCTAAACAATACACACACATACCGTTATATATATATATATAGATATATATATATATATATATATATATATATATATATATATATATATATATATATGGGAGCTTTATTTTAAGAACTCTCTTAAGTGCGAGAACTGCGAGAACTCCTCTAAACCAATGAGATTTTTTTTAAATATTAAAAAATATTACTAATTCAAAAGGGTATTATAGTAAAATATAATTTTTATTACAGGAGATAACCCCTACTGATGATAGCCCCTACTATAATAGACCCTACTGATGATAACTCCTACTATATATATAACCCTACTATATAGTAGGGGTTGTATGCATTGACATGATGTACATTATGCATTATTAGGAGTACAAAGGTGGTTCTCGCAGTTCTCGCACTTAACAGGGTTCTGAAAATAAAGTTACACTATACACACACACACACACACACACACAACAACAACAACAACACTCAACAAACATGTTTGATATATTACAGTTCATACATAAACGAATTGAACAGCAGAGCAAACGAATTGAAGAGATCAGTCGAACAAGCACACAACAAAATATGGGAATCGAACAGATAGGATGAATAAATCTGACCTACTTCGTTTGCGGAGGTGAGTAGCCGAGCGAATGTGACCTGCTCCGTTTGGCGGAGATGGGTAGCCGAACGAAGGGAAGACAGCAGAATTACAGCGTCGCGATGAGGGGAAGCCCTAAGTTATGAGTCAAGTTTGTTATAATAAGGGGGAGAGAGAGGGAAGAAAAGAGGAACCTACTCTTTTATTTTATCAATTGTGGGTTGTGAGCTTTTTAGCATTATTTTATCATTTTTTTAATATTTTATTAGTTTTTATGATAATCTCTATTATTAGTTATTTTAATTAAGAATTATTATTCATAATTATTATTATTTTTTAAATGAAGTTAAATTAAAAAATATTATACATAATTATTGTTATAATTTCTCTAAATGAAATAAATTAAAAAATATTGTACATAATTATTATTATTATTATTATTTTAAATGAACTAAATTTAAAAATATTATACATATAATTAATTTTTTTGTGATATAAATTAGTTCAGTTCAGTTCAACACAATTCAGTTCAGTTCAGTCCAGTTCAGTTCAGTTCAGTTCAGCAAAATTTAGTTCAGTTCAATTTAATTCAGTTCAGCAAATTCCAGCTTAAAATAACAGAACCTTACTCTCGAGTGTTCGAATTTAGTGAGTCTTGTTGTGGAGAAAGATAACTTAAATATTTACAACTTTTATGAAAGAACGCCAAAATAAATTGAAGCCTCCATGTGATAACTAGGGCTGTTAGCGGTCCAAGTATACTCGAGAATCACTCGAGAACCGTCCGATAATACCCGGAACCGATACTCACCCGAAACATTAGCGGTCCGGATACTGATACAGAAGTTAGAACCGAAACCGATAAGGACCGAAACCGTTAACCCGGTAAAAAAACCGGTATTTTTTCGTAAACATATATTTTACAAAATATTATATAAGGTATTAGTACATATAGAAAAAATAAGTTTAAAAGAGCTTATCTCTTAATTTCCTTAGCATACATTTGAAAAAAAAACTCAATTCTTGTCTCGATTATGTGGTTTTGGTGATTAGGCTTTTAACGATCCAAAAAACCCAAAAACCCGCCCGTAATACCCGGGACTGATACTCACCCGAAATATTAGCGGTCCGGATACAAGTTGTTGTTACCCAAAATATTATATGTAATGGTTTGCTGGATATGGCTACAGGTGAGTAACAAACAAAATGCGAGAGCACGTACGAAGAAATGTAAATGACACAAGATTTGCCGGGGTTGTTAGTCCCGGGCTTGAATGTTCTCGTGAGATATTATTAATACGGACGCAGCTTTAGAGTACGAGTATTAATGTTAGAGTACAATTACAAGGAGTGTAATGCCCCTAGTTATCTAGATATTGTGTGCTGTTTGATTGCCGGAAGAACCAGAGTTAAAGCTCTCTGAGTTCTTGTTACAAAGATGAAGTGTTCTCTGTACTATTTACTGTGTGTATTCGTCGTAACGTCCCTTTTTCCAATGCTGGAGGTCTCCTATTTATAGAAGAGGAGGTTGTTGGGATGTCGCCGTCCCAAACGGGCAATCGCCGTTCCTGCATTAAATTAAGCCGGCGATCGTCTCGTCATGTGGGACTGTTTCCTTAAAGTCCACAGCTGCTGCTGGCAGCCAGATGCGCGAACCAATGGGAAGGTGACATGTGCCTCATGTCGCAATCTTGGGAGGTCCCACCTAGGACCTTTCGGTGGGTCTGTCGGTAGGTGAGGCTGTCCTTGTCACCAACAACCGCTGATGGGATGGAGTCAAGCCTGTTCTTGCGGCGCCTTTTGCGGGTCTGCACGTGGGACTTCATCCAGAGATTCGGTCTTCGCAGACTTTGACGGATGTTGGTTTTACACGTGGCATAGGACGGTCGTCCTTGGTCGGGTAATAGAGGCGATCGCTAGGTGCCAAGAAACGATCGCCCTGGACGTCGGCCGCTAGGCACTTGACCATGATCTAACATCTCCAGTTGGCACGTCTGCCTTGGTATATTTGATGCAGGCTTCGGTCGCCCGGCCATTATACCGATCGCCTTCGAGGCGTATAAATCGCGGCACAACAATTGCCCCCCAGCTCGCTCCGATGTTGAAGACGTGGGGTGAGGTGGCTCTACTGGCGATCGCTTGCATGAGACGAGCGACTCCTCCTTTTATGAAGCAGACGATTGTCTCTTGAGCGAATTGATTTCGAATTTGGATGACCTCCCCGGTCGCTGAAAAGAGCGGGAAATGGAAGCTGGCTTTGAAACGTCACTGGGGCACGTGTCGCGCTCCTGTTAGGGGAGTCCGACGGTTTTGTCAGATTTGTCGTTTAGCGTGCCCTCGAAACGACGCGCACGCGGGTTTCTAGGGCATCATTAAATGCGACTTATCTGACGGTTGCACTTCAGTCCTCGAGATTCTGCTTATTTGCCCAGAAGTCCCCGATCTTGCCTATAAAAGGGGCTAGGGTGTCTGGGTTATATCTTTATGCGTTTTCGTCTGAGAAGAAGACATAGCAGAATTTCCTTGAAGCTTTGTGTGACGATCGTTGTTCGACTCAGACTCTATGTAAGAACAAAAACTATTCTCCCTCCTTTCTCTTTGAATATGTCCGGAGGAAGACCAATCGTGTATGAGGCGGGTAGCACTTCCGCCGCCGCGACTTCGACTGCTCGGGATAAACCTCTGCGGATTTTCACATGGAGACGGCCGTCGAGGCCATCCGCACCGGGATTGAACCCACGGAGGTTGAAGAACTCTTCAACGAGGCTGACGCGACGAAGTCGGCGGAGGCGGAGCAGAAGCGCTCGCTAGCCGAAGAGGGGGAGGCAATAAGACTGTACTGGGAGCAGAACAGTGTGTTCGGCCAAGCCTTTTTAGAATTTGCCGAGCTTATAGAGAGATTATCCGGACCACGCCCTAAGTTCGACTTTCGCGCATATTCGGTCGCCCACCCCCATGAACCCGTAAGGCGGACGTTGTTTCGGGCCGCGGGCCGTTCCTCGTGGACCCTTGGCCAGATTAAGAGTTCGGTGACCAAGAAGGATTTGACTCGTTGGAGGACGGAGTTCCATGTCCCCTTCGACGTTTCATTGTATGTGCCTGCCGAGAATGAATGTGCCGACCAACCTCCCGAGGGTATGGTCGTCGTTAACAAGTTGATCATGGGGGCCGGACTGCGGTTCCCATTTCCATTCGCCGTGTCGTATTTATTGACCGCTTGGAATGTGGCGCCGCTCCAACTAACGGCGAACGCCTGGTTGCAGATCGTCAGCACTTTCACTCTATTTGGCGGTCACCGGTTGTTCCGTCTTCCTTCTGCGCTGGAGATGAACTATCTCTTTAAGCTGACGGCGCATAAGGGTTCTGTTGACGGTTATCACATCCAGGATCGCTCGGGCCGCATGGTTCTTGGGGTTCCGAACAAGGTCCGGGGCAACCTGACAAAGTGGTGTTGGGTCGGCGGTGCGTAGAAATTGGCCACGAGCGACAAACCCGCCGATGAGTTGGATATCCCCACCGGCTTCCGGGAGAGGAGTCCGAGTAAGGGTTTTGACTTTCCCTTCATTCGGATATATCTTGAACTGATCTAATTTGGTTTTCTTTTTGCAGACACCCTTGTTCCGGCAGCAGGCGACCTACCATTTGATTTTTCGATCGTCTGGGAGCGAATCTGTAGTCTTCCAGAGTTCCGAATTTACTCTCGATTATCTGAAGTTAATAATTTTCCCAATTTATTGAAGGCGGAGATTGCTAAAATATTCTACCACCTCTCCCGAGGTCACTAGATTTTTCTAAAGGCGAATAACGCACTCTATCCCTAGGTGAATTAATTCGTCATTAGGCAAAAAGCATAAAATCTCCAAAAGGCCACGTAGTTCCTATGAGTATATTCCTATCTCACCAATAGTTCCTCACCAATTCTCCTCTCCCGATTCGAATTGAATGATTAAATCAATACAACTATTGGCCAGATAATCGCAAGCATTAAACACGATTGGGAAAACTCAACAAAAAGGTAATTAATTAGATAATCTCAAACAAATCCATCAAAACGTAGGTTTCATCAAAATCCTAGATTAGGGTTTTACCCTGACATACTAATAAAGGAAAATACAGAATTAATGAATGAAAGCATTAAAATCAAACGCAGATGAAGCTCGTATTCCTCCGTTCTTCGGCTTCCGCCCTATGCTCTTGAAGTCTTCTGCTTCCCTCCTCTTCTGCCGTCTCCAAGCTTCTTTAATTCCCAAGATCAAAAGATTCCCAGATTATTAATTAGGGTCTTAAACCCTTATTTATAGCTTTGCACATCCTCCAAATCGCGTCCGTGTGAGTAGGTCGAGAACTGGCTTCGAAACGGCCCAAATCTGCGCGGAGGGCACAGAAACCGCCTAGTGTGCCGCGGCACACTGCTTTTATCGACGCTCGCGTGATCAACAACGAAGCTCATTGGTTGTCCGCTCGGTTGTTCCGCTTTCCCCGCCACTTAAGGGTCCTAGGTACAAATGTTTACGATTTCCTTTTGCTTGACGATCGCCTTTGATTGAAGAAGATGACTAACTCGGTTGATTGTCTTCTTTGGCAGAGATCTACTTCCCCCGCTATTCCGAGTGATCGGCCAAAAACTTATCCTAAAAATAGGAGTTCTTGAGTCGCTCGCAAATATATACGAGGTAGAAGTAGTTTGTGGTAAGTTCTACCAAGGTCTTTTCTCTCGAGGATTGTCCAACAGGGCTTCGTATAATTTTTTGTTACAAATTGCGAGAAATAAATACTAAAATAGATTATTGGGTTTTTAAATATTAATTAAATTAAAATGCACTATATTTAATTTAAACTATTTTTAATAAGACTATTTTAATAAGACTATTTTTAACAAGACTATTTATACTAGACTATTTATATTAAGACTATTTATACTAGACTATTTATATTAAGACTATTTATACTAGACTATTTATACTAGACTATTTATACTAGACTATTTATATTAAGACTATTTTTAACTAGACTATTTATATTAAGACTATTTTTATACTAGTGAAAATGAATAGAATTAAAATGAGTTGGAATTTATAAAATCTAGGGAATACGGGTTCATTAAATTAGGTATTTAATTAAGTATAGGAATTGATTTATATGGATATAAAAGAAAAACGAATGTTTATCGAGTAATCAACTTTTCACCTCCGTACTTTCGTAATCAAAGATGTCTTAATCATTGTCACTTTTTAAGATGTTGATAACAAGATTAACACTTGATAGATTGAAAAGATGTGTTTCAATACACTTAACAATCAATCAAGGAGGTTTCACTAGTAGAAATAGGATATGATCAATCTCTATTTAAACCAATTAGTCCTTTCATTTCTCTAACTTGACTATTTTTAGGATAAACGATCGTTCATCGAGTAATCAACTTTTCACCTCCGTACTTTCGTAATCAAAGATGTCTTAACCACTTTCGCAATCTTAAGATGTTGATAACAAGATTAACATTTGATAGATTGAAAAGATATGTTTCCAATTCACTCAACAATCAATCAAGAAGGTTTCATTAGTAAAAATAGGATATGATCAATCTCTATTTAAACCAATTAGTCCTAAAAATAGTTTAAATCAATCAAATACTCAATATATAACCTAATAGAAATCCCCCTTCCCCTAGGAAGAAAGATTAGCTACTCATCGGTTTATACATACTAAAATTATAATAGAAATAATTGATATATATAATATATATATAGAAACTTTTAATTACTAGAACTTAATGACAATAGATAAAACTTACTTGAATATGATGAATCAAAGTGCAAGAAACAAACTTCAAAATATAACTTCAAACTTGTTTAAAGGTTACAAGCTTACAAAAATTGAAAGTAAAATACTAAGTGCTTATTGATCAAGCACTTTTCAATTACAAACTAAATGAAAGAAAAACTTCAAACCAAAAATAAAATACAAACTAAAATTGAAAGTTCTAAGGAAAACATATTGCTAAAGGAAAGGAGTATTTCTTAGCAAGAAGTTGAGGATTTCTTGGTAAGAATGTGGGTTTTAGAATTGGTAATTAATTGGTTTTTTTGCAATGGATGAACATGTCCTTTTATAGGTGATTTTCAAGAATACAATTAATTATTTAATTCAAAATATCTATTGTAATATCATTTTTTTAATTCTTTGTTCACACTTCACCCATGTCTTTGAATTTTCAGATTTTTGACCAAAAAAATATCTTGTGGTTGATTTCACAAGTTGGTCAAAAGTGGACTAATTTTGCATGGCATCTGCTGAAAAACGGCGATGAAAAACGGCCTAGTTTGCCCCGTGTTGTGCGCCGTTTTGTGGTGACTCGGTCTCTTCCGGAATACGCGCGAGGACACGGCGCTAAATGCCGGCCGTGTGTGAAAGGGCCCAAGACACGGCCCTTGTTGCGCCGTATGTGAAACGGCCTACATTACACGGTCCTGTTTGCGCCGTGTTGTAGGTCGTTTTGCCTTGAAAAATTCCCGTCGTTGGATTTGATCTTGTTTTCCGTCCTTTTTGATGCTTCATGTCAGTAATCTGTAAAATAACCATTTTTAGCTCATGTTTGGACATATATGTAAAATATATATTTTTAATCACAAATCAGTACAATTATGCCCGGAAAAATGAATATTTTGTATATGAATTTTAGATCAATTATGCACTAATCAAATACCCCACACTTAAATTCTTGCTAGTCCCGAGCAAGACTCTTTATTAATCACACACAAAATAAAAATTAAAAATAAAAAAATAATACACACAAATTTAAGAAAAATAATTATATATAAAGATAAAAAGAGATCAAGATGCCATTAATACATAATAACCAACTTTATACAGTAGATAGAAATGAATCAAGATTCAAAATAAATCTACTAACGATTTTGAAGTTAAAACACGGTTTTTATTTTTGTAATTCCAAAATGCAAGTTTTTCCACCCAAAAGGTTGATTATTTCTTTCCCACTCGTGACTTCACACGACTCCCTTTAATGGTTGCTCTCGATCACTCGTTTATTTTTCGACTCAATATGAAGAAGAATTTCATCGGCGTCATCAAATATTGTGATTTTCACAAAATTGAGTGTATTGAAATTCAGCTGCTAATTAATTCAAATCTGCTCATAAACTACATCCCTTTTAGTGATAGCTTTCACACCGTTATTTGCTAACGTGTAGCTCTTTTCACTAACACAATTTCTATCTCATTATTTTTCTTTCGTAAGAAGATGATAGCTTTCACACCGTTATTTGCTAACGTGTAGCTCTTTTCACCAATTTTTCTGAGACGGCAGCTACGCACCAACAATGGTTAGTCCTTTATTTTTCGCAAAATTTAAGACTTCCAAAATTAGCATTTATTCTTTGCTCAACACTTCTCCTTTTCGTCATTTATTTTTTTAGGTGATAGCTTTCACACCGTTATTTGCTAACGTGTAGCTCTTTTCACCAATGACTCCTTTTTTTTAGGGAATAGAATTTTTGCAGAAAATCATTTTTTAGTTAAGCATGAAAAATCAAAAACTCCACAAATTAAGTAAATTTCAGTTTTATTTTTCATCAACCAATTGATTCTTCTTTTCTCAAGGTAACGAATGACTCGATTTTATATGATAATTACAAGGCTTGGAAAGAGAGATTAAGGCTCAAAAAAATTTTTGGAATATACAATTTTTTTACCGGTTAAAACGATTTTAGAAGTTTGTATATAGCTAATTTATTGGTGTTATGGCCAGATCTAAAAATCTCAAAAATCAAAATACTATAAATATATATATATAATAAAAAAAATAAGGCAAATAACCAAATCAATCAAAACACACCAAAATTATTAAACAAACCACACCAAAATTACAACACACCAAAATACTAAAACAAACCACCCCAAAATTGAAAATAAAACTGTCCTCGCTTATAAAATAAAAATAAAAATCAATGCAGAAAAGCGAATACTCCTGTTAAGAAAGTTGATGTCCGAGCCTAACGCCTTTTAGAATCTGCAAGAGAATAAATATACGAGGTACACACAAAAGAAAATAAAATATACTCGTAAGTATAACATAATTTTTAGATGCGCATCAAGAAAGTCCAAGAGTCGCCTTTACGCTGCCATCAAAGTTTTTAAAAAAGCAAAACACGAAATAAAAATTACAGCAATACATAAATCGCGAATAGATGCGCGTCAAGAGATCAAGAAGAAACTCCTTAAGCTGCCATCATTTAGCACGATTATTACACACGACAGAAAGTAAAAATACAAGAGGTCCGTCATGGGTTATCAAAGGGAGAGGAATGAATCCACTTTTCGTTTTCTCACTGTAAAATCTTCTACCCAGACAATTTTAGCTAGAGCTGGATCTGGTTGAGGAACAAATTCATTAAGTTTTTTGATTAGTTCTTCTGGTGTTGTTGCAACGACTATGATTCGTTTTGCACGCTCGAAAATAAAGCCCTTTTCGGCAGAGTAGTCGATGAAAGACAGTAAACCATCAAAGAAACCATTGGCATTAAGCACTCCTATTGGTTTTTGATGAACATTTAGCTGGGCTCTGGTAACCACATGAAAAAGTTCCTCAAGGGTGCCAAAACCACCGGGAAGGGCGATAAAGGCGCCAGAATTATTTATCATGTGAGTTATGCGATCTTGCATATTCACAGATCTAAACTCATCTCCAATAGTTGACCCGGTGATTTTACTTTCAGCCAGAGGTTTTGGGATTACTCCCAATACTCTTACTCCTTCCATATAGGCGTACGGCACTCGTCCCATTAATCCTAGACTTCCTCCTCCGTAAACTACATGAATGCATTTTTCTCCTAAGGTACGACCCAAGTTGTGTGCTGCTTCAGTAAAGCATGCATCTTTTCCAGAACTAAATCCACCAAAAATGCAGACTGTGTAAAATTTTTTTGCTGAAGATGATGACTCCATTTTTGAAAAGAAAAATGCTAAAATATTTGAGAGAAACAGAGAAAAGTGCAAGTTTGAGGGATGAATGAAAGAAACCAGTAGAAAGTTTATTTATAGAAGAAAAAGAAGGTAAAAATTGTTTAACAAGTTTGTGATTGCGTTGATTGCGCTTCAACTACTCAATAGAATAATGAATGCATTTATCGCGTATCACATTTTTTATTCAGAAAATCTCACCACACGACAAAAATAAAAGATACTTACGCGTATGCACAGTAGTTGTGATTGTGGCTCACATCTTCCTCTGATTTTACGTTCAGAAACGGCCTAAACGCCTTCTATGAGTCGGGGAGAAGCTTCCCATCCAATTTTCTTACAAATTGGCAAACAGGGTCTTTTAACGTCAGATTCCCAAGACGTTGTTCATATTATGGTTTGAATTTATTCCACAAACATTGAATTCCGTAATACACAAGTCCACTAGGATGCGTGTCAAGAGAAATTTCGATATTATCTAAATTCTCCTTATTCAGACCATCATTAATGAATTGAATTTTATCTTCTCTGTTTGTAGATGGAATTCCTAAAGATCGACATTTTGCATTACAGTTCCATCTAGCACATTTATAGCAAACGGCTAGCATCTTTGCTCGTCGTTTCTTTGCATATGAACTTTTTCCAAGCCCTGGTAAAAATCTAGTCGGTGTTTCTGTGAATTCACCTTCTATTCTTACTTTGGCTTCGATAATGAATCTTATGTCAAAAGGTATGCTTTTATTCATAAGCAACCTCATCCTTTCAAGCCTTGTCTTGTAAATCTTTAAAATTGCATTTTTGCTTAGAAAGGGAAATCTTTTTTCAATTTTATACAATGTTTCTTCCATGACAAAAAAAAAAAAAAAAAATTAAAATGAAAAAAAAAACGATAAAATATCTACAAATATCAGTTGTTTGTGGGAAACTGAAAAATCCGACTTTGATAGTCACGGAATACCGTTATCCGCCACTTGACCGGACAGAAGGATAAAAGATGCAGAAATAAAAAAAGATAAAATAACAAGATATAAACAAAAGTATACAAAAATTATATTTGGCCTAAAACAATCCCCGGCAACGGCGCCAAAATTTGATCGGCCAAAAACTTATCCTAAAAATAGGAGTTCTTGAGTCGCTCGCAAATATATACGAGGTAGAAGTAGTTTGTGGTAAGTTCTACCAAGGTCTTTTCTCTCGAGGATTGTCCAACAGGGCTTCGTATAATTTTTTGTTACAAATTGCGAGAAATAAATACTAAAATAGATTATTGGGTTTTTAAATATTAATTAAATTAAAATGCACTATATTTAATTTAAACTATTTTTAATAAGACTATTTTCATAAGACTATTTTTAACAAGACTATTTATACTAGACTATTTATATTAAGACTATTTATACTAGACTATTTATATTAAGACTATTTATACTAGACTATTTATACTAGACTATTTATATTAAGACTATTTTTAACTAGACTATTTATATTAAGACTATTTTTATACTAGTGAAAATGAATAGAATTAAAATGAGTTGGAATTTATAAAATCTAGGGGAATACGGGTTCATTAAATTAGGTATTTAATTAAGTATAGGAATTGATTTATATAGATATAAAAGAAAAAACGAATATTTATCGAGTAATCAACTTTTCACCTCCGTACTTTCGTAATCAAAGATGTCTTAATCGCTGTCACTTTTTTAAGATGTTGATAACAAGATTAACACTTGATAGATTGAAAAGATGTGTTTCCAATACACTTAACAATCAATCAAGGAGGTTTCACTAGTAGAAATAGGATATGATCAATCTCTATTTAAACCAATTAGTCCTTTCATTTCTCTAACTTGACTATTTTTAGGATAAACGATCGTTCATCGAGTAATCAACTTTTCACCTCCGTACTTTCGTAATCAAAGATGTCTTAACCACTTTCGCAATCTTAAGATGTTGATAACAAGATTAACATTTGATAGATTGAAAAGATATGTTTCCAATTCACTCAACAATCAATCAAGAAGGTTTCATTAGTAAAAATAGGATATGATCAATCTCTATTTAAACCAATTAGTCCTAAAAATAGTTTAAATCAATCAAATACTCAATATATAACCTAATAGAAATCCCCTTCCCCTAGGAAGAAAGATTAGCTACTCATCGGTTTATACATACTAAAATTATAATAGAAATAATTGATATATATAATATATATATAGAAACTTTTAATTACTAGAACTTAATGACAATAGATAAAACTTACTTGAATATGATGAATCAAAGTGCAAGAAACAAACTTCAAAATATAACTTCAAACTTGTTTAAAGGTTACAAGCTTACAAAAATTGAAAGTAAAATACTAAGTGCTTATTGATCAAGCACTTTTCAATTACAAACTAAATGAAAGAAAAACTTCAAACCAAAAATAAAATACAAACTAAAATTGAAAGTTCTAAGGAAAATATATTGCTAAAGGAAAGGAGTATTTCTTAGCAAGAAGTTGAGGATTTCTTGGTAAGAATGTGGGTTTTAGAATTGGTAATTAATTGGTTTTTTTGCAATGGATGAACATGTCCTTTTATAGGTGATTTTCAAGAATACAATTGATTATTTAATTCAAAATATCTATTGTAATATCATTTTTTTAATTCTTTGTTCACACTTCACCCATGTCTTTGAATTTTCAGATTTTTGACCAAAAAAATATCTTGTGGTTGATTTCACAAGTTGGTCAAAAGTGGACTAATTTTGCATGGCATCTGCTGAAAAACGGCGATGAAAAACGGCCTAGTTTGCCCCGTGTTGTGCGCCGTTTTGTGGTGACTCGGTCTCTTCCGGAATACGCGCGAGGACACGGCGCTAAATGCCGGCCGTGTGTGAAACGGCCCAAGACACGGCCCTTGTTGCGCCGTATGTGAAACGGCCTACATTACACGGTCCTGTTTGCGCCGTGTTGTAGATCGTTTTGCCTTGAAAAATTCCCGTCGTTGGATTTGATCTTGTTTTCCATCCTTTTTGATGCTTCATGTCAGTAATCTGTAAAATAACCATTTTTAGATCATGTTTGGACATATCTGTAAAATATATATTTTTAATCACAAATCAGTACAATTATGCCCGGAAAAATGAATATTTTGTATATGAATTTTAGATCAATTATGCACTAATCACCGAGCCACCGAGAGAAATTGCCATGTCGAACCCTGGGGTCATGAATCATCTTCGCCAAGGGAAGAAGGCGAGTCGTGCCCCTGCGGCGACGGTCCGTCCTATTCCGGAGGCGAGACCTCTCGTGGTGCCGGTCGTCAATGAGCCGAAAACTCGGGAGGAGGAACAGCTCCAGCTCAACCGCAAGAGGCGGAGGTCGGAGGAGCCTTCGTCCTCTGTTGCTGCCGAGGCGCCCACGGCGATGCCACCGGTCGCCGCGCCTCCCCTTTCTGCAGTTCCAATGGCGGAGGGGTATATGCCCTCATCGGTCTTCCTACAGGCCATGGAGACCGCTGATGTCCAGACCCCGCGTGGCAAGCCTTTCTTCGTCCGCGACCCAGAGAAGGTCGAAAGGTAAGCTTGGTTGCTCTGCTGAGTTATGTCACTTGTGTAGGGGACATACTAACTCTTTTGTTCATGGTGTAGGGTCCGTCTCACCGATCCGAACTGTTCGCCGATGGTGTTGGACTTCCTCGCGAGCAGATCTCCCCGCGAGCCTAGCGACGTCCCTCACTATGTCTCTCGGGCTATTTCCGCCCTGCCGAAGGCTTGGACTACTGATCTGGATGCGATCGCGCGCCGGCGGTCCGGAGACGCAATGCAGGCGACCCTTGCCCTGGCCCTTCAAATGGCGACGATGGCTGCCCAGGCCGTGAAGGATTATGAGGGGCAGCCCTCCACCACCCGTCTCCATGCGGACCTCGGGGCTGCTCGGAATCCGAACGTCGAGTTTGCCGACAGGATCGTGGCAATGGAAAAAGAGTACGTGGAGACGGCCAAGCGGGCGAAGGAGGATCTCGACCGGGCCCAGGCGGCGACCGACCGGATGCGTGATCAAATGACGGAAGCCCGTCGGTTGCACGCGGCCTCGCAGAAGGAGGTGACTGAGCTGAAGGCGGTGGTGGACCGGTTGAATGGCGAACTGGAGTCGTCGAAGGGAGAGCTGGCAGCTAAGGTTGCCGAGCTCCAGGGCGCGGATCAAACGATTGCGGGGCTGAGGGAGAAGCTGAAGGCAACCAAGGCTGATCCCTTCCTCAGCGTGGAGTACGTCAGCGAATTTGCCTATTACATGGCTTATGCTGACGCCATCCGCGCTGCCAATAAGGGAAGGCTTGAGGTCGGTCCTCTAGTTGATAATTTCAAAGCCTACGTGCTTGAGCACCCTCTGCAGCGGGCTTTCTTTGTGTCGATCCTCGACCTCTCTGACCTCGGAATCGACCTGAGTTGGTATCCGTCGCCGGACAATCTCGTTCACCCGGACGCCGGCGAGGAGGCGCACGTCGACCCAGCTGCCGGTGGCGAAGGCCGGACCGATCCAGCAGCCGGTGGCGAAGGCCAGGCGGGGGCAGCCTGAGTTTGTCCGCTTTCATTTTGTTTTCACTTGTAATTTTTCAGCTTTGTTTTGTTTTGCCTTCGGGCGCTTGTACATGTATTTCAGATAAAATGAAATAAATATTTTGCTTCTGATTTCTTGCTTGTACGATCGTCTGTCTGAATCTTTTGCATTTGACTTCACACAAGTGTTTGAGGAGCGATCGTTGTATGTACGGCTCTAAATGGATTGATATACTTAGATTCATACTGGTAAATTTCAGAACAAAACCGATCGTCGTATGTATATTTGAACAAAGCCGATCGTATGTATGGATCACATCTGCCCCTTGTTTTTGTTTACTTAGTGAAAGTAAGGGAACAAAAATAAATCATGTAGATAGCTCTGTAGTTTGGTTCTCGTGATCTTTAATTTTGCCGATCCCTCGAGGAAGGACCTTGTACGGTCGTGTGGTTCGATGGAATCGACCTCCACGACCATGTCTTGTGCGCGAGCAAAATTCCACCTGATGGTCAACTTCTCGCGACTCACTTAATTGTGAGGGTCCTCCGTAGGCTACGTTTTGCCTCGCCATGTAGCGATGGGGCGGACGGTCTCTGCCTGGAGGAGTCCTTGCATGGGGCGCCGTCGGATTAATCAACTCCACGACCGTGGCTTGTTAGCACTTTTATGCCTGGGATTGACATGTTAGATGACGGACCTAAGAGGGCATACGTTGTGACGGGGGGAGGGACGCGTCGCATTGTCCAGGTCCACCATGTCAGATGATGGATCTGAGGGCGGGCGAGCGTGTCCACAGATCTGTTTTGGAGGGTCCTTCGGCTACGCATATTTAAACGAAAGGGCGGGCGATCTCTGCCCAAAGGGACCTTGCATGGTCGGGCTATCGGTTCCATCGACCTCCAAAACCATGGCTGCACTTTTCTACCTCGGATCGTCATGTTAGATGACGGTGCTTGACGGTATACGTTGTGCTGGTGCCGGGGCGATCGCTTGTCTCGGAGGGCGAGCGAGTCATCATCTTCTTGGTTGTTTTGCCGAGGCGAATCACTTAGAGAGGATCGGAAAATCTCATTAACCTCTTTGTACATTGAATAAATGAATACATGGTGTTTTTATTGATAGTATTTCTTCAAATGAATGACGTTCCAGGGATATTGGTCCGATGTGCCATCTGGGTGTTGGAGCTCGTAGGCTCATTTGGTCAGCCACTTGGATATCCTGAACGGGCCCTCCTAATTCGGGCCAAATACTCCCGTGTGGGTCTGGATCTTTTTGAGGACCAGGTCGCCCACTTGGAATCGCCTTTTCTTGACCTTCATATTGAAGAATTTTTCAGATTTCCTTTTGTGGATTATTTTCTTCATTTCCGAGGTCAGTCGTCGTTCCTCGAGCATATCTAAGTCGATCCGCCGAGCAACATCGTTATCCGTCGTCATTTGTTGTGCAGTTCGGTGGCTGAGGACGGCGATCTCCAATGGCATCACTGCTTCTATTCCGAAGGCGAGGGCGAATGGGGTTTCGCCGGTTGAATTTCGGGTCGTCGTTCGGTAGGACCACAAAACATCCGGGAGCTCACTCGCCCATCGTCCTTGTTTGTATTCGAGTCTTGCTTTGATTGTGTGTTTGAGAATCTTGTTTACAGCCTCTACCTGCCCGTTTGTTTGAGGGTGGTAAGGGGCCGAGAACAGCTTTTTAATTCCCCATTTTTCACAGAATTGCATAACTTCCAAAGCGTCGAACTGCTTTCCATTGTCGGAGATGATAGCCTTAGGTAGACCGAATCGACATATGATGTTCATCCAAATGAACTTGATCACTTGTTCTTGGCCGATCTTGTTGAGTGGCTCCGCCTCTGCCCATTTCGTGAAATAATCGACCCCCACGATGGCGAATTTACATCCCCATGGCGCTGTCGGCAAAGGACCAATGAGTTCGATGCCCCATTGGGCGAACGGCCACGAACTGTACATAGAGGTAAGCTGCTCGGGGGAGAGCTTGATGTTCGGGCGCATTACTTGACACCTGTGACAAGATCGGGCGTAAGCGATCGCGTCCTTTTGCAGGGTAGGCCAGAAAAAGCCTTGCCTGGTCGTCTTGTGGATGAGAGCTCGCCCTACAGATCCCATCATGGATTTCGGCTAAAACAAGTCGGCCTTCCTCCGGCGTAATGCATTTGAGGAGAGGAAGGCTGAAAGTTCGCTTGTAAAGCCGGTCGTCCAATAGGGTGTATCTGGTTGGTCGGAGCTGAAGCTGGCGAGCCTTGATCCGATCTGTGGGGACCGTTCCGTCCTTCAAGTACTCAACGAACGGAGTCATCCAGTTCTCTTCGACGATGGCGACTGTGGCGACCAGGCTTTTGTCGATCGCTGGTCTTGCCGACTTCGTGATTTGGATGTTAGAGAGGTATGCCGCCCCATCTGACAATGCGAGTTTGGATAAGGCATCAGCCTCGAAGTTGTGATCCCTCGGGACTTGTTCGATCAGCACTTCTTCAAGCTTTGTGCACATTTCGGCGACCAATTCTTGATATTTGATCATTTGTTCGCCGCGCGCCTCATATTCTCCCTTGACTTGGTTCACGACCCAGAGGGAGTCCATGAAGATGTGAAGGCGACGAATGTCCATGGCGAGTGCTAGATCGAGCCCGCCTACCAAGGCTTCGTACTCGGCTTCATTGTTGGTCGCTCAGAACCCGAAACGCACAGCATTTGTAAAACTCTGGCCACCGGGGCTGATGAGGACAATCCCTGCCCCTGCCCGTGAGCTGGTCACCGAGCCATCTACGTACAGTTTCCAGGCGGGACGGCCGACCTGGGTCGGACTAGGCGGGAACGTTAATTCCACCACGAAATCCGCCAGAGCTTGGCCTTTGATCGCCGTGCGAGGAGCATACGTGACACCGTATTGGGCGATCTCCAGTGACCACTTGAGGAGTCGCCCGTTGGTGTATAGCCGGTGCAGAACTTGCCTTAGAGGGAGAGTCGTTAGAACCTCCACTTGGTGTTTGAAGAAATTGGCCCTCAGCTTGCGAACACTCATGACTAGTGCGTAGGCGAGCTTCTCCAGAGGCGTGTAACGCGTTTCCGCGTCATAAAGCGCTTGACTGATGAAGTAGATCGGCAAGTGGGCTTGCCCCTCTGCTCGCACTAATACGGCGCTCAGCGCGACCTCTGAGGCTGCCAGGTAAAGGAATAGCTTTTCGTCGGGGATCGGTTTTGCCAAAATTTGGGTACTAGATAGATACTCTTTGATTTTGGCGAACGCCATTTGACTTTCCTTGGTCCACGCAAATTTCTTATTCTTTATGGCGGCGAAGAACGGCTTGATTTTGTCTCCGAGCCGAGAAATAAAACGGTTAAGGGCTGCTAGACACCCCGTGAGGCGTTGCACCTACTTGACATTCTGTGGCTTCTGCATGTCTAGGATCGCCTTGATCTTGGTGGGGTTCGCTTTGATCCCCCTTTGGCTCACAATGTGCCCCAGAAACTTTCCGGAGCTTACTCCGAAGTTGCATTTCTTGGGGTTCAGTTTCATGTTGAACCTCTCGAGGATGGCGAACGTCTCGGCAAGGTCTTTGAGGTGATCTTCCTTTTTGAGGCTCTTGACCATGATGTCGTCAATGTAAACTTCCATGGTCTTGCCGATCTGATCGGCGAACATCCCGTTGCCTAGTCGTTGGTAGGTTGCCCCCGCATTTTTCAGACCGAAAGGCATTCGGACCCAAAAGTACACGTCCTTTTCCGTGTGGAATGACGTGTGTTTTACGTCTTTCTCTGCCATTGGGATCTGATGGTACCCGGCGAAGGCGTCCATAAACGACATCATTTCACAACCTGCCGTGCTATCGACCAAGTGGTCAATATGAGGCATTGGAAAGTGATGTTTCGGACACGCCGTGTTGAGGTCGGTGAAATCGATGCATAACCTCCAGGAGTTGCTCGCCTTTTTGATGAGAACCGCGTTGGCTACCCACTGTGGCTCGTCAGTAGCTACTCCGATCAGTTTGTCGTCGAGCAGCTTTTTGACTTCTTCGTCGAGTGCAGCATACTTCTCAGGACCGAATTTCCTACGTTTCTGGTGAATAGGCTTCCTTGTCGGGTCGATCTTTAGATAGTGGCAAGCATGTTCAGGACTGACGCCGACCATATCTTTGATGCGACCAGGCAAAGACTCCGATGTTCTTTCATAGTAAACTGATCAGATCATCTTTTAACTCGGGACCGACGCTTGAGCCGATCTGCACTTCCCGCTCCGATGGAGCCGGATCGATTGTTATACTTTCCAACTCTTCGATGGGGACGGTCGCTTCTCGTTTGGAACGATCGCCGGACTCGTTCCTTGGATCAACGTCGAGGCTTGGCTCGAAGCCGATCCTTGGCTCGATGTCGTCCGACAATTGATGTGAGATGCTGTCCTCTGAGTCGGGCTGGTATGAGGTGCTTGGCTCGTCGATCTCCATCGGTTGAATGTCGATCGTCTCAATGTTACAAATAGTATGGGAAACGTTTAAAGGAAAAGTTACGACACAGGAGTAATTCAAACATTTCTTTGCCATTAGCTGGTCTCCTTTTACAGTACCGACTGTCCCATCGGCAGTGGGGAACTTGATAGAGTAAAAGAAAGAAGAGGCGACCGCCTCAAAGGTTTCTAGAAAGGGGCGACCTAGGAACCCATTATAAATGCTGGGCCTATCTATGATTACAAAATTGAGATTCTTAGTGATCTTAACCTTGGGATCGTAATAGCAGATTAGCTCGACAGAGAGCTTGATCCTTCCATAGTCTTGAACCGTGTTGTCGCAGAACCCCTGAAGCACGGTATCGAATGGCTTGATGAACTTGGTCAGGTTGCCGAGCTGGTCCAGAGCAGATTTGAATATGATGTTGCAAAAGCTCCCATTGTCAACCAGCACGCGGTCGACCATTTTCCCAAGGATACATGCAGAGATCACCAATGCATCCTCTTTGGGGCACTGCACTCCCTCCCTATCCTTGTTGGAGAAGGTGATGAGCGCATCTTTGGAGATGGTTGGCTCTGGGGGCACCACGACATGGACTCCGGCAAATGCCCTCAGCTCGGCCTTCCGCTTTCTATTCGATATGGTGGAAACTGGGGAAAGACCTCCAAGGTTTCCACCTATCGACTGAAGCATATTGATCCGGCCGCCGGGGTTGATCAGAGGGATCGACTCGTCTGAGTACTCCAGCTCGTTCTGCTCGATCCTAGCGACCGGATTAGGAGGTTGACGGTCGTCATTCTGTCGACGATCGTGGCCTCCGGTCCTTTCTGACCGGCGCTCTGGCTTGGTCACCAAATTGTCTAGCTTGCCTTCCTCGAACAATCTCCAGAGTTGTCTGAGGAGATCGCGGCATTGGCTGGTGTTGTGGCCGGCACTTTTGTGGTAGGCACAAAATTTACTACGGTCCCGATGACCGTTGTCCCTCATCGGCTTCGGCTTGCTAAGCCATTCGCGCCCCTTGATGGCGTTGAAGATATGGGCCGGAGATAGATTGAGGTTGCGGAGGAGGTGAACTTCCACATTCTCGAAGGCCTTGAACTTACCGGGTGGCTTTGCGACCGCCTTTCTGGGCATGGCGATCGCCTTCTTCGGGACGGGAGATAGCGCCTTCCCTTCTCTGGTGGCCCCCTCGCCTAGGCTAAGGGTGAGCATCCTCTGCCTGGCTAGAAAGTCGGCGGCCTTGACGCGGAAGATTGCGTAGGTCGGGGGGATGTCCTTCGTGAGGTGCCTGAACATGGGTGAATGGACATAGAATCCCCCCAGGACCGAGTAGAGGGCGAGCCCATCGCTAATGGGCTCGCCGGTGAGGACTATTTCATCCACCCGGTCGATGTAATCCTCATTAGGCTCGTCTTTCCCGTGCCTGATCTTCATCATGCAGTGGGGACCTTCTGGCCGAGCGATCTTGGCGGCGAAGTATGACGTGAAGTCGTTCGCCAACTTCTCAAAACAGTTGATTGAGCGCGGTGGCAATGAGATGTACCACTTATGGGCAAGATCGCCCAACGTTACTGGGAACATTCGGCACTTCGTCGCGTCTGATGCCCCGCATCCGGTCATGTAGATCCGGAACTTGCTCAGGTGGGTCTCAGGGTCCGATCTCCCCTCATACAGAGGTGTTTGAGGAGGAGCGATCTTTGGTTGCACGGGGGCCAGCTCGATCTGGATCGCGAGCGGCTCACTTGCCCGGCGACCTTTCTCTTGGGGCCTGCCCCAGTTTCTATGAGCACCTTCATTTCGTCGAGCTGGCACTGCATTGCGGCTAGGGGTGTTAATAGAAATCCGAAAACCGACCAACCAATCTAAACCAATCCGCACCGAACTGAAAATCCCCGACCGAAAGCAACCCCGAACTTGAAACTTACAAACCGAAACCGAAACCGAATTAATTCGGGTTTAGATAACTTAAAACCGAACCGAACCGAATTACCCGAATTGGACCGAACTAACCCGAATTATTTATATTATATAAAAATTTATTTATATGACTAAAATTTTTAAACTTACGAAATAATATATCTACACATATATTGTAGTTTTGATAAAAACAATGATTAGATATATCAATTAAATATCTATCTATTATTTTAGAACAAGTTTTATTAATATAATTAATTTTTTTGTTACTTTATTAAATAAATATATATAAATTAAATATGTTTGGGTCAAAACCGAATTTGACCGAACTAATCCGAAACCGAAACATTTGGGGAGGGTTTGAGTTTTGAGTTTTGAAACCGAAACCAACCGAAACCGAAACCGAATTTTAAAGTTTGGGGAGATTTTGGGTTTCGAATATTTTACCCCAACCGTAACCGAAACACCCCTAATTGCGGCCATCGTCATAGCCTGGCTGCTCGCGGTCTGGCTCTCGGAGTGGGAGCCGAGGCGATCATGTACCGATCTCCTGGCTCCGTTGTAGGCGACGAGGTCTCTACCGCCGAGCTCAATTCTTTGGCTAGTGGGTGCCAGGTGGCCGGCCTGTCTTCTGGGAGTTGGGTACGCCGAACTCCTGGTGACGGATTCGGACTCCGACGTCTCACGGCTAGGACAAGAATGCCCAGGTCGCCATGAGGGGTCATGTAACACCCCAAACTAGGTGGATATTACAGTGTCGTGGACCCCCAACTGGGACCCACCAGGCGAATGAAAATTAATGAATTAAATAATATAATTGTAGTACTGAACCACAATATATCATCAATCACTCCGATGAGGAGTTTCATTACAACACACCCAAGATAATACCGAATACATCTATATTTTATATGAAGATAAAATATACAACACTTAATGAAATGGATATCCAAATGGAAGTCTGCAGCGGAAATAAAATAAAGAAAACACGAGTGAATGAAAGGACTGGGCCCCCTACTAGTATCACTGGGACTCCTCGCCGTCAACGTTCTCTTCCCGTGCCTTTGCCTTGCCATGACCTGAAAATAATATCCCCCAACGGGGTCAGTTACACAGAACAACAATCCTCAAGAGTTGAATAAACACAAACATGATATATCTCAATTATGAAATTAAGCTGAAAAGAGGCATCATAGTACGCCCGTAATGGAATGTGCACGTGCACAAGATGAGTGTCCCCCTTGTACCTAATGAGTCTCATGGAGGTATATTACCGTGTGCACAGTCCAATGTGTCGGTAAACCCAACACATGACTATCGCGTGCCCGACTAAAAATTCCACACATCCCTACCCGGCCACGCAATATGAACCCAGAAGATCACACGATCAAAAGTGACCAATGAATATAATGAAATACAAGACTCACCGAGATAAAATGATAGTGAAACGAATGATAGCTCAATGAAATGATTGGAACCGTCGTTCCTCGTGAATGAAGTGATTATTTGACAGATTACAATTCTCAATACGGTTAATACATTATAAATGAATTATGATTATGAATGAACAACAACGAAAGGAATGAAAATCCTTTTAATCGAGTAAGAATTAACTTACAGAACCGGTGAAGAATGTCCCTCCTCGAACAACGTCCAAAAAGGGATGTCGATCGCTCGAACAACCTTGAATAACAATTACCAACAATGCTCAATATACGAATCAAACACGATTATAAAACCAAACTCATTGAGGTATTCTAGCGAACACTTAGCAAACACACATCCTTTGATAATATCCAAATCTCGAATATATCAAAACCAACTCCAAAATGAGTATTTCAAACCAACAAAACATCTTCAATAGGAATCCACAAAACGAGTTAACGACAACATCTAATCGAAAACCCCCAAATATCAAAGTCAACTCCAAGGTATTCTTGAATCAAACCCCAACAATACATGAAATCCGAAATATATATTATCAAATCCATAGGAATACATTTCCAAGGTAGATAACCCATATCCAACATATTCCAACAACAATCCAAGCTTACACGAAGAAATCGGAAGGAAAACCCAAAAATCCGAAATTTTAGATCCAAGAGATTATTACCTTGATTTGATGTGATAGGGATGATGAAATGATGATTAATCCGAATGATAAGCTTGAAGGTGATGGTTGATAATTGCACCTCGAAGAACACTCTCCAAATCGTCCAAAATCGCCAGGAATCGCCAAAAACGAAGTGAGAAATGGAAATGACGAAGAAATGGCCGAACTGTCCTATTTATAGTAATCCCAGTTTAGTGCGCGCTAGCCCAAGTTCTTAGCGTGCGCTAACGGGTGTTTTGGGTAGTCCAGTACCCACTGTCCGAAAACGGTAGCGTGCGCTACGTACCTTTTGTAGTGTGCGCTACGGCTGTACACTTAGCGTGCGCTAACCCCAATATGTTAGTGTGCGCTAACTTAAAAATCTGATGCCCAGTAACTGAAATCCAGACTTTGTCTTCTGACCTGCTCGCGATAGCGTGTGCTACATTCAATATTTAGCGTGCGCTACTACACCGTTTGCGTATGCTAAAAACCACTCATAGCGTGCACTATGAATTAATCCAATTCAGTCCAGTACCCTACTGGACTCTGCCTGTCCGACCTTAGCGCGCGCTACACCAAAATGTATAATGTGCGCTACTACAACCCACTAACGCGCGCTACTTACCATTCGTATTGTGCGCTACTTATAACTCACCTGCAGTGCAGTGCCTTCTGGACTGTCAGCCTGAACAACATTAGCGTGCGCTAATGCTGAGTGGTAGCATGCGCTACCTGTACTCAATTAGCGCGCTAAATAGAGTAGGTAGCGTGCGCTACTCCTCACACACAACCCACAACAAAGATGACAATGATGATACGCTCGGCCCGACTATCCAACCGGGTTGAATGATGAATAAAACTGATACGTGATACCAATATACTCCGAACGGTGAATACAATGATAGAATATGAGTGATAAATGATCAATAATGAGTGAAAATTACTGAGTGACAATTACAGAATGATAAGTACTTAATGATAATGACTGAATTACAACCGGGTATTACATACATCCCCTCCTTAAAAGAGTTTCGTCCCCGAAATTAAGGGTCAAACAACTCGGGATGACTCTCCCGCATACTATCTTCGGTTTCCCAAGTAGCCTCTTCGACTCCGTGTCTAGACCACTGAATTTTAACCAAAGGAATCGTCTTGTTCCTCAACTATTTGATTCGCCGCTCTAAGACTCGTATAGAACGCTCCTCATATGAATGATCATCGGCGATCTCGATTTCGTCGAACTGGAGTATGTGACTTGGGTCGGCAACATACTTCCGTAACTGAGAGACGTGAAACACATTATGAATTCGGCTCAACTCCGGAGGTAAGGCCAATCGATAAGCTAACTCGCCTACTCGATCCAAAATCTCAAACGGTCCAATGAATCTCGGACTCAACTTCCACTCTTCTCAAAACGGAAGATACCCCGACTCGGGGATACCTTGACCAAAACATGGTCACCTGTCTCGAACTCTAATGGTCGACAACGATTATCTGCATATGATTTCTGTCGACTCTGAGCGGTCAACAAACATCTCCTGATCAAAGCTTCCTTCTCACGGGCGGCTATAAGCATATCGGGATCGGTGCCGATTGATTCTGATAAGTCATCCCAACACAGAGGAGATCCACAACGACGACCGTACAAGGCCTCGTAAGGTGCCATCTTAATCGAAGCATGCCAACTATTATTGTATGTGAACTCAATCAACGGTAGTTGGGCTTCCCAATCATCTTTCCAATCGAGAACACATGCCCTCAACATGTCCTCCAAAGTCTGAATAGTCCTCTCTGATTGTCCGTCGGACTGAGGATGAAAATCTGTACTGAGATTAAGCTGAGTTCCCATAGCATGATGAACTGATTTCCAAAAATGAGACACGAATCATCCGTCACTTTAACTTTAAACATTGATTTCACATATGTAAAGTTAAAGCACAAAGGCTTCAGAGTCAACTTCATTAGTTTCACTTTTGTGGGAAGCCAATGTAAATGTTTTTTAGTAGTGCTGTAAATCAAAATGGAGCTTTATTTTTGCTGCATCAAAATTCACTAAAAAACTTGAACCCTATATTCCAAATAGTCGGAAAACAGAAAATAGTGAAGGAAAAAAAAAACGAAAAGCACAACCATACAAGACCTCAAGATTCATGCTGCATTACAGAGGATTGTCATCAAGGCAAAAAAAAAAAAAAAAATGGAAAACATAGTGATAAATAGATGAGCTTTCCTTGTACTGAAATACAAGCTGCGAACCCAAACTGTTTGTCTGTGGCAATATCAAAAACTTAAAGCCTCAGAAGCAAGCTTCAAAAGAGTTGGAACCACTTGGCACCTGATCAAGAATTTGAACCATCTGCGCAACACCATCAGCATGTTCCTTGTCGATCACCCCATCTGGCATGTCGAACCTTCTCCTCTTAATCAACATAGATCGCCCGGTGGTTTGAGGGTCCACCACATCAAGCATTGCTTCAAGCTCATCCACCATATACTTTTTCGCGGCCCGGACCATCAGATCAAAACCCTAACCAGAAAACGGAACACAAAAAATGTCGAACATCAAAGTAGTTCTAAGTTGAAAAGTAGAAGTTGACAATAATTTGCTACGCACCTCAATGGCGTCAACAGTGAGAAGCAGGACAATAATCTTCTCGGAGAACCTTTGACGCTCTTCTGGGTTTATGGATAGACGACGATAGGAGAAGTTGTTGAACGAAGCCCTAATTTCTCTCAACTTGTTCTTGGCAACTGCCAGTTCACGAAGAGCACGTAGGTCTTGAGACCTTCGGATCAGATAAGACCGGAAACTCATCTGAATTAGAGCAGCTGCATCTTGTGGAGACAACTCGTTCCTCCTTCCCTTTATCTTTTCCAATCTCCGGGCAAAAATCTAGCAACACGAGATTTTAAAAGATACAAACATGTTAACCGGAATATTAGTCAAGGATAAACTCAACCATACATCACTATGAATCACCACATTAGAGTGTAAAGCTATGAAGCACAGGTCGCCTATTTGAAGGCCGTTGCCGTGCTAGGGACGCCGCGCGGACGGGGACGGGACGGGTTCGGCTTGGTCCCCAAAACGTTTCTAGGCTGGTGGGTTCGGTCATAGAAATTGGGTGCGCTTTGACCGCATTTTGGCGACGAATCGGGGACGGCCTCAGAGTTTTCTTTTTTTAGGATTGAGACTTGAGAGCCGCTCCATTTCCTGTTCTTCATTCATTGCTAGGTAGCACGAAGACGGGGACCGAGACGAAAAACGGGGATGGGATCAAAATACGGGTACGGCATGGATACGGAAAAAAAAGTTCGAAAATTAAAATCCATGCATAGTTCTAAAACTAAAATCCATACATAAGTGACAAAAACGGCAAAATCAGATTTTAAATACACAATTTTAAACAATATATATATATATATATATATGACAAAAGGTGAAAAACTCATATTGAAGAAAAACTATAATTTATACTTCCTCCGTTATCTTATTATTGCAACGTGTTGACTATTACATTGTTCACATACTCTCTTTTGACCATCTTTTGTGATTTATAAATATGAAAAAATATAGTCATGTGTGATCTTGTTAGATTGATCTCAAAATATACTTTCAAAATATCAACTTCTTATAATTTTTAAAAGTAAAGAATTGAAGATATTAGTAATCAAAATTGTGCATTGTCAAACGTGAAAGTCCAGATGTTGCAGTTATAAGAGAACGGAGGTAGTAATACACATTGAGTCGGACTAAGATATACAATTTATAGAAAAAAACGAAAGGAAAAAAAGGCAAAAAGGTACAGTAAAGAAAAAGGGAGATATCATGAATCACCATTCACTGCAAAATTGGGAGAAGAAAATAAAGAGGGGTAAACAGGGCAAAACAAAAAACGAAGAAGAAGAGATACAGACGATGCATATATCTAAGCTTTCAATCATGGGAGGGAGATGAATCCGGCGACTAACCTCGAGATAGCCGATGCCGCTGTCCCGCTGCGCCCTGGAGAGTGGTGGAGATAACCGACTGCCAGGGCTTCCGTTGCAGAGTGAACCAATTCAAAGAAGCAGTCAATCGAGCGGTAGGGATACTATGAAGAACAGGAAAGGGAGCGGCTCTCAAGTCTCAATCAACAATCCTAAAAAAAGAAAACTCTGGGGACAAACAAAACCCCATCCATTCGTCCCTGATTCATCCCCAAAATGCGGTCAAAGCGCACCCAATTTCTATGACCGAACCCACCAGCCTAGAAATGTTTTAGGGAAGAATCCAAGCCGAACACGTCCCGTCCCCGTTCGCGCGGCGTTCCCAGCACGGCAACGGCCTTCAAATAGGCGACCCCGTGCTTCATAGCTTCATAGTATCCCTACCGCTCGGTTGACTCCTTTTTCGAGGAATTGGTTCACTCTGCAACGGAAGCCCTGGCAGTCGGTTATCTCCAACACCGCAGCTGGACAGCGGCAGCGGCTATCTCCAGGTTAGTCGCCAGATTCATCTCCCTCCCTTGATTGAAAGCTTAGATATATGCATCTTCTGTATCTCTTCTTCTTCGTTTTTTGTTTTCCCCTGTTTGCCCACGTTGTTTTCTTCTCCCAATTTTGCAGTGAATGGTGATTCATGATATCTTTTTTTCTTTTTTTTTTTTTCTATTTTTTCTTTTTTTTTTTTTCTTTTTTTTTTTCATTCATTCTCTTTTTTTATTTGCTTTTTTCTCTACTTTTTCCCTCTTTTTTCCTTTTATGTTATTTATGTAACGATTATTGACGGTTTCATAGTTTGATTCATGTTAGCCGACCCCAAATCATTTTGGGACTAAGGCTTAGATGTTGTTGTTGGTGATTCATGATATCTCCCTTGTTCTTTACTGTACCTTTTTGCCTTTTTTTTCCTTTCGTTTTTTTTTTATAAATTGTTAATTATAGTACGACACAAAAGGAAACAGACCATCAAGTAAGGACACATCTTGGTGGAATGATGAAGTTAAGCAAGCGATAAAGACCAAACGTGAATGTTATAAGATACTGGGTAAATGCTCGAGCGATGAGAATTATGAGAAGTACAAGAAAGCTCGAACAGAAGCGAAAAAGGCAGTGCGAAATGCCCGATCAAAGGTCAATCAAGAATTATATGCAAGATTAGATACTAAAGAAGGGGAAAAAGATATCTATAAACTTGCTCGAATGAGAGAGAAGAAGACGCGAGATATTGGAAAAGTTAAATGTGTAAAAGATACTGACCAAAAAGTTTTGGTTCAAGATAAAGAGATAAAAGAGAGATTGAGGTCATACGTTGATACCCTATTCAATGGCCATCAAGAACAAGATATTGGGAATTTAAACATCCCCTCAAGTATGGTTAACCGAGAGTTTAAGAGAAGAATTCAAAAGGGTGAAGTGACAATTGCATTGAAGAAGATGGGGTCAAAGAAAGCAGAAGGACCAGATGGTATACCTATTGAAGTTTGGAGGTGTTTGGGGGAGAGAGGGATCGAATGGGTAACTATGTTTTTCAATAAGATTTGGAGAAGCAATAAGATGCCATCAGCATGGAGGAAAAGTATTCTCGTCCCTTTGTATAAGAACAAAGGTGATGTTCAAGATTGTTCTAATTATCGCGAATTAAACTAATGAGTCATACCATGAAGTTGTGGGAACGAGTGATTGAACAAAGGATCGTGAAATGTGTGAAGATAACGAAAAATCGGTTTGATTTATGCCTGGAAGATCGACCATGGAAGCAATTTATCTTATCCTGATTGATGGAACATTATCGAGATAAAAAGAAAGATCTGCATATGGTTTTATTGATTTAGAGAAGGCGTATGATAAAGTACCAAGAGAAGTACTTTGGTGGGCCTTAACAAAGAAGGGTGTATCACGGAAATATATTGACATTATAAAGGACATGTATGAGGGAGCTAGTACAAGTGTACGTACTAATGTTGGGAGGACAAGAATTCCCTATTACGATTGGGGTGCATCAAGGATCTGCTCTAGTCCTTTTCTCTTTGCCATAGTCATGGACGAATTGACAAGAGAAATTCAAAATGACGTTCGTGGTGTATGATGTTCGCAGATGATATTGTGTTGATTGATGAAACGAAGGTTGGAGTCTGTGAAATTGGAACTTTGGAGGATACTTTGGAAGCTCGAGGCTTTAGCCGAAGTAAGTAAGATCAATATATGGAGTGTAGGTTTAGCGAAAACAGTGATAGAGAGGCGGGGATGATCACATTTGATGGGAAAGTTGTTCATGGATCCACTTTCTTTCGGTATCTTGGATCTATTATCCAAAAGGATGGAGAGCTAGATGGCGATGTGGCTCACAGAATAAAGGCAGGGCGGTTGAAGTGGAAGAGTGCCACAGGGGTTTTATGTGATCCTGGCATGCCTCATAGATTAAAGGGTAAATTTTACCGCACGGCAATTAGGCCTGCGCTGTTATATGGCACTGAGTGTTGGAGAATCGATTACGATGGTTTGGTCATGTGAAAAGAAGACCTATTGATGCCCCAGTGAGGAGGCTAGAGAGTTGGGGAACAAGTAATGTTATGAAAGGTAGAGGAAGACCCAAGAAAACTTGGATAAAGATGATTGAAAATGATATGCGGTTTCTTGGAATTGGAGAAAGTATGGCGATGAAGGGGCAAATGTGGCGGGAAACAATACGGATGGTGGATGGAGTCTGATTCCTTTTTTTTTTTTAATTCCTTTTTTCTTTTATTTCATGTTATCCTTTAATTTATTTTTCAGGATTTTTTTTTTTTACATTCATTCTCTTTTTTTATTTGTTTTTTTCTCTACTTTTTCCCTCTTTTTTCCTTTTATGTTATTTATGTAACGATTATTGACGGTTTCAAAGTTTGATTCATGTTAGCCGACCCCAAATCATTTTGGGACTAAGGCCTAGATGTTGTTGTAAATTATAGTACGACTCAATGTCTATTATAAATTATAGTTTTCCTTCAATTTGAGTTTTTCACCTTTTGTTTTATATATATATTGTATATAATTGTGTTTAAAATTGTGTATTTAAAATCTGATTTTGCCCTTTTTTGTCATTTATGTATGGATTTTAGCTTTAGAACTATGTATGGATTTGAATTTTAAAACTTTTTTTCCGTACCCATGCCGTACCCGTATTTTGAAATTCTGATTTTGTCGTTTTTTGTCCCCATCCCCGTTTTTCGTCTCGGTCCCCTCTCCGTGCCACCTAGATGTAAAGGTAAGAAAAAGCAATTAGGGCTTTTTAACTCTAGTCCCATATTCCCCATAGCGCTTAGCCGCCTAATGTTTCTTAGCATGTGCGATTTACCCCTCCATTAAGTTTCCATGCCTTTTAGCCATTTTTTTTTCATTTTAAAAAAAAATCACATATTCTAGATTTGTTTTTATTACGTAAATTGAAAAAAAAAAGTCCAAAATGTAAAAAGAAAATTAGAAAATTATCTAGAACAAATATATAAATGCTTTGTAAAAATTTAAAAGTTATCTGGAATCTAGAAAAACAACCGATACAATTCAAAAATTTTCTAAATGTTTTAAAAAGATCCAAGAGTTTAATAAATACAAATTTCTATATGAAATTGAAAGACATAAAAATTGGAAAAGAATTGATCAAAAAAATCAAAAAAAAAATATTCAATAAATATGAGAAGAGCTACATAAATCCCAAAAAATAACAAAATAATTGACAATTTTGGAGGAAAACTCAATTGAGATACTAATAGAAACATCAAATACTTGGTTTATTTAATGACTTTTATTAATTAAATATTATTCACGATAAGTTTGTAAAAATTTTTATCCTTTTTTGGATTTAATTGAATACTTTTTTGATGACTTCCTTTTTCATTTTTGCAGAACTTTTAATTATCCAAGTTTATATAAAAAATTTCTTAGCTTGTGTCAAGGCTTTACTAGATTCTAGCTAACTTTCAGATTTTATAAAGGCTTTTTAGGTTTTTTCTATATCCATTTCTTTTTTTACATTTCAAATTTTTTTTCTTTAATCAAAAAGATCTAGAATATGTGAAAAAGTAAAAAAAAAAAAAATGGCTGAAATGATGGAAACTTAACAGGGGTAAATCGCACAAGCTAAAAAATTCTGGAGTATTAGTGCTAAAATTGAAGAAAAATGATACAATCACATCCGTTGTAACGGTTGTGTTTGTTTTGAATCATTGATGATGTGGGTGGTAGGGTAGGTGATGGAATAAACAATGAATTTAGTGATAAATGTATGGTGAGATGATGTGTTGTAAAGTTTGGTTGTGTAAATTGATTGTGCATGTAGCATTGTTGAAAATTGAAACGTTGGGTGGGAAATCGCACAAACTTTATAAACCTTGAGGGTGATTGCAATTTCTCCAACATTTTAATAACTTGCTCTTCAGTCTTTTTTATTTTGTTAAAACTTTTATTTGCAAACACAATTAATGCTTATGATTATTGCTTATTTTTAAAAAAATAACATATCCTCTAAAAGCAAAGGTTTTATGCAACCAAATCCCTAATATGATACACAACAAAAATTTTCTAACAAACTTTATTAATTGTCAACACAATTTACAATGATCACAGTTCATTAACAATCAATCAATCATCATCACGATTGTAAACACAATGCTTCACAAACTTTAAAAATAATCAGGTTTTGATAAACAGCATTAAAGTTACTTTTATAAGCTGGTGCCAAAAAAAAGGCTAGAAATCAATATTTTATATCTTAAATGTACTTTACAAAATAATATTTATCCAACATCAATCTGTTTAAATTCATAGATGACTTCATCCATTTTTTTTTCTTAAGTCACAACAATACCCGACTAAACAAAGTATTACTCGATAATCAATCAAGAAAATCATTAGGCAACAGAACCACAGAAATGATACAATCACAAGATTCACAACATTTGTAACGGAAATATCGGGAAACGAGACAAGCCCCAAGCAGGTAGAGGTGGCCAAAAAAAACCGGAACCGGGAACCGAACCGTGAAACCGGACCGTATAGGACGGTTCTGGAACCGGAACCGTGTTAGACGGTTCCGAACCGGAACCGAAACCGTGTCCAGACGGTTCGGTTCCGGTTCCAGAAAATGTAACCGGCGGTTCCCGGTTCGGAACCGTAACCGAACCGTGGAACCGCGAACCGTTCGGAACCGCCGGTTCACACGGTTCCGGAACCGGGAACCGTTGAAAAAAAGGGAACCGGCCGTGGATCAATTTTGCACATGGTGGCAGATTTGATTCCCACTTTTCAGATTTGTTTTTTATTTTTTCAGATTTTGGTTCTCAAGGTTTTCAATTTTAAATTTAAATTTAAAATTTGAATTTCAAGAATACCCAATAACGACGACCGAGGCCGAGACCACCGATGTGAGCGAGTCATCTCAATGCACCGAAGGCGAAGACTTCGACGATGACTTTGATTTCGACATGTAGAAGACTTTATTATTAGTAATTAGGATTATCATTAGTAATTTCTGAAATTTAATGTATTTTTTAAAAGAGTTTAATACTCCTTCATGAGTTTTCTTTTCGGTTCTTTCCCATGACGCCTTTATTGAACCGACAGGACTTGGTTATAAATACCACAAACTATTATCTAAGGAATAATAAGAAATAGTTGCCTTAATCTCTTCTATTTCTTTTCGGTTCTTTTTCAAAATTGTTTCTTTTATTTTATATTGATTATTTCATTATAAAAACAATTAAAGTGAAGAAAAAAAAAAAAAGGGGTTCGGACGGTTCGAACCGAACCGCCGAATCGAATCGAACTGAACCGGTTCTTGCTCAACCGAAACCGTAGCACTAAGTTACCGGTTCGGTTCCGGTTCCCGTTTCCGGAACCGTGGAACCGGCGGTTCGGTTCCGGTTCCGGGTGGCCACCTCTACAAGAGGGGCAAGAAAAAAGATGATGGCAAGAGGAAAGAGGCCGAGGCCACTAAAGTTCAGTTCGATACTCTAGAGCAAGAGTGCTCTAGATTGAAATATGTTGTCTGAGACCTTGGAGGAGAAGATTGAGACCCTCGAGGCGGAGAATGAAGATCTCCGATCCCAATTGGGCGAATGCAGAGAAGTCTGCCAAACCCTTGCAGAGGCAATAGAAGCCAACAACACGGCTGAATTGAGACGCGAGATGGAAGCAATGAGTATCCAAATTGGATTGCGGTTCTTTTGAACCATTGATTATGTGGTGGTGAAGTAGATGACTCCCTCCGTCCCATACTTAACTGCTACCTTTTCATTTTGGTTCGTCTCATACTTAACTGCTACTTACTATAAAAGGAAATAAACCAATCATTCCCTCTAAATATACACCCCCGAATGATCATCTATTTACCATAAAATGCAATTATAGGTCCACCCAATTAAACACACCTTACTAATAAATAATACTAATATGATTTAAGATTTTCATTATTACCCCTCTTAAAATATCACTTTATTACACACGATACTAATAAACAAATCTAACATTATTACTTGTGCCCAAAAAAGATAGCAATTAAGTATGGGACCGAGGGAGTAATAAATTTAGTGTTAAATATATATTGAGATGGTGCCTTGTAAAATTGAATGGTATAAATTGGTAGTACATGTAGGTTTATTGTACCGACCTTTCTTAAAATGATGTCACCATTGCCAGAGGGCTCTTCGATCTCAACAATGCGATTGCGAGCAGTGGACCCCATCGCCGATTTACCCTTCTCCTTCACTTTCTCGCTTCTCTTTTTATTCTTCTTCTTCTCCGTCTCATCATCCGATTCTCTGCTACTGTCCCAACTCTGCACCTTCACCGTGTACGTCTGCTCGGTTGGGAAATACTTGCTACCCTTCCCCTTGATCTGAGCCGTCCATTTGCAACTCTTCTCCAATCCCTTCTTCTTCTCACTCTTCCCGTCCTTAATCTGAGCCGTCCACTCGTACTTCCGGCTTTCCTCCGGCCTCGCAATCTCAGCCGTCCAGGTGTACTTTCTCTCCCCAGTCTTCTTCTTCCTCGCCCTCTTCTCCCTTACCAGCCGCTCCAAATCTAATTCCAAACTCAAGACGCGGTCGCAGAGCGTCTGCAAATGGAGCTCACCTGGTCCGACTCGGCGCGTGAGCTGACGGGTCGAGGTCCAGAATGAGGTTTTCTCGATCTGGTTCAGATCCGTAACACTAAGGGGGTCAAATTCGTCGAACAAAGTTGGTATCGGATGGGGAAAGCTTACGAGATCGACTGTATCGTCGAGCTCTTCTTCGAAAATAGGGAATGAACGGAAGCAAGGGCTTTGGAATAGGGTTTTTGGAGGTGTGAAAAGGGATGTTTCTTCAATGGAGTACGATGGGCGGTGCTCGACAATGTTGAATCTCCGAAACCTGTTCATTTTGTTTCTCAGATGCAGTCGAGTCGAGAATCACACAGAGGAGCGGATGATCTAGTAGTGGGAACTGGGAAATGTGTGCGTGTGTGTGTGTGTATTATAGACGAGCACATGACTTCTGATTTGTAAATTTTATAACTAGATTGGAAATATGAAAGTAATATTTTGATTAGGATAATTTAATTTTGATTTTTGTTCATATCTTACCCTATAAAGTTCTTTATTCAATTAATAATGTGAAATCTAGTGGGAAAATGGTTGTATATTGTCTAATATAATCAGTGGCGGATCCAGAATTTTCTAAGACTGGGGGCACAATTTTTATTACCGTAATAAAAAAATCAATAATGAAGTACAATATCATTATAAAGGTGAAACAAATTATGTTTTACAGTTGTTCTCTACGAAATTTCATCTTTTGAAAGCGATTCATTACATCTTCATTCGTAACATCAGCAAGTCATTTTTCAACGGTACAAATTACACAACCATTCAAATAGTCTTCAGAAATTCTGCCTTATTTCATCTCTTTGATTAGGGTGATACTCTAAAATTCTTTTCCTTTCGATCCCAAGGAAGATCATTCAAATCAATTTCCGTAGACATCAAAAGAGTAGAACTAGGTTGAGAAATATTATCCGCACTTGAAGATTTGGGTGTCGATATTTTTCTTTTTAAAAATCTTTCCATTCTTTCAACAAACCCTAAAAATTAAAATCAACAATAAATAAATTAATTTTATACATACTCTAACTAGTGATTAATATATATATATATATATATATATACCTTTTTTTTTTCACTGGGGCATGTCCCCCCATAAAATGTGAATGGATCCGCCCCTGAATATAATATCTCATTTAAAATTTGACAGACGGTGTATATTTGATGTATTATAGGTAATAATTAGTATAAATATTAATGATAAATATATGATGGAGGTTAAAAAGTAAACAGTATTGACAGTTGATGTATTCAAGCTGATCGGCCATCAAGAATCGAATTGCTCCCTCTGTTTCGAGCTAGAAAACTACCGGAGTTCCTGAAGAATACGCTGGCATGGTCCCGCCACAAACTCTCTGATGCTTAAGCTGGAACAGGTTTTGAGAGAAATCCAAATGTAACGTGTGTATGTGTGTTTTCTTCTCTTGTCCTTCAAGGAAGACATGTCTTCCAATATTTATAGAAGAAAGGACAATATGTCCCTAAGATCCTGCCTTTGATTGGGGGAGATCCCTAATTTTTAGGGGTATGTCCGTGATAATCAGGGATTCTACTTTTATGATGAAATCCCAGCTTTCCAGGGACTTTGTCCTATTTGAGCTGAACTCTTTCGAGCTTGTCTAATTGACGATGCTGAGGTCTATCTAGTTATGAGCTCGGAATATAGACTTGGAGGTCGGATCTTCTTTACGGGAAAGTTCTTCTCTGGGATGCCGAGCTCATCCCCCTCCGACCTACTCCAGGTCGGTAGTTTAGTTAGGTTTACTTAAGAGCCGGGTTTAGTGGACCAAGTTCTTTAACAGACCTGAATATGATGTCATTTGGGAGAGCTGACATGTGGGATGACCTACTGGTCTAGACCTGGCAGATCTGCACCCGCTGGGGTAGACCTGTGGGTAGGGCTGCAAGTCTGGTCGACTCGACTCGAGTTCGACTCGGGTTTGACCCGTTTTCAGCACACTCGACTCGACTCCATCGACCAGGTCGAGTTCGGCTACAAAAATAAACTCGTTTTAGTAGTCGAGTCTACTCGACTCGACTCGTATTACCCGATGAGGGTTCGAATGTTTGGCCTAAATTCGACTCGACTCGACTCGACTCGTATACCCGACGAGGTTTTTTATTTTTTTCCCAAAAAATATTTTTTGTCTAAATGATTGGAACTTTGGGGTTAATTTTAATTTTTTAGTGTTGTATACCCGACTCGACTCGAATGACCCGGGTGTACCCGTCCGAACCGAATCCGACAGATTCAGTCGATACTCGACTCGACCCGGGACAACTCGACTCGATTTCAGAAAAAACAAAACTCGACCCGAGTTCAAGCATACCCGACTCGAATCCGACTTGTTTGCAGCTCTACCTGTGGGGATCGAGTTGCGCCTAGTAGAGCTAGGCTCTAATCTCCACTCTCCAAGTTGTATACTATGTCGGTGGGACCTACTGAACCTTCACACAATAAGGTGGGTCTTCAGTAATTCGACTTTGTTCTAGTATTTCGAGATGAACCATAATAAACCGGGCAGGTATATTTTGGGTCATATCAGCCAGTCTCCCCTACTCTAGTCGAGCGAAGAATGAGACCGAGTAGAGTAGACTAAAAATGCTTTTTTTATCAATAAGCGCAAAAATTAAGCTCTAAAACATGACAAGACCCGATGAAGTTGGTCATTTTGTAGCTGATGAACAAATCTGAGAGTACAATAAGGGGCTTCATAGACACGCCATCTTGGACTGGTGATATAGATGGGGCGATCTTAAGATCGAGGTGCTAGGCTAAGCCAATGCCAGGAGGATAAGATTCTGAGATGAGGCCTTCTATACTGAGAGACCTGGATGAGGCCAAATAATAAGAGGCCGAGCTGAGCAAGCTGCATATTGGGGGTGTTTCAGCCGATCGATTTTTAGGGCAAGTCACCCGATCTTCAAATTTGAGGGTAGTTCGTCCGATTAATTTTTTATGGTAGGTCACCCGATCTTCAATTTTGAGGGCAGGTCACCCAATCAATTTTTAGGACAGGTCACCCGATCTTCAAATTTGAGGGCAGGTCACCCCGATCAGATTTTAAGGCAGGTCACTCAATCTTCATATTTGAGGGCATGTCACCAGATCAGATTTTAGGGTAAGTCACCCAATCTTCAAATTTGATGGCAGACACCCGATCAAATTTTAGGGCAGGTCACCCGATCTTCAAATTCGAGGGCAGGTAGCCCAATCAATTTTTTAGGGCAAGTCACCCGATCAAATTTTAGGGCAAGTCACCCCATCTTCAAATTTGAGGGCAGGTCACCCGATCAAATTTTTAGGGCGGGTCACCCAATCTTTAAATTCGTGGGCAGGTCCCCCGATCAAATTTTAGGGAGGTCACCCAATCTTCAAATTCGTGGGCAGGTCACCCGATCATAAACTTGATGTATAAACCCATAACTATAAGCAGATATGAAATTTTCTTGAAGAATTTCACATTGCAGCAATGAATAAAGGTTGAAACTTATCTCCAATGGAAATTTATGGTCGATAACAACTTATCTTTGCCACTGATGAAAGAATCCATGTTTGGTTGGATCCAGGTATGAATAATAAGTCTCACATCTCAACTCAATGAATGACTCGATGTCACTCGTTCCCACAGACGGCGCCACTTGATGTATCCGAGCTGATCGGCCATCAAGAATCGAATTGCTCCCTCTATTCCGAGCTAGAAAACCACCGAAGTTCCTGCAGAATACGCCGACATGGTCCCGCCACAAACTCTCCGATGCTTAAGCTGGAACAGGTTTTGAGAGAAATCCAAATGTAATGTGTGTATGTGTGTAAATTTTGTATAATTAAATTGGAAATATGAAAGTAATACTTAATTTTAGGATAATATCGGATATGTTTCAGGAAAAGTAGTAAAGAAACAGTAGAAAGTAAAAGATGTAAAAGTATTGTATTGATAACACTGATACATGGGCCTTTATATTTGCTTTACAATGAGACTCCTTCCATACATAGGATTCCTTACAAGGAAAGACATCAAGTAGAATCCTACTACCTCTATAAGGATCGATCTAGAATCCCTATCATCTATGTTACATATAGTCGGTATTAGGTAAGACACATTACGGGAATAATAATTCCGAGAACAATCCCCCTGTCTCGAGCACTAATACAACAATGATGCAGAAGATGTTGTCTTCATAAAAACTATTCCAAGCCAAAACAAAACCTCATGGGAAAAATAAAGGCTTGATGAGGAAAAGATTGCAACGCACCAACATAACATATCATGTATACTCCCCCTGATGCATACACAATGACTCCCACTGATGAGTATCTCTAATCACAGGAGTCAGATGCCAAGTTGCCCTCACAACTATGCCAAGAAAAAACCCAGTGGGAAAAGTACCTTTTGGTCTAGGTTGAACAGAAGTATCGCATTATTGTATGGATGTTCTCATAGCTCGCCTCGTTAAAAATGTTACCAAGTGAAAACCCAATGGTAAAAAACAAACCTTGGTCTAAGGACAAAAAGAGCGCGACACATCCAAAGTGCAGAGTCGCCAAAGACTTATCCAAAAATTAAGTTTTCTAAAGTCATGACCTTCGTGCACTAAATCAGTCATAACTTCTTCGATTCAATAGGTGTCAATGAAACTGTAAGAACTTATGAAAACTAGACATCCATAGCTTTTCATTCACATACAGTACGTAACCTAGATCGACCTGAGCAGATCACAAAGCTCTATCGAAGTTGACTTAATAAATTACGATACATATCATGTCCTACTTTGCAACAATAGTCATATGTCACTCAGCATGATGAATTTGATCAAATGGTTGATTTTCTTAGAAAATAAACACAGACCTTTCCAATGGTACCAATTTCACTATTTTCCAACAAGTGAGCTGCCTTGTAGGTCATATGGGAGATAGACCAATATATTCTGGGCAAATTCGGGTATCTGTTTTCAAGTGTCCTTTTATCGAGATAGAGAAAGCTTCAAGCTTCTTGTCAATCACAGACATTGCGTGAGCGCATCCTAGACCTTCATCACAGTGGTTTTACCGGATTATTACGAATGAGTTTGTCGAGTCAAATGTGAGACATACTACCATATTTTGATAGAGAGAACTTCCCTTAAGACTGCATCATTACTTAAGTGAGCCAAATCTTATCATGACTTCAACTAATCATCGGGAATCATATAGGCATTACTTTATCGTCTCTTAGGGAAACCATCCCTTAGATTGCCTTAAACGGATTGATGTACACACCTTCAAGTGTCCCCAAGATCCTTTCATTCTTAACTTTGGATTTAGAGGAATCTCTTAGTCTCACAAGAGTACATCACTATAAACTCTTAGTTTTACACGCAAAAACTTCATATCTCTTCAAATAAAGTATATACTTAGTATGTGATCCCGACAATCACTTGTTAACGCGCTCCTTGGTTAAGAGCCACTTGATTTGAGTCTGATCCGCCCCGAGACCCTGTTATCACTTAACTTAGTTCCCCACTAAGATAAGATTTGACCACAAGCTGCATGTCAGTTTTTAGGAAACTACCTAACTGAAAAGATAGTGGATGTTATAACATCCAACAATAGCACGACTAAGTTTTGTGTCATCGTAGTCAAATCCAGTGCATTTATCAGAAACCTCGCGCCATGAGGTGAGTTTAACTCTTTCGCTCACTCGCTTTAACAAAGTATATGAATATATCTTATCTTTGGAGTGTCGGCACCATTTCAACAAAGGGTTATCACTTTGTTCATACCGGAGTCGCATATATTTCCATTTTACGCCAACGCTACAATATTGTAGATTCTCAACGAAGTATGGTTCGATTAAACTCACATTCTACGTCTTCATGAACCGACTTTATTCATAGAGTACTCTTTATAGATTGGCATTCATTGAGGCGTCCCCCAATAATGACTATAATCCAGAATCACATGAGACAGATGAGTTCATTTGATCAGATGACCAAGTTTTATGTACCAAAGTCGCATACATTTTTAGCGAGAGTATTTATCGAACCAAGTGGCATGGCCTAGTAACACCGTCTACCACAATTTATGGTGTTACCATATCATCATTTGTAGGTGACGAACGTCCATGACGGACACAATCCTTACAGACATGTTTGCAGCATGTATTAAATCTCATCAATTTAAGAAACTTGGTGAGGCATAGTAGGGACAAACTACGATAATTCCAAGTTGTTCTACTCGAACATGATCGTTCGCATCTCTCCCTAACGACGGGAAGACTGGCTCATTAAAGTGACTTACAAGATCGTCTGCCAAAGTATATTTTAAGCAGACTGTGAGCGAAAGCGCATGTCATATTCATCATTTATAACCCATCATAATGCGTTGTGGTGATGCACTTTGGTACATGAACATGTGGACGATAAAGATTTTTCATTGTTAACATAATCTAATTAACAAAATGCATACGGTTACACTCATAACTAAGCATTTGAATGATGATAGGTATAGGTGAGTATGACATGTTGACCTATACTACATAACCGTAGTTACTGGTCTTGAGAATCCAACAAAACCGCCACCATGCACCACCGGGATCGAACATAAAGAAATGTTGCACCGATGATAGGGCGGTGGTTTTATCGAGCCTGTAGTGCTTTCTTGAAGACTTCTCTCCCTTCATCAGCTCCCAAACCACAAAATTTCGTGAACATGTATAAACGGGTGTTAGGGTTCCAAAAGCATCAACCTTGTGGTCATAAACCGGTCGAAAAGACATCGAACTGGTCGCTGGAACGGCTGGTGGTATTTGAAAACTTCATTTAAGTGGTTCATCTCCTTCCAAGTCTCCAAATGGCACCAAATTTTATGAGAATGTAGCCTTGGATGTTAGGAAGTACTCGTTAGAATTTCATTTTAAGACTTGGTCTAAAAGTGGACGAACCAACCTTTACAATAGGGCTGAGAATCGGGATATCCCGAGGTCCCGGTCCCGAGTCCCGAATGTCCCGGTCCCGAAATGGACCAATTTGGTGGTCCCGGTCCCGGTCCCGATCTGGACTTCGGGAGTCCCGATTCCCGAATTGGGATAAATTTAAGTCCCGGTCCCGGTCCTGATCCCGAAGATAATTTTTCGAAATGTCCCGAATGTCCCGAAATGTCCCGAAATATCCCGAAATGTCCCGAAATTAAAATTTGCAATCGAGACTTCGGATAGTCCCGATCGAGATTTCGGGACTCCCGAGTCCCGAAATTACTAAAGTTTAAGGTCCCGGTCCCGGTCCCGGTCCCGAAAAATTCGGGACTCGGGACGGATCGACTCGGATTTCCGACGGAAATTCTCACTTACTTTACAACGACCGGTCCTCAACAGGCGGAACTTAACGAGACAAAGCAGAGTAGCACCAATTTTTTTTTGATCAAATATAATAACATGAAAAAAATTAAATTACGATTGATAAATATAACAAAGTAGTGTAGAATTTACATTTTAGATTTGACATCCCCGTGTACACATTTTTTGATAGCAATCCATTACATCTTCAATCTTCACTTCCATAAGTGCTTCTTTTTCAACATTACAAATCAATGCATCGTTCATATAGTTATCACCCATTTTGTTACGCAAGTCGGTCTTCAAGAGCTTCATCGTAGAAAAACATCTTTCCATTGTTACGGTCGCGATGGGTAAAATCAAAGCCAACTTTAATAACCTATAAACCATAGGATAAGAACGATGTTTCCCCGTTTCCACCATCAAACGAGAAAGGTCGGCTTCTGTGCAATGCTGCAAGCCTGCAACAAATAATATATTAGCAGTCGGCTTCTGTGCGATTTTAGCTTGAAGGCACGCTTTTTTTTTTCTTTTTACATTTTGGGTTACTAGACAAACAATAGGTTAAGTTTGCATTGGGCTTTTTTTTCAGACTTGGGCTACTTCTAGACAAAAAATGAGTAGGGGCACAGGCACACTTGTGCCCCATACAGTTCCGCCCCTGGTCCTCAAGTTAGACAACCATAAACTCAGGTTTTATTAACTTATCATTCATTGTCAAAGGAACCACATAACATATAAATGTTATCACTTGAGTACGACCATTTGTGAACACTATCATAGCATCATAAGCCACCCAAGCTAACATTTATGATCATGTATGTATAAGAACTCGATGAAAAGGGAGGACTCAGCACCATGCTTATGCGAGTCGCTACATTATTCTCTTTAGTATAGGAGGATGTTATCTCCTAATCGTGCCAAAGAATAGGCTTTAATAAATGAACATGGCTAAGAAGGATCATTGAGGGGAAGGGGTCTTTGCGTAACACATGCGTATGAAAACAAGACGCAGATGACATAAATATCATCATTGGTCATGAGCCCTGCTCACGACTCCACGAACGTACTTTGGTGTCTTTGATCCAACTAGTTTCTTTATTCAAAGAAAAAAATGATGTCCATGGCACTACCATGGTATATGGATCATCAAACTGTTCAAACTCCATACTATTAAAGCCTAAATGTGTCAGTGTCCCAATACATCTTTTGATTACAAAAACCGATGCAAGCCGCACCATATTGACTCATGAATATTCTTTCACACATCCGATACAAGTGATGCATAAGATTTTATTTCTCACAAATCACAATGAGATGCTATGAGTGATACACTTTGGCATAAATATCATCGAGTCATGACATGGTTCAATTGTTGCGGAACATATGTGACTAGAAAACGCCATTCGGCATTCAACAACTTGAGCATTATACCACTCATTGATTGTGATGACATAGTCATAATAGTCACAATGGATTTATAACACAAAATCTAAAAATATTGTGTTCCCTGAAAATAGCTTAATACGCACTCAATTTCGCTTGCAAAATTTTTATAAACATGAGCATAGCGAAACTCTAACAACATAGAGATCATATACCTGATACAATCAAAATGATCTATCATATTGAATGCATAACATGGCAAGATTATATGCCTAAGGGGCAAAAATTACGACACAAGTATGGTGTACTACCATGCACACGCTCGACCTTCTTATAAGTGTGCGTATTTTGGGCTTCCCCAAGGAAACTATTTTTCAACATTTGAAAGATGACATTTTAAGGCACAATGCATACCAAAAATCGCATCATTTATGACAAATTCAGCCAAAAAGAGGTTGAAAACCGTGTGTCATAAGACCGCTTGCAAAGTTAAGATGAGAACCAAGTTGCTTGGGACAAAAGTTAGCACAATCGCTGGAAAATAAAATTCCGCACAGCTTGACCTTTGTTCACTAGAACAATGATAACTCCCTCGTTAGGAAGGTTATGGGCGAACGGTCAGATGTTTTGGAAACTAGACTTCCGTATCTTTCTATCCATATGCACCACAAGAATCATAAAACTCAGATCACAGTACATGTTATAAGCAGCTACTTTAGTATTTCCCGAGTTTAGTGAGAAAACAAGGTTGAGACCATATCCAATGGCATAAGTATTGATGCAAAAACATGGCAATGACAGCCATAGGTGCGTTTAAACGAAGCAGGGTGTTCGATCTATTATCTCGACTAATGATCCTTTTAGTAACTCCAACTTGGTAGACTTGCAGGGAAAGTAGAAATGTCGGTACAGCTAAGACTGTTTAAAAAACCACTAATTTCGTTTGAACTTTCAAAGCATCAACAAATACCAAGGAGGATGCGCCTAGTCATGATCAAAAGTGTAGACAAAATCCACCAAAATGCATCAAATCAACCAAATATTTTAATTCTCAATTTGCACGTATACGTCATAATAGCCATGTTATGTGGATGTAACGCGGTGCATCATAATTAAACATTTTGAACCATGAGACATAATGAATATACCATAACCAACTCTTCTTGACCATCCAATAAGATCGACTAAACATAGTCAAATGTGTAAGGCGCATGCCTTTACAAATACTTGGAAAAGTATTCGGACCTATAGTCACACGAACTATATTCGAGGTCAATGAATTCATATATTTACCGCAATATGCCATTGTTTTACATGTTAAAATTCATGAGAATTATTCTTACATTCTTTCATATATCATATTGCAAGGAGACGGTGCATGACTACACCCACATGCAATATTTTATTTTAATAAGATGAAAGATGGAGTTTTCCAAGTATGGGATTGTATCAAGGCCAACGTGGTGGTCCCTCAATTCAACGTGACAAATTCATCACAAATCGATTTTAACCACGACACATCCGTCGCAATTGATGTTTGTCCCATTTCTACGACACAAATTCGTGACTAACCGTGAACAAGTCAGAACTTTACCGTTACCGACAATGTTCGTTTTTTCAATTGTTGGTTTAAAATCGACAAAATGACAATGTCAAATCGCACCCAAACCGTAGTGTATGCAACAATCACAAATATCGACTTTCAACAATTATCCGTGACTCCCCTAGGACTGTCACACAGTTTACTTCGACATATGAGAGTGATACCACCTCTCATTGTCTCATCCACCGCAAAGTAGCGTGGGAGATAAAGAACCCAAGTACTCAATTCCCTAGGAAAAAATCCCAAAAGAGAGGAATAGAAAAACGAGAACTTTAATAAAATCTTACGTGGGTACTCGGTTTTATATTTGCTTTAATCCTTGAAAATGATGCTACATATGGCTCCTCTGCATAGCGTGCATGTCGTCATAAGCAATATATTCCCCTATTTGCACGTAAAACATGGTAAGATTCATTAGTGTACAAATCAATGAACAAATGGATCATTAATTAGGAAAAGATGGAGAGTTTAGAAACACCCAAAATTGGGCTATTGGGCTTGATAATTGGCCGAAAAAGTACTCGGGCGCTCCGGTGCAGCAGCTCGGTATTGGATGAGGTCGGTTCTCCAAATTTCCTTATAAAAATCTACTTATATTTGGCGACAATTTCAGTAAGCAATATTACTCAAAATCCGATCTTTACCATTGAATATATAAATATTTGTGTTGGAAGTTACTGTCAAAATTTCACACCGATCCGATGGTTAACGGATCGAGAAACATGATTTTGGTAAGACCGCGTTGTGCAGAAAATTGACATGCGGAAATTCTCGTCTCTTGTTTTTTTTTTCTCGATTTTGATAGGTGGTTTGGACTAGATTGATCACAACGGAGCTCGGTTGGATTAGGCGCGGGATGCGGCTTTGGCATAGCGCGGACGATCGGGGATGGAGCTCGGTTGGATCGGGTTTGATCTCCCTTTTTTGTGTGTGTAAAAATCTACTTCTGTTCGCGTATAGTTTCGTCGAGAAATACTGTTCCGAATCAGATCTCCACTGTTGAACTTGTAGTTCTGTATATCATTAATATGCTGTCAAAATTTCAGGCTGGTCCGACGGTAACGAAGGTAGAAGTGCAATTTCCGCGGGGTCTTGCAGTGCAAAAAATTGACGCGCGGCAATCGCGATTTTTTTTTTTGGGAATTTCGAAAACTCAGAGAGGAAGAAAAAATCTACTGTTACAGTAACGTGCTGATAACGTGTTTCAGGAAAAGTAGTAAAAAAAAGTAAAAAGCCAAAGATGTAAAAGCATTGTATTGATAACTCTAATAGAGGGGCCTTTATATAGGCTTTACAATGAGGCTCCGTCCTTACATAGGATTCCTTACAAGAAAATACATCAAGTAAAATCCTACTACCTCTAGAAGGATCTAGAATCCCTACAATTTATGATACATATCTAATCAGTATTAGGTAAGACACATCACGGGAATAATAATTCCCGGAACAGGATCTTAGTTAAACTTATATTATAAATAATATAATATCCGAAATATAATATAGAATTTCGGTATCCGAAATTTCGGATTCGGATTTTGGATATCCGAACATATCCAAAATATTTAATATTTTTTCCTATTTAACTTTTGCAACAATTAAATATAATGTTAAAATAACAAATTATCACAAGTAAATGACAATTTAGCATCCATTCAAAAGTTCAAACCATAAAAATAACACTTTTAATTTAAATATGTCGAAATATTTATATAATTGAAATTCAAAACGTCTCCAATTCTCTATGATTCTCTAAAGATGAAATATTCTGTAATTGGGTTAAAGGGTTATGAACTTTTAAGTATTTATTTTTTAATTGGGTTAAGTATTTAAGTGTTACTATTTTGAAATATGTATAATAAATAAAAAATATTTTTAAAAAAGTATATATTTCGGATATTTCGGATATCCGAATATCCAATTTTTGGAAAAATACCATCTGATATCCGAATATGAAGTTCTGGATATCCGAATTTTCGGGTATCCAAATTTTTGGATATCCGAGACCTCGATTTTCGGATCAGATATCGGATATTTTTGAACACCCCTTATGATAACTGCGGAAGACAGAAGACGATTTGGGGAAGAAAAAAAATATCTTTATTTTTTTATAAATAGGTGCAAGACGATATCAATTTCTACTTGGTCTATTTCAGGTGAAACGACTGCGTTTTGCCACTTGAATTTGCCAAAAAAGAGGACTGGAAAGGGAAAGGCGCAGCCCAGTTCGGGAGGAGTCGAAAGATAGATTAGAGGCAAAGATGATGTTGTACCATTTTGTGCTCACGTCGCCGTGTCCGCTGCCATCCCTCTCCGGTCGTCTTTCCAAATCCCATGGTCATATTGAGTGCCTTCTTTGTTTTCAATTGAATTTGTAATTTAGCGTCTCTATTAGTTCCTATTGAATGATGTCAATTACTATGTATTGATTTTTGAATTTATTGAATGTTGAGTTGTTTATGATATTATTTGTTGAATTTGTTGGAATATTTGTTGATTGTGATTTAGAAATATGAGCTTGTCGATTGTAATTTATGATGGAAAAACATATTGCACAATTAAGAGCACGCAAATAACTACTTCACAACCACAATCACTTATTGGGTCTTCTAATACACCGAATGAGCCTTTATGCGAGGATTTTATTGGTAAATTAAGCAAGAATATGAGCCTTCAATTATAGACCAAGTTTGAAGAAAATATATATAAATAAATCTTTGTTGGAATCGTTAATAATTTTAATTTTATTTTGCAAAATTAAATATTATAGGATCGATCTACGTTCCGAGTAGATGATCGTGGTATATTCACTTTCTCTAAACCGATTCCCGGTGAGTGAGAAATAGTGAATTAAAGTTTGTCACTTAATTCTAAATTAATAAGGGATGGAATCCCACATTGAATAATGAACCATAATTATTCTAGTATATAAGGAGTTACCTTTATGCATGTAATAATTAATGGCACATGTGTATGGGCTTAAAGCCCACACGCGCACGCCGCCGCCGCCCGCCCGCCTCGGCCGCGGCCGCGAGCCGCGAGCCGCGTGCCGTGGACCGTGGACCTTGATCTTGGATCTTGGTCTTTGGGCTGGTCTTTGGGCCTGTTCGTGGGCTTGGCCGTGAGCTAGGCCTTGGACTAGCTTAAAGAATTTTTTGGACAAGCTCAACAATGTAGTTGGGCTCGTATGTGCACATAAGGATGTCCAGGTATATCCGTCAAATGGTTAAGGAGCTGATTATAGTCCAGGTGCATCCGGACTGTTCAAACTCAGCCAAAAACGGGCAGTAACCTCCCGGGTGTTATGAGGAGGTGTTAAGGCTGCCTGTTCAAATTCAAAACGGGCAGTAACTACTGCCTTGAATTGTGTAACTCCTGTGTTCAATACAGGCATGAATGCCTACATTATGACAGCCATAAGGGCTGTGTTTAAACCCCATCCAGGTGTGAATGGCCTATAAATAGGCATGCATACATTTGCTTCTGCACATGCAATTTTCGAATTCAGTATAATCAAACAGTTTTCAGCATTCTCTGCATATCATAAGTCGGAGCTTTGTCCTCACCTCTTCCAGTTCGTCGGAGCTCTCCAGTTTGCGGTGTTGCTACTGTAGAGACGTAAAGTTGTTGACCTTTGGGGACGAGCCGCCAATCCGTGAACACTAGCGGGGCGTTTCTCGTCTTGCGGGCAGAAGGCATCTTCGGGCGACTTCTACCACAGTCTAGTTTCGTTTATTGTTCTTTGTTGTTTCGATTATCTTCTTGTATTTCTAATTTGTTTTTGGTTAGTGTAGATTCAATTTCTTTTTTTTTCATTATATTTTTAATTCCGCCTTGAGTCCTATATTTTCAATTTTTCGAGTTGTAATTGTAGTTTCCAGTTTTAATTTAATTTTTGCCCAGCAAGTTTGTAACACAGAAATTACCAACAAGCGCAAGACGAGAAAACTACTTGCCGAATCCTACAACTGGAGATGACGACTGCTGCTTCCACCGACTCGAACACAACCACTGCCTTTGCCTCCGCGACCAGTGCTGCGACTGTGGCAAATACATTTGCCGCAACCATGTCCAACATGATGAGCTCAACTACCTCATCAATAACTCCATGGGTGTTTTCGAACCCCTTTCTGACTACCGATGGATCCACCTCTAGTGGCACCGTTGGTTCCACTTTTAGTGGTACCGTAGGATCCATGTTAGGATCCAGTGGTGGAGCCGACTTTAAAAGGTGGCAACAGAAGATGTTGTTCTATTTGACAACATTGGGCTTTGCGAACTTCCTTAAGGAAGATGCGCCACCGGCGCTAAGTGCTCAAGAGATTAGTTTCACAGTCCGAGCTGCCTATCACAATTGGCACAATGGAGACTATCATTGTAAAAACTTTATTCTGAACTCCTTAGAAGATAGTTTGTATAATGTTTATTCTATTGTAAACACATCAAAAGAGATGTGGGAAGCACTTGAAAAGAAGTACCGTAGTGATGATGCAGGTACAAAGAAGTTTGTAGTCGCCAAGTATCTGGACTACAAGATGGTTGACTCAAGGCCAATCATGGAACAAGTGCAAGAGTTCCAACTCATCATTCATGATGTCAATGCCGAAGGAATGGTCCTGACGGACGCTTTCACTATTGCAACTGTGATCGAGAAGTTGCCCCCCAATTGGAAAGACTTCAAGAGCTATCTCAAACACAAAAGAAAGGAGATGACTCTTGAAGACTTGATTGTGAAACTGCGCATCGAGTCAGACGTGCGCAAAAATGACCACAAACCAAAAGGCCTGATAGATGCTAAGGCCAATCTGTTGGAGCATGGAGGTCCCTCCAATAAAAGAGCTCGCCCAAGTGTCCAAAATAAGGGCAAAGGTAAGCAACCAGTCAAGAAGTTTGACGGCGATTGCTTCAACTGTGGTAAACATGGGCATGCGGCGAAGGACTGCCGGAAGCCGAAAGCAAAGAAGAAGAAGAAACTTGTTGCCAACATCGCCGAGTCTAACAGCGAATGGAAAGAGGATGACCTTGCTGCTGTGGTCACCGAAGAAGTCAACCACGTTGAGAACCAAGGTAGTTGGTACGTCGACACCAATGCGACCGCCCACGTTGGTGCCGATAGGATCCAGTTTAAGAACTATCAAGCTGTTGAGGGGAGGAAGCTCAACATGGGGAATCCAGCTTCATCTGAAATTATCGGAGTTGGAGAAGTGGACCTCAAACTTACGTCCGGACAGACACTCACCTTGAAGAATGTGCTTCATGTTCCGGATATGAGGAGGAATTTGATCTCAGGCTCTATACTAGTTAAAAAGGGTTTAAACTAGTGTTTGAGTCATATAGAATTATCATAAAAAAGTTTGATAGGTTTCTTGGTAAGGGTTACCTCACGGAGGGACTCTTTGAACTTAATGCTTTGGCTAAACGCCATGTAACCAAGTCCAGTAATGCTAATGAAAATGCTACTGCTTCCTCTTACTTGACTGAGTGTTCTTATTTATGGCATTGTAGATTAGGTCATGTGAATCTAAATGCCATAAAAATATTAGTAAACTTAGATTTACAAAAATTAAATGAAGTCAATACTTAAAACAAATGTGAGATTTGTGTTGAAGCAAAAATGACGAAACTTCCGTTTCATTCGGTAAAACGAAACACACAACCCCTTGAATTAATTCATACAGATGTGTGTGATTTAAAGTTTGTGCAAACTAGAGGTGGTAAGAAGTACTTTATCACTTTTATCGATGACTGCACGAGATATTGTTATCTTTATCTTTTGAGAAGTAAAGATGAGGCTATTGAAGCTTTTAAGAACTTCAAGAATGAAGCTGAAAATCAATTAGGCTGCCGTATCAAGATGGTCCGAAGCGATAGAGGTGGCGAATATGTAGCCCCGTTTGAGGAATTATGCAATGAAAGCGGTATAATTCATCAAACAACAGCTCCATATGCACCACAATCTAATGGCGTTGCTGAACGTAAGAATCGAACACTTAAAGATATGATGAATGCCTTATTAATTAGTTCAGGGTTGCCCCAGAATCTGTGGGGGAAGCTGTCTTGACAGCCAACTAAATATTGAACAAGATTCCATGCAAAGGTAAGGTCATTACCCCTTATGAGTTGTGAAAAGTTAGAAAACCTTCATACAAATATCTCAAAGTGTGGGGGTGTTTGGCTAAGGTTGAGGTACCTCTACGTAAACAAGTTAAAATTGAACCTAAGACGATCGATTGTATCTTTATTGGGTATGCACTGAAAAGTAGTGCCTATCGGTTCGTTATCCACAAGTCAGAAGTTCCTGAAATGACTGTGGGAACAACAATTGAATCAAGGAATGGTGTATTCTTTGAAAACATATATCCTTGTAAGGATAATGATAAAGTTGAGAACAATTCTAGCAATAGAGTTGAAGATGAAGGAACAAGTTCAAAACCTGTGAATGTAGATCCAAAGTCACGTAAGCGATCGAGATCTAATCTGGAAGATGTAGAACCGAGACGTGGTAGTAGTGTTAGGACACCAAATACATTTGGACCTGACTGCATAGCATTCATGTTGGATGAAGAACCGACGTCGATCAAAGTAGCTTATGCCAGACAAGACGGGTTGCTCTGGAAAGAAGCTGTTCAGAGTGAAATTGACTCAATTTTACAAAACCAAACTTGGGTTTTGGTTGATTTACCTAAAGGTTGTAAGCCCTTAGGATGCAAATGGATCCTTAAAAGAAAGTACAAGGCTGATGGGTCAATTGACAAGTATAAAGCTCGTTTAGTAGTCAAAGGTTTCAAACAGAAGGAAGGGTACGATTTTTTCGATACCTATTCACCTGTAATGAGAATTACATCTATTCGAGTGCTTCTCGCGATTGATGCTTTGCACGATCTTGAGATTCATCAAATGGATGTTAAGACTGCTTTTCTGAATGGTGATCTGGATGAAGAGATCTATATGGAACAACCTGAAGGGTTTGTAGTACCTGTACAAGAGAAAAAGGTATGCAAACTGGTGAAGTCTTTATATGGATTGAAACAAGCTCCACTACAGTGGCACTTGTTATCAAATGGTTTTAAAATAAACGAGTGTGATAAATGTGTTTATATTAAGAACACTAATAATGGTTATGTTATTGTATGTCTTTATATAGATGACATGTTAATCATGGGTAATAATATACAAGTGATTAACGATACTAAGAACATGTTGAAAAGAAATTTTGACACGAACGAAGCGGGGCTAGCCGATGTGATTCTTGGAATGAAAATTTTGAGAAAATCAGATGGAATATTCTTGACACAATCTCACTAGCCGAGAAAGTTCTCAAGAAGTTTAATGCTTTTGAAAGCTTGCCGGCTAAGACCCTAATAGATTTAAATGATCACTTCAGCAAAAGTCGAGGGGACCCCGTTGCACAAGAAGAATATGCACGAGTCATTGGGTGTTTAATGTATCTTACAAATTGCATTCGACCCGATTTAGCTTGCGCTGTAAATAAATTGAGTCGTTACACGAGCAATCCAAGCAAAGAGAATTGGAAAGCTCTCATTAGAGTTTTGAGGTACTTAAAGTATACTCAAAACCTTGGGCTACACTATTCGAGATACTTCCCGGTACTTGAAGGGTACTATGATGCGAATTGGATATCCGTTACGAAAAGTTCATTTTCTACAAGTGGTTACGTGTTTACCATTGGGGGTGGAACTGTCTCGTGGAAGTCCGCGAAACAAACGTGTATAGCCCGATCCACCATGGAATCGGAATTCATAGCTTTGGACAAAGCTGGTGAAGAAGTCGAATGGCTCAGAAATTTTTTAGAAGATATTCCATGTTGGTCCAAGCCAGTGCCTGCAGTGATGATTCACTGTGATAGCCAAGCTGCTATTGGTAGGACGAGAAGTAACGTGTATAATGGAAAGTCTCGACATATTCATCGACGCCATAATACTGTGAGACATTTGATCAAAAGTGGGGTTATATCTATTGACTATGTGAGGTCATTGGATAATCTAGCGAATCCGCTAACCAAAAGGTTAAACCGTGATCAAATGAATAAATTGCTAGAGGGAATGGGTTTAAAATCCACAAATTGAGAATTATCATAGTGGTAACCCAACTAAGATGACTGGAGATCCCAAGAACTTGGTTCAATGGGAGAACTAAGCTATGAGAGTTCGTGTGAAACACTCATCTAAGTTTATTCCCTATAGAGCAATTGAGTGTTGAAAGCTTGCCTAGTGGTGAGGTTAAGTCTATGACTTTTAATGATTCCTAAAGACCTCGAGGAGGTTGAGTATGGCTAGATACTCGATAAAGAATCACCCATATAAGTGATAAGTGGGGGCTGCTTCATGAAAATCACTTATGAATCTAAAGGGGTGTCCAAGGCCCGCAAAGGACATAAAACGTGAGAACGGATGAGGTTGAGATGTTCAAGTGTTAGCACCATTGTCTCGGTGCTCGCCGTCGGGGAATAGTTCAAATCATCAAGCCACTAATCCGCCTATGTACCCGATGATGTTAACTATGAAGTTTCAAAGTCACGAACTACCTATCCTTATACTTTAACGCCTCTTGAGGACTGAGCTTGAGTTTGCATATTGCATTTGGGCTATTTTCACTCATGTGGGGGATTGTTGGAATCGTTAATGATTTTAATTTTATTTTGTAAAATTAAATATCATAGATCGATCTAAGTTCCGAGTAGATGATCGTGGTATATTCACTTTCTCGAAACCGATTCCCGGTGAGTGAGAAATAGTGAATTAAAGTTTGTCACTTAATTGTGAATTAATAAGGGATGGAATCCCACATTGAATAATGAACCATCATTATTCTAGTATATAAGGAGTTACCTTTATGCATGTAATAATTAATGGCACATGTGCGCGCCGCCGCCCGCCCGCCCGCCTCACCTCGGCCGCGACCCGCGAGCCGCGAACCGCGTGCCGCGTGCCGTGGACTGTGGACCTTGGACCTTGGACCTTGGCCTTAGCCTTGGCCTTGATCTTGATTTTGATCTTGGACTTGGATTTTGGATCTTGGATCTTGGCAATTGGTCTTTGGGCTGGTCTTTGGGCCTGTTCGTGGGCTTGGCCGTGAGCTAGGCCTTGGGCTAGCTTAAAGAATTTTTTGGACAAGCTCAACAATGTAGTTGGGCTCGTATGTGCACATAAGGATGTGCAGGTACATCCGTCAAATGGTTAAGGAGCTGATTATAGTCTAGGTACATCCGGACTGTTCAAACTCAGCCAAAAACGGGCAGTAACCTCCCAGGTGTTATGAGGAGGTGTTAAGGCTGCCTGTTCAAATTCAAAACGGGCAGTAACCACTAGGGGTGGCATTTCAGAACCGAAAATTCAAAACCAAACCGAAAAATCCGAAAAAAAAACCCGAAGAACCGAAACCAAAGAAGACCGAACCAAAAAATAGAAAAACAGAACCGAACCGAATTGGTTTGGTTTGGTTCTCGGTTCGGGGTCGGACAGAGCCGAACCGAACCGAAATGGACCAAAGTCAAAGTCACATACTAAAATGACATCTTTTTGTGAGTTTTATGTATTTGAGATTTTAATGTAATTTGTTTTTCTTTTTTAAGACCCTCATGGATCCAAGGAGGACCGAAAATATGCTTGTGTAATTCGTGATTCAACTAATTTAGGTTTAGAGAATGATCTATTGTGATTTGTGATTGTTATATCTTTTGAGATATTTGTAAATTGTTGTGCAAGTCTACCTCTTATCTTGAGCATATATATAACTTTTGTTGGCTTGTTGTTATATATAACTTATTCTATTGAATATAATATTTGAATTTATATTGTGAAGAACCGAAAAAACATCAAACCAAACCAAAACCGAACCGAATATTTATAAAACCGAATTTAACCGAACCGAACTTCAAAAAGAACCGAACCAAACCGAAACTGAATATTTGGTTCGGTTATTGGTTTCGGTCAAAAACCGAACCGAATGGAACCGAGTCCACCCCTAGTAACCACTGACTTGAACTGTGTAACTCCTGTGTTCAATACAGGCATGAATGCCTGCATTATGACAGCCATAGGGGCTGTGTTTAAACCCCCTGCAGGCCTATAAATAGGCATGCATACATTTGCTTCTGCACATGCAATTTTCGAACTCAGTATAATCAAACAGTTTTCAGCATTCTCTGCATATCATAAGTCGGATCTTTGTCCTCACCTTTTCCAGTTCGTCGGAGCTCTCCAGTTTGCGGTGTTGCTACTGTAGAGACGTAAAGTCGTTGACCTTTGGGGATGAGCCGCCAATCCGTGAACACTACCGGGGCGTTTCTCGTCTTGCGGGCAGAAGGCATCTTCGGGCGACTTCTACCACAGTCTGGTTTCATTTATTATTCTTTGTTGTTTCGATTATCTTCTTGTATTTCTAATTTGTTTCTGGTGAGTGCAGATTCAATTTCTTTTTTTTCATTATATTTTTAATTCCGCCTCGAGTCCTGTATTTTCAATTTTTCGAGTTATAATTGTAGTTTCCAGTTGTAATTTAATTTTCGCCCAGCAAGTTTGTAACACAGAAATTACCAACAAGCGCAAGACGAGAAAACTACTTGCTGAATCCTACAACTGGAGATGACGACCGCTGCTTCCACCGACTCGAACACCACCATTGCCTTTGCCTCTGCGACCAGCGCTGCGACCGTGGCAAATACATTTGCCGCAACCATGTCCAACATGATGAGCTCAACTACCTCATCAAAAACTCCATGGATGTTTTCGAACCCCTTTCTGACTACCGATGGATCCACCTCGAGTGGCACCGTTGGTTCCACTTTTAGTGGTACCGTAGGATCCATGTTAGGATCCAGTGTTGGAGCCTACGGGTTCAACATGAGTGGTTCCTTTTTTGGAACAACCTCGGGGCCAAGGATGATGCCTGCCGTCGAGAAGCCGCCAAAGTTTGGTGGAGCCGACTTTAAAAGGTGGCAACAGAAGATGTTTTTCTATTTGACAACATTGGGCTTTGCGAACTTCCTTAAGGAAGATGCGCCACCAGCGCCAAGTGCTCAAGAGAGTAGTTTCACAGTCCGAGCTGCCTATGACAATTGGCACAATGAAGATTATCATTGTAAAAACTTTATTCTGAACTCCTTAGAAGATAGTTTGTACAATATTTATTCTGTTGTAAACACATCAAAAGAGATGTGGGAAGCACTTGAAAAGAAGTAGCGTAGTGATGATGTAGGTACAAAGAAGTTTGTAGTCGCCAAGTATCTGGACTACAAGATGTTGACTCAAGGCCAATCATGGAACAAGTGCAAGAGTTCCAACTCATCATTCATGATGTCAATGCCGAAGGAATGGTACTACCGGATGCTTTCACTGTTGCAACTGTGATCGAGAAGTAGCCCCCCAGTTGGAAAAACTTCAAGAGCTATCTCAAACACAAAATAAAGGAGATGACTCTTGAAGACTTGATTGTGAAACTGCGCATCGAGTCAGACGTGCGCAAAAATGACCACAAACCAAAAGGCCTGGTAGATGCTAAGGCCAATCTGTTGGAGCATGGCGGTCCCTCCAATAAAAGAGCTCGCCCAAGTGTCCAAAACAAGAACAAAGGGAAGCAACCAGTCAAGAAGTTTGATGGCGATTGCTTCAACTGTGGTAAACATGGGCACGCGGCGAAGGACTGCCGGAAGCCGAAAGCCAACAAGAAGAAGAAACCTGTTGCCAACATCGCCGAGTCTAACGGCGAATGGAAAGAGGATGACCTTGCTGATGTGGTCACCGAAGAAGTCAACCACATTGAGAACTAAGGTGGTTGGTTCGACACCGGTGCGACCGCCCACGTTGGTGCCTATAGGAGCCAGTTTAAGAACTATAAAGCTGTTGAGGGGAGGAAGCTCAACATGGGGAATCCAGATTCATTTCAAATTATCGAAGTTGGAGAAGTGGACCTCAAACTTACGTCCGGACAGACACTCACCTTGAAGAATGTGCTTCATGTTTCGGATATGAGGAAGAATTTGATCTCAGGATCTATACTAGTTAAAAAGGGTTTAAACTAGTGTTTGAGTCAGATAGAATTATCATAAAAAAGTTTGATAGGTTCTTGGTAAGGGTTACCTCACGGAGGGACTCTTTAAACTTAATGCTTTGGCTAAACGCCATGTAACCAAGTCCAGTAATGCTAATGAAAATGCTACTGCTTCCTCTTACTTGACTGAGTGTTTGATTTATGGCATTGTAGATTAGGTCATGTGAATCTAAATGCTATAAAAAGATTAGTAAACTTAGATTTACTAAAATTAAATGAAGTCAATACTCAAAACAAATGTGAGATTTGTGTTGAAGCAAAAATGACGAAACTTCCGTTTCATTCGGTAAAACAAAACACACAACCCCTTGAATTAATTCACACAGATGTGTGTGATTTAAAGTTTGTGCAAACTAGAGGTGGTAAGAAGTACTTTATCACTTTTATCGATGACTGCACGAGATATTGTTATATTTATCTTTTGAGAAGTAGGGATGAGGCTATTGAAGCTTTTAAGAACTTCAAGAATGAAGCTGAAAATCAATTCGGCTGCCGTATCAATATGGTCCGAAGCGATAGAGGTGGCGAATATGTAGCCCCATTTGAGGAATTATGCAACGAAAGCGGTATAATTCATCAAACAACAGCTCCATATGCACCACAATCTAATGGCGTTGCTGAACGTAAGAATCGAACACTTAAAGATATGATGAATGCCTTATTAATTAGTTCAGGGTTCCCCCAGAATCTGTGGGGGAAGCTGTCTTGACAGCCAACTACATATTGAACAAGATTCCACGTAAAGATAAGGATATTACCCCTTATGAGTTGTGGAAAGGTAGAAAACTTTCATACAAATATCTCAAAGTGTGGGGGTGTTTGGCTAAGGTTGAGGTACCTCTACCTAAACAAATTAAAATCGGACCTAAGACGGTCGATTGTATCTTTATTGGGTATGCACTGAAAATTAGTGCCTATCGGTTCGTTATCCACAAGTCAGAAGTTCCTGAAATGACTGTGGGAACAACAATTGAATCAAGGAATGTTGTATTCTTTGAAAACATATATCCTTGTAAGGATAATGATAAAGTTGAGAACAATTCTAGCAATAGAGTTGAAGATGAAGGAACAAGTTCAAAACCTGTGAATGTAGATCCAAAGTAACGTAAGCGATCGAGATCTAATCTGGAAGATGTAGAACCGAGACGTGGTAGTAGGGTTAGGACACCAAATACATTTAGACCTGACTGCATAGCATTCATGTTGGATGAAGAACCGACGTCGATCAAAGTAGCTTATGCCAGACCAGACAAGTTGCTCTGTAAAGAAGCTATTCAGAGTGAAATTGACTCAATTTTACAAAACCAAACTTGGGTTTTGGTTGATTTACCTGAAGGTTGTAAACCCTTAGGATGTAAATGGATCCTTAAAAGAAAGTACAAGGCTGATGGGTTAATTGACAAGTATAAAGCTCGTTTAGTAGTCAAAGGTTTCAAACAGAAGGAAGGGTACAATTTTTTCGATACCTATACACCTGTAACGAGAATTACATCTATTCGAGTGCTTCTCGCGATTACTGCTTTGCACGATCTTGAAATTCATCAAATGGATGTTAAGACTGCTTTTCTGAACGGTGATCTGGATGAAGAGACCTATATGGAACAACCTAAAGGGTTTGTAGTACCTGGATAAGAGAAAAAGGTATGCAAACTGGTTAAGTATCTGTATGGATTGATACAAGCTCCACTACAGTGGCACTTGAAATTTGATAATGTAATGTTATCAAATAGTTTTAAAATAAACGAGTGTGATAAATGTGTTTATATTAAGAACACTAATAACGGTTATGTTATTGTCTGTCTTTATATAGATGACATGTTAATCATGGGTAACAATATACAAGTGATTAACGATACTAAGAACATGTTGAAAAGAAATTTTGACATGAAAGACATGGGGCTAGCCGATGTGATTCTTGGAATGAAAATTTTGAGAAAATCAGATGGAATCATCTTGACACAATCTCACTATGCCGAGAAAGTTCTCAAGAAGTTTAATGCTTTTGAAACCTTGCCGGCTAAGACCCCAATAGATTTAAATGATCACTTGAGCAAAAATCGAGGGGACCCCGTTGCACAAGAAGAATATGCACGAGTCATTGGGTATTTAATGTATCTTACAAATTGCACTCGACCCGATTTAGCTTGCGCTCTAAACAAATTGAGTCGTTACACGAGCAATCCAAGCAAAGAGCATTGGAAAGCTCTCGTTAGAGTTTTGAGGTACTTAAAGTATACTCAAAACATTGGGCTACACTATTCGAGATACCCCCCGATACTTGAAGGGTACTGTGATTCGAATTGGATATCCGATACAAAAAGTTCATTTTCTACAAGTGCTTACGTGTTTACTATTGGGGGTGGAACTGTCTCGTGGAAGTCCGCGAAACAAACGTGTATAGCCCGATCCACCATGGAATCGGAATTCATAGCTTTGGACAAAGCTGGTGAAGAAGCCGAATGGCTCAGAAATTTTCTAGAAGATATTCCATGTTGGTCTAAGCCAGTGCCTGCAGTGATGATTCACTGTGATAGCCAAGCTTCTATTGGTAGGGCGAGAAGTAACGTGTATAATGGAAAGTCTCGACATATTCATCGATGCCATAATATCGTGAGATATTTGATCAAAAGTGGTGTTATCTCTATTGACTATGTGAGATCATTGGATAATCTAGTGGATCCGCTAAACAAAGGGTTAAACCGTGATCAAATGAATAAATTGCTAGATGGAATGGGTTTAAAATCCACAAATTGAGAATTATCATAGTGGTAACCCAACCAAGATGACTGGAGATCCCAAGAACTTGGTTCAATGGGAGAACTAAGCTATGAGAGTTCGTGTGAAACACTCATCTAAGCTCATTCCCTATAGAGCAATTGAGTGTTGAAAGCTTGCCTAGTGGTGAGGTTAAGTCTATGACTTTTAATGATTCCTAAAGACCTCGAGAAGGTTGAGTATGGCAAGATACTCGATAAAGAATCACCTATATAAGTGAGAAGTGGGGGCCGCTTTATGAAAATCACCTATGAATCCAAAGGGGTGTCCAAGGCCCGCAAAGGACACAAAACGTGGGAACGGATGAGGTTGAGGTGTTCAAGTGTTAGCACCATTGTCTCGGTGCATGCCGTGGGGGAATAGTTCAAAGCATCAAGCCACTAATCCGCCTCTGTACCCGATAATATTAACTATGGAAGGTTCAAAGTCACGAACTACCTATCCTTATACTTTAACGCCTCTTGAGGACTGAGCTTGAGTCTGCATATTGCATTTGGGCTATTTTCACTCATGTGGGGGATTGTTGGAATCGTTAATGATTTTAATTTTATTTTGTAAAATTAAATATCATAGGATCGATCCACGTTCCGAGTAGATGATCGTAGTATATTCACTTTCTCTAAATCGATTCCCGGTGAGTGAGAAATAATGAATTAAAGTTTGTCACTTAATTGTGAATTAATAAGGGATGGAATCCCACATTGAATAATGAACCATCATTATTCTAATATATAAGGAGTTACATTTATGCATGTAATAATTAATGGCACATATGTATGAGCTTAAAGCCACATGCGCGCACACGCTCGCGCCTGTAATATCCGCATTTTTTCTTTCCTTTGTATTTTTATTTTTGGTGTATTTCTCGATCGTAGTGACCCTCGTGTATCTTTTAGTGTATCCTTCCTGTCATCTGTTGAACTGTATTCTCGTTATTGTTGTGCGGAACTGCCATTTCGGGGTTGCCGTGGATCCATTTCGTGTTATTGGTTCCCAAATATTGATTCCTATTGCTTTTATTCTCTTCTCGAATCATTTTTCATCATTTAGGACCCAAAAGGGGGTGTGGGCCGCGGCTCAAGGTGTGTGCGCCGCGGCACACACATTTCTCCAGTTGTTGGCCGAGCGAATCAGATTGTGCCGGCGCACCTGCCCGGCAAGCCGCGCACACCGCCGAAGTCAAGCAGCGCGCACACCCGTCCGTGCCGCGGCACGGTCGTGTGGCATTTTCGCCAAAAACCCGATCAGACTGGTGCCGCGGCACATGTCACCGAGCCCAGACACCGCCGAACCACAGGAGTAATTTGCCTCGTGCCGGCAAGACACCGAGGTGTGCCGCGGCACACAATGCGATCAACCCTCTATAATTGTGTTGTTTTGAGCGAGAACAGCTCATTTCCTTCTTCTTCTTCCATTGACGCGAGAGAGAGTGAGAGAGGAGGAGGGCTTCTCATCATTCATCAATTGGGGGTTGATTTCCATCATTCTTCTTCGGTTGTGAAGCCCGGATAATCAATCTAACGCGTGTTCTACGAATCTAAGTACTTGAATCTTCAAGGTAATATCTCTTGGAACCCTACCTTTTGGTTAATTGGGGATTTTGGGGTTTTTGTCCGATTCTTTCCGTTTTGTTGGTGGATTCCTGATGAATACGATTAATATTGTTAGTATCATTAACTTTCCTACGGATTCATGGTATATTTCGTGATTTTTACGGAATCGAGAGGGTTTGGTTGTGGTCCGCCCTCGTTGTTATTTTTGTACGAATATACATGAATCGTAGGCGGGTTCTCGGGGGTATTCCATTTCCATATTCGTCTAGAGTTGGTTGTGATTATGTTCTTCAAATCGTTAGGTTCGGTTCCGTTGGTTCTTAACGTTCGTTGGTGATTATCCTTTCCGTTCGTTGCGTCATCAATTACTCAAGGCAAATATTTTTGGAAACCTTTATGCTTAATGTGAAATGGTAATGTATATTGTGTGTGCTTTACTCACCTCGGGAGGGTCCGATGGGGCCTCGAGGGAATCTATGGCTTCGTCATGGATTCATGAGTTTGATTCGCTAGCCAGCTCGGGAGGGTCCTTAGAGGCCTCGAGTGGGATTCGTGGCTTCGTCCCGGTCCTAGGTGACGTGTGGTGCTTGATTTGTTTTATGAATGTGGCCAGCTCGGGAGGGTCCTTAGAGGCCTCGAGTGGGATTCGTGGCTTCGTCCCGGTCCTAGGCAAATTAATTGTGACTGTTTGTTTCCGAAAAAGACATGTCTGGTTTTGATTTTTGAAATGATATTGGTGCATGTACTATGAAATGTGTAAGCGATTGGTTGCCTTGATTACTTGTACTAGCGTAATTGCTAACCCCTATGGGGACCCGTTTTGGGGAAATTCTTATTATGGATTTCAGGTTATGATTATCCGGACGAGCGGGCACCTGGACAGTACGAGGACGTTGGCCAGGGTCGTTGACATGTGCATTTGGGTCTTTCTATTTCTTTCGTCCATTTCGATTTGGTTGTTCTAATAATTATAAACTTATAGAGTGTACTCGCGAGTACTTAGGCTTTTCATTTCAAACTCCGTATTGTACTACTTTTAAATTGTTACATTGTTGGTTGATGATCATTTCGCCGGTTGCTCCGGGCGTAACTTTTTATGTCATATAATTAAATGTGTGTCCTCGCTAACCGGGATGGTTAGTCGAGTGGAGTTTTCTTGTTTGTAGCCTGGTGGGTCCCATGTGGGGGTCCACGGTGCTGTAATATACTCTGAATGTCTCAGGGTGTTACAGAAAATGGTATCGGAGATCTAGGTTTATGGATACCTAGGCTTGTTGGTTATTTGGGTCTAGTCGTGTTTTGTTTTGCACATTGTCACACCGCCAAAGATCTCAAGATTTCCGGTGCTCGTAAGTTTTCTTATTCGGCTCTTTTGTTTCTTGCATTGTATTTCCACTTTTGAATCGTAGTTGCTTTTCCTCACTTACTCATCATCGATATACTTCTGTTATCTCTCAACATCAGTATGGATGCCGGAGGAAACCGTGGTCGTGGTCGTGGTCGTGGTCGTGGTCGTGGACGCGGCCGAGGATGTGGGGCAGCCGGTGGGGCGGCCACGTCGCATTCTTCGGGAGCCGGTAGTACCGGTGACCGTCACAGTCATGCTTCTTCTCAGGAGCGCGCCGATCTTGGTATTGCGGCTGTTATGCAGCAAATGGTTAACCAGATGGCGGCTATAGCTCAGGTAGTCCAGAACCCCGATCAGGCCCATGCTAATAGGGGCGGAACGGATCACTGGCTTCAGGATGTCATCAAGATGCATCCTCCTCAGTTTTCGGGAGCTTCGGACCCGATCGGTTGGGAAGGATGGATAAAGGAGATATCTAAAGTCTTCGTTGCCGCCAACTGTCCCGAGGACCGCAAGGTCCCTATTGCCCAGTACTTTCTCACTGGGGACGCTATGGATTGGTGGGAAGCCGTGGGGCCCAAAGATCATGTTGCTTCGTGGGCCGAATTTCAGGAATTGATGGAGACTGAATATTGCCCGTGGCCGGTCAGACAGGCTCGGATACATGCTTTCTATGATGCTCAACCACGGGATATCCCCGTATCTCAAGCCATTGCCGATTTTAACAAAGAATTGGGCTATGTGAAGACCCAAGTTGTCGAAGAGAGCAACAAAATTTTTCACTTTTCCAGGAGGATGAAACTGTCCATTCGGGACTATATGTCAGGACTCGTCTGCACTACTTTGAAGGATTATCAGAGTCGAGCTCTTGCTTATGATATGTCCGTGACGGCTAGTGATGTGGCTCGTGAGAGCAAGAAGCAGAAGTCGGCCGGAAATTTTTCTGGTCCCAAGAGTGGAGGCCAGCAGAAATCTCAACCTGTAAACATTTCTACGGGTGGTTCGGCTCGTTTCTCTGGGAGTTTCCGAAGTGTCGCCGGAACCTTCGTCCGGGACCCCAAATGCTTTAACTGTGGCAAGCCAGGCCACGTGAACCGGGATTGTCTTCGTCCACCTTTAACTTGTCATACTTGTGGTCAGTCGGGCCACAAGGCTTCTTTTTGCGAGAAGCTCAGGCAGTTTCGCGGCGCCCGTTCTTCTCACCCAGCACCTATGGAGCCGAGTGTGAACCAGGGCTCATTCGCTCCACCGCCACCGCCGAGTGCCGGCCGACGTAGAGGTTGGGGTCAACCCGCTAGAGGAGGAGCTTCCAGTGTCGGCTTTGCCCAGCCGCGTATATACGAGATGAGGAGGACCGATGACCCAGCGGCTACTGTGGCGACAGGTACCGTTCATATCCATTCTCATCCTGTGGGTGTGCTTTTTGATTCGGGTGCTACGCATTCATTCATTTCTCTAGAGTGTGTACGTCATTTGAATCTCGACTGTTTGTCACCTTGCGAGCCTTTCATCATTAAACTTCCTAGCGGTGATAGATTTGTCGGTGATCGAGAAGTCCGGGACTGTTCTGTATCTATTTGTGAGAGGACTTGGCTCTCTAATCTTATTGTCGTGAGTATCGAGGGTGAGGATTTGATTCTCGGGGATGATTGGCTCGAGCGGCATGGTGCAATCATGAACTACCGCACGAGGATCATTACCATGTTAGCCGAGGACGGCACTGAACACTCTTTCGCGGGGCGAAAGAGAAACCAGAAGTTTGTTATTAACGCCTTGAAGGCGATGAAACTCCTGCGAAAGGGGTGTACTGGTTATTGGTGCTACGCCTTGAAGGCGGAGAATGGTGGAGTTGAGTTTTCGTCGATTCCAGTCGTTAGTGAGTTTCCTGATATTTTTCCTGACAAGTTACCGGGATTGCCACCGGATCGTGAGGTCAAGTTTGCTATAGAGTTAGAGCCGGGCGCGGCTCCAATTTCGAAGGCGCCGTATCGCATGGCACCTTCAGAGATGGCCGAGTTGAAGAAACAGTTGAGTGAACTTCTTGAGTCGGGGTATGTTCGACCGAGCGCCTCGCCTTGGGGCGCACCGGTCCTATTTGTGCGTAAGAAGGATGGTTCACTGCGTTTGTGTATCGACTATCGTGAACTGAACAAGGTGACCATCAAGAACAAGTATCCCTTGCCAAGGATTGACGACTTGTTCGATCGGGCCAGGAGCGCGGTATTCTCAAAGATTGATTTGAGATCGGGTACTATCGGCTCCGGTGAGGGAGTCCACGTGCAACAGCTTTTCGGACGAGATACGGACATTACGAGTTTGTAGTTATGCCTTTCGGGTTAACTAATGCGCCGGCGGTGTTCATGCAATTGATGAACAAAGTCTTTATCGAGTATCTGGATAAGTGTGTCGTCGTCTTTATTGACGATATTCTTATTTATTCGAGGAATGAGGAAGAGCATGCCCATCATTTGCGGATAGTGTTAGACATTTTGAGGGCCGAGCAACTCTATGCGAAGTTCTCGAAATGTGAGTTCTGGCTGAAGGAAGTGATGTTTTTGGGTCACGTGATTTCAGCCGAGGGAGTTCGAGTGGATCCGCAGAAGATTGAGGCAGTGTTGGATTGGGCACCGCCCACAAGTGTGAAGGAGGTCCATAGTTTCTTGGGTTTGGCTGGCTACTACCGTAGGTTCGTCGAGGGTTTCTCAAAACTAGCTCGGCCACTTACACAGTTACTCCAGAAATCCGAGAGGTTCGTCTGGAATGACGAGAGGCAGTCCAGTTTTGAGGAGCTGAAGAAGCGTTTGACTTCAGCTCCGATTTTGGCGCTGCCATGTGGCAACGAGGGATTCGCCGTTTATAGCGATGCTTCGGGTCAGGGTCTTGGGTGCGTATTGATGCAGCACGGCAAGACCATTGCCTTTGCGTCGAGACAGTTGAGGCCGTATGAGCTTAACTACCCTACTCATGATTTGGAGTTAGCGGCAGTCATTTTTGCGCTCAAGATATGGTGTCACTATCTTTTCGGCTCTACATGTCAAATTTTTACCGATCATAAGAGCCTGAAATACATATTTACTCAGTGGGAGTTGAATATGAGGCAGAGGAGGTGGTTAGAGCTGATTAAGGATTATGACCTCGAAATCCTTTATCATCCGGGCAAGGCGAACGTCGTGGACGACGCCTTGAGCCGGAAACCGATTGCGTTGCGAACGCTTGAGGTCTTTACGTCTCAGTCTGAGCTTCGGCGGACTTTGATCGAGTTAGATATTGAGGTTTTGTTGCCTGGGACTGTCGGGCAACTTTGTGCTTTAGAGATTTCGTCGTCTTTGATCGATGAAATTAAGCTGAAGCAGTTGGAGGATCCGATGATTACTCAAATCCGAGAGAACATTCTTAAGGGAAAGTCTCCTGGCTTTGTGATTCATGAGGATGGTGTTTTGAGATTCCAGAGTCGGCTTTGTGTACCGAATGACTTAGAGTTGAGGCAGAGTATTCTGCGCGAGGCCCATGCTACACCTTACTCCGTTCATCCTGGTTCGAGTAAGAAGTACAAGGACCTAAGGAGGAATTTCTGGTGGAATGATATGAAGGAGGAGGTTGCGCAGTTTGTAGCAAAATGTTTGACTTGTCAGCAGGTCAAAATCGAGCATCAGCGACCGGCTGGGTTATTGCAGTCACTTCCCATTCCGGAATGGAAATGGGAAGATATATCGATGGATTTCATTACGAGTTTGCCGAGATCGAGATCGGGCATGAATATGGTTTGGGTGATTGTTGATCGTCTGACCAAGTCGGCACATTTTCTGGGCATCAAGGACACTTGGGGCCCGGAGAAGTTGGCCCGTATATTTATCGCACAGATTGTGAGGCTTCACGGTACTCCGAAGTCTATTGTTTCAGATCGTGATGGCCGTTTCGTATCACACTTTTGGCAGGCGGTGCATAAGGCGTTGGGTACTCGTTTGCGTTTGAGTACCTCTTTTCACCCCCAAATGATGGGCGATGAGCGCACTATCCATACATTTGAGGATATGTTGCGTGCTTGTGCTCTCGATTGGAGCAATGACTGGGAGGAGCATCTGCCATTGATCGAATTCACGTACAACAATAGTTGGCACGCATCGATTCGGATGGCACCGTATGAGGCACTCTATGGGCGGCGATGTCGATCACCGATTTGTTGGAATGAGGCATCCGATTTAGTCGCGACCGAACCGGATGTCGTTTTAGAGACGAGGCGGAAGATAGAATTAATTCGAGAATGGATGTTGACTGCCCAGAGTCGACAGAAGTCATATGCCGATGTCCGTCGTCGACCTTTAGAATTCGAGGTGGGAGACCACGTTTTGCTAAAGGTGTCACTGACGAGAGGAGTTTTTCGCTTTGGGAAGAAAGGGAAGTTGAGTCCGAGATTTATTGGGCCCTTCGAGATTCTTGAGCGAGACGGTGATTTGGCATATCGTTTGGCGCTACCTCCGGCCTTGAGTCGTGTTCATAGCGTTTTCCACGTTTCCCAACTGAGGAAATATGTCCCGGATCCGAATCACGTCATCGATTATGGTGAGATTGATGTCGCCGAGGATATTACTTTTGAAGAACGTCCCTTGAAGATTTTGGAGCATCGTGAGAAACGATTGAGACATAAGACCATTCCCTTAGTCAAGGTGCAGTGGTCGAGCCATGGTGTCGAGGAGGCAACTTGGGAAACCGAGGATAGCATGCGTGTTAGGTACCCTGAGTTGTTTGTTTCTTAAGTTTCGGGACGAAACTTGTTTTTAGAGGGGTAGAATGTAATATCCGCATTTTTTCTTTCCTTTGTATTTTTATTTTTGGTGTATTTCGATCGTAGTGACCTCGTGTATCTTTTAGTGTATCCTTCCGCTATCCGTTGAACCGTATTCTCGTTATTGTTGTGCGGAACCGCCATTTCGGGGTTGCCGTGGATCCATTTCGTGTTATTGGTTCCCAAATATTGATTCCTATTGCTTTTATTCTCTTCCCGATCATTTTTCATCGTTTAGGACCCAAAAGGGGGTGTGGGCGCGGCTCAAGGTGTGTGCGCCGTGGCACACACATTTCTCCGATTGTTGCCGAGCGAATCAGATCAGAAGCCGCGGCGCACCCGTCAAGCCGCGCACACCTGGCCCGGTGCCGCGCACACCTGGCCCGGTGCCGCGCACACGGTGTGGCATTTTCGCCAAAACCCGATCAGACGGTGCCGCGGCACATGTCACTGAGCCGCGCACACCGCCGAACCACAGGAGTAATTTTTGGCTCATGCCGCGGCACACAATGCGGTCAACCCTCTATAATTGTGTTGTTTTGAGCGAGAACAGCTCATTTCCTTCTTCTTCTTCCATTGACGCGAGAGAGAGTGAGAGAGGAGAAGAGCTTCTCATCATTCATCAATTGGGGGTTGATTTTCATCATTCTTATTCGGTTGTGAAGCCCGGATAATCAATCTAACACGTGTTCTACGAATCTAAGTACTTGAATCTTCAAGGTAATATCTCTTGGAACCCTACCTTTTGGTTAATTGGGGATTTTGGGGTTTTTGTCCGATTCTTTTCGTTTTGTTGGTGGATTCTTGATGAATACGATTAATATTGTTAGTATCATTAACTTTCTTACGGATTCATGGTATATTTCGTGATTTTTACGGAATCGAGAGGGTTTGGTTGTGGTCCGCCCTCGTTGTTATTTTTGTACGAATATACATGAATCGTAGGCGGGTTCTCGGGGGTATTCCATTTCCGTATTCGTCTAGAGTTGGTTGTGATTATGTTCTTCAAATCGTTAGGTTCGGTTCCGTTGGTTCTTAACGTTCGTCGGTGATTATCCTTTCCGTTCGTTGCGTCATCAATTACTCAAGGCAAGTATTTTTGGAAACCTTTATGCTTAACGTGAAATTGTAATGTATATTGTGTGTGCTTTACTCACCTCGGGAGGGTCCGACGGGGCCTCGAGGGAATCTATGGCTTCGTCCTGGATTCATGAGTTTGATTCGCTAGCCAGCTCGGGAGGGTCCTTAGAGGCCTCGAGTGGGATTTGTGGCTTCGTCCCGGTCCTAGGTGACGTGTGGTGCTTGATTTGTTTTATGAATGTGGCCAGCTCGGGAGGGTCCTTAGAGGCCTCGAGTGGGATTCGTGGCTTCGTCCCGGTCCTAGACAAATTAATTGTGACTGTTTGTTTCCGGAAAAGACATGTCTGGTTTTGATTTTTGAAATGATATTGGTGCATGTACTATGAAATGTGTAAGCGATTGGTTGCCTTGATTACTTGTACTAGCGTAATTGCTAACCCCTATGGGGACCCGTTTTGGGGAAATTCTTATTATGGATTTCAGGTTATGATTATCCGGACGGCGGGCACTGACAAGACGAGGACGCGTTGGCGGTCGTTGACATGTGCATTTGGGTCTTTCTATTTCTTTCGTCCATTTCGATTTGGTTGTTCTAATAATTATAAACTTATAGAGTGTACTCGAGAGCACTTAGGCTTTTCATTTCAAACTCCGTATTGTACTACTTTTAAATTGTTACATTGTTGGTTGATGATCATTTCGCCGGTTGCTCCGGGCGTAACTTTTTATGTCATATAATTAAATGTGTGTCCTCGCTAACCGAGATGGTTAGTCGAGTGGAGTTTTCTTGTTTGTAGCCTGGTGGGTCCCATGTGGGGGTCCACGGCGCTGTAATATACTCTGAATATCTCGCGGTGTTACAGCGCCGCCGCCCGCCCGCCTCGCCTCGGCCTCAGCCGCGTCCGCGAGCCGCGTGCCGTGGACCGTGGACCTTGGACCTTGGCCTTGGCCTTGATCTTGATCTTGATCTTCATCTTGGACTTGGATCTTGGATCTTGTATCTTGGCAATTGGTTTTTGTGCTGGTCTTTGGGCCTGTTCGTGGGCTTGGCCGTGAGCTAGGCCTTGGGCTAACTTAAAGAATTTTTTGGACAAGCTCAACAATGTAGTTGGGCTCGTATGTGCACATAAGGATGTCCAGGTACATCCGTCAAATGGTTAAGGAGCTGATTATAGTCCAGGTGCATCCGGATTGTTCAAACTCAGCAAAAAACGGGCAGTAACCTCCCAGGTGTTATGAGGAGGTGTTAAGGCTGCCTGTTCAAATTCAAAACGGGCAGTAACCACTGCTTTGAATTGTGTAACTCCTGTGTTGAATACAGGCATGAGTGCCTGCATTATGACAGCCATAAAGGCTGTGTTTAAACCCCCTGCAGGTGTGAATGGCCTATAAATAGGCATGCATACATTTGCTTCTGCACATGCAATTTTCGAACTCAGTATAATCAAACAGTTTTCATCATTCTGTGCATATCCTAAGTCGGAGCTTTGTCCTCACATCTTCCAGTTCATCGGAGCTCTCTAGTTTGCGTCGTTGCTACTGTAGAGATGTAAAGTTGTTGACCTTTGCGGACGAGCCGCCAATCCGTGAACACTACCGGGACGTTTCTCGTCTTGCGGGCAGAAGGCATCTTCGGGCGACTTCTACCACAGTCTGGTTTCGTTTATTGTTCTTTGTTGTTTCGATTATCTTCTTGTATTTCTAATTTGTTTCTGGTTAGTGCAGATTCAATTTCTTTTTTTTTTCATTGTATTTTTAATTCCGTCTCGAGTCCTGTATTTTTAGTTTTTCGAGTTGTAATTGTAGTTTCCAGTTGTAATTTAATTTTCGCCCAGCAAGTTTGTAACACGGAAATTACCAACAATCTTGTCAACTAATTTTTCGTATTTATCTAAAAATACAAGATTGAATGAGGCGTTCCATGATGAATGGTTATATAAATGGAAACTGTTGAAATATAATGCTGCATTTTGTTTATGGAGTTATCTTTTTGGGTATAAAAATTCGAAGATAAAGTACTTATAGATTTCAAAATTGAAGAAATGATTAGAAATATGGTGATCAAATTGGAAGTAAATAAAATGCATAAAACAATGACGGAACATCATATTTTGCTTTTAAGGATCAAGACAAAGTGTGATAGAGAAGATATATTTTGAGACGGAAGCATGAACTACCTACCACATTTAGTTGAAAACAAGTGTGGATGTTATTCGTGTAATATTCCTACTTTTATACTTTTAGTAATTTCTATTTTGGTGTATTTTTCATTTTCAACGACTCGCTTGTAATCGTTTCGACTTTTTGGAGATGTTTATTCTGCATATTTACATATTTTGGCATCCGAGCATGTTTCGGGATTAGTTTACTCGATTTTGTGTTTATTGGTAATTTTTCCGCTTGTCGGCTCGTTTGATGCGATTGTTGTGCGAAACTGTCGTTTCGAGTTTTGTACAAGTTTGTTTAATGTTGTTAGACATGTTGTGTGCTTCGGCGCAGTTGTTCGTTTCCGTGTCGTATTTTTCGGTCGTTTCGGGTCGTTTTGTAATTTCCTAAAAGTTTAGGGTAATTACTTTCATAGTCGTATTCCGAACCTTCGGGTAATTGGAATCGTGTTTTCATTTAGAGTTTAAGTTCGCTGCTTCGAACTCTTTGTATTCGTATGTGCATGTTTCTTTAATCGTCGCGTTTTGGTTTTCGTATCACTTTTGCATAGTTGTTGGCTAACTATGGTTCTGAACTGGGACTCTTACGTACATTATGGACAATATATAATGTACGTTATGTTGTCTTCCTAACGTACGTTAGCCCCTGTGTAGTGTACGTTAGGGTCTTCAGAGAATCGGGCAGAGAGCTTCGCCAGTCCCTTACGTACGTAAGGGAGGATGCAGTACGTATTTTAAGGGGCTAACGTACGTTAGCACTTCATGTCTAACATACGTTAGCAGGCGCGGGTTTAAAGACCCATAGTTGATCGAGAATCGTCCATTTGTTTATTCCTTCTTCCTCTCCTCCGCGGCTTGTGCGTCTCCTAGGCGATTTTGGGCAATTTTTGACTCTTCAATCATCTAGCTATCATCTTCCTTGGAGTTGTGGTGTAGATTAACAACACAAATCTATCTTCTTCGTCTTCGATTCGAGGTAAATTACTGGAACCCTACTTTTGGAAAATTTGGGGGTTTCTCGTGAATCCTATTCGTAGTTTCGTTTGGTTGATTAATTCATGATATATATGATTAATCTTCATCGTATTCTCGTTTGCTCTGCGAATTTACAGTAATTTTGGTGTGTTTATGAAATCGAGAGGGTTTTGGTTGCGATCCGCCCTCGTTGGTAATGTTGTTGGATTATATTTATCATGGGCGGGGTTTTCGGGCATATTTTCATTTAAATTCCAGTCGTGTTGTTGTTGATAGTCGTTTTACGAATCGTCTAGGTTTGAAGTTTCCAAGTTCCTTCAACGGTGGTCGTTTACCATCTCAAAACAATCTGTCATGTCTCAAAGACAAGTAATTCTTACGAACTTACAATCTTAAATGTACAAAGTGACGTATTTGAGTGCTAGAATGTATATGTTCACTCTGGGAGGGTCCGACGGGGCCACAGAGGGATCCACGTTTGGTTGGGTCCACGAACTTTCGGGTTAACCACTCCGGGAGGGTCTAACGGGGCCTCGGAGAGATCCGCGCTTGGTCGGGTCCACAGTAATCGGGAGGATTTGTATTTTTGTGATACATTTATAGATATTGCATTTTCAGAAATCATTATCTTATTTGCTTTCGAAAACTATTAATGCATTTGCTCTGATATTGTGAAATATAAAAATTCGTTTGAATTACTTGTACTAACTATTCCACGGCTAACCCCATTCGATAAAGATAATTGATGAGGCTCAAGATTGTTCGGTAAAAACGTGAAGGGTCATTGTTATAAGGTCACTAAACAACAAAGGATAACATTTTGAACAATTTTAAAGTTGTTCATGTGAGAGACCATCATCACACTTTATTTGGAAAGTATCATTGATAATTTTTTTTAATGTGGATTATCAATTTTACAAATTATAAGTCACAGGTATGGGGCTTCTAACATGTCGGGTGAGCTGATAGTTTGAAAACTCTCATTTGAACGAAAGTCAATGTGTAGTGTAAGGTCCGTTCAATATTATGATATCTTTTTTTTTTTTTTACGATTTTAATCCGCATGGCTATTCTTGAATGCGTCTTGGATAAACCTCGAAATGACGTAATAGCCTGCAAACTACGCCAACTAGGTAAACCACACTAGGCAAGCCTTGTGTGACAACCTCAACCAAGAAAGTGTTGGTATGGGGGAATCGAACTCATGACCTTTCAGTCTCGCGCTCACCTACTCCACCAACTTGACTACTAATGCACCGGATCCCATCAAAACTCCGAAATTAAGCGTGCTTGGTGCGATCATTATTATGATATCCTTACCGATACAACTGGTTGTTGTGGCTATTTTTCAAGTAAACTAATCTATGTAGAATTTGTTTTTTGAATATGTGGATTTGAGGACCACATACACATGGACTAAGATAGAAAAACATTGGGGAAGGGTTGGTGGTCCAGTGGTAGGACGTCTACTCCCAAGACGCTCCTTTGGAGAGGTCTTGGGTTCTAACCCCACCAAAGGAGGTGAAAGAGGAAGTTTTTCTCTTTATGATCCTCTAGCTCCCTGGAAATTTCAAGAACCGCTTATCAATATTTAATCTCGCGTCAGCGTGAGAGTATTTCCTCTGGAACCCGGAGGTGACTAATCGGTGGTTATTCCCAGAATCAGGCTGGAACTTTGAGGCGCTGGCACCGCTAAGGGCTTATCTTGCGCGAAGTGTACAGAAAAGGCATTGGGAACCCTGGAATTGCTCGAGCGACTCGCGATTTACTTCTCTCAATGGGTTAGGAGTGGGTTCATTGAGGGACTAGGATTAGTCCGGCTAAGCTGGGATCACCTAGTTATCAAAAAAAAAAAAGATAGAAAAACATTAAAACCAGTGACCTTCCCGAGTTCGAGTCCTTTTGAGGATAAGAATTTTCAAGGGTTTATGACTCTTTAATCTATGATTAAAGAAGAGACCTTAGCCCTTCGGGGTATGATGGTGGAACAATTAAATATTGAGGGCTTCAAGCGGCAGTGTAGGAGGTCAGATCTCGGTGGGACCCTGCGGTTGGATTTGAGGGGGTCCAACATGGAGCAATCACTTGGGGACGACTCCTTGTGCGCAGTAATTGGGGATATTTAAGAACATGAGAGCCGTATACACATCTCGCAATTTAACTGGTAGCAGTACTCTGGAGCCGGGGTTATTATCCCGAGAATTAGTCATGTATAAACTTTGAAGCTCGGTATTAAAAAAAATAGAAAAGCATTAAAATATGGGGAGCGCTTAGAAGTCGCTAAATGGTGATATTTTCACATGAAAAAGTTTGAATCAATAAACTAATTTTGCTCGGGTGGTTGCTACACATTTTGGTAAGCACTACAAAAAAAAAACCCAACTGGCTTGGCTCTATTTCAAAAAACTTTCTCGGGACATATACGCTCTAATTAAACCTTTGACAGAACCTCATACTGAATATCATTCGTGTGGGTTCGATTTGGGAGAGGACTTCATGTTCTCTTTATCTGGGAGGATCTGGTTGTACGTCAGCAGAACCCAACAAGACACTGATCAGTTCGTGCACATCTCGCGATTTAACTTGGTGGCTTTAATGAAAAAACGGAACTGTTACCCTCAGATATAGTTAGGTGTAAGCCTAGAAACTGAGTTATAAAAAAAAAATTAAAAGAACTACAAAAAAAAATATTTATCCTCTATTTATGGGGCCCACGGTAGTTTAAGTTCTTCACGGTATATATGTAAGATGGACAAGAATCTATAGAAGTAAAATTATGTTGTTGGCCTTATTGATGAATCCCTTCCCAAACTACCCAACATATCATTCCCTTTTTCCAATAAAAAATATTGACATCTCATAATAGATTAATCCATTTATTCTATTTAAAATCATGCAATTGTCGTTTGATAGTAATAAAAGTACTCATGAACCAATGATCTTGGTTCACTGGCCATGGAGCTTCCATTTCAAGTGGAAGACTCGGGTTCGAATTCTTCTGAGGACAAAAATTTTCAAGGGTTTATGACTCTTTAATCTATGATTAAAGAAGAGATATTAACCCTCCGGAGTACGCTGGTGGAACAATTAAATATTGAGGGCTTCAAACGGCAGTGTGAGAGGCAGATCTCGGTAGGGGTGTTCAAAACCGGATATCCAGAATTTCGGATATCCGAAATTTCGGATATCCGAAAATTCGGATAGTAGATTTTGATATCCGATATCCGAATATCCGAAAAAAAATAAGAATTATATTCGGATATCCTTATATTCGAAAAAAATATTCGGATTTGGATATCGGATATCCGAATATCCAAAAAAACTTCAGATATGGATATCGGATATCCGAATATCCGAATACCTTATATTATTTAAAATATAAAAAAATAAAATTTTTAGGATTTTTCGAATATTTCGGATATCTGAATATCCAATTTTTCTGAAAAGTACTATCCGATATCTGAATCCGAAGTTCCGGATATCCGAACTTCGGATATCTGAATTTTTCGATATCCAAATTTTCGATTTTCGGATATTTCAGATCGGATATCGAATATTTTTGAACACCCTAGATCTCGGTGGGACCATGCGGTTGGATTTGAGGGGGTCCAACATGAAGCAATCACTTGGGGGACGACTCCTTGTGCGCGGTAGTTGAGGATATTTAAGAAACTGGGAGCCGGATGCACATCTCGCGATTTAACTGGTAGCAGTTAGGGCTGGCAATTTCCGACACGACATGATAACCCGACACAAATACGCACGAAATTAATGGGTTAGTATTTGGTCTTATCGTGTTCGTGTCCTTATCGTGTCGACACGATAAGGACACGCTAATTTCGTGTCATGTTCGTGTCGGATTCGTGTCGTGTTCGTGTAACACGATAACTTTCGTGTTCGTGTCGTGTCGTGTCGTGTTCGTGTAACCTGATAATATTTATATATTTTTAGCATTAATTTTATTATCATTTTAAATATTTTATGTTTATTTTCTAACTTTTTATTTGAATTTATCGATTCGTGTCGTTATCGTGTCGTATCAACACGAAAAATATCGTGTCATATCGTGTTCGTGTCTTGTTCATATCGTGTCCGTGTTTCAACCTTTCATGTCGTGTTCGTGTTCGTGTCGGGCATATACTTAACGAGTCGTGTTCGTGTTTGGCTTTATCGTGTCGTGTCGTTATCGTGTCGACCCGATAACAATCCGACACGCATGAATTGTCAGCCCTAGTAGCAGTACTGTGGGGTCGGAGCTGTTATCCCGAGGACTAATGAGGTGTAAGCTTGAAACCTCGGTATAAAAAAAATAATACTCATGAGTTGTAAAATATTTTAATCTATATTATCAATAAGGGTATCCCTCCCCAAATTACCCAATATATCACTCCCCTTTAGGGATGTCAATATTACCCGCAGGGTAAAATTACCCGTGGGTAAACGGGTTATAAGGGCGGGTAGTACCCGCAGGTTCGGGTATAGGGTAGGGTATTACCCGTACCCGTTATTTTTCGTTAGGGTAAGGGTAGGGTATGGGATTTATGTTTTACCCGATTACCCTAAACATTATATATATATATATAAAATAAAAGAATATATTGACCGTTTTAATTTTAATTTTTATTAGTTATAATTTATACGTGATACATTAATAAATTTGAGTTAAATTATATCAAATTTTAATATATATTGACTCATTTATTATATATTTTTGTATTTTTTGGAGCTTTTTTTGTTGTGAAATAATTAAATGAATATAAACGGGTAACCCGCTTTACCCACGGGTACCCTTTTACCCGCAGGGTAATACCCATACCCTACCCGCTATAAGAAATAGGGTAATAAGGTAGGGTATGGATAAGACAGTTTATATGAGGGTAGGGTATGGGGAAGGCATACTCTTTCCCTTACTACCCACTTTTTACTTTTTTCTTTTCAAATTCATACAAAAATATGGACCCCACCGAATATTTTACACCAAAAATTGTTAAAATACATGCATGCATCCGGTTTTATATATATATATATATATATATATATATATATATATTACACTTTAGTCACTACACTTTTACACTTTTACACATTTTACTTTGATCATATTAAAATTAACACATCTTATTTTTAGTATATAGTGTTATATTAATATGTACATTATCTTTATTAATAATAAATTAAGCATTGCTAAATAAATCCTGTTTAAATTAATATATAAATGACACTTCAATATTAAAATCAAACATAATAATTTAGCATAATAATGTAGCAATTCTTACATAAAATTAAAACAGAAATAGAACAATTATTTTTGAAATTACTCATGACCGTGTTGTGGAAATCGTCGACTGCGTCATGTATGACCTTCTTGACCGCACCTCCCACACGTTTTAACCCTTCGAGAGTTATCCATTTCCGTTCGAATACGTTGACTTTGTCCTCTCTGCCCACGTTTCTTTTTCTTCTTTCTCAAATTTTCGTCAGCAATAAGAGTACCATACATCTCCCAAAACGTCCAATATGCTTGATTGGATATTGGAATAAATTTGTACTTCCACATTTCATACAATGTTGTTAGATTGTGATAACCTTCAATGTATTGCTTCCAATCGAGATTACATGTTAAACAACCAGCAACCACATGTGAACATGGAGAGTGATATCGATTCCATTTTCTACAAGAACAAAAACCTTGATATAAATCTATAGTATGTTTATTTCCACCTTTCCAAGATCCATTGTTTGTTTGATAACGTGCAGTAATTACCTCAAAGACCCCACTTTGTTCATGGTATGGAATAATCTTGTGGGGTGAAGCCTTCTCTTCAATTTTTTCAAATAACACTCTCGATGTTTTGAAATATGTATGTCCATTTTGAAGATCATTCAATGTTTGAGTGCGCCTTTCTGCAACCAACTTAACTGAGCGATAATATATATACTCAATCATTGCTGTGACTGGGAGAAAACGAGCAAACTTTAATATTCCATTAAAACTTTTGATCATATTTGTAGTTGCCTGACCATAGCGATACACCTCTTCGATCTTGGCACACATATCTTCGAAGGTGGTATAAAAACCAAGACCAGTTGTTTGTTGTTTCTTCATCAACTAAACCATAAGGAAGTGGATATTGTTGATAATTTGAATCTAATCCCATAGCAATCAACAACTTTCCATTGTATCTTCCTTTTTCAAAAATGTACCATCAATACATATAACCGGACGAACATGTTGCCACCCATCATTGGTTTAAATGCCCACCACAAACGCTTGCACACAGATGTGTTATGATTTATAGCATCAGCTTCAATTAACGAAATTGTACCTGGATTAAAATGCATTGAAGCACTAAAAAGTTTAGGAAGTTTAGAATTGTAATACCCGAGATTTTTCATTTTCGGTTTAATTTGAATTTTTCTTTGTAGACCGAAAATTTCTCAACTGTCGAGCGTAAGCATTTATTTATTTCTCCCTCTCGACGATCGATTTTGTATCTAGGGCCATATGTGGTGAATTGTTGTATATCATTATTTTCATTTCGGATCGTTGATGTGGTCCACGAGTTTTTCGTTGTGTTCGTTCCGTGCTTGGGGCATTTTATGCTTCGTAATTTGCTCGTTCTCATTTTGGATCATAACCGGTACGTTATAGTTGTAATACCTGAGATTTCTGTTCCGGTTATTTTTGAATTTTGCCGGTTGTACCGGTCATTTTGTTCTGCGGACGACTTCTTGGTACGGCGTGATGTACCGTGTTGTGATATTCGTCGGGTACATTATCACTGTGTGAGTCGAGCTAATCATATGTCCTGTTTTATTATTTTTCGTCTTCTTCAGGATCGTTGTTGTGGTCCTATTGTAATTTTCGGATTGTGCCGGAATCGTTTTTCAACCGGAGCTTCGCTGGCCGGACCTGTACGAAACGACGGTGAAAACGGCGCTCCCGAGCATCGTGTCCTATGCCGGGTCGTCCAGGACTAGCAGGCCTTCCGAGACACGGCCGAGAACCCACGCAAGATTTGCGCCGGGTGTTGTGCCGTGTCGGACACGGCCGAGACACACGCGCAGGTGTCTTGCGCCGGGTGTTGCGCCATGTCGGTCAGGTCGCGCACTAACCCGCAACACAGCGGTAGACACGGTGCTGGACTGGGCCGTTTGTTGTGCCGTGTCGGTCAGGTGGCGCACTGACCCGCAACACGGCGCTGAACTGGGCCGTTTGTTGCGTCGTGTCATGCACGGGTATAAAAATGACAGGACAGTCGGGTTTACACCAATTTTTCTATTCCTTTTTCTTCTCTTTCTGCGGCTGGAGCTTGTAGAACACGAGGGCATGTTGTTCCACTATAAATCCATGAGATTAGTGAGTCCATATCATCGATTAATCCTTCCATAACTTGCACCGATCGATCGAATCAAAGTATGATTTCCTAAAATCTAGTTTTGGGGATTTTAGTTGACTTTGTCCGATTTGATCGTTTTAACTCATATTTCTGTTGGGTAATCTAAGATTGAGTTGTGTTCTATCATTTTCATCATCTTTCCACGGTTTTATCATTTCTGATTCGTCGTTTATATGAACTTTCGTTTGACGCCTTCAAGGTGTCCGGGAAAATGCCGCAGAGAGAAATTTGGTCGTTTTGCGATGTTTTTCCTCGTGTGATTTGTTGTTTATTTGATGATAGGATACCAGGGATGAATTCCCTACAAAAATCTGGTGTTGAGCCTTTCCGATCGCCGTTTTCATTGGAGTTCCGGATTTCTCCAATCAACCGTATTTTTCGAAATATTCGTGAGAGATTACCAAGGCAAGTACCTTGATATACAAATTGTAGCTACGTGAAATCATTGTTGTCGAAGTGTATGAATTTATACGGATGTATATATGTATATATATATATGTGTGTGTGTATATATATATATAGATATAGATTTATATATATTTATATGTTAAATATATGTATGTGTATATGTATATTGATATATATGCTTATGTCGGTGAATGCCGGGGGACGAATACTAACACTAGTTGACGTACTCAACTTGGATTGAAGGATGAACTATACTTATAGATATAATATAGTAAGTTCATATATATATATATATATATATATATATGTGTGTGTGTGTGTGTGTGTGTACTCGGTTGAGTGGCAATGTAGAGACATATGTGCGGCGTTGGTTAGCTATGCCTGAAGGCTTAATTGTGATTGAGTTTTGATTGATAACGTGCCTGATACTGTTTATCTGTGTGATTATGGACTAATGGATAATTTGTGTGAATTGGTGCACTAAGTGGATAATTGTTGTAACGGTTGTCTGTGTGCTTGATGTTTGGAACAATGTGGATACTTGTTGTGAGAAACGTCGTATCCGAGAACCTCTGAGGGCGGGGCGTGCACTCCGTCTTGGTTTATGCTGCAATGTGCAGCTCCATATGGGTGGTGAATGCCGGTGTTACCTAATGCGCGTGCAAGGGGCGGCTCTTGCGGGAGTGATCGCCGGTGCGGTGACATGTTCAAGGAGCGGCCAACATAGTGGAGTGAACGTCGGTGCACAGGTGCGCAAGGGAGACGCCTGGCAGGCTTATTGGTTACGGGTATTTGAGTGATAGCTAAGACCCAGTTACCGAACGATGTTCGTATCTCAAATTCTTTCAAATCACTTTTAAATGTTTGTCTTGATATAGACCGCGATTCGTGTTTTTGAAAGTTTGTTTCAACTTGGTTTTAAAGCGTTTGTATCAAGGTTAATTATCCAAGGAGATTTGACAAAATCTCCGAGGGTTAATTAATCGGGGGATCTTGAGCAGGATATGTCGAATGAGAGTTTGTGCCTTTGATTGTATTGTGGTGCTATTCTGTGTATTGGGTCGAGGACCCTGTGAAATGTTGAGATGATTAACTTCGTGATGGTGTTATTTGGATTGGGTTGAGAAACCTGTGAGATGTTGTAGTGATTTCGTTTGTGACAGTGTTCTATAAATTAGGTCGAGGACCCCAAATAACGTTGACATGATTTTCGTGTAATTATTTTCCATATGTTGGGTCAAGGACCCGAGAGCTTTTGAAATTATTTTCCAAAAGTGTTCCCATTCGATTTTCAAAACCCCAAGACAGCTCGAGTCAATAATAACGTTTACAAACTATCTTATCAAAATACTTTTCCTTTTACAAAAAGGGATTTTTCTGACTCCTTGGGCTCGTTTAAAATTTTATTGGTGTTATGTTCCGTAAAGAGAATATGACAATATGATTTCCTTTCACCTTGTGTATGTGATGCTATTCTATGTTGACTATGGGAATGTGTGGTTTGTGTTAAGGCTTCACGACTGTTGATTTTTGTGTTGTTATTGTTCGATATCTTGTATATTATGTACTTGCACTAGCAAAATTCCTGTTTGCTAACCCCCGAGTTTTCGGGGGTGGGTGCCTGTTATGCGCTCAGGTTTTGGCAGCTTGGGAGCATTCACGGGATTGGCTTGGAAGGAGATGGAAGACGACGATGCTAATCACACAAGAGTCAGAGTCTTTTTTATTGGTCGGTATTTTCCCATTTGGTTGAGTATTCACCCTTGCACGGGTGTAGTTTTCATTTATTGAATGGAGTTGTCAACCTTTTTGTGTGAAAGTTTATTTTTGTCATTGAGATGTAAAATTCATTAGTTTCTGAACTGTTTAATGACCTTGTCGGTCTGCGTTGTATTTAAATTAACCCCGATCGGTCGATCATTGTGTAGTCTAGTGGAGTTTAGCCTGGTAGATCCTTGTGAGAAGGGCCTACGACGTGTAACATTTCTGGACTTATTCTGGGGGTGTTACAATTATGGTATCGAAGCTTAGGTTTGCGAAAAACCTAGGCTGTTGGGTCAAGTCCTTGTCTCGTGTAAGTCGCGCGCATCAGAGTTGTGATTAGTATCGTGGTTCCGACATCATCTCCCGGCAATCCGTGATGGTAAGCCTCCCGATCGTAAGTTCCCTTATATATGTATTTGATTATATTGTGCTATTGTGTTTAATGTGAACAAGGGGTTGGAACTTGGTTGTGATGTTATTGTTTTAGGATGTAACATGCGTATACGGTCCGAGTGAAATGGTTATATAGTATGTTTCGGAAGTCGAGCATACTTATCGGTTTCTGCATTTCAGTAGAATAAATCTTTGAGTGTTAATTTTATCCACTGCGTGAGTATTTTGAAATGGCTTTTGGCATCTTGCAAACTGAATTTTTATTTCGTAAACCAATTCCCTAAACCGAGTTTTTGGCATTTTGGCCTTGATCGTTTTGGCGATATTCTTATGACGGCATTTGATATTTTATTAATGACTTGTGAATTTTTGAAATATTACCTTCATCGGCCTTTTTGGCATTTTCTAATGTTTTTTAAAATGGTTTTTAGCCTAGTGGGTTCCGGCGCGGGGCCCACGACGCTGTAATATCGCGAACATTTTTTGGTGGTGCTTTAAGGTTTTCTAACATTGTGAAAAACCCATGATTTAATGACGTCAAGTCAAATGGTCACATACCTAGGTGAAAAATCCTTTCGATTAAGCACTTCGGTGGAAGAGGAAAGATTTTCAAATTGTGGTATTTGGAACTCAACACTTTTGAAATATTTCAAATTAGTTACGATTCATAACAAAATTTCTTTTATACATTATTCGAAAATAATTTTTAAAAGTCGATGTATAAACTTCCTCTTCCAAAATAAAGGATAGTGTTTACAAGTTTAGGGTGTAACGTGACTCGCCCTCTTTTTCAAAAAGTTGTTTTCACTAAGTGTATGCATATAATGATCGTCCTAGTCGAAGGGCTCGAAATCGACTTCAGAAAACATTGTGCCTTACGATATTACCGTTATTCTAAAGATGTTAACTAAACCTTGTGTTGATAGTTGTGGTATACTGTACGACTGATTATTTGATAATGCTGAACGGTACTATCTGTATTAGTATATCGAGACTTGGCGGATGTAGACAGGATGGTGGAAGTGGAAGCAACGAGGTGGTTCATACGACAACTATCCATGCTATAGCGAAGAGTACCAAGATCAAACGATATCCTATGAAATCTTCTCAGTGATCGAGTCCACGAGCGAGACAACGAAACCGTGGAAATCTGGAAAGTTTCTGGGCGGCGAAGAGACTAAGGCTCCCAAACCCTCACGTCGTTCGAAAGCGTCATCTTCGCGGTCGGGAGTGAATGCTGGAAATCCCAAACCAGCATTGGTGACTCGCGGTAAGAAGAGAAGATGCTTCAACTGTAACTGTCAGGGACACGTACGTGCAAATTGTCCCTCTCCACTCTTGACTTGTTACCGGTGCGGGTGTGAAGGTCATCGGGAGAAACACTGCGAGAGAGTTTCCGAATTGGCAAGGAATGCTATCCTTTCGGCAAGCAGAGCGAACGACCTGGGAGTGCCCCAAAACCCTATGTCTCCTTCTGAAGACCCTAGCACAGCAGGATGAAGATTTTACGCTATGTCTTTCTCAACAATCGTGACTTGATCGCTTTTATTTCATTGCTTTATATTTCCAACTCTTATGGTTCTAAGTGTCGAGATTGAAATGTCCTCTTAGACGGGGGAATGTATTACTCGTACTCTTCTTAGTATTTTCGGTATGGGATGAATTTTATTGTTGGTAATTCATCTGTGAACCTTTCGACCATTTTAAACTGCCTTGTAATTGCTAGGTCAGTTCATCGTACTTCTGGAACCTTGCATTCGCGCTTTACTCGTGATGTTTTGGGGCTGAGCACGTAATTACTTTTGCTTGATTGTTCCACCGCTCCTTACTTTAAGTTTCGGGACGAAACTTATTTTAAGGGGGGTAGAATGTAATACCCGAGATTTTTTATTTCCGGTTTAATTTGAATTTTTCTTCGTAGACCGGAAATTTCTCAACTGTCGAGCGTAAGCATTTATTTATTTCTCCCTCTCGACGATCGATTTTGTATTTAGGGCTATATGTGGTGAATTGTTGTATATCATTATTTTCATTTTGGATCGTTGATGTGGTCCACGAGCTTTTTGTTGTGTTCGGTCATTTTGTTCTGCGGACGACTTCTTGGTACGGCGTGATGTACCGTGTTGTGATATTCGTCGGGTACGACTTATCACTGTGATGGATTCAAATTAAATACTCGCAAGTGTACGAATCGCTCTTGTAGTAAGCGGCAAGTAACTCCGAGGTCAATCTCTCGAGGAATTGGAAACGGTTTAAAATTCGATAATGTTCGGCAAATAGTCGAATGAACAAAAGTAAATTAAATTAAAATACATCATTGGTTGATTATGATTACAATTACTAATGCACAAAATTAAATTGAACTAAGTGATAACAACACCAATTTGATAGTCGGATAAATGAGAGATAACAATAATGAGATTAATATGGGAATTTAGAGTAACCGACACACACGTAATCAATTATTAGTTCCGATACTTAAATAAATAAGGTTAGGAATTATCGATTGCTCATGATTAAAAGAAATTCGTTTGATGGCGGTAATTCTAAAAATCACGATTGTTCTCAACGAAAATTAAGGGTTACTCTTTTGATGGGGACGAAACCCTAGCTAACAATCAATTAACCGACTACTTTTGATGAGGTAAATCGTTAAAAGATCGCGCGAAAAGCTCGAGAACATTCACAATCGTTTCTATCGGGTCGTTTGATGGCGAACACCGACAAAAACCCTCTATTTGAATAATAATAACAACAATGAAAAAGGTTTGATGATCTAATTCAAAGTTCTAAAATGAAGAACGAACAAGAGGAACAATCCCAAACTTTTACCCGGAAAATCAAAAGGAACTAACAATCAAAAACATGTGTGTGGCTATATCTAAAGACCCATATGAAGTGTTTAGCCACACATGATTAATTCAACAACAATAATGGAAATTGAAGAACAAAACATGGTAAAAACTTCCCTTGTAAATGCCGAAATCGAATTCCCAATGAAGGTTTGATGATCTTCTTACAAGAACTCACAACAAAATTATACAAGGAATTATTATATCTCACAAAAGTATTTTTCTCACTCCAAGAACATACAAGGAAGATGATGAAAATCTCTCTCTTTCCACTCTTTTGGTGTTTTTCCTCCCTAATCTTGTGTTTTTCCACAAAATATCTTCTTCACAAGATAAGCACACCTCTCAAGGGGTCACTACACTTTGTTTTATAGACAAAAAATCAAGACAAAGGCTTAAAGGTATGCAAAAATGTCAAGGAAAGTGACATGAACCGAAAAGTGGCACGGCCCGTGTCCTGGGACACGGCCCGTGTCCTGGGACACGGCCGTGTCGCACTGCGCTGAATAACGAAAATGTAGTCTGTCAAGGGGCTCGTCCGTGTCCCATGACACGGCCGTGTTGCACTATGCGGGAAACACAAAATGGCCGATAGTGACTCGGCCGTGTCCCAAAAGGCACGGTCGAGTCGTTCCCTTTCGGAAAATGAGATTTTTGCTGGAATGAGACCCGGCCGTGTCCCATGGCACGACCGAGTTACCTGTTGCAGCCGAGCGTCCGTTGCAGCCAAGTCGAGTTGCCTGGTGCAGCGAAGTCCGGTTTTTGGTCTTCTCTAGCTTGATCCTTCGTTCTTGTATCAATTCACCTCGGATTTTAGCATATGATATAACGTTTCGAAGCTAATTTCACGAGGAATTTATATCAAAGGAGAATACATCTCAATTCGGAGTGGAGATTCTGGAATTTAGAAGATTCGACCGATACTGCTTCAATCTTTTATCGTTTTAGGCCCCGTTCTAGCTCTTGATCGTCATAAACCCCAATATTAGCTATGAAAACGCATATTTCACCACAATATTCGTCCGGATACCTACAAAACAAAAACACAACATACCACGCGTAAAAAGAGCAAAAACACTCGAAAACAAATGAAAGTGCGACTCGATAGAACAGAATGAGACGATCAAAAATCGACTCATCAAATCCCCCCAAACCTAAACTTTGCTTGCCCTCAAGCAAAAAGAAATAAAACACACGACAAATAAACGAGAAGGATTGAATAATCAAGTTAATCATCGGGTATACATAGAATCAACCGAGAATGTAAAAGTATCGTACAGTTTCGTAATTCATCATGGAAGCCTAAACTCACAAATGAGTGGAAAGCAATGGCACTAGATCGAACATGCAAGAAAACAAGTCTTAATAATCCCTCACTGAATTATATCGTTTCACTCATCTCTCAAGTGTTTAGATAGGTCAATACGCTCAACTCGATTCGAATGGAAAGTTCTCTTATATGCTTGCACTTCTTTTCTTCATCAAACGCATCAATATTCACAAAACACGAGTCATAGGGTCTTACTTTGGGTTGTAATGGGGCTGTGGCTCAGGTTGGGAAAATTTGGCTAGTAGTTACAAGTTCAGTCCAAGTAGAGCATATACGATCCTCACATATATGAAATAAACACTCAAAGCAAGATCGATCATTCTACTTCAATTCTCCCGGATATATATATCTTTTTTTTTTTCTAGGCCTTGTTAAGTGCAATTCTTATGATATTGGCCTATTTCTCACAACCCATCGACTTCCCTTTTGTTTTTCTTAGGCTCACTCCTCTCCTCCCCTATCTTTTCTATCCCACTATTATTATTAGGATCACCCTTTTTTTTGTGTGGGGCTTATTATTTTCAGGGGAACGGGAGAGAATATTTTTTGCCTCTATACACCACAAACTTTGCACACCTTCGTTTTTCAAATATACCCTCTCATGCTCTTACAAGGACCAATACTTGGGAAAGTTATGGCTTTTGGATATGGAGCAATAAGATGCGGGTTTTTCGAACAAAATTACGGCTAAAGGCTCAACGAGGCTAGCAAAGGATATTGATATGAATTGGTGGATATTTTTAGATAAGTAGGTTCAAGACAAAAAATGGGCAGCCCTAATCATTTCTCGTGTATGTAAATATCAACACGTCATCCGACAGAATCATGCAAGTTCTAAAGAATACAATCCATAAGAAGAGAAATCACTCATGAAAGAATTTCACCGCTAAAAGTGAACGGTTCAATTAGGCACAAGGACTGACGGCTTTTGGACTACCATACTCATTCCTTACACGTCAAATCAAGTAACCAAAAACTATACATTCACACGCAAGATCAAGCAATCAATTAGATTTATTAAACTCTACGAGCCAAATACAAACACGATTAATCATCCATATACCCAACAGTTAACAAGGTTATTGCAATCCAACTACAACATCACGCAAGAAAAGAAATAAAGAAAGGAAACAAACATCACGCAAACAAATAAAAATTGAAGAAGTTGCACCCCCCAAACCTAAACCTTTGCTTATCCCCAAGCAAAAAGATTAAGTCAGGGAAAATACAAAAACGCAAATTAAAAAGAAAGAAAATAAAAATACCGGATTAAGAAGTGTGGTTTTTGATCGCGGGGCACCATGCTTTTGTGCTCGAGTCTCTACTTTCAATAGGCTAGGTTTCTTCCTCAGATGAATACTTCCTTTATTAGATTACCTACACACGCTACAGACAAAAACAAAATTAATGCAATAATAATAATAAAAGCGATAAAAATTAAAACTCCCTTGGGTTGCCTCCCAAGCAGCGCTTTTTTATAGTCTTTAGCTCGACTTCTTCGGATTCTTCTATCCGGGATTAAATGGAAATGTGCTAGGTCCATCCATATAGCTCGTCATTTTTCGCTCGTTTTCCTTTGTAAGGATGTGGAGAGTGGTTCCATGGATTTCTATTGTGAGCGCTTTTGTCATCATTTCAATTTTCATTATCATCGTCACCATGAAATGTCTTCCTTGAAGAATAAGTGACGTGATTTTTGTTGGTGATGTTTCTTCTGTAACACCCCCGAGTTATTCAGGGTATATTACAGCGCCGTGAGCCCCGCCGTGGGACCCACAAGGCTAAACATACGCGGAACTATACAACTTGACCGAGAAGGTCTACATACAATGGAAGGAAAGACGATACAAATGGTATTCAAAATCATAACCAATGAAACCATATACATCACCGCACAAATCAATACCTCGGCAACAGTAGGAACATCAAGAAAGCGAAATACAATACTCGAGTATTTAAAATCCATTCCAGTACAGCAACACTGAATGGAGGAATCCAAAAAGATAACCGGAGACAAGACACATTATCACACTTGCCCATCATCTTCACGCCGACCCGGTACCCGCCTGTCCGCTCTCCTGGAACCTGAAATACATGAAACGTATTTCCCCCATAAAGGGGTTAGCCGTTGAATAACAAGTGCAAGTATATCAATATGAAACACAATACTCCTCGACAATAAAGTAAAAGTATCCGTCAATTCCTCAATTCAAGACTAGTATTCCGGAATAACTAAAATCTCATAAGACGTATGTGAATGCCGTAGAAACGGTTCGTTCATATCATACGCCGATACGTATGTGAATGCCGTAGAAACGGTTCGTTCATATCATACGCCGATACATGTAGGAATGCCGTAAAAACGGTTCGTTCATTACATGCCAACAATACATACATGAATGCCGTAAAAACGGTTCGTTCATAATATGCCATCAATATATATATGAATGCCGTAAAAACGGTTCGTTCATATCATACCATCAATATTTCTTACTTTCAAAGTCGAGAACGTACAATCATAAATGTATACTTGCCTTTGAGACATCGAGAAATCGAACGGAGGAAGGGTATGAGTTCGGTAGGTCCAAGAACGCGCTTCCGGCACCTAAACGATTCGCAAGGAATATGACAATTAATTATCCATACTCAAATTACACGAAGAGACTCCCGAAACTCGTCTACGATTCAAGAAAATACACGGGTGAACAACTAAAGGTTGGGAAATCGCCCAAACTCCCACAAGTCCGAAAATGGCTCAATCCAACCCGTAAAATCGTAAGAGAAACACGCATACGGCATAGATATATCATAATCTCAAGGTTCTCAAGCTTCAAATCGGATAAATCGGACGAATCTACGAAAACCCCCAAAATCCAACACAATATTCAAAGTGTTCTTGAATAATCCTTCAATAATCTAATGAATAATCAAACATGTCCATAATCATGCGTATATCACTTCATACAACATGATTTTAACATCCAAAACATCATCACTCAATACAAAATCGAAATCCAAGAGGTTTGATGAAATTACCTTTGAAGATCCAAGTACCATGATTCGAAGAATACTCGATAGATCGATGATCCGAGCTTCACAATCGAAAATAGATGAAGAGAAATCACACACTCAAGTGATAGGTGAAGAAACTTCTCTCTCTCAAGCCTTCTCTCTCGTGCCCAAGTGAAGAAATGGGGAAAAAATGAGGTGATCCGCTCAAAAAAACGCAGATATAGGGTTGACTGTCATGTGTGCCGCGGCACAGGCCCAAAAATGGCTCCCAGGGCTCGGCCGTGTGCCTCGGCTCAGCCGAAGTGTGCCGCGGCACAGGGTACAGACGGTTTTGGCCGAATCTGGAAAATGAGAGTGACTAAGCTATTTCAACCATAACTCCCTCGTCTGGACTCCGATTGACTCACCGTTTGAGCCATTGGAAAGCTAACTCGATGCTTTATAATATTGCAAAGATTCAGAATTTTTGGAGTTTCCAAAAATTAATGGTGATCTAACAAAGTCGAACTCGTACGTGGAAAAGTCGCTAAAGAACACGGAATTCAACAGAACGACACCGAAACGAACTCGAATGACAAAAAGTGTAGAATTAATCATTCTCAGGATGACGAAAAGGTCCCAAGCAAGTTGCCAAAACGGACTTTCGCCAAAAAAGAAAAATTACCAGAAATCGAATTTGCGGATATTACATCTTCTATGTTTGGTATCACGAAATCCATCGGGGCTATCACCTCCCCCAAATCTAGTGGCGAGTATATTGATTTTTGTGTTAAATTAATACTCACTCCTAAGTTCACAATGGGAACTTCTTTCTCCACGAAAAGAACTTCCATATCAAAGCTTTCTAGGTCCTCCTTTTGATGCATTGATTTGACTGGTTCGCTCTTATTCTCTTCAATTGGCTTCTCGATTGGATCTTTAGATTTGTCCCAAGGAATTCGAGTCTCGCAAGATTGGGTAGCAGTTACTCGGATTTCTTCATCGTTCGACTCATCCTCTTCAATCACCATAGATTTCTCTGATTGACTCGGCAATTCTTCTTTCTCACCGCCCCTCTCTTTCGCTTCGGAAATTGTCTCTTTATTTATCACTTTACCACTTCGGATGGTGTTAATAGCTTGAACTTGCTCGGGTTGACTTGGTAGTTTACCCGTTTCTTGTTTGCATGCCTCGGTAGCAAGTTGCCCAATTTGAATCTCCATTTTCTTCATCGAAACTTCTAAAGATTCGAACCTTTTATTGTTCTCCACTCGGTTTTCCCTGCTCTCCTTAATGAATGACACAATATTCTCCTCAAGAGAGTTCCTTTGTTGTGGATGTGGTTCACTTTGTGTTGTTTGTTGGTCTCGGTTTCCTCCGTTGTATTGAGCTTGGGCGCTTGTGTCGCACGACATTGGGTTGTTGTTTTTACATGAAAAAATCGGATGGTTTCTTAGCCCAGGATGATAAGTGTTCGGGAGAGGAACATTTCTTGCATTTCCACCATAATTATTTCTCCTCTCCTCCCACTCGGCTCTTCCCGTGCTTTGTCCCATAGCCCAATTCACTTGTTCGGTTTGTTTTTCTGGAAAAATATGTGGGCAAGAATTAGCATGATGTCCGGGTCCCCAACAAATTTCGCAAACTCGTGAGCTCGAAGATTTATTTTGAGTCTTGAGTTGTCTTAGTTCCTTCGTTAACTCATCGATTTTAGATTGCATCTCGTCCTTCTCGCTTACTTGGTTCACGGCTCCCCTACGAACACGCATATTTTTTTGTTGAGAATTAGCTCCCAATATTTCAAACACGTCATAAGCTTGTCTCTCCGTTAACCCCCAAAACGAACCACCGGCGGCGTTATCTACCGCTCCTTGGCAATATTGAGTCAATCCGTCATAGAAGAATTGATTAAGTAGTTGAAGCGGATAGTGATGGTGTGGGCATTGAATGAGGAGCATTTTGAATCGGTCCCATGCTTCGTGAATTTCCTCTCCATCTTGTTGTCCGAACGTTGAGATTTGAGTTCTCAATTGCGTAGTCTTTGAATGAGAGAAGTACTTGGTAATGAATTTATCGTAAACTTCATCCCATGTTCTTAGTGATCCGGGCGCCAAAGTCATCAACCATTGTTTCTCCCCGTCCTTGAGTGTATAAGGGAAACACTTCATTCGTAGTTGATCCTCGCTCAACCCGTTCAATGGGAAGTTATCAATCGCCACATAGAAATCTCGGATGAATGATAACGGATCCTCTCGTGCTAATCCGTGAAATGAGGGCAATTGCTCGATGTGAAATCCGCTTATGTGGTAGTTCCTTGCGGCCGGTGCTAATTGGATGCATGAAATGGCGGTGTTCACTACGGGCTTTGCATAGTCCCTCATAAGATGTTCGACCGGAGGTTGTTGCGGCATGTTATAGTTCGCCTCCATCCCATATTGAGGTCCGGGATAATAATTCGATCCATATTGCATTCCGACGGGTGGTTGTCTCGGATAAAAGTACCTCCCTTGTTGAGCTTCCGGTATCCCTTGATTGCGCCCAAAATTATCATATCTCGGAAACCTTGGTTGACGAATTTCTTCCTCATCTATATTTTGTGCAACATTCTCAACCGTTGGTTGACGAGTGTTTTCTTCTTGGATCAAAAGTCGCTCTTCAAGGTCCGGATTCACCTCGTCGTTTGCCATTGATGTTGTGGCCATTATTTTTGGTGCTCTAATTCTTTGAACTTCGTCTATCGGTGAAAGAATCGGGTTACCCAACGATCTCCTACCAAGCATAAACAAAGGAAGTAAGAGCGAATTTTATCGAAATAGTATTGATCAAGAATAGCAATTCAACTATCATTAAAACAAGATTAAAAATTAAACGCCAATTCCCCAGAAACGGCGCCAAAAACTTGATGGATTCAAATTAAATACTCGCAAGTGTACGAATCGCTCTTGTAGTAAGCGGCAAGTAACTCCGAGGTCAATCTCTCGAGGAATTGGAAACGGTTTAAAATTCGATAATGTTCGGCAAATAGTCGAATGAACAAAAGTAAATTAAATTAAAATACATCATTGGTTGATTATGATTACAATTACTAATGCACAAAATTAAATTGAACTAAGTGATAACAACACCAATTTGATAGTCGGATAAATGAGAGATAACAATAATGAGATTAATATGGGAATTTAGAGTAACCGACACACACGTAATCAATTATTAGTTCCGATACTTAAATAAATAAGGTTAGGAATTATCGATTGCTCATGATTAAAAGAAATTCGTTTGATGGCGGTAATTCTAAAAATCACGATTGTTCTCAACGAAAATTAAGGGTTACTCTTTTGATGGGGACGAAACCCTAGCTAACAATCAATTAACCGACTACTTTTGATGAGGTAAATCGTTAAAAGATCGCGCGAAAAAGCTCGAGAACATTCACAATCGTTTCTATCGGGTCGTTTGATGGCGAACACCGACAAAAACCCTCTATTTGAATAATAATAACAACAATGAAAAAGGTTTGATGATCTAATTCAAAGTTCTAAAATGAAGAACGAACAAGAGGAACAATCCCAAACTTTTACCCGGAAAATCAAAAGGAACTAACAATCAAAAACATGTGTGTGGCTATATCTAAAGACCCATATGAAGTGTTTAGCCACACATGATTAATTCAACAACAATAATGGAAATTGAAGAACAAAACATGGTAAAAACTTCCCTTGTAAATGCCGAAATCGAATTCCCAATGAAGGTTTGATGATCTTCTTACAAGAACTCACAACAAAATTATACAAGGAATTATTATATCTCACAAAAGTATTTTTCTCACTCCAAGAACATACAAGGAAGATGATGAAAATCTCTCTCTTTCCACTCTTTTGGTGTTTTTCCTCCCTAATCTTGTGTTTTTCCACAAAATATCTTCTTCACAAGATAAGCACACCTCTCAAGGGGTCACTACACTTTGTTTTATAGACAAAAAATCAAGACAAAGGCTTAAAGGTATGCAAAAATGTCAAGGAAAGTGACATGAACCGAAAAGTGGCACGGCCCGTGTCCTGGGACACGGCCGTGTCGCACTGCGCTGAATAACGAAAATGTAGTCTGTCAAGGGGCTCGGCCGTGTCCCATGACATGGCCGTGTTGCACTATGCGGGAAACACAAAATGGCCGATAGTGACTCGGCCGTGTCCCAAAAGGCACGGTCGAGTCGTTCCCTTCCGGAAAATGAGATTTTTGCTGGAATGAGACCCGGCCGTGTCCCATGGCACGGCCGAGTTACCTGTTGCAGCCGAGCGTCCGTTGCAGCCAAGTCGAGTTGCCTGGTGCAGCGAAGTCCGGTTTTTGGTCTTCTCCGGCTTGATCCTTCGTTCTTGTATCAATTCACCTCGGATTTTAGCATATGATATACCGTTTCGAAGCTAATTTCACGAGAAATTTATATCAAAGGAGAATACATCTCAATTCGGAGTGGAGATTCTGGAATTTAGAAGATTCGACCGATACTGCTTCAATCTTTTATCGTTTTAGGCCCCGTTCTAGCTCTTGATCGTCATAAACCCCAATATTAGCTATGAAAACGCATATTTCACCAAAATCTTTGTCCGGATACCTACAAAACAAAAACACAACATACCACGCGTAAAAAGAGCAAAAACACTCGAAAACAAATGAAAGTGCGACTCGATAGAACAGAATGAGACGATCAAAAATCGACTCATCACACTGTGTGAGTCGAGCTAATCGTATGTCCTGTTTTATTATTTTTCGTCTTCTTCCGGATCGTTGTTGTGGTCCTATCGTAATTTTCGGATTTTGCCGGAATCGTTTTTCAACCGGAGCTTCGCTGGCCGGACCTGTACGAAACGACGGTGAAAACGACGCTGCCGAGCATCGTGCCCTGCGCCGGGTCGGCCAGGACTAGCAGGCCTGCCGAGACACGGCCGAGAACCCGCATAAGATTTGTGCAGGGTGTTACGCCGTGTCGGACACGACCGAGACACACGCGCAGGTGTCTTGCGCCGGGTGTTGTGCCATGTCGGTCAGGTCGCGCACTGACCCGCAACACGGCGGTAGACACGGCGCTGGACTGGGCCGTTTGTTGCGCCGTTTAGGTCAGGTCGCGCACTGACCCGCAACACGGCGGTAGACACGGCACTGAACTGGGCCGTTTGTTGCGCCGTGTCCTGCACAGGTATAAATATGACAGGACAGTCGGGTTTACACCCATTTTTCTATTCTTTTTTCTTCTCTTTCCGTGGCTGGAGCTTGGAGAACACGAGGGCATGTTGTTCCACTATAAATCCACGAGATTAGTGAGTCCATATCATCGATTAATCCTTCCATAACTTGCTCCGATCGATCGAATCAAGGTATGATTTCCTAAAATCCAGTTTTGGGGATTTTAGTTGACTTTGTTCGATTTGATCGTTTTAACTCATATTTCTGTTGGGTAATCGAATATTGAGTTGTGTTCTATCATTTTCATCATCTTTCCATGGTTTTATCATTTTCGATTCGTCGTTTATATGAACTTTCGTTTGACGCCTTCAAGGTGTCCGGGAAAATGCCGCAGAGAGAAATTTGGTCGTTTTGCGATGTTTTTCCTCGTGTGATTTGTTGTTTATTTTATGATAGGATACTAGGGATGAATTCCCTACAAAAATCTGGTGTTGAGCCTTTCCGATCGCCGTTTTCATTGGAGTTCTAGATTTCTCCAATCAACTGTATTTTCCGAAATATTCGTGAGAGATTACCAAGGCAAGTACCTTGATATACGAATTGTAGCTACGTGAAATCATTGTTGTGGAAGTGTATGAATTTATATGGATGTATATATGTATATATATAGAGAGAGGGATATATATATATATTTATATGTTAACTATATGTATTTGTATACCTATATTGATATATATGCTTATGTCGGTGAATGCCGGGGGACGAATACTAACACTAGTTGACGTACTCAACTTGGATTGAAGGATGAACTATACTTATAGATATAATATAGTAAGTTCATATATATATATATATATATGTACTCGGTTGAGTGGAAATATAGAGACATATGTGCGGCGTTGGTTGGCTATGCCTGAAGGCTTAATTGTGATTGAGTTTTGATTGATAACATGCCTGATACTGTTTATCTTTGTGATTATGGACTGATGGATAATTTGTATGAATTGGTGCACTGAGTGGATAATTGTTGTAACGGTTGTCTGTGTGCTTCATGTTTGGAACAATGTGGATATTTGTTGTGAGAAACGTCGTATCCGTGAACCTCTGAGGGCGGGGCGTGCACTCCGGCCTGGTGTATGCTGCAATGTGCGGCTCCATATGGGTGGTGAACGCCGGTGTTACCTAATGCGCGCGCAAGGGGCGGCTCTTGCAGGAGTGATCGCCGGCGCGATGACATGTTCAAGGAGCGGCCAACATAGTGGAGTGAACGCCGGTGCACAGGTGCGCAAGGGAGGCGCCTGGCAGGCTTATTGGTTACGGGTATTTGAGTGATAGCTAAGACCCCATTACCGAACGATGTTCGTATCTCAAATTCTTTCAACTCACTTTTAAATGTTTGTCTTGATATAGACCGCGATTCGTGTTTTTGAAAGTTTGTTTCAACTTGTTTTTAAAGCGTTGGTATCAGGGTTAATTATCCAAGGAGGTTTAACGAAATCTCCGAGGGTTAATTAATCGGGGGATCTTGAGCAGGATATGTCGAATGAGAGTTTGTGCCTTTGATTGTACTGTGGTGCTATTCTGTGTATTGGGTCGAGGACCCTGTGAAATGTTGAGATGATTGACTTCGTGATGGTGTTATTTGGATTGGGTTGAGAACCTTGTGAGATGTTGTAGTGATTTCGTTTGTGACAGTGTTCTATAAATTAGGTCGAGGACCCCAAATAACGTTGACATGGTTTTCGTGTAATTGTTTTCCATATGTTGGGTCAAGGACCCGAGAGCTTTTGAAATTATTTTCCAAAAGTGTTCCCATTCGATTTTCAAAACCCCAAGACGGCTCGAGTCAATAATAACGTTTGCAAACTATCTTATTAAAATACTTTTCCTTTTACAAAAAGGGATTTTTCTGACTCCTTGGGCTCGTTTAAAGTTTTATTGGTGTTATGTTCCGTAATGAGAATATGACAATGTGATTTTCTTTCACCTTGTGTATGTGATGCTATTCTATGTTGACTATGGGAATGTGTGGTTTGTGTTGAGGCTTCACGACTGTTGAGTTTTGTGTTGTTATTATTCGTATATCTTGTATATTATGTACTTGCACTCGCAAAATTCCAGTTTGCTAACCCCCGAGTTTTCGGGGGGTGGGTGCCTGTTATGCGCTCAGGTTTTGGCAGCTCGAGAGCAGTCACGGGATTGGCTTGGAAGGAGATGGAAGACGACGATGCTAATCACACAAGAGTCAGAGTTTTTTTTCTTGGTCGGTATTTTCCCATTTGGTTGAGTGTTCACCCTTCCACGGGTGTAGTTTTCATTTATTGAATGGAGTTGTCATCCCTTTTTGTGTGAAAGTTTATTTTTGTCATTGAGATGTAAAATTCATTATTTTCTGAACTGTTTAATGACCTTGTCGGTCTGCGTTGCATTTAAATTGACCCCAGTTGGTCGATCATTGTGTAGTCTAGTAGAGTTTAGCCTGGTAGATCCTTGTGAGAAGGGCCTACGGCGTGTAACATTTCCGGACGTATTCTGGGGGTGTTACAAGAATAAGAAGTCGTCCAGTCTCCATACACATCTGATATTGCCTTTTGCTTTCCGATCTATGCCTTATTGTAACTAACATGATATTGGTACATATCTAATTTGATTCATGATATTATGCACTTTTAAGTATGGACTATCCGTGACCTAAAATAACAAAATATGAAATAATAAGTAACAATCCAAGATATAAGTTAAAAAAATTGAGTATGAAAGAAAGAACTTAATTTATGTTCTTACTTGTTGTTTTATTGCATTTGCAATCAGTCTTGAGCTAAATTTCTTATGATCCCGTTGAAGTGTTCTCAAAAGACAAGTATGTTCTGCAGGCAGTTTAGTTATTTCAAAACAACCAGATCGCTTTCTGTTTTATAGCTCGAATTCTCCATGGACATTCATTGACGACAATTTTGCCTCATATCGTGTTGTATCACTATTGGAAACACGATAATTTCTAGAAGATCTTATATGACTCGTTTGTATGGCATCTATGGCAGTTTGCTTGTCTACAAAACATTGACCTACAAATAAATCATCAGTAAGTGGGTAGGTAGAAAAAACACGTGGATTATTAGTAAAATTGTTAGAACTGGTCTCTTTTGTTGTAAACCAAGGTGCAGTAGGAACATGTTCTTCATTTTCTTCATCATTATCAGTACTTGTTGAATCAAAATCACCACCATCATTAATATCATCACCATCTGTTTCATCAGTGTCCGATTCGTGAAAAGGGTTAAAATCATCAACTCTACTCAAATCGTAAATAAGATTAGATCTCATTATATCATCATTGATAGAATTTTGCATCTGCAATAACTGTAAAAATATTAGTGTTGAGATAGTAAAACACTTGAAATCATTAAAAAAAAATAACTAAACAAACCTAATCAGTTTGGTTTGTTTTGCATCATATATAAAGGTATAAATAGCCATGCTAGCAACTTGATCAATAATTTAGCAAATTGGACTTGACATAAAGTTTGAATAGACAATTGAGTAAAAAAAATTGAGTGGACAATTCAATAATGAAACCTGAGTAGACAAAACACCGTAAAGTTACACATCTATTTTACTATTAAAAGAGAGTTGTACAAAACACGTGTCTTTATATGGATTTTTTGGATTAATTATCTTTTTCTTTTCTTTTTAAAAATATACTAACTCCTACACATTTGAATGAAAGTTAATGGGATCAATTTTTTTCTTTTTATTTTTCTCTCAATGTTTAGAGGTTAATAGTTTTATCGTCTCAATTTTATTTTTTATTATTAATATTTTAAATTAATCTTCTTTTTACGATACTTGATTTAACATTCATTAGGCATATATATATAATTAAATATTTCTTTTTGAATATAAGTTATTTTTGAATAATATTACATTATATCGCGATTTTAAATTATTTATATATAAAATACAAAAATCAGATAAATTTCAAATAATTTTTTGAAAATCTATCTTTTTACAAGATCAATATTTTTACTTTAGTTTTCACCTTCTTATAATAATTTTAGATTATTGAGTTATTTTATTTTAAAAATATTTAGAAAAAGAATTATAGACATGTTAGAATTACAATTCCCAGTAGAAAAATATATTATTAGTTAAAACAATTTCTTGATTGATTCTTCTTTTTGTGAAAAAAAAAAATTATATAAACAAATATAATAAGTTGATTATATTTTTATTTAAATACGTCACAATAATATACTTTATCACCCTATGCCTAATGAATTAATATCATTGTGGATATCATGGTATATTATTAAGTATAAAATGTGTGACTTTAATCTAAATATTTATCAAAAATATATGACGCTCTTTTCTTTGTATACTAATATGTAATTATATTACTATACTAATATAAATATTACAGACATACAATGATCATATAGATACAGTCATGTTTATATATTTTATATCGAACTTTTATACATCTATACTTAATATTAAAACAGGGTCGCAAAAAAATCTAAGGAAACATGTGTCATCTCCATGTTAATCCTCTTTTTAAAAATGTTAAAAAAAAATGGACGTTTAATTTGAGGGGGTTAGAGGGTTATTCCATTATATACTATCTACCAATTAAAACCTTTATCTCATTTATTTCTTTTATTTTTAATCTAATAGTTTAAACAATTATAACGTTTATGTATCAATTTTAACCTTGAAATTAACATATCAAATTAATTCTTACTTCGTGCTCTTTAATTTGACATCATATAGTATATATATAAAGTAATATAAATATAATTATAATATATTTAGATGATTTAAAATATTTCAATATAAAAATATAAGAATATTGAAGAAAAATATATTTTTAGTTTATTTTCATAGCTTTTTAACAATTATTTGATTTTTAAGAATTATTTTGTTTTGATTATAAAATAGTAAAATTTATTACACTAATGTCAAATCATATAAAAAATTATATTAGTAAGAATATCGGTCGTATACTTTTAATGAAAGTTGATAGTACAACAACAACATCAGAGTCTTAGTCCCAAAATACTTTGGGGTCAACTATAATGAAAGTTGATAACAATAAACATAATATAATTTATTATTTATAAAATTAGATATAAGACTCATATTGTCCTATATGAAAAAATAAATATCGGTGCTTAATTAATTTACGGTTTTCCTATCATGTGCCCTTAGATCACATGGTAAGAGTTTATAAATAAAATTAAATCAAATAATAGTATATGTACATGTGTTTGTATACCGACTCATGTATATTTTATAATAATTTTATAATATTATTGAAATTCGATCACATATTATTAATATAATAAAATATTTGTCATTTTACGGCGTGCATCGCACGGGAGGACATCTAGTTACTTTCAAAAAGTAAGATTTTTGTACAATTTTTTTATTTTGTAAATAGTTGATTTGATAACTCATAAAAAGTGTGACATTAGTTAAATTTAATAATTTATATTAATGTAAACGAAAATATAATTATTTTTTGAATATATTTAATCCTAATTAAATTATAAACTATAATCATCAATCTCTTTTGAGAAAAATTAGAAATAAATACTTGTTTTAATTATTTGGTGGAACTAGTTTATAATATTTGGTAGAATTCATTTTAATGTATTTAAAAAGTAAAATGTGTAAAAATGTAAAAGTGTAGTGACTAAAATGTAATATATATATATATATATACACACACTATCGGATGCATGCATGTATTTTAACAATTTTTGGTGTAAAATATTCTGTGGGGTCCACGTTTTTGTATGAATTTGAAAAGAAAAAAGTAAAAGGTGGGTAGTTAGAGCATCCCCAATGGGGGAGCCCAAGTCCAATTACACGTGGGTCCTTTTTAATGCCACATAAGCATCAAGTGAGCTTTAAAAAAATGTGGTCATTCCAGTCCAATGCCCAAGCCCACTTCCACTTGAATGAAAGGTGGATAAATTGGAAAAGGGGAATGATATGTTGGGTAGTTTTGGGAAGGGATTCCCTTATTGATAATATAGATTAAAATATTTTACAACTCATGAGTATTATTTTTTTTATACCGAAGTTTCAAGCTTACACCTGATTAGTCCTCGGGATAACAGCTCCGGTCCCATAGTACTGCTACCAGTTAAATCGCGAGATGTGCATCCGGCTCCCAGTTTCTTAAATATCCTCAACTATCGCGCACAAGGAGTCGTCCCCCAATTGATTGCTTCATGTTGGACCCCCTCAAATCCAACCGCAGGGTCCCACCTAGATCTGCCTCCCACACTGCCGCTTGAAGCCCTCAATATTTAATTGTTCCACCAGCGTACCCCGTAGGGCTAATGTCTCTTCTTTAATCATAGATTAAAGAGTCATAAACCCTTGAAAATTCTTGTCCTCAGAAGAACTCGAACCCGGGTCTTCCACTTGAAATGGAAGCCCCATGGCCAGTGAACCAAGGTCACTGGTTCATGAGTACTTTTATTACTATCAAACGACAATTGCATGATTTTAAATAAAATAAATGGATTAATCTAGGGTATTACTAAACACCGCCCAAAATTACTAGACACCGCCCTATAATATTACCTTTTTGTCCATTTCAAAATCTTTCATTATTTCTAAACACCACACCAACACACAAGTTTTTCGAATTGAAATGTAGAAACAATTTTTCATTTATTCTACAGAATACACAATCAAATATATATCGTCAATATCATCGACAACTACGAAAATGGACGAGAATTCACATCTGGAGGTAATTTTTCGGAGAAAATAACGCAGGCGTCTGAATATTCCGACTGTTCCATGGTACAGGCGTCCTCAGATTCCGCCTAAACCATGGTACAGGCGTCTGGTACGGACGCTCCGTCCTAGGTCTAGGCGTCTAAACCAGGCGCCTGAACCATGGTGGGCGTCCAGGTCGAGATGCAATGCCATGGCTAGGCGTCCGATTCAGACGCCTGTACCGTGGCCAGGCGTCCAAGCCAGACGCCTCGGCCATGGTCCAGGCGCAATTTTTGGACGCGTGGACCTCTTTTTTTTGCCTGATTTTAAATTTTAATAATAATATTATTGGTATTATTATTAACATTCTGTCAATTAAAAATTTCAGGTTATATTAGAAGAATTTGATGGTGACGGCGTTGATTATAGTGGTTATTTCGTTAATGACAAAATATTCGCTAGTGATGCGATTGGTTGGGCGAAAAAAATTGCTCTTCAAATTGGTTTCGAGTTGATCATTTCATTGTACAAGAATAAAGGAAAGACAAAGCTGTTGAGATGTAACCGTGGTGAACGGTACAGAGGGGTATTAAGAGATTTGGATGTCGCTGTTCGAAAGGACACAAAGATGAAAACATGCAAGTGTACATTTCAGATAAAGGCCGAACAATTGCATGACTTGAGTGGTTGAATAATCAGATCGATCTCTGGGAGTAAGGGTATGCACAATCACTCATTTATTGTATATCCGGAGGGGCATCGTCAAATGAGTGGACTGAGTAAATCGGCCAAACAAGTTGTTCGTGAGATGAGTGCTGCTCAAGCCAAGCCGTGTGCCATCTTGGCGGCCATTCAGAATAAATTTCCCGAGGACAAACCGACTAGACGACATATCTATAATTATAGAGACCACTTGAGGAAGCATGATTTTGAAGAAAGAGATGTCGTCGGTCAGTTTCACCATTTGGCTGTGACGAATAACTACGTACATTGGGCCTTGAGCCGACCCGGATACAAATGTTGTTACCCACGTGTTCATGGCACATCCAACATCAATCAACTTAATCCGGACCTACAGATGGTTCATTGGCATGGATTCTTCCTACAAAACGAATAAGTATAAGATGCCATTTCTCGAGATAGTCGGGATGACTACATGTAACAAGAACTTGCTAATCGCCTATGCAATTATGAAAGATGAGACCGAATCGAGCTATGCGTGGGTGTTACAGAAGTTGAAAATTTTGCTTGGGTTTGATGTTCATCCGACGGCTATTGTTACGGATCGCGAGTTGGGATTGATGCGTCCTATTGGAGAGATATTTCCACAGAGTGCCCACTTGCTTTGCACATGGCATATTAATAAGGATGTTGAAGACAAGGTCTACAGAATTTGTGGAAAAGATAAAGAAATGGGCCAAAAGTTTAAAAATGGGAAATGGAAGAAAATCATGGAAGCGGCGACCGAAGAGGAATACGATCAAGCGGTGCAACTCATGAAGGATACATGGAGATGGAATCCTAAGGTGATATCCTACGTTGAGGTTACATTGAACCACAAGTGAATACGGCAGTTAAGGGTCGACCAAGAGGAAGTTCATCGACTAGACGCGATCCTAGTGGTTGGGAGTATAGCCAAATGGGTCGTGGCCGTTCCCGCTCATCCAGTGGTCGTGGATGCAGCTCTTCTGCATCAGTCCACAATGCCTCTTCATCGGGTATGAACAAATTTATTAATACTCGTGATATGCTTTTTAAGTTTGATATTATTTCGATAATATGTAATATATTGAATATGTGTTTGCAGATGCACACCATCGAGTGGAGATTGGTAACTATCACCATATCGACAATATACCGGGAATTATTTTGCCGTTTGTTGAAGGTTATCTCGATGTCCCCGGAGACGGTAATTGTGGATTTCGTGTTATCGCCGACTACATATTTGGCGACCAAGATAAATGGCGTATTGTACGTGTATGCATTGCAAATGAAATTATGGCTAACTGTACACTCTACCGATCGATCTACTATGATGGGATTGAACCTGAGGTTCGACGTATTACATGGGTAGTATGTGTGGATCGGATCATTAGATGGCTGTTGCTGAAGATTTATTCCCTATTGCTACTATTTTCAATGCCGCTGTCATACTATTCGGATTCGGAAATGGTAGATCTTTATTTTCATGTCTCACCGTGCTGCCGTTGAAAGCACCCTCAATGGAAACACGGCCTAGCCAAGAGATTGTCATTTGTCATTTAGGAGATACGTACAAATATTTAATTCATCTAGATTTAATGCCTAATTTTCCTGTACCGCCCATATTGACTAACTGGTTTAGATTCCATGATAGAAGTGTTGGTGGCTGGGATAATTTGTATACGAGCAGGAGAGAAAAATTGAATAGATTAGTCGGTATGATGTAAAAATGAATTTGTTGTATGTTCCTTAATTATTAAAATTTTCGTTTTTGCTGATCTTTATAGTTGATAGTTGATTTTCTTTTTTGTTGATCTTGATAGTTGACAGAAAAATTTTCGTTTTTGTAAGCAGAAGAGAAAAAAACAAACAAAAGTACAGTGCCAAATGCAAAACGAAAGTGCCAATCAATATATAAAATACAAAAAAAAATGAAAATGCCAATCAAAATACCATCTTACACAAAACAAACAAAATACAAAATACAAAATCAGTTGGCCAAATGTCAATCCCTCATGTACTCCTCGAGCATCGTCGTCGCTTCTTCCGCCTTGATGCGGGGAAGGTGTACGTCTGATCTTTGGTAATACCTGCCAATCGACTCACCCACCGTAAAAATATAGACAATATAATACAATGAGTAATGTATGATGAAATCAAACAAAGTGCAAAGTTAAAGAACATACGTAATCGGCTTTGGAATGAGAAGGGATCAGTCCAGTCTTTGCACCGTCGTTCAGTAGCTGAGAGTGCGAATACCGATAATACCACTCAATGTAATCATCAGCGCATGCAGCCTGATCATGAGTAGCAGCCTGATAGTAGGAAGCCTGTATGCGCCCGGAAACATCATCCAAGCATCAGATGACATCCGAATGGGATAGTCAACTCGGTACAATCTGCTCGACCACGCCCGAACCGCTTTCTCCGGTCTGGTGATCGGGAAAGGGATGGTCTGCACATAACCGAGCTGCTGTAATGCCCGACCAGGCATGTATGGCTCGATAATATCCCGATATCGTGGCCATCCAATGAATGTGGTCCTCGGGACATCCCTCTCCGGATCAGGGCCATAAGGCAACCACTGTATCTGCGTACATGTAATCAACAAATTATACAAGTTATTTTTAAATGAATTGTGAGATTGTTAGAAGGAATCGTTATACCTCTGCGGCTGTCAACTGATCAATGCGGCGACGCAAAGGCTGGAGTCGGTGCTCGTCCTTACCCTCGGGCTGGACACTCCATGTAGAAGCTCGAGGCTGCATGGAGTCAACAATCATACGCTCTCGATGAGGTCGAAAGCAGGGAAAATACTCATAAATCCAAGCCTGGACGAGGGTAAGGCATCCACAAATCCCTATGGAGTCGCCGCGACTAGCGATACCGAGCTGACGGTACATGAAAGCCAATGCGGCCGAACCCCATGAATACTGACTGGTCGTATCCATACCGTCCCTCACCTCCAATATGCCGGAAGGCCTAATCCGGTTACCACTCTTGTCAACAAACAAGGTGGATCCAAATAACAACTACATCCAAGCTACGGCCTGGGTGCCCTCCACTCGACCTCCATCGCGACATGACCTGAAAATCGAGTCCATAAGTACGCCGCCACCCCCTAGTGAGTACTCAGTAGCTTCAACCGCGATACTCCAAGAACCTCCATCACATCCACCTGCAACCGTGTAGATGTGCTATCGGCATCAACCAATCTCCCCTCGACAGGAATGCGAAGGATCTGCCACACATCATGTAACATGATGGTCATCTCTCCGAACGGCATGCGAAAATAGTTCGTATCGGGCTGCCACCGCTCAACAAACGCAGAAATCAACGGGGAGTCAATATGTCTGAACATGGCGTCCGTCAGGTGGGATAACCCAGTCCCACTAATCCGACTCACTAAAGAGGGTGACATCACTGAGCGCCACTGACTCAAGCTCTGACAAGCAGCAGTCCTCGTGTGACACTTCAGCAAATCTCTCATATCTCCAGTCCAGATATGCGCGGCGACATGCCCACCGAAACTCGGGATAACGCTGCCGTCGATAGGGCCACCAGGCATCTCCTCAGTAACCATCCAAGATGTGTCATCCTCTGCCCTACGCGTTTACTACTGGTAGACCCAGAAGTGACAAACCTCTCCCCTTCCGAACCCGACACGAAAATGAAGAAGAATCATCACCGCCCTCCTGATCGTCGGCCGCATCGTGCGAATAATACTCGCTCGAATCCTCAGTACCAAAATCAGTATAAGGTACGTCCTCGAATCCCCTACGCCCTGCCTCCCGCTGTCTACGAACGGAAGCATCAACACCACGAGCTCTGGTGTGACGCGCTCCAAAACCCATCAACTCTGTGACTAGCGGCATAGATTTGCCCGCTCCTCCTCTCATCTGCACTTAGCAAACAATACAACTAATAAGTAATAATCATACAAACAATACACATTATTAATTATTAATTGAAAATTTTATTTTTTTTCCAAAAAAATGACTGGGGCGTCCGAAACGGACGCTTGAACCATGTCAGGGGCGTCTGGTCTGGACGCCACGACCATGGTTCAAGCGTCCGAAACAGACGCCTACTCCAGCGGCTAGGCATCCGATGTGGACGCCTGTGCACGGTTTGGACGTCCGCCGTAGACGTCTATACCACCAGCTGAGCGTCCGCCATGGACGCCTGCGCCATGGACAGGCGGAATCGGCGGACGCCTGTGCCATGGCCAGGCGTCATCGTCGGACGCTTGTCACAAAATAACGGCCGCGGCCGCTGTCGTGCACTCCGACACGGTGGCTGCGGCCAAAGAAACAGTAAAACTGAAAAAAATAGTTACCGGAGCTTTTTCTTTTCATGGCGGCGGACGACGGCGGTTCGGCGGCAAACGGCGGCTATGCGGCGGTGATATGGCGGCGGACGGCAGCTGTGCGGCGGTGGTGTGGCGGCGGTGCGGCTGCGTCTGGTCGGATCTTTAGAGAGAAAAGTATTGCCAAATTAGGATTACAAATCTGATTAATATGAATTAAGGGCAAAAGGGCAATATTCTAGAGCGGTGTCTAGAAATTTAGGGCGGTGTTTAGTAATTCAGTTAATCTATTATGAGATGTCAATATTTTTTGTTTTGAAATATGATATTAACATCCCAAATATGAAAAAAAAATATTTTAGGTCGACTTCATTGCAAATGCACCCTCTTAACTCTTTCACAGATTCTGATTTCCAGATAATTTATGAGGTAGTCAATTGTTCATCGATTTGTACTTGTAAATTATAATCATGTTTTCCGAGTACATATATAATACTCCTCCATCCCAAAATAAATGGTGCATCTTTTTTCAGAATATCAAGAATTGTATAATGTTTTCGTTAAAACTTATCAACTATTTCTGGGAGAGGGTGAATATTACTTTATTTATTTTAGATTGTGAACCATATTAGTCAAAGATGGGAAATCTTATTTGTAACGGTCCAATTTTTTTAAGATATTTTATGAGTATATTTAATAAAGAAAATCTTATAGAAATTTCAAGTCGTTACGAAAAAATTGATATTTTCTAAAATAAAATTATTGACGGAATAAAAGGATTTTTAGATCTCCAATACAACCATAAACTCTAGCAGCGAAAAATAATTTTCAAAAAAAAAAGGTCAAAGGTTCTGTTCCAAACATAAATGAAAATTAAACGACAGTACACAATATTTGAAATATCATATATCAGCTCACCCTGTAACGCGTTGCCCGACATTTCGATTTAACCTGAAAATTCTACATAGAAAATTTAATAATCAGGTCCAACCTGTTGAAGGGAAAATAACTTGAGACAGAAAGTAGGGCAAAAAGTGTTGTATTATTCCATCAATAAGATCCCTTAAATAGGGTGAAGTACATACAAACAGGCCTCAGCCAAATCCTATCTAGGAAAGCCCATAAACTAACAGACTTAGGCACACAACGGGTATTATTCCTTTAACACTCCCCCTTGTGCCTAGTCTACAAGCGCATGTCATGTTGCCTCGTTAAAACCTCGTCAAGCAAAAACCCAGTGGGAAAAATGTCTTGATCGTAGGGAAAAGAGTACAGCATCTAGACACATCAAGTTTAGACTTCGTCCTTTGAATCTATCCTCTCATATGATCGTTACATTTGATCATAGCGCTATTAAGGTGACCATTCCATCGATCCCTAAAATCGTACATCTTGTTACCTCGTTAAAAACCTTTCCAAGTGATAAAAACCCTGTGGGAAAAATGATCCTTGGAAGGAAAAGAGTATAACGTACGTTGTGGATGTAAGACTCCCCCTCAAGTCTACATCTCCCCCTGATTTGTACATCAATCAAGTAGTTGTTGCCTCATTAAAAACTTCGCCAAGTAACAAAACCCAATGGGAGAAAATGAACTTTGGTCAAAGAAAAGAGTACAATACATGTGATTAAGTTTCTTTATAAATCACCATTTCCTTGTGATCTTTACATCAATCTCGGAAGTTGGAAAAATCTTTAGCTCCCCCTAATGCTTACATTCACATATCGTTGCCTCATTAAAAACCTTGCCAAGTAACAAAACCCAGTGGGAAAAATAAACCTTGGTCTAAGGAAAAGAGTGCAACCTATGTGAGTATGTTACGTTATATCTCACATATTTCCCGTTATGATCATTCCATCAATCAAGGAGATTTACAAGTTACGTCATGTTCATAAATGTAAGTATGCTCATCAGTGGTAGTACTTAACTGCTAGTTCCTCACACGTGTAGAATGATAGTTCTTAATCATGTACACTCACGGATTGATTCATGCAAAGCAATAATCATGTCGTGATTCGAGGAGGTAGCCAAAAGGGGTTTGCATAGTCGATTTCCAAGACATAAGCAATTCATACCAACACATACTTCGTGGTAGTTGCTTCGGCACCAGCATTTACTTTAGCATTTGCCTTTTCGTAAGCAGCTTCCTTTGCCTGCTTGTAGGGAAAGAATAGTCCCAAGTCAATGGTTTCTTTTAAGTATAAGAAGATATTCTTGATACCATTCCATTGATGTTGCATCAATTCTGAACTAAATCTAGTCAGCGGATTAACTGAGGAGTGATAGCAGGTCGTGTACATTGAGCTAAGTACAATAATACGCGATTACACTCAAGTAGGGAATTTCAGCTCCCAAAGCTCTTCGTCACTTTCGTTTAGACGAAATAGATCTTTCCTCTGCATCCAAATATCGACCTATCATGGGGTGCTAGTTGGGTTTACCTTGTCCATGTTAAAGTACCTGAGAAACTTCTGGACATAGGAAGACCGGTGGAATGAATTCCACAAACTCGATGTTCTATGTCAATGCCTCGACAGAACCGAGTTTTCCCAAGATCTTTCATCTCAAACTCAGATTTTCGGTATCCGGTGGTTTCTATTATTTCATCAAGACCGATTATGTTCATGTCATCGGCGTACATTGCGATGATCGTGAATCCGGAACTTATTTGTGAAGACGCAGGGACACAGTTCATCGTACTTTTATCCCTTACCAATCAAGTAGTCACTTAGACGGTTATACCACATCCTTAAGGATTGCTTCAAAACCGTAAAGTTGAGCGTTTCAATCAAATTGCATACGCACTCTGTGGTCTCGAGTCACTTGATTTGGGTAATGAAATGCCATCGGGCACTTCCATATATATCTCCGTATCTAGATCCCCATAGAGATACGTAGTAACCACATCTATTGGCTGCATTTCCAGTCCCTCGGAAATTACTATGCTAATCAAATAGCGAAACGTATACGTGGGAGTATATTTCCTCGTAATCAATTCCAGGGCATTGTGAGAAGCATTACTTCGTGAGCCTTGTACATTAGGACTCTACTATTCTCACTATGATTTACGACAAAGGTTCGATTATGTCCTTCAGGCTTTACACTTGGTTAGGTTAGCACTACCTACACCAAATACCTGTCTCTTTGTCGGAGAATCTAGTCCTACCTGGAATGTTTTTCTTATAGGCCAATCAGCACTATGTTGATTTCATCCAACTGAGCGAGGTTCGACATTATCGTACTTTATGATTCATGACATGTCATCAAAGTGGGTGGTTGATCAGGCCACACCCTCATAATTTCATCGAGATTCTTGATTTTCTGAATCATATCTTCGGGGCGTCCCCCTCGTCATGATTCATGGACATAATAAAATCAAGCATGATCTCATGAAACGAGTTCATTGATGGTTAACATGTGAAGTTGTGCCATACTCTACCTCTTACTTGGATGAGTATTTAGTCAAACCATGTGGCTTCCACCCATTCCTTCGCAGGGAGCCACAGCCTCAACCACACCTCCACCGGGTGCAGTTGCATCACCCGGTTCATTGGTGATGTGCCCCTTGGAGGGGACTTCTAACCTTACAGGCACATTTGCAGCTGTAATGTTAGATCTTGTCACTTGAACGATATCAGTAAATGCATCAGGCATCGAATCTGCTACATCCTGAAGATCGAGTATGCTTTGTGCTTCACGGTAACATTGTGAAGTTCGGGGATCATAATGAGACAAAGTGGAGACAGCATGGCAATTCCTGTCGTTCCCTGAGAAATTACGTTTTCTCTCCTCCCCCTAACGACGGGAAGGTTGTCTCATTAAAGTGACAATCCGCAAATCGTGCGGTAAAAAGATCACTGTGAAGGTTCTAAATAGCGGATAAACGTCTGGAGATTCTTATCCAACGTGAATACTTAATCGTATCTAAAGACCGATGCGCTGTGGGGCGCAGAAGGCACATATAATGCGTAACCAAATATGCGCAATTGGCACTCAAGTCCGTCTGGGTCAAAAATACAAAAAATCAGGCTATCCAGTTACCAACTGGTACGCATAAACTAATTGGTTAGCAAAAGGTCTAAATGAACGACTTAAGTAAAGTTGCATGCAATATTGCATAATCCCAAGCAAGTATATGCAAATTGGTGCGCATAACCAATGACATAATCACCATACATATTCTTTCGACGGTGGTTTATGTGAGATCGTTTGCATATGCACATGGAACGAGATACTATTCATTAATCTCTATCATGCAATAAACATCAAGTACTTTTTGATGTGAACTCTCCAACATCATCGAGTCCTTTAGATGTGATAAGGGAGGTGAGTCCTTATAAATTATTTTGGAAGTTCTGCAGCAGTTTGAGTGGACAGGAGAGCGACATGTGACCAACATGCCGGAGAATCCATCAAAACCATCAATACATAAATGGTCCGCATATTAGGTGGATGGATCCACAAATATCTCCTTATATTCAGCGTAAGAATGGAATGTTTGCTTTTGTTTCTTTAGCGTAGGAAGGTCTCGCTCTTACTTTGGCTAAAGAGCAGGCTTTGCAACACTAAGTGGTGGGCATTTGATATGCATCCAGTTCTTTGGATGACATAACATGATTAACATCAACATTGTTCTTTATGTTGAGTTGTTGCCACATTTTCGCTCGAAAAGTAATGATGTTCGTACAGGTTCTTCAGTATACATATCATCATACTTCGACCAGGATGACCTAGACTATCGTGCCAAAGCTTATACGAGTCTATGTCCAAAAGTACATTGTTGGTGACAACATAGGTTTTTAAAACCTAATAGTAGTGAGGTACAGTCCACTAGATTGACTCATGAGTTATTCTAAAATGCGTTTACGTCCACAGTCATTAGAATTAATAAAAGAAACTATATTCCATTCTCACAGTGGGTTTCAATCTGGAAACCATTGCTACGTATAATGTTGAAGCTAAGTAAGGTTCGAAGGGCTCTAGATGCATACAGAGCATCGGTAACATAGAAGACTGCCGTTTAGGCATCAAGAATTGGGCATTACCTCGCCCTTTGATGAGTTGGGAGGACCCAATCATCGTAGTTACCGAGATTTGCCAGGCGACTAATTCGATGAATAGAAGCCTAATTCTAAGAACATTCAAGTTCTACTCGATTCATTCCTTTGAAGAGAGAGAAATTTCGAACCATTAGCATTCAAGCATTATTCAGTACTTCGAAATAAAGCTAAGAATCTAACGTAAGCAATATTAATATCTTGTTCGTGAAATAATGTTGCATCACGCCATTATTGAAAATAAAACACCAACACAATCGTCTTGAGGCAACTATACCAAATGTAAACGAAAAAGTAAACATAATACTAAGATTCAGTCTATAGACTGTGGCTCGTATGACTCAATTCGACGATTGGTGACTGTGAAATTGACATAGGGGGACTTGTCTAGATCATATTCTTACATATAGTGAGTTCTCCTTTCTTTGGACTCTCTGTATTTCTTGTAGTGAGATGCGACTTGCTTGCTTGCATGGCAGTTCTTGTACCACGTCCAGCATCTCCACAATGATAGCACGGTTCATTGCCAACTCGAGCCTTAGAGGCGATGGGATGGGTAGGTGCTATTTGGTTCCCTTGGCTAGCAGAGCCGGAAGCACCAAGTCTTCGCATTACATTGGAAGAAACCCCACGTCCTTGACCACGAAGCCTATCATGTCCAGTCCCCTATTCATTGGGGTAGTTTCCATCCTTCACTTTGCCATAATTGGCCTTGGGAATTTTCTTTGTCCCAATCGGCCTGACATCACTGCTCACTAACACTTCGTTATGCCTCTCAGCTACTTGCAGTAGGTTGATTAGCTTACTGAAGGCAGTGATGTTTTTATTATCATACTCCAGCCTATACTGGTTCGTTAGTATATGAGCGGAAGTAGGGAAGGTGGAAAAAGCTTTATGGATCATGTCATCTTCTGTGATGTCCTTCCCGCAGAAATTTAGGCGTGCCTTGAGGCGGAGCATATCTTTGTTGAAGTCGTTGATCCGTTTATAATCAAGCAAGCACATTTCATTCCACTGCACGGTCAACTCTAGGACCAAGTTTGTGAATGTTCCCAAATTGGCCCTTACGGACATTGTAACACCCCAAACTAGGCGGATATTACAGTGCCGTAGATCCCCAACTGGGACCCACCAGGCAAATGAAAATGAATGAATTACACAAGATAAATGTAGTACCGAACTACATTACAGCAATAATTACTCCGACGAGGAGTTTAGTTACAACACACCAGACAATACAATACTAGTGTATTTTATATGAAGATAAAATACACAACACCGAATGAAACGGAGTATTCAAATGAAAGTCTCATAGCTGAAAATAAAGGACAATAACAAGAATAATCAAAGATCGGGGCCCCCTACTAGTATCACTAGGACTCCTCGACATCAACATGCTATTCCCGTGCATTTGCCTTGCCATGACCTGAAAAACAAAATCCCAAATGGGTCGCTTAAATGAACAACAATCCTCAAGGGTTGAAAATACACAAACATGATTTAACTGAAGTTATGAAATATCCTTAGTTATGAATTACGCTGAAGAAGAGTATCATAGTACGCCCGTAGTGTTCTGCGCAAGTGTACAAGACGAATGACCGGACACACCCGTCCTTGTACCTAATTAGTCTCACGGAGGTAATCTGTTACCGTGTGCACATTCCAACGTATCACTCCCAATACATGGCCATAACGTGCCCGACTAAAAATTCCACACATCCGCACCCGGCCACGCAATATGAACCCAGAAGGTCATATGAACGAGAATGACCGTAATGAATATCAAAGAATAAATAATAATCTGACAAAGTTAAGAATGACTCACCGAGATGAGAGTAATAATGAAGTGATGGATAGTTTTAATGGAATGGTTGGAACCGCTGCCTCTTTAATGAAGTGATTGATCAACAATTACAAGTCTCAATATGATTAATACAATGATGAATGAGTTATGATTATGAATGATCAACAACAAAAGGTATGAATGTCCTTTTTAACCGAGTAAGAATTAACTTACACAATACCGGTGACAATTATCCTTCCACGAACAACGTCCTAATTGAGATATCGGTCGCTCGAACAACCTTAAATAATACAATTACCAATAATCCGTTCAATATACGAATCAAACACGAATATAACGAACTCAAAACGTCGATACGACTAAACCAAGTCCATAGAGGCATTAAATCAAACACGTTGTATCCCAACTCCGATTGTTTACAATCAAACCTCAATATACCAATATCAAAATCCCCAAGAAGTGTTTCAAACCAACAAAACATCTCCAATATGATCAATAATCCGTTATGAATATCCAAAAACGTGATTATAACAACAATTAGTCGAAAATACCCAATTCCAACTCGATTTTCAAGGTGTTCTCGAAATAATTCCTCAATAATCCAATGAATCCTTATACAAACTCATAATCATATACATATCCCTTCATATAACATGATTATAACGTCCAAAACATCATATCTCAACACAAAATAGAATTCCAAAGTGTTGAAAGAATTACCTCTTGAAGATCCAAGTGTTTTAATCCGAAGAACACGCGTTAAATTGATTATCCGGGCTTCACGATCGAAAGGAGATGAATAAAATCAAACACCCAAATGATTTGTGAAGGAAAAACCCTCCCTCAAGCTTATCTCTCTCGTAAGAAGGTGGAAAAGATGGAAAAAATGAGCTGAAATGCTCAAAAAACCAATTTATAGGGGTTGACTACCCTGCCGGACACGGCCCGTGCCGATCGGCACGGTCGTGTCGCACAGTTGGCCGACAGCTGGCCGACAGGGACTCGACCGTGTCCTGCTTGACACGGTCGCGGCGCGGAGGGCCTTCCGGCGATGACCCGTCCGACAATGACTCGGCATGACTCGACCGCGCTGCACGACACGGCCGCGCGGCCGGGCGATTTATTCGCTTATCCGGAAGGGTTCGACTCGGCCGTGCCAGACGACACGGTCGGGTCCTGAGGCAGACACTTCGGCATTTTCCGGACGAGTACGGCACGGGCCGTGTCGGACGACACGGCCGAGTTCGTTCGGCAGTGATCGGCCAATACTGAAAAATGAGCGGTTGAGCTAAAACGACCATAACTCTCTCGTCCGGACTCCGATTGACTCACCGTTTGAACCATTGGAAAGCTAACTCGATGATCTATAATATTGCAAAGATTTAGAATTTTTGGAATTACCAAAAATTAATGGTGATCTAACAAAGTCGAACTCATATGAGGAAAATTGAAACAATGAACAATAACGATACACAACTCGAAGTTTTTCCGAACGGTGAACACGGTGAATGAACATGATTGATGAATGATTATAATTGAGTAAAAATCCACTGAGTGACAATCACCGAATGAAATTACTGAATGATGATGATGAATTACAACCGGTATTACATACACCCCTTAAAAGAGTTTCGTCCCCGAAACTAAGGGTCAAACAACTCGGGATAACTCTCCCGCATACTATCCTCGGTTTCCCAAGTAGCCTCTTCGACTCCGAGTCTGGACCACTGAATCTTGACCAAAGGAATCGACTTATTTCTCAACTGTTTGATTTGCCGCTCCAACACTGCAGTGACGCTCCTCGTACGAATGATCATCCGCGATCTCGATTTCGTCGAATTGAAGTATGTGGCTCGGGTCGGCAACATACTTCCGCAATCGAGAGACATGAAACACATTATGAATTCGGCTCAACGCCGGAGGTAACGCCAATCGATAAGCTAACTCGCCTACTCGATCCAAAATTTCAAACGGTCCAATGAATCTCGGACTAACTTCCCCCGTTTTCCGAAACGGAAAATACCTCGACTGGGGATACCTTGACCAAAACATGGTCACCCGTCTCGAACTCTAGTGGTCGATTTACGATTATCCGCATATGATTTCGCCGACTCGAGCCGCCAACATACGACTCTTGATCAAAGCTACCTTCTCTCAAGGTTATAAGCATATCGGGCTCGCCGATTGATTCTGACAAGTCATCCCAACACAAAGGAGATCGACAAAGACGACCGTACAAGTCCTCGTAAGGTGCCATCTTAATGGAGGCATGCCAACTATACTGTACGTGAACTCGATCAGTGGTAGTTGGGCTTCCCAATCGTCCTTCCAATCGAGGACGCATGCCCTCAACATGTCCTCTAAGGTCTGAATAGTTCTCTCTGATTGTCCGTCGGACTGAGGATGAAAGGCAGTACTGAGATTAAGCTGAGTTCCCATAGCACGATGAACCGATTCCCAAAAATGTGACACAAACCGTCCGTCACGATCGGAAACGATACTTTTAGGAGTACCGTGAAGTCTCACTATCTCTTTGATGAACAACAGGCTATCACTTGGGACTCCACATATCCTTGATTTCAAGGAAATGAGCTAAATTAGTAAAGGCGATCGCGATCACTCGATCGTAATTTATGCCCCGACGACTGGCGGCAATTCATGATGAATTCCATAGAAATGTCTTCCCACTTCCATTCGGAATAGGAGCGGTATCGCATACTCGCCGCCGAGGTTCCATCTTGACTTGTTGAGTTAAGCATCTCGAAACAAATTCTGCGACTTCTCGCTTCATATTACTCCACCAGTAATTTTGTTTCAAGTCTTTGTACATCTTGCTGGACCCCAGATGAACAGAATAAGCGGTAGCATGAGCTTCTCTCAAAATAGAGTTTTTCAACTCGTCATTCGCCGGTACACACATCCGATTCTTAAATCTCAAAAGTCCATTCTCGTGGATCACGAATCCAGGGCTTTTCCCGAGCCACATCCTCAAGAATGCGCAACAATGCCGGGTCCGAACCCCGATTCTCCCCGATTGCATCCTCAAGAGATGATGAAATCTCTAACATACAAAGCTGTCCCCGACTGAAGCCGGACCTCGATCTCGGGTCTAAGGAATTCTGTTGGAGCTCCTTCCGAATTGTTAAACGAGCAAGCATCCGCTCCCGAACGGACTTACGACTCAAGGCGTCGGCGACAATGCTCGCCTTGCCCGGGTGGTAAAGGATATCGATATCAAAATCTTTGATTAATTCCAACCACCGTCTCTGTCGCATATTTAACTCCTTCTGAGTAAATATATACATCAACTCTTGTGATTGGTGAAGATCTGACAGGTGATGCCATAAAGGTAACGACGTCAAATTTTCAACACGAAAACCACGGTTGCTAGCTCCATCCGTGGGTTGGATAATTAACCAGCTAATCCGAGGAAACATCGGATTTCCTTAACATCTTTCGGAGGTTGCAAATCTCGGATAGCCTCCGTCTTCTGAGGGTCGACACGAACTCTGGCAGATGAAATTACATGCCCGAGAAAGTCACTTCGGACCTCCAGAACTCATATTTGGTAAACCTTCCATAAAGTTGCTCTCGTCTCAACACGTTGAGAACCTGATGAAGATGAACCTCGTATTCCTCTCGGCTACGAGAATAAATCAAAATGTCTTCGATGAAGACAACAACAAACTGATCCCAAAAAAAAATCGATGAAAACCCGATTCATTACCCCCATGAATACCACAGGTGTAATAGTTAGCCCAAACGGCATAACTACGAACTCATAATGACCATAGCGTGTATGAAACGCTGTCCTCGCGATATCCGACTCTCGAATCCGCAACTGGTGATATCCAGATCTTAAGTCGATCCTGGAAAATACTGAGGCTCCCTGAAGTTGATCTAAAAGATCATCAATACGGGGTAAAGGATACTACTCTTGATCATCACCCTGTTCAACTCCTGGTAATTAATACACACACGAGACGAGTCATCCTTCTCCTTGACAGATCACACTAGTGCTCCTCACGGGGACGCAATCGGTCGGAGATGACCTTTCTCGAACTATTCCTCAAGTTGAATCTTCAACTCCTGCATTCTGGTCGGGGCCATCCGATACGGTGCCTTCGATAAAGGGGACGTACCGGCTCCAACTCACTCCTGAATTCCCTTACTCTATGTGAAGGCAACCAGATAACTCGTCTGGAAATACATCGTCAATCGATGACAATGATACCACGAATGATTGAACGTTTCGATTGCCCTAGAATGGTCAATCGATAAAAAGAGATACCAATAATGATTGAACAACTCAATTGCCTTAGAAAGGCCAATCGATGAAGATGATACAATGAATGTTTGAATAACTCGATTGCCCTAGAAAGGCCAATCGATGAAAATGATACAATGAATGATTGAATAACTCGATTGCCTTAGAAAGGCCAATCGATGGAAATGATACAAGGAATGATTGAATCACTCGATTGCCTTAGAAAGGCCAATCGATGAAAATGATATAATGAATGATTGAATAGTTTGATTGCGGAATTTCTGTGCTTCCGCCATAATAGAAATTCTACTGGAACAACGGGGATTACTTCCCTGAAGCACACATTCGACAACCAACGACGGAAAGATAGCGACCGAACGCTAACAAACACTGAGGATAGTATCAAGACGGTTAAACCAACTAATACCGAAAATTACATCGTCCTAAGATAAGTTCACCACGATTAGATCCATCAACCAATCGCGGTCATTAAGCTTAATTCGGTATGATTTCGAAAATTCTTCCATCGACAGTAAGACCGATGGTATGATGTCCACAATAAATAGGACTATCCCGAAATAAGTCTATTCAAGCATGATTCGAAAATGAATGAATGCGGTGTACCAAAGATCAAAAGGTACACACAAGTTGAAATAAAATTACGAGTATACCGAAATCATTCGGACCACCGGATCGTCGATCCTTCTCATCATATGAATCGGGACTTGCTGGTCCCCGAACCGACGCTCCCGTCGATAAATACGAGTTCCAACTCTATTTGCTTCCATTGTCTTAAACGACGATGACAAAGCGATCCCGATTCAAACGCCGGTTGCTTGGGCTCGAGATGCCGCGAGCCGACTTGGAGTCCTTCGCAAAACGGGCCCTATGCCCAGCAATTCCACGATTATGGCACGTGACAGTTCGCCGGACATTTGGTGCTGAAATGACCCTGTTCTTCACGGTTGAAACAGTGACGGCTGAACTGACCGCTCGGGACTGAGATCCCGCACAACTATGCACCGTATGAGGTCGCTCAGAAACGATAGGACTCACACGAGGCTTCTTGAAGGTTGACTGGCCGCCTTCGGATTGATTACGCTTCGTTGATTTCTTGCTGACAAATGAAGGTTGTTGTTCAGCACTTTCCTTAGCAGCTGGCTCATACGGGAGAGTTCTCTCGATTAATCCGGTCAGAGTGGCGCAATGATGATTGAGCAACTGCACATGGGTCATCATGGCCTGTATAAAAGTAAGTGGATCAGCCCGAACATCTTCTGATCGAGCCGAGTCTGCACGATTTCTGGCAACAGTGATTATTTCTCGGGTTTCGCACCGCGCCTCTCCCCGTGCATCCTCGACAGCCTCTCCCCATACCAAGTAGGAAGGTCGCATAATGATTATATTCCCCGCATGATTATCACGTTATGATTATGTCATGAGATGATGAAAATGAGTATACATGTTCTAACTTAGTGATTATATGAATGATTTATCAAGTGACATGATTACCGGATGAAATTCTTGAAATTATTATCTTGAATAACTTAACAGGATTGATAATATGATCATCCAGTTGACAACCGAGTAATGAAATGAATTGAGTAATTAATGAGTTAACATGATCGTCCCGATCATTAACCGAGTAATGAAATGAATTAAGTAATTAATGAGTTAATATGATCGTCACGATCATTAATCGAGTATTGAAATGAATTAAGTGATTAATGAGTTAATATGATCGTCCGATCATAATGAATGATGATGTTTGAGGATTGTTAAATGATAAATGATGAATGAATGACTATTGCCAGAAATTATACCATGGCGTTAGAAATCTTACGCTTCTTCCTATTCGATTGGCTCGGCATTAGCACAGTCACACGTGACGCGAAAGTCCAATGATACTAGTCGATGACGATGATTTCAAATGAGACATGACTCGGAAGGTAGTATTCAAAACCACGCTCCGATACCAACTCTGTAACACCCCAAACTAGGCGGATATTACAAAGGTCCGTAGATCCCCAACTGGGACCCACCATGCAAATGAAAATGAATGAATTACACAAGATAAATGTAGTACCGAACTACATTACGGCAATAATTACTCCGACGAGGAGTTTAGTTACAACACACCAGACAATATCAATACTAGTGTATTTTATATGAAGATAAAATACACAACACCGAATGAAACGGAGTATTCAAATGAAAGTCTGCAGCGGAAAATAAAGGACAATAACAAGAATAATCAAAGATCGGGGCCCCCTACTAGTATCACTAGGACTCCTCGACATCAACATGCTATTCCCGTGCATTTGCCTTGCCATGACCTGAAAAACAAAATCCTCAAATGGGTCGGCTAAATGAACAACAATCCTCAAGCGTTGAAAATACACAAACATGATTTAATCAAGTTATGAAATATCCTTAGTTATGAATTACGTCAAGAAGAGTATCATAGTACGCCCGTAGTGTTCTGTGCAAGTGTACAAGACGAATGACCGGACACACCCGTCCTTGTACCTAATTAGTCTCACGGAGGTAATCTGTTACCGTGTGCACATTCCAACGTATCACTCTCAATACATGGCCATAACGTGCCCGACTAAAAATTCCACACATCCGCACCCGGCCACGCAATATGAACCCAGAAGGTCATATGAACGAGAATGACCGTAATGAATATCAAAGAATAAATAATAATCTGACAAAGTTAAGAATGACTCACCGAGATGAGAGTAATAATGAAGTGATGGATAGTTTTAATGGAATGGTTGGAACTGCCGTTCCCGTTAATGAAGTGATTGATCAACAATTACAAGTCTCAATATGATTAATACAATGATGAATGAGTTATGATTATGAATGATCAACAACAAAAGGTATGAATATCCTTTTAACCGAGTAAGAATTAACTTACACAATACCGGTGACAATTATCCTTCCACGAACAACGTCCTAATTGAGATATCGGTCGCTCGAACAACCTTAAATAATACAATTACCAATAATTCGTTCAATATACGAATCAAACACGAATATAACGAACTCAAAACGTCGATACGACTAAACCAAGTCCATAGAGGCATTAAATCAAACACGTTGTATCCCAACTCCGATTGTTTACAATCAAACCTCAATATACCAATATCAAAATCCCCAAGAAGTGTTTCAAACCAACAAAACATCTCCAATATGATCAATAATCCGTTATGAATATCCAAAAACGTGATTATAACAACAATTAGTCGAAAATCCCCAATTCCAACTCGATTTTCAAGGTGTTCTCGAAATAATTCCTCAATAATCCAATGAATCCTTATACAAACTCATAATCATATACATATCCCTTCATATAACATGATTATAACGTCCAAAACATCATATCTCAACACAAAATCGAAGTCCAAAGTGTTGAAAGAATTACCTCTTGAAGATCCAAGTGTTTTAATCAAGAACACGCGTTAAATTGATTATCCGGCTTCACGATCGAAAGGAGATGAATAAAATCAAACACCCAAATGATTTGTGAAGGAAAACCCTCCTCAAGCTTATCTCTCTCGTAAGAAGGTGGAAAAGATGGAAAAATGAGCCGAAATGCTCAAAAACCAATTTATAGGGTTGACTACCTGCCGGACACGGCCCGTGCCGATCGGGCACGGCCGTGTCGCATGGGCCGGCAAATGGCCGACAGGACTCGACCGTGTCCCGCTTGACACGGCCGCGGCGCGGAGGGCCTTCCGACAGTGACCCGTCCGACCGACTCAAGATGACTCGACCGCGCTGCATTTGACACGGCCGGCGCGGCCGGGCGATTCTCGCTTATCCTAAGGGTTCGACTCGCCGCGCTGCATTTACACGGCCGGGTCCCGAGGCGACACTTCGGCATTTTCCGGACGAGTACGGCACGGGCCGTGTCGGACGACACGGCCGAGTTCGTTCGGCAGTGATCGGCCAATACTGAAAAATGAGCGGTTGAGCTAAAACGACCATAACTTTCTCGTCCGGACTCCGATTGACTCACCGTTTGAACCATTGGAAAGCTAACTCGATTCTCTATAATATTGCAAAGATTTAGAATTTTTGGAATTACCAAAAATTAATGGTGATCTAACAAAGTCGAACTCATATGAGGAAAATTGAAACAATGAACAATAACGATACACAACTCGAAGTTTTTCCGAACAGTGAACACGGTGAATGAACATGATTGATGAATGATTATAATTGAGTAAAAATCCATTGAGTGACAATCACCGAATGAAATTACTGAATGATGATGACTGAATTACAACCGGGTATTACAGGCATCCCACAGTTCTTTGCCGGATTTCAACTGTAGATATTCCTATCTCAGGCTGGGTTCGATGTGTCACCTAAGGAATATAAGTGCATTCGCTTTTATCTTATCAGATGGTACTTGGTCTGTGGTGTTAAGGAGCGTACCACTATATTCTTTAGTGATAAACGTGGTCTCGACGTAGGAGACCCATCTATGGTACTCAAGCTCTTTTGAGTCTAAGATATCAAATTTGAGGCGAGTTGGATAAGCTATCTTAATACAAGAAAAAGGAAAATGATTTTTCACAGTTTACCATGAGTACTTTTCATGATAAAATTTTCAATAATGAGAGCGTTATTATTTTTCGGAACCAAGATATGGTCAAAATTACTTTCGATGCTATTGAGGATTACCAATGAAATTACTTTATCACGGTTCGAATTGATATAGGCAGTAGAAATAAGTCCTCTAAAATCTACTAAAATGAAGCCTAATACACATGCCATAACTAACGATGTAAAAGTATATATATAATTATAGATATAGACACATAATCCTAGGAATATATCTATACACATTATGTAGTCATGTAGATTTCTTATGCTGCAATATATATTAATTCTCGTGAATTACTTTTAATTCAATTAATTAAGCATGATTTAACTAATAAAAGAATTTATTTAATTAAGTGAAATAATACATAAAGCAGATAATAAGGTTATTAGGACGGTGTACCTTGCACGAAAAAGACGATTATTTCTTAATACATACCTTCAATTTGCTTGATGAAATTTGCAGTAGTCATTCCAATCGCTGTTTGTATGATCTCCAAATGAAATTAAGGAATTCACTTACTAGAAAGACACAATTTTTTTTCTAGGACATATGGTCGTTTGGTGAGATTGCCATCCCCGTTCCAGTCTCGTCCGCTTGAATCTCCGGTAAGAATTCTTGGTCTTTTAGCATTAAAAGAAAAAGTTGTACACAAGTTACTCTGTCCTTGCGCGTTTTGATTGGGTTTGCCTCATCCAATCAATGCACTCTTCTGCAGATCCAGATGGGTGCGCTAGTTGCCATTGGAGCAATTTTTGTTGCCATTCTCCCACGATTGGCCCTCCCTTTTTTAGCTGCAAGATATTCATGATCTCTTTACCATCTACTAGTGGTTTCAAATCCCAAACTTTCCCCAACTCCATTTCCAGAATTGCATTCTCGATTCTGTCATATAAATTTATTCTCTCGTTCAATTCTGTGTCCTCGACTGATAAAATCTTACTAAAACCGATATCTTGAGGGTATAAAAGCAAAGAGAGCACAACTGCCGCACGCCAAAACTCTTTGATTTCTGGCCGCGGTTCCTGCGGCGGCGGGTGGGGGTATCAGACGGGCGGCGATGGGGGAAGAAGATGGCCTGTGGCGGCTAGGGTTTCTGGGAAAATTCGGTTTTTCCTTTTTTTTTTTTTTTCCTTTTCAGAAATTCGGACGGAATTTTGTAGTAGGAAAAGAAATTTCTTGCTCAGCTGGGAACTACGTGCTGATAACGTGTTGAAGGGAAAATAACTTGAGACAGAAAGTAGGGCAAAAAGTGTTGTATTATTCCATCAATAAGATCCCTTAAATAGGGTGAAGTACATACAAACAGGCCTCAGCCAAATCCTATCTAGGAAAGCCCATAAACTAACAGACTTAGGCACACAACGGGTATTATTCCTTTAACACAACCAAATATATATAGGGAGATACACTTCCTATTGCTCGTGGGATGTAAATAGGGGTGAAAACTGGGCGGATATTTCCCGCCCGATTCGGAGCCATATCCGATCGGGATTGAATTTGGGATGAAAAATAGGTATCCGGTCGGATTCGGATACGGATCCGGATAGTTGAATTCGGATACGGGTTCGAATTCGGATAATGCAATATCCGCCCGTATCCGAGTTTTCCCATATTTTATCGGATATTATCCGGTTACCAATCCGGATAATAAATCCGAATATCCATATTTTTAAATTTTAAATATACTTTATATATATATATATAAACACTTTTGGACTTCAGTGTAATAAATTTTCAAACTTTCAAGAAAAAAATATTTTTTTCAAAAAAAAAAGTATTTTCTGGAAAAATATATTATTTTTCGGAAAAAAAATATTTTCTAGGAAAAAAGTTATTTCTGAAAAAAAATATTTTTTAAAAGAAATATATTAGCCAAACACTTTAATACTAACTTATAAGCTATTTGTTTCATATGAAATGTATTTTAAAATAAATGTTCTATTCAAGTAAATAGAGGGGCAATTATATATATTATAATAATTGTTAAAAACAATTAAATTAACACTTTTTTAGTCTTTGCTAAGTATGGAGCTTATGTTTTTTATGGGAGAGACTGAATAAGTAAAAAATGAGGGAACCTTATTATGAAACGATTTTTAAAAAAATTACTATAGTTTGCATTATAACTTTTATGAAATATTATGTAGGTAGTTTTTTATATGCTGCAATCACTTCCAAACAATTTTTGTATGACATGTATTATCCGATTATATTTATTCGAATCCGACCCGAATCCGGCCTGTATCCGTCCCGTGTCCGTATCCCGAATAATCCGAATTCGTATCCGTATCCGGCCATCCCGTATCCGACTCCGAATCCGAGAGAAAAATATGGGTTAGGATACGGGAAGAGCACTATCCGCCCGTATCCGATCCGTTTTCACCCCTAGATGTAAAGCCTGTTGTAACTGTAATTTAAGTTATAAAAATAAAAATAAATATTATTTAAGTTTGAGTTACTTTAAAAGATTAAGCGAAGAAAAGATGAATAGATCGATCAATTTATGAAATAAAGAAATATACATGTACACTTATTTTACAAATTACGAAAGACCTCTTTATATACTACGTTCGACGTCGCGATGGACATATTACTCCTTAGCGTATATCAAGATCTTGAGTCTCTTAGGGTTAGGGGTGTGCTTCGGATCAATCTGATCCGGTTCGGTCCGAATTTCGGATTAATCCGAAACTTCGGACCAGGTTTTGCTCAATCCGAAATCCGATCCGAAATATCAGATCAAATTCTGATCAATCCGAATTCGGATAGAATTTTTCAAACTCAATCCGAAAAATCCGATTTCTATTTCAAAAAAAAAATATTTAAAAAAAAATAGCCCCACATACCAAAACAAGAATTTAAGGAGTGACAACATACAAACCTTTTCAGTTTCTACAAACTAACAAACATTATCAAACTTCAAATTAAACCCATATCCTACACAACAAGTAGCAACATCTAAATATTCAACAAAATACAAAATACTAGAAGTTCGAAGTTCAAGTTCAAATAACGTCGCATTCCACTGAAATTAAAAATTGGATCGGTCGAATTTCTCATCAACTAACATGTATAATATAAATTTAATTTTTTGATATATCTTGGATTGATCCGGAAATCAGCAGATTTAACCCGATCCAATCCAAAATCCGAAAATCTAAAAATTCATAACCTGAAATCCAATCCAAACTTACCGAATCGGATCGATTGGATTTCCGGATTTTTGGATTAGAATTTTGGATTCGGACTAAATGCACACCCCTACTTAGGGTGAGTAACTATTGACAGAGCAATATAGAGCTGTTCATGACAGGAAATAGGTTCTCTAAGAAATAGCACAACTTGTGAGAGAGAATGACCTTGACTCTTGTTTATCGTCATTGCAAATGATACAATGAGTTGAAAGACAATCTCGGATCAGAAAGCATGAGTGACATCTTGAGAATCAGCGCTCTGTGTCCCGCATTACTATCGGTAAGGATCCCTGCTTCAGTTACATTGGGTCCAAGCCCGGCTATGATCATTCTTGTCCCATTGCATAGCCCTACTTTGGACATTGTTCCGTATAAATAACATATAACTCCATTAATTTAGTATACAATTTTGATTCTATGAAGAAAAAATTAATTACATCTAATTAATCGTAATATTCATTTATGTTGTGGTTATCTTGTAATAATAGTTGTACCTATTAATTGAAATTTTAATCGCAATTAAAAATATTCTGATTTATTTAGATTATCACTCAATAATTATATTAATGGAATTGTAGGCAAAAGAAGATAGATTATAAGGTATTACTTTTTAACCTGATTTGTTGTTTCATGTAATGTATAAAATAATTTAATTATATAGGCCTAAAATATAAATTAGGATAGATTAATAATAGTAATAAACTAATTATCCTATTAAACTTATAATTTAATCAGACAAATACGAATCAAATTAAAGAATTGGGTGATGGCTCATTGTAGATATGATGAGATAATTGATATTATTTTTAAGTATGATTATCTTATAGTTGTTGTACTTACCGTTATCTAAATTTGCAATTGTAATCTAATAATATTGTGCTTTATTCATATTTAATTTCGTTGGAAACTATATATGTAATACCCGACTGTAATTTTCATTTTATCTGTCATTATATATTCGGATAAATTGATTATCGTAAATCATTGCATTTAGTATTATGTTGAGGTATTATAAATTTGAACTTCATATTGTTGTTATTTCATTTCACACTCGATGATTCGATGTTAATTAGAGAGTTGTATTTTTTGAGCTTTTCTGTTGATGTAGCGTACGCTATGTAACATGATTAACGTACGTTAATCTGGTGCTTTAACGTGCGTAATGTTTCCTCTGTTACGTACGCTAAGAGAGAATCTGGCATCAATTGACTTCAGCACGTGAACTTGTTATCCGTTGGCATGCATGTGGGTGATGTCTGAGCTGTCCTGTCGGCAGAGTCAACTTTTATTAGCGTGCGTAGCCCCTTTTTATTAGCGTGCGCTAATGGCCTGCGGATTCAAGACAGTAGCCACTGTAAGCCGCTTACGTACGTAATATTAACCGGTTAGCGTACGTAAGTGTGTTAGCGTACGTTAAATTGTCCCGATAGCGTGCGCTAAGTCTGCACAGTCTATTTATAGGACCAGCCTGTTTTTCATTTCTTCACAACTCTAAACCGATTCTCTCTCCATATATCGTCCCTCTGCTCCCCCAAATCGATATCAACCTCCTCCAACTTGCATTTAAGCTTTAAATCTTGGAGTGGAGCTCATTACCTTGAAGATTAGGAGGTGTTCTTGAGCTTGGAGTGTATTTCCTTGTAGTATTGAGAGTTGTTCATCATTTCTTGAGGTATGTGTGTATCTCTTCTCTGTACTTTTCGTATGTTGGTGTTAATGATGAAGTATATTTCACCTAGAGTTAAATTAATCAAGTGAAATATAGTTTTAATCCAACCTTTCTAACACTTTTGATGAATATGATAAATGAGGGTTTGAGATGGATGTGTTCTTGATGATATAGTGATATTAACCATGTTGTAACTATCATACTCATCTTGTTGGACGAATTTAGTGTTAGGAGTATGTCCTCGAATGCCACTCAGAGGATGTTGAGTGAGGGCATTGTACTTGTTATTATGTAAATCATCAATATAAGGCAATGAATGTTTCTTTATTTACTGGTAGTTACTGGCATTCCCAACTCGTAAATATACATATAGAAACTAGTCCTTGTATTTGAGAGCAAAACGTTCCACTCCTTATTTGATAAGGGGGTCGGAACTGGAAAGGTTTATAGCTCAAATACTTAATCGTTCGCAAGTCGATGAAACTTGACTGGGCGTTAAGTTTATGTGAAGACTTGTATGACGTGTTCTTTGACAAAGTGAGTGCCTGTCGAACACTAATGGTTAGTGGGAGCACACGTTATAGATATGCTAATTAGATTAGTATACTCGAACCGACTAACCCTCGATTCGTCACATGGATTTCACTCCGGGACAGTCAATGATGGAATCGAAAGGTTGTGATAGGTATTCGTGAACCTTCGACTTGAGGATTTAGTAGGGATGTGCTTGTGACGTCAAGATTTTCATTAGAGTAGTTCGACCCTATAAACGGGAAGGCGGGGGTCAACCTCGACGTGCATCTTGATGGGCAAGTAGCAGGTCCTACTGAATACCAAGATAGAATTCTTTCTCCTGTTAGTGAACGGACTACAAGGGTGAGTTTCTATATCTCTTGTGAATTCATTTTTGATATTCGTATATACGTAGCTCGATCGATCCTCGTAGGGATTCAGATCGAATTAATTTTTATTTTACCGCTTTTGCTGGGCCTTCGTTTTAGGCACCGAATCCCAACAGTGGTATCGGAGCGTAGGTCTTGCGATCATATATACGATATTGGCATTTGGAATGCTCGATTAGATGGTGAATGATTTGGAATTATTTTAGTCATAATCGTGGTATATATTTTTACGTTCGTTGTAGTTATATTTTTCGTAAGTTTGTGTCTAAATATAAATCTTAATTTCTTAGAAATATGATTTATATTGAAGATATGAATGTTGGAGAATATAGATATTGGATATCCGGTCGAAAAACTAGCCCCGAAATGCCGTTGGGCCAGTCGGGAGAGGTCCGGAGCAGGCCGCGACCTGTTGCGGCCGGCACAGGCGGGGTGGATCAGAGGGGCCGCGGCCGAGCTCAAGGGGCCGCGGCCAGTGTCCGGCCGTGTCCTGGCCGGCAGCTTCCGAGCGTGACTCGGCCATGCCAGGCCTGTCTGCCGGCAGGCTGCCGAGGGTGACTCGGTCAGGCAGGCCTGTTTTCACCCCGGCTCGATTTTTTCGTGTATTCTTGAAAATTAATCTCCCACATATTAAATTGGATTTAATATGATTAAAATGATTTATGGTATTTTATTTTATAAGGGTAATTTGATTAATTGGAATATTTATGGTCGACCGAATTATTTTGAACGTTATCATATTACCGATTGTGTGAATCGATTTGATCGGTTCGTATTGTTGATTGGATCAATGTATCTCTACGTTTTCCATTTATTTAGTATTTATTGGATGAATACTTTTGAATGGGGATGTGGTTCATGGACTTAGTTTTTGAATCGTTCGTTTTATTCGATTGAGTTGTAAAGGCCGTTTTGAGCCTATTTATTTTACTAGAAAAATTTGTATCTAGGATGTAATTTTCAATGTAAAATTTATATGTAATGACGAAGACCGGAGGAAGATCTATTTCGAGAAGACGAAGATTCAAGACGAAGACTTGTAATTAGATTACGGAGTTTTTGTTTTCTAGGAACGGTCCATGAACCACATGTTGGTAGCAACTAGGTTGTGAATGGTTGTTTCATATTGTATGAATGCCACAAACGCGCTTAAACGATTAATGTGCAAAGTGTAACATTAATCGCGAAAATTCTCCCGCAACAAATAATTAAGTTTATAAGGTTTCAAGGTTTTCCTTCCCTCCATCGAGTTTTCGGGAAATTGAAATCCAAACCGGATGTGCTATGCTTCCGAGTTATCGGGGTAGTCGTTCGGGGAGGATGGATAAATTACCGGAGCGCATCTGATGCCTTCGGTTGGAGAAAATTTTATCCCTAGAAACCTGATAGGTTGCCGGATAAGATTCAATTGTGAAACTGATTTGCGTCGATGGTATAAACTTAACTTGTTCACGAACCATAGAAACCGTATAGGTTGAGGGGAGTGAACAAGGGGAAAAAGAAGATCGAATCATCCATTAGATGGGTTGGTGTTGGACACCACTTTATGAAAATTAATAGACTAGAAACCTGTTCGGTTGCCCTCTATTAAGATTTATAAAGAACTCGATCATCACTATGTAGTAGAGCGACGATACTTCCGGATTTCACATGGGAGTGTGTTATTCCGATAAAAATAGTGGGAGCTGGGTAACAAGAATAGAAAAGACCTTAATTCTATATTCAGAACATAATTGAATGAGTCACTAATTAATCTATCGTACTTAATGCAGACTCAAATCTCAATATGACAATGAATCCACTCGCAATTCTACTCGAAAAGAACACCCTGATTGGACCTAACTTTGTGGACTGGCTCCGCAATCTGATGATAGTCCTCAGTATAGAGGCACTGGGATACGTCTTGGAGACGGACATTCCGGCGCCTCCTGTGCGGACCAGAGCCAATCAGGAAGAGATCGAAAACCACGAAAAGTGGGTTAAGGATGACGTAAAAGTCCGTGCATACATGATGGCTTCTATGTCTAATGAGCTTCAGAGAGCTCATGAGAAAATGACTTCTGCTAGGCAGATTCTATCTCACTTAACCGAACTTTATGGTGAGCACAGCAGAACTGCTAGATATGAGATATCCAAGCAACTGTTCGGTGCAAGGATGAAGGAAGGTGAGAAAGTTGGGGAACATGTCCTCAAAATGATATCCATGATCGAGAGATTGGAGGCTCTTGATTTTAAAATGGATACTTCTCTCCAAACCGACCTTATCCTACAGTCTCTCCCTGATTCCTTCTCACAGTTTGTTATGAACTTCAACTGCAATGAGATTGCATGTAATTTAGCTGGGCTAATGAACAAACTTGTGACCGCTCAGTCTCAGATGAAGACTCCGCGAATGAAGGAGTCTGCCCTTGTGATTTCTTCTGGACTTCGGAAGTCTAAGAATAAGAAGAAAAAGATCAAGAAGCGGACTAGACCGCAAGCTAAGGACCTTAAGGGAAAGGGCAAGGCCTCGATGGTTCCAAAGAACAAGAAGAAGAAGGATGCTTGTCTCAAATGCGGTGAGCTGGGCCACTGGGCTAGAGACTGTCCGATTCTTCATGGCACTTCAGGTACAGAACTTTTAGTTTTGGAAACAAATTATTCTGCTACTGTATTTTGTACTTCTTGGATACTGGATTCTGGTGCTGGTTCTCATATTTGTACCGTGAATCAGGATCTGGAACAAAGTAGGAAGCTTGGAGCTGGAGAAGTTATGATCACAGTCGTAAGCGGGCATAGTGTCGAGGCGACCGACATAGGATCACTTCTTTTGGGTTTAGAATCCATCTTTGTTTTGACTTTAGAAGATGTACTTGTTTTGCCCAAGGGGCACAAAAACATTGTATCCATTCCGGTCATGGACCGAAAAGGCTTTTCATTTTTCATTGGTGATGGTTCCTGAAAAATTTATTTTAGAAATAAACTAGTGGGTACTGCTACATTGTTAAATGGATTGTATCATCTAAATCTCAGCAACAAAGTAGTTGTGAATACTATGACTAGAAAACGTGGTAGGGATGAAACCAATCAAGTTTCGAAATGGCATCTTAGACTTGGTCATGTTGGTCAGACCAAGGTTTACAAGATGGAAAAGGATGGACTTATGGGTCCATTGGGATCGGATCCCTTTCCTACTTGTGAATCTTGCCTTAAAGGCAAATGACTAAGTCCCCTTCACAGGACTTTTGAAAGAGCCGATAAACCGGGATTAATCCATACCGACGTTTGTGGTGCTTTGGAAGCGACGTGACGGATATCAATATTTCATTACGTTTACAGATGATCATACTAGGTATGGTTATGTATACTTAATGAAACATAAATCCGAGGCTTTTGAGAAATTCCAGGAATTCAAGGCCCTAGTCGAGAAACAAACTGGTAATCATATCAAAGCACTTCGGTCGGACCGAGGTGGCGAGTATATGAGTACGGAGCTTGACGAGTTCCTTAAGGAACATGGAATAGTTTCATAACTAACACCTGCAGGTACTCCTCAGTTAAATGGTGTGTCAGAAAGAAGGAACCGGACCTTGTTGAACATGGTCCGTTCCATGTTGGGCTATACTGACTTACCAATTTACCTGTGGGGGTATGCACTCCTGACTGCCACTTATATCTTAAACAGATGTCCTTCCAAATCCATTCCTAAAACTCCACATGAGAGGTGGGAAGGAAGGAAACCAAGTCTTAATCACATTAGGATTTGGGGATGTCCCGCCTATGTCAAGAAAACTAAGGTGGAAAAGTTGGAAGCTAGGTCTGCGAAGGGACGTTTCATTGGATTCCCGTCTGGGACGATGGGATTAGGGGTGTTAATAGAAATCCGAAAACTAACCAACCAATCCGAACCAATCCGTACCGAACCGAAAATCCCCTACCGAAAGCATACCCGAACTTGAAACTTACAAACCAAAACCGGAACCGAATTAATTCGGGTTTAGATAACTTAAAACCGAACTGAACCGAATTACCCCGAATTAGACCGAACTAACCCGAATTATTTATATTATATAAACTTTTATTTATATGACTAAAATTTTTAAACTTATAAAATAATATATCTATATTGTAGTTTTGATAAAAACAATGATTAAACATATCAATGAAAGATCTATCTATTATTTTAGAATAAGTTTTATTAATATAATTAATTTTTTTGTTACTTTATTAAATAAATATATATAAATTAAATATGTTTGGGTCAAAACCGAATTTGACCGAACTAATCCGAAACCGAAACATTTGGGGAGGATTTGGGTATTGAGTTTTGAAAACCGAAACCGACCGAAACCGAAACCGAATTTTAAAGTTTGGGGAGGATTTGGGTTTCGAAAATTTTACCCCGACCGAAACCGAAAACACCCCTAGATGGGATATCTATTCTACATGCCCGAAGATCGAAAGATCGTTGTTGCTTTACAAGCACACTTCCTGGAAGATGAGTTCATTCAGGAAGGCGGAGCAGGTAGAAGTATTTCTTTAGAAGAATACAATGAAACTCCTCGGGAGACACCTGTGCAAGAAACTGGAACCGAACTTTCTGAAACACAAGTACAACCACCTCGTAGGGTGTCTCATTTACCTGAGAGGTATGGGCTTGTTCACTTGGAGGAGCTGGGTCTCCATGAGGTTCCAAGTGATAGCCAAGAGACCGACCCGACGACCTATGACCAAGCGATGGTGGATGTAGACTCCGCGAAATGGCGTGAAGCTATGGAAGCTGAGATAGACTCGATGCATGTCAATCAGGTCTGGACTCTAGTAGACCACCCCAAGGGCATAATGCCTATTGGGAACAAGTGGATCTACAAGAGAAAGACTGATGGTGATGGCAAGGTTGATGCCTATAAGGCCAGGCTTGTGGCAAAGGGTTATACCCATAAGGAAGGGATCGATTACCACGATACCTTCTCGCCCGTAGCCATGATCAAGTCTATTCGCATGATGCTTGCTATAGCTGCCTACCACGATTATGAGATATGGCAAATGGACGTAAAGACGGCTTTCCTTAATGGATTCCTCGAGGAGGAAATATATATAGAGCAGCCTAAAGGATTTGTGTCCGAAGTCGATATTCAGAAAGTGTGCAAGCTTCAGCGTTCCATTTATGGACTGAAGCAAGCGTCGCGTAGTTGGAACCTTCGTTTTGACGAGGCGGTCAAAGAGTTTGACTTCGTGCAAAATGAAGAGGAACCTTGTGTATATAAGAGGGTTAGTGGGAGCAAGATCGCATTCTTAGTACTATATGTAGATGACATTCTACTAATAGGAAATGATGTGGGAATGCTCAGTTCTGTGAAAGCTTGGCTTTTAAGTAATTTCTCCATGAAAGGCTTGGGAGAAGCTACCTATATTCTTGGTATTCGACTCTACCGGGATAGAGCGAAGAGAACAATAGGTCTTTCCCAAGCCCTCTATATAGATAAAATCTTAAAGCGATTTAAGATGGATGATTCTAAAAGAGGGTTCCTACCGATGCGACATGGAATAAAACTCACCTTGAAGATGTGTCCTCAAAGTGAGGAACAACGAAAGGAAATGAGTAATATACCATATGCTTCGGCCGTGGGTAGCCTTATGTATGCTATGTTGTGTACAAGACCTGACATCGCGCATGCTGTAAGCGTGGTGAGTAGGTTTCAGGCAAACCCATGTAGGGAATATTGGACTGCCGTAAAGAACGTTCTCAAGTACTTGAGAAGGACTAGAGATATGGTTATGATGTATGGCGTTGGAGAATTGGATGTGGTGGGATACACTGATTCGGACTTCCAAGGACTGAAGGACGACTCGATGTCTACTTCTGGCTACATATTTACTCTTAATGGAGGAGCAGTATCTTGGCGTAGCGCCAAGCAAAGCGCGACTGCTGATTCCACCTGTCAGGTTGAGTATCAAGCATCCTCAGAGGCTTCCAAGGAAGGGTTCTGGATTAAGAAGTTTCTGGGAGAACTTCAAGTGATACTGGTAGTTACTGGCATTCCCAACTCGTAAATATACATATAGAAACTAGTCCCTGTATTTGAGAGCAAAACGTTCCACTCCTTATTTGATAAGGGGGTCGGCACTGGAAAGGTTTATAGCTCAAATACTTAATCGTTCGCAAGTCGATGAAACTTGACTGGGCGTTAAGTTTATGTGAAGACTTGTATGATGTGTTCTTTGACAAAGTGAGTGCCTGTCGAACACTAATGGTTAGTGGGAGCACACGTTATAGGTATGCTAATTAGATTAGTATACTCGAACCGACTCATCCTCGATTCGTCACACGGATTTCACTCAGGGACAGTCAATGATGGAATCGAAAGGTTGTGATAGGTATTCGTGAACCTTCGACTTGAGGATTTCATAGGGATGTGCTTGTGACGTCAAGATTTTCATTAGAGTAGTTCGACCCTATAAACCGGAAGGCGGGAGTCAACCTCGACGTGCATCTTGATGGGCAAGTAGCAAGTCCTACTGAATACCAATATAGAATTCTTTCTCCTGTTAGTGAACGGGTTATATGTCATATGCGGTTATTGGCAGATGAGATCATAAGTCTTTGGCCAAAGCATTGGAGCTAGCTGTATTAGATACACGAGAGCTCGATGATCTCGGTTTGCATTAGCGCATGCATAGCGTCAAGTACAGATGGGGTTTGACTGACCGTGACCCTATAACATGATCGGGACATTTGAAAGAAGGGTTTATACGTTTATTGGTATTCACGACAGAATGGTTCTTGAATGATCCCAATCATTCGTTCTCAGTCGGGGTACAGTGTAGGTCACCAGGCTGGCTAGGTGGTGCTACTACTCTTTGGTTCCTCCCATTGCTGACTGAGATGGACCTACCGAGTCGCGCATTAGGATTGACGACGGAATGAATCGAGCTTAATCTCTCATTATGAATATTAGATAATGGATATCTAATTTGGGACATTGGATGTCTAAATTGATTTATTGGATAAATTGATTTACGGCCTAATGGATTAAATAAATTACTGGTTGATTAATTTAATTCATGAATATAATTATTTCTTGGAGAAATTAATTATGTTATTATGTATTTGATATGATTAATTAATTGGATTAATTAATTGATATAAATATATCGGAACGGAATCGGAGTTTATCTGTTTGGACTCACGGGAGTTTGAAACGGACCGAATTTTTCCTACCCTTCTAGATGGCCGCCCCCTCTTTGTCTTCCACCTAATGTGGTGGAATACTTCATGATTTAATATTATGAAATGTTTATCAATAGGGGACATGGAATCTCTTTTATTATAAAAGTGATTTGATGAGTTGTTGAATGAAGAATAAAAAGGAGTAGACTAACTCTTCCTCCAACACATTAGCTTCCTACGTGAGTTGTGAGAGTTCAAGAGAGAGAATTGTTTTCTCATACAGTCTTCCTTTTCTTCATCATCTTCTTCTTTATTCATCAAGTTCTTGATTTTTCTTGGAGAAAAATTGAGAAATAAAGGAGAGATTGTGAGTTATACACTTAGAGTGTTATAATTTCATATTGGAAGCTTCATCACTTAGCTCTAGCCGTATCCTCGGAGGATAGCAAGGTGATTGTCGTTCCGGCCGTTTCTCCGGCGCGTGGCAAGTAAAGACGCGGTGCTTTCGGCGTTGGATCGTTCAAGGGCTTGGAGCGGAATAGATTCACAGAGATCAAGCAAAACTTGGGGAATAGCTCAAGAGAAGGTTATTCATCTAATCAACGGACTACAAGGGTGAGTTTCTATATCTCTTGTGAATTCGTTTTTGATATTCGTATATATGTAGCTCGATCGATCCTCGTAGTGATTCGGATCGAATTAATTTTCGTTTTACCGTTTCCGCTGGGCCTTCGTTTTAGGCACCAAATCCCAACATTTAGCTCAGTAGAACACCTTTGAATCAGTTAACTTCACCATAGTTGGATTTAACCAATAGAATTGTTATCATAAAGTGATTAAACACCATTTTAAGTTCACTTGCCTTGAGAAGAACTTGGTAATGTTAGAAGTAGAAGGATATTCTCTTGTTCAGATTTCTTAAGAATTATAATCTCCTTATGTTTTAACCCAGCAAGACTTTGAAAATGGATAAGGATATTTGTGAAAACAGCAATAACTTTTCATTAATCTAACATGTTGAGAACTTAGAATGTTTTGATCATCATACTAGATAGATGGTGAATTCATTATGATATTAATGAGTCCTCCAGGTTTGTAAGAATGATTTTGATAAACTTCATGAATATGGTGTAATCTCATAACTAATAACCTTGTTGTAAGCTTAATATTCAATTTAGATGAGAAGTATGGATGAACACAATGGTGCAGATTTTACCTTTCAACATTGTAATGTTTTGGAGAACTTAATCAACCTAAGATGATCTTAACATCATAAATGGTTATTTAACATGTTCTTGATAGAATTCTTATTTATGAAGAATCACGTGAACATTTGGTATACATATTGTGAACCGATTTTATGATTGTAATGAGATAAAAAGAATTCTTGACATAAGACTTCGATATTTTGGGATAGCGAAACCATTCTAAGGGATTATTAGGGTGTCGTCTTACTAATCCTATATTGACAATTAAACGAATATGTTATTGAGTAAAATGTATTTCGTTTAAGGTTGATTGTGCGAGTAAACGATTTTGGTCGAGGACCGTTTGTTCGTTTCGACAAGAAGAGGATTATTCTCGTCTCCGTATTGAGGCAAGTTATCTTGCTTGGTTATAATGATGATTAGATTCTTGTGATTGTTATACATTTTATGTGTATAAAATGTTTATGAAATGTTTGTCGTGATTTGACATTGTCCTTGACGTTATTCCGTTTTCGTCATGGGGTTGCATTCCCAAGTACGTCGCTTTGAATCGTTGATCTCGTTGGTCTTTATTTTCACTTCAGTGAGTTTTCTTGATCCTTAATCGGATATGTGATTTATTGAATTCGTTGTCATGTTGTATCATGATATATCCGGAATCATATGTGCGTTCCGATTGGTTATTGTGTAGGATTTTTAACCAGGCACATATAGTCCTGCGTGGATATTATTCCGTATTGGACTGTGCACACGAGACGTAGTTCGTGAGGCTAATTAGGTACATCGTCCCACGTATATCCTGGATTCCGTATACGGGGCGGACATGTACACTGACATATTTCCGGATCGGGCGTACTGTGATGTCCATCTTGAGCCATATTGTTAATCGTTCATAGTCCATGTATGATTTGATGTGTTCGACGGTTCGTGACTGATTGTTTCATACGCCCGAGGGGTATGATTAATAGTCAAGATGTTTTCCTTGAGATTTATATATGTGAATTGTATAATGTCGGAAGAATTAATTATCATGTATATCTGACCCTGTGTTTTTGGGCGAAATACTTGTATTGTATTTTAGGTCGAGGCAAAGGCAAGGCACGGGAAGAGCATGTTGACGGCGAAGGGTTCGGAGGATACTAGTTCAGGGGCCCAAATCATTTGTTGTCCGGTTATGTTAAACTGTGTTATGTTATTTTTATTTCCGTTTCATTTAAATTACTATCTGGTTGTAGTGGTATTTGAAGTATTTTCCATCCCCATATGGTTTATACTTGTTTTTCGGATCCTGTGTATCATAAGGCCGTTGGCCATATTTTTAATAAACTCCTAATCAGAGTAACGACTATTTATTGTGGTTCGGTATCACAAGCAATACTTATTTAATCTATTTTTAGATATCGCCTGGTGGGTCCCAGTCTGGGGTCCACGACACTGTAATAGCCGCCTTTTGGGGTGTTATAGAAGATGGTCTCGGAGAGACTGTTGTTTTCTGTTATGAGTCATTGTGAAATGAACTAGTATCAAGAGACCTTCGTGTCACGTGTGATCTGTGCAAGCGCCTGACCCTACGAGCCAAATACGGTATGTACTTTATGAGCCATGATTTAATTACTGGCATGATATTGATATCGGAATGGATCTCTTTGTTGATCTTGTTATTTCAATAATTTGTGATAGGATTTATCTGATTAATAATCCGAGATAAACGCTGAATTGATTATATGATTGAAATTATTCGACTTGACGTCGATATAATATTCGGTGCGACATTCGTGGTGTCGATAATTAATTGTGAACCGCTTCCTTGAATATGTGATTCCTTGTTGCTATTAACTTAGCGTGAATTTTAAATAGTATCTTGAACTGTACTTATGATTATCATTATGATTGATTCTTTCTGTATGGAAAGAAATCTGAGAGGTCGTGGCAGAGGGGGACGAGGCCGCGGAAGGGGCCGAATCCCGATACCTCGAGCCAACAGACGCGCGAATGTGGATCATAGTTCCGCAGACAGTGGTTCACCTTCTAGGGAACAATCGCACCACAGTGGGCGTGAGGATGCGCGTGTCGATCCTTACATTGTGATGCAGGGCATGATGACTCAGATGACCCAGATGGGTCAATTAATGGAAGCTATGCAGAGAGCCACTACTGGCCAGCCATAGGGGCCTCATCCTCCTCCTGTGCTTGGCGGACCCGTGAGTTGGATCATCAGCGACATCTCTCGCCAGCGACCTCCGACCTTTGAAGGCTCTTCTGAGTCTGCTGACATTGTGCATTGGATCGAACATTTTGAGAAACTTTTCGAGATGGTGGACTGCCCGGAAGAGAACCACGTCTCGGTAGTCGCGTACTATCTTAGCAAAGGCGCTCATACCTGGTGGCTTTCACTGAGGCCAGCTGATGGTGTTTATACTTGGGAGGAATTTAAAACCTTCATGCTAGACCGTTACTATCCAGGGCCACTCTGTGAGGCCAAATTGTCGGAACTGCTGAATCCGGACCCATCTGAAGACGATGATGTATTATCTGTTGCCGAGAAATTCCAGGTACTCCTTCCTTTCGCCACGACAATTGTCCGAACAGAGGCTGATAAGATCAAATACTTTCTCAAGAGGCTTAAACCCCGAATGAGAATGCAGCTGTTAAATCACCATTGTACTACCCTACCAGAGTTCATCGAGAAAGCTCTGGAGTACGAACTCACCGCAAAGGAGATTTCCAAGAAACAACCACAGTCCAACAACAAAAGATCCAGGAACCAGAACCAGACTGAGAGTAATCGGGGGACATTCAGGAAGCCCCAGTCATTGACAAACCCTTCTGATCGACCACCCATGGCGTCGAAGTTAGCCGGATCGCACTCTCGAGCGGTTCCCTCATCCGTGGTGTGTCATAACTGTGGAGACCAGGGGCATGTCAACTTCAAATGCCCAAAGCCTGCCATCACATGCCATACTTGTGGCAAGAATGGTCCCCGTGCTTGCTTTTTCAGGAGTGGACCCGGACATGAACCAGTAGCGTCTCATACTCCAGTTCAGTCCTCTGTCCAGAACCGGGCGCCTCCGTCCGCTTCTTATCAGACCACCGGGGCGAATAAGGGAATGGTCTGTGGGAATCAAAGTGGTACACCTGGTACCGGAGCTGCGAAACCCAGGATTTACGAGATGAAGAAAGCTGACAATCCCAAGGCCAACATGATTTCAGGTATACTCGAGATCCACTCCCAGCTTGTGTGTGTTCTTTTTGATACCGGTGCTTCACACTCCTTTATATCTTCTTCTTGTTTGAGTAATTTGCCTCTAGACCATGTTATCAATTGTGAACCTTACGTGATTGGTCTACCCAATGGTAGAAGAATTATTGGAAATCGTGAAGTCCAGAACTGTCCGATTCGCATGAACGACCGTGAGTGGTTGTCAAATCTGATTGTAATAAATTTACCTAAGGATGATATAATCTTGGGTATCGATTGGATGGATCGTCATGATGCCATACTTAGTGTCCGCACGCGAATGGTAACTGTCACTTCTGATGATGGATTCGAGTGCATTTTTTGAGGTGATAATCCCAGTCGTTCTGGGAGAGTCATCAGCGCTATGAAAGCAGTGAAACTGCTTAATCAAGGGTGTATTGATTATTGGTGCTACATGACCAAAACAGCTGATCGACCAGTTGAATTGGCCGACATTCCGATAGTCCGAGACTACCCAGATGTATTTCCGGAGGATTTGCCAGGATTACCACCTCATCATGACGTGGAATTTATTATTGAGTTAGAGCCAGGTACATCCCCGCTTTAAAAAGCACCGTATCATATGGCTCCGACTGAGATGCAGGAATTGAAGAACCAGCTTGAGGAGTTGACTGAAAAGGGCTATATTCGACCTAGTGCGTCCCCTTGGGGAGCACCAGTGTTATTTGTACGGAAGAAAGATGGATCTCTGCGTTTATGTATTGATTACCGTGAGCTGAACAGGGTAACCATCAAGAACAAGTATCCTTCGCCTCGTATTGATGATTTATTGGATCAACTTAAGGGAGCTGTCGTGTTTTCTAAAATCGACTTGAGATCTGGTTATCATCAGTTGAGGATTCGAGAGTCTGACATTTCAAAGACGGCCTTCCGTACTCGCTATGGGCATTATGAGTTCGTGGTGATGCCATTTGGATTGACTAATGCACCGGCGGTATTCATGGAGTTGATGAATCGAGTTTTTATAGACTATCTAGATCGCTTTGTAGTCGTTTTTATTGATGACATTCTAATTTACTCTCGTGACCACGAAGAGCATGAACATCATCTCCACCAAGTTCTTGATGCGTTGAGGCGGGAACAGCTTTATGGGAAATTTTCTAAATGTGAATTCTGGATGCCTGAGGTTATCTTTCTCGAGCATGTGATATCAGCCGAATGAGTGAGAGTGGACCCGCAGAAGACGGAAGCCATTCGAGATTGGCTACCACCGAAGAACGTGAAGGAAGTTCGTAGTTTCCTCGGCCTAACAGGTTACTACCGGAGGTTCGTAGAAGGATTTTCTAAAATTGCGCAACCGATGAATAACTTACTGCGTAAGGATAAGAAGTATTTGTGGTCAGAAGCATGTCAGCAAAGCTTTGATGAACTCAAGAGTCGATTGATTTCAGCACCTGTTTTGGTCCTACCAAAAGGAACGGAAGGATTCGTGGTGTACAGTGACGCGTCGAGACAGGGCCTTGGATGTGTACTCATGCAGGAAGGGAAAGTGATTGCCTATGCATCGAGATAATCGAGACCCTATGAAGTTAACTATCCGACCCACGACTTGGAGCTAGCAGCCATGGTGTTTGCTTTGAAAATCTGGCGTCACTATCTGTATAGAGTTACCTGCCAAATCTTTACTGACCACAAGAGCCTAAAGTACATTTTTACTTAGAAGGAGTTGAACATAAGGCAGAGAAGATGGCTAGAATTAATCAAGGACTATGATATCGAGATCCTTTATCATCCGGGCAAAGCAAATGTGGTTGCCGATGCTTTGAGCCGTAAGACAGTGCAGGAGCAGATGCTGAGCCGCTTGACAGCACAGAGAGAGTTGCAGTTAGATCTTATGAGGCCAGAAATTAAAGTCTGGTTACAACGTGTTCAGGGACAACTTTGCACGCTTGAGATTTCTTCGTCTGTTGATGATATGATCAAATCGAAGCAAATTACGGACCCATTCTTATCTCGAGTTTGGGATGAGGTAAATCAAGGGAAAGCCCCTGGATTCGTAACCCACGAGGATGGATTGATACGCTTTAGAAATCGAGTTTGTGTACCCGCAGACGAAGAGTTGAGGAACTCTATCATGAGAGAAGTCCACGCTACCCCGTACTCTATTCACCCGGGATCTAGCAAGATGTATAAGGATTTGAAGCAAAATTATTGGTGGGGGAATATGAAACGTGAGGTTGCCGAATTCGTTTCGAAATGTTTAACCTGTCAGCAAGTTAAGATTGAGCACCAGCGACCCGCGGGAATGCTGAAACCGCTCCCGATTCCCGAGTGGAAATGGGAGGATATATCGATGGATTTTATCACTAGCTTTCCGACGAGTCATCGAGGAATGAATACGATTTGGGTGATTGTGGACCGTCTGACCAAATCAGCCCACTTCTTGGAAATTAAGGACACGTGGGGTCCCGAGAGATTGGCCCAGCTATTTATTAAGGAAATTGTGAGGTTACATGGTACCACCAAGAGTATTATATCGGATCGTGACGGCGATTCGTATCGCACTTCTAGAAGTCCGTTCATCGTGCGATGGGCACGCAGTTGAATTTCAGTACGACTTTTCATCCGCAGACCGATGGTCAGTCTGAGAGAACCATCCAGACTCTAGAGGATATGTTGAGAGCTTGTGCTCTTGATTGGAAGGACGATTGGAAAGCTCAGCTACCTTTGGTGGAATTCACTTATAATAATAGTTGGCACGCTTCGATTCAGATGGCACCGTATGAGGCATTGTATGGTCGTCGTTGTAGGTCCCCTTTGTGTTGGGACGAGCTATCAGAATCTTTGGGTACGGAACCCGATATGTTGTTAGCGGCTCGTGAGAAGATTGTTCTGATTAGGAGTCGGTTGTTAATGGCTCAAAGTCGACAGAAGTCCTATGCTGACCGCCGTCGACGACCGCTTGAGTTCGAGGTTGGTGACCATGTGTTAATGAAGGTGTCTCCTACCCGAGGTGTTTTTCGTTTCGGGAAGAGAGGCAATCTGGGCCTGAGGTACATTAGGCCGTTTGAGGTTTTGGAGCGTGTAGGTGATCTGGCCTATCGACTAGCTTTGCCACCGGCTTTGAGTAAGATTCACAACGTGTTTCATGTCTCCCAGTTGAGGAAATATGTTGCTGATCCGAGCCATGTACTTCAGTTCGAAGAGATTGAATTAGCGGAGGATCATTCGTACGAGGAGCGTCCTGTGCGGATACTCGAGAGGAGGATCAAGCAATTGCGAAACAAGACGATCCCCCTACTGAAGGTTCAGTGGTCACGACACGGAGTCGAGGAGGCTACGTGGGAGACCGAGGATAGTATACGAGTGAGATACCCCGAGTTATTTGCCCCTTAGTTTCGAGGACGAAACTCTTTTTAAGGGGGGGAATATGTAATACCCGACTGTAATTTTCATTTTATCTGTCATTATATATTCAGATAAATTTATTATCGTAAATCATTGCATTTAGTATTATGTTGAGGTATTATAAATTTAAACTTCATATCGTTGTTATTTCATTTCATACTCGATGATTCGATATTAATTAAAGAGTTGCATTTTTTGAGCTTTTCTGTTGATGTAGCGTACGCTACGTAACATGATTAACGTACGTTAATCTGGTGCTTTAACGTGCGTAATATTTCCTATGTTGCGTACGCTAAGAGAGAATCTAGCATCAGTTGACTTCAGTACGTGAACTTGTTATCCGTTGGCATGCATGTGGGTGATGTCTGAGTTGTCGTGTCGGCAGAGTCAACTTTTATTAGCGTGCGTAGCCCCTTTTTATTAGCGTGCGCTAATGGCCTGCAGATTCAAGACAGTAGCCACTGTAAGCCGCTTACGTACGTAATATTAACCGGTTAGCGTACGTAAGTGTGTTAGCATACGTTAAATTGTCCGGATAGCGTGCGCTAAGTCTCCACAGTCTATTTATAGGACCAGCCTGTTTTTTATTTCTTCACAACTCTAAACCGATTCTATCTCCATATATCGTCCCTCTGCTCCCCCAAATCGATATCAACCTCCTCCAACTTGCATTTAAGCTTTAAATCTTGGAGTGGAGCTCATTACCTTGAAGATTAGGAGGTGTTCTTGAGCTTGTAGTGTATTTCCTTGTAGTATTGAGAGTTGTTCATCATTTCTTGAGGTATGTGTGTATCTCTTCTCTGTACTTTTCGTATGTTGGTGTTAATGATGAAGTATATTTCACCTAGAGTTAAATTAATCAAGTGATACATAGTTTTAATCCAACCTTTTTAACACTTTTGATGAATATGATAAATGAGGGTTTGAGATGGATGTGTTCTTGATGATATAGTGATATTAACCATGTTGTAACTATCATACTCATCTTGTTGGACGAATTTAGCTCAGTAGAACACCTTTGAATCAGTTAACTTCACCATAGTTGGATTTAACCAATAGAATTGTTATCATAAAGTGATTAAACACCATTTTAAGTTCACTTGCCTTGAGAAGAACTTGGTAATGTTAGAAGTAGAAGGATATTCTCTTGTTCAGATTTCTTAAGAATTATAATCTCCTTATGTTTTAGCCCAGCAAGACTTTGAAAATGGATAAGGATATTTGTGAAAACAGCAATAACTTTTCATTAATCTAACATGTTGAGAACTTAGAATGTTTTGATCATCATACTAGATAGATGGTGAATTCATAATGATATTAATGAGTCCTCCAGGTTTGTAAGAATGATTTTGATAACCTTCATGAATATGGTGTAATCTCATAACTAATAACCTTGTTGTAAGCTTAATATTCAATTTAGATGAGAGGTATGGATGAACACAATGGTGCAGATTTTACTTTTCAACATTGTAATGTTTTGGAGAACTTAATCAATCTAAGATGATCTTAACATCATAAATGGTTATTTAACATGTTCTTGATAGAATTCTCATTTATGAAGAATCATGTGAACATTTGGTATAAATATTGTGAACCGATTTTATGGTTGTAATGAGGTAAAAAGAATTCTTGACATAAGACTTCGATATTTTGGGATAGCGAAACTATTCTAAGGGATTATTAGGGTGTCGTCTTACTAATCTTATATTGACAATTAAACGAATATGTTATTGAGTAAAATGTATTTCGTTTAAGGTTGATTGTGCGAGTAAACGATTTTGGTCGAGGACCGTGTCGGAAGAATCAATTGTATAATGTCGGAAGAATCAATTATCATGTATATCTGACCCTGTGTTTTTAAGCGAAATACTTGTATTGTATTTTAGGTCGAGGCAAAGGCAGGGTACGGGAAGAGCATGTTGACGGCGAAGGGTTCGGAGGATACTAGTTCGGGCCCCCCAAATCATTTGTTGTCCGGTTATATTAAACCGTGTTATGTTATTTTTATTTCCGCTTCATTTAAATTACTATCTGGTTGTAGTGGTATTTGAAGTATTTTCCATCCCCATATGGTTTATACTTGTTTTTCGGATCCTGTGTATCATAAGGCCGTTGGCCATATTTTTAATAAACTCCTAATCGGAGTAACGACTATTTATTATGGTTTGGTATCACAAGTAATACTTATTTAATCTATTTTTAGATATCGCCTGGTGGGTCCCAGTGTGGGGTCCACGGCACTGTAATAACCGCCTTCTGGGGTGTTACAATATATTTGATTGACTCTTTTGTATTACTAAATATGATGATATTTGAAATGAAGACGGAATTTTTTTAATTTTGTTGGTGATTTAATCAATTAGTTAGATGGAAAGATTTTGATAATCATAGTTGAATGATGCTAATATTAAATAATGATAGATTCAAATAGTTTAAGAGATTTTGTTTGTTTGTAAAAATAGATATGTTCAAATACTCCAAATTTATTTTGATCTATATTTTATTCTTAGGTGATGTTTTGAACATGATTTATCTAAATGAAAATGAGGGATGAACTTTGATATATCAGTTTTGAAAAAAGTTAGTGTTTTTCTATGAAAAAGTTGAGAGCTTTGATAAGTCACTTAATACGAGTCCTATTGCTAGTTCTCCGAGAAGAGTGCATACAATCAGTCTAATCCTGATTTAGGTCTATTAATTATTCGATTAATCTTAATAAATTCTCTATCAATTTGATTCAGCCGAATTTTGTTAAAATCCCCCTGGGTTCAATTTTGTTGTAAAAATACGAAGAGATCTTAGCATATTTATTACAAAATTAAATTGTTTAAATTATATTTAAATTAATAAAATTTCTATATGATAATAATATTTATGACTAATAAATAAAATATAACATAAAATAATCATATAAAAGTCGTTATTAAAATTTATATTTAAAGTTGCTATACTAAAATATCAAAATAATATAACCATACAGTCGATGAATGACCCGATTAATCGTTCCAACTAATTCCGAATTATCTAATTAATTGCTAGGCGATACCTCAATCGCTTAAACTCGCCTAATGATTTTGAGATTACTGCAATTTTCTTTATTCGCTTTTAGTCACTCAACACTAGGGCTGTCTAAATGGTTCCCGGTTATCGTACCAATGGTCAACTCGTTTGTCATTGACCCTTTATTAATCTCGTTTGGAATTCCCCCTATCATTGGTAATCTCGTTCGTTATTGATTCTTAATGATTCCGTTGGGAGTTGCCTTACAGTTGGTATCCTCGGTTGTTGGTCATTGATTGATTCCTGTTGGAGTTTACCGTGTCGTCGGTATCCTCGGTTGTTGATCCCTTATTACTCTTGTTAGAGTTTATCGTGTCGTCGGTATTCTCGGCTATTGTTCCTTTATTAATCTTATTGGAGTTTACCGTGTCGTCGGTATTGTCGTTGTCTCTCTATTGATCTCATTGGAGTTTATCGTGTCGTCGGTATTATCGGTTATTGTCTCTCTATTGGTCTCATTGGAGTTTACCGTGTTGTCGGTATTGTCGCTTATTGTCTCTCTATTGATCTTTATTGGAGTTTACCATGTCGTCGGTATTGTCGGTTATTGTCTCTTCATTGATCTTATTGGAGTTTACCGTGTCGTTGGCATTCTCGGTTGTTGACCCTTTATTGATCTTGTTGGAGTTTACTGTATCATTGGTATTCTCGGTTGCTGATCCTTCATTGATCTTGTTGGAGTTACCACATCATGGTATTCTCGTTCTGGTTGATCCTTTGTCGATCTTGTGTGGAGTTATCATGTCATTAATATTCCCGTTTTGATGTATCGATTATTTATCATTATTGATTGTGTGAGCATTCATGCTTTGTATTGACATCCGGGACTTGCCATTGTCTCGGGACAGTTGGTTTACAGATGTGCCCTGTAATATCGGTTTTATCAGGATTGAGATCCGATTGTGCAATCCAGCGGACAGAATCGGACTTGGCCAGATTATTCCATATTGGAGATATGTTTATGTTTGAGAATCTTGGTATCGTTTCGGATACAGTACAGATGGTTACTTTTGAATTCATTCGTCACTTAAGGACGTGAGATGTGAATTATGGTAAGGATTGATTTGATACGGATTGTGATGGGTTGGTAAGGTTATGTCGGTAAGATTACATTGGAAATATTCTTACCTTGTAATTACATTGATATGTATTGTTTTTGTGATGTGATCGTTATCATTGTTGAGTATTATGGTTGACCCCGTCGTGGGCTTTATCTTTTAGGTACTCGGAGTTCGAGCTAGTAGCAGTCGTGAAGGGATGAGCTTTTCGGTGATATTGGCTATGGCGTGGTTATTGGGATTCGAGTGTTCTTTATGGTTTTTATAATTCCGCTGCAAATGTATTTAATTGTGTCTCTATTCGCTGCGTGTGAAACTTTATAATGGCTTTCAGTATTTTTCCAACTCGTGTTTACTTTCTAAATGCCCTTTCGGTGTCTTTGCCTTGTACTTTCAAATGGTATTTTCTGACGGTAATTGAGAACAACGTTTTGAAAAATATTTGAGTAATTAAAACATTACCGTCATTGGCCTTTTGGTATTTTTAAACGTTTGCGAAAATGATTTTTGCCTTGTGGGTTCCAATGTGGGCCCCACGACGCTGTAATATTCCCGATCGGCTTTGAGAGTGTTACAGAAGATGGTATCGGAGCTTGGGTTTTGTAAAACCCGGGCATGTGTTTTATGTGGCTCTACTAGTACGGTAGTTGCGTGACTTTTGAAAATAATTTTCCGACCTTCGAGTCAAACTGATTTTTGGAGATTCCAAAATCTTTTGAAATAATTTCAAATTGCTATATTTGCGATGACAGGATTTTAAGTTTCGAGGACGAAACTTATTTAAGTGGGAAGATATGTAATATCCTAGAATTTCGCTACGATTTTTCGCATTATTTTATCTGAGTTGTACTATACAGAGTGGGACCGACACAGTATGGGTGGATAATTTTGGGAACTGTGACAGTCGTGCCAGTATGTCTATCGAGGTTATTTTAATTCTAGGTTATTACATGCTTGATGTTTTTTTTTCGATGTCGGATATACTGTATGAGTATTTGTACAATTGTCGTACTTGGTCGACAGTTGTGTTTAAGGATATCGTGCATCAGATGTATCATATTGGAGATATGTTTATGTTTGTGAATCTTGGTATCGTTTCGGATATAGTACAGATGGTTACTTTTGAATTCATTCGTCACTTAAGGACGTGAGATGTAGATTATGGTAAGGATTGATTTGATATGGATTGTGATGGGTTGGTAAGGTTATGTCGGTAAGATTACATTGGAAATATTCTTACCTTGTAATTACATTGATATGTATTGTTTTTGTGATGTGATCGTTATCATTGTTGAGTATTATGGCTGACCCCGTCGTGGGCTTTATCTTTTAGGTACTCGGAGTTCGAGCTAGTAGCGGTCGTGAAGGGATGAGCTTTCCGGTGATACTGGCTATGGCGTGGTTATTGGGATTCGAGTGTTCTTTCTGGTTTTTATAATTCCGTGCAAATGTATTTAATTGTGTCTCTATTCGCTGCGTGTGAAACTTTATAATGACTTTCAGTATTTTTTCAACTCGTGTTTACTTTCTAAATGCCCTTTCAGCGTCCTTGCCTTGTACTTTCAAATGGTATTTTCTGACGGTAATTGAGAACAATGTTTTGAAAAATATTTGAGTAATTAAAACATTACCGTCATTGGCCTTTTGGTATTTTTAAACGTTTGCGAAAATGATTTTTGCCTTGTGGGTTCCAATGTGGGCCCCACAACACTGTAATATTCCCGGTCGGCTTTGGGGGTTTTACAGGAATGGTATATCTTGTCACTTTTGCAATATCAGTAAAGCTATCGGGCATCGAATCCGCAACTTTCTGAAGACTGAGAATACGTTGCACTTCTAGCTCGGATTGAGCCATGCGGGGATCTTGATGAGGCAAGGAGGACCACACCAGACAATTTCCTGACAGTCAACTGGAATCGTTCGATTCCTCTCTCCCCCTAACGATGGGAAGTTTGTCTCATCAAAGTGACAGTCTGCAAATCTTGCAGTAAATAGATCTCCTGTCAAAAGTTCCAAATAGCGGATAATTTTAGGCGATTCATAGCCAACGTATATACCTAATCATCTTTGCGGACCCATTTTAGTACGCTGTGGAGGCGTAATTGGCACATAGACTGCACAACCAAAAATGCGTAAGTGTGAAATATCAGGCTCATATCCAGTTACCAACTGGTACGCACTAAACGGTTGATTGGCAGTGGGTCAAAAACGAATAAGTATAGCCGCATGCAAAATTGCATAACCCCAGGCAGAAATCGGCAAGTTGGTGCGCAATACCAATGCTCGGGCGATAAGCTATAACCGCTTAATCATAGCCCCAGCAAGGCCATTCTGTGAATGAACATGGGGTACGAGATGTTCAACTTCAATCCCAATCGACATGCAATAGTCGTCAAAGAATTTTGAAGTAAACTCACCAGCGTTGTCCAATCTTAATGACGAGATTGGAAAGTCGGGGTGGTTAACCCGTAACTTGATGATTGTGCTAGGAGTTTAGCAAATGCATCATTTCTTGTGGATAGCAGAGCGACGTGTGACCATCGCGTTGATGCATCAACCAGAACCATAAAGTATCTGAATAGTCCGCACTCTGGTTGAATAGGTCCACAAATATCCCCTTGAATTCTTTGTAAGAAGCGAATATTTTGTGTTGAGTCTTTAGCAAAGGAAGAAGAAGATATCAATTTTGCTAGTGAACAGGCTTTACAAAACGATTTATGGGCATTGAAAATTGCCACGGAAGCCTCGAGATTTACGAGAGATGCACTGTCAACCTTATCAGGGCGTGCAATCTTTAATCCTGGTGATACAGTATCAGACTCACTCACATCAATGCCGATATCGAGTGGTGCTTCCAATCGTTTTCTGGACTTGAAAAACGGATGACCGTGTGAGTTTTTCAAAATGCGAATCATCATGTCGCGTCCAGGGTGACCAAGTCGGTCATGCCATAATTGGTATGCTTCGGAATCACAAAGTTCGTGACTCACAGCGTAGGATTCCATAACCCTTATCGTAGTCTGGTATTAACCACTACTTAGACTCATAAGTTTCTCGAGAACGCGGCGTCTTCCGCATTCTGCCAGAGTAACACACAAAAATTCTATCCCATTCTCACAGTGTGTATCAAGGTGATAACCGTTGGCATGGATGTCCCTAAAACTTAGCAAGGTTCGGTTTGCTCTTGGGGCATAGAGATCATTTGTGATATTAATATGCGTACCATTAGGTAGCAAGAAATGAGCAGGTCTCCTCCCTTGAATTACCTGGGAGGAACCAATCATTGTTGTCCCTGAGGATATATATGGCATAATATCCTTAAATAATTGCCTATTCCGAAGAATAGTGTGGGTTGTTCCACTATCAGCAAGGCACTCAATTTCGCCACGAGATATCTACAATAAGATATGAAACTCGATTAGTCTTGTGGTGAAAGACATAGCGAAAACTCATTAACTTCGAGTTTGGGGAAATTCGACCAAGTTTGTTAGGATCAAAGTTAGCACAATCGCTGGAAATAATTTCCGCGTAGCTTGACCTTTGTTCACTAAAACAGTAATAACTTCTTCGTTAAGAAGCCTATGGACGAACGGTCAGTAGTTCTGGAAACTAGACTTCCGTATCTTTCTGTCCCTAGTCCGTGCACTTTCTGGATCATAAATTCAGGTCTCAGTGCTCGTTTCAAGTTGCTATTTTGGTATTTTCCTATTGTTGAGTGATAGAGCAAGGCTGAAACCTTTTTCAAAGGCATTATTGTTGATACAATACTATGGCAATATGGCCATAGAAGCGTTTAAACATTTCAAAACGCATCGGGTTGTTCGATTTATATCTCGACTAATGATTCTTTCGGTAACTCCAACTTGGTAGACTTGCAGAGACAGTAGGAATGTCGGTACAGCTAAGGCTGTTTAAAAACCACTGATTCCGTTTGAACTTTTAAAGCATAAACAAATACCAAGGTGGATGCGCCTAGTCTTGATCAAAAGTTTTGATGAAATCCACCAATGTATCAAATCAACCAAGCAATTCTTTACTGAGCAATTGTTTTGTGATAAACCAAACATGCTTTTGAAGGGAAAAATAAAATTCGTTTCTGCACAATCACAGCAATTAAAAGAATTTTATTCATCATGGCCAACTTTTTTATATTCATAGAAAATCCCAACGTAGTTCTCAAACGAAAACTAGAAACAAGACAAAACATAACCAAAGTGTAAAAACTAGTCAAACTACAATGATCTAGTCAAAGTCAGCAACATCCAAATGTTGGTCTTTGTCCGCAATGGTGAGAGGAGGGATCTCAATATAGTTCACCTCCGTATTCTCATTATCTTCCTCCATGTAATTTGACTCTTGAGTCAAGTACTGTTTATAGTGCTTGTAGTAGGCTTGGATGTTCTTTGGCGCCTTGTAATTGCGGTAAGTATGCTTCTTTGAGCCGCAAGTATAGCAATTCTGGCCTTCCTTTGGAGTGGTTCCAATCCCGGCGGCAGGAGGCGGTCCACGTGGTTGGGCTCCGTGGCCGAGCCACCTTGCCTCTTCCACACATTGGAACGACGACCTCGTCTTTTCCCTCGCTTGCTCGAGTCATGCACCCGTGGCGCTTGCAGAAACTGAGTAGCGTTGCCTTTTCTATTTTATCGTGGTGCCTTCCTGTGGGTAGCCTGATTCACTTCCGCAATCGGCTTCGTACCAGCTGGGCGCGCATTGCTGTCGAGAATAATCTCATGATGCCTTTCTTTTTTTCGCGAGGTGGGAGATAAGGACACTAAATTTTTTAATTCTCCCTTCCTGATAGGCAACGCGCAGCTGATGAGCAATCACACTTGCTCCCTCGGGAAACGTGTAAAGAGTCTTCTCGATCAAGTCTTGATCAGACTTCTTGACATCACAAAAACCAAGATCAGCGCGAAGGTCGAGGATGGCTTGGTTATAAGCCTCCACATTCGCATAATCCAAAAACCGGATTTGCTCCCATTGAAGTTGCAATTCGGGGAAGCCCTGATCATGCACATTATTAAATCGTTGTTCGAGTGTATCCCATAGTTCTTTGGGGGTTTGCAAATTCATGTAACACTTTTTCAACAACTGATGTATATGTCTACGCAAGTACATCAGTGCATTAGCCTTGGTTTCCTCGCTCGGTTCTTGAGCGGTAGGCTCATTAGAGGGAAAGATCGTGGTGGTAAATCTCTTATCGACGAACGCCAAGCGAACGTCTGAGACCCACCTATGGTACTCCTTACCAGCATGGTCAAGGATGTCGAACTCCGGATGAACATTGGAGCTTTGTGCCATCTAGAAAATATAAACAAGAGGAAGTTAGTCTTGTTGGATTTTCGATGACAATATGTGATACAATCGATGCTTTTAAAAGCGTGTAACATAACCGTTACTCGATGTACTTCCCTTAATTGTTGTTTAGTAAAGTCGACAAAAACGGCGATATCAAATCGCACCCAGATACGTGGTGTATGCAACAACCACAAGTATCGACTTTCAACAATTCCGTGACTCCCCCAGGACCGTCACACAGTTTTCTTCGATACGCAGAGATACCGACTTCTCTCGCGGTCTCATCCACCGCAAAGTAGCGTGGGAGATAAAGAACCCAATAACCCATGTCCCCAAAAGAAAAAATTCCCAAAACAGAGAATTGAATAGGGACAAGTTCAGATAATTACCTCGATGATAAAATTAGGCACGTGATATGGATGAATTTGTGGTGTGCTTCGATCTACCGATTGGTACTCGATGCGATGACGTGAAACTGGGGGCGCAATTTAGGCGGTTTCCGAAAATAAATTAAGTTGATGTTCGAGTTTTTGGTCCGAAATTCTGAACCGGGTCGGACTGGCTGGGCTGGAGCTGGTCGGATCGCGGCTGGGTTGGATCGGCGGTGGTCCGGTGGTGGTCGGCGACGGCGGTGGTCAGCGGCGGATGTGGCTAGACTGGATCGACCGGTAGTGGCGGAGGTCCGACGGTGGTGCTGGGCAACGGCAGTGAGCAGCGGCGGTGCTGGGCGGCGGATGTGGCTGGACATCTAATAGGATCCTACTACCTCTAGAAGGGTCTAGAATCTTCCATCTTTGTATCCCCCTACAACCAGTATTATGTAAGAACCAATAAGAGAAGGATATTCCGGAACAGTCATAACATATAGTATTAATGTATAATATATACTATATGTATTGGGTTTTCTCATGTTCTAGATTGGATCGGGTTTCAGATTTTCTGATCTGTTTCGATTTGGTATACTTCAAATTCAAATTCAAATTTAGATCCAAATCCAAATCCAATTCAAATTTTAATTTTTTCAAGACTAAAAGTTAAATTCAAACCCAAACCTAAATAAAAAAACTTGAGTTTGATTAAATTCATTCGGATCAGTTTCCGATTGGATATCGTCGATCAGATTTTTTTACCACCCTTCAACACCAGACCCCATAAGAAAAACCCTACCGTGTTTAGTTTTTCAGTTCGAAGCAGTGTTCCAATAACAATTCGGGCAATAGAGCGATGGGTATGATAAAAGGCAGCTTTTCGTTCTTAGCCGGAACAGTGTGGGGAATTTACATAGCTCAGAATTACAACGTCCCCAATATCAAGAAAGTCATATCTTACACCCTTTTTACTGCCAAGCAAGTCGAAGAAAAATACCGCAAGCCGAAGAAGCCAGGGGACGACGCCGTTTGAACTCCTTCCTCAGCGTATCTCAATTCTGATCGACTTAAATTCAGGTTTTCCCCGGTATAACTTATCTTTACCCCCTAAATTTTCTGGTTGGTCTCTGTGTTTATGTATTTATTGGATGGATATGATAAGTAATCAGCTATGTGTAAGGGATTAATTGATGGGAAGACGATTGCTTTATGAATTAGTTTTACTGGTCAGGATTTTTTTCCTTCATTTTTTGGATTTTTGGTAACCTAATTTATCTGTAAATGCAAATAAAATTTCATTATAGAATACATCATATTGTTGATCAACTTTTTGCTTGTGCTTGGTGTTAGTATAGTATTGGAATTTGTGAAATTCTTGGGAGTGTTCGTAAACACTGGAAAAAAAAGTGATTGTCCGCTTCTAGATGGAGAAACGTATATAGAAGCGGATAATCACTTTCTTCACAAGTGTTTGGAAATACTCCCACAGAGGACACTTGGGGACTAATAAACCAGGAAACCTTTTAGAGCAGTTTACACCTTGACCTAGGAACTTTTTCGGCCCCGACCCTCGTATCATTCCACCCACCTTCACGATAACAAGTCTTGTTAGAATCAAATAAGCTAGTAGGGCACTAATGATTAACATCATAAATACATCATGCCACTGCCAGCCCTCGTATCATTCCACCCACCTCCACGATAACAAGTTATGTTAGAAGCAAATAAGCTAGTAAGGCACTAACCATTAACATCATAAACACATCATTCCAGTCCGTTCACAAACATTCATGTTATCAACATGAATTAATGTGATAATTAGGGTAGGTGGTAATATGTGCCAGTAGTTTCTTGTACAAAAAGAGAGACGGGATGAAGAAAAATATGAAGCTTGATGCTGTCGTGGCTCTTGCTCCGGGATGATCGGAAATTTGGTAGGTAAAATCCTTCCGATAACACCTCCGACGTCGAACATTATCGACAAGTTTCTGGATTCTTCATGCATTCATTATCTCCTCTTTATAGCTTTAGTATCATAATGAAATGCCGCAATGAGTTTTTTGGCTGAGTTTATTCAAAAGATGTGTACATTTTTTATGGTCCTAATAAGACGTGTTTAGAGCTTATAAAGTTTTAGATCTTATTCTGAAAAAAAAATAATATGATGGATTTGTTAAGATGTCAGTAAGGGTATTTTTGTCATCAAAATTTTAAAATTTAAACGAGTTCTTGCAAGAGTAAGGATCGGCATTACCTTTTTAAAGACAGTTCTAAGCTGCAAGCAGTTTTTTTCCAAATCTTAAATTTTTTATTTTCAGTCGTTTGAACAAATTGACTCACTGGCTGCACTTCCTTCTTTTCTCATGAAGTACTAGTCATTCCATACAATTCTTGATGCAATTTTCATTTTAGATCATCTGGAAACAGCCTCTCTGTTTTAAGACAGGGGTAAGGCTGCGTACATACGATCCCCCTACCCCACTTTTTGTGGGAGCCGTTGAGGCATTGGGGTAATGTTGTTGTTGTAGTCGTTTGAACAAATGTACAACTCTTTTAAAATCATATATTCTAACTTATTTTTTTTGTCCATTAATATTCTTATTGAGATAGCAAAAGATATTGAGTTAAGGAATATTATATAAATTTAAATCAAATATTAGTGTTTTATTTTGAAAATGGGTTGTTTTGGCTAATGAAGGGGGGTACCCATAAGACGGAATCAAATAAAGTTTCCATTTTTTGTATATGCCCCAACCTCAGGGGTGGTTTTTGAAATTATCCCTTATTGTTGTTATTGTTATTGTTGTTGTTGTTATTATTATTATTATTATTATTATTATTTATTATTATTATTACTACTATTATTATTTCTATAATCCTATGGCTGGGAGGTTTCAAGTAGAACATGACATAATTTGGGGAAAATTGAAACATGATGAAATAAATTTTAACATTAAACATGTAATTTTAAACATGCAAATATTGAAAGTATTGGGATTGATAGTTTCTCTAGTAAGAATTTCTTTAGATATTTTTGGTTTGTCATTGGTCTTATTTGTTATCTCATTGTCATACATATTTCAACGAGTATTTTTAACTAAATAAGTTCTTTCAATACTTAAAAGTTAATAGTACATAATCTTCGATCTTTTTAGTTAGGAATATAGTGATTCGTCGACTTTGAAAAAACATTCTTTATTTCTAAAGATTTGTACATTGGTGAGATAATAACTTATCACCATTAATTGATCTCAGGAACTTGTCAATCGTTTTCATGAAGAGATAATTAATAAGATAAATAAAAAAAAATTGACTGTGCAAATGCGTTCAGGGCATTTGACCTTTTAATTACTAATTAATGATAGAAATTAATTGAAATCAATTGAAATTATACTTTGGGTATGAAATCTGTGGTACTTTACACCATATTGATAAGACACTCATATACATCATAAAAGAAAATAAAATATTAATCCACATAATAAATAAAAATTAGATACTTGATAAATAATGTTATGATTTTTTTCTTGTCCTTATCATTAATAGGCAATCACATTTAATCACATCTTGACCTTTTAATAAACAAACAAAATATAATAAAAATAAAATAAATAAAATTAACTCTCACCCAACCAAATTGTTCTTGCAATAATATAATTAAATAATTTCTTTATTTTCTCACGTGAATGTCTTTATTTTTTGATGATTGAACCTTTAAGATATTTATATAAGTATGCAATCACATTTAATAATACTTTAATTTTATTCTCTAAAAATTAATTCTAATGAGGGAGAAAGATCGCTCCTTCGAGATGGAGGTATTTATATGTTTTATTAAAATAAATGGCGTATATATTTTATAAATATATCTGTGAAAAAAATAGTAAAATGGGTAAGTCTGCAAATATTAAATTTTTATTCTCTTATATTAGATTATTACTCATCAAAATATTTTGCCTCTCTGATATAGCGGAACTTAATTTTAATCATTCAACTCAATGTATATTTTCTTAAAAATACTATTTATTTTGTTTTATTATTTAAAAATTTTAAGTATTCCGTCTTTGAGAAGAAATTTCAAAAAAAAATATTGAATAAAATATATTGAGATGAACTAAGAATAAAGCATAATCTGTGAACAACTCTAGATATTGAGAAAAAGAATAATATTCGTCTTGAAAGATGAAGGAATGACGTTGATCTCACCTCAATTAGAATAAATCTTTAGTGAGTAGAACAAATATTAGAAAAAATCCAGAAGATGAACGATTATTTGAAAAAAATAAAATGATAATTATTTCTTATTTTTTATATGCATTATAATGTAGAATTAGAATCAAATTTTAAATAGGTTTTTGAATTGTTTTGGTATATTTATGACAAAATGATTTTTTTTTTTGTATTTTTATTATTTTTTATTTTGATAAGTAGGACTTAAGTGTGTATATCACAGAGTTGTTATATGTCAATACCATTGATTTGCCAGGTGGTGAAAGCGTACATTGTTCGGATATTTTGTATCAACTGGAGTTCAATTTTATACGCTATAATTTTTTATTTTTTATTTATTATTTAATTAATTGTAGCTTATGAGTCAACCAAGCATGAAAAGTTGACACATAAGCAACCAAAACATCGTAAAATGACATGACACTGAAGCATGAGAAACAACCATGTAGGCTCCGCGTATCCTACGTTAATATGGAGGGAGATTATTCCATATTTACCATTACATATACAGTAAAATCTTGATAATTGAATATGATTGAGACTAGTGGTGCCACCGGGCCGTGAACCGCCGGTTCCGGGCCCGAACCGGCGGTTCCGGTTCACCAGAAGAGGTGAACCTGAACCGGCCGGGGTATTCTGTAAAAGGGCCGGTTCCCATGCCTGGAACCGGCAGTTCCGGTCCGGGCCGAACCGGTTCGGTCCGGGCCGAGAACCGCGGTTCCCGGGTTGAACCGCCGGTTCCGTTTTTGTTTTTAATTTATGATATATGTAATATTATTTATATCTTATTTTTTCTAAATTAAATGATGAAATTTCTAAATTTTGTAATTTACAAGTGTTGACTCTTTGAAATTACTTAAGTTAATTTAATAAAAATATAATAAGTTATTAAATAATTTAGAAATTTAGAAATTCTTTATGTTGTGTATTTTTTTTATATAATGTAGAGTAACTTGTAATATTTTTTTGACTTTTATTTAAATTAAATTACTTGTGTTGAAAATTTGAAATATTGAAAACTTGAAATGCAATAAAGTAAAAATATTGGGGGAGTTGGGAAAAATTTGAATTTTGAATTTGAAAAAATTTGAAATTTGAAAATTTGAATTTTGTTTATAGATAAAATTGGGGGGTGTTGGGAAAATTTTGAATTTTGAATTTGAAAATATTTGAAATTTGAAAATTTGAATTTTTTTTATAGATAAAATTGGGGGGAGTTGGGAAAAATTTAAAATTTGAATTTTGAATTTGGGCGAAAATCGCTGTTCAAGCGAAAAACCGGGCCAGCCAAACTGCCGGCGAAAGGAAATCACGGCCTCGGCCGAACTGTTCGGCTCACGGGCTTCACTAGAACCTTCAACCGTGAACTGCCCGCAGCAATGATTCCGGCCTGCTCCAACCGACTGGCCGAATCGGGCCGGTTCGAATGGAACACGGCTCGGTTAAAATGTGGCACCACTAATTGAGATCGGAGAAAAATATTCATTTAGCGGAATTATTCATTTATCGAAAGAAAATTGGAACATGTTATAAAGAATTGGGACCGGAGAAAATTATTCATTTGGCGAGTTATTCGTTTATCGAAAATTCATTTATCGAGGTTTAACTGTAGGTCTTATTATTTAAAAAAAAGAAGCTTCTGTGGCAACTTTAGGTTCTGTCAAACAGTCTTTAGGTTCTGACAACTTGAGTGGCAACACTTTGAAATTAAGTTTCTCAAGACCCAATAATCCCTTAGTCTTTGACTAAGCGTTAGGTCGTATCTCTCTGGGGTATGCTGGTGGAACAATTAAATATTGAGGGCTTCAAGTGGCAATGTGGGAGGCCAGATCTCGGTGGAAACCTGCGGTTGGATTTGGGGGGTCCAACATGGAGCAATCACTTGAGGGACGACTCCTTGTGCGCGGTAGTTGAGGATATTTAAGAACTTGTGAGCCAGATACACATCTCGCAATTTAATTGGTAGCAGTAATGTGGGGCCGGAACTGTTATCTCGAGAACTACTCAGATGTAAGATTGAAACCTCGATATTAAAAAAAAAAATCAGTTAATACATTTGTTCGGTTTAACCGTTTTTCATTGAGTTCTTTAGCCCAAAAAATTTATTTTGAAAAAGTTAAATTCGTCTATCTAGCTCGCTGTGTAACTATATTGGTATATCATTACTTATATTATTGAATGTATTTGATGGTGTCAAATTCTCGGGATATCCACTATATACATAAATATATATTAAATAAACTCATTGGTATAATATTATTGAAAAGATGAATTAGTATATTATCTATTATTAATATTTATTATTATATATAGTTTTATATATTCAAATTATTATAGAATATTTATATTAAGAAATATAGTTAAATATTTTTTTAAGTTATTATTACTCAATTTTTTTTAAAAAAATTACAATAATATTAATAATTTATTAAAGCAATTAAAATTATAGTATTATCATCTAGAACAAAAATCTAATGTATTATATTCACACGTTAAAAGTTGATGCCAAGACGGATCTGGGCAAGGCAACCTTTACACCCGCTCAGGGCATCATCATCGGGGGACATAGATCTTAAAAAAATTACATAATATGTCTATAAGGAAAATAATAAGTGTATTATTTTTTTGTTAATAATATACTCATGTCCCACTTTTATTATTTTTAATTCACTTTTTATTTTACAAATTAAGAAAATATATCCACAAGTACAATTAAAAAATAGGAAAAGTTGGCTAGAGTGTGTTATTAATAAAGGTGTCACTTGCACATGGCCATACGCAGTTGATCGTGGCCCTCTCGCCGTATTCTCGACCACTACGACATCCTCATTTATCTAGGATCGAGGGGCCAACGATCCTGTGGGGGAGAATTAACTCCCTCAACAAAATAAAGGGGTGTGTCAATAACACTAACTCTTAATTTACTCATTAGTGTCACTTATCAATTTTCAAAGAGGTTTTCTAAAAAATATTTTTTAAATGTTGTTGCTGTAAATCAACATTAATATTTCAGATAAATTAGTTTTGATAGTATTGGGTAAGAGAAACTAGAATTATTATTTAGAACATCTTTTCTCCGCCCATAGCATTGAATTTTTCAAGACCGGACTTGATTAATGCAAACAATTAATTCTACGAAATATATTTCTACAAACAATTATCACAATCAGCTAGTCAACTCATCTCATACAATCAGTCAACAGTTAACAACTAATAGCATCATTTTTAACTGGCGAATATCACATAAAATATAACATATTATAGCAAGATACTTGGTTTCCACACGGGAAAAGATTATACGTGAACTTGATAAACCAAGAACTCATTTCAATTATTCGATAGGATGATATTTTTAAGTTAAAACGTCAATTGTGCTGCTTTGCAACCCTTGTGATGTTAATTTTATGGAAACTCTATAAACTAATGCTCCTATAACCACCAAAAATTATTAATAAACGATATATTAAGTAACCCATAAATTAATAATTATCAATTTATACTATTTAATATTTTATTAATTTTTAAATTAGTTGAGTTCTTGACACACATATGAGAGAGCGTGTGATCATGGTCAAACACACAGTGAGCGGAATTTGTATATTTGAAAAAATTTAAATGGCAATCTACTATCTGATGGGCTTAACATTATTAGTGGAATGACAATTTACTATCGGTCGTCAGCTAAAGTTCTGAGATTGGTAGTTTTATAGACTAAAAATCACATTTGGTCCCATAACTATTTGTTTTTACGATTTTGGTCCCATTGGTTCTCACTTTTTCAATTCCGTCCCATATGTGCGAAAATTATCCAATTTAAGGCCAATTTTTGTCGGAAACCAATTAACTCGTCGGAAAACGCATGTGACATGCACGTGATCCCAAAATATTGGGGGAATCCGGCAATAGTAAATGAGGTGGCATTTATTGCTGACCTGTTCTCTTTTTTCCAAAAATAAAAAAATAAAAAATAAAATTAAATAACCAAGGAAAACAAACGGGAATGGATCCCTAATTAGATTTTTTTTTTTTTGGTAAGGGAATGGATCCCTAATTAGATTGAAGACCCTTAGACGTTTGCCATTCTCATTCTAAGAACACAAACCCTAATTAAATTGAAGACCCTTAGATTGAAGGCCTGTTGTTCATGCGGAAGGACGGTGCTATGGACTGGGACCTTCCCAGTTATGGTGAGTATTTCATTTTCCTGTTTATAGTTGTATTTCTGTGTTATGTGCGATGTTCAAGGTGTAATATATATGTGATGAGGTGGTGTTTTTGTTTGTTTTTTCAGATCCCGAAAGCATTATATCACTGTAATTCTTCACTTTGGGAGTATTTTTCAAAATATGCCCAACACGGATTATATAGGTGGTGATAGGTTAGTTTATGATATGGTGAAATCACATGAGTTTAAGATGACTCACTTGGATGATTTTAGTGCAAAGGTTGGGGTTAAAGGAAATATAAGATATTACTTGTTGCTTAGGGATGGGGTTTTAAGTTGATTATTGATGATGAAGACCTTATGAATTGGGCCACTGACTTTCTGAAAGAGAGGGAGATGAATGTGTATGTTGAAACTCTAGGAGAAATCCCTCAGGAGACTTATAATCAGATAGATTTTGAAAATGAATCTGGATATGAATCATTTGAGGACCCAGACTTTGTTGTGGGTAATGAGATAGATGAGGATGATGACCAAATGTTTGACAGCAATGTAGAAGTTGTTGAAGATGATCAGGTTGACCCAAAAAACATAACCAATAACACACATTTTGTAGAAGTTTCTGTGGGGGAGCCTTGCAATCCTACTAATGTTGAAGGGTTGAGGGAGACAGAGGAATGTGTAGTAGCAGATTCCACTGAGGAAGAGGGTAGTGATCAGGAACCTGATGTAGTTGATGCAAGTGATAATTTTGATAAAGCTAGACTATCCGAGGATGAAATAGAAGAACCAGAATATCCTGTTTACAACCATAGGACCATGTACAACCCTGAATTGAACTAGGAATGATTTTCTCCAGTAAAAAAATTTCAAATTGGCTGCCCAATCACATGCCATTAAGCATAGGAGAAACATTAAATTCACAAAAAATGATGAGAGAAGAGTATATGCTAGGTGTCTGAGTAGCAAGTGTAAATGGACAATTAATGTTCTAAAAAGGGTCAATGAAGAAGCATGGCATATTAGGTCTTTTTATGGGAAGCACTCATGTGCACCATCCTCTAGTACTATCAGAAAAATGACCTCAACTTGGTTGAGTGAGAGATTCCTGCAGCGGTTTCAATCTGACAAGAATAGGTCTGTACTAGGATTCATGGAGGATGTGTCTTCTGATACTAGGGTCAGTATTTGTAGGCAGCAGGCATATAGGGCTAAGGTCAAAGCTTTGGAAAAGATTGAAGGTGATCCTGACCTTCAATATTCCAAGCTATGGTCATACAGAGAAGAACTGAGAAAAACCAATCCTGGTTCTACTATTATTCTAGGGACATCAGATGATAGTGGTAGTACTAGGTTTGACAGATTCTATGCATGTTTTGATGCTTTGAAAAGGGGGTTTAAAGCTGGGTGTAGACCTCTGTTAGGAGTTGATGGGTGTTGGCTGAAAAACAAAGCATGGGGGGATATTGTAACACCCCCAACTAGGCGGATATTACAGTGCCGTGGACCCCCGACTGGGACCCACCAGGCGAATGAAAATGAATGAATTACACAGGTAAATGTAGTACCGAACCACATTACAACATCAATTACTCCGATGAGGAGTTTTATACAACACATCCAGGATAAAACAGAATACATGTATATTTTATATGGAGATAAAATATACAACACTGAGCGAAATGAGTATTCAAGCGGAATGTCTGCAGCGGAATAAATGAAGAAAACATAAATGACTGAATAGATTGGGGCCCCCTACTAGTATCACTGGGACTCCTCGTCGTCACCGTGCTCTCCCCGTGCTTTAGCCTTGCCAAGACCTGAAAAACAAATATCCCCCAACGGGGTCAGTTACACAGAACAACAATCCTCAAGGGTTGAAAATACACAATCATGATATATCTGAAGTTATGAATTATCCTGTCGAAACATACGCAATCAAACATGCTATATGAATCAACTATCAGTACGGCTCAACGTAATGGCGCCACACTACGTCCGGGATGGAAATGTGTCCGTGCACAAGCCACCAACGAGTATCGATCGAATACACGCGTGGTCTTGTACCTAATCAGTCTCACGAAGCCATCAACTCGTGTGCACAGTCCAATGTGAGGCCACCAACCAACACACGACTATAATGTGCCCGACATGAAAATCCTACACATACCAACCGGCACGCCAGTGTGACCCGGAATGTCACGATATAACAAAAGTGACAGCGAAAAATGAATAATGACTCACCAAGATGAAATGATGGTGAAATGAATGACAGCTCAATGAAATGATTGGAACCGTCGTTCCTTATAACTGAAGTGATTAATTGACAATGACAAGTTTTGATACGGTTAATACAATGATGAGTGAATTACGATTATGAATGAAAAACAACAAAAGGAATGAATGTCCTTTTAACCGAGTAAGAATTAACTTACACAATACCGATGAGGAATGTCCGTCCACGAACAACGTCCTAAGTGAAAAACTGGTCGCTCGAACAACCTTGAAACAATAATTACCAACAACCGTTCAATACACGTATCACGCAACGAAACACGACTAACCCAAAGGTCGAAACAACGATAATCAACTCAAAGGGACATTCTAACGAATACGTAACCAACCACACGACTTCGAAAATATCCAATCCCGAATATATCGAAACCCACACCAAAAATGAGTGTATCGAACTAAGAAAACACTTCAATGATATCAATAATCCATTAGGAATCCACAATTCGAGATTACAACTACATCAATCGGAAAATCCCCAATTAACCGAAGTCAACCCCAAGGGTTCTTGAAATAATTCCGAAAATAACCATTAAATCCGTAAGAATATACTTATCCAAGATAGATAATCCATATCTAACATACTCCAATGATAATCCAAGCTTACACGAAGAAATCGGAAGGAAAAACCCAAAAATCCGAAATTCTAGATCCAAGAGATTAATACCTTTGATTCGATGTGATGAAGATGATGAAATGATGATTAATCCGAAAGATGAGCTTGAAGATGATGATTGATGATTACACCTCGAAGAATCCTCTCCGAATCGCTCGAAATCGCCCAAAATTACCGAAGGAGTGAAATGAGATGAATAAATGATGAAATCTGACTAAACTGTCCAATTTATAGCCAGTCCAGGTTAGCGTGCGCTAGCCCTTGTGCGTAGCGTGCGCTAACGAGTAATTTGGGTAGTCCAGTACCCACTGTCCGAACACGGTAGCGCGCGCTACGTACCTTTTTGTAGCGTGCGCTACGGCCATACTACTAGCGTGCGCTAAAACTCAATGTTAGCGTGCGCTAACGAATTATCTGACGCCCAGTACTGGAGTCCATAAACCTTCTGTCCTCTGATCTGATCTCGATAGCGTGCGCTACAACCAACGATTAGCGTGCGCTACCATATCGCTTGCGTACGCTGAAAACCACTCCTAGCGTGCGCTAGGAATAAATTCAATTCAGTCCAGTAGCCACTGGACTCAACCTGATCCGACCTTAGCGCGCGCTACACCGACTGCATAGCGTGCGCTACTTCGGATCACTAGCGCGCGCTACTTACCATTCGTAGCGTGCGCCACCTATAATCCCAACTGCAGTCCAGTGCCTTCTGGACTGCCTGCTCAACTGCAGTAGCGTGCGCTAGTGTTGAGAGGTGGTATGCGCTACCAGTACTCAATTAGCGCACGCTAAAAAGAGTACGTAGCGTGCGCTACTCCTCACACACAGCACACTAAGAAAATGACAAGGATGGTAAACACCGCTCGATTCTCCAATTATAATAGTGATGAATGACGATTGTTACACGATACGATTACTCTGAATGATGAATACCATGATTGAATATGAGTGACAAATGATCAATAATGAGTGAAATTACTGAGTGATAATGACTGAATGATAAATACTGAATGATAATTACTGAATTACAACCGGGTATTACATACACCCCCCTTAAAAGAGTTTCGTCCCCGAAACTAAGGGTCAAACAATTCGGGATAACTCTCCCGCATACTATCCTCGGTTTCCCAAGTAGCCTCTTCGACTCCGTGTCTAGACCACTGAATTTTAACCAAAGGAATCGTCTTATTCCTCAACTGCTTGATTCGCCGCTCTAAAACTCGTATAGGACGTTCCTCATATGAATGATCATCGGCAATCTCGATTTCATCGAACTGAAGTATGTGACTCGGGTCGGCAACATACTTCCGCAACTGAGATACGTGAAACACATTATGAATTCGGCTCAACGCCGGAGGTAAAGCCAATCGGTAAGCTAACTCGCCTACTCGATCCAGAATCTCAAACGGTCCAATGAATCTCGGACTCAACTTCCCCCTCTTCCCAAAACGGAAGATACCACGACTCGGGGATACCTTGACCAACACGTGGTCACCTGCCTCGAACTCTAATGGTCGATGACGGTTATCTGCATATGATTTCTGTCGACTCTGAGCGGTCAACAAACGACTTCTGATCAAAGCCACCTTCTCACGGGCGGCTATAAGCATATCAGGCTCGGTGCCGATTTATTCTGATAGGTCATCCCAACACAAAGGAGATCGACAACGACGACCGTACAGGGCCTCGTAAGGTGCCATCTTAATCGAAGCATGCCAACTATTATTATACGTGAACTCGATCAATGGTAGTTGGGCTTCCCAATCGTCTTTCCAATCGAGGACGCATGCCCTCAACATGTCCTCTAATGTCTGAATAGTTCTCTCTGATTGCCCGTCGGATTGAGGATGAAAAGCGGTACTGAGATTAAGCTGAGTTCCCATAGCACGATGAACTGATTTCCAAAAATGAGACACAAACCGTCCGTCACGATCGGAAACGATACTTTTAGGAGTACCGTGAAGTCTCACTATCTCTTTGATGAAAAGCTGGGCGAGTCTCTCGGGACCCCACGTATCCTTGATCTCGAGGAAATGAGCTGATTTGGTTAAGCGGTCCACGATCACCCAGATCGTATTCATGCCACGACGACTCGTCGGCAAACTCGTGATGAAATCCATAGAAATGTCTTCCCACTTCCACTCGGGAATAGGAAGAGGTTTCAAAGATACCCACGGTCGCTGATGTTCAATCTTAACTTGTTGACAGGTTAAGCATCTCGAAACAAATTCTGCGACTTCTCGCTTCATATTACTCCACCAGTAATTTTGTTTCAAGTCCTTGTACATCTTACTAGACCCCGGATGAACAGAATAAGGGGTAGCATGAGCTTCTCTCAAAATCGAGTTTTTCAACTCGCCATTCGCCGGTACGCACAACCGATTCTTAAATCTCAAAAGTCCATCCTCGTGGACCACAAACCCAAGGGCTTTCCCCTGAACCACATCCTCACGGATGCGTAACAATGATGGGTCCGAACCCTGATTCTCTCTGATTGTCTCCTCAAGTGACGATGAGATCTCCAACATACAAAGCTGTCCCGACTACTGGCCGGACCTCGATCTCGGGTCTAAGGAATTCCCAAGCTCCTTCGAATCATAAACGAGCAAGCATCTGCTCCTGAACGGACTTACGACTCAAGGCGTCGGCGACAACGTTCGCTTTGCCCGGGTGGTAAAGGATCTCAATATCATAATCCTTGATTAATTCCAACCACCGTCTCTGTCGCATATTTAACTCCTTCTGAGTAAATATATACTTTAAACTCTTATGATCGGTGAATATCTGACAGGTAACACCGTAAAGATAATGACGCCATATCTTCAAAGCGAACACCACGGCTGCTAGCTCCAGGTCGTGGGTCGGATAATTAACCTCGTAAGGTCTCAATTGCCGTGAAGCATAAGCAATAACCTTTCCATTCTGCATGAGTACACATCTGAGACCCTATCCGGACGCATCACTATAAACCACAAATCCTTCCGTCCCCTGCGGCAAGGAAAGTACAGGTGCTGACATTAACCGGCTCTTGAGTTCCTCAAAACTCCGCTGACACGCGTCGGACCACGTGTATTTTTTATCCTTTCGTAAAAGGTTCGTCAATGGTTGAGCAATTTTGGAAAATCCTTCCACAAATCGCCGATAATAACCCGCTAATCCGAGGAAACTTCGGATTTCCTTAACATTCTTCGGAGGTAGCCAATCTCGAATAGCCTCCGTCTTCTGAGGATCGACACGAACTCCGTCTGAAGAAATTACGTGTCCGAGAAACGTCACTTCGGACATCCAGAACTCACATTTGGAAAACTTCCTATAAAGTTGTTCTCGTCTCAACACGTCGAGCACTTGATGAAGATGAAACTCGTGTTCCTCTCGGTCACGAGAATAAATCAAAATGTCATCGATGAAGATAACAACAAACTGATCCAGAAAGTCGATGAAAACCCGATTCATTAACTCCATGAATACCGCAGGTGCATTAGTTAGCCCGAACGGCATAACCACAAACTCATAATGACCATAGCGCGCATTTAACGCCCTCGCGATATCCGACTCTCGAATCCGCAACTGATGATATCCAGATCTTAAGTCGATCTTGGAAAATACTGAAGCTCCCTGAAGTTGATCTAAAAGATCATCGATACGGGGTAAGGGATACTTATTCTTGATTGTCACCCTGTTCAACTCCCGATAATCAATACATAAGCGAAATGAACCATCCTTCTTCTTGACAAATAACACTGGTGCTCCCCACGGGGACGCACTCGGTCGGATATAACCTTTCTCGAACAACTCCTCAAGTTGGTTCTTTAATTCCTGCATTTCGGTCGGGGCCATCCGGTACGGTGCCTTCGATATCGGGGACGTACCAGGATCCAACTCAATCGTGAATTCCACATCCCTCTGTGGAGGCAAACCAGGTAACTCGTCTGGAAAAACATCGGCATATTCCTTCACTACCGGAATGTCCGTCAACATTACTGATGATTTCTCGGTTTTGGTCATATAGCACCAATAACCGACACATCCCTGATTGAGTAATCTTACTACTTTCATCAAATTAATGACTTTACCAGAACAGCCGGGATTACCTCCCTGAAACACACATTCGACTCCATCGTCTGAAATGATAGTGACCAAACGCTTTCGGACACTAATGATGGCATCGTGACGATCCATCCAATCAATACCCAAGATGACGTCGTCCCTCGGCAAATCTACTACGATTAGGTCCGCTGGCCATACACGATCATGAAGCTGAATCGGACAATTCTGAATCTCACGATTACCGATGATTCGTCTACCATCAGGTAGGCCAATGACATAAGGCTCACAACTAGTAGCACTACCCAGACGTAGTCTACTCAAACATGACCTGGAAATGAATGAATGCGATGCACCAGTATCAAAAAGGGTACGCACAGGTTGAGATAGAATATCGAGTGTACCTGAGATCATCCGAGCCTCCGGATCGTCGGTCTTCTTCATCTCATAAATTCGGGCTTAGGCCGTCTGCACGGACGCTCCTGCCTCGATAGCTCTTAGCTCCGCCTTTAGCTCCTGTCGTCTTGAACGACGCCGACCGAGTGGCCCGATTACGCACCGAATGACTGGGGCTTGAGATGACGCCGGAGTGGGTTTAGAGTCCCTACGGCAAAACGGGCCCTATGCCCGGCAATTCCTGATTGTGGCACGTGATGATCGCCGGACATTTGGTGCTGAAATGACCCTGTTCCTCACAGTTGAAACAGGTGATGGCCGAACTGGCCGCTCGCGACTGAGATTCCGCGGGTTTAGACGCCGTGGGAGGCCGCTCAGAAAAAGTAGAGCCCGCACGTGGTTTCTTGAAAGTGGCCTGACTCCCGTCAGACTGATTACGGTTCTTGGACTTCTTGCTAGCTGATGAGGGTTGTTGCTTAGCAATTTCCTTAGCCGTAAGCTCGTAAGTGAGAGCTTTCTCAATGAACTCGGCCAGAGTGGCACAATTATGATTAAGCAACTGTAGCGCATACGAGGTTTCAGCCTCTTGCTGAAATACTTGATCTTGTCCGCTTCTGAGTGGATGATAGATGAGGCGAACGGAAGAAGTTCCTGAAATTTTTCGGCGATGGCGAGAACATCATCATCCGCCGAAAGGTCGGGAGTGAGTAATTCCGACAACTTGGCCTCCCTGAGTGGGGCCGGATAGTACCTCTCCATCATGAGAGTCTTGAACTGATCCCAAGTACATAATCCGTCTGTGGGCTTCAACGATAACCACCATGAATGAGCGCTCTTACCGAGATAGTAAGCCGCAACTGAAACTTTATGCCCTTCAGGGCAATCCACCATAGCAAATAACTTCTCAAAATGCTCAAGCCAATGAACAATATCCGCCGGCTCAGATGAGCCCTCAAAGGTAGGTGGTCGCTGGCGAGAGATATCGCTAATGATATTGCTTACACCCCTCTCTTGCCTCTGAGGTGGCGGCGGAGGAGCCTGTTGATTTTGAGTAGTGGAGTTATGCATCGCCTCTATTAGTTGTGCCATCTGAGTCATTTGGGCCATCATGCCCTGCATAAAGGCCAGTGGGTCGACTCGAACACCCTCTGACTGAGCTGTGTCCCGGGTTCGACTCCCTGATAGCGAATGATCACGTCCAGGTGAATGAGTGGCAGCGTCACTGCTCGATGAGTTAGCATTATTCCTGGCATTCGCACGTGTATTCACACGAGTTCTCGGGATTCGGCCCGCTCCACGGCCTCGTCCTCCACGTCCTCTGCCAGCCCTTTCCATACTGAAGTGGAAAGTCATAATATGATTATATATCTCGCACGAGTATCACATTATGATTATATTATGAAATGATGAAAATGAGCATACGCGCTCAAATACAGCGATTACATGAATGATTAACTGAGGTGACATGATTATCTGATGAAATTATTGAAATGATTATCTTGAACAATTTAACAAGATTGGTGATATGATCTTCAAGATCAACAACTGAGTAATGAAATGAATTGAATGATTAACGAGTTAACATGACCGTCCTGGTCAAATGAAAATGATGGTTGAGGATTGTTAACTGATGAATTATGAATGAATGATTCTTGCCAGAAATTATACCATGGCATTAAAAATCTTACAGTTCTTGGTCTGATTGGCTCGGCATTTGCACAGGTCACACGTGACGCGAAAGTCCAATGATACTAGTCCGATGACGATGATTTCAAATGAGACATGACTTGGAGGGTAGTATTCAAAACCACGCTCCGATACCAACTCTGTAACACCCCCAACTAGGCGGATATTACAGTGCCGTGGACCCCCGACTGGGACCCACCAGGCGAATGAAAATGAATGAATTACACAGGTAAATGTAGTACCGAACCACATTACAACATCAATTACTCCGATGAGGAGTTTTATACAACACATCCAGAATAATACAGAATACATGTATATTTTATATGGAGATAAAATATACAACACTGAGCGAAATGAGTATTCAAGCGGAATGTCTGCAGCGGAATAAATGAAGAAAACATAAATGACTGAATAGACTGGGGCCCCCTACTAGTATCACTGGGACTCCTCGCCGTCACCGTGCTCTCCCCGTGCTTTAGCCTTGCCAAGACCTGAAAAATAAATATCCCCCAACGGGGTCAGTTACATAGAACAACAATCCTCAAGGGTTGAAAATACACAATCATGATATATCTGAAGTTATGAATTATCCTGTCGAAACATACGCAATCAAACATGCTATATGAATCAACTATCAGTACGGCTCAACGGAATGGCGCCACACTACGTCCGGGATGGAAATGTGTCCGTGCACAAGCCACCAACGAGTATCGATCGAATACACGCGTGGTCTTGTACCTAATCAGTCTCACGAAGCCATCAACTCGTGTGCACAGTCCAATGTGAGGCCACCAACCAACACACGACTATAATGTGCCCGACATGAAAATCCTACACATACCAACCGGCACGCCAGTATGACCCGGAATGTCACGATATAACAAAAGTGACAGCGAAAAATGAATAATGACTCACCAAGATGAACTGGTGGTGAAATGAATGACAGCTCAATGAAATGATTGGAACCGTCGTTCCTTATAACTGAAGTGATTAATTGACAATGACAAGTTTTGATACGGTTAATACAATGATGAGTGAATTACGATTATGAATGAACAACAACAAAAGGAATGAATGTCCTTTTAACCGAGTAAGAATTAACTTACACAATACCGATGAGGAATGTCCGTCCACGAACAACGTCCTAAGTGAAAAACTGGTCGCTCGAACAACCTTGAAACAATAATTACCAACAACCGTTCAATACACGTATCACGCAACGAAACACGACTAACCCAAAGGTCGAAACAACGATAATCAACTCAAAGGGGCATTCTAACGAATACGTAACCAACCACACGACTTCGAAAATATCCAATCCCGAATATATCGAAACCCACACCAAAAATGAGTGTATCGAACTAAGAAAACACTTCAATTATATCAATAATCCATTAGGAATCCACAATTCGAGATTACAACTACATCAATCGGAAAATCCCCAATTAACCGAAGTCAACCCCAAGGGTTCTTGAAATAATTCCGAAAATAACCATTAAATCCGTAAGAATATACTTATCCAAGGTAGATAATCCATATCTAACATACTCCAATGATAATCCAAGCTTACACGAAGAAATCGGAAGGAAAAACCCAAAAATCCGAAATTCTAGATCCAAGAGATTAATACCTTTGATTCGATGTGATGAAGATGATGAAATGATGATTAATCCGAAAGATGAGCTTGAAGATGATGATTGATGATTACACATCGAAGAATCCTCTCCGAATCGCTCGAAATCTCCCAAAATTACCGAAGGAGTGAAATGAGATGAATAAATGACGAAATCTGACTAAACTGTCCAATTTATAGCCAGTCCAGGTTAGCGTGCGCTAGCCCTTGTGTGTAGCGTGCGCTAACGAGTAATTTGGGTAGTCCAGTACCCACTGTCCGAACACGGTAGCGCGCGCTACGTACCTTTTTGTAGCGTGCGCTACGGCCATACTACTAGCGTGCGCTAAAACTCAATGTTAGCGTGCGCTAACGAATTATCTGACGCCCAGTACTGGAGTCCAGAAACCTTCTGTCCTCTGATCTGATCTCGATAGCGTGCGCTACAACCAACGATTAGCGTGCGCTACCATATCGCTTGCGTACGCTGAAAACCACTCCTAGCGTGCGCTAGGAATAAATTCAATTGATCCGAGCCACTGGACTCAACCTGATCCGACCTTAGCGCGCGCTACACCGACTGCATAGCGTGCGCTACTTCGGATCACTAGCGCGCGCTACTTACCATTCGTAGCGTGCGCCACCTATAATCCCAACTGCAATCCAGTGCCTTCTGGACTGCCTGCTCAACTGCACTAGCGTGCGCTAGTGTTGAGAGGTGGCGTGCGCTACCAGTACTCAATTAGCGCACGCTAAAAAGAGTACGTAGCGTGCGCTACTCCTCACACACAGCACACTAAGAAAATGACAAGGATGGTAAACACCGCTCGATTCTCCAATTATAATAGTGATGAATGACGATTGTTACACGATACGATTACTCTGAATGATGAATACCATGATTGAATATGAGTGACAAATGATCAATAATGAGTGAAATTACTGAGTGATAATGACTGAATGATAAATACTGAATGATAATTACTGAATTACAACCGGGTATTACAGATATTACTAGGGGTGTTCAAAAATATCCGACCCTAACTACCCGGCCCAACTACCCGATGACCCGAACTAAATATCCCGGGTATTTTTAAATTTTTTAAATTTTTTTCGGGCCGGGTCATGGGCCGACTTGTTGTGTAAATTCGGGTACCCGAAAACCCGATTATTTTTTAATGGTTATTTTTTTTATAAATTTAATTATTTAATTTGTAATTATATGAAACTTTATCTTTCAAATAATATGAATTATATTTAATATGAGAATTCATGTATTTTCAGTAATGGTATTTATTCTCACTAGTTTGGAAATTTACAAGAAGATAAAATATTTAAATAAAAAATAATATATTCTTTCATATATATAATTGAATATTGAATTAAGCATAATTATATAATAAAAAAATGATATATATAAAAAATTTTAGTTAGTTTTGAAATTTACTTATTATACGGAAAATATTTATAATGTATTTAGTACTCAGGGAATTAATTTATATAATAAATTCTAAAATAAATTTATATTAAGATTACAAATTATTTATAAAAATTTAAAATTAGTTGTATTAAATTTTGGGCGGGTACCTATGACCCGACAGAAAAATAGTGGTACCCTTTTCGGTGCAGACTTTCCAGTCGGGTCACGAGCCGAATTTTTCATTACCCGCATAACCGGGTACCCGTAAATTCGGGTACTCAAAAAATCGGGTACCCGGTTATGAACACCCCTAGATATTACTAACTGCTGTGGGGGTTGATGGGAATAATAACTTGTTTCCAGTGGCATATGCAGTAGTGGAAAAAGAGACTAGAGAAATATGGGAGTGGTTTCTCACGGTTTTGAAAAAGGACTTGTCAATCAACCCTAATGAATTCACATTCATTTCTGACAAGCAGAAAGGTCTGATAAGTGCCTTTCAGTTTGTTTTCCCTGGGGTAGAACATAGATTTTGTGTTAGGCACATGCATAATAATCTTAAGACTTCTGGGTATGGGGGTCTTGCCTTTAAAACTGCTATGTGGAAGGCTGCATGTAGCACAACCCAAGGGGAGTTTAACCAAAGAATGAATGAAATGAAAGCTTTGAATGAGGGGGCTTGGGAGTGGTTTCATGATAAAGAGCAAAATCAGTGGTCAAAAGCCTTTTTCCCTACCAGTAAGTGTGATATGCTTCTGAATAATGTGTGTGAGACCTTTAACTGGTGCATCTTACCTGCTAGAGAAAAAGCCATAATCACAATGTTGGAGTGGATAAGAGAACATCTTATGAAGAGGATGCAGAAAAATAGGGATAGGGCAGTGACTAGATGGAAGGGAAGAATTTGCCCTGGGATTAAGAAAATTCTAGAGATAAATGAGGAAAAGACAGATGATTGTGCACTTATCAAAGCAAATGATAAATATTACCAAGTGGGGGTATTTGATTTGGGTCAGTACACAGTGGACCTGGAGTTACAAACCTGCTTCTGTAGAGCTTGGCAGCTCACAGGAATCCCTTGTACACATGGAATTGCTGCTTTCTGAATCAGAAACTAGACCCTGTGGATTTTGTGCACTCATACTACACTCTTGACACATATTTGAAGGCATATGAGTACCCAATTCTGGGTATTTCGTATGATGCTCTTTGGGGTAATACAATGTACATCCCACCCATTCCACCTGATTTTGAAAAGAAACCTACAAGGGGCAGATTTCCTACTATGAGGAAGCAAGAATGTGAAAAAGTCAGTAAAGGAAAGAAGAAGAAGAGGGGAAGACATGTGAAAGCTCTCAAAAGACAACAAGTGACTATCACTTGTGGTAAATGTGGCCTTAAATTGGACAATTTTCACACATATGGGACGAAATTGAAAAAGTGAGAATCAATGGGACCAAAATCGTAAAAGCAAATAGTTATGGGACCAAATGTGATTTTTGGCCTAGTGTTTTATAAGTATATAAGTAAAATAATTAATTAATATTTAGCTAAGGTTCAGACACCAGGAGTCGTTTGCTGTGAGTGGCAATGAATCGAAAAATAAGGTTACGGTTCGGCTATCAGAACCCTTTTAGAATTTATATACCTATGTCGTCTCAAACCCTATTAAAGGGTGAATTTGTGTTTTAAACCCATGTACCCGAAACGATGGCATAAGGTTCAACTCAAACTCATTTAAAATTTATATACCCCTACTCGTACCATATCAGATTGAAAGGTGATTTAACCACTCATTCTCATCTCAAACACATATACTGGAACCCCCTGTTTACCCAAACTCATTTAAATCTATAAACATATCTTAGCAATTAAATATAACTTGTTATAATAATTGGTTATCCATCATGATAAAAACCCGAATTAAAATATAAGCATTAAGAGTAAATATTTTAAATGATAAAAGATCAAAGTTGAATTACTAGTTTGAAATAATACAATCTACGAAAATCCATTTTGAATTTATATACTCGTACCTGTCCCAAGCCGATTAAAAACTGATTTTACTACCAATTTTTTTCGAAGTCCGTATAGTAATACTGCTAATTATTTGAACCCGTTTAAATTTATAAAATAACCTGAGGCGGAATATATATATGCTTGGATTAAATTTTTTTGGTCCAAAATATTGACTTCAAAGAAGTTAGGTATATGAATCTTTTATAAAGTATATGAAAATAAAGTTTTAATTAACTTTTTTTGGTCCAAAATATTGATTTTGAAAAAATTGGTAGAGGGACTTTTTACTTAAAAAGACTTGTGTACTTGATTCAAAATGATAATTTTATCCTAAAAAATTACACTAATAGAAATATATGTCTTATTCCAAATATAATGGTCTCAAATTAAATATCAATCTTACGTTTAATTATCAAAATTAAGCATTGAATATGCAAAGGTATGTGTCTTCAAATATGATAATTAAAATATACTAATTGATGGTTCAAAATTGGTAATTATAATTGATTTCTATATATTCCATTTCAATTTAAACAAATATTATAAATTACAAATAAATTAATCATTATCTCGTAGTAAGAAATGATGCTTAAATATTGTGAGATTGGTCGGATAATAGAAGATGACTTGAAAGATGAACATCCAACTTTTTGACATGTGTCAAAGTGATTACAAAATCTCCCCTATATACTAATGCAGAATACGATGGCTGCAAGCCTTCTCATGCTTACCGCCACATGCCTTTCTCACGCTTCGTGTGCTTATGTGTCAGCCTCTCATGCTTCAGCTGACACATAATCAACTGGCCTAATCAACATTGCATTAATTATATTATAATTATACCTCAAATAACTCCTACATACCGTACTAATTTTCCAAATTAAGGTATATGAATTACGAATAAATAGAATTTGATTATATTTACAGAAATATTTTACATTTTTATTAATTAAAATATAAATCCCAAACAAAGAGAAATTTAATATAATAGTGCGCACTATATATTAAAAACTTAAACCTAAAATATCGTGGAATATTATATATTTCTACTAATTAATTAATTTATATTAGTTAGTCACTATAATTAGTTATATTCCAACTGAAATGAAAGATACTTGGGAGTATTGCAAATGAAGTGTTGAATATATATAATTAAAAAAGTACTCGAAGTCCTAATTAATTAAATAAATCGAACTAATCTTATTAAAAAATATTATTGAAAGTGTATAAACAATAGTTTTAATTACTATTTATAAATAAATCAAAGAAACTATCAAATAAATCGATTAGTCTATCTTAGGTTGAAAATCTTATCTAATTAATATAAATAACAAAATAAATGAAAAAACTCATATTTACTAAATTATATAATTACTGATTTTATGAATTTCTAATGAGATATTTCTAAATACATGAGCAATTAAATTTAATAATAATATACTAAACCATAGATTCATCATTGTACAAAGAGAATTTCACAAAATAAAAATTGATCGTTTTAAGTGATTTCTAAGTGATTTTTATTTTTTTTATTTTTAAAAAATTTGTTAATTTATTTGCTTTTGAAATCAATTATATATTTTTGAAAGTTTTGGATTTGCTTTTGTATTTTAAATTATATCCAAGTAATTTCAAATATAAGGATTAAATTATCTCCTTTTTGGCCATTTAACAGAAACCGTTAAATACTTAAGTATTTGGGACCGTCTTGGCAAAAAAAATGGACAAAAAAGGAACGTGAAACCAAATCTGCTTATAAAAATTTCTCATATGACCAGAGTGTAATTTTTCCTCCTAAAATATGTAAGCAATTTTTTTATAACAACCAATTTATCATTAGAATGATCTCTATATAACGGAGGGCTATAGTGAATAAAAATTGACTATAGATCTTTTTAAAAATATATCTCGATAAGTCTTTTAATTATGTTTAATTTTCAGTCACTCAAAAAATAAGAAATTCATGTGAGAAAAGAAGGGAATTATTGTGCTTTTACAATAATAATTGATAATGTGGGAGATTTTAGTTTTGTTATTTTATTTTCTAATATGCTTTGGATGATGTATATTTGCAATATTTTGGTACAATTGTTTCTATAGCATTTATTATGCTATGCTACACATTTAGAGTAAAGTATTTATTCCACAAATGATAATAAACTCATCAGATAGTAGATTGACATTTAAATTTCAAAGACGACAATTTCCACTAATTATGTTTTTTCATGGTTATGCACTCTCTCATGTTGGCGTGCATCTGCCAAGACACGTATTCAATCGTGGTCAGTTTTTTGTAGCCATATCAAAGTGAAGAGCACAAAAAACTTTGATTTGTAGATAGAACAACTAATATAATTTACAAAAAAGTGCTATAAAATTTTTGGTGAGTGGCTGGGTATAGAACAACATATTTATCAACAGAATGATCTCTATATAAAAGAGAGTTATAGAGAATAAAAATGGACTATAAATCTTTTTAAAATTGTATCTCGATAAGTATTTTAATTATTTTAATTTCAAGTCACTCAAAAAAATATAAAATTCGTGTGAGAAAAGAAGGGAATTATTGTGCTATTGCAATAATAATTGGTTATGTGAGAGACTTTAGTTTTCTTTATTTTATTTTCTAATATGTTTTGAATGATGTATATATGTAATATTTTGGTACAATTGCTTGCATAACATTATGTTATATTACACATTTAGGGGTAAAATATTTATTCCACAAATGATATTAAACTCATAAGATAGTAGATTGACATTTAATTTTCAAAGACGACAATTTTCACTAATTATACATTTCCATGGTTATGCACTCTCTCATGTTGACGTGCATTTCCCAAGACTCGTATTCAATCGTGGTTAGTTTTATGTAGCCGTATCAAAGTGAAGAGCACGAAAAACTTCAATTTTTTTATTGCGACAAAAATAGTGTAATTGTAAATAGAACAACTAATGTAATTTACAAAAAGTGCTATAAAATTCATGGTGAGTGATTGGGTATATGCGTTTTTATGTGATTTTTTTTATGTTCCCGTATTTTATACAGATGGTATACTAATTAGTATATAAGATATATATAAATGCTACGATAATAATTGTACAAAAATAATAAAAATATGCGTCTTTTTCTAAAGAAATAATACTAACATACGTTAATCTATTCTAAGAGATAACACCAGAAACTGTACAGTGATGAGAAAAACTGGATAAAATACAATGTGACATTAATTTAAGCAAAAAACCAAAATGCAATTGATTGAATCATTTTTCAAGAAATATATAATGAATTATTAACACGCAGTTTATATGGGTAATCAACCATATATCTTATAAATTTTACAAATTATGAATTTGGCATCTTGTCCTAGAATCGAGAACTAAAAAAAAATATTATCTTAAAAAATTGTTAAATAATCGAGTATCAACTTAAAGAGCTGTACTTCAGATCAATAAATTATACTGCTTTTGTTATATTTTATATGTTCCTGAGTTAATAATGACATTTATAATTCTATATTGGAGGTGTATGCATCCCAAATGATAGATCACTAGACCATTTCAATATTGAATGGTCCTCAATTCTGACTCTCTAAGGGGTGAGGGAGTGGTCACCTAATACCCTAGGTGCCACCTCACCTCTATCCAATAAAAATCCTCCAACTCAAAACTACCCAATTCTACCCTAACACTACCCTAAGTGGAGGGAGTGGTCACCTATACTACCCGATTTTTTTTTTTTATATTTTTAATACATAAAATCACATACAATATTAAAATAAAAACATACCATTTCATTAAAAATAAAAACATTACATAATACTTAAAAAAAACATTACATAAAAACATACCATTTCATTAAAAATAAAAATATTACATAATACTTAAAAAAAAGAAACATAACATAATACTTAAAAATAACTAGATTAAAATAAAAAACCCACTAATCATCGAGATGCGGCAAGTATTGACGTGCTACGTGCTCCGTGAGATCATATCGAAGTCGGTCATGGAGAACTTCGTTTAGTAACTCCGCTATCACATTGTCGTCGAACATCGGCCGACCGCTCATCCATTATATGAACCGGTGAGATTGCCCTCCCTTCACGCTTTATAACCATATTGTGCAAAATAACACACGCATGAACCCGATTGGCAATCTTCGCTTTGGTCATAGCTCGGAGAGGCCGATCGAGAATTTTCCATTTTCCTTTGAGAGCACCAAAGCTCGCTCGACATCCTTTCTCGCCCTCTCAGTAACTTCTTAAATCTCTTTTCCTTTGGGTCGGTTGGATACGGGTATGCTTTAACAAATGTGGACCACTTAGGATAGATTCCATCTCACAAATAGTAGCCGCGTTTGTAAAAGCGTCCATTCACGTTGAATGAACTGCTCATCGCCGTTCCATTACGATCTGTAAGATACAAGTCGATCGATTCAATACGTTGATATCGTTGTTTGACTCAGTGGACCAAAAAAGCATGCCAAATCCACATATCTTGTGACGCTGACTTCAAGCATAATAGTGGGAACACCATAGTCACCTCTCGTATATTGCCCTCTCAATTGTCTAGGACAATTTTTCCATTTGACGTGTGTACAATCGATGCTACCAAGCATTCCAGGATGTGATGCTTCGCCTCATGGGCTGCAAAATGCGAGCAAGGTCGTGTCTTTGTCGGCCTACGTAGGTACTCTCGACCGCACAACTCAATGATGGCCTCACAAAAATAATTAAGAGTTTCACGTGACGTTCTTGCGGCCATGCATAAATATTCATCATACTCATCGGGGATTGCGGTTGCGAGTTGCTAACTACCGAAGTGATTTTTGTTTCGCCGTGAAACTTTTTTCGAACGCGCATCGTAGCCTTCTTGAAAATATGGGTATCTCGCTTCAATGTCGCCCACTATTTGCAAAAACATGCTTTTCTCCATTCGAAATTTTTTTTAAAGTACTCTTCGTTGTACTTTGGTGTTTCAACGAACCAATCATTCTCCAACGTTTGAAGACCTATTTCCCGTTGACGATTTACGCTAGTTCGGCTAGAGCTTGCCGTGTCTTCAAGGTACTGAGCCGCTTGAAGCATAAGTTGCAACGAGCTACCCGTGGATATCTCGTCGGACGAAGACGGAATAATGCATTCGAATTCGGAAGAATCGGAAGACATTTTAGTAATTATTTTTTGTTTTGGAGAGATTAGTGTGTTTTTATTTTGAAAAAATGAGTTGAGAAAGTTTGATTTTATAGGGAAATTTTTTTTTTTTTTTTTTTTTTATTAAACTAGCCGTTGCAACGGCTAGTATTTCCAACCCAAACCCCCCCCCCCACGATCGGCTACCGAAGCCGATTTGGTAACCCGCCCGCCTTACCCGACTTAGCGGCGGCGGTGTTACCGATCGGGTAAGGGTACCCGATCCCCTTACCCGATCCCACTCCCTCCCCCCTAACTACATGCGACGGCTATGTTGACTAATAGGGATGTCAACTTTATTCGTACTCGATTTTATCCATCGGATAAATCTGAAATGGTCGGATATCGGCCGAACCCGAAACTTTTTGATAGGATATGGGTATAGTATATTACCCTAATACCCGACCCGATTACCCGACCCGCGCACCCATTTGAATTATATAAATATATTATTATTATTATATATTATACATAAATATTATATTGTATTATAAATTATATATATTATTATATAAAATATTATATTTTTAATATTTATTATACTAAATTGAATTTATTAATTACATTATGTGTATATATGATATATATTAAAAAAAATATGATATATATTAAAAATATTTATATTCTTAAATATAGGGTATATGGGCAATACCCGAACCCAATCCGAATCAAATAGGATAGAATATGAAGAAGGCATACCCATACCCTACCCGACCCATTGACATCTCTGTCAAACGACTCTGATACACAACGTAGATATAGTCGTAATTTTGACACTTCCCTAACCAAGGAGTACATGCCGAAGACAATGGGGAAGCTGAGGCGCCGACCTCGAGTGGACCCACTATGAGATCGGCTCCAAATCCCATAAGAGACTTTATTATCGATGAGTAAAATGAGATGCAAACATCCCATAGAGGAAAGGAAATGCCGCCTGTGAAGAGTATGATTTCATGGTGTCATCCTTAGTGATGTGATGATGGTCACTTGTTAATGCAAAAGTTTCTCGAGCTCTTATCAACGTGCCAAACACATCCATAATTTTTTGTAAGCTCGTCCCCGACAATTTTCTACATTAGTAAATCGTAGACAGCCGTCACCATGTAACAACTAAAGGGATCTGTTCTTTCGATTCAAAACTCAGAATAATATACAAGAAATCAAAGGGTACAAACTAGGCTAATTGACTAAAGATATATATGGAAAATATTGACAATTAATATTTACATATACTAAGCTGAGGCATAAAGAAACATAATCACATATCCAATACTCTTTTCTTTGACCGAGGTTCATTTTCATCCATTGAGTTTGTTACTTGGCGAAATTTTTAACGAGGCAACGACTACTTGATTGATGTACAAATCAGGGGGAGATGTAGACTTAAAGGGGAGTCTTACATCCACATCGTACGTTATACTCTTTTCCTTCCACGGCTCATATTTCCCACAGAATTTTTATCACTTGAAAAGATTTTTAACGAGGTAACAAGATGTACGATTTTAGGAATCGATGGAATGATCACTCTAATAGCTCTATGATTAAATGTAACGATCAGATGAGAGGATTGATTCAACGGACGAAGTCTAAACTTGATGTGTCTAGATGTTGTACTTTTTTCCCTACTATCAAGACATTCTTCCCACTGAATTTTTGCTTGACGAGATTTTAACGAGGCAACATGACATGCGCTTGTAGACTAGGCATAAGGGGAGTATTAAAATAATAATACCCAATGTGTGTATAAGTCTGTTATTTACGAACTTTCCTAATTATGTAAGATTAGACCTGCTTGTATGTAATCTCTCTATATTTAAGGGATGTCATCAATAAAAATAAAACAACTTTTTGCCCTATTTATTGTCTCAATTATTTTTCCTTCAACACACATTGAAATCTAAATATTTAATTAAGTTATATATATATATATATAGGGATTAGTGAATATGTGGCTGTCATGTATGTAAACTTACGTACGTGGTTTCAAATTAAATTTGATTTAAAACAATTTTTTATTCATTTAATCTAGTCCTCCTATCATCGTTTTCTTAATTTATGTATTAATTCTCTAGCATAACATGGGTAATTTTGGTTCATTTCCAACAAATAAGAAACAACCTAATATCACTGTCATATATCGATACAGATTTTCGTTGTCTTTATGAGAATTATAGATTTTTTTTTTTTGTAATATTCATCATGCATCGATATTTATAACACCAAAATTACACATGTCAGTAGTAGAATGTAAATTGAGCAAATGATTTAAATGTAACCACAAAGTCAAAGTAAGAATAAAAATAGGAAACCAATTTTTATGAAGATGTAATCGAGGAATACGGTGAGAATTTGAGATAACCAGAGTAAAAGTAGGAAAACAACTAGATTTAGAATTCAATATTTGTATCTGAACTACATAGTTTTTGTTGGGAGTATGCCCTCGAATGCCGCTCAGAGGATGTTGAGTGAGGGCATTGTACTTGTAATTATGTAAATCATTAATATAAGGCAATGAATGTTTCTTTATTTACTGGTATAGTTACTGGCATTCCTAACTCGTAGATATACATATAGAAACTAGTCCGTGTATTTGAGAGCAAAACGTTCCACTCCTTATTGGATAAGGGGGTCGGCAATGGAAAGATTTATAGCTCAAATACTTAATCGTTCGCAAGTCAATGAAACTTGACTGGGCGTTAAGTTTATGTGAAGACTTGTATGACGTGTTCTTTGACATGGAGAGTGCCTGTCGAACGCTAATGGTTAGTGGAAGCACACGTTATAGGTATGCTAATTGGATTAGTATACTCGAACCGACTCACCCTCGATTCGTCACACGGATTTCACTCCGGGACAGTCAATGACGGAATCGAAAGGTTGTGATAGGTATTCGTGAACCTTCGACTTGAGGATTTAGTAGGGATGTGCTTGTGACGTCAAGATTTTCATTAGAGTAGTTCGACCCTGTAAACCGAAAGGCGGGGGTCAACCTCGACGTGCATCTTGATGGGCAAGTAGCAGGTCCTACTGAATACCAAGATAGAATTCTTTCTCCCATTAGTGAGCGAGTTATATGTCCTGTGCGGTTATTGGCAGATGAGATCATAAGTCTTTGGCCAAAGCATTGGAGCTAGTTGTATTAGATACACCACAGCTCGATGATCTCGATTTGCATTAACGCATGCATAGCGTCAAGTACAAATAGGGTTTGACTGACCGTGACCCTATAACTTGTTCGGGACATTTGAAAGAAGGGTTTATACGTATACTGGTATTCACGACAGAATGGTTCTTGAATGATCCCAATCATTCGTTCTCAGTTGGGGTACAGTGTAGGCCGCCAGGCTGGCTAGGCGGTGCTACTACTCTTTGGTTCCTCCCATTGCTGACTGAGACGAACCTACCGAGTCGCGCAATAGGATTGACGACGAAATGAATCGAGCTTATTCTCTCTTTATAAATATTATATATTGGATATCTAATTTATTGGACACTGGATGTCTAATTAAATTTGGGACATTGGATGTCAAAATCGATTTATTGAATAAATTGATTTACGGCCTAATGAATTAAATAAATTATTGGGTGATTAATATAATTCATGAATATAATTATTTCTTGGAGAAATTAATTATGTTATTATGTATTTGATATGATTAATTAATTGGATTAATTAATCGATATAAATACATCGGAACGGAATCAGAGTTTATCTGTTTGGACTCACGGGGGTCCGAAACGAACCAAACTCATTCGATTTTCATCATGGCCGCCCCCCTTCCACCTACCTTCCCATTGTCTTTTCTTTCCATTTTTTATTGGATAATAATGCAAGGAAAAGGACTTGTGGGGCATTTTTCTCATGTGAATGAGTTGTAACATGTAGAAGGAGAATATAGATAAGAAGACTTGATCAATCTCTCAAATACAATTCATTGGTTTCTACGTGAGTTTAAGTGTAGAGAGAGAGAGAGAGAGAGAAAGACTTCTCAAAAGTCTTCTTCATCTTCATCACAAGTTCTTGGTTTTTTCTTGGAGAAAACATCAAGACATAAATGAGAGATGGTGAGTTATACACTTAGAGTGTTATAATCTCAATCAAAAGCTTCATCACCTAGCTCTAGCCGTGTCCTTGGAGGATAGCAAGGTGTTGTCATTCCGTTCGTTTTTCCGGCGCGTGGCAAGTAGAGACGCGGTGCTTTCGGTGTTGGATCGTTCAAGGGCTTGAAGCGGAATAGATCCGTAGAGATCAAGCAAAGCTTGGGGAATATCTCAAGAGAAGGTTATCCATCTAATCAACGGACTACAAGGGTGAGTTTCTATATCTCTTGTTATTCGTTTTGATATTCGTATATAAGTAGCTCGATCGATCCTCGTAGGGATTCGGATCGAATTAATTTTCGTTTTACCGCTTCCGCTGGGCCTTCGTTTTAGGCACCGAATCCCAACAGTGGTATCGGAGCGTAGGTCTTGCGATCGTATATACGATATTGGCATTTGGAATGCTCGATTAGATGGTGAATGATTTGGAATCATTTTAGTCATAATTTATGGTATATGTTTTTCGTTCATAATAATTGTATTTTTCGTAAGCTTATGTCTAAATATAAATCTTAAATTTCTGGGAAATATGATTTATATTGAAGATATGAAAGTCTAAAATATAGATATTGGATATCCGGTCGAAAATCTAGCCCCGAATCGTCGTCGGACGATTTTTTGGACAAAAAGGGTAATCTGGCCGAGAGTGACTCGACCGTGTCCTGGTGACCTTGCCGTGTCCTGGCATCTGCCTAGTCACCGCAGTGCACTCGATCGTGTCCTGGGTGACTCGGTCGTGTCCTCGGCCTCAGCTAAGTCATCGCCAGGCACCGACCGTGTCTGGAGACACGGCCGTGCTCGGCCGGCACCGCCGAGCGTGACTCGGCCATGCCAGCCCGTCACGGAAGTCGCGAGGGTGACTCGGCCAGGCAGCCCATTTTTGCCCCAGCTCGATTTTTCCGTGTATTCTTAAAAATTAATCTCCCGCATATTAAATTGGATTTAATATGATTAAAATGATTTATGGTATTTCATTTCATAAGGGAAATTTGATTAATTGGAATATTTATGGTCGACCGAATTATTTTGAACGTTATCATATTACCGATTGTATGAATCGATTGGATCGGTTCGTATTGTTGATTGGATCAATGTATCTCTACGCTTTCCATTTATATAGTATTTATTGGATGGATGCTTTTTGAATGGGGATGTGGTTCGTGGACTTAGTTTTGAATCGTTCGTTTTATTCGATTGGGTTGTAAAGGCCGTTTTGAGCTTATTTATTTTACTAGAAATGTTTGTATCTAGGATGCAATTTTCGATATAAAATTTATATGTAATGACGAAGACCAGAGGAAGATCCGTTTCGAGAAGACGAAGATTCAAGACGAAGACTTGTAATTAGATTACGAAGTTTTTGTTTTCTAGGAACGGTCCATGAACCACATGTTGGTAGCAACTAGGTTGTGAATGGTTGTTTCATATTGTATGAATGCCACAAACGCGCTTAACTGATTAATGAGCAAAGTGTAACGTTAATCGCGAAAATTCTCCCACGACAAATTATTAAGTTTATAAGGTTTCAAGGTTTTCCTTCCCTCCAACGAGCTTTCGGGAAATTGAAATCCAAACCGGATGTGCTATGCTTCTGAGTTATCGGGGTAGTCGTTCGGGGAGGACGGATAAATTACCGGGAGCGCATTGGATGCCTTCGGTTGGAGCAAATTTTATCCCTAGAAACCTGATAGGTTGCCGGATAAGATTCAATTGTGAAACTGATTTGCGTCGATGGTATAAACTTAACTTGTTAACGAACCATAGAAACCGTATAGGTTGAGGGGAGTGAACAAGGGGAAAAAGAAGATCGAATCATCCATTAGATGGGTTGGTGTTGGACACCACTTTATGAAATTAATAGACTAGAAACCTGTTCGGTTTCCCTCTATTAAGATTTATAAAGAACTCGATCACCACTATGAAGTAGTGCGACGATACTTCCGGATTTCACATGGGAGTGTGTTGTTCCGATAAAAATAGTGGGAGCTGGGTAACAAGAATAGAAAAGACCTTAATTCTATACTTAGAACATAATTGAACGAGTCACTAATTAATATGTCGTACTTAATGCAGACATAACTCTCAATATGACAATGAACCCACTCGCAATTCTACTCGAAAAGAACACCTTAATCGGACCTAACTTTGTGGATTGGCTCCGCAATCTGATGATCGTCCTCAGTATAGAGGCACTGGGATACGTCTTGGAGACGACATTCCGGCGCCTCCTGTGCGGACCAGAGTCAATCAGGAAGAGATTGAAAACCACGAAAAGTGGGTTAAATGTAACACCCCCGATATATTCAGGAATATTACAGCGCCGTAAATCCTTTACATAAGGATTTACAAGGCTAAAGAATTGAACAGACCTTAACAGGTACAAATAAATGGAAGTAACTGAATTAAGATACGACAGTTATGACAATACTGAAAATACAATTATTCAACGGAAACTTATTAATACATCACCAAATTCAAATTCATCATAAACGACTACGTACTCGAGTACTTATTGAAATAATCAACAAACAACAGTCAAATACACCCGGCCGGAACATCACTCTGCACCCTCGTCGTCATGCAGCTCCAGTGGTTGTTTTCCCGCTCTCCTGGATCCTGAACATAAACAAAATGTTCACCCCCGAAGGGGTTAGCACAACGATGCTAGTACAAGTACCACAACATATTATTCATATCTCACGAGGAATAATAACGTAAACGACAAGAATACCAACGAGTCTTCTCCTACGAGAAACTCATAAATGTCATACACAACTGATAATCACAACAAGATATCATAACATACACATGGTAATTCCGACGATCTAGCGTTCACTGCCTAGAACCCACGATGATCCCGTCAGACCAACCCGTGGTGGAAAACCCCGTCCGATGATCCAGCGCACGCTAGCATAGATCCCTCGATGATCCCGTCAGACCAACGCGAGGTGGACATACAACAACAACATACATGACAATATGTATAACATCAATACATAAAACAATAAGGTACTTGCCTCTATTCGAAGACAAGAACAATACTTCCACGAAAACGAACACTCGAAAGTCGTCCCCCTCAACCAATCACGTAACAAGCTCGAACCTTCACAAAAGAAATAATATAGGATTTATCTCACATCGTACGAATGTCTAACAATTCGATTTACGACCAAAAGCTCATAAAATGTAATCTGCCTGAACTTCTTAGCGCACGCTAAGTACTCTGTGTAGCGTGCGTTAAGTCTGCTCGATAGCGCACGCAAACAACAAAGCCTAGCGTACGCTAACTATGCATGGTCAGTACTTCACTGATCAGCCGACTGACTCGTCTGATGGCCTAACGTACGTTAAGTACCAAACGTAGCGTACGTTAACTCATGCTCGATAGCGCACGTTAATCTACATAGCTTAGCGTGCGCTAACTGTGCATGGCAGTTTACTACTGGGCAGTGAACTGATCTCAACATGATCAAACCAAATGAAATCTTCAGTGTTAATTCATGTTACCTCCATGAATATCGTGTTCATACGGTTATGAATGATCTTACGGATAACAACAACTTCGGATTCAAGAATAAGTATACTATTATGAAACCATAATCCATTTCAAATACAATTCTTCATGCGATAAATCAGAAGGCTTAACGGTTGATATCAACACCTTTATATCAATGAAAACTATCACTCTGAAGTTTGAATAATGTTCCATCTTTACAAAATAAATCCTTCCATGATCAACCTTATAGATTCGTCTAACAATAATGATGTAAAAGTCAAGTCCATGATTGTTATGAAAACACCTACTAGATTCGGATTACCAATGATAGAAGCTTCCTCTACTTGTTCATTGTAATAAGATTCGAATCATGATGTTCATAATCAAGGTACTTAAGGCCTATTCATCTCAATATTCCAAACATGATGTACTTTGGATAATTCATCCAAGAAGATCAATATTTGCTAACATGATCATCTAATTCTCCATAACACGAATCTAGAGTTGAAGATAGAATCAACATACCTTAATATGATGAAATCACTGAATCACAAGGTAGAATCCGACTCCGGTTGGTTATGTGCCACTCCAAGGTGTTACTTCTCTTCAATGATCACTCACAAGTGATAACCAATTTTCAAGGATCAATAAGATGTGTTCTAAGGGTGTTAGAAGGATGATTATAGCTCTCTGGACTCTCAAGAATGAAGAATGGACGAAGGAAATGTAAGCCAAAATGGGTTGTTGTCCCATTTATAATATTCTGCACTTTAGCTAATTAGCGCACGCTACAATACATGCTTAGCGCGTGCTAATAAGCATTGACTCCAGTTCTGTCCAGGTTCGTCCGCGGGAATCTTATCCGGACCCATGTCCCGACTGGCGCATGTGCTAGCCGCCTACCTCAATAATTCAGTGTCTAGCGCACGCAACTCCTACATACGTAGCGTGCGCTAGTAATAACCGATAGTGCGCGTTAAGCTACATTCTTAGCGTGCGCTATCACGAGTTTGCATGAGAAAATTTGCATGTTGTTATACTTAAGTACAAGGATGCCAATGCAAGAAATATCATACTCCAATAATCAAAACCACAAATCCGAATAATACAGGGTTTGAATACAGATGAAATACACAGTAATAAATCCGGATATTACATACTCTCCTACTAAAAAGGAGTTTCGTCCCCAAACTCAAGATGAAAATAACTCGGGATATCTGAACTTTATACCATCTTCCGTTTCCCATGTGGCTTCTTCCACTCCGTGACGTTACCATTGAACTTTGACCAAAACGATTGGTTTGTTCCTCAACTGCTTAACTCGACTCTCGAATATCTTGACCGGTCTTTCTTCAAACGTCCCATCTTGAGCAACCTCGATCTCGCCGAAATCAATGATATGACTAGGATCTGGTATATACCTCCGTAACTGGGATACGTGGAACACGTTATGAACATGGCACAATGACGGCGGCAATGCTAATCTGTATGCCAACTCTCCAACTCTCTCAAGGATCTCAAATGGTCCGATATATCTCGGACTCAGCTTTCCTTTCCTTCCGAAACGAAATATTCCCCGAGTAGGAGAAACCTTCAAAAGTATGTGGTCTCCGTTATTGAACTCCAATGGGCGATGACGTACGTCTGCGTAAGATTTCTGGCGACTCTGGGCGGTCAACAGCCTTTCACGAATCAAGGCTATCTTTTCTCGAGTCTGCACGATCAACTCTGGTTCTGTTCCGATCAAGTCTGATGAATCATCCCAGTATAGGGGCAATCTGCATCTCCTCCCGTATAATGCCTCGAATGGTGCCATCTTAATGGAAGCATGCCAACTATTGTTGTAGGTAAATTCAATCAATAGTAGATGAACTTCCCAATCGTTTGACCAATCTAAGGCACAAGCCCTCAGCATATCCTCCACCATTTGAATGGTCCTCTCGGATTGTCCATCAGTCTGAGGGTGATAAGCTGTACTGAAGTTCAATTCGGTCCCCAAGGCCTTATGAACTGCTTTCCAAAAGTGAGACACAAAATGGCCGTCTCGATCAGAAATAATGGTCTTCGGTGTACCATGCAATCGAACTATCTCCGAAATAAATACTCGCGCCAACCTCTCTGGTCCCCACATGTCCTTAATGCCTAGAAAATGAGCTGATTTGGTTAAACGATCAACTATCACCCAAATCATGTTCATTCCAGTCTTGGTTCTCGGCATACTAGTGATAAAGTCCATCGATATGTCCTCCCACTTCCACTCAGGAATCGGGAGCGGCTTCAACATTCCGGCAGGCCGTTGATGCTCGATCTTAACCTGCTGACAAGTCAAGCATTTCGAAACATAGTCCGTTACATCTTTCTTCATGTTGTCCCACCAGAAATTCTGTTTCAAGTCCTTATACATTTTACTGGTGCCCGGGTGGATAGAATAGGGTGAACTATGAGCTTCCTTCATAATTGTCTGTTTCAGAACATCGACATCGTGTACGCAGAGTCGGTTCTGAAATCTCAAAAATCCATCATCATGGATTACGAATCCGGGGGCCTTCCCTTTGATCACTTCATCACGTAACCGAATCATCAGAGGATCATCTGCCTGTCTAGATTTGATTTCTTCAGTTAATGACGAAGTTATTTCCATCACGCACAGTTGTCCTTGGATTGTTTGTAACCACACTTCAATTCCTTCTCGAATCATCTCCCGTTGAAGGCTAAGTTGGGAGGTCGGCCTCCAAGATTCGAATAGAAACAGGCTTGCGGCTGAGTGCATCGGCCACTACATTCGCTTTGCCTGGATGATACAAAATCTCCAAGTCATAGTCCTTGATCAGCTCTAACCATCTTCTTTGCCGCATGTTCAACTCTTTTTGACTGAAGATGTATTTGAGACTCTTGTGATCCGTAAAGATCTGACAGTGAGTCCCGTCATGATAATGCCTCCGCATCTTTAAAGCAAAAATCACTGCTGCAAGCTCTAAATCATGTGTTGGATAATTCACTTCATAAGGTTTCACTGTGAAGCATAAGCGATCACCTTGTCATTCTCGCATCAATACGCATCCGAGTCCTTGGTTCAAGCGTCATCAGAAACTATGAATCCTCCAGTCCCCTGTGGAAGTGATAAAATTGGTGCTGTCGTTAATCTCCTCTTCAATTCATCAAAACTAGTCTGACACGACTCGTTTCACTCAAACTTTTGAGTTTTCTGCATGAGTCGAGTAAGTGGGCGGGAAATTTTGGAAAACCCTTCCACGAACCGACGATAATACCCAGCAAGTCCTAAGAAACTTCGGACTTCTTTCACGTTCTTTGGAGGCTTCCAATCCAAAACCGCTTCGATCTTCTGAGGATCTACTCGGACTCCTTTAGCTGATACCACATGGACGAGGAACATTACTTCCTTTAGCCACAATTCACACTTAGAGAGTTTGGCGTATAGTTGCTCGCTTCTCAAAAGTTCTAATACAATCCGCAAATGCTGCGCATGTTCTTCCGGGCTCTTAGAATACACCAGAATGTCATCAATGAACACGACCACAAATTAATCCATATATTCGATGAACACTCGGTTCATCTACTGCACGAATACAGCAGGTGCATTAGTGAGACCAAACGGCATCACCATAAACTCATAGTGTCCGTAGCGAGTTCTGAATGCTGACTTTGGAACATCAGATTCCTTAATCCTCAGCTGGTGGTATCCTGATCTCAGATCGATTTTAGAAAATACTGTTGCTCCTTGCAACTGGTCGAACAGGTCATCAATCCGTGGCAACGGATACTTGTTCTTAATCGTCATCTTGTTCAGTTCTCGATAATCGATACACAGTCGAAGCGATCCATCCTTCTTTCGGACAAAAAGAACTGGCGATACGCTTGGCTGGATATAGCCTTTGTCCAGTAATTCCTCCAGATGCTTTTTCAATTCATACATCTCATTAGGTGCCATACGATACGGCGCCTTAGAAATTGGTGTAGCTCCGGGTTCCAGCTCAATGGTAAATTCTACATCCCTTCGTGGAGGTAGTCCAGATAACTCGTCAGGAAATACATCTGGAAATTCGTTCACAACAGGAATGGATGAAAGTTCCACAATTTCGTCTTCTTTCTTCATCGCATAGCACCAGTATCCGGTACAGCCCTGTTTCAACAATTTGACAGCTTTCATCGCCTTAATCAATTTTCCTGAGCTTCCCGGTTTCCATCCCTCAAACAGAATTTCGGAACCATCGTCAGCGATCAGCGAGATGTTCCTCCTTCGGTAGTTTACAATTGCTCCATATCGATTAAGCCAATCGTCTCCGAGTATCAGGTCGTCTCCTTGCATTTCTATTACAATCAAATTTGAGAGCCTCTCTCTGCCTCCAAATGATACAGGGAAATTTTAGGTTTCTAAGTTCCCGACAATCCTCTCTCCACTCGGTAAACCAACAACATAAGGTTCACAAGCATGAAAATCGGAAATATTTAAACGATTTACACAAGACAAGGATATAAAAGAATGCGTAGCTCCTGTATCGAATAAAACGCTAACTGGCTGGGAAAGGATCTGGACAGTACCTGATGCGACAGCAGCATCCTGATCGTCTATCCTCCTCATCTCGTACAGACGTGGGGGAGCAGATCCGGCACTCGATGTCCCCTTTCGGTCCCATTGTCCTCTACCTCGTCCGCGGCCAAAATTTTGAGGCATCTGAACACTTTGCTGCGTTTGTTGGATACTGGCTTCCTTCTAGACCGGCTGTGGGGTACGGGCTCTAAAAGACTTTGCAGCCTCTTCACAGAACACTGCCTGATGTCCCTCTCGTCCACAATCAAAACAAATCACGGCAGGTAGGGGGCAATTCCGTCGATAGTGCCCCGTCTGGGCGCAGTTAAAACATTTCCTGGTGACATGTGTCATGGTTGATGTTGCTCCGAAGTTCTTTCCGCTCCTAACTGGGTGCGGAGGTTTCTTGAAAGAGTGAAAGGATGACTGGGCCTTACGGGGCCCGCTGTTCTTGTGCTCTGTAAAAGTACCAGAGACTTTCTGCTTCTTGGCTTCCGAAAATTTCTCCATAGCTGCTTCCTTGATCTCATATGCCAACGCCTTATCCTGGTATTGACGGAGTGTGGTACATTCAAAACCGGACATGTACCTCTGGATTTCTGGTTTCATCCTCATATCGAAATGGATCATCATATCTGCATCTGTTCTGACCAGATGTCGAACAAATGCCAGCTGTTGGTTAAACGTCTTAATTGCCTGCGATATTGGAACATCTGAAGGCTGAGCGGAGAAAAACTCCCGAACCTTGGCTTCCCTCACAGGACGAGGGCAGTACTGAGCTTCCATCATCAATTTAAACTCTGTCCAATCAGCATCATGGTCTGCAGGCCGGATGGCTTCCCACCACTCGGACGCTTCCCCTATCAGAAAATATTGAGCGATAGAGGCTCTCCGGTCGTCTGGGAAGTTAATTCCGGCAAAGATTTTCTCCAGTTCCTTCAACCAATGGTCCCAGGTGGGAGTCTGAGAAATGTCGTCGAATTTGGGTGGTTGCATCTTCGCCACCTCTTGCAGCCATCGATCACCTCGATTTCCCATGTCCGGGATCCCTTGCTGTCCCTCTCCCTGCTGTAGTCCCACCACCACTTGCATTCGGTCCACGACCTGGGCGAACTGAGTCATATGGTTCACCACCTGACGAAGGATTTCTGGTATAACAGGTTCCGGTTCATTATTGATAGATCTCTGTGGCTCGTCTGATCTATGACTGGCCTGATTAGAAGGCGATTCTTCCCTTTTAGCATTTCTTCGCCCGCGTCCACGACCGCGACCACGTCCACGTCCGCCTCTCAACATACTGTAAGCATAAATACTCAATATACAGGAAACAATATCGTTCGAATGCTCAAGTACAAGGAAATATAACATGTAACGGACGAGATAGAGTTTAGGAACTTACAATCACCGCCCGCACGAAGACGTAGGCAGTACAGTGATGTTATTCGCGGCCGGTTACTTCAAAAGACATATATGACCCCTATTTTAACCCAACGGCCAAGATATCCATAATCTTAGCTCCGATACCATATTCTGTAACACCCCCGATATATTCAGGAATATTACAGCGCCGTAAATCCTTTACATAAGGATTTACAAGGCTAAAGAATTGAACAGACCTTAACAGGTACAAATAAATGGAAGTAACTGAATTAAGATACGACAGTTATGACAATACTGAAAATACAATTATTCAATGGAAACTTATTAATACATCACCAAATTCAAATTCATCATAAACGACTACATACTCGAGTACTTATTGAAATAATCAACAAACAACAGTCAAATACACCCGGCCGGAACATCACTCTGCACCCTCGTCGTCATGCAGCTCCAGTGGTTGTTTTCCCGCTCTCCTGAATCCTGAACATAAATAAAATGTTCACCCCCAAAGGGGTTAGCACAACGATGCTAGTACAAGTACCACAACATATTATTCATATCTCACGAGGAATAATAACGTAAACGACAAGAATACCAACGAGTCTTCTCCTACGAGAAACTCATAAATATCATACACAACTGATAATCACAACAAGATATCATAACATACACATGGTAATTCCGACGATCCAGCGTTCACTGCCTAGAACCCACGATGATCCCGTCAGACCAACCCGTGGTGGAAAAACCCATCCGATGATCCAGCGCACGCTAGCATAGATCCCCCGATGATCCCGTCGGACCAACGCGAGGTGGACATACAACAACGACATACATACACGACAATATGTATAACATCAATACATAAAACAATAAGGTACTTGCCTCGATTCGAAGACAAGAACAATACTTCCACGAAAACGAACACTCGAAAGTCGTCCCCCTCAACCAATCACGTAACAAGCTCGAACCTTAATAAAAGAAATAATATAAGATTTATCTCACATCGTACGAATGTCTAACAATTCGATTTACGGCCAAAAGCTCATAAAATGTAATCTGCCTGAACTTCTTAGCGCACGCTAAGTACTCTGTGTAGCGTGCGTTAAGTCTGCTCGATAGCGCACGCAAACAACAAAGCCTAGCGTACGCTAACTATGCATGGTTAGTACTTCACTGATCAGCCGACTGACTCGTCTGATGTCCTAACGTACGTTAAGTACCAAACGTAGCGTACGTTAACTCATGCTCGATAATGCACGTTAATCTACATAGCTTAGCGTGCGCTAACTGTGCATGGCAGTTTACTACTGGGCAGTGAACTGATCTCAACATGATCAAACCAAATGAAATCTTCAGTGTTAATTCATGTTACCTCCATGAATATCGTGTTCATACGGTTATGAATGATATTACGGATAACAACAACTTCGGATTCAAGAATAGGTATACTATTATGAAACCATAATCCATTTCAAATACAATTCTTCATGCGATAAATCGGAAGGCTTAACGGTTGATATCAACACCTTTATATCAATGAAAACTATCACTCTGAAGTTTGAATAATGTTCCATCTTTACAAAATAAATCCTTCCATGATCAACCTTATAGATTCGTCTAACAATAATGATGTAAAAGTCAAGTCCATAATTGTTATGAAAACACCTACTAGATTCGGATTACCAATGATAGAAGCTTCCTCTACTTGTTCATTGTAATAAGATTCGAATCATGATGTTCATAATCAAGGTACTTAAGGCCTATTCATCTCAATATTCCAAACATGATGTACTTTAGATAATTCATCCAAGAAGATCAATATTTGCTAACATGATCATCTAATTCTCCATAACACGAATCTAGAGTTGAAGATAGAATCAACATACCTTAATATGACGAAATCACTGAATCACAAGGTAGAATCCGACTCCGGTTGGTTATGTGACACTCCAAGGTGTTACTTCTCTTCAATGATCACTCACAAGTGATAACCAATTTTCAAGGATCAATAAGATGTGTTCTAAGGGTGTTAGAAGGATGATTATAGATCTCTGGCCTCTCAAGAATGAAGAATGGACGAAGGAAATGTAAGCCAAAACGGGTTGTTGTCCCATTTATAATATTCTGCACTTTAGCTAATTAGCGCAAGCTACAATACATGCTTAGCGCGCGCTAATAAGCGTTGACTCCAGTTCTGTAAAGGTTCGTCCGCGGGAATCTTATTCGGACCCATGTCCCGGCTGGCGCATGTGCTAGACGCCTACCTCAATAATTCAGTGTCTAGCACGCGCAACTCCTACATACGTAGCGTGCGCTAGTAATAACCGATAGCGCGCGTTAAGCTACATTCTTAGCGTGCGCTATCACGAGTTTGCATGAGAAAATTTGCATGTTGTTATACTTAAGTACAAGGATGCCAATGCAAGAAATATCATACTCCAATAATCAAAACCACAAATCCGAATAATACAGGGTTTGAATACAGATGAAATACACAGTAATAAATCCGGATATTACATTAAAGATGACGTGAAAGTCCGTGCTTATATGATGGCTTCCATGTATAATGAGCTTCAGAGAACTCATGAGAAAATGACTTCTGCTAGGCAGATTCTATCTCACTTAACCGAACTTTATGGTGAGCACATCAGAACTGCTAGATATGAGATATCCAAGCAACTGTTCGGTGCAAAGATGAAGGAATGTGAGAAGGTTGGGGAACATGTCCTCAAAATAATATCCATGATCGAGAGATTGGAAGCTCTTGATTTTAAGATGGATACTTCTCTCCAAACTGACCTTATCCTACAGTCTCTCCCTGAATCCTTCTCACAGTTTGTTATGAACTTCAACTGCAATGAGATTGCATGTAACTTAGCTGGGATAATGAACAAACTTGTGACCGCTCAGTCTCATATGAAGACTCCGCGGATGAAGGAGTCTGCCCTTGTGATTTCTTTTGGATCTCGGAAGTCCAAGAACAAGAAGAAAAAGACCAAGAAGCAGACTGGACCACAAGTTAAGGACCTTAAGGGAAAGGGCAAGACCCCGATGGTTCCAAAAGGCAAGAAGAAGAAGGATGCTTGTCTCAAGTGCGGTGAGCTGGGCCACTAGGCTAGAGACTATCCGATTCTTCATGGCGCTTCAGGTACAGAACTTTTAGTTTTGGAAACAAATTGTTCTGCTACTGTATTTTCTACTTCCTAGATACTGGATTCTGGTGCTAGTTCTCATATTTGTACCGTGAGTCAGGATCTGGAACAAAGTAGGAAGCTTGGAACTGGAGAAGTTATGATCACAGTCGGAAGCGGGCATAGTGTCGAGGCAACCGACATAGGATCACTTCTTTTGAGTTTAGAATCCGGCTTTGTTTTGACTTTAGAAGATGTACTTGTTTTGCCCAAGGGGCATAAAAATATTGTATCCATTCCGGTCATGGACCGAAAAGGCTTTTCATTTTTCATTGGTGATGGTTCCTGCAAAAATTTATTTTAGAAATAAACTAGTGGGTACTGCTACATTGTTAAATAGATTGTATCATCTAAATCTCAGCAACAAAGTAGTTGTGAATACTATGACTAGAAAACGTGGTAGCGATGAAACCAATCAAGTTTTGAAATGGCGTCCTAGACTTGGTTATGTTAGTCAGACCAAGGTTTACAAATGGAAAAAGATGGACTTATGGGTCCATTGGGATCGGATCTTTTTCCTACTTGTGAATCTTGCCTTAAAGGCAAAATGACTAAGTCCCCCTTCACAGGGAATTTTGAAAGAGCCGCTGATAAACTGGGATTAATCCATACCGACATATGTGGTGCTTTGGAAGCAGCACATGACGGATATTAGTACTTCATTACGTTTACAAATGGTCATAATAGGTATGGTTGTGTATACTTAATGAAACATAAAACCGAGGCCTTTGACAAATTCCAGGAATTGGAGGCCCTAGTCGAGAAACAAACTGGTAATCATATCAAAGCACTTCGGTCGGACCGAGGTGGCGAGTATATGAGTATGGAGTTTGACGAGTTCTTTAAGGAACATGGAATAGTTTCACAACTAACACCTCCAGGTACTCCTCAGTTAAATGGTGTGTTAGAAAGAAGGAACCGGACCTTGTTGAACATGGTCCGTTCCATACTGGGCTATACTGACTTACCGATTTACCTATGGGGGTATGCACTCCTGACTGCCCCTTATATCTTGAACAGATGTCCTTCCAAATCCGTTCCTAAAACTCCACATTAGATGTGGGAGGGCAAGAAACCAAGTCTTAGTCATATTAGGATTTGGGGATGTCCCGCCTATGTCAAGTAGACTAAGGTGGAAAAGTTGGAAGCTAGGTCCGCGAAGGGATGTTTCATTGGATTCCCGTCTGGGACGATGGGTTATCTATTCTACATGCCCGAAGATCGAAAGATCGCTGTTACTTTACAAGCACACTTCCTGGAAGATGAGTTCATCCAGGAAGGCGGGGCAGGTAGAAGTATTTCTTTGGAAGAATACAATGAAACTCCTAAGGAGACACCTGTGCAATAAAAATGGAACCAAACCTTCTATAACACAAGTACAACCACCTCGTAGGTCAAGTAGGGTGTCTCCATTACCTGAGAGGTATAGTTTTATGCACTTGGAGGAACTGGGTTTCCTCGAGGTTCCAAGTGATAAACAAGAGATTGACCCACGACCAATGACCTAGAAATGGTGGATGTAGACTCCATGAAATAGACTGTAGTAGTCTTCATGTAGTTGGGACATTCGTTTTGACAAGGCAGTCAAAGATTTTGACTTCGTGCAAAATGAAGAGGAACATTGTGTATACAAGAGGGTTAGTGGGAGCTAGATCGCATCCTTAGTACTACATGTAGATGACATTCTAATAATAGGAAATGATGTGGGAATGCTCAGTTCTGGGAAAGCTTGGCTTTCGAGTAATTTCTCCATGAAATACTTGGGAGAAGAAACCTATATTCTTGGGATTCGACTCTACTAGGATAGATCGAAGAGAATGATAAGTTTTTTCCAAGCCCTCTATATAGATTAGATCTTAAGAGGGTTCCTTCCGATGCGATATGGAATAAAACTCACCTTGAAGATGTGTCATCATAGTGAGGAACAATGAAAGGAAATGAGTTATATACCATATGATTCGGCAGTGGGTAGCCTTACATATGCTTTATTGTGTACGAGACCTGACATTGCGCATGCTGGGAGCATGGTAAGTAGGTTTCGGGCTAACCCAGTTCGGGAACATTAGACCGCCATAAAGAACGTTCTCAAGTACTTTAGAAGGACTAGAGATCTGGTTCTTATATATGGTGGTGGAGAACTAAATGTGATGGGATTCACTGTATTAGACTTCCAAGGACAGAAAGACAATTCTATGTCTACTTCTGGCTACATTTACTCTTAATGGAGGAGCAGTATCATGCCATAGTGCCAAAGTATAGCGCGGCTGCTAATTCCACCTGTTATGCTGAGTATAAAGCGGCCTCGGAGGCCCCCAAAGGAAGGATTTAGAAGTTACTGGGTAAACTTCACGTGACACCTTGTGCTGCGCTGCCACAGCGGTAGCACAGGCCTAGGAGCCGAGGTTTCACAACAATACCAAACATATTGAGAGAGAGTATCATCTCGTAAGAGAATTTGTTCGCAAAGAGATACATTGTGCTGCATAGAGTAGAGTCAGCCGACTACGTCACTGATCCACTGACCAATCCACATTCTCAGATTAGATTGGAGCGTAATCTGGAGAACATGGGTATTAGATACCATAGTGTGTGGCATTGAGTGCAAGTGGGAGATTGTTGGGAGTATGCCCTCGAATGCCACTCAGAGGATGTTGAGTGAGGGCATGGTACTTGTAATTATGTAAATCATTAATATAAGGCAATGAATGTTTCTTTATTTACTGGTAGTTACTGGCATTCCTAACTCGTAGATATACATATAGAAACTAGTCCGTGTATTTGAGAGCAAAACGTTCCACTCCTTATTGGATAAGGAGGTCGGCACTGGAAAGGTTTATAGCTCAAATACTTAATCGTTCGCAAGTCAATGAAACTTGACTGGGCGTTAAGTTTATGTGAAGACTTGTGTGACGTGTTCTTTGACATGGAGAGTGCCTGTCGAACGCTAATGGTTAGTGGGAGCACACGTTATAGGTATGCTAATTGGATTAGTATACTCGAACCGACTCACCCTCGATTCGTCACACGGATTTCACTCCGGGACAGTCAATGACGGAATCAAAAGGTGGTGATAGGTATTCGCGAACCTTCGACTTGAGGATTTAGTAGGGATGTGCTTGTGACGTCAAGATTTTCATTAGAGTAGTTCGACCCTGTAAACCGGAAGGCGGGGGTCAACCTTGACGTGCATCTTGATGGGCAAGTAGCAGGTCCTACTGAATACCAAGATAGAATTCTTTCTCTATTAGTGAGCGGGTTATATATCCTATGCGGTTATTGGCAGATGAGATCATAAGTCTTTGGCCAAAACATTGGAGCTAGTTGTATTAGATACACGACAGCTCGATGATCTCGATATGCATAGCGTCAAGTACAAATAGGGTTTGACTGACTGTGACCCTATAACTTGTTCGGGACATTTGAAAGAAGGGTTTATACGTATAATGGTATTCACGACAGAATGGTTCTTGAATGATCCCAATCATTCGTTCTTAGTTGGGGTACAGTGTAGGCCGCCAGGTGGGGGTGGCATTTCAGAACCGAAAATTCAAAACCAAACCGAAAAAATCCGAAAAAAAAACCCGAAGAACCGAAACCAAAGAAGACCGAACCGAAAAATAGAAAAACAGAACCGAACCGAATTGGTTTGGTTCGGTTCTCGGTTCGGGGTCGGACAGAGCCGAACCGAACCGAAATGGACCGAAGTCAAAGTCACATACTAAAATGACATCTTTTTGTGAGTTTTATGTGTTTGAGATTTTAATGTAATTTGTTTTTCTTTTTTAAGACCCTCATGGATCCAAGGAGGACCGAAAATATGCTTGTGTAATTCGTGATTCAACTAATTTAGGTTTAGAGAATGATCTATTGTGATTTGTGATTGTTATATCTTTTGAGATATTTGTAAATTGTTGTGCAAGTCTACCTCTTATCTTGAGCATATATATAACTTTTGTTGGCTTGTTGTTATATATAACTTATTCTATTGAATATATATTTGAATTTATATTGTGAAGAACCGAAAAAACATCAAACCAAACCAAAACCGAACTGAATATTTATAAAACCGAATTTAACCGAACCGAACTTCAAAAAGAACTGAACCAAACCGAAACCGAATATTTGGTTCGGTTATTGGTTTCGGTCAAAAACCGAACCGAATGGAACCTAGTCCACCCCTACCGCCAGGCTGGCTAGGCGGTGCTACTACTCTTTGGTTCCTCCCATTGCTGACTGAGACGAACCTACCGAGTCGCGCAATAGGATTGACGACGGAATGAATCGAGCTTAATCTCTCATTATGAATATTAGATATTGGATATCTAAATTTGGGACATTGGATGTCTAAATTGATTTATTGGATAAATTAATTTACGGCCTAATTAATTAAATAAATTACTGGGTGATTAATTTAATTCATGAATATAATTATTTCTTGGAGAAATTAATTATGTTATTATGTATTTGATATGATTAATTAATTGGATTAATTAATCGATATAAATACATCGGAACGGAATCGGAGTTTATCTGTTTGGACTCACGGGAATCCGAAACGAACCAAACTCATTCGATTTTCATCATGGCCGCCCCCCTTCCACCTACATTCCCATTGTCTTTTCTTTCTATTTTTTATTGGATGATAATGCAAGGAAAAGGACTTGTGGGACATTTTTCTCATGTGAATGAGTCGTAACATGTGGAAGGAGAATACAGATAAGAAGACTTGATCAATCTCTCAAATACAATTCATTGGTTTCTACGTGAGTTTAAGTGGAGGGAGGGAGGGAGGGAGGGAGGGAGGGAGGGAGGGAGAGAGAGAGAGAGAGAGAGAGAGAGAGAGAGAGAGGCTTCTCAAAAGTCTTCTTCATCTTCATCACAAGTTCTTAGTTTTTTCTTGGAGAAAACATCAAGACATAAATGAGAGATGGTGAGTTATACACATAGAGTGTTATAATCTCAATCAAAAGCTTTATCACCTAGCTCTAGCCGTGTCCTTGGAGAATAGCAAGGTGTTGTCATTCCGTTCGTTTTTCCGGCGTGAGGCAAGTAGAGACGCGGTGCTTTCGGCGTTGGATCGTTCAAGGGCTTGAAGCGGAATAGATTCGTAGAGATCAAGCAAAACTTGAGGAATAGCTCAAGAGAAGGTTATCCATCTAATCAACGGACTACAAGGGTGAGTTTCTATATCTCTTGTTATTCGTTTTGATATTCGTATATAAGTAGCTCGATCGTTCCTCGTAGGGATTCAGATCGAAATAATTTTCGTTTTACCGCTTCCGCTGGACTTTCGTTTTAAGCACCGAATCCCAACAGTTTTAACTCAAAAGAACGCAGTATTGGAAGTTCTATACCTAATGTTACATACATACCACATATTCACTTTTCCTCTCTCTATATATATATTATATAATATATATATATATATATATATATATATATATATAGAGAGAGAGAGAGAGAGAGATATGCCCAAAAGATAGCTCGAGAGGGGCCAAATCTTCCATAACAAATTCTGAAACGGGTGCCTTGCGGAGATCGTAAGAAGAGGAGGTCAGGGATATATCGCCAACATATAAGAGAACATATGCCATGTCATTACCCTTGCGATAGATGAGTTATGAATGATCAGATCTGCTACGGTAAGAACCAACGGTAGATACGGAATACCGAGCATGAGGGACCTGTCTAAACGCATAAAGAGATTTTCTTCGGAAACATATATACATAATCCAGATGAACTGGAACCGTAAATCCCAGAGGCGAATGCATGTAGAGTGAAGTAGCTGACCATGTAGAAATGCATTTATAGGCCATGATTCAATTAAAGCAATGCTAAGTCGGGTAACTGGTTTGACAATACCACACACGCTCCTGGGTTACCATGGTACTCATGGGGGTTTGTGTGGCTCCGCCTGTTGTTTGCGGGGAGGAATAGACTCTTGTTCTGGTTCAGGCCAGGTTGGAGAAGGGGTTGCAGCCTGTATGGGAATAGTGTTGGGACCGTGGTGATGGGCGGAACTTGGTTCTGGTGGATGCATGATATAATTTTGCCATTGTCGTCCTAACATCGGATTTGTTTAAAAATCATATGCTGTGGTCATCTCCACGCTCTTGCAGTCATGAAGTAAGGCTTTCCTCATATCAACCTTCAACTCCAGACTCGCGCAATATATATCTGTCTCATCAAACTACATTGTTTCCTTCAGTGATAAAATTTGAGACCCTACCCCCAAAAGTGTTACTCCAGCTGCCAGCGACTATCAAATACAGTAACAGCTTGTGGAGAGAATCAAATGCAAGAGCAATAACATATTGTGGAGAAACCACCGCTTACAGGAACTTTGCACTCCTCTCCCTCATTTCATCCAAAAGCCACAGGTCCACCCAATCCACAGAGACCTACTCTTTTATCTGTGGCCAAATACTTCTAGGATGATTCCTAGACTAAATATACATGTCCAACATTCAGTTACAAACCCTGTTTTTTGACGGAATACCTTTAGCTCAAGTCGTTTTTTCGTTTACATTTACAAATAAAGATAGATAGACATATAAACAAGTAGAATGATTAACCATGTCGACCCACTGCGATTAGACACAACATAAAATTACATTGGTGTGAGTAACAGAACACTGATTCAAAACCTTGATGTCGAAAAAGATTAATTTATTCAGTTCGGAAAAGAAAAACGCAAAAAACACCAAGTCACTTAGTTTATTTTACTGGATGCTTCCCCTTCAGTCTTTCACTACTCACTCCCAAATAAAGTTCCACCTAGTTTAAAACGACTCACTCAACCTTCACCTGGAACACATCATTCATCTCTTCTTCCTTGATCTTGGGGACAAACACTTTGAGGACGCCATTTTTCATCTCAGCTTTGATCTCATCAGTCCTATAGAGCCTCTCTGGGAGATCAATCCTGCTGGAGTACCTTCTCCTACCTTCATCCTCATCCTCTTCAGATTCTTTCTTCAACTCGCCTCTGATAATGAGTGTGTTTTGCTCCACCATTACCCTAACATCTTCCTTGCCCAATCCCGGCATGTCCACACGGAGATGAAGTCCATCACCCGTCTCTCTAGCATCCCAGTTACGACGGATGCTGGAACTTACAGGAGACTCCATGAACTGGTCCATCATGTTAAGGATCTGGCTCAGGCTGCTTGTTGTCGGAAACGCACCCAACATGTCTGCAGCATACTTAGAACACTTAGCATTTATACGCTTCAAATTACTAAGGCAGATCTTCGCACTAGCAAGAGAAATTTGAAAACGGAGGAGAGCAACTACCTGAGAACGGAGAGAAAACGCGGCGGCCGGGGCGGCGATCAACTTCGACGTCATGGTCATCGCCGTCGTATTCGCGTACGGCGTTCGTATTGAAGAGGCGGGAAGAGGCCGGCTGAGCCACCGCACGCGACCGGGAGAGGAAATTGAACGAGATCAGTCTCTTCAGAGCGAGCGAGGACGTCATTGCTGGTGACGAAGAACCTTGTATAAGAAGATAGTGCGTGTTAATAGTTGTTGCGTTGGCTTCAATTGAACGGTAAGCAGAGGGCGGCTCGTGTGATCCTAGTCCGGCAGGTGTATTTATATTGAGGTGGGGGCACTGTAGAAGTTACTAGTGGGTGTGGATTGTGGGAAGAATGGAATCGGGAACTTTCGCGAGAAAAATAACTTCTGGCCCCTAGGTTGGGGCGGATTTTTGGCATGCCCATTCCTAGAGCCAGAGGTGGTCACTGAGTCGGATCGACTCTATCAGACTCAGTCCAGTCAAAATGGTTTTGGTCATGGGCTATCGGGATCAGCCCAATCCAGGCTCGAGCTCAGTCCATCGGGACTCATTCCAAACTCCTAACCCAAGCCCAGTTCACAGTCGGGATCGGTTCCGCCCACAGCCCAGTCCAACTCGGTCTAGTCTGCCCAGCCCAGCCCACTGCCCAGCCCACCCCAAGTCACACTTCTTCTTCCCATTTAAATAATGTTAAATGGCTTTTTTAATTCAAAATTGTTCCGGGAATTATTATTTCCGTGATGTGTCTTATCTAATACCGATTGTAGATACATAGATGGAAGGTTCTAGATTCTTTTAGAGGTAGTAGGATCCTATTAGATGTCTTACCTTATCTAGGAATCCTATGTATGGAAGGACTTTCATTGTAATGCCTATATAAAGGCCCCTCTATTCATTGTTATCAATACAATTGATTGACTCGTATTTCCAGTCTTTTACTTTCTCCTGAAACACGTTATCAGCACGTAGTATCTCAATTGAGTAGGAAAAATTCGTCTAAAATCCCGAAAAAAAAAAAAAAAAAAAAACGCCGCCGAAAACCCTAGGTCCGCGTCCGCCCTCATCTTCCCCAAGCGGCCACACCCCGATGCCAGCCATCAGCCTCGATCTGCAAATCCCCGCGAGCAACCTCTCGCCACCGCACCACACCAGACGGCCGCCATCGCACCAAATCGGACATATCCCGCTCTCGATTCACCGCCGATGTGCCATCACACCTCGCGCGCCTCACTTCTGCTACAATTCGGCCGCCACCAACCCTCGTCGCCGTCCAGCACGGACGAAACAAACCGCACGCAAATCCACTGGCGGAAAGGCTCCCTGAAAGCAGCTCGCCACCAAGGCAGCCAGAAAGTCCACTCCAGCAACCGGCGGAGTGAAGAAGCCCCACCGCTTCCGCCCGGGCACCGTCGCTCTCCGCGAGATCCGAAAGTACCAGAAATCCACTGAGCTTTTGATCCGCAAGTTGCTTTCCGCAGGCTCGTTCGTGAGATCGCACAGACTTCAAGACGGATTCGAGGTTCCGATTGCACTACCCAAATTCGCAAGAACTACAAATTTAACGGTGAATATCTCGATCCGGGGTATTTCTCGATGAACGAACGCGAAAGAAAAAAACAAGAGACGAATTTCACGCGTAAATTTTTGCAGACAGCGATCGTACTAAAAACATGTTTCCCGATTCGTTAACCGTCGGATCGGTGTGAAATTTTGAAAGCAACTTCCCAACACAAATATGTGTATATTCAACGGTGGAGATCAGATTCTGAATAATATTGATTACTGAATCTGCTGCCGAACAGAAGCAGATTTTCATAAGGAAATTTGGAGATCCGACCTCATCCAATACCGAGCTGCTGTACCGCCGCGCCCGAGTCCTTTTTCGGCCGATTATCGAGCCCAGTAGCCCTTTTAGGGCGTTTCTCAACTCTCTATTTTTCTAATTCATGATTCATTTATCATTAACTTGTATGTTTATGAATTTAACTATGTTAACTATCATTAACTTGTATGTTTATGAATTTAACTTGTATATTCAAGGAGTCTCTGACCCACGAAGGAGGTTTTTTGCGTGCGGGCGATGCTAACCTTATGTGGACCAGCATGGCCAATGCTATTAGGAGAGTGGGCGAGAAGGTGGTAGGGGTTTCTTCGGGCAGGTCTAGTAGACCTAGGGAGGCTTGGTGGTGGAATGAGGAGGTCCAAAACAAGGTTAAGGCAAAACAAGCGCTATTTAAGGAGCTTTTGTCGGTTAGTGAGGAGGAGGAGAGAATCTTGAAGATTGTAGCGTACAAGGTGGCGAAAAGAGAGGCTAAGAAGGCAGTGGCTAAGGCTAAATGTGAGGCGTACGAGGAGATGTACAAGCGCCTAGACACCAAAGAAGGAGCGAATGCTATTTTTAAACTAGCGAAAGCTAGGGAAAGAGGGCGGCGCGACCTGGGTCCCGTCAAGTTTATTAAGGATGATTTGGGTCAAGTGTTAGTGAACGATGTGGCTATTAAGAAGCGGTGGAATAGGTATTTTTTTGAACTTTTCAATGAGGCTAGAGGTAGTGACTCGGTGGTGCAAGGGGTTAGTCTATCTCCTGCTCGTTCGTTTAGTTCCTGTGAGAGCATCGAAGGAGGAAGTAAAGGGTGCCCTAATGAAAATGGGTAGAGCTAAAGGCGTAGGCCGGATCGAGATCCCTATTGAGGTGTGGCTTGTATGGGAAGTCGGAGTTCGGTGGCTAGCGGAGCCGTTCAACATCCTCCTCAAAGGCTCTAAGATGCCGACAGAGTGGAGGCATAGTATTGTCGTGCCTTTTTCAAGAACAAAGCGATGCTCGAGTTGTAGTAACTATAGGGGTATTAAACTCCTCGGTCATACTATGAAACTTTGGGAAAGAGTGGTGGAATGCGGGGTTAGAAGAGAAGTGGAGATCTCGAGAGAACCAATTTGGCTTCATGCCGGAGGTCCACGATCGAGGCCATACATCTCGTCAGACGCCTTATGGAGAAGTTTAGAGAGCGGCGTAAGGACCTCCATATGGTGTTCATAGATCTAGAGAAGGCTTATGATAGCATTCCGCGCGATGTGATTTGGAGGAGCCTAGTAGAGAGGAGGGTGTCGTTGCCGTTCGTTAGGGCGATCCAAGACATGTACTCCCAAGCTAGGACGTGCGTTAGAACCCGATTGGTGACACCCGGTATTTTCCGGTTGAGATAGGGCTACACCGGGGTCGGCGCTAAGTCCGCTTCTCTTCGCTCTAATCCTTGACGTCATTTCGCGTGGGATTCAAGATGGCATCCGTGGTGCATGCTTTTTCTTGTGACATTGTGTTAGTGGCGGAGTCGAGAAGGGAGTTGAATTCGAAGTTAGAGCTTTGGAGGGCTAAGTTAGAATCCCATGGCTTGCGTGTGAGCCGGTCTAAGACCGAGTATCTCTGGTGCAACTTTAGTGGTGAGGCCAACGAGGAAGATGTTGAGGTAATGATTGCGGATCAGATCGCACCGCATGAGATAAGTTCAAGTATTTGGGTTCGATCATTCGGAAGGAAGGTGAGTGTGAAGATGATGTCACGCATCGCATCAAGGCGGGGTGGCTAAGGTGGAGAGCGACAGGGTCTGTGCGACAAGAAAATCCCTCTAAAGTTGAAGGGTAAATTCTATAGAGCGGCTATCCGACTCGCTATGTTGTATGGCTCCGAATGTTGGGCGATGAAGAAGTCGCTTGAGAGCAAGTTGGAAGTGGTGAAATGAGAATGTTACGTTGGGCGTGTGGTCGCACAATGTTAGATAGAATTGCGACGGATTTTCAGAACGCTGGAAGTGGCGCCCATTTCGGCGAAAGTTAGGGAAGGGAGATTGAGATGGTTTGGCCACGTCCGCAGAGACAGGGCATCTGCTCCGGTGAGGAGGGTCGAGAGTTTAATGGTTGTCGGGAGAGGAGGAGGCGGACCAAGGAGGACGTGGGAGGAGCAACGAGATTAGATTTGAAGGCCTTAAACCTTTCCGAGACCATGACCGTTGATAGGTGCGCTTGGGGCGCGGATCGAGTTGTGGATTCTTTTGTAGAGGCAGCTGTAGTTGAGAGCCTCGGGGTTGGGTTGTCTCGGTTAGCTTTGACCTAGAGCATTGCATATTTATTTTTATTGTATATTTTATCAATTGTCTTTGCGTGTGGTGTATTTTTGGCGAGGAGTGCGCGAGCCAACCTCTCTTTTGTTAGAGCGGCGTTCATTGGGAGTGAAGTAGCAGTGCAGCTAGGTAAGTCCCATGTGGATCAAGCCATGGGCTCGGTATGGTCTCGAGCTTTTTCGAATCATATGTTTTCCTTTGTATTTATCACACAAGATTCTGCTTTGCACTAAGTCGGGTCTTCACGAGCTTGACCTCCCTACCGTAATAAGTAGGGGCATGGTCTGCGTACATCTTACCCTCCCCAGACCCTGCTCTGAGCGGGATATACTGGGTTTGTTTGGTTTGGTTTGGTTTGGTTTATGCTTTACGTGGCATATAGGAAAATATATTGCTCATGATAAACCAAACCAAACCAAACATACCCAATATATCCCGCTCAGAGCAGGGTCTGGGGAGGGTAGGATGTACGCAGACCATGCCCCTACTTATTACGGTAGGGAGGCTGTTTCCGTGAAGACCCCCAGCTTAGTGCACAACAGAATCTTGTGTGATAAATACAAAGGAAAACATATGATTCAAAAAAGCTCGAGACCATACCTGAGCCCATGGCTTGATCCACATGGGACTTACCTAAGCGGAATTTGGCTACTTCACTCTCGATGAATGCTGCTCTAACAAAAGAGAGGTTGGCTCTGCGTACAGCTCCCTGTCAGAAATACACCACACGCAAAGACAATAGGATAAAAATATATAATAAAAGTAAAAATGCAATGCTCTAGGTCAAAGCTAACCGAGACAACCCAACCCTGAGGCTCTCAACTACAGCACCGCTCCCTACAAAAGAATCCACAACTCTGATCTGGCGCCTCCAAGCGTACCTATCAACAGTCATGGTCTCGGAAAGGTTTAAGGCCTTCAAATCTAATCTCAGTTGCTCCTCCCACGACCTCCTCGGTCTGCCTCTCCTCCTCTCCCCGACAACCATTAAACTCTCGACCCTCCTCACCGGAGCAGATGCCTGCCTCCTGCGGACGTGGCCAAACCATCTTAATCTCCCTTCCCTAACTTTCGCTGAAATAGGCGCCACTTCCAGCGCATTCCTGAAAACCCCGTTCGCAATTCTATCTAACATTGTATGACCACACGACCAACGTAACATTCTCATTTCATCCACTTCCAACTTGCTCTCAAGCGACTTCTTCATCGCCCAACATTCGGAGCCATACAACATTGCAGGTCGGATTGCCGCTCTATAGAATTTACCCTTCAACTTTAGAGGGACTTTCTTGTCGCACAGGACCCCAGTCGCTGCTCTCCACCTTAGCCACCCCGCCTTGATGCGATGCATGACATCATCTTCACACTCACCTTCCTTCTGAATGATCGAACCCAAATACTTGAACTTATCCATACGGGGTACGATCTGATCCGCAATCATTACCTCAACATCTTCCTCGTTGGCCTCACCACTAAAGTTACACCAGAGATACTCGGTCTTAGACCGGCTCAAACTCAAGCCCTGGGATTCTAACTTAGCCCTCCAAAGCTCCAACTTCGAGTTCACCTCCCTCCTCGACTCTGCCACTAACACAATGTCGTCAGCAAAAAGCATGCACCACGGGATGCCATCTTGAATCCCTCGCGAAATGACATCAAGGATTAGAGCGAAGAGAAGAGGACTTAGCGCCGACCCCTGATGTAGCCCAATCTCAACCGGAAAATACTGGGTGTCACCAACTGGGGTCCTAACGCACGTCCTAGCTTGGGAGTACATGTTTTGGATCGCCCTAACGAACGGCAACGACACCCTCCTCTCTACTAGGCTCCTCCAAATAACATCGCGCGGAATGCTATCATAAGCCTTCTCTAGATCTATGAACACCATATGGAGGTCCTTACGCCGCTCTCTAAACTTCTCCATAAGGCGTCTGACGAGATGAATGGCCTCAGTCGTGGACCTCCCCGGCATGAAGCCAAATTGGTTCTCTGAGATCTCTACTTCTCTTCTAACCCTGCATTCCACCACTCTTTCCCAAAGTTTCATAGTATGACTGAGGAGTTTAATACCCCTATAGTTACTACAACTCTGAGCATCGCCTTTGTTCTTGAAAAAAGGCACGACAATACTATGCCTCCACTCTGTCGGCATCTTAGAGCATCTGAGGAGAATGTTGAACAGCTCTGCTAGCCACTGAACTCCGACTTCCCCCAGACAAAGCCACACCTCAATAGGGATCTGATCCGGGCCTACAACCTTAGCTCTACCCATTTTCATTAGGGCACCCTTTACTTCCTCCTTGCTGATGCTCTCACAGGAACTAAACGAACGAGCAGAAGATAGACTAACTCCTTGAACCACCGAGTCACTACCTCTAGACTCATTGAAAAGTTCGAAAAAATACCTATTCCACCGCTCCTTAATAGCCACATCGTTCATTAACACTTGACCCCAATCATCCTTAATAAACTTAACGGGACCAAGGTCGCGCCGCCCTCTTTCCCTAGCTTTCGCTAGTTTAAAAATAGCATTCGCTCCTTCTTTGGTGTCTAGGTGCTTGTACATCTCCTCGTAAGCCTCACATTTAGCCTTAGACACTGCCTTCTTAGCCTCTCTTTTCGCCACCTTGTACGCTACAATCTTCAAGATTCTCTCCTCCCCATCACTAACCGACAAAAGCTTCTTAAATAGCGCTTGTTTTGCCTTAACCTTGTTTTGGACCTCCTCATTCCACCACCAAGCCTCCCTAGGTCCACTAGACCTGCCCGAAGAAACCCTACCACCTTTTCGCCCACTCTCCTAATAGCATTGGCCATGCTGGTCCACATAAGGTTACTGTTGCTACCCAAAATATTATCCGGAGATAGATATTGCTAAAATGGATGGGATAGCAAACAAATGCGAGAACACTTCCGTGAGAAAGATAAATAACACAAGATTTGCCGGGGTTGTTAGTCCCGGGCTTGAATGCTCTCGCGAGATATTATTAATACTAATATTCGGGGATACAAGTACGAATGTAAGAATGCAATTACAATGAGTGTAAAGATTCTTGTTATCTTAGATAGTGAGCGTGTAGATTGCCGGAAGAACCAGATGTGATGCTCTGTGAGTTCTTGTAACAAAGGGTGTGAACAGTCGCGGCGGTGAGAGATCGACAGTCTCTCCCGGTGAGTATTTGCTGGATGCTTGAGTTCCTGGGCTTATGAATCTCTTGGAATATGCCTTGTGGAGACTTCTTGCCTCTGCCGATCGTCTTCTGGACGAGAGATTCGGAGAGAGAAGTCCTGAGATAGATTCCGGTGAGAAAGCCGGGAGCTTGATGATATGTGAGTTCTTCAGTATTTCCGTGAATGAATTCGGAATATAAGTGAATGAGTTCTGAACTATTCGGAACCATAGGTGAATGAATTCAGAACCTTTTTCCAGTAGGAGGAGGTTCTCTATTTATAGGACTTGGATACGCCGGGCGATCGCCTTTTCTGTATTATAATAATCGGGCAATCGTCTTTTAGCACATGGGCTTGTTCCCTTAAAGTCCGCGGCTGCTGCTGATAGCCAGCTGTACGATCCAATGGGGAGCCTGCACGCGTCCTGAGTAGCTGTCGCGGGCGGTCCCACTGACAACTTTCGGCGCGCCTGCCGGTGGGTGAGGTAGGTGACAGGCTGTGGTCAAAGGTCTTGTCTGTCAGCAAAGATCTTGTCTGTCAGCGCCTTTTGTGGATCTGCACGTGGGTGTTGTTCTGAGATCCAGTCTTCGATGACTTTACCGGGCGATCATCTCTGTTCGGAGCGTAGGCCGATTGTCCTTAGCCGGACACTAGAGTCGATTGCCAGATGCCAAAGGGCGATCGCCTTGGGAGTCGATCGCTAGGTACCTGATGGTGGTCTGGTTTCTTCGATTAGGCGAGCTAGCCATAGTTTGACTGGTGTTGACTTGGTCGCTCGGCCTTATAGTCGATCGCCTGTCGGGATGAATAAATCTTGACACAACAATTGCCCCCCAACTTGCTTCTATATTGGAAACGAGGGGTGAGGTGGTTCTCTTGGCGATCGCTGAACTTTTGACGAGCGACTCTGTGTTTAACTGAACTGGCGATCGTCTTTGAGCTGATAGACTCTGAGTTTGGATGACCTGGTTGGCCGCTAAACTGCGCGGGGAATGGCAATGGGCGTGGAAAAGTCTCCGCGCACGTGTCGGGCTTCTATTGGAGGATACCAACGGTCATTTATGACTCCTCGGCTGATGCGTCCTTGAAAAGACGCGCACGCGGGTCTCGAGGGAGTCAATAAATGCGACGTTTGAGATACGACCCCTGAGATTTTCCCTTATTGCAAACGAGTCCCTGCCATCTCCTATAAAAGGGCGCGGTGTTGCAGTCTTCGTCCTCACGCGCACTTACTGGAGAAAGAAGGACTTGCTGAAGATTTTTCTGAAGATCATAGTGCCGATCGTCGTTCGATTTCACCTTCGGGTAAGAAAAATCCTTTTCTCCTTTTCTTTCTTTGAGAATGGCCGCGACGTCATCATCACATGGAGCGAGTACCAGTTCCGCCGCCGGGACATCGACTGTCCGGGGAGGACCTTCTTCCGACTTCCACCTGGAGACGGCCGCTGAGGCTATTCGGGCCGGAATCGACCCTGCTGAAATCGAGGCTTTATTTAATGAAGCCGACGTCGCTAAGGAGGCGACTGCTGAAGATAGACGACCGCAGATAGAGAGAGATATGGCGATTAGGCTCATCGGGAGCAAGATAGCGCTTCTACCGGGCCTATAAGGCTTTTGCCGAGATAATGGAGAAGTTGGCGGTCCGACTCCGAGATTCGATTTCCGGGATACTGGTCGCCTACCCTTATCGCCTTCCCAAACAAATGCAGACGGGTTGTGCAAATGATCTTTAGTCGCTTGGCCAACTGGAGTTCGACGACCGGGAAAAATCCGCCGTCTGGAGGACGAGGTTCCATGTTCCTTCGTATGTGGACATGTTCGCCCGGCGGAGAATGAGCGAGCCGATCAGCCTCCGATGGGTATGGTTGCCGTGAATGAGGCGATTATGGAGGCCGGCCGCGCTTCCCTCTATCTTTCGCCTCCCACCACGGCCGCTTGGAACGTGGCGCCACTTCAGCTGACGCCGAACACCTGGCTCCAAATTATCTGCACTCTCACTCTTTTCGGCGGTCACCGCCTGTACCGCCTCCCATCGCCGTTGGAGATGAGCCATTTGTTCAAGCTGACGGCTCAGAAAGGGTCGGTCGGCGGTTACCATATTCAGGGCCGATCTGGTCGGGTAATCCATGGAGTCCCAAATAAGGCGCGGGGCGATCCGATGAAGTGGTTCTGGGTCGCCGGCAAGTGGAGGGCTTCCGCGAGCGACAATCCTTCGGGCGAGCTGGAGATCCCTACTGAGTTTCGGGAGAGGAATCCTAGTAAGGGTTTAGACTCTCCCTTCGTTCGGATGCATTTTGGACTGAGCTAATTTGATTTCGGTTTTGCAGGTTTTCACATTCCGGCGGTCGAGGAGCTGCCTTTTGACTTCCTGGTTGTCTGGGAGCGGATTCGGAGCTTGTCGGACGACGACCTTGACGCTAATCGGATCAATAAGGAGAGTCGTTGGTTGTCGGCTCGGCTATTCCGTTTCCCGAGACATCTCTCGGTACCAGGTATGAGTTTCTGCGACCTTCATTTTTTAGGCGATCGCCTTACTTGAGGAAAGTATCTCACTGTTGATCGATCGTATTAACTGTAGAGGTTCGCTTTCCTCACTTTGTGGAGCCCCCGCCGGAGATCGCCATGTCGAATCCTGGAGTTCTAGGCCGTCTCCGCCACAAGAAGTCGTCTCGGGCCCCACCTGTTGCGTTGCCAATTATTCCGGAGGCGGAACCTCGCGTGGAGCCGATCGTGGCTGAGGAGGGAGTTCCGGAGGAGGGGCTTCGAACGAATCGTAAAAGGCCGAGGCCGGAAGAAACTCCGGTTCCTGTCCCTGGAAATGAAGTGCCGATCGCCGCGCCTCCGATCACCGTTCTCGCTCCGGAGAATGAGCCGCCCTCTGCGGCTTTTATGCGGGAGATGGCGATCGCTGACGCCGAGACCCCTCGAGGGAAGTCGTATTTCGGTCGCGACCCCGAGAGGGCGGAGAGGTAGATTGTGTAATACCCACGATTTTTGTTCCGGTTATTTTGGATTTTTTTTCGGATATTTCCCGGTTGTCGAGTTCCGGTATTATTTTCTCGACAACTGATTTTGGCGTCTAATACCGTAGGTGATGATTTGTTACCCGTTGTTTTCTTTTCGGACCGATGATGTTGTCCCCGAGTATTTTGTCGTGTTCGTTCCGTGCGATTTCGGAAAATCGAGTCGTCGAATCATGGTGGTCGGACACTGGCCGGACGGTTGGGGACGGTGGCCGGATGGCTGCAGGCACTGGCCGGACGAGTGCAGGCACTGGCCGGGCGGTTGCGACAGGAACCGGCGTAGCGCACGCTACGGCCGGAAAGTAGCGCACGCTACGGCCAGGAGGCAGCGCACGCTATGGCCGGTTGGCTGCGCGCGCTTGTCGACCGAGGCGAAGGGCGAAAGGTTCGATCGGGAGATCGGCAGGTAGCGCACGCTTCGCCGGACATCAAGACGCTTACGGCCGCAGAGCGCACGCCACGGCTCGAAAGGCAGACGCTTACTGGCCGAGCCAGAAGTCTCGAATGTGGCCGGGCCGACAGCACGTGTTCGCCGCATGATGGCGGGCCCGGCCGAACATTCTCGACCATGACCGCCGCTAGCGCACGCTAGATCGCACTCGATATAAATATTAACGAGCGCCTGCTTGCACTCATTTTCATTTTCTCCCTTTATCTTCCGCGGCTGGGTCATTGGAGAACATGAACGAATGATATTATACAACTAATCCACGAAGTTTTGGAGCTCATATCATCGATTAATCACTCCATAACATCCTTCAATCCAGCGAATCAAGGTTAGTTTTCCTAAAATCCTAGTTTTGGGAAAATTGGGGGTTTTGGTTGTTTTCGCCCGTTTGATCCGTGATAACTTATAATTGTGATGGATTGATGATTATTAAGTCATATTATACCAATTTCCTTGTTGATCCATGGTTCGATTGTTAAAGATTCTTCGTTTTGTTGAGTTCCTAATCGGTGCCTTGAAGGTGTCCGGTGAAAATCCTTAGAGGGGGGTTTTGGGCGTTCTACGATTATTCTTCCTCGTACGATCGTTGATTATTGACGGTATTATGTTAGGGTCAGGTTCCTTGCGAAGAACTTGAGTCGGAACCCTTCCGTTCGCGGTTTTCTGATCGGTAGTGTTACCGCTGCTACGGAGAGTTGGGGACGTTCGAGGTTTTTCGGTTGAGCCATGTTCGTCGAAGTGTCCGGCATCGACTATCGAGGCAAGTATCTTGCCCATACATTACGTGTTTTGTGAATATGATGGTTGAAAGTTGACGATACGTGCTAAACGAATTGTTTACAACCATTTTTCTAAAGAATCGGTATATTTACAATTATGGTTTTCTTAAAGGATGAATCTTGTGTTCGAGACTTAATGTGATTATTTGACTATGTGTGTTAGTGTTGAGTATAGGAACTCCCTACCTTCGGATGATGTCATTATGTGTGAATATGTCGTCGGTAATTGGTGGTTAAATCCTTTTGTTATGAATTGTGCGTGGAATCATGTGGTTATCGGTAGATACATGAGTTGTGTGATACGGGTTGTGTCGTTCGGTGTTGTTGAGATAAATGTGTTTCTTTGTGGATAGTATTAATTCTGGGTCGTGAGTATATGTTAGAATAATATGGCCATTTTAGCAAAATACCTCGACTATATATATTGTGATTGACTCTTGAGGATTGTGGTTTTGGAAATGTGAATTGATGAGAGTTGAAAGGTTTTTCTCGGTACTCTCACTCGGGGATTGACTCGACGGGTCACACGGGGACCTGGTGGCTTAGCGGCTGGACCGGTCGCGAGAGTTACTTCGAGTGGGCATTCTCACCGGGATTGCTCGACGGGGCACACAAGGACTTGGTGGCCTTACGGCGGGACCGGAGGGCTGGACCGGGTCGCGAGAATTGCCAGAGTGTTTGTACTGTTGATTAATTGTGATATGTCCGGAGTATCACAATGCTTGTTGCTCGGAGTCGAGAGACATTATATATCGAGTCTTGGTGTTTGGCTAAAATGGCATAAAAATAATATGTTGTGTGTAACGTGTCGTTGGAAGTGAATTGAAGTGAATGAACGGGTCGTGGACCCTGTATTGATGATCGAAATGGTTGGGTCGTGGACCCTGTGTTTTGCGACTGGAATGAGTTGGGTTGTGAACCCCGTGTTTTGTTAATCGGATTTGCATTTTTGGAAAATGAATATTGGGGCGGTGACCCTAAGTGGATTTTGAAGAATTAAGAACTTTACTATCGCAAATGTTTTCGAAAACTCCCGAGATTTGAAAATGTTTTCAAAGTGCTTTCTTGTTTCGATTTCTATTTTCAAGACTTGAACTACTTTAATTATCAAATAGCTCGGGAAGTCTTTTGTTGTATTCTCGGAATGTGTTTTGTATGGCTCGTATTTGCACTTTATACTTGTACTAGCAAAACAGTGGAGTTTTGCTAACCCCCGAGTATTCGGGGGTGGATGTCTGTTTTTTCATCCAGGTACATGCAGGTTTGGGAGCAAAACACAGGATCGGCGCGAAGAATGATAAAAGGCGAACGATACTAATCATACGAAGGCCAGTGTTGGATACAGTCAGTCCGAGTTTGTGTATGGTCTTTCTTCTGTCGTACTTTTGGTTTGTGAGTGTATTTTACCCTTGTACGGGTACGAGTCGAGATGGAAATGTGTATTTTTGACTTGTATGTTAGTGACGAAAGACGAAGTTGGTCTACGGATTTGGTATTTTATCATGTCGGTATGTAATTTATTGTGTAGTCTTGATGTCTAGCCTGGTAGATCCTCACGGAGAGGGTCTGCGGCGTGTAATATTCCCGGTTTGATTCTGGGGGTGTTACATTTATGGTATCAGAGACCCAGGTTGCGGAAACCTAGGTTGTCGGGTCCAGTCGGGTATTGTCGTGTCTTGTTCTGTCAGATTGTGTTTGTCTAAGTCGTGTCGCGACGCGTCGTCTGTGATGTCGGCCGTGATTAGTATCGAGGTGCAGCCATCATCTTCGTGCGACCTGTGGATGTAAGTCTCCCTACTATATTGTGCCTTGTGATATACGAGCTTGTATGATTTTTTGTTATGATGTGGAGTTAAAGGTGATTTGTGAGTATGTGGCCTATGTTGTTTGATTTTCGTATGATGACCTCAAGGTCAAAAATTTTGGAGAAATCCAACTACCTATATTTTATTTTCATTTGATATTATAAGTTTTCAAAACACGATTTTTGAACCCAAGTGAAGTTTACAAAATGTAGACAAGACGTGACTCTCGTTTTCAACTTATCGGTTTTATGGCTGTTAGTCGAGAAATACGTGATGATGTTCTTGTTGTTCGGGCAGTGATGCCAGTTTTAGATTAAAACAGTGATGTGAATGCTAAGTCGTTCGGTATGAGTTAAGATAGCTCTCTTTATTAATAGACGAGATTTCGATCCTGGATGACAGTTGTCCTTTGATGGTTGCTCACGAAGTGTTGTAAGCTTGTGAATCGATGGCATTTAGATTCGTATGCTGTCGTTGTTCATTTGTAACTATCGGTTCTAATAATGTCGTATATATATTCGCAATCACGTGCTGAATTTGAGCTGTTAGCGCACGCTAAGTACAAGGCTAGCGCGCGCTAATGTGGCATGAGTAGCGCACGCTAATGTTGTTGTAACGCGCGCTAATGCAGCATGAATAGCGCACGCTAAATAATTGTTGTAGCGTACGTTAGTTAGCTGGGACAGAGGATGTGGAATCGCATTTTTGCCGTTAGGCCTAACTTTCTGCAATACTGCCCGTGATCAGATCCTATGTGCGTTGTCTAGTGATGACAACCGTTTTGTGTGAACGTGTGTTGTGACCTTTCATTCACACTCAGTGATAATTGATTTTGTTCGGTGAGTTGATAAATTATGTGTGTTCAAAATGTTTTCCTAAAACTTTCATAAGTTTGTGCAGGTTGCGGGAATCAATTTTTGAAATTAATTTGACGTTGCGATTAAGCCGGCGGCTTTGTATGAACTTTGGAAATGTTTGAAATTGCGAGCCGGCCTAGGATTCTCAAATAAAACCTCGACGGTATTGAAAGAGTTGTTTTAAAATATCTTGAACATTTTGTAAAATGTTACCGTCGTTGATTCTTGTGTAGTGTTGGGAGAATTTTCAGAAATGACTTTAACGTACTATTGTATTTTCGAATAATTCGAATACATGATTTTCAAAAATCTTTCACATCATAAAATATTTTTTTTTCAAAAACCAATACGATTTCTTTTTCAAAAATATATAGTGAAAGATGAAAAATCTCACTCGATGTAAAGTTCAAACTCGGATTTGGAAATGCTAGAGTATGTAGGAATGGTTTGATGATCTTGCATGGTTAACTTGTTGGTTGTTAACGGTGATGGTGATGAGTAAAGGCATGACGATTTTGATAACGCCGGTTACAAGGAATTATTATTCTGGCAAATGATTTCAAATGAGGCGGTTAGAGTATGTTGATTACAAGTTTTGATGAAATAACCCGAGGTACTAAAAGTACTTTTAAAGTTTATTTTGAATAACATACAAATCCAATGATTTTCAAAAGATTTTCTTTAAAGGGATACCTCGTGGATTTTCCTTGCGAGTTGTTATTGGTTACCTTATGTGATATGTCATGCTAAGTTGGTACTTTAGCATATTTATTTTTGCGAAGTGGTGCAATCGTATTGAGTGAGAATCCGCTTAGTATGCCGAGGGACAGCGGGCGCGACCGTGACCGCGGTACAGTTGGTTATGGAGACTAGATGCGGGACCAAGAGGATATGGCCGGGAAGGTGATATGATGTAATGCCCGCATTTTTCTTCTTCTTCTCGTTTCCGTTTCGTTCGACCGTATTGAGGCGATTGTGTTTGTTAATGCTTCTGACTTTGTGTTGTTTCTCTCATTTGTCATTCGAGCGAGTTCTGATATTGTTCCAAATTGATGTACATATCGTTGTGATCTTTCCAAGTTCGGATCGATTTCTTGTGAACCGTGTTCGAAACTAACACCTCGTGGTTCCTACAAGTTATTGATGTCTTGATTTGAGGTATGTACTTCAAAGGTTATCGTTGTTGTTCGATCATTGCTATTCGTTCGTCGTTGTCCAATCATTATCGTTTGACCTCGAAATCGTGATTATTGTACATCTGGGCCATTTTGCGATTTTCATAAGTGTTGGGAAATTGTCTTCGTATTTGATCTTCCAAATCTGTGAGTTATTGGAATTTCATACCTTTCAGCGTTGGGATCATGACTTGATTTTTGTATTTCTCGGTTTTATCAACCGCAACGATTCATGCTCGTTGCTTTTCGTAAGCATTCTTGCGTATTGAATCGGATCGTAGTGGCTTTATACTGCATGGAGTTCTGATGTGTTGTCGAGAGTCGCCTTGCTTTTGTTTTAAGTTTCGGGACGAAACTTATTTTTAGGGGGGTAGAATGTAATACCCACGATTTTCGTTCCGGTTATTTTGGATTTTTTTTTGGATATTTCCCGGTTGTCGAGTTCCGGTATTATTTTCTCGACAACTGATTTTGGCGTCTAAGACCGTAGGTGATGATTTGTTATCCGTTGTTTTCTTTTCGGACCGATGATGTTGTCCCCGAGTATTTTGTCGTGTTCGTTCCGTGCGATTGGAAAATCGAGTCGTCGAATCATGGTGGTCGGACACTAGCCGGACGGTTGGGGACGGTGGCCGGACGGCTGCAGGCACTGGCCGGACGAGTGCAGGCACTGGCCGGGCGGTTGCGACAGGAACCGGCGTAGCGCACGCTACGGCCGGAAAGTAGCGCACGCTACGGCCAGGAGGCAGCGCACGCTATGGCCGGTTGGCTGCGCGCTAGTCGACCGAGGCGATAGGGCGTAAAGGTTACGATCGGGAGATCGGGCAGTAGCGCACGCTATCACGGACATCTGCAAGACGCTACGGCCGGCCGGTAGCGCCGCCACGTCCGCCGGCAGCGCACGCTTCTGGCCGGCCAGAGCGCACGCCACGGCCTCGGGTCGCAGACGCTACTCGGACGAGCCAGGAAGTCTCTGGAATGTGGCTGGGCCGACAGCGCACGTGTTCAGCGCATGATGGCGGGCCCGGCCGAACATTCTCGACCATGACCGCCCGCTAGCGCTCGCTAGCTCGGCAGTCTAGCGCACGCTAGACTGCACCAGTATAAATATTAACGAGCAGTCCTGTTTGCACTCATTTTTCATTTTCTCCCTTTCTCTTCCGCGGCTGGGTCATTGGAGATCATGAAGGCATGTTATTATACAACTAATCCACGAAGTTTTGGAGCTCATATCATCGATTAATCACTCCATAACATCCTTCAATCCAGCGAATCAAGGTTAGTTTTCCTAAAATCCTAGTTTTGGGAAAATTGGGGGTTTTGGTTGTTTTCGCCCGTTTGATCCGTGATAACTTATAATTGTGATGGATTGATGATTATTAAGTCATATTATACCAATTTCCTTGTTGATCCATGGTTCGATTGTTAAAGATTCTTCGTTTTGTTGAGTTCCTAATCGGTGCCTTGAAGGTGTCCGGTGAAAATCCTTAGAGGGGGGTTTTGGGCGTTCTACGATTATTCTTCCTCGTACGATCGTTGATTATTGACGGTATTATGTTAGGGTCAGGTTCCTTGCGAAGAACTTGAGTCGGAACCCTTCCGTTCGCGGTTTTCTGATCGGTAGTGTTACCGTCGTTTTCGCCGGAGAGTTGGGGACGTTCGAGGTTTTCCGGTTGAGCCATGTTCGTCGGAGTGTCCGGCATCGACTATCGAGGCAAGTATCTTGCCCATACATTACGTGTTTTGTGAATATGATGGTTGAAAGTTGACGATACGTGCTAAACGAATTGTTTACAACCATTTTTCTAAAGAATCGGTATATTTACAATTATGGTTTTCTTAAAGGATGAATCTTGTGTTCGAGACTTAATGTGATTATTTGACTATGTGTGTTAGTGTTGAGTATAGGAACTCCCTACCTTCGGATGATGTCATTATGTGTGAATATGTCGTCGGTAATTGGTGGTTAAATCCTTTTGTTATGAATTGTGCGTGGAATCATGTGGTTATCGGTAGATACATGAGTTGTGTGATACGGGTTGTGTCGTTCGGTGTTGTTGACATAAATGTGTTTCTTTGTGGATAGTATTAATTCTGGGTCGTGAGTATATGTTAGAATAATATGGCCATTTTAGCAAAATACCTCGACTATATATATTGTGATTGACTCTTGAGGATTGTGGTTTTGGAAATGTGAATTAATGAGAGTTGAAAGGTTTTTTTCTCGGGTACTCTCACTCGGGGATTGACTCGACGGGGTCACACGGGGACCTGGTGGCTTAGCGGCTGGACCGGGTCGCGAGAGTTACTTCGAGTGGGCATTCTCACCTGGGGATTGCTCGACGGGGCACACAGGGACTTGGTGGCCTTACGGCGGGACCGGAGGGCTGGACCGGGTCGCGAGAATTGCCAGAGTGTTTGTACTGTTGATTAATTGTGATATGTACGGAGTATCACAATGCTTGTTGCTCGGAGTCGAGAGACATTATATATCGAGTCTTGGTGTTTGGCTAAAATGGCATAAAAATAATATGTTGTGTGTAACGTGTCGTTGGAAGTGAATTGAAGTGAATGAACGGGTCGTGGACCCTGTATTGATGATTGAAATGGTTGGGTCGTGGACCCTGTGTTTTGCGACTGGAATGAGTTGGGTTGTGAACCCCGTGTTTTGTTAATCGGATTTGCATTTTTGGAAAATGAATATTGGGGCGGTGACCCTAAGTGGATTTTGAAGAATTAAGAACTTTACTATCGCAAATGTTTTCGAAAACTCCCGAGATTTGAAAATGTTTTCAAAGTGCTTTCTTGTTTCGGTTTCTACTTTCAAGACTTGAACTACTTTAATTATCAAATAGCTCGGGAAGTCTTTTGTTGTATTCTCGGAATGTGTTTTGTATGGCTCGTATTTGCACTTTATACTTGTACAGGCAAAACAGTGGAGTTTTGCTAACCCCCGAGTATTCGGGGGTGGATGTCTGTTTTTGCATCCAGGTACATGCAGGTTTGGGAGCAAAACACAGGATCGGCGCGAAGGATGATGGAAGGCGAACGATACTAATCATACGAAGGCCAGTGTTGGATACTGATCGATCCGAGTTTGTGTATGGTCTTTCTTCTGTCATACTTTTGGTTTGTGAGTGTATTTTACCCTTGTGCAGTGCAGTCGAGATGGAAATGTGTATTTTTGACTTGTATGTTAGTGACGAAAGACCAAGTTGGTCTACGGATTTGGTATTTTATCATGTCGGTATGTAATTTATTGTGTAGTCTTGATGTCTAGCCTGGTGGATCCTCACGGAGAGGGTCTGCGGCGTGTAATATTCCCGGTTTGATTCTGGGGGTGTTACAGATTGCATTTTTGGGTTGATACTTGCAATTGCGTAAGAGTTGTGTTAACTTTGTTGTATTGATGTAGGATCCGTCGCACAGATCCATCCTGCCCGCCGATGGTGTTGGATTTCTTAGCCAGCCGATCTCCTCGCCAGGCCTGTGACATCCCGCAATACGTCAGCAAGGCCGCTTCTGCTCTGCCGAAGGCCTGGACGACCGATCTGGATGCGATCGCTCGTCAGCGATCGGGGAGTACGATGCAGGTTGTTCTCGCCCTTTCTCTCCAGACGGCGACCATGGCTGTCCAGGCTGCGCAGGAGTTTTAGGGGCGGCCTTCCACTATTCGTCTGCAGGCGGATCTCGAGGCGGCTCGGAAAGAGAACGCCGAGTTTGCCGATAAGATCGTGGCGATGGAGAAGGACTCTTTGGAGGCAGCCAAGCGGGCGAGCCACGAGATTGAGCTGGCGAAGAAGGAAGTCGAGTTGTCTCGTTTGGCGGTTGACCGATTCCGGGACAGGATGATGAATGCCGTCCGGGCAGAGAAGGTTGCTGAGGAGGAGGCCGATCGCCAGAAGGTGACGTTGGCTCGGTTGACTAGCGAGCTGGCGGAGTCGAATGAGAAGGTTGCTGCGAGGGAGGCCGAGCTCCAGGGGTCGCAACAGGCGATGTCGGAGCTGAAAAGAGAGGTTGAGGCGACCAAGGCTGACCCTTTTCAAAACTTGGAGTTTGTCAGCGAGTTCGCCTATTATATGGCGTTCGCCGACTCGATCCGAGCAGCTAAGAAGGGAGGTTTGGAGGTCGGGCCTCTTGCTGAGAACTTCAAGGCGTATGCGTTGGAGCATCCTCTCCATTCAGCTTTCTCCTTGCCGATCTTGGATCTTGCGGACATCGGCGTGGATTTGAGCTGGTATCCGACTCCGACAAATCTTGCTCATCCCGACGCTCCGGAAGATGAGGGGACCGCACCGGATGCTGATGGCGAAGGCCAGGCAGGGGCCTGAGGCACTTCATTTTTGATGTTTTAGCTTATTTCCTTGTAATTCGTAGCTTTCTTTTGTAGCATTTAGGCCTTCGGGCGACCATGTACTCTGATCTTTTCAACTAATGAAATGAACGTTTGATCCCCTTGATTATTCGATTTGAATGATTGCTATTTTTGAGTCTTTTGCTTGACTTTGTACAAATGTGTGAGGAGAGATCGTTGCGAGGGTAGTTCCAAATGAATTGATAAACTCGTAAAGATAACTTTTACAACAAATTCGATCACTGCACAACATCTGAAAATTGACGACCTCCGTATGTGGTTGAATAGGGACGATCGTCGTATAGGTAGTCCGCACTCTTCCCCCTTGTTTTTATTCGCTTAGTGCAAGTAAGGGGATGAAAATAATTCGTTGAGTGAGCGGTCTTCAACTTTGTCGAATCCTCGAGGACGGTCGTCCGTCGTGAGGAACCGTGCACGATCGCGGAGTTCGAGGGACCGACTCCCTGATCATGTCTTGATGCGCGAAGACATTGAGTGTCTCGTGACTCACTTTATTATGAGGGTCCTCTGTTAGGCTGCGCCTCGCCTCGTATTTAAACAAAGGGCGTGCGGTCTCGGTCTAGAGGAGTCCTTGCGTGGGGCAGCGTCGGATGATTCAACTCCACGCCCGCGGCTCGTTTAGCTCTGCTTCCACCTCGGCCCACCATGAAGATGGCGAACCTAGACGGTGTACGTTGAGACGGGGGTTGTGGCACGTCGCATTGTCCGGGTTCACCATGTTAGATGATGAACCTTTGAGGGCGAGCGATCGTGTCCACTGATTAATTTTGGAGGGCCCTCAGACTACGTCGGCCTCGTATTTAAACGAAGGGCGGACGATCTTGGCCCAAAGGGACCTTGCATGGCCTAAGCAGTCGGTTCCATCGACCACCAGGATCATGGCTGCACTCTTCCACCTTGGATCGTCATGTAGATGCCGACCTTCGACGGTGTACGTTGTGCGGGGGAGGCGATCTCGTGCTTTAGTCCATCATGTTAGATGGTGAACTGTAGATGGCGAGCGAGTCCTACAGTTTCTTAAATAAGGAGGGAGATCGGGGAGACTTCCGAGGTCCCCTTCTCTTGATTGAAGCATGTAGAGACGGTCACCGAGGTTGATCCAGGGGTCGGCTCGTATGAGCTTTCCAGCCTGTTTTGTGTTCGACTCGGACGATCGTGTATAGAGATTGATAGGGGCTTCGGCTAAGCCAATAAGCTGTCCAACTTGCCCTCCTCGAACAATCTCCAGAGCTGTTTGAGGAGGTCGCGGCATTGGTTGGTGCTGTGGCCGGGACTCTTATGGTAGGCACAATATTGATTGTTGTCCAGGTGACCGTGGTCCCTTATCGCCTTTGGATTTTTGAGCTTCTCGTGCCCCTTGATGGCATAGAAAATATGTGCCGGAGTTCGGTTGAACGTATGGAGGAGATGGGCTTCCATGTCCTCGCACTACTACAAAAAGGGGTTTTAACGACGGTTCTGGAAGGGTTTCTACGACGGTTTTGGAACCGTCGTAAAATCCACCGTCGTAGAAAGTGGGCACATTTTACGACGGTTTTAAAACCGTAGTAAAAGTTCACGTTTTATATCGGTTCTTCCAAAACCGTCATAAAGAATATACATTTACATCGGTTCTTCCAAAACCGTCATAAAACATTCACATTTTACATCGGTTCTTTTTAAAACCGATGTAAAAATATTTACATTGTACATCAGTTTTGATACGAACCGATGTAAAATGTCATATGTTTTATGGAAGGTTTGGCACCCCGACCCCAACCCGAATCCTTCAAGGCCCAACCCGAAACCCACTCAGACCCGACCCGACCCGAACCCGCACCTGAAATAACAATATATTGCACTTTGTCACCGTAATGATTCGAACCCTCGACCTTGGGGTTGGGGAGTCAAGTCCCAACCACTAGGCTATAGTTATTTGTTTGAACACTTTATATTTATATTATATTTAAATACATTTTGGTATCTACCTTTTAAATAAAAATAAAAAAATTAATTTTATTCTTTTTGTATTATTTTGGAAAAAATGATTTTTTTAGATTGTTTTTTTATTTTTCATTTATTTTATATTTTAAAGAATCATCGTAAATAAAAATACATATTTTTAAGAAAAGGATTTTATGACGGTTTTAGAAGAATCGATGTAAAGTTTTTCCCTTTTTATTATTTACATGGGTTATTCTAAAATTGATGAAAAGTATTAATTTTACATTGTTTTTGGAATAACTAATGTAAATTAACCTAATTTTAATTTTTACATCGATTATTCAAAATCAATGTAAAATTACTATTTTATACATCGGTTTTGGATTATCAATTTTATTCTTTTTGTATTATTTCGAAAAAATGATTTTTTATTTTTATTTTTTATTTTTCATTTCTTTTATATTTTAAAGAATCATCATAAATAAAAATACATGTTTTTAAAAAAAGAATTTTATGACCGTTTTAGAGAAACCAATGTGAAATTTACCATTTTTATTTTTATTCCAAAACCGATGTAAAAGTCTTAATTACATCGATTTTGGAATAACTCGTGTAAATTTATCGTATTTTTAATTTTTACATCAGTTATTCTATAACCGATGTAAAATTAATACTTTATTTCATATCGAATTTGGAATCACTTATGTAAATTACAATATTTAAAATTTTACATCGGTTGTTTGTATAATTGATGTAAAAGAATAATAATTTTACATCGGTTATTTGAACAACGGATGTAAAAATAGTAATTTTAGTTTTTACGTCGGTTGATTTAACAACCAATGTAAATATATAAATTTTACATCGGTTATTTGAACAATCGATGTAAAATATAATAATTTTACATCGGTTATTATAACAACCGATGTAAAAATAGTAATTTTAATTTTTAGATTGGTTATTTGGACAACCGATGTAAATATATAAATTTTACATCGGTTATTTGAACAATCGATGTAAAAATATAATAATTTTACATCGGTTATTTGTACAACCGATGTAAAAATAGTAATCTTAGTTTTTACATCGGTTATTTGAACAACCGATGTAAAGTATAATAATTTTACATCGATTATTTGAACAACCGATGTAAAAATATAATAATTTTACATCGGTTATTATAACAACCGATGTAAATATAGTAATTTTAATTTTTACATCGGTTATTTGGACAACCGATGTAAATATATAATTTTTTACATCGGTTATTTTAACAACCGATGTAAAATATAGTAATTTTAGTTTTTACATCGGTTATTTGGACAACCGATGTAAATATATAATAATTTTACATCGGTTATTTGAACAACCGATGTAAATTGACCAAAATTTTATTTTTTACATCGGTTTTATTTGATAACCGATGTAAATTGACCGTATTTTTAATTTTTACATCGGTTTTCGTTAAACCGATGTAAATTGAGCGTCGTAAAAAGTATATTTTGTAGCAGTGTCGAAGGCCTTGAGATCTCCGGGTGGCTTGGCGATCGCCTTCTTTACTTTGGCGATCCCTATCTTCTGGACAGGAGGCGGCGTTTCCTCGCCTAGGTGGAGAGTGAGTAGCCTTTGCCTGGCCAGAAAGTTGGCAGCTTTAGCGCGGAAGATCGCGTAGGTTGGGGGAATATCCTTGGTGAGATGTCTAAACATGGGAGAATGACCGTAGAATCCCCCCATGACCGAAAAGAGAGCGAGCTCGTCACTGACGGGTTCGCCGGTGAGGATGATTTCGTCTACTCGGTCAATGTAATATGCGTCGGTTTCGTCTTTCCCCTGCCTTATTTTCATCACGCGGTGGGGGCCTTCTGGTCTGGCGACCTTGGTGGCGAAGTATGACGTGAAGTCATTTGCCAGTTTCTTAAAGGAGGTGATTGATCGCGGTGGTAGTGAGGCGTACCACCTATGGGCCAGCTCGCCCAATGTTAACGGGAAGATCCGGCACTTGGTTGCATCAGATGCCCCACACCCAGTCATGTAGATTCGGAATTTACTCAGGTGGGTTTCGGGGTCTGATCTCCCCTCATACAGAGGTATTTTGGGAGGAGCGATCGTTGGTTGTATGGGGGCAAGCTCGATGTGGACCGCGAGTGGCTCGGTCGGCCCGGTGATCTTTTTGCTAGCACTTGCCCCAGTGTCCAAGAGTGCTTTCATCTCGTCGAGCTGGCGTTGTATAGCGGCCATCTCCGTGGCCTGACTGCTTTCGGCTCGGCGCTCGGAGCGGGAGCCAAGGCGATTGAGTACTGATCCCCTGGCGATCGGGGCGGGAGTGAGATGGCTGACCTGCGTTCTGCTGTGAGGTGGGTAGGCCGAACTCCTGGTGACGGATTCGGATTCCGTCTTTTCGTGGTTGGAAACAGAATGCCCCGGTCGCCAGGATGGGTTGCGCCTCAAGCAATTGAATACGGATCCATCCGGTCGTGCGAGAGCCTTATCTCGCGAATTGGGGCTTTCTGACGATCGCTCGCTCAGTAGCCCGTTGAATTTCCGTTTTCCCATGCGGCAGACGATCGAGGGAGTTATTGCAAGCGACGCGCATGCTCTCCGCCCCTCTAGGATGGCCATGGCCTCCTCGATCTGTTCCTCGGTTTGGAACTGGTCGAGTGAGAGGTTGGGGCCATCCCTCAGGTGCGGGATCGAGAGTCTCCCGTTGCCGCGGCTTCCCCCGGTCGTCGGCTGGGGTTCGGATTGAGCCGGTATATGGTGTCCGGCGGTTCGGAGAGTGGCTTTCTTTGATGTACCGGCGGATGTCATGATTCTAAAGGTTTTCTTTGAAGCACAGTGAGTGTCACTTCAAGTATATGCCCCGAGAACAGTGAGTGTTCTTCGGGATGGTAGGAATGAAAATTTGAGGGTTAGATGCCCCTTCCTCTAGCGCCAATTGTTGCTACCCAAAATATTATCCGGAGATAGATATTGCTGGAATGGATGGGATAGCAAACAAATGCGAGAACACTTCCGTGAGAAAGATAAATAACACAAGATTTGCCGGGATTGTTAGTCCCGGGCTTGAATGCTCTCGCGAGATATTATTAATACTAATATTCGGGGATACAAGTACTAATGTAAGAATGCAATTACAATGAGTGTAAAGATTCTTGTTATCTTAGCTAGTGAGCGTGTAGATTGCTGGAAGAACCAGATGTGATGCTCTGTGAGTTCTTGTAACAAAGGGTGTGAACAGTCGCGGCGGTGAGAGATCGACAGTCTCTCCCGACGAGTATTTGCTGGATGCTTGAGTTCCTGGGCTTATGAATCTATTGGAATCTGCCTTGTGGAGACTTCTTGCCTCTGCCGATCGTCTTCTGGACGAGAGATTCAGAGAGAGAAGTCCTGAGATGGATTCCGGTGAGAAAGCCGGGAGCTTGATGATATGTGAGTTCTTCAGTATTTCCGTGAATGAATTCGGAATATAAGTGAATGAGTTCTGAACTATTCAGAACCGTAGGTGAATGAATTCAGAACCTTTTTCCAGTAGGAGGAGGTTCTCTATTTATAGGACTTGGATACGCCGGGCGATCATCTTTTCTGTATTATAATAATCGGGCGATCGTCTTTTAGCACATGGGCTTGTTCCCTTAAAGTCCGCAGCTGCTGCTGACAGCCAGCTGTACGATCCAATGGGGATCCTGCACGCGTCCTGAGTAGATGTCGCGGGCGGTCCCACTGACAACTTTCGGCGCGCCTGCCGGTAGGTGAGGTAGGTGACAGGCTGTGGTCAAAGGTCTTGTCTGTCAGCAAAGATCTTGTTTGTCAGCGCCTTTTGTGGATCTGCACGTGGGTGCTGTTCTGAGATCCAGTCTTCGATGACTTTACCGGGCGATCGTATCTGTTCGGAGCGTAGGCCGATTGTCCTTAGCCGGACACTAGAGTCGATCGCCAGATGCCAAAGGGCGATCGCCTTGGGAGTCGATCGCTAGGTACCTGATGGTGGTCTGGTTTCTTCGATTAGGCGAGCTAGCTATAGTTTGACTGGTGTTGACTTGGTCGCTCGGCCTTATAGTCGATCGCCTGTCGGGATGAATAAATCTTGACACAACAGTTAGCATCGCCCGCACGCAAAAAACCTCCTTCGCGGGTCAGAGACTCCTTGAATACTATCGCCTTCTCACCCTTCAGATCCTTCGAGAGTATCCTAGGTCTAGCTTCTCTAACCCTGCTAACAACACGACCTCTCATGGATAAATCCATAGCCAGCAGCCGGTGTTGAGAAGCACAGTCCTCGCTCCGGAACACCTTGCAGTCCACGCATGCCCTAGCATCCCGATTGCGCAAAAGAAGGTAGTCAATTTGCGTGTTGTGCCCTCCACTACTGAAGGTGATGAGGTGCTCAGCTCTCTTCTGAAAAACAGAGTTAGCAATTACCAACTCATGCGCAGTGGCAAACTCCAACAGTGCGGAACCTCCTGCATTCCTAACTCCGAAGCCGAAACCCCCATGCGCACTATGATAACCATCCACCCCCTCACCAATGTGCCCATTGAAATCGCCCCCCAAAATAATAAATTGATCGTCCGGAATACACCCGACCAACTCATCTAAACAGACCCAAAAGGCTTCCTTATCAAGCTCACCCAAACCAACATGTGGAGCGTACGCACAAACCACATTAACCACCTTCTCCCCAACCACCACTCTAACGGACATAATCCTATCATTGCACCTCTTCACTTCCACGACGTTGTCCTTAAGCTCCTTAGAAAAAAGAATGCCCACACCATTGCTCGAGTTAGCAAGGCCTGAATACCACAATTTATAGCCGTTTACCTCCCTGGACTGCGCCCCCTTCCACCTAGTCTCCTGAATACAAGCCACATCAACCCTTCTATTACCCAAAACATCCAAGGATCAAAATAAATATGGAACCGAGTACCACGAAAATATGTTGCTCATATGGAGAGAAGCTTCCGTTCAAGAATCAAAGCAAATATGGAACCAAGTACCCACGTAAGACTTTATTAAAGTTCTCGTTTTTCAATTCCTCTCTTTTGGGAAATTTTCTTTTTGGGGAATTGGGTATTTGGGTTCTTTAACTCCCACGCTACTTTGCGGTGGATGAGACTATGAGAGGTGGTATCACTCTCGTATGTCGAAGTAAACTGTGTGACGGTCCTGGGGGAGTCACAGATAATTGTTGAAAGTCGATATTTGTGGTTGTTGCATACACCACGTTTTGGGTGCGATTTGATGTCGCCGTTTTGTCGATTTTAAACCAACAATTGAAAAAAAAATGAACATTGTCGGTAATGGTAAAGTTATGACTCGTTCATGATTAGTCACAGATTTGTGACGTACAAATGGGACAAACATCGATTGCGACGGATATGTCGTGGTTAAAATCAATTTGTGACGGAATTGTCACGTTGAATTGAGCGACCACCACGTTGGTCTTGACCCAATCCCATACTTGGAAAACTCCATCTTTCATCCTATTAAAATAAAATATTGCATGTGGGTGTAGTCATGCACCGTCTCCTTGCAATAAGATATATGAAAGAATGTACGAGTAATTCTCATGAATTTTAACATGTAAAGCAATGGCATATTGCGTTAAGTACATGAATTCGTTGACCTCGATTAGAGTTCGTATGACTATAGGTCCGAATATTTTTCCGAGTATTTGTAAAGGCATGTGCCTTATACATTTGACTATGTTTAGTCGATCCTATTGGATGGTCAAGACAAGTTGGTTATGGTATATTCATTATGTCTCATGGTTCAAAATGCTTAATTATGATGCACCGCGTTGTATCTATATAACATGGCTATTATGACGTATACTTGCAAATTGAGAATTAAAATACTTGCTTGATTTGATGCACTTTGGTGGATTTTGTCTACACTTTGATCATGACTAGGTGCATCCTCCTTGGTATTTGTTTATGCTTTGAAAGTTCAAACGGAATTAGTGGTTTTTAAACAGCCTTAGCTGTACCGACATTCCTACTTTCTCTGCAAGTCTACCAAGTTGGAGTTACCAAAAGGATCATTAGTCGAGATAAGAAATCGAACACCATGATGCGTTTAAACGCACATATGGCTGTCATTGCCATGTTTTTGCATCAACACTTATGCCATTGGATATGGTCTCAACCTTGTTTTCTCACTAAACTTGGGAAATACTAAAGCAGCCAATTAAAACATGCACTGTGATCTGAGTTTAATGATCCGTGTGGTACACAATATATGGATAGAAAGATACGGAAGTCTAGTTTCCATAACATCTAACCGTTCGTCCATAGCCTTCCTAACAAGGGAGTTATCGCTGTTTTAGTGAACAAAGGTCAAGCTGCGCGGAATTTTATTTCCAGCGATTGTGCTAACTTTTGTCCCAACCAACTTGGTTCCCATCTTGAATTTGCAAGTGGTCTTATGACAAATATTTTTCAACCTCTTTTTGGCCGAATTTGCCATAGATAATACAGTTTTTGGTATGCGTTGTACGCTAAACTATCATCTTTCAAATGTTGAAAAACAGTTTCCTTGGGGAAGGAATGTCGATCGTGTGCATGGTAGTATTACACCATGCTAGTATTACACCCCTATAAGAAGGTCGATCGTGTGCATGGTAGTATTACACCATGCTTGTGTCGTAATTTTGCCCCTTAGGCATATAACTTTGCCATGTTATGCACTCAATATGATAGATCATTTTGATCGTATCTGGTATAAAATCTCTATGTTGTTAGAGTGTTCGCTATGCTCATATTTGTAAAATTTTGCAAGCGAAATTGAGTGCGTATTAAGCTATTTTCAAGGAACATGGTATTTTTGGATTTCGGTTTATAAATCCATTGTGACTATGATGACTAGGTCATCACAATAAACGAGTGGTATAATGCTCAAGTTGTTGAATGCCGAATGGCGTTTTCTAGTCACATATGTTCCGTAACAATTGAACCATGTTATGACTCGATATGCCAAAATGTATCACTCATAGCATCTCATTGTGATTTGTGAGAATAAAATCTTATGCATCACTTGTATTGGATATGTGATAAGAAAAATATTCATGAGTCAATATGGTCCGGCTTGCATCGGTTTTTGTAACCAGAAGATGTATTGGGACATTGACATTTAGGCTTTAATAGTCCGGAATTTGGACAGTTTGATGATCCATATACCACAGTATTGTCATGGACATCATTTTCTTTGAACAAAGAAACTAGTTGGATCAAAGACACCAAAGTACGTTGGTGGAGTCGTGAGCAGGGCTCATGACCAATGATGATATTTATGTCATCCGCGTCTTGCTTTCATAAGCATGTGTGACGCCAAAGACCCCCCCGATGATCCTTCTTAGCCATGTTCATTTAATAAAGCCTATTCTTTGGCACGATTAGGAGATGACACCCTCCTATGCTAAAGAGAATAATGTAGCGACTCGCATAAGCATGGTACTGAGTCCTCCCTTTTCATCGAGTCCTTATACATACATGATCATAAGTATTAGCCTGGGTGGATTATGATGCTATGATGGTGTTCACAAATGGTCGTACTCAAGTGATAACATTTATATGTTATGTTGTTCCTTTCACAATGATTGATAAGTTGATGAAACCTGAGTTATGTTTGTCCAACTTGCGGACCAGTCATTGTAAAGGTCGGTTAACCCACTTTTTAGACTAAGTCTTAAAGTGAAATTTTAACATATACTTCCTAACATCCAAGGCTACATTCTCACAAATTTTGATGCAATTTGGAGACTTTGAAGGAGGTGCACCACTTAAATGAAGTTTTCACATACCACCAGCCGTCCCAACGACCAGTTCGATGTTATTTCGACCGGTTTTTGACCACAAGGTTGATGGTTTGGGAATCCTAAACACTCGTTTATACATGCTCACGAAATTTTGAGGTGTTTGGGGCTGGTGAAGGGAGTGAACTCTTCAAGAAAGCATTAGAGGTTCGATAAAACCAACGGCCTATCATCGGTTCAATCGTTTCTTTATGTTCGATCCCGGTGGTGCATGGTGGCGGTTTTGTTGAATTCTCAAGACCAGTAGATACGGCTATCTAGCATAGGTCAACATGTCATATTCACCTATACCTATCATCATTCAAATACTTAGTTACGAGTGTAACAGTATGCATTTTGTTAACTGGATATTGTTAACACTGAAAACCTTTATCGTCCACATATTCATGTGCCAAAGTGCGTTACCACAACGCATTATGACGGGTTATAAATGATGAATATGACATGCGCTATCACTCATAGTCCGCTTAAAATATACCTTGGCAGACGATCTCGTAAGTCAGTTTGATGAGCCAGTCTTCCCGTCGTTAGGGGGAGATGCGAACGATCATGTTCGAGTAGAACGACTTGGAATTGTCGTAGTTTGTCCCTACTGTGCCTCACCAAGTTCCCTAAAGTGAAGAGATTAAATACATGCTGCAAACATGTCTGCAAGGATTGTGTCCGGTCATGGACGTTCGTCATCTATAAATGGTGATATGGTAACACCACAAATTGTGGTAGATGTTTTGTTACTAGGCCGTGGATCTCATAGAGTATTGGGATGCCACTTGGTTCTATAAATACTCTCGCTAAGAATGTATGCGAGCTTGGTACATGAAACTTGATCATATGATCAAATGAACTCATCCGTCTCATGTGATTCTGGATTATAGTCATTATTGGGGGACGCCTCAATGAATGTCAATCCATAAAGAGTACTCTATGAATAAAGCCGGTTCATGAGGACGTGGAATGTGAGTTTGATCGAACTATACTTCGTTGAAAATCTACAACGTTGTAGCCTTGGCCTAAAATGGAAACATATGCGATTTCAGTATAAACAAAGTGATAGCCCTTTGTTGAAGTGGTACCGGCACTCCAAAGATAAGATCTATCCGTATACTTTGTTAAAGCGAGTGAGAGAAAGAGTTAAACTCACCTCATGGCGCGAGGTTTCTCATGAACGAACTGGAATCGACTACGATGACACGAAACTTAGTTGTGCTATCGTAATGGATGTTATAGCATCCACTATCTTTTCAGTTAGATAGTTTCCCAAAAACTGACGTGTAGCTTGTGGTTAAATCTTATCTTAGTGGGGAACTAAGTTAAGTGATAAAAAGGATCTCGTGGTGGATCAGACTCAAATCAAGTGGCTCCTGACCACGGAGCGCGTCGACAAGTGATTGTCGGGAACGCATACTAAGTATATACTTGATTTGGAAGAGATATGAAGCTTTTGCGTGTAAAACTAAGGGTTTATAGTGATGTACTCTTGTGAGACTAAGAGATTCCGCTAAATCCAAAGTTAAGAATGAAAGAATCTTGGGAACACTTGATGATGCGTATTCATAAATCGGTTTAAGGCAATCTAAGGGACGGTTTCCCTAAGAGACGATAAAGTAATGCCTATATGATTCCCAATGACTAGTCGAAGTCATCATCAGACTTGGCTCACTTAAGTGATGATGCAGTCTTAAGAGAAAAGTACGGTATTATGTACTCATGTTTGACTCAATGTACTCATTCGTAATAATCCGGTAAAGCCAATGTGACGATGGCCTAGGATGAGCTCACGCAATGTCTGTGATTGACAAGAAGCTTGAAGCTCGCTCTATCTCGATAAAAAGGACACTTGAAAACCGATACCCGAATCTGCCCAGAATGTGTTGGTTTATCTCCCATATGACCTATAGGGCAGCTCACTTGATGGAAAATGGTGAAATTGGTGCCATTGGAAAGGTTTGTGTCTACTTTCCAAGGAAACCAACCATTTGATCACATCCATCATGTTGAGTGACATATGACTATTGTTGCAAAGTAGGACAGGATATGTCCGGTAATTTGTTGAGTCAACTTCGATAGAGCTTTGTGATCTGCTCAGGTCGATCTAGGTTACGTACTGTATGTGAATGAAAAGCTATGGATGTCTAGTTTTCATAAGTTCTTACATTTTCGTTGATACCTATTGAATTGAAGAAGTTATGACTAATTTGGTGCATGGAGGTCAAGACTTTGGAAAACTTGATAAGTCTTTAGTGACTCTGCACTTTGGATGTGTCGCGCTCTTTTTGTCCTTAGACCAAGGTTTGTTTTTTCCCATTGGGTTTTCACTTGGTAAGGTTTTTAACGAGGCGACCTATGAGAACATCCATACAATGATGCGTTGTACTTCTGTTCAACTTAGACCAAGAGGTATTTTTCCCACTGGGTTTTTCCTTGGTATAGTTGTGAGGGAAACTTGGCATCCGACTCCTATGATTTGAGGTACTCATCAGGGGGAGTCGTTATGTATACATCAGGGGGAGTATACATGACATGTTATCTTGGTGCGTTGCATTCTTTTCCTCATCAAGCCTTTATTTTTCCCATGGGGTTTTGTTTTGGCTTGGAATAGGTTTTTACGAAGGCAAAATCTTCTGCACCATTGTTGTATTAGTGCTCGACACAGGGGAAGTGTTCCGGGAATTATTATTCCCGTGATGTGTCTTACCTAATACTGATTGTAGATACATAGATGGAAGGTTCTAGATCCTTCTAGAGGTAGTAGGATCCTATTAGATGTCTTACCTTATCTAGGAATCCTATGTATGGAAGGACTCTCATTGTAATGCCTATATAAAGGCCCCTGTATCAGTGTTATGAATACAATTGATTTGCTGTCTTCACTTTTCTCTCAAACAGGTTCAATTTATCGCCCGATATTTAAAGATGACAAAATATTCCGAATCCAATAAAAAATTCCATTCCCATCCCAAACTTGATAGGTAATTTTTGTATCGACTATGTCAATGGGGGTAGGAAGAGGTATAGGTTAACACGCTCTACTCCCGCCTCAGCTATGTCAATTGAACAGGAACATGTATTGATCACAGCGCCCTGTCCCCGTCAGCATCCTGCTTCCATCCCTACCCCGCTACATAAATATATTAGGTATAAATAGTATTTTTTTATTTTAAAGTAATATTAATTTAGGTGTAATAGATGGTAATCTATAATAGAACTAATAAAAATAACACATAAACTCTATCATACGATATATTTATATTTTTATTAAAATATTAAAATATATAAATTGGAAATAAAAATATTATTAAATTAGTTACATTCAAATAAGGATCCCGTAATGCACCGCCTCGCTACATATCTAGTTCTACCCATTTTATTCATGTTCGATTCGACACGATGCAGAATGGGTAGATGTGGCCATGAATCGTGCCATGCCGGGCTTGAGCGGACTAGGCTGAGGTTTGCCGACCTAGGACCGGTCCATTGATGGGACGGGCGGGTTGGGCCAGACCGGGCCGGACCGGGCCGGACCGGATCAGTCTCATTTATAAAAGAAATATGAGTTTTAAAAAATCTATCTCAAATCTAAATAATCTATTAATATTAAATTAAAAATCAATTAAAAAATCTATTTTGAATTTTTAAAATAATTATGTTAACATTAATTGAAAAAATCAAATTAAAAAAGTTGTTCTGATTTTTTTTAAAAAAAACTATTAACATTAAATTAAATATCAATATAAAAATGCATTTTGAATTAAAAAATCTATTTTTGTTTCAGGAGAAAGTAAACGACTGGAAATACGAGTCAATTGTATTGATAACAATGAATAGAGGGGCCTTTATATAGGCATTACAATGAGAGTCCTTCCATACATAGGATTCCTAGATAAGGTAAGACATCTAATAGGATCCTACTACCTCTAGAAGGATCTAGAACCTTCCATGTATGTATCTACAATCGGTATTAGGTAAGACACATCACGGGAATAATAATTCCCGGAATACTCCCCCTGTGTCGAGCACTAATACAACAATGGTGCAGAAGATGTTGCCTTCATAAAAACCTATTCCAAGCCAAAACAAAACCCCATGGGAAAAATAAAGGCTTGATGAGGAAAAGATTGCAACGCACCAACATAACATGTCATGTATACTCCCCCTGATGTATACATAACGACTCACCCTGATGAGTACCTCAAATCATAGGAGTCGGATGCCAAGTTGCCCTCACAACTATACCAAGAAAAAACCCAGTGGGAAAAATACCTATTGGTCTAAGTTGAACAGAAGTACAACGCATCATTGTATGGATGTTCTCATAGGTCGCCTCGTTAAAAACCTTACCAAGTGAAAACCCAATGGGAAAAAACAAACCTTGGTCTAAGGACAAAAAGAGCGCGACACATCCAAAGTGCAGAGTCACTAAAGACTTATCAAGTTTTCTAAAGTCTTGACCTCCATGCACTAAATTAGTCATAACTTCTTCGATTCAATAGGTATCAACGAAACTGTAAGAACTTATGAAAACTAGACAACCATAGCTTTTCATTCACATACAGTACGTAACCTAGATCGACCTGAGCAGATCACAAAGCTCTATCGAAGTTGACTTAGTAAATTACCGGACATATCCTGTCCTACTTTGCAACAATAGTCATATGTCACTCAATATGATGGATGTGATCAAATGGTTGGTTTCCTTGGAAAGTAGACACAAACCTTTCCAATGGTACCGATTTCACCATTTTCCATCAAGTGAGCTGCCCTGTAGGTCATATAGGAGATAGACCAACACATTCTGGGCAGATTCGGGTATGAGTTTTCAAGTGTCCTTTTTATCGAGATAGAGCGAGCTTCAAGCTTCTTGTCAATCACAGACATTGCGTGAGCGCATCCTAGGCCATCATCACAGTGGCTTTACCGGATTATTACGAATGAGTACATCGAGTCAAACATGAGTACATAATACCGTACTTTTCTCTTAAGGCTGCATCATTACTTAAGTGAGCCAAGTCTTATGGTGACTTCGACTAATCATTGGGAATCATATAGGCATTACGTTATCGTCTCTTTGGGAAACCATCCCTTAGATTGCCTTAAACCGATTGATGAATACGCATCATCAAGTGTCCCCAAGATTCTTTCATTCTTAACTTTGGATTTAGCGGAATCTCTTAGTCTCACAATAGTACATCACTATAAACCCTTAGTTTTACACGCAAAAGCTTCATATCTCTTCCAAATCAAGTATATACTTAGTATGCGTTCCCGACAATCACTTGTCGACGCGCTCCGTGGTCAGGAGCCACTTGATTTGAGTCTGATCCACCACGAGATCATTTTTATCACTTAACTTAGTTCCCCACTAAGATAAGATTTAACCACAAGTTGCACGTCAGTTTTTGGGAAACTATCTAACTGAAAAGATAGTGGATGCTATAACATCCATTACGATAGCACAACTAAGTTTCGTGTCATCGTAGTCGATTCCAATGCGTTCATGAGAAACCTCGCGCCATGAGGTGAGTTTAACTCTTTCTCTCACTCGCTTTAACAAAGTATACGGATAGATCTTATCTTTGGAGTGTCGGTACCACTTCAACAAAGGGCTATAACTTTGTTCATACTGAAATCGCATATGTTTCCATTTTAGGCCAAGGCTACAACGTTGTAGATTTTCAACGAAGTATGGTTCGATTAAACTCACATTCCACGTCCTCATGTACCGACTTTATTCATAGAGTACTCTTTATGGATTGGCATTCATTGAGGCGTCCCCCAATGATGACTATAATCCAGAATCACATGAGACGGATGAGTTCATTTGATCAGATGATCAAGTTTTATGTACAAAGCTCGCATACATTCTTAGCAAGAGTATTTATCGAACCAAGTGGCATCCCAATACTCTATGAGATCCACGGCCTAGTAACACCATCTACCACAATTTGTGGTGTTACCATATCACCATTTATAGGTGACGAACGTCCATGACCGGACACAATCCTTGCAGACATGTTTGCAGCATGTATTTAATCTCATCACTTTAGGGAACTTGGTGAGGCATAGTAGGGACAAACTACGACAATTTCCAAGTCGATCTACTCGAACATGATCGTTCGCATCTCCCCCTAACGATGGGAAGACTGGCTCATCAAAGTGACTTACGAGATCGTCTGCCAAGGTATATTTTAAGCGGACTATGAGTGAAAGCGCATGTCATATTCATCATTTATGACCCGTCATGATGCGTTGTGGTGACGCACTTTGGCACATGAACATGTGGACGATAAAGGTTTTTCATTGTTAACAAAATCCAGTTAACAAAATGCACACTGTTACACTCGTAACTAAGCATTTGAATGATGATAGGTATAGGTGAATATGACATGTTGACCGATGCTACATAACCGTAGCTACTGGTCTTGAGAATCCAATAAAACCGCCACCATGCACCACCGGGATCGAACATAAAGAAACGATTGAACCGATGATAGGCCGTTGGTTTTATCGAACCTCTAGTGCTTTCTTGAAGAGTTCACTCCCTTCACCAGCCCCAAACACCTCAAAATTTCGTGAGCATGTATAAACGGGTGTTTAGGATTCCAAAACCATCAACCTTGTGGTCAGAAACAGATCGAAATGACATCGAACTGGTCGTTGGGACGGCTGGTGGTATGTGAAAACTTCATTTAAGTGGTGCACCTCCTTCAAAGTCTCCAAATGGTACCGAAATTTGTGAGAAGGTAGCCTTGGATGTTAGGAAGTACTCGTTAAAATTTCACTTTAAGACTTGGTCTAAAAGTGGGTGAACCGACCTTTACAATGACTGGTCCACAAGTTGGACAACCATAACTCAGGTTTCATCAACTTATCAATCATTGTCAAAGGAACAACATAACATATAAATGTTATCACTTGAGTACGACTATTTGTGAACACCATCATAGCATCATAAGCCACCCAGGCTAATACTTATGATCATGTATGTATAAGGACTCGATGAAAAGGGAGGACTCAGCACCATGCTTATGCGAGTCGCTACATTATTCTCTTTAGCATAGGAGGGTGTCATCTCCTAATCGTGCCAAAGAATAGGCTTTATTAAATGAACATGGCTAAGAAGGATCATCGGGGGGGTCTTTGGCGTCACACATGCTTATGAAAGCAAGACGCGGATGACATAAATATCATCATTGGTCATGAGCCCTGCTCACGACTCTACCAACGTACTTTGGTGTCTTTGATCCAACTAGTTTCTTTGTTCAAAGAAAATGATATCCATGACAATACCGTGGTATATGGATCATCAAATTGTCCAAATTCCGGACTATTAAAGCCTAAATGTGTCAATGTCCCAATACATCTTCTGGTTACAAAAACCGATGCAAACCGGACCATATCGATACATGAATATTTTTCCTTTTCACATATCCAATACAAGTGATGCATAAGATTTTATTCTCACAAATCACAATGAGATGCTATGAGTGACACACTTTGGCATAGATATCATCGAGTCATAACATGGTTCAATTGTTACGGAACATATGTGACTAGAAAACGCCATTCGGCATTCAACAACTTGAGCATCATACCGCTCATTGATTGTGATGACCTACTCATCATAGTCACAATGGATTTATAAATTGAAATCCAAAAATATCATGTTCCTTGAAAATAGCTTAATACGCACTCAATTTCGCTTGCAAAATTTTTATAATCATGAGCATAGCGAATACTCACACAACATAGAGATTTCATACTTGATATGATCAAAATGATCTATCATATTGAGTGCATAACATGGCAAGGTTATATGACTAAGGGGTAAAATTACGACACAAGCATGGTGTAACACTACCATGCACACGCTCGACCTTCTTATAAGGGTGCGTATTTTGGGCTTCCCCAAGGAAACTGTTTTTCAACATTTGAAAGATGATAGTTTAGCGTACAACGCATACCAAAAACTGCATCATCTATGGTAAATTCGGCCAAAAAAGAGGTTGAAAAATATGTGTCATAAGACCACTTGCAAATTCAAGATGGGAACCAAGTTGGTTGGGACAAAAGTTAGCACAATCGCTGGAAATAAAATTCCGCGCAGCTTGACCTTTGTTCACTAAAACAGCGATAACTCCCTTGTTAGGAAGGCTATGGACGAACGGTTAGATTTTATGGAAACTAGACTTCCGTATCTTTCTATTCATATATTGTGCACCACACGAATCATTAAACTCAGATCACAGTGCATGTTTTAATTGGATGCTTTAGTATTTCCCAAGTTTAGTGAGAAAACAAGGTTGAGACCATATCCAATGGCATAAGTGTTGATGCAAAAACATGGCAATGACAGCCATATGTGCGTTTAAACGCATCATGGTGTTCGATTTCTTATCTCGACTAATGATCCTTTTGGTAACTCCAACTTGGTAGACTTGCAGAGAAAGTAGGAATGTCGGTACAGCTAAGGCTGTTTAAAAACCACTAATTCCGTTTGAACTTTCAAAGCATAAACAAATACCAAAGAGGATGCTCCTAGTCATGATCAAAAGTGTAAAAATCCACCAAAGTGCATCAAATCAACCAAATATTTTAATTCTCAATTTGCAAGTATACGTCATAATAGCCATGTTATATAGATACAACGCGGTGCATCATAATTAAGCATTTTGAACCATGAGACATAATGAATATACCATAACCAACTTGTCTTGACCATCCAATAAGATCGACTAAACATAGTCAAATGTATAAGGCACATGCCTTTACAAATACTCGGAAAAGTATTCGGACCTATAGTCATACGAACTATAATCGAGGTCAACGAATTCATGTATTTACCGCAATATGCCATTGCTTTACATGTTGAAATTCATGAGAATTACTCGTACATTCTTTCATATATCATGTTGCAAGGAGACGGTGCATGTCTACACCCACATGCAATATTTTATTTTAATAAGATGAAAGATGGAGTTTTCCAAGTATGGGATTGGGTCAAGACCAACGTGGTGGTCGCTCAATTCAACGTGACAAATCCGTCACAAATCGATTTTAACCACGACATATCCGTCGCAATCGATGTTTGTCCCATTTGTACGTCACAAATCCGTGACTAATCATGAACGAGTCATAACTTTACCGTTACCGACAATGTTCATTTTTTTTTCAATTGTTGGTTTAAAATCGACAAAAACGGCGACGTCAAATCGCACCCAAAACGTGGTGTATGCAACAACCACAAATATCGACTTTCAACAATTATCCGTGACTCCCCCAGGACCGTCACACAGTTTACTTCGACATCCGAGAGTGATACCACCTCTCATTGTCTCATCCACCGCAAAGTAGCGTGGTATATAAAGAACCCAAATACCCAATTCCCCAAATAAAAAATTTCCCAAAAGAGAGGAATTGAAAAACGGGAACTTTAATAAAATCTTACGGGTACTTGGTTCCATATATGCTTTGATCATTGAATGAGAGATTCTCTCCATATGAGCAACATATTTCCGTGGGTACTCCGTTCTATATTTACTTTGATACTTGAACGGGATAATAAATATGGCTTCTCTCCATATCTTGCACATCATTATGAGCAACATATTTTTCTATATTCATGTAAAGCATAAACATAGTTAGATTCATAAACATACAAGTTAATGATAAATGAATCATGAATTAAGAAAATAGAGAGTTGAGAAACGCCCGAAAAGGGCTACTGGGCTCGATAATCGGCCGACAAAGGACTCGGGCGCGGCGGTGCAGCAGCTCGGTATTGGATGAGGTCGGATCTCCAAATTTCTTTATAAAAATCATACATTCGGCGTGATTCAGTACGCATTACTACTTGGAATCTGATCTTCACCGTTGAATATACAGATATTTGTGTTGGGAAGTTGCTGTCAAAATTTCACACCGATCCGACGGTTAACGAATCAGGAAATTCTCGTTTCTCGTTTTTTTCTTTCGCGTACAGTTTCATCGAGAAATACTGCTCCGAATCAGATCTTCACCGTTAAATTTGTAGTTCTTGCTACACGGGTGAGAGGGTAAAAAAAATCTGATTTGTTGGCTGTCGGGTCGGCAGGTTGCAACTGGGCCGGGACAGCACTAGAACCGGGCCAGACTGAGGTAGCAGCGGGTCGGGTCAGCCAGAAGCGGGTTGGGCACGGGCGTTCTGAAATCTGGACTTGCGAACGGGCTCGACGACAAGCCGGGATCGAAGCAGCGGGCCGATATAAAAAAACGCGGGCCTAAGGGAACTGGTGGTTCACGGAGGTGCTGGAAGGCGAACTGGCCGCGGATGGCGTCTGACTTGGAGGTCGGAATCAGAGGTGATCGTCGGTGAGGTTGGGGTCGTACGGTTGAAACGCCGTTGGAACGCGGTGGTGGGAGTTGATGGCCGGCGGCGTAGGACGCAGAAGAGGCCAGCGATCTGGTTCGCTTTGTCGTTCGGAAGGTGATTGATCGGTGTTGCGACAGAAAGACGATGGACAGTGGAAACTAGGGTTGCGAGAATCGACGGACGCGGCGGCTGGAGTTCTAATCCGTGCGGCTGGAGTTCTAATCCGAGAAAAAAAAGGGATCTTCATGAGTTCTGATTTTTTTTTTTTATCAGACTTTCTCTGTTCGCTCGGTGGAAGGAGGAAGACGGCAGATCTGTTCGAGAAAGACGACGGCTGTTCGTGAGGAAGAGAGCGGCTAGGGTTTCTCTGGTTCGATTTTTTTTTCGGAATTTTTCAGAAAATCGGGAGGGATTTTTCTGTTTGCTCAGTTGGGAACTACGTGCTGATAACGTGTTTGAGGAGAAAAGTAAAGACAACAAATCAATTGTATTCATAACACTGATAGAGGGGCCTTTATATAGGCCTTACAATGAGAGTCCTTCCATACATAGGATTCCTAGATATGGTAAGACATCTAATAGGATCCTACTACTTCTAGAAGGATCTAGAACCTTCCATCTATGTATCTACAATAAGTATTAGGTAAGACACATCACGGGAATAATAATTCCCGGAACAGAACCTACATTGTGATTTTGTTTTGTTTTGTTGGCGTAATTATTGCAAATTGTTATAAAAAAACAGAAAAAAATAAAAGGGAGGTTAGGGATAACTAGTATTTTCGCGAGCAGTTCAAAATAAGAGAGTTTGGAGAAGATAAATTTGTCAAATAATTAATTAATTTGTTGAAACAATACTAATATAAAAGAAATAACAATTTTGCAACAGTTCCAACAAGTTCCTTATTTTTCGTGAAAATTACACCATGTCGACAAATATATAGAAACCGAATCATGCAATATCTAACTGAAATTCAACTAATATTTCAGTTCATTATCGATACATAATATAATAGTTCATTATCACTTCTAGGGAAAGAGGGCGGCGCGACCTGGGTTCCGTTAAGTTTATTAAGGATGATTTGGGTCAAGTATTAGTGAACGATGTGGCTATTAAGGAGCGGTGGAATAGATATTTTATCGAACTTTTCAATGAGGCTAGAGGTAGTGACTCGGTGGTGCAAGGAGTTAGTCTATCTTCTGCTCGTTCGTTTAGTTCCTGTGAGAGCATCAGCAAGGAAGAAGTCAAGGGTGCCCTAATGAAAATGGGTAGAGCTAAGGTTGCAGGCCCGGATCAGATCCCTATTGAGGTGTGGCTTTGTCTGGGGGAAGTCGGAGTTCAGTGGCTAGCAGAGCTGTTCAACATCCTCCTCAGATGCTCTAAGATGCCGACAGAGTGGAGGCATAGTATTGTCGTGCCTTTTTTCAAGAACAAAGGCGATGCTCAGAGTTGTTGTAACTATAGGGGTATTAAACTCCTCAGTCATACTATGAAACTTTGTGAAAGAGTGGAGGAATGTAGGGTTAGAAGAGAAGTTGAGATCTCAGAGAACCAATTTGGCTTCATGCCGGGGAGGTCCACGACTGAGGCCATTCATCTCGTCAGACGCCTTATGGAGAAGTTTAGAGAGCGGCGTAAGGACCTCCATATGGTGTTTATAGATCTAGAGAAGGCTTATGATAGCATTCCACGCGATGTTATTTGGAGGAGCCTAGTAGAGAGGAGGGTGTCGTTGCCGTTCGTTAGGGCGATCCAAGACATGTACTCTCAAGCTAGGACGTGCGTTAGGACCACAGTTGGTGACACCCAGTTTTTTCCGGTTGAGATAGGGCTACACCAGGGGTCGGCGCTAAGCCCTCTTCTCTTCGCTCTAATCCTTGACGTCATTTTGCGAGGGATTCAAGATGGCATCCCGTGGTGCATGCTTTTTGCTGACGACATTGTGTTAGTGGCGGAGTCGAGGAGGGAGGTGAACTCGAAGTTGGAGCTTTGGAGGGCTAAGTTAGAATCCCAGGGCTTGCATGTGAGCCGGTCTAAGACCGAGTATCTCTGGTGTAACTCTAGCGGTGAGGCCAACGAGGAAGATGTTGAGGTAATGATTGCGGATCAGATCGTACCCCGTACGGATAAGTTCAAGTATTTGGGTTCGATCATTCAGAAAGAAGGTGAGTGTGAAGATGATGTCACGCATCGCATCAAGGCGGGGTGGCTAAGGTGGAGAGCAGCGACAGGGGTCCTGTGCGACAAGAAAGTCCCTCTAAAGTTGAAGGGTAAATTCTATAGAGCGGCAATCCGACCTGCAATGTTGTATGGCTCCGAATGTTGGGCGATGAAGAAGTCGCTTGAGAGCAAGTTGGAAATGGCTAAAATGAGAATGTTACGTTGGTCGTGTGGTCGCACAATGTTAGATAGAATTGCGAACGGGGTGTTCAGGAACACGCTGGAAGTGGCGCCCATTTCAGCGAAAGTTAGGGAAGGGAGATTAAGATGGTTTGGCCACGTCCACAGGAGGCAGGCATCTGCTCCGGTGAGGAGGTTCGAGAGTTTAATGGTTGTTGGGGAGAGGAGGAGAGGCAGACCGAGGAGGACGTGGGAGGAGCAACTGAGATTAGATTTGAAGGCCTTAAACCTTTCCGAGACCATGATTGTTGATAGGTGCGCTTGGAGGCGCCAGATCACAGTTGTGGATTCTTTTGTAGGGAGCGGTGCTGTAGTTGAGAGCCTCAGGGTTGGGTTCTCTCGGTTAGCTTTGACCTAGAGCATTGCATTTTTACTTTTATTGTATATTTTATCCTATTGTCTTTGCGTGTGATGTATTTTTGATAGAGAGCTGTGCGCAAAGCCAACCTCTCTTTTGTTAGAGCAGCGTTCATCGGGAGTGAAGTAGCCAAATTCCGCTTAGGTAAGTCCCATGTGGATCAAGCCATGGGCTCAGGTATGGTCTCGAGCTTTTTCGAATCATATGTTTTCCTTTGTATTTATCACACAAGATTCTGCTGTGCACTAAGCTGGGGGTCTTCACGGAAACAGTCTCCCTACCGTAATAAGTAGGGGCATGGTCTGCGTACATCTTACCCTCCCCAGACCCTGCTCTGAGCGGGATATACTGGGTATGTTTGGTTTGGTTTGGTTTGGTTTTATCACTTCTCCCAAATGACAACGCATAAAAATACATACAAATAAATATGTATATGATCAGGTAAAATAGTATGAAATGAATATCTAAAACCATCGATGCTTGATAATTTTCATTTTGTGTAGGACTGCATAATGGATTGGGATCCCGTGCAGTGCACAACACCATGTTGTGCACTGCCGCGCGTCGGATGGGACACGCACACACACACACCCGTGCGGGTGTGTGTGATTGGACGGCAGGGATTGCACAGCCCTCTGCAGCCACTGCAGAGGATCCCTGCCCCTGCATAATCTACACCACCTCCCACAAGATCAATCTACATATTAGGAAATGATTTAATTATACAATAGAACAAATAAAGCTCGATCAGATATGAAGACGAAAATATTAAATATATATATGAAGAAGAAATATAATCTAATTTTTTTTTTTTAAATGGGTAAGGCTCTGTTCTTTTGGATCAATGAATCAATCGAATCAATCAATGGAATCGAATCGAATCGAACTAAATCGAATCGAACTAATCGAATCAAATATATATTAAGGGTAAATAATAATAATAATAATAGTAAATAATAATAATAATAGTAATGTTTAACAACAACAACGATAATAGTAATATTATTAGTAATAATAACAATAATAATAATTAAGATTAATAATAATAATAATAATAATAATAATAAGAAGAAGAAGAAGAAGAAGAAGAAAAAGAAGAAGAAGAACTGAGCTGAACTGAACTGAACTGAACTGACCTGACCTGAACTGAACTGAAAAACTGAAAAATAAGTCCAAAAGAACAGGGCATAAGTGTTCCAAGATAATAGAACATAACAAAAGAGATTGAGTTGCAATACGCTAAATATTATTAACGTCTTTAACAACATTTGCAGTCATATTTGTCGGCTTTTCATCATCATCTATACTTGTTGTTGCCCAAAATATTTATCCGAAGATTAATACTGCTGGAAGACGGACAACAAACAACAATTTGCGGGAGCACTTCTGAGAGAATATGAATAAACACAAGATTTGCCGGGTTTGTTAGGCCCGGGCTTGAATGCTCTCGCGAGATGTTATTAATACTAATATTCGTGGATACAAGTATTAATGTGAGAAATCTAAATACAATGAGTGTAAAAAGACTCTGTTAATCCGGCTCTTGAGCGAAGCTCGGTGTTCTTCGTCCCTGCCGATCGTCTGCTTGATGAGAGAGGTCGGGAGAAATAAGTACCGAATGATAGCTGTTGCCAAGAGTTGGAGATAGCCAAGTGCTGTGTGAAATCTCGTGGGAATGCAGAGAATGCTTGTTCAGTGAGGAAAAATCCCATAGGAAACCGAGAGCAGGGTGTTTTGAGAGTCAGAATCTCCGTCTTTGGACAAGTGCTGGGAGCCTTGTATATATAGGGGCAGCCGAGTCTTGTCTTCAGGCGGGCGATCGCCTTCCGGCCATTATAATAATAGGGCGATCGTCTGCCGGCCCATATTATAATGGGGCGATCACACGGGCTGTCGGCCTAAAGTCCAAGGTAGATCTTTGGCGCTTGCCTAAAGTCGAGGCTACAGGCGCGGCCGGTGGCGGTCAATGAGGAGCCGGACGCGTCCGAGTCACCGTCACATGCGGCCCTACCGACAACTTTCGGCGGGCACATGTGGGGTGGACGGATCTTGTGGTGTGGTCAACGATCCGTGAATTGCGGATCTTGTCTCGGCTCTTGCACGTGGGTTCAGTCCTGAGGCTCGGCCTTTGCCGACTGGATGGCTATCGGCATGATGCGGTCGTCTCTAGCTGGTCACTGTGGGTCGGCATCGGTCGGTCACCAAGGGTCGGTCGGCAGGTGCCGAGAGATGATCGTCCGCTTGTCGGTCGCCAGGAGTCGGTCGCCGAGTACCGAGAGACGATCGTATTTGGTGTCGATCGCTCGGCACCGGGACTTGTCCTGGGACCTTCGGTTGGCCGATTTATCTTGTCTGCTGGGCTAAGGCTTGGTCGCGTGGTCGCTGGTCGGCAGTTCTACCTTGGCTGCTCGGCAGTGGCTAGGTCGCCCGATCTCCGAGGCGATCGCCGGTCGAAGAGTGTAATTCTCGACACAACAATTGCCCCCCAGCTTGCTCCTATGTTGAAGACATGAGGCGAGGTGGTTCTTTCTGGCGATCGTGTAGGATGAGGACAGGCGATCTTGCTGAGCTGACTTAGGATTCGGATTTGGGCTATCATGGTCGATTGGCTAGCTATCTTTCGGTCTTGTACCTGCAAAAACAACATTGGCCGATCCCCCTCGGAAACTTGATGGTTTCGCTTGTTTGAGGAATCGTGCACAGTCGCGGAATTCGATGGACCGACTCCATGACCGTGTCTTGGTGCGCGAAGACATTGAGTGTCTCGCGACTCACTTTATTATGAGGGTCCTCCGTTAGGCTGCGCCTCGCCTCGTATTTAAACGAAGGGCGAGCGGTCTCGGTCTAGAGGAGTCCTTGCGCGGGGCAGCGTCGGATGAATCAACTCCACCTCCGCGGCTTGTTAGCTCTGCTTCCACCTCGGCCCGCCATGGAGATGGCGAACCTCGACGGTGTACGTTGAGACGGGGGTAGTGGCACGTGTCGCTTTGTCCGGGTTCACCAAGTTAGATGATGATCCTTGAAGGCGGGCGATCGTGTCCACGGATTAATTTTGGAGAGCCCTCAGACTACGCCGGCCTCGTATTTAAACGAAGGGCGGTCGATCTCGGTCGAAAGGGACCTTGCATGGCCGAAGCAGCCGGTTCCATCGACTACCAGGACCATGGCTTTATGATGTGCGGTGGAGGCGATCTTATGCCTTAGTCCGTCATGTTAGATGCTGGACTGTAGATGGCGATCGTGTCCTCCGGGTTTTGGTGATGTAGCGTGATGATCGGCGATCGGACTGGAAGACTGGCGATCTTCGCTCGGCTGCTGATCGCGTTATTCGTAGGTCGATTATCGGCGATCGGGCAGGAGATCGTTTTTCGGGCGCCGATCGCGCTGCTCAGAGGCTAAGGAGAAACCTTTGCCTGGCCAGAAAATCTGCGGCTCTAGCTCGGAAGGCTGCGTAGGTCGCAGGTTGGTTCTTCGTGAGATGCCTGAACATAGGCGAAAAGCCCTGAAATCCTCCTAGGACCGCGTAGAGGGCGGTATCATCACTTACGGGCTCGCCGTTGAGGATGATCACGTCTACCCGGTCGATGTAGTCCGAGTCGGACTCTTCTTCTCCCTGCTTGATTTGCATCATGCGAAGGGGACCTTCTGGCCGGACGACCCTGGTGGCGAAGTACTCCGTGAAGACGTGTGCCAGCTGGTTAAAGGAGCCAATGGACCGAGGTGGCAATAATGTGTACCACCGGTAGGCGAGGTCGTCCAGCGTCATAGGGAACATTCGGCACCTGGTCGCGTCTGATGCCCCGCACCCGGTCATGTAGATGTTGAACTTGTTCAGGTGTGTTTGGGGGTCCGATCGCCCCTCGTACAAGGGTGTTTGAGGAGGAGCGATCTTGTGCTGCACCGGGGCGAGCTCGATGTCGATCGCGAGCGGCTCGCTTGGCTCGGCGATCGTCTTCTTGGCGCCTTCCCTGGATTCCAGGAGCGCCTTCATGTCGTCGATCTGACGTTGCAATGCGGCAATCGCCGTGGCTCGGCCGCTCGCTGATCGGCTTTGGGAGCGGGAGCCGAGGCGATCGTGCACCGATCTTCTGGGAGTCGGGTAGGCCAAGCTCCTGGTGACGGACTCAAACTTCGTCGTCTCGTGGCTGGGGCCGGCCTGCCCCGGTCGCCAAATCGGGTCACTGCCCAGACGATCGAAAATAGAGGAGCCCCGGCTGGCGAGCGCCTCTCCTTGCGGACGAGAGCCTCCTGGCGATCGCTCGGCCAGTAACGCCTTGAGTTTCCGCTTGGACTTCCAGCGGACGGCCGAGGGGGTGATAGCGGGAGGCGCGTCGAGAGCACTCCGTCGCTCCTGTAGGACGGCTATGGCCTCTTTGATCTGTTCCTTGGTTCGGAACTGATCGAGCGAGAGGTTTGGGCCGCCGTCCAGGGACGGGATCGAGCGTCTCTGACCGCGGCGGCTACCCTCCACCATCGGCTGTGGCTCGGGCCCAGGGCCAGGCAGGCGTCGCCGGCGGCAGCGGCTTTCTTCGACGCGGAGGCGGAAGACATGATTTCTGACAGATTTCTTTGAAGCGCAGTGAGTGTCACTTCAAGTATATGCCCCAAGAACAGTGAGTGTTCTTCGAAACGGTAGGAATAAAAATTTGAGGGTTAGATCCCCTTCCTCTAGCGCCAATTGTTGTTGCCCAAAATATTTATCCGAAGATTAATACTGCTGGAAGACGGACAACAAACAACAATTTGCGGGAGAACTTCCGAGAGAATATGAATAAACACAAGATTTGCCCGGTTTGTTAGGCCTGGGCTTGAATGCTCTCGCGAGATGTTATTAATACTAATATTCGTGGATACAAGTATTAATGTGAGAAATCTAAATACAATGAGTGTAAAAAGACTCTGTTAATCCGGCTCTTGAGCGAAGCTCGGTGTTCTTCGTCCCTGCCGATCGTCTGCTTGATGAGAGAGGCCGGGAGAAGTAAGTACCGAATGATAGCTGTTGCCAAGAGTTGGAGATAGCCAAGTGCTGTGTGAAATCTCGTGGGAATGCAGAGAATGCTTGTTCAGTGAGGAAAAATCCCAGAGGAAACCGAGAGCAGGGTGTTTTGAGAGTCAGAATCTCCGTCTTTGGACAAGTGCTGGGAGCCTTGTATATATAGGGGCAGCCGAGTCTTGTCTTCAGGCGGGCGATCGCCTTCCGGCCATTATAATAATAGGGCGATCGTCTGCCGGCCCATATTATAATGGGGCGATCACACGGGCTGTCGGCCTAAAGTCCAAGGTAGATGCTAGCAATCTGCCTAAAGTCCAAGGCTACAATCGGCAGCCAGCTGGGCGGTCCAATGAGGAGCCAGCACGCGTCCGGGGTCACTGTCACATGCGGCCCTACTGACAACTTTCGGCGGGCCTGTCGGCTGGTGGACGGATGCTGACAGGCTGTGGTCAACGATCCGTGAATTGCGGATCTTGTCTTGGCTCTTGCACGTGGGTTCAGTCCTGAGGCTCGGCCTTTGCCGACTGGATGGCTATCGGCATGATGCGGTCGTCTCTAGCTGGTCACTGAGGGTCGGCATCGGTCGGTCACCAAGGGTCGGTCGGCAGGTGCCGAGAGATGATCGTCCGCTTGTCGGTCGCCAGGAGTCGGTCGCCGAGTACCGAGAGACGATCGTATTTGGTGTCGATCGCTCGGCACCGGGACTTGTCCTGGGACCTTCGGTTGGCCGATTTATCTTGTCTGGTGGGCTAAGGCTTGGTCGCTGGTCGGCAGTTCTGCCTTGGCTGCTCGACAGTGGCTAGGTCGCCCGATCTCCGAGGCGATCGCCGGTCGGAGAGTGTAATTCTCGACACAACAATATTATATAATACTTATCCTCCTTAATTTAATGTGGAAGGGGGATTTAATTGTAACTTTTAATTGTAAATATATGAAGAGACTATTTTAATTGTAACTTTTAATGTAAATAAACTAATTTAAATACAAAAGTTATGATAAACATCACAATGCAAATGCACCTTCTAATACACAAGGTGATTAAAATGAACTTTTAAATGATAGTATAAATTACAAGATGGTTAAATTTTAGCTATGAAATCTTAGATACAATCGGTGCATCGCACGGGTTGAATAAACCAAAAACAACACCGGAGCAACATACGGGTTAGTAAAGCCTCATTTCATATAACTAATTACATAGACTAAAATAAAAGGACAGTAACAATAAAAAAACATATAAACTTCTCTAAAAGGCATTTAAATTCTGCCACCTGCTCATTCAACCGTCTGCCCCAACATTACGTACAAAACACGTGCACCTTCTAATACACAAGGTGATTAAAATGAACTTTTAAATGATAGTATAAATTACAAGATGATTAAATTTTAGCTATGAAATCTTAGATACAATCGGTGCATCCCACGAGTTGAATAAACCAAAAAAACCCCGGAACAACATACGGGTTAATAAAGCCTCATTTCATATAACTAATTATATAGACTAAAATAAAAGGACAATAACAATAAAAAAAACATATGAACTTCTCTAAAAGGCATTTAAATTCTGCCATCTGCTCATTCAACCGTCTGCCCCAACATTACATACAAAACACGTATATATTCAACAAAAGATCGTACATCGCACGAGTTAGATAATACCTCATATAATCTAAACTTACGGTCACTTTCTTATTTGTGACCCAAGAAATAACTACACATATTGTTCATGTATAAGGATAGTCTCCTCAAAAACATCTATACAGTAAAGTCTGACTTTAAATTTTATTGATGGTCATTGCATATGACACTGTATCGTTTGAAAAGTAAATAACCGTCTTAAGGGGCGTTTGATTTGAATACTTCAATTAGAATCACAATGGAATCGATTAAGGGGTCGGTTAAATAAATACTAATGTAGAACTCGTGAATATTTCACGGCATAACATAAATTTTTCATAGTAATAGTTATTTTCATTTATTAAAATTTATATCTATAAATCACATATAAGACTAATTTTTAATCTCACCTAATATCCATATAACATATATCGGGGGTGTTTGGGAGTTAGAGGTTTGGCGAGAAATTAGAGGATTGAGCTCATTTAGAGGTTTGACTAGGGTGGTTAGCGGATTTAAGTAGCGGATTGGGTCCAATTCGCTCATTTCAAAAAAGCTACTTGGATGAGCTTTTTCAATTAGAGGATTGTAACTAATGTTATGAAAATACTATTTTGTCCCTGATTTTGATCTTTAAGTTTTAAATTTTACATTAAATATATATATATATTCATGATTATATTTCATTTGTTTTACGTGCAAAAAGGATATATATATATAATTATGAATGTTGTTTATTTATTTTTATTTATTTATTATTCTAACAATTATTAACCTTAAATAGTAATATATATCAATGTCCTTATTAGTCATTTTATATATTGATATAGCTAGCCGCTAGCAGTTATTTCCCAAATACTTTTATACAAACTGCTAATTCAAATCACTAGTCAAGACACATAATTCAAACAGCTAGTCAAAACAACTAACTCAATCTGCTACAGCTAACCGCTAATCGCAAAATAGGGCCATTAATTAATGTGTATTTATTGATTTCTATATTAAAACTTGATATTGATAATTCTAAATTTCCAACAAAAACTTAAAATCATTTTCTTATTTAAATCTCATTCAATTAATTAACCTAACTTTGCTTAAATTTATCCAGTATAAAGATAATTTTCAATAATAATTTATCGAGGTACTCGATAAATATCGTATTCATCAACTGCATAAATACTGTCGATGCATTGATTAGCCCGAATGGCATAACCACAAACTCATAATGTTTGTACCTCATCTGAAAGGCGGTCATCGGAACTTCAGACTCCTTATCCCGATCTCAAATCTATCTTCAAGAATACCGTAACTCCTAGTAACTGATTGAATAATTCATCAATACAAGGCAAGGGGTACTTGTTCTTAATGGTTACTTTGTTTAGTTCGCGATAGTCAAACATAAATGCAGTGAGCCATCATTCGTCCTTACGAGTAAGACCGGCGCATCCCAAGGTTGAGGCGCTAGGTCTAATATGTCCCTTCTTTGACAACTCCTCCAACTGACTTTTTAACTCCTACATTTCTGAAGGTGCCATGCGATACAGTACCTTTGAAATTGGGGCCGCATCCAGCTCTAAATCAACCGCGAACTCGAACTCGCATTCGGGTGGCAGCCCCGACAAATCGTTTGGAAGAATGTCAGGATATTCGTTCACCACAGGAATCAAGAAAAGATCAACCCCTCCGTCCTCCACTTCATAACATATCATCAGTAACTCATACATCCATCCGTAAGGAGTTTTGTCACCTTCATGGCGCTGATTATGAATTTTGACCTCTCCTCTTGTATCCCACTAATGAATGTTCGGTGCCGTTCTCAGCCAGCATTGAAATAATTGTCGTGCGATAATTTATTATCGCCCTATGTATATCAAGCCAGTCATTGCCGATGATCAAATCATCATGGATGATATCCACGACAATCAAGTTCGAAGGCCAAACGCTCTCTGTAATATCACCGGACAATCTCCAACCTCCCGATTCCCCACAATTCTATCCGCGCTAGGTAGTTTAACAACAAAATGCTCGCAAGGAGTCAAAAAATCAATATTCAACCAGCACACACAATTCAGAGAGACGAAAGAACGTGTAGCACCAAAACCAAAAAGCACTCTAACTGGACGAGAGAGGACATGAACGGTACCCGTGGCCAATGTAGCCTCTGGATCATCGGCCCACGACATATTGTAAATTCACGGATATGCCAAACCACCACTGCAAAATCCCCCTCTAACGGGCTCGCCCTGTCCTTTGGCTCTACCAAAACTCTGAGACGACTGACCCGGTGATAGTTTCTGATTAACACTTGGTTTCCTAGGAGCGGGAGCGGATGCCTGGGCCCCAAGTGTCTTTTCTCCCTCAGTGTAAAATGTTGCTTTGTGACCTGTGTAGCCACAATTATAGCACCTTAATGGAGGTAAGCTGCAATTACGGTCGATATGGCCCTATCGTCCGTAGTTAAAACACGACATGACACAGTTGGAAGCACTAGGGTCGGCTCTAAAATTTCAAGTACCACGGAATGATCAGGACAACTTCCCAGCTGGGTAGTTAGATGACTGAGACTCTGCTGATTACCGCCCTTACTTCCAGAAAAGTGTAACACCCCCAATCCATTCAGGAATATTACAGCGCCGCAGACCCTCTTTGTAAGAATCTACGAGGCTAGATACCAAAATAAGACATCATATTAATGCCAACATGGTTGAATAACGAATCAGTAGACGGATTTGGTCTTTCATCAAACATACAATTAAAACTTCATATACATCTCTATCTCAACTCATGCCCATGCAAGAGTCAAAATACACTAACACTTCCACACGACAGAAAATACTACAGTGAAAAGGAAAAATACAATTCGACCAACAGTACCAAGTACTAGCCTTCATGTGATTAGTATCATTTGTCTTCCATCATCCTTCGTACCGATCCTATGGCTTGCTCCCTAAGAACTGCACGTACCTGAATGCAATAACAGGCATCCACCCCCGATTACTCGGTGGTTAGCAAACTGGATTTTGCTAGTCCAAGTATAAAGTCCAATTACGAGCCATACACACCATACTCCAAGAATATAATAATCTTGAATAATCAACAAAACAAACACAACGAAAAACTTCCCGAGATATTTCATTTGAGTAAAATAATCCAAGATCTTGAAAGGCAATAATAAAACAAGTACACAACTTGTAAAGCGTGTTTAAGATCTCGGAAGTTTATAGAGGAAAATATTTAGGATCGAAGAATCCTCGTCTTTTCAAAGACTTAGTCACTACCCAAAGGTTTATTTTTTCAAAATACTAATCCGACAATAAATAACATGGTCCAAGACCCAAACATCCATATCAATCATACGCCCAAAGGTTATTCTCGCTCCATGCTAGCAAGCATGAACCTTGGAGCTTCCACGTGCATACCCGAGTGAATAAACCAATGGTATGTAAATGGAATCACACGTCATCATGACAATAGTCATGCAAACAACTCAAAAATTAGAATTCCGCAACAGACATACAACATACACTCATAGTTACCCTGGCATCGTGCTAGCAAGCACGAACCTTGGGGCCTCACAATGACATACCTGTTTTGGATAACCCATGATGAGTATGTAACATGTCCAAATATACGCCCATAAGTTATCCTGGCATCGTGGTAACAAGCACGAACCTCGGAGTCTCCTCAAGACATACCTGGTTTGGATAACCCTATGGTAAAACTCGACCCGTGACGGATCCCGGAGGTCACAACGAACCCTAACCCGTAGAACATCACTTACAAACGATCACATACCACGAGCAGATATACTTCTCGAACAACATCGAATAGTACCACCTCTTTACAAATGAGTCAGCAAACATTACAACACAACATTGCGCACTCACCAGATGCATACACATTTCAATATACAACCCTTGCCAATGGAAGAGAGCTTTTATAACCGGACAATACCAAGACAATGTATTCCAATTCACAACCACAATATAAAATCCATAAAACTCATTTATTCCCAAAACACACAAGTGTCTTGAAAGAATGCCTTTATTCGAAACTATATCGATTCTTTCAAAAGTTTATTCTAAGCATCCAAGTAAACACATAATCAATTACTAATTATTACACTTATGAAACACGAAATTTATGGGCAAGATACTTACCTCGATAATCGACATGCGAATTCTCCAGAGAACTCGGCTCAACCGCAAAGCCTCGATAACCTAGAACCTCCACGATAAAACAACGACAACATAATTACTACAAGAATAAGGGACAATAACGATGGAAAACACGTCCAAACACCTGAAAGAAAACTCATTGAAATATTTAATCGAACATTAAATGTTCACGGTTACTTAAGAACATTAAAATCATCAATCGGGTTGAACGAATCGAAGATATAGATATACAATCCATAGAACATATTTAACAACTTCAGTTAACACCAATCGATTCATCAAAATTGTATTGAATACGAAATTAAGAACAAATCTCCAAAAAGTCAACTCTAGAGAAATCAAGAAAAATACCTCGACTCGACGAAGAATAATGGATTAGATGATGTTATAATCACCTAAGACCCTCTAAAACACCTTTAGATAGAGCAAAATTGGACAAGAACCCAAACCCTACCCATCCGTCCACCACAAGGAGGAGAAGAAATGAAAGAAAATGAGGAAAAAGAACTGTTGTCCAGTATATATACTGGACACCCTAGCGCGCGCTAGCCGTCTCCTTAGCGTGCGCTAACGAGCTTGAAAAATAACTGGGCATTCTGCCTCAACCCGTTAGCGCGTGCTAATCAATGCATTAGCGTGCACAAATGAGGCAGTCCAGTGAAGGACATAACGCTCTGTCCCTATCAGTTAGCACGCGCTAATAGCTGCATTAGGGTGCGCTAATTATACACTATATACTGTGTAGTCTTGCTATTTCAACCATAACTCTTTCGTCCGGACTCCGATTGACTCACCGTTTAAACTATTGGAAAGCTGACTCAACTCTTTACGACACTGTTCATTTTCAGAATTTTTAGACTTTATAAGTGATGGTGGTGATCTTACAAAGTCAACCTAAATGCACAAAGTTTCTCAATAATGTCAATCTGCAATACTCTTGGCATTTCCAGCATACTATCATTTTACAAACACATTAGTATGATCTCAACACATATCGGTCAACGAGAAAATCATTCTAATCACTCAATAACATAAATATAATCGGCATAAAATGGCAACCAATTCACGATAATCACAAATAAAAATCTCAGGTATTACATTCTACCCCCCTTAAAAGAAGTTTCGTCCTCGAAACTTAAAACAATGAGAACAAGGCAACAACATAGCAAGCAACTGACAGACAGCATCTCTCAAGGACCTCTCAAGTTGATCATGATATTAATGCTGAAGTCCGTGCCTCGGAGGACTCGGCGACCATCTAGAAGAACTGGATTCTGTGCCCATCGAGTCCACACTTGTAACATGTTACTAGCAGCGAAAGACAATGTGCCTGAACATGTCCCGGCACATTACAGTTGAAACACCTCCTGGCCTTACCAGGAGTCAAAGCTGACGACTTGAACTCTCAGTTCCACTCGTCGGACGATGGAGCTTCACTACAGAAAGACCACGGTGTTGCAGTTTACAAAACTCCAACTCCCGAAATGATAGAAAAATCATCAAGCATCCTCTGCTTATTATACTCGGGCATATGCTCAGTCGATGGTAAGTCTAACTCGTAGGCTAATTCTCGAGTCTGATCCTCTCTCAACGTAGTTCAAGTAAATCCCGTCATATACTGGAGAATCTTCAGCTTCATCCGCATGTCAAAATGACCGATCTTATCTTCCTCTTTGTTCACCTATTCCCGCACATAGTTGAGTTGTTTGCTGTAATCGATGATAGCTTGAGACACCGGTACATCTTGCAGTTTTACCAAAACTCACCTTCAATTAATTCATGGAATTCTGTCCACATGATAACATGATCCCGAGGCTTTAATAGCCTCTCACCTGTAACACCCCGAGATATTCTGAATAATTACAGCGCCGTAAACCCTTTAAGTAAGGATTTACAAGGCTAATTAAAAGAAATGTAAATATAATCTGACAGTACCACTGAAATTCAAAATACAGAACCGGTTCAACTGATCCAGTGAGTTAATTCATACAACCATATCGAAAATGACATTATTAAAACACACATACTCGAGTACTAAAGTGAACCAAGAAGACAAATCACAATAACAATAAACATCAACCACATCACTGAGCCATTTCATCGTCATGTCGGTACTGTGGTTGCCTCCCCGCTCTTCGGCTACCTGAACATCAAAACAATGTCCACCCCCGAAGGGGTTAGCAAAACAATGCTAGTACAAGTATCATAATACAAATTTTATCAGTACATTATAAAACATACAAAACGGACTTCCGTCACCGGAATCCAACGATGCGAATCCTCACGATTCCATCAACACAATACAGGGTAATCCAGCGATCCAGCGCCCTCATTATAGATCCCCATGATGATCCCGTCGGACCAACGCATGGTGGAAAACCCATCCAACGATCCAGTGCCCTCAGCATAGATCCCCATGATGATCCCGTCGGACCAACGCATGGTGGACATTCGATCCAGCGCCCTCAGCATAGATCCTCATGACCCCCTCCTCGGGTCATTTACAATATAAACCATGTAATCATGCATACATATATGCATTTCAATATGTCTATTAATACGAACAATTAACCACAAATACCACAAGAAATCAAAGAAATTAATCTAATACTCGACAACATGAACAAAACCATATGCATGATCAAAGTTCCAGTATAAACCAAACTCAACATATGATACTTGCCTCGAAAATGGCAAGAATGAAATACTCCAACAAATGTCACGCGTCCGTATGTCACCGCCCCTCGATCGTCCCCTATGCAAGGCTCGGACCTTGTTCAAAAGAAATAATAAAGAATTCATCTCATGTCGTACGAATGTCTAACAATCTGGTTTACGGCCGCAAGCTCTAAAAATGAATTCTGCCCGAACTACTTAGCGTACGCTACGTACTCTACGTAACGTGCGATAAGCCTGCCCGTTAGTGTACGTAAACGGCGAAGTCTAGCGTACGCTAACTATGTACCGACAATCCTCTCTGATCAGCCGACTGACTCGACTGATGACATAATGTACGTTATGTACCAAACGTAGCGTACGTTAACTCATTCTCGATAGCACACGTTAATATGCCTATCTTAGCGTGTGCTAACCGTGCATGGCAGTTTACTACTGGGCAGAAAACTTGATCTAATGGTGATAAAACCCATGAAATCTACATGTCATCTCCGTGCTTATCATGCTCATACGGTTTGTGAAAGATCTTTACGGATTAAACAACTACGAGATACAAGGATACATATAATCATCACAACACCATAATTCATCTTGATCTTCAAGAAAGTATCCTAAGTTCCATTCATTCTACGTCCCAAAACGTATGATTCCATTATGTAAAAACATAAGAACTTAATGATCTCCATATACTGGTTATAATCGGTTTTGAAGATACATGAATATGCTTAGGAGTTCAAACACTAAAAAGGTTCAACGGTTTATACGATGAAGAAGTACCGAAGCATCGAAAATATCCTTCTAATAACATGATGTTCGACTACGTACGAATTTATCTGACTAGATAATCTCAAAACATGCTCCAAAACATCCTTAAGAATACCACTCCAGTTGGTGAAGAATCACCTACCTCAAAATAGTGAAGAACAAGGAGGAACTTGAAGAAATCCAACACCGAGAGATTGAACACCAATCTCCAATGATCTACAATCTTCAAACTCGAGCTAGGATAATGATATGAGGGGTTTAGGATGGAGAGAGTGACTCTCTATGTCTCAGAATTCGGGTTTGGGAAGTGATGAAAGCTGAAAAAATGAAAAGGTGTGCTGTCTTATATATAGAAAAGGGTTATTAGCGCGCACTAGCCCATATCCATAGCGTGCGCTAACGTCTATACGAAGCTTACTGACTTCACTGTACTCAGCATTTAGCGTGCGCTATCCTCATATCAGTAGCGTGCGCTACCGCGTTGACTTGGCTTTTCCCGAAAGCCGTCCAGGTTCATCCCGACATGATCCGACCGAGATCCGCAGCCGATCTCACCTACCACCCTGTCTCAATCATGCTAACTACGTGTAGCGCGCGCTACAACTCATATGTAACGTGCGCTAGCTAACTCAATTAGCGTGCGCTACAAGTGCACAAAAACGCAAGTATGAACAACTTGCATTAAATCATACGCTCCACAATACAGGATCATGAAATACAGAGAATAATACTCAGATCAAAATGAAATAAATACAATATCACAAGGTTCAGATACACATCAGAAATCTCAGGTATTACATCCTCTCTCCCTAAAAAGAAGTTTCGTCCCGAAACATAAGATGAAAACAACTCTGGATATCTAGCCTTCATACTGTCCTCCGTTTCCCAAGTGGCCTCTTCAGCTCCGTGTCGTGACCATTGTACTTTAACCAAGTGTATTGGTTTATTCCTCAATTGTTTAATCCTACTCTCAAGTATCTTGATTGGTCTCTCTTCGAAGGTGCCATCATTAGCTATCTCGATCTCGTCGAAATCAATAATATGACTGGGATCTGGTATATACTTCTACAATTGGGATACGTGAAACACATTGTGAACGTGATTCAGCGATGGCGGTAAGGCCACCCTGTATGCTAAGTCCCCAACTCTCTCGAGGATCTCAAATGGTCCGATATATCTCGGACTTAGCTTCCCTTTCCTCCCAAAACGGAAAATTCCACGTGTAGGAGACACCTTCAATAGTACGTGGTCCCCAATGTCGAACTCTAGTGGGCGACGACGCACATCTGCATAAGACTTCTGTCGACTCTAGGGAGTCAACAGTCTTTTCCGAATCAGAGCTATCTTCTCCTGAGTCTGAACTATCAATTCCGGTTCCGTCCCGATCAAGTCCGAAGAATCATCCCAGCACAGGGGTGATCGGCATCTTCTCCCGTACAAAGCTTCAAATGGTGCCATCTTAATAGAAGCATGCCAACTATTGTTGTATGTGAATTCAATCAACGACAAGTGCACTTCCCAATCAGTTGACCAATCCAAAGCACAAGCTCTAAGCATGTCTTCCACTGTCTATATAGTCCTTTCGGACTGACCGTCCGTCTGAGGATGATAAGCCGTGCTAAAGTTTAGATCGGTCTCCAAAGCCCTGTGAACCGCCTTCCAGAAGTGCGACACGAAACGACCATCTCGATCTGAAATAATGGTCTTCGGTGTCCCATGTAATCTGACTATTTCTGCAATAAATACTCGTGCCAATCTCTCGGGTCCCCAAGTATCTTTAATTCCTAGGAAATGAGCCGACTTGGTTAATCGATCCACTATAACCCAAATCATGTTCATTCCCGTCTTGGTCCTTGGCATATTGGTGATGAAATCCATCGAGATATCCTCCCACTTCCACTCAGGAATCGGAAGCGGTTTTAACATTCCGGCAGGTCGCTGATGTTCAATCTTAACCTGCTAACAAGTCAAACACTTCGAAACGTACTCTGCTACGTCTTTCTTCATATTTCCCCACCAGAAGTTTTGTTTTAGATCCTTATACATCTTACTACTGCCCAGGTGAATAGAATAGGGTGCGCTGTGAGCTTCCTTCAGAGTTGCCTGTCTCAAAACATCATCATTGGGAACGCAAAGTCGACTCTGAAATCTCAGAACTTCATCATCCTGTATCACGAATCCTGGGGCCTTCCCTTTGTTCACTTCGTCACATAATCGAAGAATCAAAGAATCATCCAACTGCTTAGATTTGATTTCTTCGACCAACGACGAAGTTAGTTCCATCACACACAATTGCCCTTGGACTCCATGCGTCCACACTTCAATTCCTTCACGGATTAGTTCTAGTTGAATGTTGGTTTGGGACGTAAGCGTTTCCAACACTCGAAGAGAAACAAGTTTACGGCTCAGTGCATCAGCCACTACGTTTGCTTTACCCGGATGATAGAGGATTTCCAAGTCGTAATCCTTGATCAATTCCAGCCACCTTCTCTGCCTCATGTTTAATTCTTTCTGACTGAAAATATACTTGAGGCTCTTATGATCTGTAAAGATCTGACAATGAGTGCCGTACAAATAATGTCGCCAAATTTTCAAAGTAAAGACCACAGCTGCTAGCTCCAGATCATGAGTCGGGTAATTAACTTTGTACGGTTTGAACTGCCGAGAAGCATAGGCAATCACCTTATCCTTTTGCATCAACACACATCCTGCACGATTTGAAGCATCGTCAGATACCATGAATCCATCACCCCATCCGTAACGCTAATATAGGTGTCGCCGGTCTCTTCTTAAGTTCATCAAAACCACTGGCATTTCTCATCCCACGTGAACTTTTGAGTTTTCAGAATAAATGAGTGAGCGGACGAGCAATTTTGGAAAATCCTCTACAAAACGGCGACAATATCCAAGCAAGTCCTAAGAAGCTTCGACTTCTTTCACGTTATTAGGAGCTTCCCATTCTAAGATTGCTTCGACTTTATTCGGGTCCACTCGAACTCACACCGATATCACATGCCCAAGGAAGGTTACTTCCCTAAGCCAGAACTCGCATTTGGAAAGCTTTGCATACAGCTGTTCCTTCCTCAAGGTGCTCAAAACCACACGCAAATGCTCGGCATGCTCCTCTGTGTCTTTCGAATAGATCAAGATGTCATCAATGAAAACGACCACAAACTTATCTAGGTATTCTAAGAATACCCGATTCATTAATTACATAAATACCGCAGGAGCATTGGTAAGTCCGAATGGCATCACCACGAATTCATAATGCCCGTACCGGGATCTGAAAGCAGACTTCGGTATATCCGATTTCTTAATTCTCAACTGATGGTATCCTGATCGCAAGTCAATCTTCGAGAATACCCTTGCCCCTTGCAGTTGATCAAACAAGTCTTCGATCCGAGGTATAGGATACTTGTTCTTGATCGTCACCTTGTTTAGTTCCCTATAATCAATACATAATCGGAGGGATCCATCTTTCTTCCGGACAAAGAGAACAGGTGCTCCCCAAGGAGAAACGCTAGGTTGAATGTAACCCTTCTGCACTAATTCTTCCAGTTGCTTCTTTAGTTCATACATCTCGGTTGGCGCCATACGGTATGGTGCTCTGGAAATAGGAGCGGCTCCAGGTTCTAGTTCGATAGTGAACTCCACTTCTCTCTGCGGAGGTAACCCAGGTAGTTCGTCAGGGAATACATCTGAGAATTAATTCACAACTGGAATAGATGAGAACTCTACTCCTTCTTCTTTCTTCATGGCATAACACCAGAATCCGTAACAATCCTGCTTTAGCAATCTCGCTGCTTTCATCGCTTTGATCAATTTTCCTGAGCTTCCCGGTCTCCACCCCTTAAATAAATGTTCAGACCCGTCATCGGAAATGATAGAAATGACTCTCTTTCGGTAATTCAAAATAGCTCCATAACGATTGAGCCAATCATCTCCGAGAATTAAATCGTCACCAAGGATGTCGACTACAATAAGATTTGATAGCCAATCTCTCCCTCCTATAGTCACTGAAAAATCTCTAGTTTCTAGGGTTCCCACAAGTTTCTCTCCGCTCGGTAATCCCACAACATAAGGTTCACAATCATACAAGCACGAGATTTTCAAACGATTAACACAGTTCAAAGATATGAAAGAATGCGTAGCTCCTGAATCAAATAAGACACTAACTGGTTGCAAAAGGATATGAATCGTACCTGATGCAACAGCCGTGTTCTGATCGTTTGACTTCTTCATCTCGTAAATACGCGGAGGAACGGACCCATCGTTGGATGCTTCTCTTTTCCCAACATTCTGTTGCCGGAAACCACTTTGCTGCGTCTGGTTTACACTAGTGTCCTTCGGAACCGGTGCAGGAGTGCGAGAACCAAAATATCGAGTCGCATTTCCACAAAATGTTGCGCGATGTCCTTCCTGTCCACACTCGAAACAGGTCACAGCAGGTGCAAAACAGTCACGTCGAACATGCCCCGCTTTGCCACAGTTATAACATTTCTTCCCTGCGTCTGAAACGGTTGGTGCTGCCTGGAACTTCTTTCCATCTCGAGAAGGATGTGGAGGCCTCCTGGATGAATGAAATGAGGATTGGCCCCTGCGGGGCCCACTACTCTTATTCTTCGTGAAGTTTCCACACTTTCTGCTTCTTTGCTTCAGTTGACTTTTCTACTGCCGCCTCTTTCATATCATAGGCTAATGCTTTGTCCTGATACTGTCGCAAGGTGGTACATTCAAATCCGGACATATACTGCTGAATTTCCGGCTTCATCCGCATGTCAAAATGAAAAATCCTCTCTGCCTCGGTCCTAACCAAGTGGCACACATAAGTCAACTGGTGATTAAAAGTCTTAATCACGTCTGTCACAGATGCCTCTGAATTTTGTGGTGAGAAAAACTCCCGGACTCGGGCCTCTCTAACTGGGCGAGGACAATATTGCGCTTCCATCATTAATTTGAACTCCGTCCAGTCAGCATTATGCTCCTCAGGTCGAATGGCCTCCGACCAATCGAAAGCCTCCCCAGTCAGAAGACACTGGGCGATCGGAACCTTTCTGTCGTTGGGACAGTTAATCCCTGCAAAGATCTTCTCTAACTCCTTCAGCCAGTGATCCCAAGAAAGCGTCTCAGCAGAACCGTCAAATTTCGGAGGGTGCAATTTGACCACCTCAGTAAGCCATTTGTCCCCCCTATTATCCTCGTTATGCTGCTGTCCCATCGTCGTCTGCATGCGATGAACAACCTGAGCAAACTGGTTTATCTGAGCAACCACCTGTTGAAGCACTCCAGGCATGTTAGGATCTGCATTATTATTTGCTGATCCCTGCTGTCCTCCAGAATGGGAATCGGTTCGACTAGCAGAAATCTCTGGGGTAGACGCTGAATCCTCCTATCTCGCATTTCCACGTCCGCGTCCACGACCACGTACGCGTCCACGACCTCCCCTCAACATACTGTAAACACAAATACTCAATATCCAGGGGCAACTTTCTAAAAGAAAGTCCGTCAATGTTCACAAAACATGAATTAAATAAAACGGTAGTATTTGAGATTAGGAAACTTACAACCACGGTCCACACGACGATCCTGGCTCAGCAGTGATGTTACAAACGACCAATAATCAAATAACGTAAACAGACCCAACTAACCCAACTGCCAAGATATCCATGAATCTTAGCTCTGATACCATATTCTGTAACACCCCGAGATATTCGGAATAATTACAACGCCGTAAACCCTTTAAGTAAGGATTTACAAGGCTAATTAAAAGAAATGTAAATATAATCCGACAGTACCACTGAAGTTCAAAATACAGAACCGGTTCAACTGATCCAGTGAGTTAATTCATACAACCATATCGAAAATGACATTATTAAAACACATACTCGAGTACTAAAGTGAACCAAGAAGACAAATCACAATAACAATAAACATCAATCACATCACTGAGCTATTTCATCGTCATGTCGGTACTGTGGTTGCCTCCCCGCTCCTCGGCTACCTGAACATCAAAACAATATCCACCCCCGAAGGGGTTAGCAAAACAATGCTAGTACAAGTATCACAATACAAATTTTATCAGTGCATTATAAAACATACAAAACGGACTTCCGTCACCGGAATCCAACGATGCGAATCCTCACGATTCCATCAACACAATACAGGGTAATCCAAATGATCCAGGCTCCTCAAGATAGATCCCCATGATGATCCCGTCGAACCAACGCATGGTGGAAAACCCGTCCAACGATCCAGCGCCCTCAGCATAGATCCCCATGATGATCCCGTCGGACCAACGCATGGTGGACATTCGATCCAGCGCCCTCAGCATAGATCCTCATGACTCCCTCCTCGGGTCATTTACAATATAAACCATGTAATCATGCATACATATATGCATTTCAATATGTCCATTAATACGAACAATTAACCACAAATACCACAAGAAATCAAAGAAATTAATTTCATACTCGACAACATGAACAAAACCATATCCATGATCAAAGTTCCAGTATAAACCAAACTCAACATATGATACTTGCCTCGAAAATGGCAAGAATGAAATACTCCAACAAATGTCATGCGTCCGTATGTCACCGCCCCTCGATCTTCCCCTATGCAAGGCTCGGACCTTGTTCAAAAGAAATAATAAAGAATTCATCTCATGTCGTACGAATGTCTAACAATCCGGTTTACGGCCGCAAGCTCTAAAAATGAATTCTGCCCGAACTACTTAGCGTACGCTACGTACTCTACGTAACGTGCTCTAAGCCTACCCGTTAGTGTACGTAAACGACGAAGTCTAGCATACGCTAACTATGTACCGACAGTCCTCTCTGATCAGCCGACTAACTCGACTGATGACATAACGTACGTTACGTACCAAACGTAGCATACGTTAACTCATTCTCGATAGCGCACGTTAATATGCCTATCTTAGCGTGCGCTAACCGTGCATGGCAGTTTACTACTCGGTAAAAAACTTGATCTAATGGTGATAAAACCCATGAAATCTACATGTCATCTCCGTGCTTATCATGCTCATACGGTTTGTGAAAGATCTTTACGGATTAAACGACTACGAGATACAAGGATACGTATAATCATCACAATAACATAATTCATCTTGATCTTCAAGAAAGTATCCTAAGTTCCATTCATTCTACGTCCCAAAACGTATGAATCCATTATGTAAAAACATAAGAACTTGATGATCTCCATATACTGTTTATAATCGGTTTTGAAGATACATGAATATGCTTAGGAGTTCAAACACTAAAAAGGTTCAACGGTTTATACGATGAAGAAGTACCGAAGCATAGAAAATATCCTTCTAATAACATGATGTTCCACTACGTATGAATTTATCTGACTAGATAATCTCAAAACATGCTCCAAAACATCCTTAAGAATAGCACTCCAGTTGGTGAAGAATCACCTACCTCAAAATAGTGAAGAACAAGGAGGAACTTGAAGAAATCTAACACCGAGAGCTTGAACACCAATCTCCAATGATCTACAATCTTCAAACTCGAGCTAGGATAATGATATGAGGGGTTTAGGATGGAGAGAGTGACTCTCTATGTCTCAGAATTCGGGTTTGGGAAGTGATGAAAGCTGAAAAAATGAAAAAGTGTGCTGTCTTATATATAGAAAAGGGTTATTAGCGCGTGCTAGCCCATATCCATAGCGTGCGCTAACATCCATACGAAGCTTGCTGACTTCACTGTACTCAGCATTTAGCGTGCGCTACCGCGTTGACTTGGCTTTTCCCGAAAGCCATCCAGGTTCATCCCGACATGATCCGACCGAGATTCGTAGCCGATCTCACCTACCACCCTCTCTCAATCATGCTGACTACGTGTAGCGCGCGCTACAACTCATATGTAACGTGCGCTAGCTAACTCAATTAGCGCGCGCTAACGCTAAGATGTTAGCGTGCGCTACAAGTGCACAAAAACGCAAGTATGAACAACTTGCATTAAATCATACGCTCCACAACACAGGATCATGAAATACGGAGAATAATACTCAGATCAAAATGAAATAAATACAATATCACAAGGTTCAGATACACATCAGAAATCTCGGGTATTACATCACCAGTTAGCGGCATCTCTGTCAAGAAGGTATTGAGCAATAGGTACCTTCCGTTCTTTGGGACAATTAACTCCCTCGAATATCTTTCCCAACTGGAAGAACCAACCATCCCAGTCCAATACATCCGCAGCACTAGCGAAACGAGAGGGATTCATACAAACCACTTCTCGAATCCATTGGTTTGCGCCGATATTTCGGGTTACAGTTGTGTTACGTTGAACCGTGTGGGTCAACTGAGTCATTTGTGTCGCTACTTGTTGCAATATAGTAGAAACACCAATGAAAATGCCATTCCCAACAACATTCTATTGGTCCTGCATTTGATCTCCATGACCATTTGTATTCTGTACCACAGTCACGACCACGACCTCTGCCCCTCGTCATACTGAACTGTTAACCTCTCAGCACAATGAAACACAACATCGAAAAACAATATACCAAAATGCCAAACCAGTACAACATATCCACATAAGGCAACAAATAGCAACACGATAAGAATATCCACTCCGGATAATTATGCGAATACAAAAATTACTACTGCAATAAATGGAACTTACGGTCGTAACTGACAGATCACATGACCGTATTAACCGAAAACTTATAACCCATACCGGCACAAACACAACCGTAACAAGCTGCACATCTTTGTATCTAACTATTGACAACATCCTCTTTTAAAACTCCACGAGGATACATTTAAATTGTAATATTTTAACATTCTTGAGTTCGTATAATTTTCCAAAATAAGATTTAAAAATATTTCCGATACCTCGGTTGTTTACCAAAATTGGAAACAATAGTTCTTAACCATCTCATTGAAATCATTTGAAAAATAATATTTTGGAATATCGAATTTCCTCGTAAACAATATCATAAAGATAATCACGTCACTACGTATCATCATCACCATTAATAACACACAAGGTAGTCATGTATTACCACGCAGCACCATCACAAATAACAATATACAAGGTAACCCGCGGCCATGCCCCTTAGTATCGACCCCCAGAGGTTCTGTTGAACCGTTCCCGGGTGGACAAACCATTCATACGTGCACTAAACATTTCCACCGATCAACAATCATATCGGAATAACAGCATACAACTACAAGGCATATCCAAACCATGCAACACGATATTTGGGTACATAACCAAAATTCTCCAACTCTAGCCCATCGCCTTAAACTAGATCCATATTACGCACACACTGCAACTTAACGTGCGCTAGGTACACAATTAGAGTGCGTTAACGAGTTGTAAAAATCACAAGTTCAGTCTGCTCGGTCTCGTTAGTGTGCGCTAATGAGAATACTAACGTGCGCCAACTAACTCAATTTAGTCCACACTTCAATCCAAGTTCGTTAACGTGCACTAACGATAAGATTAGCGTGCGTTAACTGGTTCAGTACAGAAAATTTTTCCAAATCCGAGTTTAAAGTTTAAGTCGAGCAAGATTTTTCATCTTTCACTATTTATTTTTGAAAATAAAAAATCACATTTTATTTTGGAATATAAAAATTTTATGGTGTGAAAGATTTTGAAAATTGTATGCTCGAGTCATTTGAAAATAGAACCGATAGGCTAAAACCATTTCTAAAATCCTTTAGAATGTGAAAAACTATTAACGACGGTAACATTTTACAAAATGTCTAAAACACCCGAAAACACGTTTTTCAAATACCATAGTAGGGTTTCATTTGAGAATACAAGGCCGGTTCGCCAAAATTCAAACAATTTTCAGAATCCACACGAAACCGCCGTTTAACCGCACCTTCAAACATTTTCGAAGATTGATTTTCCACAGACATACTCGAATCTATGAAATTTTCAGAAAAACATTTTCAAACACGCACGCAGCAGACATAATTATCGATAAGAACACGTTTGTAGCATATAACAACAATTAGCCAAAATAATCAATTTTCAACCACATGCCTATACGACATTCAAGATCACCAATTCATCAAACGCAACTCATTACCACCAAATTCAAACACACGTCAAAACCATATATCTGAGACTCTACCATCGGTACACTTCCTGGAACACATCAATGTTCAAGATTTCATATCATACTACACCACTCGGTGTCAAATCCATCAATACATCCAGCTCATTACACATGTAATATACCACAAGTATCAAATAATAATTCCATATCCATGACACGCATGTAAATAGAGTCATGAAACACAGATATTACATATAAAAGAGGAGACTTACATACACAGATCGTACGAAGATGATGGCTACAGCACAATACTAATCATGACCGACATCTCAGACGACGCGTCGCGACACAACTCAGTCAGATAGAATCCGAAAAGACAAGGGTCGACAATACACGACTTGACCCGACAGCCTAGGTTCCAACAACCTAAGCTCTGATATCATATTCTGTAACACCCCCAATCCACTCAGCATTATTACAGCGCCACAACCAAGACATCACATTAATGCCAACATGGCTGAATAACGAATCAGTAGATCGATTTGGTCTTTCACCAATAACATACGATTTAAACTTCATATACATCTCTATCTCAATTCATACCCATGCAAGGGTCAAAATACATTAACACTCCCATACGACAGAAAATACTACAGCGGAAAGGAAAAATACAATTCGACCAATAGTACCAAGTACTAGTCTTCATGTGATTAGTATCATTTGTCTTCCATTATCCTTCCCGTGGTTTACTCCCCAAGAACCTGCACGTACCTGAATGCAATAAAAGGCATCCACCCCCCGATTACTAGCAAACTGGAATTTTGCTAGTACAAGTATAAAGTGCAATTATGAGCTATACAGATCATATTCCAAGAATATAATAATCTTGAATAATGAACAAAACAAACACAACGAAAGACTTCCCGAGATTTTTCATTTGAGTAAAATAATCCAAGATCTTGAAAGGCAATAAAAAATAAGTAAACAACTTGTAAAGCGTTTTTAAGATCTCGGGAGTTTATAGATGAAAAAATTTAGAATCGAAAAATCCACGTCTTTTCAAAGATCGCTTAGGGTCACGACCCATAGGTTTATTTTTCTAAAATACTAATCCGACAATAAATAACAAGGTCCATGACCCGAACATCCATATCAATCATACGCCCAAGGGTTATTCTCATTCCATGCTATCAAGTATGAACCTCAGAGCTTCCATGTGCATACCCGAGTGAATAAACCAATGGTAAGTAAACGGAATCACAAGTCATCATGACAACAATCATGCAAAGAACTCAACTTAGAATTCCGCAACAGAAATACAACATACACTCATAGTTACCCTGGCATCGTGCTACCAAGCACGAACCTCAGAGCCTCACAACGACATACCCGTTTTGGATAACCCATGATGAGTATGTAACATGTCCAAATGTACGCCCATAAGTTATCCTGGCATCGTGCTAATAAGCACGAACCTCAGAGTCTACTAGAGACACACCGAGTTTGGATAACCCTATGGTAAAACTCGACCCGTACTAACAAAGATGGATCCTAGAGGTCTCAACAAACCCTACCCGGTAGAACATCACTTACAAAGGATCACATACCACGAGGAGATATACTTCTCGAACAACACCGAATAGTACAAAGGAGTCAACAAACATTACAACACAACATTGAGCACTCACCAGATGAATACACATTTAAACATACAACCTTTGGCAAGGGAAGAGAGCTTTTATAACTGCATAATACGAAGACAACATATTCCAATTCACAACCACGATATAACATATCCATAAAACTCATTTATTCCTAAAACACACAAGTATCTTGAAATAAGCCTTTATTCGAAACTATATCGATTCTTTCGAAAGTTCATTCTAAGCATCCAAGTAAACACACATAGTCGATTATCAAGTATTACATTTACGAAACACGAAATGTATGGGCAAGATACTTGCCTCAATACTCGACACATGAATTCTCAAGAGAACACGGCTCAACCGAAAGCCTCGAAAACCTACAACCTCCGCGATAAAATAACGACAACACAATTACTACAAGAATAAGGGACAATAACGATGAAAAACATGTCCAGCACCTTAAGGGAAACTCATTGAACATTTAATCGAATATTAAATGTTCACGGTTCCTTAAGAACACTAAAATCATCAATCGGGTTGAATGAATCGAAGATATGGATATGCAATTCATAGAACATATTTAACAACATCATTTAACATGAACCTATTCATCAAAATCAGATTGAATATGAAATCAAGAACAAATCTCTAAAAAGTCAACTCTAGAGAAATCAAGAAACAAACCTCGATCCGACGAAGAACAATGGATTAGATGATGTTATAATCACCTAAGACCCTCTAAAACACATTTAGATGGAGCAAAATTGGCCAAGAACCCAAACCCTAGTCGTACCCATTCGTACACCTCGAGAAGGAGAAAAAAACGAAAGAAAATGAGAAAAAAGAACTGTTGTCCACTATATATACTGGACAGCTTAGCGCGCGCTAGTCGTCTCCTTAGCATGCGCTAACGAGCCTAAAAAATAACTGGGCATTCTGCCTCAACCCATTAGCGTGTGTTAATCAATGCATTAACATGCGCAAATGAGGCAGTCCAGTGAAGGACAGAACGCTCTGTTCCTATCAGTTAGCGCGCACTAATAGCGGCATTAGCGTGCGCTAATTATACACTATATGCTGACAGTATAGTCTTGCTATTTCAACCATAACTCCTTCGTCCGGATTCCGATTGACTCACCATTTAGACCATTGGAAAGCTGACTCAACTCTACGATACTGTTCATTTTCAGAATTTTTAGACTTTATAAGTGATGGTGGTTATCTTACAAAGTCAACCCAAATGCACAATGTTTCTCAATAATGTCAATCTGCAATACTCTTGGCATTTCCAGAATACTATCGTTTTAAAAACACGGTATCATGATATCAACACATGTCGGTCAACAAGATAATCATTCTAATCACTCGACAACAGAAATATATTCGGCATAAAATGGCAGTCAATTCATGATAATCAGAAATAAAAATCTAGGGTATTACAAAAAGTTACCGGAGGTCTTCAGTTTCTTACTCTCACTTTCCGTCTTGGTAGCAACAAAGGACATATCATGGGCTAATGCCTTTACTTGATACTCCTTCAATGTAGTGCAAGTAAATCCTATCATGTAGTGTCGAATCCTCGGTTTCATCTGCATGCTAAAGTGGCAGATTTTGTCTCTCTCCCTCTCACTCGGCCCTTCACATGGTTGAGCTGCTAATTATATTCAGTTATTGCCTGAGACATCAGGATATCTTATGGTTTAGCCTAAAAAAAGTATCAGATTCTTGCCTCCTAGACAGTCCACGTGCAATACTCAAACTTCATCAACTCTTTAAACTCATCCCGAGTAGCAGTTGTTAGGAATACTTATTAGATTTTGATGATGTCATCCTTGTATTGTTTATTCAAACGTATGTTTTTAATACTTGGCAAATTGTAAAGAAGAATCAAATGAGTATCTTCTATAGGCCAGATTATGTATAGTTGAATACTTGGCAATATGCAAAGAAGAACCAAATGAGTGTCTTATATAGGCCATATTAGCTAGGCTAAAATCGGCTAAGTATAAATCGCAGACAAGTTCATATCAGAGAAGTTTTGATCAAACAGATACATCAGAGAGGTTTGACCAAACACTGCAGCAAGTCAAGTTGCAGACAAGAGTAAATCAGAGAAGTCTTGGTCAACTCAATTGTTCATAGAAGGTTGACCATAGATGGCTTATCGTCAGACAACATTCTGCAGAAGTGATTTATCAGAGATGTCTTGGTCAACTCATTTATCAGATAAGTTTGACCAGACTGCAGTCAAGTGATCATACAGAGTCCAAGTCATCTGAAGTTTGACCATCAGATCAGATAAGTTCATCAGGTCAGAAGACTTCAGATAGGTCGTCAGATCAAAGAAAATTCATCGAGACATCAGAAAAGTCATCTCAGAGAAGTCATCATAGAAGTCCGACATCAGAGAAGGTTGACTGCATGTCAGACAGATTGACCAAAAAGAGATCAGATAAGTTCTGTCAAAGTAATCAGCCAAGTAATCTAGTCCACGTCAGCATGCGTTGAAAAGTCAATAATCACGGAAAGTCACATGCGGGCGATAAGAGACAGACTGGAGAGATTCCCGGAAAGCAATGAATTAAATAATTCATCGAGACCCACCTCTGAAGACTTTAAGCATATTATAGTCAAAAGATTCGACGCTACAACATGAAAGTCTTCACAACGATCGGAAATAGATTAAAATAAGGGAATCCAGCCTTGCAATGCTCGGAATGGAAAAACAAAGAAGTCTATTTCTCCAACGGATGGATTTGTTACAGGAATTGCAACGGCTATGAAGAAAGCTCAAAGGATCGACATCTATAAATACCTGAAGATTTGAATTGAGCAACGTACGATGCGAACAACACTTACAAGCGATCAAAGCAATCAATGCAAAGAAAGCGAACTATAGCATCGTGAAGAGCAAGAGTCAAAAGTTCTTATTTGAAGAAGCTCTTAGTTAGAGAAGACAACCCACTCGTGTGTTAAAACATGAGTTCGGGGTACTTCACTGGTTGAAGTGTGCGTGACTGATAAGCATCCGAGGATTTGAGATCAAGAGGTGCTAGGCAGTCAAGGAGTTGCAACGACAAGATTTCCACTGGTTGGAAGTTGTTGTAGCTAGGAAGAATCACTGTAATATTTATCACTAGTTGAGAATTATAGTGAATTCATCTCCAACTGGTTTGGAGAAAAGTGTATTAGTAGAGGATTACCCCACCACTGGAACCACTATAACTGCCTGCGTGTTTTACTATTTTATCATCATACTTACCTGCTGCATACATAATTCATTGTTCCATTGTTTAAGTTTTCTGTATTCGTCATCAGCTGACTTCCGTATATATATTATCTACAGACGACTCTAAGTCATCTGTACCCATCAGCTGAGAAATTCCTTTCGTGGAAAAAGAGTTTCAATAAGTCTATTCACCCCCCTCTAGATTTATTCCTGACGACTTGTGACCTACAAGTGGTATCGGAGTGGTTGGTTCAATTTTTCAGAACCAGATCCATATATCGAGGATATATATTTTAATCTCTCATTTAGAATGAAACACATGCAACACATGCACTCTAGGTTACCTGGTTTTTCAGTTGACGAGTATGATCTTTGGAAGATAAGGATGCAGACACATTTATCTTCTATTCACGATGACATGTGGTGCATAATTGAAGACGGTCCTTTCATCTTTGAGAAGGACAATTCTCCTGAGGAAATTGCAGCTAGGAAGCCAGAAGATTCCCAAGAAGAGGATGCAGCTGACCCCTGAAGAAAGGAAGCTGGCCAATCTTGACAATCGGGCCAGAGATGTGCTGTACCAGACTCTTGACAAATCAACCATGGTCAAGATAAAGAATTGCAAGAATGACAAAGAAATTTGGGGCACATTAGCTATAATGTGTGAGGGAACTGAGCTGATAAAAGAGAATAAGTTGTCAATTGCTACTCAAAAGTTTGACAAATTCAAAATGAAAAATGGCGAATCCATTGATCAAGTGGACACAAGATTCACAGAGATAATAAATGAAATCAATTCTCTCGGAAAAACATATGGCAACAGGGAGATGGCCCTGAAAGTTTTAAGATCTCTCAACCCAGAATGGAGTATGAAGGCGGTGGCCATGAGAGAGTCCAAGGATCTCAACAAAATAAAGATCCAGGAGCTGTTCTCTGATCTAAAGGCTTATGAGTTAGAGCTTCCATGTTCATCATCAACCGATCATGCAGAGAAGGGAATATCATTTGCAGCTGAGTCCCCTGCCAAAAGCCTATCTGATGTCAAACCTCCAAATCCCCTATATTTTGAGGAAGAAATGGCATTCATACTGCAAAGATTCAGCAACTTCCGAAAAAACTACTCCAAGTATAAGAAGAACTATAAAGAAAATCCAAGGAGGAATTAAAAGGCTGGAAGCTGGAAAGTTGAATGCTACAATTGTCATAAGACAGGACATATACAAATCGACTGTCCTGATCTTAAGAAGGATGAAGGCAAGAAAGAAGTGGACAGAAAACAAGACAAGAGAAAAGCGTTCATTGGAGAAGACCAAGAGAGAGTAGAATCTAGCAGCGAATTCTTCTCTGATGATGAGGAGGAATACAATTATCTGATGACCAACTTAGCTGATGAAGAGGTAACATCTAAACCCTCAGTTTCAAATAATAATAGCTCAGACATATCTCAGGATATGGACTTACATGAGTCTGTCAATCAGCTTCTCAAGGATTTTGAGAAATTAAAATCTGCACACTTATCTGTATCAGCCGAGAAGACCCAGCTGCAAGATGAGAATAGGCAGCTGAAAAATGACTTTGAAAAACTCAGCCTAGACTTAAATAAAATCAAATCTGAATTTGAAAAACAGGTTGTAGACAATTTAAAAAACCAGGCTGATAACACCACAACTGAGATCAAAATATTAACTGTTTTAAATGGCGAGAAATCAGCTGCACTTGCTCATGTTAAATTTGAGTTTTCTAAACTGACACAGCTAAGTAATACACAAGCTAAGGAAATAACTGCCCTCAAGGCATCTCTAACCTTGGATGAGTTGTGTATGAATAAAAGGCCACTATATTCCAGATCAGACCTTAGATATGACCCCAACACTCGATCTAGTTCAAAACCTACTTTCATCAAGGGAGAAACACTTGTCCCGTCTGCTGAGCCAATTTACAAACCTGTATTTCAAAATAGGCAGCAGCCAAGTCAAAAGTTTAGGCAGCAGCCAAGGTTCACAAGGCAGCCATCTAAACAAGAGACTAGGCAACGTCCAAGGCAAAAGCAGCAGCCTAGACAACATGCCCACTACTATCAAACACTCCCTAAAAATAAATTTCAAAATGGGAGGGGCAAATGGAGACCTCAAGGTTATTCAAGATTTCAAAATGAACAGGTGTGGAGACCCCAAAGATTTTATAAATGGCCTCAGCCAAGATTTAGAAATGGCCCACACCACCAATTTTATGAGGCATATCCAGTACACAATCCTAACCGAGGATATAGGCCCAGAAAACACACACCATTTAGGGGCAATCACCATAACTTCCATAATCCAAGGAGAAATCAATTCTCCAGGAAACCAACTAACCCCCGAGTACTCACACAGATTTGGGTACCTAAATCTCTGCTTGTTTGATTGCAGAAAAGGTGGAAGGACTACTACCACATCTCCACAAATTCAAATATAGGAGGTGAAGAATGGTTTGTAGATTCTGGATGCTTAAGGCACATGACCGGGAACAAGAAGGTGCTATAAATTATACCAAAGAAAGTGGCCCAGATGTAACCTTTGGAGATAGCTCTAGAGGTCAAACAAAAGGTTTTAGAGAGCTGCACAGAGGAAACATAACAATATCTAAAGTCCATTATGTCAAAGGGCTCAAATACAACCTTTTGAGCACAAGTCAGTTCTGTGATGAGAAGAATCTAGTAGTCTTCACCATTTGGAAATACATGGTGATAGATATCTTATCTGGAGAAGTGAAGCTACAAGGATTCAGAAGGAGAGATGTCTACATGATAGATTGGAACACAGGAACTCCCAACACATGTTTTCTATCTAGGATAATAGCTGAAAATGGATGGTTGTGGCACGAAAGACTATGTCACCTGAACTTCAAAACCATCAACAAGATTAGTTCTCAAAAACTGGTCAGAGGACTTCCAGAAGAAGTATTCAGAAAGGAAGCTCTCTGTGATGCATGTCAGAAAGGGAAGCAAACCAGAGCATCATTCAAGCCAGTTCAACCTACCACTCTCACCATAAGAATTCTAGATCTACTTCATATGGATCTATTTGGCCCTATCAAGCCAAGGACATTGAGTGGAAGGAAGCATGCTCTAGTAGTAGTAGATGACTACTCAAGATATACATGGATTATTTTTCTTTATAAAAAGAGTGAAACTTTGACAAAGCTACCTAAGCTGCTAAGGAAGATCCAGAATGAGAAATCCCTCCCAATCATCAAGATCAGATCAGAAAGAGGAAGAGAATTTCTCAACAAAGCAATCACTGAATACAGTGATCAGAATGGGATCCAGCACGAGCTCTCTGCAGCCAAAACTCCACAGCAGAATGGTGTTGCTGAAAGAAGGAACAGAACCCTGAAGGAAGCTACCGGGTCCATGATTGCAGAAGTTGACCTGCCAAAGAGGTTCTGGGCTGAAGCTGTCAACACAGCATGCCACACTCAGAATAGAAGTATGATAGTAGGGAGACAGGGCAAAACTCCATATGAGGTTTGGAATGGCAGAACACTAACTGTTGCATATTTTCATATTTTTGGTTGTAAGTGTTTCATCCATAACAATGGTAAAACCCAACTAAATGTCTTTGATGCTAAAACTGATGATGGTCTCTTTATGGGACACTCTCAAAGAAGCAAGGCATATAGAGTATTTAACAAAAGAACCTTAGTTGTGGAAGAAACACCTCATGTTGTATTTGGTGAGTCTACTATTGAGTACAGGAAACAAGTGGAATTAATTGAGAATAAGCTCAAAACCGCCACCCTGGAAGAAGTCACAATTCATGATACAGGAATGATGGACTCACCTGCAGATCAGCCTGAAGACCCAACTGAAGATCAGATAGGACTCCAAAACCTACCTGATCTAAATGCAGCTAATGAATACCCATCTGCAGAACAGACAAGATCCACACCTGCAGATGACAAGACCGTAGTTGATCCAGTTGCAGATCAAGGAGTCCAGAACCAAGCTGATGCAGAGAGAGAAGAAGTCCACCAAAGCAACTCAATAGGGGGAGCAAACCCTGAGGAAGAATAAATCCCTAAATAGCTTAGAGAACATCCCATTCAACAAATCATTGGAAACATAACTGATGGAGTCAGAACAAGGCAGTCCACAGTACCAGCAGGAATGGCAATGTTCTCATGCTTCATGTCTCAGATGGAACCCAAGACAATAGAGCAAGCACTTGAGGATTACTCATGGATCAATGCAATGCAAGAAGAGCTCAATCAAATGGAAAGAAACAATGTCTGGGAACTAACAGGCTGACCAGACCACAAGAAAGCTATTGGTATCAAATGGGTGTACAAGAACAAGTGTGATGAAGATGGAACCGTTGTTAGGAATAAAGCCAGACTTGTTGCTAAAGGCTATGCACAATGTGAAGGAATATATTTTGATGAAACTTATGCACCTGTTGCAAGATTGGAAGCCATCAGACTATTCCTTGCATATGCAGCATTCAAGGATTTTGAAGTCTACCAAATGGACGTGAAAAGTGCCTTTCTCAATGGAATTCTAGAAGAAGAAGTCTATGTGAAGAAACCCCCTGTATTTGTCAAATGAGACAAAGTCTACAAACTTTTAAAAGATCTATATGAACTCAAGCAGGCACCAAGAGCATGGTATGAGACACTCTTTGTGTTTCTGGAGAAGAATGGATTCAGCAAAGGCAAGGTGGACAAAACCATACTCAGAGTAGAGCATGAAGACCACATATTATTAGTTCAAATATATGTGGATGACATCATATTTGGCTCAACCAACCCATAGATATGTGAGATATTCTCAAATCTCATGCAAGGAGAATTTGAGATGAGTATGATGGGCAAACTGGATTTCTTTCTCGGTTTGCAAGTCAAGCAGATGAATAATGGAATTTTCATCAATCCAAATACACAAGAGACTTAATCAAGAGATTTGGAGTGGAATCCAAACCAGCAAGAATACCAATGAGCACAAGCACACACCTAGATGCAGAGTTTGCAGAATGCAAGATTAATAGGAAAAGCACTAGTGGAACGTGCCAATTCCTAGGAACCAGGCTCATATCTTGATTTAGAAAGAAGCAGGTATCTAATTCAATTTCAACCACAGAATAAGAATACCTACCTGCAAGTAGTTGTTGTGCACAAATTCTATAGATCAGACAATAGTTAAGGGACTACAACATCATCGCAAACGAAGTTCTATATGGTGTGACAATAATAGTGCAATTGCAATAACGAACAATCCAGTATTGCACTCCAGGACAAAGCACATTGATGTTAGACATCACTTCATCAGAGATCATGTGCTTAATAAAAGAGTTAGAGTGGAAAGAGTCAGCACTGAATACCAAATTGCTGACATATTCACTAAACCTTTGCCAGAAGAAAGATTTTTGGAGCTGAGCAGAGAACTTGGCCTACTAGATTGGGAATCTAGTACAGACGAGAAAGCTACCTGATGATCAAATCAGATGATTAAGAGTTACCTGATGCATCCAAGGAGGATCTACCTGATCAGAGCAGACAATCACCCCACCTGATCAGACCAGACAAGAAGACGAAGGACAGACGAAGAAACCTAGCTGACCTCAGGCGACTCAAGCTACCTGATGCAGAGCAGTCAAAAAGTTAAATTGTCAACCAACTAAGTCTTCTTATCCCTGACCGACTCCTGAATATTATATTATTAATATTTACACGTGGCGATTACACATTCACACGACCTCCACTTTGTCCAATTAAAAAAAACTCAACTGTCATATTTTTAAAATTGGACTGACACTAATTTAAATTAATATTAATTTCAAAACATCTCTTCATTTATTTATTTAAGGCGGTGGAAATCATTTCACAACTTTACCGTCTTCAAGCTTTCAGAACCCTAGTTTTTCAAAAGCAGAAATTCCTTTGAACCTTCAATACACTCACCGAAAAGCTTAATCTTTTGTAGAAATAGAGGCCACCCAATACTTCGAAGGCATCAACCTAAGGCTTGTCAAGGACCAGATCATCTTCAGTCTGGTAGTCGATTTTGAAGGATTGCTCGAGGCGAATCTACTGATATGCATTGTATCATTTGCGCGATGAAGAAAAATGGGATCTACCCATTCTTGGATATTAACCCCAAGGCTCTATACAAGAAAGTTGTCATTTCGTTTTTCAAGGAAGCAGAAGTCACGGAATCGGGAATCAAGAGCTCGATTTTTGGAGAGGAGGTGATGATTTCTCCTAAGACAGTCGCGGAGGCGTTCGGGATGAAATCAAGGGGCATAGCTGCTGAAGCCCTCAAGCAAAGTGCCACAGAGACCTGGTATGCAATCAGATTATCGGAACAACCATCCAAGCTGAAACTGACGGCAAAGAGAGGCGATTTGAAGAAAGAATACCAATATGTGTTGGACATCACAAATAAAATTGTGATGGGGATGATAGACAGCTATGACCAGCTGTCATCTGCCAAATTCGTGGTGCTGGGAGCCCTTATCCAGTCTGAGAGGATTGACTGAGCTGACTACATTTAGAGAGAGTTGGTCCGTGAAGTCAATAAAGTTCATTGGATGGAGGATGAGAAGAAATTCAAGACCAAGCTGGCTTTTGGAATGCAAATCAGCTGGATCTTGGAATTCCTTGGGAAGGCGAAAGGGACTGCAAACCCCTTTCACGTCAACAAGATACTTGGTCATCTGGACCAAGAAACTTTGAAGAGGCTGGGAGTCGAGAGAAAGGCTGCCCAATTGCTAAAGGATATGTCAAGTGGACCTCCTCCCTATAGTGGACCCTCGGATTCAGATGAATCTGATGCCTCCGACCAACCTGCAGGACAGAAGTCACCTTCAGTCTCCAATCCATCTGCATACAAGGAGTCACCTGCAGACCAGTCAGACCCAGACTCAGACAACACTCCTCTAGCTCTGAGATTCAAAAGGAAAGCAACTACAGAGGAGGTAGTGCATGTCATATCATCACCCGAGCCTTCTCCAAAGAGGCCTAGACGTCTCGACTTTGAAGATGCAGAGCAGACACCTTACTCACCAGCACCTGCTCCTATCCTTGATGAACAGGATCAGCCTGATCACTCTAACCTGATGGCTGATATCATCCCTCTGCTGACTCTTCCAAGCATGACAGAAGAGGAAGAGGCAAACCTGACCATCAACATTCCTGAAGCAAGTTACACCTTCAATCTGCTGGAGAACAACCCCTTGGAGCTATCTGTAGAACAGCTACACATGATAAAACATCATTCGCTTAAAGTTTCATTTGTTACTATTTTTAAAGAATGGAAGAACCTAAAGTCTCTTTCATTTAATAAATTACAATCATCTATTGAGAAGAGTAGTTGGGATTACCCCCAAGCTACGGAGCAAGTGCTCATGTATTTTTGCCATGAGACAGATGTGATTTTAATGCTCCAGGAGAACTAGTTCATATCTAATTTCAAAACCAACATGGACCAGTTCATCCTTTTTGTAATAGAGGGTGTAGCGGTAGGGAATGTAGATAAGGATGAAGAAGAAGTTGAAAAAGTTAAAGAAATAAGAATAGAAGAAGTTGTGGAGGAAGAAAGAGTAGAAGAAGCAACAGAAGAAAAAATAATAGTTGAAAAACAATATGAGGAAGTTGAAGTCAAAAAGACAGAAGACTTGGAAGAAGATGAAGAAGGAGAAGAGGTTGAAGAGGAAGAAAAAGAAAAAGAAGATGAGAAAGAAGAAGAAAAGAAAGAAGAAGATGATGCAGGATATGCAGATGAGCCCGGGGCACCTGATTAAGCCCCCAGCTCAGATCAGTCCGAAGAAGAGGGTAACAGATCGGGGACACCTGATAAAACCCCATCTGATCAGCCTCCTGCAGACATGAGTCTACAGTCAGGCAGGTCGATCGCCAAGAGACCTATAGGCATTGAAGGCTCTGGAGAGCACTCCCCTCAGGCAACACCTATCTCACCTGAGATGGCTGACCTGATCAGACGCCTTATTGAAGATACAGTCAAACCTGACCTCCAATCCCTCAATGCAAAACTGGACACATTGCTACAGAAGTGTGTTCCTCCACCTCCTCCTCCTACCAATTCCATAATGCCACTTGGCATGTCTGATTGGATGTCTCGAGTTGAACAGTAGTTAACCATATTGGTTGATGCTGGCAAAAAGGGGGGAAGAGAAAGGAAAAAGGGAATCAACAGGTCAGGGGGAAGATAAGTTACAAGCTCAAATCCAACAATCAGCTGAAGGAGTGAGAAAGGAGCTAAGTACCAAATAGAGAAATGACCTCCCTCTGATTGAAGCTGGGATGTCTAGTCTGAAGAGGAAAGAGTTGGTTGCTCCTGCTCCAGCTGAAGTCCAACCTGCAGGTAAGAGGAAGAGAACCAGAGTAGGGGATGAACAGAGATATGAATGGGAAGGCAAGGAGTTATGACATGTGGAGGAGTTCCTTCCTGCTGAGTATATGACTCTTTGGGTAGAGGTAAAGAATCAGTTCATAGAGAAGTATTATCTCTTGGAGTTACTCCAGGATAAAGACTGCTCCCCATAGCAGACATATATCAACTACATGAACTCAACATGGCCAAATCACTGGGCCATCCAAAGAAAGTATGCCAAGAAATGAGATGCCTACCCCATGATTCCCCCATTCAAACCTGAAGAACCTCCTACGCGGATGGACAATGAGCTGGATGAGCTGAGTGAGATCAAGGAATTCTGTGTGAAAAACAACTTCTCATCTGCAGAGGAGCAAGAGTTTGCATCTCTGGTAATCAAGAGGAAGTATGGACTAGCTCCTGTCAACCAGAGACCCATTGGCGCAAAGCTTTTCAGGCCTCCTAAGCAGCCTGTCCGAAGAGGCAGAGGTAGAGGCAGATAGGAATTTGTAATTTACTTGTACTTTTTATATTTGTAAATTTTTTGTCTTTGGAATTTACTTGTAAAATTTTCTGTATTCAAGCACTGTACTTGTAAAACATCTCTGAAAAATTCTATAACAGTCATTCAAATGACAACCACCAGTTGTCTCAAAACAAGACTGAATTTTGATTTGTATCATGCACTTAGTCATGTGCAGACCTGTTCTACACTTGAATATTTTGTTTAAAGTTTTGCCATCATCAAAATAGGGGGAATTTGTTAGGAATACTTATTAGATTTTGATGATGTCATCCTTGTATTTGTTTATTCAAACGTATGTTTTTAATACTTGGCAAATTGTAAAGAAGAACCAAATGAGTATCTTCTATAGGCCAGATTATGTATAGTTGAATACTTGGCAATATGTAAAGAAGAACCAAATGAGTGTTTATTAGCTAGGCTAAAATCGGCTAAGTATAAATCGCAGAGAAGTTCATATCAGAGAAGTTTTGGTCAAACAGATACATCAGATAGGTTTGACCAAACAATGGAGAAAGCCGAGTTGCAGACAAGAGTAAATCAGAGAAGTCTTGGTCAACTCAACTGTTCAGAGAAGGTTGACCACAGACGGCTTATCATCAGATAACATTCTGCAGAAGCGATTTATCAGAGAAGTCCTGATCAACTCATTTATCAGAGAAGTTTGACCAAACTGTAGTCAAGTGATCAGACGGAGTCCAAGTCATCTGAAGTTTGACCATCAGATAAGTTCATCAGGTCAGAAGACTTCAAACAGGTCGTCAGATCAGAGAAGATTCGTCGAGACATCAGAGAAGTCATCTCATAGATGTCATCAGAGAAGTCGGACATGAGAAGGTTGACTGCATGTCAAACAGATTGACCAAAAATAGATCAGATAAGTCCTGTCAAAGTAATTAGCCAAGTAATCCAGTCCACGTCAGCATGCGTTGAAAAGTCAATAATCACGGAAAGTCACATGCGGGTGATAAGAGACAGACTAGAGAGATTCCCGGAAAGCAATGAATTAAAAAATTCATCGAGACCCACCTTTGAAGACTTTAAGCATATTATAATCAAAAGAATAGGCGCTACAATGTGAAAGTCTTCACAATGGTCGGAAATGGATTAAAATAAGGAAATCCAGCCTTGCAACGCTCGGAAAGGAAAAACAAAGAAGTCTATTTCTCCAACGGATGGATTTGTTACAGGAATTGCAACGGCTATGAAGAAAGCTCAAAGTATCGACATCTATAAATACCTGAATATTTGAATTGAGCAAAGTACGATGCGAACAACACTTACAAGCAATCAAAACAAGCAAAGCGAACTATAGCATCATGAAGAGCAAGAGTCAAAAGTTCTTATTTGAAGAAGCTCTTAGTTGGAGAAGACAACCCACTCGTGTCTTAAAACCTGAGTTCGGGGTACTTCACTGGTTGAAGTGTGCGTGACTGATAGGCATCCGAGGATTTGAGATCAAGAGATGCTAGACAGTCAAGGAGTTGCAACGACAAGATTTCCACTGGTTGGAAGTTGTTGTAACTAGGAAGAATCACTGTAATATTTATCACTAGTTAAGAATTATAGTGAATATCTCCAACTGGTTTGGAGAAAAATGGATTAGTAGAGGATTACCTCACCTCTGAAACCACTATAACTGCCTGCGTGTTTTACTGTTTTATCATCATACTTACCTGCTGCATACATAATTCACTGTTCCATTGTTTAAGTTTTCTGTATTCGTCATCAGCTAACTTCCACACATATTATCTACATACGACTCTAAGTCACCTGTACCCATCAGCTGAGAAACTCCTTTCGTGGAAAAAAAATTTCAATAAGTCTATTCACCCCCCTCTAGACTTATTCCTGACGACTTGTGACCTACAATAGTATGATCTTGGGTTCGACTCTTTGCCACCAACTGGAAACCTCTCCCGTCAAGACATATTGAGCAATTGGCACATTCCGTATCTCCGGACAGTTCACCGCAACGAAACTTTGTTCATCTCATCAATTTACCTTTCCGTGCCAGCTGTATCCGTAGCACCAATGAATTGGGGAGGGTGCATTCAAATCACATCTTGTAACTATTTATCTACCCTGGTATTAGTCGAAGGAGGCGGGTTGTTGTGCCGAACCACCTCGGTTAAGAGAGCCATTTGGTTCGCCACTTATTACAATATGATTGCAACACCAACGTCTGCATTGTTCCCTGCAGAGTTCTCTTGACTAACCGACTGATCCTGATGACCATTGGTACTGCGCTGAACTGAATTCGACAAGGTAAGAGTAGTCCAACCAGCATCATAACTAAAGGACATGGCCATCCCACAGGATGTGCCACGCCCTCGACTGCGTCCGCGATCGCATCCGCATCCTCTACCAGCGTGCCTTCTAAAGAAGGAAAATTAGAAAATAAATTAGTACACTTCAAAATATAACCGTGGAGTTGACCGGTTCCCACATTACGAAATCGAAATAAGACATTTAAGCAAATAAAATAAAGTGAGGGAACTTGCGAGCACCCAGTTGTACTAAGATGATGGTAGCGCAATGATACTGTGCATATTAGACGACATGACTAGACCTAAAAGGCCAACAATCTAGGTATGCATAAATCTAGGCTCTCATACCGTAATCTGTAACACCCCGAGATATTTGGAGTATACCACAGCATCGTGAATCCCTATCTGGGACCCACAAAGCTAAACTCAAACACATTTATATCCATCTTTTAAGATTGTCATAACAATATCCTGTATATACCAGAACAATAATCAACCATCTGAATCCTCCGGTAAAAACTCCAACAACAATACACAATATCCCAAGAAAAATAGATCCAACATGCGACAAAAATGGAATAATCCTATAGTACTCGAGTACCAACTAACAAATATATGACACAATAATCCAAAAGACATAACTCAAAAGAACATAATATAATTGAGCACAGTATCACGCTTGGCCGTCATCGACATACCGTCCCAGTGCCCGCTCACTTAGTCGCTCTATACCTGAAATACATAAAATATATTTCTTCCAAATAGGGTTAGCGGTGGAATAGATAGTGCAAGAAGTACAAGTGAATCATTACATCTTACTCATTAAAGTACATGTATCAATATTTTCGAAAGACGAGATAATGATTTCAGGAAATGCAATTATTTAAAATATGCCACATAGTAGCAAACACTCATGATTAACCATGGACCAAACCATGTGCAGATCCCCCTGAGGCCCCATCGGATCCTCCGGGAATTTAACCTCAATTTTCATGGACTCAACCAAACGCGGGTCTCTGAGGCCCCGTCGGATCATCCCAGGGTGAAAATATACACTCTCACACACATATGCATCACTTTTCACAATTAAGAATGTAAGTTCATAGAAATTACTTGCCTTTGAGACATGATGACATGTTACGAGACGATAGACGATCGCGGTTGAAGGAAACTGAAGACTCCAACCTAAACGATCCGTAAAGCAACTATCAACAACTATATGTCTGAATTCGAATCTAAAATACGCACGAAACCACGCCTACGAATCATGTAATTCATCAATTCAACACATAGATGACGGATCGCAAACAAACCTTCTCGATTTTCAGAAAATTCAGAAATTACACCATGAATTTATAGAGGAAACTATATGCACCGATCAGAGTATGTTCACGGGACAGATGACCTAAAGGAGAGTGCAAATGCAAACATTATTAATCTTAATATAAGAAAATTAATTAACAATATCAGTTATGTTAATATTGTTAAGATTTAGAAATACACATCCTTTCCCTCTAACTACTTCGCAACTAATCGAAAAAAGACTTAAAAATACATGAATATATGATTATATGACTATAACCAACAATTTTATAATATATATCACCTCTAATTTTTTTATTTGCAGTAGTTTGACTTTTTTACTATTCAAATGTAACACCCCCAATCCACTCGGGAATATTACAGCGCCACAGACCCTCTCCGTGAAGATCTACTAGGCTGAATACATAAACAATACATCACATTTCAAGCCGACGTGGCTAAATAACGAACCAGTAGACCTATTTGTTCTTTTTCCACAACATACACATCAAACATACATAGCTCTACCTCGGTAATACTCATGCCAGGTTCAAATACCCGAACCATATTTTACAACCCAGGGAATAGGGGTGTGCAAAAAAACCGATTAAACCGAAAAACCGCACTGCACCGTAAAAACCGTACCGAAAAAACCGATAAACCGCTTAAACCGACATACATGGTTTTTATTTTTTATGAAACCGAAACTTCGGTAACGGTATGGTATTTGACTTAAATATCGGGAAAAAAAACCGTACCGTACCGTTATTTATATTATATATTTTTATGATAATATATGATATATATATAGTAGTTACAAACTCATATGAATATAGAAGTATAACAAATTTATTGAAGTTCAAGACACTTGTTTGTCTTTTTTTTTATTTTTTTTATCCTCCAAAATAGTTGGATGAAAACTTGAACATTAAATTAGTTACTATCTTAAGGTTGGTGTGATTTTTTTGGTTTAGCTATTAATTTGGATCAGCTATTTATGGTACCTTGTTGAATTAATTTATTCGAGCATTTTTGTATTATTAATGCTATCAAGTATCAAGTAGAAAAACCGAAAAAATACCGTACCGATATAAACCAAACCGAAATACCGAACTACCAAACCGAAAAAAACCGTATGTATATGGTATTAAATCATAATAAACCGAATATATTTGGTACGGTATCGGTTTTACCCTAAAACCGTACCATACCGTACCATGCACACCCCTACCAGGGAATACAAGAGGGAACAGACAATACAATATGACTTGACCAATATACTCAGAACTGGTCTTCATGTGATTAGTATCGTTCGTCTTCCATCATCCTTCGTACTGATCCTGTGTTTAGCTCCCCAAGGCCCTGCATATACCTGGACGCAATACAGACATCCACCCCCGATTACTCGAGGGTTAGCAAAATTACACTATTTTGCTAGTGCAAGTATAATGTGCAAATACGAGCCATACATCAAATGCTCCGAGAACATAACAATCGAGAACGGCCAAACAGTAAAGCGTAACAAAAGATTTCCCAAAATAATTCACTTGATTTAAAACAGTTCAAACCATGAAAGGTAGGAATGAAACTCAATATACCTTTTTAGAAAAACATTTTAAGATCTCGGGAGTTTTGAAAACATTTGAGTTTTAAGAATTCTCACTTATCGAAACCATTTAGGGACGCAACCCAAAGATAATTTTCCAAAATACCAATCCCATTACAAAACACGGGATCCATGACCCAATTTTAACATTCCAATCACAAAATATGGGGTCCACAACCCAATCATACCTATCAACATATTCCCAAGGATTATTCGCATCCCGTGCTAGTAAGCCACGAACCTCAGAGCCTCCTCGAGACAAACCCGGGTGAATAACCCAATGGGAAACCACATATGTCACACATCACTGTGACAACAATCATAATAACCACAACCGCGACGTACGTTCATAGTTATCCCGGAATCGCGCTAACAAGATACGAACCTCGGAGTCCCCGCAAAACATACCCAGTTTGGATAACCCCTCAAGTTATCCCGGCATCGAGCTATCAACCCACGAACCTCGGAGTCCCGCAAGACATACCCGATTGGACAACCTATGACACGTATGTCACACAACTACACCACAACCAAACCACAACCACAAGTTATCCCGGCATCGGGCTAGCAAGCCACGAACCTCGGAGTCTCCGCGAGACCTACCCAATTGGATAACCCTATGGTCCAGTCCGATCCGTACTAGCAAGGACGGATCCCGGAGGTTCAACAAACCCTACCCGGTGGCACATCACTTCACAACAATCACACAACAACAAGGAAGTACCATTTCCAAACAACACTGAGCATCACAACCTCCTTACAAAGGAGTAACAACTAATATCACACAACATCACATATTAACCGAACGAGTACACGTATTAATACACAATCCTCAACAAGTGATTACGGTCTACTAATTCACGTAATATGATTACAACATATTCCCGCATCCAACACAAACACACATATTCAGAAAATACATTTATTCACAAAGCATACGAGTTATCTTCGAAGGAAAACCTTTATCGAGAATATACCAATTCTTTTGAAAGTTCATTAAAGACATTCAAATTTCACATATATTCCATTACCAACTATTACGTCTACGGAACACGAACTGTATGGGAAAGATACTTGCCTCGATACCACGAGCAATAAAACACGAACAGACGCGGTCGAGCAACCCCTAAACTTCCAAGAACAACCAAGGATCCGACAGCCCCACGAACACTACGAGAATAACATCACCACGAGTCAACAACACTGTTGGGAAAAACAAACACCCTATATCGAAACAGCCGGATACTCGAATCCCTGTATCGAATGTTATTTAGAGGTTTTGACATATATGCCAATCCGTATACAGTAAGGAAACTGTATCGAGGCTTCAAGGCTTTATCCTGTATCGAAGACCTGCCTTGAATCAGCATTAGTGAAGCTCGTCAGCAAGAAGACTTATAAAAGACCAAGTATGGAAACTGTCTCGATGCTCAAAACACAGTCATCTTCCATACAGTTCACAAAAGGACAAGAAAGAACAAAAGTCAAGTCCCGTTGAACAAAGAAGTATTTAAATACTGCCAGTCTTCAGATCTTCAGAATCCCGCGAAATCCGGATCATGTCATATTCCCGTTGAAGGAAATCTTATTCAAACGGATACATCTCAACGGATACTTTCTTCAGAGACTATATATATATATCCTTGAAGACATTGAAGATCAGTTACCTACCAACCCAAGTAACCTAATACTCAAGCTATCAAAGTTAACATCTGAGCAAACATATCTCCAAAGCATACTGCAAGTTAGAACGAAAGAGATATACAGTGCTCAACATCAAGAACAGCCATCATCAGCTCAAGAACTTCAAAGCTGCTGTTCTTACCTGGTTACCTACCTTTTACCTCTGTGTAAAAACCGAGCTCTGTGTGAACTAAACAAGTTATTCTGACCTGTGTGGGACGAATAAGGACGAAGCTTTGGAACTGTGTGTGAAGAAGCTAGTCAAGAAGGAAGCTTTAACCAATCTGTGTGAACGGTTGAAAGTGACGTTCTTTGTATCAATCTGTGTGAACGATACAAGGATAGGTTTGTTTATAATTACGTAGTTGTGTACGCAGTAATTATAATAAACTTTTACTCTGTGTGGAGGACCGGTGGACGTAGAGGGTTTACCTCGAACCACTTAAATTATCGTGTCATTTACCTTGACTTTTACTGTTTTAAAATTACTGTGATATATTAAGTATACACCAAATACTTCGTTGCTGTATCCACGGCAACTAACTGTATCCAAGACTTCCGCTACGCACTCAGATTTAGATTCCGTACAGTTTGTTGTTTAAACTATTTTTCCAAACTGTATCCAGTATACTTAAGTGGCCAACAAGTGGTATCGGAGCGGTTGATTCTAAAAAGAATCAGTCGTATTTCTTTTTAACCGAATCAGATTCAAATCACTTATTTTCAAAACAGTTTCTTTCATTCCTATATTATCAGTATGGATACTTCTATGATTAACAAAGTCCCTATGTTCTCTATTAACGAATTTGACGACTGGAGAATTAGAATGGAAGCTCATCTTGCAGCAATGCACGAAGAGATGATTTTTGTTATACAGGATGGTCCTATCAAGATCATGAAGGTCAATCCAGCCGCAAGGATTGAGGGCCAAGCCCATGCTGAAATGCTCGAGAAGGAACGCGAGCAATGGACAACCGATGAAAGGAAGCGAGCCAATCTCGACAACGTGGATAAGAACGCGTTATTTGTCACTCTTGACAAAGGCACGTTCTCAAAGGTAAAGAGCTTCAAAACACCCAAAGAAATCAGGATAAACTCAAGTTAATTTGTGAGGGAACCAGGCTCTCAAAAGAAAACAAGATTTCAAAACTTACTCAAGAATTTGAATCTTTTGAAATGAAACCAACGGAAACACTTGAGGAACTTGACCTCAGTTCTTGGTATTGTTGGTGAACTTGAAGCGTTGGGCAAGATTTACACCCAAAAGGAGAAGAACTTAAAATTTTCGATCTCTCCGGCCCGATGGGACATTAAGACCACACTATGCGTGTATCCTGTAATCTTAATGAAATATCCATTTTGATCTCTTCTCGACCTTAAAGCTTTTGAGTATGACATTGTGAAGAGAGAAAGTCAAGAATCTCCTTCAAAGGTCACAGATCTCGGCCGTATCGAACCGTCGACACAAAGATGCCTAGCTCGTCGAAGCTTGGTCACAAGAATCTTGTGATGGCAGACGACATCCTGTCACAAGATGAAATGGCGCTTCTAATGCATAAATTCAAAAAGTTCATCAAACAGTCTGGAAAGACTCCCTACAGGCCCAAACCTGTCAACAAGGTAAGTACCGAAACATCATCTGGTGATGCTAACCTGTGTTATAACTGCAGGAAACCAGGCCATTATGCAAACAAATGTCCTCATCCCAAAGTCCAAAGATTGCCTGAGGCCGAGCAACAAGAGAGAGATGAAAGAAGACGTGCTTGGAAAGACAAGCTCAAGGCCCTGATTGGAGAATCAGAAGCCTCCCCCACACCATCCAAATCAGCAGAATGTCTTCAGGTGGTCACTGAAAGTGATTCATCTGACGATGAGTTCGATGATAAAGCATATATGTGCTTTATGGCCAAAGATGTTCCAGAAGGAGAAGACAGCGACGATGAGGTAAGCTCAACCTCAGTTATTCCACCTAATGCATCTCATACTTTCGAAAATATGATGAATGAATTTAAAAACATTCAAAAGGACCATGAGACTCTAAAAACTGAGAATATACAGCTTCAATTAACAAATTTAGAGCTGAAAGATGAGAATTACTTGTCAAGATAAACTATGAAAATATGTCCCTTGATTGTGAAACCAAAGAAGGTCGATTTTGAAAAACTCATGGAGAGCAATCATCAACTTGCTCATGAACTAAATGAGGTTAAAACCCATAATGAGAGCAAGACAAATGATTTGGTTCTACTACAAACCAAAATTACAACTCTCGAGAAGCGAGAAACTGAACTTGAGACCATTTTGAAGTCTTTTGAAAAATCGTCCAAAAGAATGGAAGAAATTAAGCTTTGGGCAACATGCTCATGATAAAAGTGGCTTAGGATACAGCTCATGTTCGAATAAAGGTAAAACTAGTACTGTGTTCGTCAAGAGTGTGGAACACATTCCAGAATCGGAAGATATTCCTAGTCCCATAAAGGAACCTGCTGTACCGAGAAAACCGAAGGCTGCTATTCCGCCTCCACAACTCTACTATTCGAGACAGTGGAACCAACAGCCACTCAGAAGGCGTAATCTAAAGCATGCTCCACAAGCATATCATCAAAGCCGGCAGTCATTCAGAAAGAAGACGGTATCCAACCACCAAAGGCCCGCACGCAGACACTCAAGATGCAGTGCGCCTAGGTATTGGATACAGGAGCCCCGTTATCCCTCAAGACAGCAGATGCCAGTTCAGTATCAACAACAGCATTGGGAATCCAACTGGAGACCTAGAAGACAAGCTGTTAGGCCTAGGAAAATGGCTCCACCTCCTAGACGGCACTCGTACTGGAATAATAATAATAACCCTGAATTTTACATGCATAGTAATTATCATGATTATAACAACTACGGATATGCCCCCCGTAGATATCGCAACACTGTACCAAGTACATCCTACAGTAAACCAATTGCCGTCAGCAAATCTGGGTACCTAAAGGAACTAACATATATGGACCCAAAATCAAAGGGGACCTAAATCTACCTAATTTCTCTGTTACAGACATTCTAGAGGAGGATACAGTACTTCGATAGTGGATGCTCGTCACATGACCGGAGATAGGAGCAAGCTATCGATTTTGTAGAAGGTCGCGGTCCAAAAGTTCGCCGGTGATAAGTCTAAAGGAAGAACAAGAGGGAAAGGAAACCTACTTGTCGGGAAATTCAAGGTTACCGATGTTGCATATGTTGAAGGCTTACGGTATAATCTACTTAGTATTAGCCAGTTCTGTGATAAACAGCTTCTCGGTGAAGTTCTATATAGATCAGTAGAGTCAAGAACACCCAAACCAAGGAAGTTGTGCTTACAGAAGCGAGATCGTAATATGTACATTCTTGATGAAGCCTATGAGCTCCTCAATTCCGTGTTTTGTTGCCAAAGGCACCTGCAGATCTTAGGCGGCTATGGCACAAGAGGATGTCTCACGTCAACTTCAAGACGATCAACAAGCTTTCAAGACAGGTATGGTTAGAGGTTTGCCGGATGTGTCATTCAAAAAGGACAATCTGCGGACCATGCCGTAAAGGCAAGCAAATCAAGTCAACCCCGAAAAGCAAATCCTACCTTTCAACCCAAAGAGTGTTGAAAATGCTACACATGGATCTCTACGGTCCTGTAGACCCGATAAGTTTGGGAGGTAAGAAATATTGCATGGTTGTTGTTGATGATTATTCCGGTATGCTTGGGACGATCTTTCTTAGCAAGAAGAAGGAAACAACATCAAAGTGCCCGAGCTCCTGAGGAAGTTGCAAAATGAAAAAGCGTCAAGTATCGTGTGCATTCGTTCCGACAGAGGTACTGAATTTACTAACCGCTTTATAGAGCAATACTGTTCGGAGAATGGCATACAGCACGAATACTCAGCTGCCCGTACACCTCAACAAAATGGTGTTGCCGAGCGAAAGAATAGGACGTTGAAAGAAGCAACAAGGACAATGATTGCCGCAAGCAAATTGCCACAGCGTTTCTGGGGTGAAGCAACCAATACAGCGTGCTACACTCAAAACCGCTGTATCGTCAACAAGCACCACAACAAAACAGCTTATGAGGTATGGAATAACAAAACTCCATTAGTTTCGTATTTTCACATTTTTGGATGCAGGTGTTACGTATTGAACAATGGGAAGGACCAACTTAGAACCTTTGATGAAAAATCAGATGAAGGAATATTCGTAGGATACTCTTCCGTCAGCAAAGCTTTGAAATCTTTAATAAAAGGAAGGCGACGATTGAGGAATCGGTTCATGTAGTGTTCGACGAACCACACCATGACCCTACAGAGTAGATGATATCACTCGGGACATTCACCATCTATCTATCTTGGATCCACCTACACCTATAGAACCTGTCGTTGATTTAGAAATCAACCCCGCACTGTAAGAATCGATGTGGATGAAGGCGACATGTCAAGTGAAGGCTGTAACCACGAAACTTTCGATACTGATGCGGGATCTGAACTAGAACCCGACCAAGATGGTTGAGAGATCACCCGCAAGAGCCGATCATTGGAAACATTAATGCCGGTGTTTCTACTCGTAGGAGAATACAGTACACAAGGAAATGTACTTTGTGCACAAGAAGAATCTAATCTTTGAAGTCTCACGGTTTCTGAATGGAAATCTCAATCCGAACTAAGAAGACTCAATATGTGCACTATCGCCGTATTCTTAGCCCGATCGAACTGTTTCGACCATAGACGCTCTTAACAACTCTCATTGGATAACATCTATGGAAGAAGAGCTTAACGGTTTCGAAAGAAATAATGTATGGTATCTTGTACCCAGACCGACACACCAATCGGTTATAGGAACCAAATGGGTATTTCGAAACAAAAAGGATCGAAATGGACTTATCATAAGGAACAAATCCAGACTAGTAGCACAAGGCTATTGTCAGGAAGAAGGAATCGACTATGATGAAACCTTCGCCCCTGTAGCGAGACTAGAAGCCATTAGGATATTTTTAGCCTTTGCCGCCCATAAGAGTTTTATCGTATACCAAATGGACGTCAAGAGTGCTTTCCTGAATGGAGAGCTTGCATAAGAAGTTTATGTTGAACAACCACCAGGGTTTGCCAACACGGACGGTATCGATCTAGTTTACAGGCTAAAGAAAGCGCTGTACGGACTTAAACAAGCCCCTAGAGCCTGGTACGAAACCCTGTCCCAGTATCTAACCAACAACGGATTTGAGAAGGGTGCTGTCGACAAAACCTTGTTCAAGATACAGGAAGGTGATGACCTTCTAATGGTACAAATCTATGTCGATGATATTATTTTTGGTTCAACTAACCTTGCTCTATGTCAAAGGTTCTCACATCTCATGCAAAGCAAATTTGAAATGAGTATGATGGGGGAACTTAGTTATTTCCTAGGTTTGCAGGTAAAGCAGTTGCCTACAGGTATATTCATCAACCAGGAGAAATACAGCAAGGAACTTCTCAACAAATTTGGAATGAACAATTCCAAATCCTCGCCAACCCCTATGAGCACTTCCGTGCAAATTAGTGCTGATGAATCCGGAAAGCCGTTTAACCAATCACTCTACAGGAAGCTCATTGGTTCGCTCTTGTACCTAACGGCTAGCAGGCCCGATATCCAGTTTGCTGTTGGAGTGTTTGCGAGATACCAAGTTGCACCTAAGAAATCACACTTCAATACAGCTAAACGAATCCTGAAGTACATTAAAGGAACAGTCGATGCAGGACTGTGGTATCCTAAGGAAGGCGGATTCGATTTAGTTGGATACAGCGACTCGGATCTCGGAGGCTGCAAGCTAGATAGGAAGAGTACAAGTGGAACTTGTCACTTTCTCGGACCTAGACTCGTATCTTGGTTCAGTAAGAAGCAATTGGCTAACTCTCTTTCCACGGTGAATCAGTACTATCTTTCTTTGGTAGGCTGTATGCGAATCCTTTGGATGCGGCAACAAGCTGTCAGTTATGGAATCGATGCTAGAGAGACTCGATCATGTGTGATAGCACGAGTGCAATTGCAATCACGCACAATCGTTCGCACTCGCGCACTAAGCATATCAACATGAAGCATCATTTTATCGAAATCATGTCGAGAACAAGGATGTTCGCTGGAAAAAGTCCATACGAGACATCCGGTGGCCGACATTTTCACCAAGCCTCTCGACAAGCAAGATTCAACATGCTAAGAAACGAGTGGGAATACTACGGCCCGGACTCCTGTAAGTAAATTTCTTGTTTTTACTCAACAATTGAGGGGAATCTTTGTAAGACCCGTGAATACAGTATCAACATTAATTATCTGCACTCGGAATCATCAATACGATCGTAAGCGACGAAGGCATACGAATCCTACAAATTGGTGTGTGCAATAATTAAGGGGAATCTTGTAGGACCCATGAATACGACATTAATCCAAATATTGTTGTATGGAATTCAAAACCTATTAGTACCTTTTTAAGGGGAGGCATGTATCGACGCGGAGAACGGACATGCTATAGGATTTCGATTCGGTATATAATATAATATTATTTCCTTTTTAAAATAATTTTTGTCCACGTGCCTGTTTTTATGTCAAACGTCATGTTCATTAAATGCCTTACACGACATCTGGACAATGAATCTCAAAAGCGCGATGTTTTTAAATTGTTTATTATTTTTAAACCGCCGTTTTAGGCATTTAGGGTATCAACCTATGTCGAAGTGGGACCCACATTGTATTTTAAAACCTTTTAATGGATTAGCGTACGATTACACTCAATCCATCTTGACCGTTGATTTCAAAATCGGTTCCCATCCCTTAAAATCGACCATTCGTACTCTGCAAAACCCTATTTCGCGCCCAGTATAAAAGGATCAGATACGCATTGAAGACTCTTTACGCTTTACGCAATTACAAGAGTTCTCAAGCAAAGCGGCTACATATTTTTCTCGCATATTCACTGCAAATTTCGACTGTTTTCTTCCACCTTTGTTTTAAGAAAACATCAATGGCTAGTCAATCTTCTTCCCCTGTTCTGAAGAAAACCTCCAACATCATTGATGGCCGGATCTTCTCCAAACCTGTCATCATCGAGCGTATTATCTCGGAAATCAATGACACCGAACCAATGGAGTATATCATTACTCGTCTTGAACAACAAGGTCTCTATCGCTTCGGGAGCAAAACCGCCGACAAATACGACGCCCATCTGGTTGAGGAATTCTACCTCAACGCCGCCGTTCGTTTTCTGTCACTAGCCCAGGGAGGACATGTTGCTGACATCACTGCAACAGTCCAAGGAGTGCAAATCTGCATCAATTGCGACCTACTCCAGAAAATCTACAGGCTGCCCGCCGACGGCATGACCATGGACCAACTTGAGACGTTCGGGTCTCAAGAGCTTATTACCAAGTTTTATGGACTTTTTACAGGGTCCAAAGTGGTTGATATGGTGACAACCACTTGTCACAAGAAAAATTTTCTTCTTCATTTCGTTTATCTTCATGACTTTTGTTCCAGGATCATTGAAAACCGGACCGGTGCGTTCGAGATGTGCACGAATTTAAGGTTCAGGATGATGGTAGCTATTTTGACCTGTGAAAAGGTCAATTGGTGCCAAATCATTCTGAAACGTCTTCAAGAAGAGGTGTGCAAACCTGCCACCCAAAAGAAATCCTTTGGTTTAATGCTGAACTACATTCTGACGAAGTGCGGAGTGATGCAATCCGCCGATGCAAAGAAAAATAGCTCGAGGATATACTTAGGAGGTGTCAAACCCTCTGCGTATAACCAGAGCACCATGCATGCCAACCATCCGCGAACCAGGCACATGCCTATTTCTGCCAACCCAAGAGATGAAACCGTGAAGGTCCCAGAAATGGAATCTTCAAAGAAGAAGCGAAAGCGTTCTCACAGCAAGAAACACTCTGCTGGTGAGAAGTCCAAGAAGAGACTCAGGAGGCTCTCAAAAATCAAAGCCAAGCACTCCGAGGATGTCTCGCCCGTGGCGCAACCCACTGATGAAGAACCCCAGGGCCAAACCCCTGTGGAAGAGGTGTCTCCTACTGCATCGACAGTAGATCCCGAGCCTTTGGCGGCTACAACGGATATAGAGACATCTGCCAATGCTCAAGACTATAGCGAGTCGGCTGCCCATTCGGAGCCAAAAGCTACTTCTCCTCTGCGGGATCCCACACCCGTGCAGGATCCAATTTCCTTCGGGGCACCATCCCCTGCAAGGAGTCCATCTTCCGTACAGGATCCCATACCTGTACCGGAATCCTCAAACAGCGTCTCCAGACGTTATTCGAAGTCCCTCCCCTGACTCGATCATAAATCAAACACTTCTTTCGGTTCAAATTGAACACGCGTACGAAAGATTTCTGCAATGGAAAGGCTATAGGCTAGCTCTGTACGACACACTGTACAACTGGAGCGAATGGAGCCACGAAGAGAGGTTCGTCTCGTAATGTGAGACTCAATCGAAATTGAGGCCACAGCCGATGGGACAACGCCTCTTGCAAGGATCTAATTGAAAGCCACTGCGCACAAATCGCGCGAGAATAAAAGGAAAGAAGAAGTCGAGGATTCTCCGTTAATCCAAAAGATGACGACGATCATGACTCGGGCAGCGGCAGACGATGCTCTACAAGCGTGTCCGAGAATGAGCCGTGAAGAGGCTGAAGCACGAGACGCCTCTCCACCCGGAAAAGACGAAGGGCCTTCTACTCAAGCCAATCCCCTTCGCCACGGCCCGAGAACATTCCCGACCGGGAGGATTCGGTCCCTCCAGTCGAGGAACTTCAAGAAATTTTGGAACAGGCACCCGAGCCTGCTGCGATCAAGAAGCTATTCCTACAAGCCAACAGAGGATTCGGTCCCTCCCGCATCCATATCCGCCGAAGAACCTTCGCCACGGGACGCTTCCGAACCAAGCGCCGCCGAACCACGGAAGGAAGCTCCCGCCCCGCAACCTTGGAATCCAGGGGACGGTAACGAACCTGAGGATGTCCAACTTACTTCACGTCCATCCGTGAATGTAAGAAGGTTGAACGGCGCTGCAGACTTCGCCCAGCCTGACTCTCCTATCTCTGCTGCACGTAAAGAGCGCCTGCGAGCTCTTGGACTTCAGACTGTATTTATTCAAGATGCAGTAAACGCTCTATCTTCCGTTGAAAAGGCACTGAATTGGATGCACACCTCTGCCGTAGAAGAAATGACCACTCTTCAACAGGAAGTATCTCGAGTTGTCGACGTATTCATCCTTTTGCCAGAAGTTTTCAAGCAAGCCTTGAAGATCATGGAAGATAAACAGGAGCAACTGCTAAAGGAGGAAGCTACAAAGACAAGGATTGCTGAAGCCAAGACTGCCTGTGCAATGATTGAGAACAGCTCTCAACTGCGTGCTCACGACAAATGCATTCAAGAAATGTCGCAGACTCTTTCCTCCCTTGTTGAAAGAATAACCAGCATCGAGACCAAACAGGACGCCGCTCTTGAAATCCTGCAAAGTCTTGATGAAGCCAAAAAGGGGGGAATAGGCACGAGAAGCTGCAAGGAGAATAAGGATGCAACAAGAAAGGGAATTTGAGGCTGCTCAGAACAGTATCACTGCCGAATTGAACAAGCTAGCACCTCAATCCCAAAGCTTTAAAATTTCAGGCTCCAGACCGGAATTCCATGACCCAAATGTCCCTTGGCAAAATCTTATTCAGAGACCTTCGGAAATACGTCTGCCGACCAACCGCAACCCAACTGCCGACGAAGTGAAGCACTGGAGGAAAAATGAACTGATGAAATATTTTGTCAGACTCATTAGGGAATCCGCCATCTTCAAAAATTATAAAACGTTAGCGGAAGCGGCAGATAAATTTTCAAAGATGCTAGAAGAAGGTAAACTCCCTCTCCAAATCGAAATGAAATCAAAACATAGAAGAGGAGATCGGGTCACCCATCCAGAAGATTGGATACTTGCCTTTGATCGTTCATATGAAGGAAGAGCGATATACCAGGATCGAGGCAATGATTCACTTCAAAACTGGTGGCGCGGCACCGAGAATGAACAAGGAAAAAGACCATGGAGGCATGCGGATTATAGATGAAGAGCTGAAATTTATGTACATTATTTTTGTTTTTGTAATTTCTATTCGAAACAGCAAACTTTGTACTCAATCATTTTGAATATCAATAAAAACCATTTGTTTGTCTTGAAAGATTACAACTCGTAATCTACTGTGTTAATGTATGATTATTTAAAATTGTTTGATAGGAATCTCAAGTTAGATAAACTTGATTGAAAAATAAGCATTTGCGAACTAGTCTACGAACAGTTCATAATTTCAGTTGTAAAACTTAGAAATACATTGTAAGATTGTGCCTGCGCGCCAATCATAGGCTTAAGTTGTAATAAATCTCAAACTGTATCGAACATGCCTGCGAGCAGTTCATTATTGTAGACTAAGTCACTAAGTCAGACCTATTGACAAAAGACCAAGAAATCTGCCAGAAGTCATCAAAGAAGAATGCCTCATAAAGAAGGTTTTGGCATCATCAAGAAGACTCGAAGAGTTAAGTAAGAAGGTCTTGGCAAATTGTCAAAAAGGGGGAAATTGTTGGGAAAAACAAACACCCTGTATCGAAACAGCCGGATACTCGAATCCCTGTATCGAATGTTATTTAGAGGTTTTGACATATATGCCAATCCGTATACAGTAAGGAAACTGTATCGAGGCTTCAAGGCTTTATCCTGTATCGAAGACCTGCCTTGAATCAGCATTAGTGAAGCTCGTCAGTACAGCAAGAAGACTTATAAAAGACCAAGTATGGAAACTGTCTCGATGCTCAAAACACAGTCATCTTCCATACAGTTCACAAAAGGACAAGAAAGAACACAAGTCAAGTCCCGTTGAACAAAGAAGTATTTAAATACTCAAGGATAAAGTATTTAAATACTGCCAGTCTTCAGATCTTCAGAATCTCGCGAAATCCGGATCATGTCATATTCCCGTTGAAGGAAATCTTATTCAAACGGATACATCTCAACGGATACTTTCTTCAGAGACTATATATATATCCTTGAAGACATTGAAGATCAGTTACCTACCAACCCAAGTAACCTAATACTCAAGCTATCAAAGTTATCATCTGAGCAAACATATCTCCAAAGCATACTGCAAGTTAGAACGAAAGAGATATACAAGGTGCTCAACATCAAGAAACGACCATCATCACTCAAGAACTTCAAAGTCTTTGTTCTTACACAGTTACCTACCTTTTACCTCGTGTAAAAACCGAGCTCTGTGTAAACTCAACAAGTTATTCGACTGTGTGGGACGAATAAGGACGAAGCTTTGGAACTGTGTGTGAAGAAGCTAGTCAAGAAGGAAGCTTTAACCAATCTGTGTGAACGGTTGAAAGTGACGTTCTTTGTATCAATCTGTGTGAACGATACAAGGATAGGTTTGTTTATAATTACGTAGTTGTGTACGCAGTAATTATAATAAACTTTTTACTCCTGTGTGGAGGACCAATGGACGTAGAGGGGTTTACCTCGAACCACTTAAATTACTGTGTCATTTACCTTCAGCTTTTACTGTTTTAAAATTACTGTGATATATTAAGTATACACCAAATACTTCGTTGCTGTATCCACGGCAACTAACTGTATCCAAGACTTCCGCTACGCACTCAGATTTAGATTCCGTACAGTTTGTTGTTTAAACTATTTTTCCAAACTGTATCCAGTATACTTAAGTGGCCAACAAACACTGACTGAAACCTAAATCGACACGAAGAACAACAAGGGTCCAAAGGTTACTCAAAGAAATCGAAATCATGCTCCGGGTGAAGTAAAATCGATAACGAGTTACCAATCCAAAGATCACGACCAGGGTAACAAGAATACATAACCGATCGGATGAGATCGGGTAAGAATCACGAAACAAAGGAAAACCCCCAAATATTTCTCAACTAGGGTTCTAGGAAGGAAATACTTCGATCCGTAATGAAAACAAGTTAGATGATGTGATAAACATGAAGAAGGCTTTACCAAGGAGGAGCTTGATACTGAAGATCGTCCAAAATTGCCATAAGAACTCGCTCCCGACAGAAAGAGACGAAGAAAGAATGAGAAATGATGAAATAAAGTTGTTGTCCAGTATTTATACTGGACAGTTATTAGCATGCGCTAGCCTGGACTCCGTAGCGCGCGCTAATGGGTCAACACTTCCAGCACCTTCTGCCCGAAACACTGTTAGCGTGCGTTAGCCAATAGGCCTAGCGTGCGCTAACGAGTCATGTGTCCAGTCCAGTGGCTTCTGGACGGTTCTGCACCTTCCATGTAGCATGCGCTAGAATGAGCAATAACGTGTACTAAAACTGTCGATAGCGTGCGCTAACTACCAACATTAGCGTGCGCTATCGAGACCCAGTCTCAGTCCAATAGCTTCTGGACTGCCTTCGGACTGCCGGTTAGCGTGCGCCACACTACAATAAACCAAAACTCATGCAACGATCTGAACCGCAACTAACCACATGTCAAACATTGTACACCCAAACATGGCACACGATTCCAAATACATGGACGACAATAATCCGCTAAACCGCAGAAAAATTCAATGAAACCAGAACGAAGATCTCGGGTATTACATTCTACCCCCCAAAAATAAGTTTCGTCCTGAAACTTAAAACATGGAACAGTCAAGTCAGGGCAACTCTAGATAACATTCGTTATTTGTTGCTGATAGTACGGATCAAACCTCATGCAGTACAGACTGATACAGTCCGATTCGCTACACCAGAGCGATAACGAAATACAACGAACAATGTCACAACAATAGATTAATTCGAACAGCACAACGACCAAAACACAAGTCTAACGCTGAGCAAGTATAAATTTCTGATAGCCCCAAAGATTTGGAAGATCCGATACCACGACCATCAGTTGAAACTCAGGAAAATTACGAAAAGGTTCAGATGCTCAATAATCACGATACGAGATTAACGATAGCAATCAGACAATAGTGATCGAACAGCAACGATCGAACAACAATGATCAAAACAACAACGATCGAACAACAACGCCGAAGTTTACACCTCAACTCAAGACATTAAATGATCTTTTAAGATTTACAAGATATTCGATCGCATAGGGTTCACAGAAATCGCACCGAACTCGGAAAAAGTCACAACGGTAAACAGATTAATTTGAACAATATTAGGACTCGCTCGAACAACAAAACAAAGAACAGAACAAGTTCAGAAAATACCAACGAGCACAAACGATTCGATAAAATTGAAAATACAGAAGTTCAAAAATTCGATCCACTTCTAAATAAGGAAGTTTGTCCCCGAAATTCGAAAAAACGAATCATAACAAACAACTGGTAGACTACACCTCTCAGAGACTTCTCAGAATCGATCTTGATATCGGTGCTCGAGTCCGTGCCTCGGAAGGCTCGGTGACCAATTCGCAAAACTGAATCCGGTGTCCCTCGAATCCGGCGGGGAAGGACAATGTGCACGTACATGCCCCGACACGTTACAGTTAAAACACCTCCTGGCTTTACCAGGAGTCAAAGCTGACGACTTGGAACTCTCAGTCCCACTCATCGAGCGACGGAGCTTCACGGCAGAAAGACTACTGTGTTGCAGTTTAGAAATTCCAACTCCTGCACTAACCATAAAATCATCAGGCTTCCTCTGTTTCTTCGACTCGGGCATTCGTTCCGACAATAATGAAGCTAGCTCGTAGGCTAAAGCTCGATTATGATAATCTCTCAATGTAGTGCAAGTGAATCCTGCCATATACTGGTGAATCTCCAACTTCATCCGCATGTCAAAATGACGGATCTTCTCTTCTCCAGTCCTTACCTGATCTCGCACATATAGTCGAGGATAGCTTGTGTCACTGATATATCCTGCGGTTCTGTCAAATAAAAATCACGAATCCTCTGATCTCTAATCGGTTTCGGACAAAACTCAGCTTCCATAAATTCCTGGAACTCCGTCCACGTGACGACACGATCACGAGGTTTAACAGATTCCCACCAATTAGCATCATCTCTATCAAGAAGGTACTGAGCGATAGGCACCTTCCGATCTTCGGGACAATCAACTGCCTCGAATATCTTTCCCAACTGAAAAAGCCAACTATCCCAGCCCAACGCATCCGCAGCACCAGCGAATCGAGGGGAATTCATACGAACTACCTCTCGAAGCCATTGATTTACGCCAACGTTCTGAGTCGCATCAGTGTTACGTTGAACCGCCTTGGTCAAATGAATCATCTGTGTCGCTACTAGTTGCAATATAGTAGCAACATCAATACCAATATCGCTCCAGGCAACATTCTCTCGATCCCGCGTCTGATCCCCGAGGCCGTCTGTACCACGATTACGATCACGACCTCTGCCACTCGGTATAACACCCCCAAAACCGTCCGGGAATATTACAGCGCCGTGGGCCCCATATTGGAACCCACAAGGCTAAAATCATTTTCGCAAACGTTTAAAAATGCCAAAAGGCCCTTTGAAAATACACACACACGCAGCGGATAAAGACACAGTTCAAAAGAATGCCGAAGATCCATTTTAAAATATACACACGCAGCGGATAAAACATAATTAAATATATTTGCAGCGGAATTATAAAAACCAGAAAGAACACACAAGCCCAACAACCACGCCATAGCCAGTATCACCGGAGAGCTCATCCCTTCACGACCGCTACTAGCTCGAACTCCGAGTACCTAAAAGATAAAGCCCACGACGGGGTCAGCCATAATACTCAACAATGATAACCATCACATCACAAAAACAATACATATCAATGTAATTACAAGGTAAGAATAATTCCAATGTAGTCTCACCGTAGTAACCTTACCAACCTGTCACAATCCATAACAAATCAATTCTTACCATAACACACGCCCCGTGTCCTTAAGTGATGAATGAATTCAAAGGTAAGCACCTGCATCCGAAACGATACCACAATTCCCAAACTTATCATATCTCAATATAGAATGATCTGGCCAAGACTAACTCTATCGGCTGGGTCGCACAATCGGATCCCAATCCTGATAAAAACCGATATCACTCGATACATCTGCAAATCAACTGTCCCGAAACAATGGCAAGTCCCGGATATCAATACAAGCATGAATGCTCACACAATCAATAATAATAAAAAATCAATGCATCACGACGGAAATATCAATGACATGATATTTCCACACAAGATCGACAAAGGATCAACCACGAACGAGAACACCATGAAGTGGTAACTCCAACAAGATCAACGAAGAATCAATAATCGAGAATACCAGTAATACAACAAATCCCAACAAGATCAATAAAAGGTTGACAACCGAGGATACCGAGGACACGGTAAGGATCAACGAAGAATCAATATCCGAGAATACCGACGACACGGTAAGGATCAATGAAGAATCAATAGCCGGGAATACCGATGATACGGTAAACTCCAAAAAGAGCAATAAGGAATCGGCAACCGAGAATACTGATGACACGGTAAACTCCAATAGGGATAATAAGGGATCAACAACTGAGAATACCGACGACACGGTAAACTCCAATAACATCAATCAAGGACTAATAACCAAGAATACCAACGATGAGACAACTCTCAAACGAAATCATTAAGGACCAATAACGAACGAGAATACCAATGACAGGGTGAACTCCAAACGAGATTAATAAAGGATCGATATCAATGAGTTGACCATCGATATGGTAACTCTGAACGAGATTAATAAAGGTTCAATGGCGACAGATACACGAGAGAATAAAATCGTCAACCATATACGAATCATATATACGGGATTTCAAAGACAACCCGAATATCGAACAGATCCAATTATACATGGACTATGAATGACCAATCAATAAGACTCAAGATGGACGTCACGATACGCTCGATCCAGACATGTGTCCGTGTACAAGCCAACCACGGGTATTGATTAGGTACCCATCTGGTCTCGCACCTAATCAGCCTCACGAAGTACGTCTCGTGTGCACGGTTCAATATGAGGTCGAAACCAATACATGCTACACGTGCCCGTCCCGAAAATCCTACACATGAACGATCAGAACGTATCAGACTCCAGATATGCCACGATACAACATGACAACAAATCTCAAAGAATCGCATATCCATCAAGGATCGGAAGACTTCCCAAAAGAGCAACAGTAACTCGATCATGAAAGATCGACACGACCACAATGTCGTATTTCCATCAGACAACAGTCCACATCATGCTCAACAATGCATATAATATTAACACATAAACCCCAAGCCAGCAGCCAAGGGTCACGGAAGCATCTCACAGGAATACTCAGGAACCTAGGTGCCATTTAGGTCTTATCCCCTAACACATTACCATTCGGGTACCATACAGGTTTTATCCCCAACACATCGGCCCCACAGATTACGGCTCAAAGAAAGAGCACATCACAAAACGTAACAAACAATGGTGCACATTCACCGCATGAAATATCAACACACACATGCAATAATGCAACATGATGATTATCATAATCTAACAATATTAATTTACCTCAAGCTGGAGACGCTAACCTTTCCACGACCAATCGCCCTGAACGAATACACGATTTATCCGACAATCCAAAATGATGTACAGTCCATAACTAATACCCAACCACCATCCTGAGTTCAACATCGACACGATAACTAGCCTTGATATCCAACTTCTCATGCAATAGACCAAATTATAATTCACGTTCCCATTTCCATTAGACATCCTTAAAATCATATACATTATGATTTATCTTAGTCCAAAAATACTACATACCACCATCCCGACAATTCATATATTCCATAATACCATTGCTATATGAATCATAAATGAAATGAAAACGAAATAATTTATTAACATTATGAACTGAGCAAGCATAACTTGCCTCGATACCAATTCAACGAAGCCGCTATCAATCCCGCCGTCTTCGTCTACAAGCTCCGCAGCACAACAGTTAACTTCAACAATCACTAAACGCAACCTAATGCAATAATCAATTAACGATACGTTCAATAACAATCAACAACCGAAATGACCAACTAAGCAAACTTGATGGTTCAACGACATCTCGATCATACGAAACCAAACCATATCAACTCTTATCAATACGAATACAAGCCGAATTTCGATAATCAATAGTTCTATCAACGTCTACAACATTCTTGGTTCCGACTTCAATCTTGCATTCGGATTAACATGGCTTATTCTTGCAAATTCATAGGAATACAATTACCGGCTATCATCATGAATAATCATATACCAAAATTAACCGTAATCCTTCCAATTTACGGACATATATCATTCAAGAATTCTTCAAGAACATGAATTAGTCCATATTCATGTTTGAAGACAACAAAACGACGTAATTCGATATGTTCTAACATCTAACCATCATCTAGTTCATAATCCAAGGCATATATCATCATATTCTTCAATATACGATTCGTATAATCTCAATATCATAACAACAATACCATAATCATCATCATACGGAGAAGAACATCAATAACAACATCAAAATCCGAATCGATGGAAGGAGTTTTTCAACATACCTCTTGAAGAAGAACCACAAAGATCAAACACTTCCAAAAACATCAAGAACTCTGAGTTTCAAGCTTCTAATCATCTTCATCAAAGTCTTAACGAAGGTATAAGGGTCTAAAATGAATTTGAGAGTGAAGAGGGACGAGCTGGGGAGGTGGAAATGTGTTTCCTTTCGTGAAGAAATGAAAGACCAGTTCTTATTTTATAAACTGCGCATCACGTTACGTACGTTAAGTCACAACCTTAACGTATGTAAGGCCTTTAATGTACGCTATATGTCCTGTATAGCGTACGTAATCGTCATCCAGGGTTAACTGTACTATTTTGTGTCATGCATTACGTACGTAACATACTTGCCATGGCGTACGTAATGTAACAGTTGACTTGCTACAGTATTTCGCTTGCTTACGTACGTAATTCTTCATCCTTAACGTACGTAAGGCTCGAGGTTGACTCGCCTGTCCACATCCTGCGCCGAAAGCCGCCGACACTGGGCCCACCTGCCGACCAGGACTCGATCCTGTCTGATTCCCTTCTTAACGTACATTATGTACCAAACTTTAACGTACGTTAAGCTTGCTCATTTACGTACGTAAGCTTTATCACTTAACGTACGTAATGTCTTTCATACTTAGCCATTTTTGCTCCAGTCTGCCGTCTCAATAAACCGAATACGTACACGCGACATACCGAATACATACGCTCGTTCCGACAACAATTCTCATACGATATATCTGATGCACGATATCCTCAAATACAACTGTCGACCGAGTATGACAATTATACAATTACTCATACGGTATATCCGACATCGAAAAACACACCAAGCATGTAATATCCTAGAATCAAAATAACCTCGATAGACATACTGGCACGACTGTCACGGTTTCCAAAATTATTTATCCAAACTGTATCGGTCCCACTCTATACAGTACAACTCAAATAAAATAATGCGAGAAATTCATAGTGAAATTCTAGGGTATTACATATATACCCACTTAAATAAGTTTCGTCCTCGAAACTCAACACCTGTCATAATCGGTATCTCAATCCCGAAATATCTCAAAATCATGACACCATACTCAATAATCATCATCAAAACTGAAATAACTGAAAGAACACACTTACAGGTCCGTGAAGTCGATGATCTTCCGTGATACCAGCATACGACTCCCATACAAAGTCTCAACACACTAACAACACACCGGCATCGCAAATACAACAATTTGAAAATATTTCAAAAATTTTGAAACCTCCAAAATCGGGTTGACTCAAAAGTTAGAAAATCATTTTCAAAAGTCACGCTACTACCGCACCAGTAGAGCCACATAACACACACGCCCGGGTTTTACGAAACCCAAGCTCTAATACCATCTTCTGTAACACCCCCAAAACCGTCCGGGAATATTACAGTGCCGTGGGCCCCATATTGGAACCCACAAGGCTAAAATCATTTTCGCAAACGTTTAAAAATGCCAAAAGGCCCTTTGAAAATACACACACACGCAGCGGATAAAAACACAGTTCAAAAAATGCCGAAGATCCATTTTAAAATATACACACGCAGCGGATAAAACATAATTAAATACATTTGCAGCGGAATTATAAAAACCAGAAAGAACACACAAGACCAACAACCACGCCATAGCCAGTATCACCGGAGAGCTCATCCCTTCACGACGGCTACTAGCTCGAACTCCGAGTACCTAAAAGATAAAGCCCACGACGGGGTCAGCCATAATACTCAACAATGATAACCATCACATCACAAAAACAATACATATCAATGTAATTACAAGGTAAGAATAATTCCAATGTAGTCTCACCGTAGTAACCTTACCAACCTGTCACAATCCATAACAAATCAATTCTTATCATAACCCACGCCCCGTGTCCTTAAGTGATGAATGAATTCAAAGGTAACCACCTGCATCCGAAACGATACCACAATTCCCAAACTTATCATATCTCAATATAGAATGATCTGGCCAAGACTAACTCTATCGGCTGGGTCGCACAATCGGATCCCAATCCTGATGAAAACCGATATCACTCGATACATCTGCAAATCAATTATCCCAAAACAATGGCAAGTCCCGGATATCAATACAAGCATGAATGCTCACACAATCAATATAATAAACAATCAATGCATCACGACGGAAATATCAATGACATGATATTTCCACACAATATCGACAAAGGATCAACCACGAACGAGAACACCATGAAGTGGTAACTCCAACAAGATCAACGAAGAATCAATAATCGAGAATACCAGTGATACAACAAATCCCAACAAGATCAATAAAAGGTTGACAACCGAGGATACCGACGACACGGTAAGGATCAACGAAGAATCAATATCCGAGAATACCGACGACACGGTAAGGATCAATGAAGAATCAATAGACGGGAATACTGACGATACGGTAAACTCCAAAAAAAGCAATAAGGAATCGGCAACCGAGAATACTGACGACACGGTAAACTCCAATAGGGATAATAAGGGATCAACAACTAAGAATACCGACGACACGGTAAACTCCAATAACATCAATCAAGGAATAATAACCAAGAATACCAACGATGAGACAACTCTCAAACGAAATCATTAAGGAGCAATAATGAACGAGAATACCAATGACAGGGTGAACTCCAAACGAGATTAATAAAGGATCGATATCAATGAGTTGACCATCGATATGGTAACTCCGAACGAGATTAATAAAGGTTCAATGGCGACAGATACACGAGAGAATAAAATCGTCAACCATATACGAATCATATATACGGGATTTCAAAGACAACCCGAATATCGAACAGATCCAATTATACATGGACTGTGAATGACCAATCAATAAGACTCAAGATGGACGTCACGATACGCTCGATCCAGGCATGTGTCCGTGTACAAGCCAACCACGGGTATTGATCGTGCGTACCGTCGGTCTCGTACCTAATCAGCCTCACGAAGTACGTCTCGTGTGCACGGTTCAATATGAGGTCGAAACCAACACATGCAACACGTGCCCGTCCCGAAAATCCTACACATGAACGATCAGAACGTATCTGACTCCAGATATGCCACGATACAACATGACAACAAATCTCAAAGAATCGCATATCCATCAAGGATCGGAAGACTTCCCAAAAGAGCAACAGTAACTCGATCATGAAAGATCGACATGACCACAATGTCATATTTCCATCAGACAACTGTCCACATAATGCTCAACAATGTATATAATATTAACACATAAACCCCAAGGCAGCAGCCAAGGGTCACGGAAGCATCTCACAGGAATACTCCGGAACGTAGGTGCCATTTAGGTCTTATCCCCTAACACATTTCCATTCGGGTACCATACAGGTTTTATCCCCAACACATCGGCCCCACAGATTACGGCTCAAAGAAAGAGCACATCACAAAACGTAACAAACAATGGTGCACATTCACCGCATGAAATATCAACACACACATGCAATAATGCAACATGATGATTATCATAATCTAACAATATTAATTTACCTCAAGCTGGAGACGCTAACCTTTCCACGACCAATCGCCCTGAACGAATACACGATTTATCCGACAATCCAAAATGATGTACAGTCCATAGCTAATACCCAACCACAATCCCGAGTTCAACATCGACATGATAACTAGCCTTGATATCCAACTTCTCATGCAATAGACCAAATTATAATTCACGTTCCCATTTCCATTAGACATCCTTAAAATCATATACATTATGATTTATCTTAGTCCAAAAATACTACATACCACCATCCCGACAATTCATATATTACATAATACCATTGCTATATGAATCATAAATGAAATGAAAACGAAATAATTTATTAACATTATGAACTGAGCAAGCATAACTTGCCTCGATACCAATTCGACGAAGCCGCTATCAATCCCGCCGTCTTCGTCTACAAGCTCCGCAGCACAACAGTTAACTTCAACGATCACTAAACGTAACCTAATGCAATAATCAATTAACGATACGTTCAATAACAATCAACAACCGAAATGACCAACTAATCAAACTCGATGGTTCAACGACATCTCGATCATACGAAACCAAACCATATCAACTCTTATCAATACGAATACAAGCCGAATTTCGATAATCAATAGTTCTATCAACGTCTACAACATTCTTGGTTCCGACTTCAATCTTGCATTCGGATTAACACGGCTTATTCTTGCAAATTCATAGGAATACAATTACCGGCTATCATCATGAATAATCATATACCAAAATTAACCATAATCCTTCCAATTTACGGACATATATCATTCAAGAATTCTTCAAGAACATGAATTAGTCCATAATCATGTTTGAAGCCAACAAAACGACGTAATTCGATATGTTCTAACATCTAACCATCATCTAGTTCATAATCCAAGGCATATATCATCATATTATTCAATATACGATTCGTATAATCTCAATATCATAACAACAATACCATAATCATCATCATACGGAGAAGAACATCAATAACAACATCAAAATCCGAATCGATGGAATGAGTTTATCCACATACCTCTTGAAGAAGAACCACAAAGATCAAACACTTCCAAAAACATCAAGAACTCTGAGTTTCAAGCTTCTAATCATCTTCATCAAAGTCTTAACGAAGGTATAAGGGTCTGAAATGAATTTGAGAGTGAAGAGGGACGAGCTGGGGAGGAGGAAATGTGTTTCCTTTCGTGAAGAAATGAAAGACCAGTTCTTATTTTATAAACTGCACATCACGTTACGTACGTTAAGTCACAACCTTAACGTACGTAAGGCCTTTAATGTATGCTATATTTCCAGTATAGCGTACGTAATCGTCATCCAGGGTTAACTGTACTATTTTGTGTCATGCATTACGTACGTAACATACTTGCCATGGCGTACGTAATGTAACAGTTGACTTGCTACAGTATTTCGCTTGCTTACGTACGTAATTCTTCATCCTTAACGTACGTAAGGCTCGAGGTTGACTCGCCTGTCCACATCCTGCGCCGAAAGCCGCCGACACTGGGCCCACCTGCCGACCAGGACTCGATCCTGTCTGATTCCCTTCTTAACGTACGTTATGTACCAAACTTTAACGTACGTTAAGCTTGCTCATTTACGTACGTAAGCTTTATCACTTAACGTACGTAATGTCTTTCATACTTAGCCATTTTTTATCCAGTCTACCGTCTCAATAAACCGAATACGTACACGCGACATACCGAATACATACGCTCGTTCCGACAACAATTCTCATACGATATATCTGATGCACGATATCCTCAAATACAACTGTCGACCGAGTATGACAATTATACAAATAATCATATGGGATATCCGACATCGAAAAACACACCAAGCATGTAATATCCTAGAATCAAAATAACCTCGATAGACATACTGGCACGACTATCACGGTTTCCAAAATTATTTATCCAAACTGTATCGGTCCCACTCTGTACAGTACAACTCAAATAAAATAATGCGAGAAATTCATAGTGAAATTCTAGGATATTACACTCGGCATACTAACAAGTAACCATCTAGCGCAACAAAAAATTATAACACATAATCACACATAACAATTGTCATCACTAGACAACACACATAAAATACGGTCACAGATGATTGGTCTAACGATCGCAAAAGTTAGACCTAACGGCGAAGATGCAGTTCCATAACTTCTGACCAGCTTGGTTAGCGCGCGCTACAACAAAAAATAGCGTGTGCTAAACATGCCACATTAGCTCGCGCTAGCCTCATACTAAGCGTGCGCTAACTGCTCTAATTCAGCAACCTGATTGTAAACATATACAAGACGATACTAGAACCAAAGGTTACAAATAAGCAACAATATACGAATCCAAACGCCATCGATTCACATGATTACAACATCCCACGAGCAACCATCAAAAGACAATTAACATTCAAAACCAATGTTCCACCTCTCAGCAAAGAGGACTATCTCAACGAGTGCATACCGAACGAATCAGCGTTCCCACCCCATTTTAATCACAATTCTGAGCACTATTGCCCAAACAACGATAACATCATCACCACATACCTTCTGACTGACAATCATAAAATTGAAAAGTTAAAAGCGAGAGTCACGTCTTGAGTAACTTATATAGACCTCATTTGAGTTCAAAAATCACGTTCGAAAACTTGTAATACAAAATGAAAATGAAATATCGATAGTTTGAGTTCTCAGAAATTTTCGGCCGTGAGGTCATGATATGAAAATTAAACTATTTCCTCCCTTGGAGGACGTTTTAAAATAACATTACGTGACTCCCTAAAAACGTTCAAAACTTTAAAATGTTATATTAATGAACTTTCCTCGTGTAATCATACCAAAGTCATTGTTCACGTATAGACGGTTTGTACCTGCTTTTATGCAATCACAAGACCATAGTAAAAAAGATATACACTGGCATCAGTCTTCATTCCAGTACAATACGAGAATCACATATGCATAGGTCACGTATTCACAATTCACAATTAAACACCACCTTATAACATAGAATCACACAGGCTCGTATGACACGAGACACAATATATAGGGAGACTTACATCCACAGATCGCATGAAGATGATGGTTGCACCTTGATACCAATCACGAGCGACATTACAGACGACGCGTAGCGACACGACTCAGTCAGACACAATCCGATAAGACAAGACTCGACAACACACAACTCAACCCGACAGCCTAGGTTTCCGCAACCTAAGCTTTGATACCATATTCTGTAACACCCCCAATCCACTCGGGAATATTACAACACCGTATACCCTCTCCGTGAGGATCTATCAGGCTAAATACATAAACAATACATCACATTTCAAGCCAACGTGGCTAAATAACGAACCATTAGACCGATTTGGTCTTTTGCCACAACATACACATCAAACATACATAGCTCTACCTCGATAATACTTATGCCAGCTTCAAATACCCGAACCATATTTTACAACCCGGGGAATAAAACAGGGAACAGACAATACAATATGACTTGACCAATATACTCAGAACTGGTCTTCATGTGATTAGTATCGTTCGTCTTCCATCATCCTTCGTACTGATCCTGTGTTTAGCTCCCCAAGGCCCTGCATATACCTGGACGCAATACAGACATCCACCCCCCGATTACTCGGGGGCTAGCAAAATTCCATTATTTTGCTAGTGCAAGTATAATGTGCAAATACGAGCCATACATCACATACTCCGAGAACATAACAATCGAGAACGGCCAAACAGTAAAACGTAACAAAAGATTTCCTGAAATAATTCACTTGATTTAAAACCGTTAAAACAATTAAAGGTAGGAATGAAACTCAATATACCTTTTTAGAAAAACATTTTAAGATCTCGGGAGTTTTAAAAACATTTGAGTATTAATAATTCTCACTTATCGAAACCATTTAGAGACGCAACCCAAATATCATTTTCCAAAATACCAATCCGATTACAAAACACGGGGTCCACGACCCAATTTTACCATTCCAATCACAAAATACGGGGTCCACAACCCAATCATACCTATCAACATATTCCCAAGGATTATTCACGTCCCGTGCTAGCAAGCCACGAACCTCAGAGCCTCCCCGAGACATACCCGAGTGAATAACCCAATGGGAAACCACAAAATATCACACACCGCCGTGACAACAATCACAATAACCAAAACCGCGGCGTACGTTCATAGTTATCCGGCATTGCGCTAACAAGTTATGAACCTCGGAGTCCCCGCAAAATATACCCGATTTTGATAACCCCACAAGTTATCCCGGTATCGGGCTAGCAAGCCATGAACCTCGGAGTCCCTGCAAGACATACCCGATTGGACAACCCATGACACGTACGACACACAACCAAACCATAACTAAACCACAACCACAAGTTATCCCGGCATCGGGCTAGCAAGTCACGAACCTCGGAGTCTCCGCGAGACCTACCCGATTGGATAATCCTATGGTCCAGCCTGATCCGTACTAACAAGGACGGATCCGGGAGGTTCAACAAACCCTACCCGGTGGCACATCACCTTAAAACAATCACACAACAACAAGGAAGTACCCTTTCCAAACAACAGTGAGCATCACAACCTCCTTACAAAGGAATAACAACTAATATCACACAACATCACATATTCACTGAACGAGTACACGTATCAATACACAATCTTCGACAAGTGATTACGGTCTACTAACTCACGTAATATGATTACAACATCTTCCAGCATCCAACACTAACACACATATTCAAAAAACACATTTATTCACAAAGCATACGAGTTATCTTCGAAGGAAAACCTTTATCGAGAATATACCAATGCTTTTGAAAGTTCATTAAAGACATTCAAATTTCACATATATTCTATTACGGACTATTACGTCTACGAAACACGAAGTGTATGGGCAAGATACTTGCCTCGATGCCACGAGCAACAGAACACAAACGGACGCGGTCAAGCAGCCCCTGGACTTCCAAGAACAACCAAGGATCCGACAGCCCCACGAACACTATGAGAATAACCTCACCACGAATCAACAACACTAACTGAAACCTAAATCGACACGAAGAACAACAAGGGTCCAAAGGTTACTCAAAGAAATCGAAATCATATTCCGGGTGAAATAAAATCGATAAACGAGTTATCAATTCGAAGATCACGACCAGGACAACAAGAATACATAACCGATCGGATGAGATCGGGTAAGAATCACAAAACAAAGAAAAAACCCCAAATATTTCTCAACTAGGGTTCAAGGAAGGAAATACTTTGATCCGGAATGAAAACAAGTTAGATGATGTGATAAACACGAAGAAGGCTTACCAAGGAGGAGCTTGATACTGAAGATCGTTCAAAATCGCATTAAGAACTCGCTCTCGACGCAAAGAGACGAAGAAAGAATGAGAAATGACGAATTAAAGTTGTTGTCCAGTATTTATACTGGACAGTTATTAGCGTGCGCTAGCCTGGACTCCGTAGCGCGCGCTAACGGGTCAACACTTCCAGCACCTTCTGCCTGAAAATACTGTTAGCGTCCGCTAGCCAATAGGCGTAGCGTGCGCTAACGAGTCATGTGTCCAGTCCAGTGGCTTCTGGACAGTTCTGCACCTTCCAGATAGCGTGCGCTAGAATGAGCAATAACGTGCTAAAACTATCGACAGCGTGCGCTAACTACCAACCTTAGCGTGCGCTATCGAGACCCCAGTCTTAGTCCAGTAGCTCCTAGACTGCCTTCGGACTGCCAGTTAGCGTGCGCTACAATCCACGTAGCGTGCGCTAACCGCGGCACAATAGCGCGCGCTACACCATTTAGTAGCGTACGCTACACTACGATGAACCAAAACTCACGCAACGATCTGAACCGCAACCAACCATGTGTCAAACATTGTACACCCAAACATGGCACACAATTCCAAAGACATGGACGACAACAATCCGCTAAACTGCAGAAAAATTCAACGAAATCAGAACGAAGATCTCGGATATTACATCAAATACTAAATTTGACGGTACTTTGTTTACTAATATAAAATAACTATTGTTTTATAAATTATTTATTTAAATGAAATATATATTTAAAATATTGTTTTTTATAAATTTATTCTTATATAATTAAATTAAGTTACTGCAAGTACTAAAAAAGGGATCGTAGTAAAAATATTCAAGCATGCACAAACAAGTTAGCCTCATTCTTTTGGGTTTACTTTCATCATATTTTAGTTCAGTTCAGTTCAGTTCATCAAACTTCAGTTCAGTGCAGCTCAATTTTAGAATTAATATTATTAATTATTATTATTTACATTATCAATAATATTATATATAATAATTATTATAATTATTTATTTTAATACTATTATTATTCTTGTTTTGTCGATGTTGTATACATTATTTTCAAATATGATTAGGCATAGGAATTATTACTGATACTAATTGATATTATCCGTGATATTATATATATAATTATTATGATTAATATTAATTTTATTATTTTTATCGTTGTTGTTTTGATATAAATAATAATTATTACTGTTCTAATATATTGTTATCTAATTTTATTATTATTAATTATTATTCAGTTCAGTTCAATTCAGCAGCCTTAGACTCAAATATTATTAAGTATTATTATTTACATTAGCAATAATATTATATACAATAATTATTATTATTTATTTTAATATTATTATTACTCTCGTTTTGTTGTTGTAATATAAATATTATTTATTAGTATTGTTATTACTATTATTATTATTAATTAATGTTGATGTCAATATTTTCAATAATTTATATATAGTTTGTAGTATTTTTAATATCAATTAAATTTTATTATTACGGTATTATTTTTTGTATTAATATTGACATACTATTATTATATTTTTACTATTATTGTAATCTATATTATTATTGTTATTGTTATATAATGTTAGTAATAATTTTTATTATAATCATATTATTTTTATTATTATTCAATAACTTCTTTTTTGTTTAATTCAGTTTAATCATATCATATTTAATAAAATTCTGTTCAATTTGGCTCAAATATCAAGGCCCACTCCATGATTCGCTTGCGCACTCCAGCCCAAATTTATAACTTTCCCGAAGATTCTCAACAATTCTTTTATCCCTTCCCCAATCCGTAATCCACAATCCACTCGTAACTTCTACACACCGCCCCACCTCACTATAAGTTCACCCCTCATTCCCACGCAGTTCACCAGTCGCGTTCTGTGCTTACCGTTTCGCTAATACCGGCGCAAAAATCTTAGTTTCTTCTCCAATTTTGTTTGTCAATCATTTGCAATGGCATCCTCTCTCGCTTTAAAGAGGCTGGTCTCGTCTAATCTCAGGTCCCGGTCGATCTGGCCGGCTCGTGCGGTGGCTCAGCCTGCATCCTCCCGCCTCTTTAGCGCAAACGCTGTCCGCGAGTACGACAGCGATGACCGAGACGTTGATGTCGACCGGCGCTCAGATCGCCGCGTTTTGTCTCCGTTTTCAGGTAGTTGTTTTCTTTTAGTTCTGTCTCCGTTTTAGCCCTGTCTCCTGACGATTGTCCTCTATGTCTCGTCGGCTTTTGTTTTTGCGAAATTTGATCCTCAATGTGGTAGATTGTTCATCGCGAGAGAGATTGCATAGTATTAAATTAACCTAACCTCATTCCCGATTGGCGACGGTTATGTTTATTTCTGGATGAATTCAAAAAAAAAAAAAAAAATCATCAGCCAAACAAAAATCTTGATTAGTAGTATATAATATTTATTTATATGCAAATTTCTGCAGATATATTGGGTCCGTTTCCCACCACAAGCAGCCTGAGCCAAATTCTGAACATGATGGACCAGTTGATGGAGTCTCCGGTAACCTCCAGCATTCGTCGGAACTGGGATGCCAGAGAGACAAGTGATGGCCTACATCTCCGTGTGGACATGCCGGGCCTGGGCAAGGAGGATGTTAGAGTCTCGGTGGAGCAGAACACTCTGACCATTAGAGGCGAGGTTAAGAAAGAGTTGGAAGACGATGAAGGTGGCAGAAGGTACTCCAGCAGAATTGATCTCCCCGAGAGGCTCTATAAGACCAATGACATCAAAGCCGAGATGAAGAATGGCGTCCTAAAAGTGTTTGTGCCCAAAATCAAGGAGGAGGAGAGGACTGATGTGTTCCAGGTGAATGTCGAGTGAAGGCCTTTGTGGAAAGTGAAGGAGTTCTATTGGAATAAAATGGGTTGTTGTTTGTTAACATTCACCCTTTTATTTCATTTTGAATTTGTAAGGTGGTATGAAGCTTACAAGAGATGTTTTTTGAATTTTTATCTTCTGGAATGTTTTCTTGTCTGGTTTGAAATATCTTGGCATATCATATCTTGCATATCATGCCTTTGAACCTATAAAATTCTCTGTTTTCTCTTTCACTATTGTCATCTTTTTTTTTTTTCCTCCAGATAATTTGTGGTCTCTTAGCTTGTGGTCGTGTTATATCGGTACTTGTATATTGTACATCAGACAGTAGGCACCAGGCATTCTAGAATTTGAGGTCGGGATTGATTAGTCTGTCGAACATGAATACTTGGAAATAATAATAAAGACAGCAAATTAATTGTATTGATAATAATGAATTGAGGGGCTTTTATATAGGCATTACAAAGAGATTTTTTCTATACATAGGATTTTTAGTTAAAGGTAAGACATTTAATAGGATTTTACTACTTATGGAAGAGTCTAGAATATTTCATAACTCGTAAGACATCAATATGGGAAGGATTTTCCGGAACACTTTCTCTGTGTCGAACACTAATACTAACATGGTGCACAAGGTGTTGCCTCGGTAACAAACCTTTCCAAGTTAAATAAAATCTCGTGGGAAAAACAAAGATTTTGGTGAGGAAAAAAAGCGCAACGCACCAATTAAAAATGTCAGAATCATGTGAAGTATACTTCCCCTAGGTATACATGACAGTTTATTCCGTCGAGCTATCATTGGTTGAGCTTGGATAATCGACACATGCCGATGTTTCGTTTCTCAAATGTAAATTTCCGCAGAGACTTAGTGAACAAGTCTGCGATATTCTCATCGGAACTCACTTGTTTCACTTCGATATTCAGCAATTTCTGCTGCTGCTGATTATAAAAGAACTTCGGCGCAATATGGTTGGTAGATCGCCAAGATATTGCCGTATTCCCAATGGTGAACACATAACCAATTTGGGAACGTCTTTTATGCGGGTCGGAGAGATAACCGACATCAACAAATCCAACTAACGTGTCGTTAGGATTCTCTGCATAAGGGGTAAGATTGCTCACATTAGCACTTCTGGTAGTCAAGCTACCATGCTTAGCTGCAATATCGAGGAAGATCGACGGTCGGTATGCATCGTCTTAACCTCAACAATTCCTTTTGGAATATCGCTCTCTCTTGCGTAGGGAAAGAACAATCCAAGGTCACTGGAGCCTTTCAAGTATCGAAAGATGTGTTTTACTCCATTCCAATGTCTTATTGTGGGAGCGGAGCTAAATCTCGCTAACAGATTCACAGAGAATACGATGTTTGGACGAGTACATTGAGTCCGATACAACAACGCACCGATTGCGCTAAGGTACGGTGTTTCTGCTCCAAGGGCCTCTTCATCCTCCTCTTTGGGACGAAACGGATCCTTGTTCATTTTCAGACTTCGACCAATCATGGGGGCAGCAAGAGGATGTGCCTTGTCTATACTGAATCACCTGAGCATTTTGTGGACATAGGCAGACTGATGAATGAGTATGCCATCATCTCGATGTTCTAGCTCTAAGCCCAAGCAGAATCGAGTCCTCCCCAGATCTTTCATCTCGAATTCGGATTTAAGGTAGCGGGCCGTTTCATTGACCTCATCTATGGTACCGATAACATTCACGTCATCTACATAGACGGCTACAATCACGAATCCTGTATCTGTTCTTTTCACGAAAATGCATGGACAGATGTCACTGTTCTCGTATCCCTTCCCAACCAAGTATTCACTTAGGCGGTTGTACCACATCCTTCCGGATTGTTTCAACCCATACAGTGAACGACGCAATTTCACAGCGTAAGCGCTCCGTGGTTTAGAGCTACTTGATTTGGGCAATGAAATCCCTTCGGGGACTTTCATATAGATATCCGTATCTAGATCCCCATAGAGATACGCTGTAACCATATCCATAAGCTGCATGTTTAGTTTTTCGGACACTACCAAACTGACTAAGTAGCGGAAAGTGATGATGTCCATAACGGGAGAATACGTCTCCTCGTAGTCAATGCCAGGGCGCTGCGAGAAGCCTTGGGCAACTAGTCTCGCTTTGTAACGCATGACCTCATCCTTATCATTGCGTTTACGAACAAAGACCCACTTATGTCCAACGGGATTAACGCCAACGGTAGTGGCTCGAAACGGCCAAAACCCTCACTTTTAGCCCTTGAGTCTCGTACAGCATGCAGTGCAACTTTCCATGTCAGCCAATCGGATCGTTGTTGACACTCAAAGAACCGAGCGGCTCAGCGTCGTCGTCTTTAATAATTTCTTGAGCGACGGAGTAGGCAAAAGCATCATCGACTAGCGTGGACGACATTGGCCGATAAATGCGTATTCACTCGTACATTGCATGGAGATTTCTTTATTTTCTGACATCAACAAAGTTTCCGACGCGTCCGTCGATTGTTCCATTGTTGATTCGAGGACATATCCGTAGTCAGAGATAATCTTGTGTGACGGAGTCACTGTGTCGATGACGAGAGGATTTTGTGCCTCCGTTCCTCTTCTCTTTCGAGGTTCGGTATCCTTTCTACCCACTGGCCTCCCCCTCTTTCGAGCAGGGATAAGAGCAGCCGTCCCACCACTAAGGTTAACGCCAGGGGCATCATTCCTTTGGGCGGCTGAACCTTGCCCTATAACTGGGACTTCTAACCTTGCAGGAACATTCGCAGCGGGAATGGTAGATCTTGTCACTTTCGCAGATGACGCAAAGGCGCCGGGCATCGAATCCGCAACTTTCAAGATCGAGAATACGTTGCACTTCTAGCTCGGATTGAGGCATGCGGGGATCTTGATGAGGCAAGGAGGAGCACACCGCACAATTTCTTGGCGTTAACCGAATCGTTCGATTCCTCTCTCCCCTAACGACGGAAGTTTGTCTCATCAAAGTGACACCGCAAATCTTGCAGTAAACAGATCTCCTGTCAAAGGTTCCAAATAGCGGACAATTTTAGGCGATTCATAGCCAATATATATACCTAATCGTCTTTGCGGACCCATTTTAGTACGCTGTGGAGGCGTAATTGGCACATATACTGCACAACCAAAAATGCGTAAGTGTGAAATATCAGGCTCATATCCAGTTACCAACTGGTACGCACTAAACGGTTGATTGGCAGTGGGTCGAAAGCGAATAAGTATAGCCGCATGCAAAATTGCATAACCCCAGGCAAAAATCGGCAAGTTGGTGCGCAATACCAATGCTCGGGCGATAAGTCAGAATCGCTTAATCATAGCCTCGGCAAGGCCATTCTGCGAATGAACATGGGGGACGGGATGTTCAACTTCAATCCCAATCGACATGCAATAGTCGTCAAAAGACTTTGACGTAAACTCACCAGCATTGTCCAATCTTAATGACGAGATTGGAAAGTCGGGGTGGTTAGCCCGTAACTTGATGATTTGTGCTAGGAGTTTAGCAAATGCAGCATTTCTTGTGGATAGCAGAGCGACGTGTGAACATCGCGTCGATGCATCAACCAGAACCATAAAGTATCTGAATGGTCCGCACTCTGGCTGAATAGGTCCACAAATGTCCCCTTGAATTCTTTGTAAGAAGCGAATGTTTTGTGTTGAGTCTTTAGCAAAGGATGGAGGGTATCAACTTTGCTAGTGAACAGGCTTTGCAAAACGATTTATGGGCATTAAAAATTGCCACGGAAGCCTCGGGATTTACGAGAGATGCACCGTCAACCTTATCAGGGCGTGCGATCTTTAATCCCGGTGATACGGTATCAAGCTCACTCGCATCAATGCCGATATCGAGTGGTGCTTCCAATCGTTTTCTGGACTTGAAAAACGGATGACCATGTGAGTTTTCAAAATGTGAATCATCATGTCGCGTCCAGGGTGACCGAGTCGGTCATGCCATAGTTGGTATGCTTCGGAATCACACAGTTCGTGACTCACAGCATAGGATTCAATAACCCTTATTGTAGTCTGGTATAAACCACTACTTAGACTCATAAGTTTCTCGAGAACGCGGCGTCTTCCGCATTCTGCCAGAGTAACACATAAAAATTCGGTCCCATTCTCACAATGTGTATCAAGGTGATAACCGTTGGCACGGATGTCCCTAAAACTTAGCAAGGTTCGGTTTGCTCTTGGGGCATAGAGAGTATTTGTGACATTAATATGCGTACCATTAGGTAGCAAGAAATGAGCAGGTCCCCTCCCTTGAATTACTTGGGAGGAACCAATCATTGTTGTCACTGAGGATATGTATGGCACAATATCCTTGAATAATTGCCTATTCCGAAGAATAGTGTGGGTTGTTCCACTATCAGCAAGGCACTCAATTTCGCCACGAGACATCTACAATAAGACATGAAACTCGATTAGTCTTGTGATGAAAGACATAGCGAAAACTCATTAACTTCGAGTTTGGGGAAATTCGACCAAGTTGGTTAGGATCAAAGTTAGCACAATCGCTGGAAATAATTTCAGCGCAGCTTGACCTTTGTTCACTAAAACAGCAATAACTTCTTCGTTAAGAAGGCTATGGACGAACGGGCAGTTGTTCTGGAAACTAGACTTCCGTATCTTTCTGTCCATATGTCGTGCACTTTCTGGATCATTAAACTCAGATCTCAGTGCTCGTTTCAAGTTGCTATTTTTGTATTTCCCTATTGTTGAGTGATAGAGCAAGGTTGAAGCCTTTTTCAAAGGCATTATTGTTGATACAGTACTATGGCAATATGACCATAGGAGCGTTTAAATACTTCAAAACGCATCTTGGTGTTCGATTTATATCTCGACTAATGATCCTTTCGGTAACTCCAACTTGGTAGACTTGCAGAGAAAGTAGGAATGTCGATGCTAGAAATTTGTTTAAAAACCACTGATTCCGTTTAAACTTTCAAAGCATAAACAAATACCAAGGAGGATGCGCCTAGTATTGATCAAAAGTTTTGATGAAATCCACCAATGTATCAATTTAACCAAGCTATTCATTACTGAGCAATTGTTTTGTGATAAACCAAACATGCTTTCGAAGGGAAAAATAAAATTCGTCTTTGCACAATCACAGCAATTAAAAGAATTTTATTCATCATGGCCAACTTTATTACATTCATGAAAATCCAAAGTAGTTCTCGGAAACTAGAAACAAGACAAAACATAACCAAAGCGTAAAACTAGTCAAACTACAATGATCTAGTCAAAGTCGGCAACATCCATATGTTGATCTTTGTCCGCAATGGTGAGAGGAGGGATCTCAGTCTGGATCTCAGTATGGTTCACCTCCGTATTCTCATTATCTTCTTCCATGTAATTTGATTCTTGAGTCAAATATTGTTTATAGTGCTTGTAGTAAGCTTGGATGTTCTTTGGCGCTTTGCAATTGCGGTAAGTATGCTTCTTCAATCCGCAAGTATAGCAATTCTGGCCTTCCTTTGGAGTGGTTCCATTCCCGGTGGCAGGAGGCGGTCCACGTGGTTGGGTTCCACTGGGTCCCGTGGCCGATCCACCTTGCCTCTTCCACACGTTGGAACGACGACCTCGTCTTTTCCCTCGCTTGCTCGAGTCATGCACCCGTGGTGCTTGCAAAAACTGAGTAGCGTTGCCTTTTCTATTTTGTCGTGGTGCTTTCCTGTGGGTAGCCTGATTCACTTCCGGAATCGGCTTCGTACCAGCTGGGCGCGCATTGCTATTGAGAATAATCTCATGGTGCCTTTCTTTTTTCGCGAGGTGGGAGATAAGGCCACTAAAGTTTTTAATTCTCCCTTCCTCGTAGGTAACGCGGAGCTGATGAGCAATCACACTTGCTCCCACGGGAAACATGTTAAGAGTCTTCTCGATCAAATCTTGATCAGACTTCTTGACACCACAAAAACCAAGATTAGCGCGAAGATCGAGGATGGCTTGATTATAGGCCTCCACATTCGCATAATCCAAAAATCGGATTTGCTCCCACTGAAGTTGTAATTCGGGGAAGCGCTGATCATGCACATTATTAAATCGTTGTCTGCGCAAGTACATCAGTGCATTAGCCTTGGTTTCCTCGCTCGGTTCTTGAGCGGTAGGCTCGTTAGAGGGAAAGATGGTGGTGGTAAATCTCTTACTGACGAACGCCAAGCGAACGTCTGAGACCAACCTATAGTACTCCTTACCAGCATGGTCAAGGATGTCGAACTCCGGATGAACATTGGAGCTTTGTGCCATCTACAAGATATAAACAAGAGGAAGTTAGTCTTGTTGGATTTTCGGTGACAATGTAAACGGTCACAATCGATGCTTTTAAAAGCGTGTAACATAACCGTTACTCGATTTACTTCCCTTAATTGTTGTTTAGTAAAATCGACAAAAAAACGGCGATATCAGATCGCACCCAGATACGTGGTGTATGCAACAACCACAAGTATCGACTTTCAACAATTCCGTGACTCCCCCAGGACCGTCACACAGTTTTCTTCGACACGCAGAGATACCGACTTCTCTCGCGGTCTCATCCACTGCAAAGTAGCGTGGGAGATAAAGAACTCAAAGACCCGTGTCCCCAAAAGAAAAATTCCCAAAAGGAGAGAATTGAAATAGGGACAAGTCAGATAGTTACCTCGATTATAAAGTTAGGCATGTGCTGAATTTGTGGTGTGCTTCGATCTACCGGTTGGTACTCGATGCGACGACGTGAAACCGGAGGCGCAATTTTGGCGGCTTCCGAAGATAAGTTGATGTTAGGGTTTTGGTCCGAGATTTAGAACCGGTCGGACTGGCTGGGCGGCGGCGGTCGGGCGCGGAGGCGGCGGAGGCGGCGGCGGGCGGGCCGGCGGGCGGCGCGGTCGGCGGTGATGCTCACTGGATCGATCGGGCGGCGGCTTCCGGCTGACTGGATCGGGCGACGATGTTCGGCTGAGAGCGGTCCGGCGGCGGCTCTGGACGACGGTGTCGCGGGCGGCGGCGACGGCGCAGAATCGGGCAACGGCGGGCGGCGGTAGGCGCGGTGGCTGGCGGCGGTGGGCAAAGTGTGGCAAGAATCGCGGCGGCGGCGGTGGCTGGCAGCGGGCGGTGGTGTGGTGGCAGAAGTGGCGGCAGTCGGCGGCATGAGGGCGAGGCCGGCTTTTTTTTTTTTTCGTTCGAGCTACGTGCTGATAACGTGTTTGAGGAGAAAGTAAAGACAGCAAATCAATTGTATTGATAACAATGAATATATGTGCCTTTATATAGGCATTACAAAGAGATTCCTTCCATACATAGAATTCCTAGTTAAGGTAAGACATCTAACAGGATCCTACTACTTATGGAAGAGTCTAGTACCTTCCATAACTCTTATCCCCCTACAACCAGTATTAGGTAAGACACCAATACGGGAAGGATTTCCCGGAACAATCACATAGAAAAAAAATACAAAAACAAAAATTAATTTATATTTTACAGCAACTGTAATATTATATTAGTAATTATATTAGTAGTAGTAATACTAAGAAGAAGAGAATAAGCGGAAGAGTAAAAAAAAATATTCATAATACTATAAATTATAAGTAATGTTATTGATAATTGGTATCAATAATAATAACAATAATAAAATTACTAACAGTACTAAAGAATGTATAGTACTGTTAATAATTATATGTATAGTACTATTAATAATTATATAACAATAATAATAATAATAATCGACAATAAAATTACAACAACAATAATTGCTGTTTTTATTATAACAACAAAAAACATGGTAATATTGATATAAAAATAATAATAACTACGATAATAAAATTATTAATAATATCAAAATTTTAATATAATGATCTAATAATGATATTATTAATAATAATAATCAATAATAAAATTAGATGACAATAGATACAGTAATAATAGTCATTATTTTTATTACAACAATTGTTACAATAATAATACTTCTAGTAATTAATTAATGAATAATAGATGCAATAATAATTATTATTGTTTATATTACAACAAAATAATAATAATATTATTAATAATACTAAAATAAATTATTATAGTAATTATGAATAATTATATATTTCACTCCTAATGTCTTATGTGGATGTTAATGTCATTACTATTTAAGAAATTATTTGTGACGGATTTATTTGTAATTGAATGAAATTGAGTCATGTGTATATGTAATTATTGATCAAGAATCGGGTTTTTTAGTTTTTTAATCTTTTTAATTTTTTAGTTGCTAGTTCTTTATTTTTTTATTTTTTAGGATTTGTCAAACAAGACGTGAGTTGATTTGGAACGTATTAATCGAAGCCACGTAGTAAATAGGACTCAGAAAATGAAAAGCCAACTGGATAAGAGTGGATTTTATTTATTCTCGTATTTAAGATAGAGCCGAGCTGAATTTTGAAGTTGGTCTAATTTGCTTTTTTATATTACAGGTCTAATATTTTTTCTGAAACTTTTTTCAAAGTCCTTCTTTATCATACATTCCCTCTATATATAGAACCATTGGCCAATCAGAGGACTGACAGTTAGAGAATGTTATGGATACATCCAAACACTTGTTAGGAGGAGAGAATCTCTTCGACATGTGGAGGCATTTGGGGGGTTGCTTTGAGAAGAGAGGGACAGGTAGCATTAACTGTCATGTGTGCCTGTTCCACATGCATTTGGTGATACTTATCCGTTGTGTGGTCGGTTCCGGAGTCGGCCTTTGGTCGCTACTGCTCTGTCTAGTCATACCATAATGGGGTCTTGGAGCATATTTGGTATTTACCCGGTCGGCCCTCATTGTCATCCCTGCTCGGTTGGTCTATCCGAAAATCGGCTCTTTTGTCTTCTGGTCCCCCCAAATCGGTATGGTTGAGATGGCGGGGAGTGTATGGATGGATGCCAAGATGGATCGGCTATCATCAATGGCCCCCGAGCCCGGAGCCGAGCAGATATTGTCGGGTCTGGGGTCGACATATCTCTGGGTCGATCCGATTTGGGGCGGATGCTTCGTGGAGGCGAGCTGAATTTCAAAGGGGTTTGGAATTTGAAAGGGTGTGTCCCTTAGAACAATGCGTCAGTTCGAATACGACGCACGGTGTAATGATGGGGGACGTGTGGCCTTATTTGGTTTGACGGCGTCACACACGCGTCCTTAAATTGCGCGATGGTTCATTTTGTGTCGACGTGGTCACGTGACAGATAATTAATGAGCATTTATTGCCGTCCTTTCATCTATAAATAAGGGGTGCTCTCCTTTTGTCTTCTTCTTCATTCTGCATTTATGATTTTCGTAGAGAGAGAAATGGCAGTAGTTTTCGGTGAGAGATAGACAGTAAATTTTTTGTTTTTCTTTCTTCTTTCCGTTTCAAGTATTCGTCATGTCGGATCGGGAAGATATGAGGGCGGCGGAGCTGGCCGTGTCGTCGGACCGGGCAGGGGTGGCATATATGTCCCTGGGGGGACACCCGTGAACTGAAGCGACGACGGAGCTGGTTCACCGGGACTCGGGGAGGCAGAGATGGTGGTGCCGCTGGTGGCGGTTGGCGGAGCGGCGGATGTGGAAGGGGAGGTTGAGCCCGAGGAGATTTGGATTCGGCCTCGGCCGACCCTTTTTGTGGAGGCAGCGTGGGATTCGGCTTCGATTCACAGTGCCGTTACGGAGGAGCAGCTGGCGGCATGACGGTAGCGGCTCAAAATCCCTGCTTCGGTGCGGATGTTCGTTCCGTACCCAGGGTAGAGGCCTCACCTGCCGCCGATCGGCTGTATGGCCGTGTACCGTTCTTTGCTGGCGGGGTTGAGGTTCCCGCTCTCTCTGGTTTTGTCCCGGTTCCTAAGGCAGTGGGGCTTCCCAATTGCCCAAATCCATCCCAACATCTGGGCTCGGGTCGTGGGCTTCTTTATCATGTTCAACCAGCAAGGTTAGCCCGATCCCAGCTTCGAAGAATTCAACAACCTTTTTCTGTGGAGGTCGGCTGGAAGGTTCGGCTCGGGTTGGTTCTATTTGACCGCCCAGCATGTCATGCACAAAGAGGTGGTGGACGTGCCAGAGACCATAGACAGTTGGAAGGAGCAGTGGGTTTACGTTGGGGGGATTGGATGAGCCCGCATGATGAGGGCGAGGCCGGTGTTGTGGATGAGCGGCTTCGGGTCCCGCGGCACTTTATTTCCAAAATTCTTAAGTATCTATATTCTGTTGTCTTGTTCATTTTTATCTTACGCTCATCAATTGTTTCCTGTGCAGATCATATTCCAGCGCAGGAGATGTCTCCCCAATTCGACGACTGGGTTGACACGCTTTTGGGGCTTCCAGCCGAGCAGAGGAAGTCGCACCTCCTAACCACCGAGGAGCATTTTTGGGTCGTCGGTCTCCGGTCTACCGATCCGAAAATATCTGAGTTGGGCAATTTTTTTCACAACTTTTCCCTTTTCTTCCAGTTTCCAGGGTTAACACCGCGTCGGGGAAAAGAGAAACCCCTGCACAGCGGGTTGAGAGAGAAGCCGCCGAGAGGAGGAAGCCCGGGGGGCTAAGCGATAAAGGGGAGACACCAAGACGGAGGCCAGTGTCAACAAAATGGAAGCCCAGCCTGCTCCCGAAGTTCCTCCCATGCCGAGCCCGGTTAGTCGTTGATTTGGAGGGGCATTACCTTCCAGTCAATAAGGACCGGGAGGATCCGTGCGCAGGAATGAGGGGTAGGAGGCCGCGTTGGTTCCTCAACTACGTTCGGGCGGCTACTCCTACCGCCGAGATGCTCGAAAGGGTTCCGCCGGCCATGGCCGAGTCCTGTCACGTTCTTATTCAGGGATGGACGCCGAAGATGGAGCTGGTGACCAATGACATGGACCCCGCCAATAGATCCAGTTCGGGAATGCTCACCTCGGACGTGCTTTGGGGACATATGTGAAGGCTACCAGGGAATTCTAGGCCCTGGCCGAGAAGCACAAACAGGTGGTGGCCGAGCTCTAGACCCTTTGGGAGGGCATCATATTTGTCCGTCTCTGGTCCAATCCATGGAGGACAAAATATCCTCTCTTAAGGATGAGATGGAAATTTTGGTCAGCCGAGCCAGCAAGGCCGATACCTGGAGGGAGAAGGCCCGGTAAATGACTAAGTCGTCCGAGTCCATGCACAAGTGGTGTGAGGAGATCCGGGCTGAGCATGAGGCTTTTCTGAGGGAGACAAATACCCGAATCGAGCACATGACCGAACAGATTGACACCTGTGTGGCTACGGGCTATGCCAAAGGTCTGGCCGCTGATTGGTCAAAATTTATCCTAAAAATAGGAGTTTTTGAGTAGCTCGCAAATATATATGAGGTAGAAGTAGTTGTGGTAAGTTCTACCAAGGTCTTTTCTCTCGAGGATTGCTAAATAGGGCTTCGTATAATATTTTTTTTAAGGTTGCGAGAAATAAATACAAAAATATTCTAAAATAGATTTTTTGGGCTTTTATGTTAATTAAATTAAATGCACTATTTTTAAACTAGACTGTTTTTAATAAGACTATTTTTATACTAGTGAAAATGAATAGAACTAAAATGAGTTGGAACTTGATTTAATAAAATCTAGGAAATTTTAGGGTCATTAAATTGGGTTTTTAATAAAGTAAATGAATTGACTATACGGATATAAAAGATAAACGAGTGTTTATCGAGTAATCAACTTTTCACCTCATAACTTTCGTATTCAAAGGCTTCTTAATTACTTTCGTAACCTTAAGATATTGTTAACAAGATAAACACTTGATGATTGAAAAGATCTGTTTCCAATTCACTTAACAATCAATCAAGAAGGTTTTATTAGTAAAAATATGATATGATCAATCACTATTTAAACCAATTAATCCCTTTTTATCGAGATAGTGTAAATCGATCAAATACTTTATATATAACCTAATAGAATCCCCCTTCCCCTAGGAAGAAAGATTAGCTACTCATCGGTTTATACGTACTATAATTGAAATAGAATTGATTAATACTCATAATGTATAAAAACTTTTAATAACTAGAACTTAAGGACAATAGATGAAAACTTACTTGAATATGGTGTATCAAAGTGCAAAAAACAATCTCTGAAATACAACTTCGAACTTGATTCCAAAAGTTACAAACTATGAAATATGAAGTAAGATACTAAGTAATTATTGATCAAGCACTTTTCAATTACAAAATAGAAGAACAACTTCAAACTATCAAAAATAAAATGGATACAAAACTATAGTAGAGAGTTCTTTTCTAGGGAGAGATTTCTTGCTAAAGAAAGGATATTTCTTGGCAAGAAGAGGAGTGATTTTTTTCATGGATGAAGGTGTCCTTTTATAGGTGATTTTCAAGAATACTATGGATTATTTAATTCAAGAAATGTGTTGTAGTATCTTGATTTTTTCTTTGGTATTTGATTCACACTTGATCTTCCATGCATGTCTTGATTTTCAGATCATTGACCCCAAAATAAAATACAGTCGTCGTTGAGCTCACAAGTGTAACACCCCCGAGATATTCAAGGTATATTACAGTGCCGTGGACCTCTATATGGGACCCGCCAGGCTAGACATGAATCACCACAGTAAAATCACACATCATCCAGATGAAAATCAAATAACACGCCCGGTACAATCGGTGGAATAATCAACATCGACAACCATAAATAACTTCAATGAATACGAATCATAATTCGAAGAGAAAAGCCTAAGTACTCGCGAGTACAATCTATAAGTTTAGAAAGTAGGCAACAACCATATCAAATGGAACAACGGAAATAAAAGGACTCAAATGCACATGTCAACGACCCTGGCCAACATCCTCGTACTGTCCCAGCGCCCGCTCGTCCTGTTGATCATAACCTGAAATCCATAACAAGAATTTCACCACAACGGGTCCCCAGGGGAGTTAGCAATTACGCTAGTACAAGTAATCAAGACAAACCATTCGCTTACACATTTCATAGTACAATGCACCAAATTCATTTCAAAACCAAAAACCAGACATGTCTTTTCCGGAAACAAACAGTCAATCAATTTGCCTAGGACAGGGACGAAGCCACAGATCCCACTCGAGGCCTCTAAGGACCCTCCCGTGCTAGCCATATCATAAAACAAATCATGTACAGGCATCGCCTAGGACCGGGACAAAGCCACAAATCCCACTCGAGGCCTCTAAGGACCCTCCCGAGCTGGCTAGCGAATCAAACTCGTGAATCCATAGTGAAGTCATAGATTCCCTCAAGGCCCGTCGGACCCTCCAGAGGTGATCAAAGCACACACAATATACATTACCATTTCATGTTAAGTATAAAGGTTTCCAAAAATACTTGCCTTGAATAATTGACGACGCAACGAACGGAAAGGGAAATCACCGACGAACGCTAGGAACCAATGGAACCGAACCTAACGATTCGAAGAATACAATCACTACCATTTCCAAACGAATTCGGAAAAGGAATACACTCGAAAACCCACCTACGATTCATGTATATTTGTACAAGAACAACAACGAGGGCGGACCACAACCAAACCCTCCCGATTACGAAAATACTACCAAATATACCATGAATCCGTAGGAAAACCAAGAATACCAACAAGATTAATCATATTCATCATGAATTAATCAACAACACGGGACGAATCTAACAATAAAATCGAAAACCCCCAATTTACCCAAAAGTAGGGTTCTTAGAAGATTTACCTTGATCCGGACGGAGGAAGATGATTACAATGATGATAAACTACACTAGGAACACAATACTTGATTCCCCAAGGATTTCCACGGGCAAAACTCGAAGAATCTCTCAAAACCTCACTTGGATCGCAGCTCTCGGTCGGAGGAAAAGAAATGAAGAAAGTGCCGAAGTGAAGGTCAACTCCTGATTTATAAAACTTGGGTTTCTGTTACGTACGTTACCTGAGATTGTTAACATACGTAATTCTCATTACGTATGTTAACACTCAAGTATTAGTGTACGTAATGGCCGGGCAGAACAGTCTGCCCCAAAACGCTGAGGTCGCTAGCGTACGCTACAACAGACGGCTAGCGTACGCTACAAGAGGCTTACGTACATAACATCAACGCCTTTACGTACTTAAGGGTCTGGGCAAAAACTGGGCAGACTCATTGTCCAACAATGTTGGGTTCGATAGCATACGCTACGCCGGATAGTTTAGCGTACGCTACAATGGCTTTACGTACGTAACAGAAAGAGTTAACGTACGTAACGGTTCGGACAGAACAATCCGTCCAATCTGCTGAAGGCCATAACTTACGTTAGCGATGAGATATAACGTACGTTATGAAGGTGCCGATAGTGCACGCAAGAAAGCATGCATAACGCACGTTATGCATGCAGCAGTTCAACACTACTGAACGAAGTTAACCGCATCGAGCGGTCTGAAAACGAGACGCAACACAAGGACAGATTCTAACGCGTAGATATGAAATATTCACAACCACAAAGCTGAAGGTTGCAGGAGAATACAATTCCGCCTATCGAGGAATCCGAGAAACAACATGGAAAATAAAATTCCCTAAACTTATAGGAAATTACAAAACGGCCCAAACGTCCGAAAATCACGATACGACGTCGGATTAATAAACCGAAACTCACAACACGAACAACTCAACCATACGAACTAGTGCAACCAAAGAAATTACAAAATCTAATGGGTTCTACGAAAATCGAACGTCCATGCAACAATACATGACATAAGATGGAATAATATCAAAACATCTTCGAAACTCGTCCAAATGGAGAAACTCCAAGAATAAAATAGATTCAAAATATCGAAACGGTTACAAGCGAGTTGCTAAAAACGAAAAATACACCAAAAATGAGAATACCTGGAAAAGAAAAAAAATGCGGATATTACATTCTACCCCTCTAAAAATAAGTTTCGTCTCGAAACTTAAGAAACAAACAACTCGGGGTACCTAGCACACATGCTATCTTCGGTTTCCCAAGTTGCCTCCTCGACACCATGCCTCGACCACTGCACTTTGACCAAATGAATGGTCTTATGCCTCAGTCGCTTCTCACGGTGCTCCAAAATCTTCAGGGGACGCTCCTCGAAGGTAATATCCTCGGCGACATCGATCTCACCATAGTCGATGACGTGACTAGGACCAGAACATATTTCCTCGGCTTGGAAACATGGAAAACGTAATGAACGTGACTCAAGGCCGGAGGTAGCACCAAACGGTATGCCAAATCACCGACTCGCTCGAGAATCTCAAAGGGTCCAATAAATCTCGGACTCAACTTCCCCTTCTTCCCGAAGCGAAAAACTCCCCTCGTCGGCGACACCTTTAGCAAAACGTGGTCTCCCACCTCGAACTCCAAAGTTCGACGACGGACGTCGGTATACGACTTCTGTCGACTCTGAGCAGTCAACATCCGTTCTCGAATCAATTCCACCTTCCGCCTCGTCTCTAAAGTGATATCCGGTTCGGTCCCAACCAGATCGGATGCCTCATTCCAACAAATCGGCGATCGACAATGCCGCCCATAAAGTGCCTCATACGGTGCCATCCGAATTGACGCATGCCAACTATTGTTGTACGTGAATTCGATCAATGGAAAATGCTCCTCCCAGTAACTGCTCCAGTCGAGAGCACAAGCACGCAACATATCCTCGAACGTCTGGATAGTGCGCTCCGACTGTCCATCTGACTGAGGATGGAAAGAGGTACTCAAACGCAAACGAGTACCCAACGCCTTATGCACCGCCAGCCAAAAGTGCGATACAAAACGGCCATCCCTATCCGAAACAATAGACTTCGGAGTACCGTGAAGCCTCATAATCTGCGCAATAAACACACGAGCCAACTTCTCCGGGTCCCAAGTATCTTTGATGTCCATAAAATGTGCCGACTTGGTCAGGCGATCAACAATCACCCAAACCATATTCATGCCCGACCTCGATCTCGGCAAACTCGTGATGAAGTCCATCGAAATATCTTCCCATTTCCATTCCGGGATGGGAAGTGACTGCAATAACCCGGCCGGTCGCTGATGCTCGATCTTGACCTGCCGACAAGTCAAACATCTCGTTACAAACCGTGCGACCTCCTCCTTCATATCATTCCACCAAAAATTCCTCCTCAGGTCCTTGTACATCTTACTCGATCCAGGATGAACAGAGTAAGGCGTAGAATAGGCCTAACGCAAAATACCATGTCTCAATTCCGAGTTGTTCGGTATGCACAGACGACTCTGGAATCTCAATACCACATCTTCATGAATCACAAACACAGGAAACTTTCCCTTAAGAACATTCTCTCGGATTTGAATAATCATCGGATCCTCCAGCTGCTTTAATTTAATTTCATCGGTCAGAGATGACGAAATCTCTAAAGCACAAAGTTGCCCTACGGCTCCAGGGAACGAAACCTCAACACTCAACTAAATCAAATCCCGCTGAAGCTCAGATTGAGAGGTAAGGATCTCAAGCGTCCTCAACGCAACCCGTTTCCGACTGAATGCGTCGGCCACGACATTCGCCTTGCCCGGATGATAAAGGATTTCGAGGTCATAATCCTTAATCAACTTTAACCACCTCCTATGCCTCATATTCAACTCCCGCTGAGTAAATATGTACTTCAGACTTTTATGATCGGTAAAAATCTGACATGCAGAGCCAAAAAGATAGTGACGCCAAATCTTGAGCACAAAAACAACTGCCGCTAACTTTAAATCGTGAGTAGGGTAGTTAAGATCATACGGCCTCAACTGTCTCGATGCAAACGTGATAGTCTTGCTGTGCTGCATCAACACGCACCCAAGACCCTGACCCAAAGCATCGCTATAAGCGGCAAAACCCTCGTTGCCACATTGCAACTCCAAAATCGGAGCTGAAGTCAAATGCCTCTTCAGCTTCTCAAAACTCGACTGTCTCTCGTCATTCCAGACGAACTTTTCGGACTTCTGGAGCAACTGTGTAAATGGATGAGCTAGTTTTGAGAAACCCTCGATGAACTTACGGTAGTAGCCAGCCAAGCCCAAGAAACTACGGACCTCCTTCACAATCTTGGGCGGTGCCCAATCCAACACTGCCTCAACCTTCTGCAGATCCACACGGACTCCCTCGGCTGAAATCACGTGACCCAGAAACATCACTTCCTTCAGCCATAACTCACATTTCGAGAACTTCACATAGAGTCGCTCGGTCCTCAAAATGTCTAACACCACACGCAGATGATGGGCATGCTCTTCCTCGTTCCTCAAATAAATAAGAATATCGTCAATGAAGACGACGACACACTTATCCAAATACTCGATAAAGACCTTGTTCATCAACTGCATGAACACGGCCGGTGCATTAGTTAACCCGAAAGGCATAACTACAAACTCATAGTGTCCGTATCTCGTCCGAAAAGCTGTTCTCGGAACCTCGGACTCCTTCACCCGAAGCTGATAGTATCCCGATCTCAAGTCGATCTTCGAGAATACCGCAACTCCCTGCAACTGCTCGAACAAGTCATCAATCCTCGGCAGAGGATACTTGTTCTTGATGGTCACCTTGTTTAGCTCGCAATAATCGATACACAAACATAGTGAACCATCCTTCTTCCGCACAAATAGGACCGGCGCGCCCCAAGGCGAAGCGCTCGGTCAAATATACCCCGACTCAATAAGCTCACTCAACTGCTTCTTCAACTCGGCCATCTATGAAGGTTCCATGTGATATGGCGCCTTCGAAATCGGGGCCGCACCCGGCTCTAACTCTATAGCGAACTCGACCTCACGGTCTGGTGGCAACCCCGGTAACTCATCAGGAAAAACGTCAGGAAACTCACTAACGACTGGAATCGATGAAAGATCGACTCCACCACTCTCCGCCTTCAAGGCGTAGCACCAATAACCAGTACACCCCTTTCGCAGGAGCCTTATCGCTTTCAAGGCGTTAATTACGAACTTCTAGTTTCTCTTTCGCCCTGCGAAAGAGTGCTCGGTGCCGTCCTCGGCTAGCATGGTGATGATCCTCGTGCGGTAGTTCATGATTGCACCATGCCGCTCGAGCCAATCATCCCCGAGAATTAAATCCTCACCCTCAATACCCACAACAATAAAATTAGAGAGCCAAGCCCTCTCACAAATAAACACAGAACAGTCTCGGATCTCTCGATTGCGAACGATTCTATCACAGCTAGGAAGTTTAACGATGAAAGGCTCGCAAGGCGACAAATAGTCAAGACTCAAACGGCGTACACACTCCAAAGAGATGAATGAATGTGTAGCACCCGAATCAAAAAGCACACTGATAGGATGGGAATAGATGTGAACGGTACTTGTCGCCACAATGGCCGCTGGATCATCGGCCCTCCTCATCTCGTATATACGTGGAGGGGCAGAGCCAACACTGGAAGGTCCCCCTCTAGCGGGCTGACCCCGACCTCTCCCTCGGCTGGCACTCGGTGGAGACTGCAGAGCAAACGAGCCCTGGTTCACACTCGGCTCCCTAGGTGCTGGAAAATGAGCCTGAGTACCAAGAAGCTGTCCTACCTGCTCACAAAAGAAAGCCTTGTGGCCCGACTGACCACAAGTATGACAAGTCAAAGGCGGATGAGGACACTCCCGGTTCCGATAGCCCGGCTTGCCATAGTTAAAGCATCTGGCGTCCCGAACGGAGGCACTGGCAGTAGCTCGATAGCCCCCAGAGAATCGATCCGAACCACCCCAGGAATATTTACAGACTGAGATTTCTGTTGACCTCCACCCTTGTGATCCGAGAAATTTCCGGCGGATTTCTGTTTCCTACTCTCCCGAACCGCCGCACTCACATACATATCATAGGCAAGAGATCGACTCTGATAATCCTTCAAAGTAGTACAGACGAGCCCAGACATATAGTCCCGAATTAACAGTTTCATCCGTCTGGAAAAGTGAAAAATTTTGTCGCTCTCCTGGACAACTTGGGTCTTCACGTAGCCCAAATCCTTGTTGAAATCGGTAATAGCTTGAGAGACAGGAATATTCCGCGGTTGAGCATCATAGAAGGCATGGACTCGAGCCTGTCTAACCGGCCACGGGCAATACTCAGTCTCCATCAGGTCCTTGAATTCTGCCCACGAAGCAACATGATCCTTAGGCCCAACGGCCTCCCACCAATCAGTAGCGTCCCCAGTGAGAAAATACTGGGCAATAAGGACCTTACGGTCCTCGAGACAGTTGGTGGCAACAAAGACTTTGGATATCTCCTTGATCCACCCTTCCCAGCCAATCGGGTCTGAGGCTCCCGTAAACTGTGGAGGATGCATCTTGATGACATCCTGAAGCCAACGGTCAGCTCCGTCCCAAGCAGCATGGGCCGGATTCGGGTTCTGAACCGCCTGGGCTATCGTCGCCATTTGGTTCACCATCTGTTGCATAACAGCCGCAACACCAAGGTCGGCGCCATCTTGAGAAGAAGCATGGCTATGTCGATCACCGGTGCTGCTGGCTCCCAAAGAATGCGACATGGCCGCCCCACCGGCTGTCCCACGTCCCCGGCCGCGTCCACAGCCACGACCACGACCCCGACCCCGGCCTCTTACAGCACCCATACTGGTGTTAAGAGGTAGCAAAAGCAACTCGATGATAAGTAAGAGAGAAAAAACATCCACGATTCAAGAAATGGAATTACGTTACGAGAAAACAAGGAATCGAGTAAGGAAAACTTACGAGTACTGGAAGTACCGAGATGCTGGCAGTGGTGTGACGATGTGCAAAACAAAACTCAACTAGACCCAAATAACCGACAAGCCTAGGTATCCATAAACCTAGTGCTCCGATACCATTTTCTGTAACACCCCCGAGATATTCAAGATATATTACAGTGCCGTGGACCCCTACATGGGACCCACTAGGCTAGACACAAATTACCACAGTAAAATCACACATCATCCAGATGAAAATCAAATAACATGCCCGGTACAACCGGCGGAATAATCAACATCGACAACCATAAATAACTTCAATGAATACGAATCACAATTCGAAGAGAAAAGCCTAAGTACTCGCGAGTACAATCTATAAGTTTAGAAAGTAGGCAACAACCATATTGAATGGAACAACGGAAATAAAAGGACTCAAATGCACATGTCAACGACCCTGGCCAACATCCTCGTACTGTCCCAGCGCCCGCTCGTCCTGTTGATCATAACCTGAAATCCATAACAAGAATTTCACCACAATGGGTCCCCAGAGTGGTTAGAAATTACGCTAGTACAAGTAATCAAGGCAAACAATTCGCTTACACATTTCATAGTACACTGCACCAAATTCATTTCAAAACCAAAAACCAGACATATCTTTTCCGGAAACAAAAAGGTAATCAATTTGCCTAGGACACGGACGAAGCCACAGATCCCACTCGAGGCCTCCAAGGAACCTCCCGAGCTGGCCATATCATAAAACAAATCACGCACAGGCATCGCCTAGGACCGGGACGAAGCTACAAATCCCACTCGAGGCCTCTAAGGACCCTCCCGAGATGGCTAGCGAATCAAACTCGTGAATCCATAGTGAAGTCATAGATTCCCTCAAGGCCCGTCGGACCCTCCCGAGGTGAGCAAAGGACACACAATATACATTACCATTTCATGTTAAGCATAAAGGTTTCCAAAAATACTTGCCTTGAATAATTGACGACGCAACGAACGGAAAGGGAATTCACTGACGAACGCTAGGAACCAACAGAACCGAACCTAACGATTCGAAGAATACAATCACTACCATTTCCAAACGAATACGGAAAAGGAATACACCCGAAAACCCGCCTACGATTCATGTATATTCGTACAAGAACAACAACGAGGGCGGACCACAATCAAACCCTCCCGATTACGAAAATACTACGAAATATACCATGAATCCGTAGGAAAACCAAGAATACCAATAAGATTAATCATATTCATCATGAATTAATCAACAACACGGGACAAATCTAACAATAAAATCGAAAAACCCCAATTTACCCAAAAGTAGGGTTCTTAGAAGATTTACCTTGATCCGGACGGAGGAAGATGATTACAATGATGATAAACTACACTAGGAACACAATACTTGATTCCCCAAGGATTTCCACGGGCAAAACTCGAAGAATCTCTCAAAACCTCACTTGGATCGCAGCTCTCGGTCGGAGGAAAAGAAATGAAGAAAGTGCCGAAGTGAAGGTCAACTCCCGATTTATAAAACTTGGGTTTCTGTTACGTACGTTACCTGAGATTGTTAACGTACGTAATTCTCATTACGTATGTTAACACTCAAGTATTAGTGTACGTAATGGTCGGGCAGAACAGTCTGCCCCAAAACGCTGAGGTCGCTAGCGTACGCTACAACAGACGGCTAGCGTACGCTACAAGAGGCTTACGTACGTAACATCAACGCCTTTACGTACGTAAGGGTCTGGGCAAAAACTGGGCAGACTCATTGTCCAACAACGTTGGGTTCGATAGCATACGCTACGCCGGATAGTTTAGCGTACGCTACAATGGCTTTACGTACGTAACAGAAAAAGTTAACGTACGTAACGGTTCGGGCAGAACAATCTGTCCAATATGCTGAAGGCCATAACGTACGTTAGCGATGAGCTATAACGTACGTTATGAAGGTGCCGATAGCGCACGCAAGAAAGCATGCATAACGCACGTTATGCATGCGCAGCTTCAACATCACAACGGTTAATCAGACGGCGGTCCGAAAACGAGACGCAACACAAGGACAGATTCCAACGCGTAGATATGAAATATTCACAACGACGAAGCTGAAGGTTGCAGGAGAATACAATTTCGACTACCTATGAATCCGAGAAACAACAAGGAAAGTAAAATTCCCTAAACTTATAGGAAATTACAAAATGGCCCAAACGTCCAAAAATCACAATACGACGTCGGATCAATAAACCGAAACTCACAACACGAACAACTCAACCATACGAACTCGTGCAACCAAAGAAATTACAAAATCGAACGGGTTCTATGAGAATCGAACGTCCATGCAACAATACATGATATAAGACGAAATAATATCAAAACATCTCCGAAACTCGTCCAAATGGAGAAACTCCAAGAATAAAATAGATTCAAAATGTCGAAACGGTTACAAGCGAGTTGCTAAAAATGAAAAATACACCAAAAATGAGAATACCGGGAAAAGAAAAAAATGCGGATATTACAACAAGATGGTCAAAAGTGGAATATTCAGCCAAGGATCTGCTTGAAAACGGCTCTGGAAAATGGCCCACTTTGCGCCCTGTTGTATCGACGTATTGTAGGGTGACTCGGTCTTATCCGGAACACGCACAAGGATCCGGCGGAAAATGTCGGTCGTGTATGAAACGGCGCAAGACACGGCCCATGTTGTGTCGTGTGAGAAACGGCCGAAAGAAACGGCCCTGATATGCACCATTTTGTTTTGATCGTTTTGTAGACTTTGTCCTTGAAAAATTTCTGATCTTGGATTTGGTTCTGCTTTTTGTCCTTTTTGACGTTTCATGTCAGTAATCTGTAAAATAAACATTTTTAGCTCATGTTTTGACATATCTTTAAACAATTACTTCCTCCGTTCTTTTATTATTGCAACGTGTTGACTATTACACTGTTCACATATTCTCTTTTGACCATCTTTTGTGATTCATACATATGAAAAAATATAGTCATGTGGGATCTTGTTAGATTCATCTCGAAATATACTTTCAAAATATCAACTTTTTATAATTTTTAAAAGTAAAGAATTGAAGATATTAATAATCAAAGTTGTGCATTGGCAAACGTGAAAGTCCAGATGTTGCAGTTATAAGAGAACGGAGGTAGTATTTTTTTTATCACAAATCAGTATGATTATGCCACAAAAAGAGATATTTTGTATATGAATTTTTAGATCAATTATGCATTAATCAAATACCCCACGCTTCAACTTTTGATTGTCCTCAAGTAAACATCAGATATGATACAGTTGAACATACCCATTATTTTTACCACTCATCAAGGGGTAAATTAAACCAAGTTTTTGTAGTTTGTCAAATCTCGAAAAAGTTTCCTTTTAATCAAAAGTATGAATTCATAAAACTCGCCGGATAAGTGTATCGCTCACTCTCAAGTTTATAGGACATGTTTTTCGCTCAAGCTCATTCAATGAGGTGAAAACTTCCATAGGCGTGCAAATCGTCTTTTATCTCTACCACTTGTTGTGTGTGTAATGTCGTGAATCAAAAAGGACTTTTATTAGGTTGTAATGTCGGCTCTTTGGCTGGGGTAGGAAAATATGGATAAAGTGACTTGAAACTGGACAATTAGAAATTAAAATATTCTGAATCGATGTTTATCTATGGGTAAGTACTTAGAAGCTATTTGAAGCTTCTATCAATCCCCTTACTTATGTTTCGAATTATCCGAGCTCTTTTTCTTGCTTTTCAATCAACCATTTTTTTTACTTGAGTTGTTATTATCTGTTTTACGCGAATGTAAACGATGGGTCACATGAACATACCCGGTTACTAAGATAAAAACATACACAAGCTCCTTCTATGCATACTCATATCTAAGGTAACTGTTTTACGCGAATGTAAACATGGGGCTCATGAATATATCTGGTTACTAAGTTCCCAAAAAAAGCGGAGTAATTGATTTCTTATTTTTCAACACCATCAACAATATATATCACCCAACTTCACCACACAATATCTTTATCCTTGTCAAAAATAATTTCTAACCGTTCAAGTATGGGTCAAAGGATTATAGCGATGGAGAGCTCAAATGTATATCACCCAACTTCACCACACAAGTTCTTAATTATATTTTTTATGAATTCACAAAAAAATTTTAGAAACAATTAAGTTTGAGAATTCATCGAAAATTCAAGTTTAATTCATGGTCATTTTACCTTCAAATTTATATAAACAAAACTCCCGAGGTGAGTAGCAAGACATTCAAATTGATTGTTGGAGATATTTTTTTGTTAAAAATTTATATTTTTTCGAAATATCACCCCACACTTTAGATATAAGCATTGTCCTCAATGTACTGAAAAGATAGAAGAAAAAAAAGGACTCCCCTGTCGTATGGTACGGATGATTCAATCCTCAGATCAATACCTAAAAAGAACTTGAACAAAATCAAAATTAGAAAAACATGTTTAAACAAGTTAAATAAAAAAAAAATCAAGAATTTCAAAGAAAAAGAAAAAGAAAATACGTAAACAGTAAAATATAGTCTAAACAAGCCAAAAAGAGAAGTCAGAAAAATAACACAAATAAAAAAAACTAAGCCGATGGCCCGGGTTGTGGTGATGGTGGTCTTATGCCGAAATGCTGTTGAATGCGTGCCATCTGTTCGTCTGATCGATCGAGACAATCGTTCACCTTTTTCACCTCTGTTTTAATAACCTCTTGGTCCTCTATGATGTAGCTGATGGCCTACCATATGCGACAGAGGAGAGACGGTGACTGGTGGTGATGGCTCGGATGGCAGGATGTGGTGGGCTCTCGCCGTCAGCTCCGTCAGTCTGAGAATGTGTATCGTTCTCGTGCTGCGGACCCTCTTCGAACTCAATACCCATTCGGCTACATGTAGTACGCCTCAATTTGTCCCGGACTTTTATTTCAGTGCGGTTGGCATATGAGAAGTCAACGTCCGCCTGCTTGAGTATCAACGTGATCAACCGGGGATATGGAATAGAGTGTTTGGAGCTTTTATTCCGGAGGAAATAACGCATGTGATTGTATATGATACTCTCGTAGTTCAATCCCTGTGTAGCGCCTAGCCCATGCACCATTTTATCCAAAAAGAATAAATCACCAACTCGTACCTCGTTTTTACTACTTGAACGAGGAATAACATTTGTGCCGAGAAGGTATAAAATGAGGCGGTCTTGGGTGTAGAAATATAAGGTCCCGATCTTCATTCCATCTTTCTGGGAAGGAGTGTACTGAATGCCAAACCACGCCATGGCACTACTAGTGGTCCAAACAGGTCCTTTTGGGGCATTGAAAGCTTTTCTGAAATTTACTTTCCCCTCGTCTGGAGTGTGGAGCGAGTGATTTATCGAGCTCTCAATGATTACAACTGATGTCCCCCTAACCGTGCTTCGAATAGTGCAATCATCTTTGCCTTTTGCCTCTACGTTGGCGTAGAATTCACGCACAAATTCAGCGTAGTAATGCTAGGAGTTTCAAGGCATTTTCCCAATGTAAGTGACTGAAAAATTGAGATAGGTTGAATTTATCTTCAACCTCCGGTGTGATATCTTTCTCGACTAGAAGTTTGGAATGAGCTCGTTGCTCAAACCATTCTGCATTTTCGGCCGAAGTAAAGCGTATAGCATCAAATGCACCTCTAGTATGCTCTGCGTGATGAGAATTGTCGCTCTCGATGGTGGAGGAAGATAGTAATGGGCTGGCATCACGTCGCTTGCGTGTTCTAGTCATCCTACACAGATATTACAAGAGAATTTCATATTAGCTCTTTATCGGGCACCTTGTAAGCGTGATTTATAGGCTCCTAAATTCACCAATCTTTAGAAAAATTCTAATCCCCAGGCATATGAATGATTCTAAAATATACAAATAGTAATTTGAACAATACTAATCTAAGCACAACAGTATGAATTTACAACCTTTCATTATGTAAAATATCATCCTTCAAAAACTAGATAATTCTTGTCATAATTCAATTTCAACATAACACACATATGAAATCCTTACACATAATCCAGCAAATGTGTTGAAATGATTGAACAAATATAGATACATGCCCATAGACGCAACATAAATTGAATTCACAGAAAGTAATTGAATAAATTCAAAAATACTTACATTGTTGCCTTGATGATGATTTTCTGCAAAAATCCTAATTGATATGATGAAAGGAGGTTGATTGTGGTGTTTTTGTACTGAAATTAACTAATCTAAAGGAATTTTTTTTTAAAGATTTGGATTTTTAGGGGAAAGGGTCGTAGGTAGGGTGAAGAGAGAATGAAAAGGAAAGGGCCAACTTTTTTTAAAAGGCTCTCTGCCACAACACGGTGCTAGAAAATGGCCCAGTTTGCGCCGTGTTGTATAATGATTTCTACAAAAAATGACACGGCGCTAGAAACGGTCCAGTTTGCGCCGTGTCTTCGGCCGTGTCGTACAACGTTTTTTTAGTAGGTAACCCGGTTATAAACACGGGTTAATTTTTTGGTCGTTTTTATCGCCATTTTTATTTTTTCTTTTATTTTAATTTTTATTTTTTTTTAATTTTTTTGATTTTTAGAAAAAGCAATAAATAAATTGGGTTCCCTCCCAACAAGGGCTCGTTTAATGTCATTAGCTTGACAACTTCATGTTTTAGTCGTGCGACGGCTCTCCAAGAGTTATGCTCTCTCCGTGAAGAATTTGCTGATTTTCAAAATAAGGTTTCACCCTGTGTCCATTCACCTGAAATGACTCTTGATGCGTGGATTTATCAGTCTAATTACTCCATATGGATATACTTCCTCAACCTCAAGGGTCCCATCCAGCGTGATTTTAGCTTACCTGGAAACAATTGCAAACGAGAATTAAACAAAAGTACTTTCGTACCTGGATCAAGGTGCTTGAGGTTAAGTTTCCCGTCATGAAGTCTCTTGACTTTGTCTTTGTATATCCGAGAGTTTTCATACGCTTCGTTTCTTAACTCGCCTAATTCAGACATTTGGAGCAGTCTTTCCTGTCCAGCTTCTTTCAATTCCATTGAAAGAGCCTTAATTGCCCAATAAGCTTTATGTTCGATTTCAACTGGAAGATGATAAGTTTTCCATACACTAGACGGTAGGGGCTCATTCCCAATGGACTCTTGTATGCTGTTTGATATGCCCAAAGTGCATTGACCAATTTATCAGCCCAGTCTTTTCAAGTTGGGCGCACAGTTTTTTCCAGGATCCCTTTTATCTATTGGTTGCTTGTTTCAGCCTGACCCGGCGTTTGTGGATGGTAGGGGGTTGCAACTTTATGATTTATGCCATTTTTGGCCATAATCTTGTCAAATATCTTGTTGCAAAAGTGGGATCCCCCATCACTGATTATTGCCTTGGGGAATCCGAAATGGCTGATTATGTATTCCTGTACAAACTTAACAACAATATTAGCATCATTAGTCCTTGTGGGGATTGCCTCAACCCACTTGGACATATAATCGACTGCTAAAAGAATGTACCCGAAATTTTAAGATTTAGTGAATTTCAATTCCCCATACATCAAAAATTTCTACGACCAAATTGATCGTGAGGGGCATCTCATTTCTTTTTTCGATATTACCAGTTTGTTGACACATATCACACTGAACACAAAAATGATGTGCATCTTTAAATAAGGATGACCAATACAAACCATATTGGAGAATTTTGTTAGATTCTTTCATTCGCCAAAATGTCCTCCGCAATGAAGTTCATGGCAAAAGGTTAGTACACTTTATTGCTCATCTTCTGGGACACATCGTCTCATGATTTCATCTTTGCATAATCGAAAAAGGCATGGTTCATCCCAGAAGTAGTTTTTGCATGATGATAAAAACCTTTTCTTTTCTTGGTAAGAAATGTTAGGTGGGAGCATTTAACAAACCAAATAATTCACAATATCAACAAACCATGGTACCGAAGAAATTTTAAATAAATTTTCATATGGAAAAGAGTCCACAATTTGTTCATGCTTGTTAATTGTTTCTTCTGTTATTTTAAACGAGACAAATGGTCTGCGGCCACATTTTCACTTCCCTTTCTGTCCTTTATTTCCACATTAAATTCTTGAAGCATTAAAATCCTCCGAATCAACCGAGATTTCGCTTGTTGCTTTGTCGACAAATGTCGTAAAGCTGCATGATCTGAATGTACAATCACTTTAGATCCTACAATATAAGATTTAAATTTATCCAGTGAGAAAGCCACAGCTAATAATTCTTTCTTGGTTGTTGTATAATTAACCCGCGCATCATTCAATGTTAGACTAGCGTAATAAATCACATGTAGCATTTTATCAATTCGTTGGCCTAAAACTGCACCAACAGCTCGGTCAGATGCATCACACATAATTTCAAAAGGTAAGGACCAATTAGGGGCAATTACGATTGGTGTCGTGGTTAGTTTCTCTTTCAAAGTTTGAAAAGCGTCGAGACAGGCGTCATCGAAAATGAAGGAAACATCTTTGGTAATCAAAGTGCAGAGAGGTTTACTTATTTTTGAAAAATCTTTAATAAACCTTCTATAAAAACCGGCATGTCCTAAAAAACTCCTGATTGCCTTTACATTGTTTGGTGGTGGTAATTTTGAATAACATCAATTTTTGCTTTGTCGACTTCAATTCCATGATTTGACACCACGTGACCTTATCACAATGCCACTTTCTGTCATAAAATGACTTTTTTCTCAGCTGAGAGTTAAATGACATTCAATACAACGTTCAAATACTTTGGTCAATTTATTTAAGCAATCATCAATAGATGATCCAAATACTGAAAAAAATCATCCATAAATACCTCAATAAAATCGCCGATCATATCCGAGAAAATTGACAACATGCACCTTTGAAAAGTTCTTGGTGCATTGCATAATCCAAAGGGCATTCTTCGACAAGCAAAAGTTCCAAAAGGGCATGTGAATGTGGTCTTCGATTGGTCCTCGGGTGCAATCGCCACTTGATAATACCCTGAAATTCCATCAAGAAAACAATACAATTTGTGTCTTGCAAGTTTATCAAGCATTTGTTCAATAAAAGGTAGAGGAAAATAATCCTTTATGGTGGCGGCATTTAATTTTCGATAATCAATGCACATCCGCCACCCGGTTGTTACCCTCATTGGTACTAGCTCTCCCTTATCATTTTCAATCACTATTATGCCACTTTTTTTTGGCACCACATGTATCGGGCTTACCCATTCACTATCCACAATGGGATAAATAATTCCCCCAGCTAGCAATTTTAAAATTTCTTTTTTTACTACCTCTAGCATATTGGGATTTAATCTCCATTGTGCTTCTCTTCTTGGTTTCTCTCCCTCTTCTAGGATTATTTTATGCATACATGTCTAAGGGCTAATTCCCTTAATATCACTAAAACCCCATCCTATTGCCTCTTTGTATTTTTTCAAAACTTCTACTAAAAGAAATTCTTCATCTTCGTGTAATATCCGCATTTTTCCTTTTTCTGGTAATTTTCATTTTGGTGTATTTTTCATTTTTGGTGACTCGCTTGTAATCGTATGGATAGTTCGAGAATATTTAATAATGGACTTTTTACCATCCGAGCTTGTTTCGGACCTGTTCTACTAAATTCCGTGTTTAATGTCAATTTCGTCGCTATTTGGTTCGATTATCGTAATCGTTGTTCGGAACCGCCATTTCGGGGTTGCCACAAATTCGTCTTATGTTATTATGCATGTTGTGAGCTTTTGTTTGGTGTTTCGATTGTGTACGTGTATTTCGGATATTTTGGATCATTTTGTAATTTCCCAAAGTTATGGGGCAATTACTATCATTGTCGTTTTCCAAACCTTTGGGCAGTTGGAATCGTGTTTTCTTTTAGCGCTTCAGTTCTGACTCGAACTCGTCATTCGTGTGTCTTCTCCAGTCCATTGTTTGGTGTCGGGTGCTGTTGTTTTCATCCGGGGAAGAATTCTCCGTTTTCCATCTTTGAGTGCTGTCTGTACTACGGTATGCACTCATTAGCGCGCGCTAATTTTGTTGCGTAGCGCGCGCTAATTTTGTTGTGTAGCGCACGCTATATTCATCCTGTAGCACACGCTAATGAGTTAGGTTGTTTCTGCTCTCTGGACGAGCAGTTTAGCGCACACGTCTGTGGATTAGCGCACGCTATTGTTGAGGCTTAACGCACGCTAGGTGTGTGGCAGCGTGTGCTAATTCGGTATTCCAGTTGAGACAGAATGTTTTTGAGGTTTTGGACTCCAGACAGAACTGAAAGGGTAGCGCACGCTGATACTGTATGTAGCGCACACTAACGCTGGTTGTAGCGCGCGCTAATTCTGTAGTAGTGCACGCTAGCGTCTTAGGACAAGAGCTACTGGACTACTGGGAGATCCCGTTAGCGCGCAGTAACCATGAGAGTAGCATGCGCTAATTAGATCAAGTATAGAAGGGCCATAGCAGGTCAACTCGTGTCATTTTTTCTCATTTCATCTCCTTCCCCGTGGATTGAGCGATCCAGAGGCAATTTTGAGGTGATTTCTTATTCCAATCACCTCAACTATCATCTTCCTTGAGTTCTTGGTGTAGATTAACAACATCTACTTGTGTTCTTCATCTTTGATCCAAGGCAATCTCTTAGAACCCTATGTTTTGGGTAATTTGGGGGTTTTCAATTTAATGCCCGATTTGTTCCGTGTTATTGATTAATCCATGATGTATGTGATTAATCTTAGTGGTATTCATGTTTTCCCTACGAGTTCATGGTAAATTTCGTGGTATTTGAGAAATCGAGAGGGTTCGGTAGCGACCCGCCCTCGTTGTTGTTTTTGTACGAATTTACATGAATCGTAGGTGGGTTTTCGGGTGTCCTCCATTTTAGTACTCATGTAGAAATAGTTGTGATTGTATTCTTCGAATCATTATGTTCGGGATTGTCGGTTCGTAGCGATCGTGGTTGATTTTCCGTTCCGTCCGTTTCATCGTTAATTACTCAAGGCAAGTATTCTCGTGAAACCTTTATGCTTAACATGAAATGGTAATGTATATGTGTGTGTTTTGCTCAATCTTGGAGGGTCCGACGGGGCCTCGGGGGAATCTGTGATTTCGCTCCTGATTCACGAGATTGTTGGCTTGCCCGGGAGGGTCCATAGAGGCCTCGGATGGTACCAGTGGTTTCGCCCCGGTCCTAGGCGATGCATGTGCGTGATTTTGATTTCTAACTATGGCCAGTCCAGGGGGTCCTTATAGGCCTCGGATGGGATCAGTGGTTTCGCCCCGTTCCTAGGCAAGTTGAACTGTGATATTTGAGTGTTTGTTTTCCGGGAAAAGACATGTCTTGTTTTGATTTTGAAATGACTTGATGCATGTACTATGAAATGTGTAAGCAATTGGTTTGCCTTGATTACTTGTACTAGTGTAATTGCTAACCTCTTTAGGGACCCGTTTTTAGGGAAATTCGTGTTATGAATTTCAGGTTGCGTTCATCCGGTCGAGCGGGCACTGGAGTAGTACGAGGATGCTGGCCAGGGTTGTTGACATGTGCAATTCAGTCCTTTATTTTAGTTGTCCATTGTAAATGTTTGTTTCAAATTTGTAAACTGATAGACCGTACTCGCGAGTACTTAGGCGATTTGATTTGTAAAATGGTTTGTATACTAAATGTCATTTGTAATTTCGGTGATGTCAGGTTTACCAGTTGTACCGGGTGTTTTACTCAATCTTCGTCTTGGTGATGTGTGTTTTCTCGCTAACCGGCATGGTTAGACGAGCGGTATTTATTATTTTAGCCTGTGGGTCCCACGTAGGGGTCCACGGCACTGTAATATACCCTGAATATCTTAGGGGTGTTACAGAAAAAGGTACGAGAGAACTAGGTTTATGGATACCTAGGCTTGTCGGTTAATTGGGTCTAGTTGTGTTTTATTTTGCATATCGTCATCACGCTGCCATCATCTCGGTACTTCCAGTGTTCGTAGGTTTTCCTTACTCGATTCTTTTGGTTTCTCATATTGTACCTCCGTTTCTTGAACTTTGATTGTTTCCCTCTCGCACTTATCATCGACTTGCTTTTTGCTACCTTTTATCTCCAGTATAGATGCTGGGAGAGGTCGAGATAGAGGTCATGGTCGTGGTCGTGGACGCGGCCGGGGACGTGTGGCAGCCAGTGGGGAGGCCACGTCACATTCTTCTGGAGCCGGCAGTAGTGATGGCCGTCATAGCCATACTGCTACTCAAGATGGTGCAGCCGGTAATGGCGCCGATTTTGATGTTGCAGCTGTGATGCAACAAATGATGAACCAAATGGATGCGATAGCCCAGGCGGTTCAAAACCCGACTCCGGCTCATGCTGCTCGGGCCGGAGCAGATCGTTGGCTTCAGGATGTCACCAAGATGCATCCTTCTTAGTTTTATGGGGCTTCAGACCCGATTGGTTGGGAGGGGTGGATCAAAGAGATATCCAAGGTCTTTGTTGCCACAAATTGTCCTAAAGATCGCAAGGTCCCAAACGCCCAGTATTTTCTCACTGGGGATGTTGCTGATTGGTGGGAGGTTGTCGGGCCTCGGGATCATGATGCTTCGTGGGCCGAGTTCAGAGACCTTATGGAAGCTGAGTACTGTCCGTGGCCAGTTCGTCAGGTGCAGGTCCATGCTTTTTATGATGCTCAGCCTCGAGATGTTCTAGTTTCTCAGGCCATTGTAGATTTCAACCGGGAATTGGGCTACGTGAAGGCCCAGGTTAAGGAGGAGAGTGACAAGATTTGCCACTTCTCGAGGCGAATAAAACCGAGGATTCGTGATTACATGTCTGGATTCGCCTGCACCACCATAAAGGACTATCAGAGTAGAGCTCTTGCGTATGATATGTGCTTGACAGCTAGTGAGGCGGCTCGAGAAAGTAAGAAACAAAAATCCGTCGGTAATTTTTCGGGTCACAAGGGCGGAATTCAACAGAAGTCTCAACATGCCAATGTTCTTGCGGGCGGTTCGTCTCATTTCTCTGGGGGCTTCCGAGGTACTGCCAGTGCCCCCACTCAAGAAATTTGATGTTTTAACTGTGGCCAGCCCGGCCATAGGAACCGGGAGTGTCCCCGTTTGCTGTTGACTTGTCATACTTGTGGCCAGGTGGGCCACAAGGCTTTCTTTTATGATCATTTAGCGCAGACTCTCGACACTCGGGCTTCTTTCCCAGCGCCTAGGGAGCCGAGTGTGAATCAGGGGTCGTTTGCTCCGCAGCCTCCGCAGAGTGCCAGCCGAGGGAGAGGTCGGGGCCAGCCCGCTATATGGGGAGCCTCCAGTGTCGGATCCACTCATCCGCGTGTATACGATATGAGAAGGGCCGATGATCCAGCGGATACCGTGGCTACAGGTACCGTTCATATTCATTATCATCCTGTTAATGTGCTTTTCGATTTGGGTGCTACGCATTCGTTCATATCTTTGGAGTGTGTGCGCCGTTTGAGTCTTGACTGTTTGTCATCTTGTGAGCCTTTCACCGTTAAACTTCCTAGCGGTGATCGGATCGTTGGTGATCGAGAGATCCGAGACTGTTCTGTGGTTATTTATGAGAGGTCTTGGCTCTCTAACCTTATTGTTGTGGATATTGAGGGTGGGACGGGGATGATTGGCTCAAGCGGCATGGTGCGATCATGAACTACCACACGAGGATCATCACCATATTAACCGAGGACGGCACCGAGTACTCTTTCGCTAGGCGAAAGAGGGGAAACTATAAGTTCGTAATTAACGCCTTGAAGGCGATGAGACTCCTGCGGAAGGGGTGTACTGGTTATTGGTGTTACGCCTTGAAGGCGGAAGATGGTGGGGTCTAGTTTTCATCGATGCCAGTTGTTAATGAGTTCCCATATGTTTTTCCTGACGAATTGCCGGGGTTACCACCGGACCGCGAGGTTGAGTTTGCTATCGAGTTAGAGCCGGGTGCGGCTCCGATTTTGAAGGCGCCGTATCGCATGGCACCTTCAGAGATGGATGAAGAAGCAGTTGAGTGAGCTTCTTGAGTTAGGATATATTCGACCGAGTACTTCACCTTGGGGCGCACCGGTCCTGTTTGTGCGGAAGAAGGATGGTTCACTGCGTTTATATATCGACTATCGCGAGCTAAACAAAGTGACCATCGAGAACAAGTATCCCTTACCGAGGATTGATGACTTGTTTGATCAGTTGCAGAGAGCTGCGGTATTCTCGAATATCGACTTGAGATCGGGGTACTATCAGCTTCGGGTGAAGGAGTCCGATGTCCCGAAAACAACTTTTCGGACGAGATACGGACATTATAAGTTTGTGGTTATGCCCTTTGGACTAACTAATGCACCGACCGTGTTCATGCAGTTGATGAATAAGGTTTTCATTAAGTATTTGGATAAGCGTGTCGTTGTTTTCATTGATGACATCCTTATCTACTCGAAGAATGAGGAGGAACACGCGCATCATCTGCGTGTGGTGTTGGACGTTTTGAAGACCGAGCGACTCTATGCGAAGTTCTTGAAATACGAGTTCTGGCTGATGGAAGTGATGTTTATGGGTCATGTGATTTCAGCCGAGGGGGTCCGTAAGGACCCACATAAGATTGAGGCAGTGCTTGATTGGACACCGCCTAAGAATATGAAGGAGGTCAGTAGTTTCTTGGGTTTAGCTGGATACTATCGTAGGTTCGTCGAGGGGTTCTCGAAACTGGCTCGGCCACTTACGCAGTTGCTTTAGAAATCTGAGAAGTTCGTCTGGAATGACGAAAGGCAGTCGATTTTTGAGGAGATGAAGAGGCATTTGACTTCAGCCCCGATTCTAGCGTTGCCGTGTGGCAACGAGAGTTTTGCTATTTATAGCGATGCTTCAGGTCAGGGTCTTAGGTGCGTGTTGATGCAGCACAACAAGATTATTGCTTATGGGTCGAGACAGTTGAGACCGTATGAGCTCAAATACCCTACTCACGATCTAGAGTTAGCAACAGTTGTTTTTGCGCTCAAGATTTGACGTCATCATCTCTTTGGCTCTGCATGTCAGATTTTTACCGATCATAAAAGTCTGAAGTGCATATTTACTCAGCAAGAGTTGAATATGAGGCAGAGAAGGTGGTTGGATTTGATTAAGGATTATGACCTCGAAAGCCATTATCATCCGGGCAAGGCGAACGTCGTGGCAGACGCCTTGAGTCGGAACCAATTACGTTACGGACACTTGAGATAATTGCATCTCAATCTGAGCTTCAGCGTGATTTGATCGAGTTGAGTGTCGAGATTTTGTTGCCAGGAGTTGTTTGAGATAATGTTCTTAAGGGGAAGTCTCCTGGGTTTTTGATCCACGAGTATGGTGTGTTGAGGTTCCAGAGTCGACTTTGCATACCGAACGACCTGGAATTGAGGTTGAGTATTTTGCGTGAGGCCCATACTATGCCTTACTCGGTTCATCCTGGTTCGAGTAAGATGTACAAGGACCTAAGGAGGAACTTTTTATAGAATGATATGAAGGAGGAGGTCGCATAATTTGTAGCAAGATGTTTGACTTGTCAGTAGGTCAAAATCGAGCATCATTGGCCAGCTGGGTTGTTGCAGTCGTTTCTTGTTCCGGAATGGAAATGGGAAGATATTTCGATGGACTTCGTCACGAGCTAGTAGATATCGAAGTTTGGTATGAATATGGTTTGGGTGATTTTGGATCGTCTGACCAAGTCGGCACACTTCCTGGGCATCAAGGATACTCGGGGTCCGGAAAGGCTGGCTCGTGTATTTATTGCGCAGATTGTGAGGCTTCACGGTACTCCGAAGTCTATTGTTTCGGATCATGATGGACGTTTTGTATCGCATTTTTGGCAGGCAGTACATAAGGCGTTGGGTACTCGCTTGCGTCTTAGTAATTCCTTTCATCCTCAGATGGATGGGCAGTCGGAGCGCACTATCATGACATTTGAGGATATGTTGCGTGCTTGTGCTCTCGATTGGAGCAGTGATTGGGAGGAGCATTTGTCGTTGATCGAGTTCACATACAACAATAGTTGGCACGCATCGATCAAGATGGCACCGTATGAGGCGCCTTATGGGCGGCGATGTCGATCGCCGATTTGTTGGAACGAGGCGTCCGATTTGGTTGGGACCGAACCGGATGTCTCTTTGGAGATGAGGACGAAGGTGGAATTGATTCGGAGAGGATGTTGACTGCTAAGAGTCGATAGAAATCCTATGCTGATGTTCGTCGTCGACCTTTGGAATTCGAGGTGGGAGACCACGTTTTGCTAAAGGTGTCGCCGACGAGGGGAGTTTTCTGCTTCGGGAAGAAGGGGAAGTTGAGTTCGAGATTTATTGGGCTCTTTGAGATTCTCGAGAGGGTTGGCAAATTGGCGTGTCGCTTGGCGTTGCCTCCGGCTTTGAGTCACGTCCATAGCGTTTTCCATGTTTCCCAGCTGAGGAAATATGTTCCGGATCCTAGTCATGTCATCGACTATGGTGAGATCGATATCGCTTAGGATATTACCTTCGAGGAGCGTCCCTTGAAGATTTTGGAGCACCGTGAGAAGCGACTCAGGCATAATACCATTCCATTGGTCAAGGTGCAGTGGTCGAGACATGGTGTCGAGGAAGCAACTTGGGAAACCGTGGATAGCATGCGTGCTAGGTACCCCGAGTTGTTTGTTTCTTAAGTTTGAGGACGAAACTTGTTTTTAGAGGGGAAAATGTAATATCCACATTTTTTCTTTTTTCGATAATTTTCATTTTGGTGTATTTTTCGTTTTTGGTGACTCACTTGTAACCGTATGGATATTTCGCGAATATTTAATACTGGACTTTTTGCTATCTGAGCTTGTTTCGGACCTATTCTACTCAATTCCGTGTTTAATGTCATTTTCGTCGCTATTTGGTTCGATTCTCGTAATCGTGGTTCGGAACTGCCGTTTCGGGGTTGCCGGAAATCCGTATTATGTTATTATGCATGTTGTGAGCTTTCGTTTGGTGTTTCGATCGTGTATCGTGTATTTCGGATGATTTGGGTCATTTTGTAATTTCCCAAAGTTATGGGGCAATTCCAATAGTTGTGATTGTATTCTTCGAATCGTTAGGTTCGGGATTGTCGGTTTCTAGTGATCGTGGTTGATTTTCCGTTCCGTCCGTTTCGTCATTAATTACTCAAGGCAAGTATTCTCGTGAAACCTTTATGCTTAACATGAAATGGTAATGTATATGTGTGTGTTTTGCTCACTCCGGGAGGGTCCGACGGGGCCTTGGGGGAATCTGTGATTTCACTCCTGATTCACGAGCTTGTTAGCTAGCCAGTCCGGTAGGGTCCATAGAGGCCTCGGATGGGACCAGTGGTTTCGCCCCGGTCCTAGGCGATGTATATGCGTGATTTTGATTTCTAACTATGTCCAGTCCGGGAGGGTCCCTAGAGGCCTCGAATGGGATCAGTGGTTTTGCCCCGTTCCTAGAAAAGTTGAACTGTGATATTTGACTGTTTGTTTTCCGGGAAAAGACATGTCTTGTTTTGATTTTGAAATGACTTGATGCATGTAGGTGTAAGCGATTGATTTGCCTTGATTAGTTGTACTAGTGTAATTGCTAACCCATTTGGGGACCCGTTTTTGGGGAAGTTCGTGTTATGAATTTCAGGTTGCGTTCAGCCGGTCGAGCAGGCACTGGAGTAGTACGAGGATGCTGGCCAGGGTTGTTGACATGTGCAATTCAGTCCTTCTATTTCAGTTGTCCATTTTAAACGTTTGTTTCAAATTTGTAAACTCATAGACCGTACTCGCGAGTACTTAGGCGATTTGATTTGAAAAATGGTTTGTATACTAAATGTCATTTGTAATTTCGGTGATGTCTGGTTTACCGATTGTATCGGGTGTTTTACTTAATCTTTGTCTTGGTGATGTGTGTTTTCTCGCTAACCGATATGGTTAGATGAGCGGTATTTATTATTTTAGCCTGGTGGGTCCAACGTAGGGGTCCACAGTGCTGTAATATACCCTGAATATCTTGGGGGTGTTACACTTCGCTCAATTCTGCATTAATAATTACAGGTTTTTTATTTTCCTCTTCAAGAAAAACATATTTTAAATGCTTAGGCAATTCTTTAAGCTCTAGTCTTCTTTTTCTTTGTTTTCGATTAACGACTCCAGACTATCTATCTTACCCCCTGTAAGAGATTTTCGAATATTTCTCCTTCATCTTCTGGATTAAGCTCTGAACACTCCATTACTTGTCCTGTATAATGAGAGTTTCTATAGAATTGTCAATAATATCAACAAAAACGCATTCCTCATATAAATCATAACTAGGAACAGAGGGTGAGTCAAACACAGAAAATGTCACGATTTCATCTAACACACTCATAGTTAATTTTCCACTTTTAACATCAATTATTGTTTCAGCGGTAGCCATGAAAGGTCTTCCCAATAAAATAGAATGATCGTTTCCATTTTCTAGACATGGTCCCATTTCTAAGACAACAAAATCTGCTGGAATAATAAGCCCCTCTATGTCTACCAAAATATCTTCGATAATGCTTATAGGATAACGAAGTGATCCATCGGCCAATTATAAACATATTTTAGTTGGTCTAAGTTCACCAAGATCAAGTTGCTCAAAAATATATAATGGCATCAAATTTATACCTGCTCCGAGATCAAGCATACCATTGGTTTTCTTACCGTTTCCCATAGCAAATATTTATTATGAAGCTACCTGGATCACTTTGCTTGGGAGGTAATCGTTGTTGGAGCAATGCAGACATAACCTCTGAGACAATGATTTTTTCTCTATATCCAAACTTCTTTGTATCTTTGAGTAATTCTTTGAAAAAATTTCCGTATGCTGGGACACTTCTTATTACTTCCAATAAAGAAAGGTTTACATTTACTTTGGACAACATATCAAAAAATTTGAGAAACTGCTTATCAAGTTTTTCATTTTTTATGTCGGCTTGGAAAAGGTATTAGGGGTTTGTATGGATTTGTAGCTTTGTGGAGTTTTGGGGCGGGAACTTCTTCTTTAGAATTTTCGTTTGATTCCTTATCTTCATCCTCATTTCCTGCAATATTTGAAACATCATCATTAGAAGGGGGATCAACTTAATTGTTATAAATCTTACCAGTTTTAAGCATGGTGATAGCTTTAGCTTGTTCGGACTGACTTGGTGATTTCCCTTTTTGGTTGTTTTGCAGTGATTTGCTAGTTGCCCGACTTGAGTTTCGACTTGTTTTACTGATGCTTCCATTGCTTCAAATCTTCAATCTGAGTTTTAGATGAATGATTGAAGTGTTTCTTCTAATTAAGGTTTTCGGTGTTGGTTTGAGGATGACCCTTGGAATTGGTATGGTCTTTGATATGGTTGTTGCAAATTTTGATGTTGAGGAGGTGGTGGTTGTTGGTGATGATTTCCACCCCAAGAGAAGTTAGGGTGATTTCGCCAACCGGGATTATAGGTTTCAGAAAAAGGGTCATTTCTGGGGCGTTGGTGAAAATTATTTAAAGCATTTACCTTTTGAGGGTTCGTCGGGGGATTAATGTTGGGTGCATGACTATACTCACCACCGGCGAAAAATACTTCTTGAGTCGGCATGACTGTAGGTGGTGGAGAAATTCCTTGAGTTGTAAGTCGTTGGAGTTGTTTGGTTAGCTCGGCAATTTGCGCAGTTAGATCGCTGGTGGAATTTACTTCATTAGCTCCGACTCTCCTGCCTCGTGCACTCTTTTACTGGGAGGATATAGCAAGTTTTTCAAATAAATCAAAAGCGGCTTGCGCCATTAGTGTTCCTATATCTCCCCCAGCTGCATTATCAATAGAGAATTGGCAATTATGAGTTAGCCCATCATAAAAAGCTTGACTCAGACACTTTAAATGATAATGATGATGGGGGCATGCTAGTAAAAGAGCTTTGAAACGATCCCATGCTTCAAAAATTATTCATCCTCCGATTGCGTAAAAGCCGCAATTTGGTCCATAGATCCGCCGTTTTATTATGTGGATAAAATTTAGACATGAATTTGTTGCACACATCATCCGAAGTAGCCAATGAATTTGGTGCAACATCATAATCCATGTTTTTGCTCGATCCTTTAAAGTGTAAGGAAAACACCTCATTTTTAATTGATCCTCGGTCAGCCCTTGTAATGGAAAGGTATTGAAAACTGAGTAAAAATCTCGAATAAAACTTAAAGGATCCTCCTTTGGCATCCCAAAGAAAGATGGGAGTTGGTTGAAATGAATGGATTTTATTTCATAATTTCGTGCTGTTTAGCCAAGTTGTATGCATGACGTTGTTGTACCGATCACCAGTCTAGCAAAATCTTTCAAAGTTTATTGGTCTGCCATAGGTTCTTCGTTTCTAGAGGTTGACTTTTCTTCTTGATTGGAAGATTCAGTACTTTCTTCTGTCAAAAATTCTCCTTCACCGCTAATATCTTCCAGGATATCTCCAACTTGATAATCGGGATGAACGTTTTCGTAGTATGGTACCAAAGTTCTTACAAGGGACCTACGGCCCTGCATAGACTATAAAACAGTTAAGCACACCTTAGGTGAAAAAAATAAGAACAAGAAGAATAAAAGATGTAAAAATAAAGAAAGATAAAATCACAAGGTATAAACAAAAGTATACAAAATTATATTTGGCCTAAAACAATCCCTGGCAACGGCGCTAAAATTTGATCGGTCAAGATTTATCCTAAAAATAGGAGTTTTTGAGTCGCTCGCAAATATATACGAGGTAAATGTAGTTGTGGTAAGTTCTACCAAGGTCTTTTCTCTTGAGGATTGCTAAACAGGGCTTCGTATAATATTTTGTTTAAGGTTGCGAGAAATAAATACAAAAACATTCTAAATAGATTTTTTGGGTTTTTATTTTAACTAAATTAAATGCACTATTTTTAAACTAGACTATTTCTAATAAGACTATTTTTAATAAGTCTATTTTTATACTAGTGAAAATGAATAGAACTAAAATGAGTTGGAACTTGATTTAATAAAATCAAGGGGATTATGGGTTCATTGAATTGGGTTTTTAATAAATTAGATGAATTGACTTACGGATATAAAAGATAAACGAGTGTTTATCGAGTAATTTCACCTCATAATTTTCGTATTCAAAGGCCTCTTAATTACTTTCGTAATCTTAAGATGTTGTTAACAAGATAAACACTTGATGATTGAAAAGATATGTTTCCAATTCACTTAACAATCAATCAAGAAGGTTTTATTAGTAGAAATAGGATATGATCAATCGCTATTTAAACATAGTTAATCCCTTTTAATCGAGATAGTGTAAATTGATCAAATACTTTATATATAACCTAATAGAAAGCCCCCTTCCCCTCGGAAGAAAGATTAACTACTCATCGGTTTATACGTACTATAAATAAAATAGAATTGATTAATACTCATAATGTATAAAAGCTTTTAATAACTAGAACTTAATGACAATAGATGAAAACTTACTTGAATATGATGTATCAAAGTGCAAGAAACAATCTCTGAAATACAACTTTGAACTTGATTCCAAAAGTTACAAACCATGAAATATGAAGTAAGATACTAAGTACTTATTGATCAAGCACTTTTCAATTACAAAATAGAAAAACAACTTCAAACTATCAAAAATAAAATGGATACAAAACTATAGTAGAGAGTTCTTTTCTAGGGAGAGATGCCTTGCTAAAAAAAAGGATATTTCTTGGCAAGAAGAGGAGTGATTTTTTTCATGGATGAATGTGTCCTTTTATAAGTGAATTTCAAGAATACTATGGATTATTTAATTCAAGAAATATGTTGTAGTATCTTGATTTTTTTCTTTGGTATTTGATTCACACTTGATCTTCCATGCATGTCTTGATTTTCAGATCATTGACCCCCAAATAAAATACATGGTTGTTGAGCTCACAAGATGGTCAAAAGTGGAATATTCAGCCAAGGATCTCCTTGAAAACGGCTCTGGAAAACAGACCACTTTGCGCTGTGTTGCATCGTCGTGTTGTAGGGTGACTCGGTCTTATCCGGAACACACGCAAGGATCCGGCAGAAAATGCCAGTCGTGTATGAAATGGCGCAAGACACGACCCATGTTGTGCCGTGAGAAACGGCCGAAAGAAACAACCCTGATTTGCGCCATTTTTGTTTTGATCGTCTTGTAGCCTTTGTCCTTGAAAAATTTCTGATCTTCGATTTGGTTCTGTTTTTCATCCTTTTTGACGTTTCATGTCAGTAATCTGTAAAATAAACATTTTAGCTCATGTTTTGACATATCACAAATCCGTATGATTATGCCACCAAAAGAGATATTTTGTATATGAATTTTTAGATCAATTATGCACTAATCAGCCGCCGGGGCAGCTGCTTTCAACAAGACGGCCGAGTACGAAGAACTGCTCAACCTGAACTACATTTCCAACTGCTATGAGATGCTGGATCTGATGAAGGATGAGAAGTCGGTTGAGGAAGTTCGCGCCTACATCATGGGCCGGGCGTTCGACCTGCAGGTGGAGCCTATGAACGTCGATGAGCCGAAGGAGGCCGATGAGGCTGCGGGAAGCGCGGATGCCCCCCAGCGAAGGTGAGGTGCAGTCATTCCAGGTGACCGGTCAGGGCGAAGGAGCAGAGTAGTTAGATTTTGTTTATCATTTTTGGGTATGGTCTGCGTGCCTCTTCATATTGACTTGTTTTTGGTCCGCTGTTGTGAGGTTTATTAAATGAAACTTCTTTTATTTGTAAATACATGTTCGGATTTTTGTTCTTTATGTTTATGCCAGGTTGGTTCGGCTATTGTTATTTCTTTGGAAAGAGATTTCGCAGGGATCGATAGTGCCGAGGCGAGCTCGTTCTTAGGTTGCCGGAGGAGCCGGTCATTCATAGTGCCGATGCGAACTCGGTCGTATGGTGCCGAAGGAGCCGGTCATTCATAGTGCCGAGGCGAGGCGAGCTCGGTTTTATGGTGCCGGAGAGCCGGTCATCCATAGTGCCGAGGCGCGCTCGGTCTTCTGGTGCCGGAGGAGCCGGTCATTCATAGTGCCAAGGCGAGCTCGGTCTTATAGTGTTGGAGGAGCCAGTCATTCATAGTGCTGAGACGAGCTCGGTCTTATAGATCATGCGAGTCAACACAACTTTTTACTGATAATATTTCTTTAGGTAAACGGCATTCCAAGGGTAAGTCAATTCTCGACCGCTCAGATACTCCAGTTGGTAGGCTCCATTATGAAGGACCTCACTGATTTTGTACGGCCCCTCCCATTTTGGTTTAAGCGGTCCCGGATCGGGTCCCAATACCCATTTCAGGACAAGGTCCCCGACCTGGAAACTTCTTTGACGAACCTTGGAGTTATAGTAACGCTCGCATCTTCTTTTGTAGATAGCATTCCACATTTCAGCTTGGGCCGTTTTTCAACAACAATGTCTAAGTTCACTTGGAGGGCCAGGTCGTTATCTTGCTCCTCGAAATGGGCCACACGATAGGTGTGTGCTCCAATCTCGACCGTGACGACGGCATCGGTACTGAAAGCTAAGGATAAAGGTGCTTCCCCTGTGGCGTTTCGGTGCGTCGTTCTATAAGTCCACAAGGCTCCGGGCAGCTCCTCGGGCCACGACCCCTTGATCTCTATGAGGCGTGTCTTAAGCTGCTGTTTTATAATCTTATTGACCGCCTCGACCTGCCCATTGGATTGGGGGTAATATGGGGTGGAAAAGTTGTCCCGTGTCTGGAGACCATCGCAGAAAGCTCAGAATTTCTTGTTGTTAAATTGTTTCGCATTGTCGGTACGATAGATTGGGGAATTCCAAAGCGGCAGATGATGGATTTCCAGATGAAGTCGACTATTTTATGTTCAGTTGTACGCGCCATGGGTTCGGCCTCCACCTATTTGGTAAAATAATCGACCACAACTATAGCGTATTGTATGCCCCCGCACTCCTTAGGCAGGGAGCCTATTAAATCAATTCCCCATTTTGCGAACGGCCACGCACCATAAACGAAATTGAGAGTTTAAGGGGGCGACCTGATTTGGGGAGCGAAAATTTGGCACCAGACGCAGACGAGCGCGATGACATCTTTTTTAAGATTCGGCCAGTAATACCCCTGTCGGATCAGCTTAAAGGCAAGCGCCTGGCCGCCGGAGTGGTTGCCGCATATACCCACGTGCACCTCTTTGAGGGCATAGTCTGCCTCCGACTCAGACAGGCACCTCAGCAATGGGACCGAACAGCCTCGCTTGTATAAGGTTCCATCCAGTATGGTGAATCGGGCGGACTGCGTTCGGACTGTTCGTGCCTGAGCTTGGTTCGCAGGTAAAACACCATTTTGAAGATATTGAATTATAGGCTGCATCCATCATTGTGGTTCCGACTGACCGACTGTCTGAACTTCTGCCATTTCCAGGGTCGACGACGCATGGTATCCTATGCTAACCTCGTTTATATGCTCAGCCTCAGAGCTAAATGTCAGTTTCGCTAAGGAGTCGGCTTGGATATTTTCCGATCGAGGAATATGTTGTATAGTCCCTCGTAAATCATGCAACCGAGCTCGTGCTAGGTGGAGGTACTTGATTACTTTAGGCTCCTTGGCCTCGTATTCGCCATTGATTTGGTTAACCACTAATTGAGAGTCGCTTAAAAAGGTGAGGCGAGTGAGGCCCAGAGAGGTCGCCATTTCTAGTCCGTCCAGGAGGGATTCGTATTCGGCCTCATTGTTGGTGACCGAGAAGCCTAGACAAATAGCCAAACAGAACAACCATTGATCTGGATTGACTAGCATTACTCCTGCGCCTGCTCGGTCGGCGGTCGATGACCCGTCTACGTAGAGTGGCCATTTCTCGGATCGGTCATCCTCTTGGGTGATTGTTGGTGTGAATTCCACTATGAAATCTGCAAGGACCTGGCCTGTAGTGGCGGTTCGTGATTCAAAGGCTATGTCGAACTGCCCGAGCTTGACGACCCATTTAATCATCCGACTGGAGACATCTGGTCGGTGCATGATTTGTTTTAGGGGATACCTCGTTAAGACGACTACCCGATGTTCGAGGAAGTAAGGCCTCAACTTACAGGACGCCATTACGAATGCATATGCCAATTTTTCCATAGGAGTGTATCGGAGCTCGGCATCGTGAAGGGCCTGGCTAACATAGTAGATCGGATGCTGAATCGAATATTCCATCCGGATGAGGGCGGCGCTGATGGCAGAGTCGGACACACCAAGATATAAATAGAGAGGCTCTTTGCGGGCCGGTTGTTGTATGATTGGTGCTTCTGTCAGGATTTTCTTGATCGCCTCAAAGGCTTTCTGGCACGGGTCGGTCCATTGGAATCCTTGTTCTTTTTTATCGCTTCGAAGAAAGGTTTGCATTTGTCAGTTGAGCGATAGATAAAACAACTTAGTGCGGCTAGTCGGCCTGTGAGGCTCTGAACTTTTTTGACCGAATTTGGCAGAATAAGTTCGGTCACTGTCCTAATTTTATTGGGATTAGCTTCAATTCATATTTGGCTTACCATGTAGCCGAGGAACTTCCCTGAAGTGATCCCAAACGAATATTTATTTGGGTATAACATCATCTTGTACTCGCGCAAAACTGTAAACATTTCATTAAGGTCCTTTACATGATCGACCGAATACAAGGATTTTACAAGCATGTCATCTACATATACTTCCATCGTATGACCTATCAAATTACAGAACATTTTGTTTACCTGGAGTTGATAGGTAGCGTCAGCATTCTTGAGTCCGAACGGCATCATACGGTAGCAGTATAGGCCTCGGGTGGAGTAGAATGAAGTGTTTTCCTCGTCAGAAGGATGCATCCTAATTTGGCTGTGTCCGGAGTACGCATCCATGAAGCTCATCAGCTCGTGGCCGGCCGTCGCGTCGACCATGTAGTCGATGTGGGCCAGGGGGTAGCTATCTTTCGGGCAGGCTTTATTCAGATCAGTGAAGTCGATACAGAGTCGCCATAGCCCGATCAGCTTTCTATAGGACAAGATTGGCCACCCAGGTCGGGTATCTGGCCTCCCGGATGAATTTATTATCAATCAGCTTCCCCACTTCTTCTTCCAGTCCTTGCTGCCTCTCGGGCCCCAACTTTATTCGCTTCTAGATGACAGGCTTGGTGCTTGAGTCAAGGTTTAGCCGGTGGCAGGCGTGTTCCGGATCAATTCCCTGCATGTCGGAATGGGTCCATGCGAAGACATCGAGATTTTGTCTAAGGTGGGAGATTAGCTTGGATCGGAACGGGTTCTGGCAGGATATGCCCGATCCTGAGTTGTCTCGTGGGGTTAGCATCATCCATACTGATCAAGTCTAATTCCTCTACTGGTTCAGCATGGCGAATTTTCCTCTTTGGCTTCTGCATCCGTTGGTCGACAGGATCTTCCTTGACAGCATGCTCTTTGCCGGGTCTATGCCCCTGGTCCATATCCGAGATGGGGCCCGTGTCGGAGGCTTGACTGGTCTCAGGATTTTCCATTTCGGATTCCTCCCGGTGCTCCCCTTGCTTGGATTTGTTCGGTCCTGGTTCTCCATGGTAACCCTCCAAGGTGTTTATTTCTCGAGCCCGGATGCTGAGGTTGCATTCTCGGGCCGCGCGTTGATCAACCCGATGGACCCCAACGCCTTCTGGCGTGGGGAATTTCATGAACAGATGATAAGCAGATTGGATGGCCATCAACCTTGACATCACATGTCGGCCAATAATAGCGTTATAATCGCTGTGCACATTAATGATCTTAAAAGTCGTGATCATCGTCTTCCGTATCGGACCCTAGCCGAACTCCAAAGCTAGGTCAATCTCCCCAAATGCGTGGTCCTACAGTTAGCGAAGACGCGGAGATCCTCTTTGCACGGCCAGATGTAAGATTGGTCTACCTTCATTCTGCGCAGCGTGTGGAGGTAGATAATGCTGGCGTAGGCCCCCGAGTCAACAAACACTCGGTGTACCGGGATTCCCATCATCGGCAGAGTGATGACGAGAGCATCGGAATGAGGATGGTCTAGGCCATCAGCATCGGATTCATCGAAAGTGACGGAAAGCTGGGAGTTTCTGGAGGCTTCTTCCGCCACTGACAGAAAATATCCTGGCCGGCATTCAATCCGCTGGTAGGAGGTGGTAGCCTCTCGAATTGAGGCTTTCTATTGCCACTTCGACCGATGATTGTCTCCTTCGGCTGTCCCCATTATAGTGAGTATTTCCTAGGGAGATTTAGGGTTTGGAGGCACCCGATCGTTCCTTCCTTTGCCCGGGTCAGCCCGGTCCTGGCGACTCCGGAGCGAGTTCCGAGTAAATTGCCTCAAACTGGTATCATTGCATACTGCAATTAAGGCCGCGATGAGGTATCGGTACTGTTTAATATTGTGACCTGCCGATTCATGATATTTTAAGAAGCAGGTCTGATCCATTTACTTCGGATCCTTGTAGATTGGTCGGGGGACTGGGAGCAAATCCTTGTTCTTAATTTGGTCAAATATGGCTGCGGCCCCTGCCGAATATATTTCGGCGTAGTTGGCCAAGAGCTCGGTCCTTTGCTCCCTGAAATTTTGGGTTGTTGGGGTGGATGCAGAGGATCCGGACGCCTTATTCTCCCGGCGAAGTTCTTAGCGGACCTCCCTGGAGTCGTGCCTGTCTTCTTTCTTTTTGTTCGATCCTTTCGGATCTGCGGGCATGACTAAGACTGGGGATGGCATAGACTCCTCGACGGCGATATGGGAGCTGGTGTGCTCTAAGGACTCCTGGTATGTGCGGGGGGTGCTTTGGCATACCGTCCAGCAGAAGAACGAATTCTTTAGAAGGCCGGCTTGAGCGATTATGGCCAGCGCGTCGTCAGATATGGGTTCCATTTCCAATATCTGCTTATTGAAATGGGATACATAATCCTTGAGGGATTCATTAGGTCCCTGCACGATGGAGGCGATGAAGGAACGTGGGGTCACGCGCACTAGAGATCCCATAAAGTGAGATCGGAACACCGCAGTAAGCTGAGCCCATGTCTGGACAGAATGATGGGGCAGCAAGCGGTACCACCTTTGAGCCCTTCCCCTAGAGTTTGGGAAAATATCTGGCACCGGAATGCATTGTGGGACCCGTGTAGGTCCATCCATGAATTATAGTGCCCGAGATGGGCATTGGGGTTGGTCTCCCCATTATATGGTGGGATTTGTGGGACATTCAGCTTTTTCGGGAGAGGCTCTGCCAAAATGCTGGGGGCAAGGGGGCTCTCCTGGCTCTGGCTGTTGAGCCATTCGGAACTTAGGGATGGCTGGAGTTGCTTATTCTCAGGCTCCGTGAGGCGTTTTTTGAGGAACACGATCTCAATCAAGTTGTCACCCGGAGCTTGTGGTGGTGTTTGCGTCGGGACCCAGGATTGACGGGGTGCCTCAGTTTCCTTGCGGTCCCGACTCTGAATGGTCCGATCCGGTGCTATTTTTTTCATTCTCCTCCCTGTCCCGAGTCGATCAAAAACCGATATGGGGGAGGCTCGACTTTTCCAGGATGGGTGAGGGCTTTCACCATGGCCTTCTGCCTCCTTCTCGATGACTCGAGGGATGGCTCTCTTCTGGTCCTATCTAGGGGCAATCGGACGGGTTGTCCGAGATTGGGCCTCAGTTTGGTCCTCGGGCCTTTGGAGATTTCCACTTTCGGTAACCCGAGCCATGAGGGTACTCATTCCCTCAATGAATGCGGGGTGTTTAAAGCATTCCGACACCTTGATCAGGTTTTCTTCCTCCGCGACGGGCTGATGGTGCTTGGAACTTCCGTGCGACATGATTGTATGGGAACCGTCTTTTTAAGATTAAGGCGAGAACGTATGTATCTGTGGGCAGTGAGGGGGCCTCCTTCTAGTGCCAATTCGTTGATATCCAATTTTGTCAACAAGACGTGTGCTGATTTGGAACAAATTAATCGAAGCCACGTAGTAAATAGGGCTCAGAAAATGAAAAGCCAACTGGACAAGAGTGTAAATTTATTTATTTTCGTATTTAAGATAGAGCTGAGATGAATTTTGAAGCTGGTCTAATTTGCTTTTTTCTATTACAGGTCTAATATTTTTTCTGAAACTTTTCCCAAAGTCCTTCTTTATCATACATCCCCTTTATATATAGAATGCATTGGCCAATCAGAGGACTGACAGTTGGAGAATGTTTGGGATACATCCAAACACTTGTTAGAATGAGATAATGTCTTGGACACGTGGCGGCATTTGGGGGGTTGCTTTGGAAAGAGGGGGATATGTTGCATTAACTGTCCTGTGTGCCTGTTCCACATGCATTTGGTGATACTTATTTGTTGTGTGGTCGGTTCCGGGGTCGGCCTTAGGTCTCTAACTGCTCTACCCGGTCGTACCATAATGGGGCCTTGGAGCATATTTGGTATTTACCCGGTAGGCCCTCATTGTCATCCCTGATCGGTCGGTCTATCCGAAAACCGTTTCTTTTATCTTCTGATCCCCCCGAACCGGTATGGTTGAGCTGGCGGGGAGTGTATGGGTGGATGCCAAGGCGTATCGGCTATCGTCAGGATCTTCTCAGAATTTTTTTCTTTAAGATTTTTTCAATTTCTCTAATTCATTTTAATTTAAAAAACAATAACCAATTCACCTTTTTGCATCCTTCAAATGCAATTCAATCAAAATCGCAAAATTTCATCTTAAAAAAATAACACGGCAGCCCTCTTCTCGGACCGTGCTGAAGGGTTCTGGATTTAAATAATTCTATCAAAATCCATTACTTACTTGAGCACTGCAATTTCCTTTTCCCCAGTCACCCTTCAGGATTTCGCCGCCACGCATTCCGCCAGTCTCATCACCTTCAACGAAAAAACATTCGACCCTAGATCCACGATCTCAGCATTTTCCGACACAGCCGCCTCCGCCTCTTTTCGTTGTGATGGAAAACTCCTTGTTGCCGGAGATCTGACTGGCACTGTCCACATTCGACACGAAGTCACCCAGGTGTAATACCCCCAGAATCTAATCGGGAATATTACACGCCGCAGACCCTCTCCGTGAGGATCCGCCAGGCTAAACATCGAAACAACATAATACATTATATGCCGACACGGCGAAATCACGAACTATTAGACCGATTTGGTCTTTTATCACTATCTTAAAAATCAAAAATACATAACCCTATACAGACTCATACCCACGCAAGGGTAAAATACTTCAAAACATAGACAATACGGCAGCGGAAAAGACAATACAATGGACTCCGACTAACTGAACCCAAAACTCGCCTTCGTGTGATTAGTATCATTTGTCTTTCATCATCCCTCGTATCGATCCTGTGTCTTGCTCCTGAAAACCTGCATGTACCTGGACACAATACAGATATCCACCCCCCGATTACTTGGGGGTTAGCAAAACTCCACTGTTTCGCTAGTGCAAGTATAATGTTCAAATACGAGCCATACACAACATATTCCGAGAATACAATGAAAGACTTCCCAAGATATATTATTTAGTTAAAAATAGTTCAAGTCTCGAAACTAGAAACGAAACAAGTAAAGCCCTTTGAAAACACTTTCAAAATCTCTGGAGTTTTAAAAACATTAGAAATCGACAAGTTCATAATTCCTCGAAAGCCGTTTAGGGTCACAGCCCCAAAGTTCATTTTCCAAAATACAAATTCGTTAACAAAACACGGGGTCCACGGCCCAACCATTTCGATCACAAAACACAGGACCCACGACCCGATCATCCACTGCAATTTACTTACAATGACACATTACACATAATATAAAATTCTTATGCCAATCTAGCCAAATACCAAGACTCGATATATAATATATCTCGACCCCGAGCATAAAGCATTGTGATACTCCGGACATATCACAACAGTCATCAAAACATCAACATCAACATCACCAAAAATCACACTTGGTAACCCGTGGCCGTACCATTAGTATCGGCCCCCAGAGGTCCCGTCGAACTGTCCCCAGGTGAGAAACCACTTCCGAGGCCGTACCCATTAGTATCGGCCCCCAGAGGTCCCGTCGAACCGTCCCCAGGTGGAAGAACATCAACACACGCACTCAAGTCCACTTCCGTGGCCGTACCCATAGTATCGGCCCCCAGAGGCCACACATGCCATCCCCGGGTGGAAGAGCAACTCACAGATTTCAAAACCACAACTCTCAAAGGTCAAACACACAAAATATATATAGTCGAGGTACCTTGCTAGAATGGCCATATTATCCAACACGTAATCGCGACCCAGAACTATAACAATTCACAAGGAAGTACAAGATCTCCACAGCACCGAACGACACAACCAATATCACACAAATTCACATATTCATTCATAACCACGTGACTCCACGCACATAATTTGACAAAAGAATTACACTTTACATTTACCGATAACATAATCATACATAATGACATCGCACGAAAGTAAGGTGATCCTATACTCGACACTAGCACACATGTTCAACTAAGTATATTAATTCCCGACACACACGGGTCACCTTTACGAAAACCATGATGGTAAATATACCGATTCTTTTGTAAAATGGTTATAAATATTTATTTAGCACATAACGACGATTAGCAACCATTATATCCACAAAACACGTAGTGTATGGGTAAGATACTTGTCTCGATAATTGATACAAGACACTTCGAAGAACACGGCTCAACCGGAAACCTCGAACACCTACAATTCTCCGGCGAAGACAATGAATACACCCACGATCGGAAAGCTTGAAGAAAACGACGAACGGAAGGGTTCCGACTCGAGTTCTTTGCGAGGAATCTGACCCTAACATCATACCATCAATAAATTAACGAACGAACGAGGAAGAACAATCGTAGAACGCTCATATCCTCTTTGTGACATTTTATCGAACACCTCCAAGGCGTCGATAAGAAACTCAATAAAACGACAAATCCACGGCAATCCAACCATGGAATAACAAGGAATTCGATATAATATAGCTTAAAAATCATCAATCCATCACTATTCTGAGTTAAAACGGATTAAACGGACAAATCGAACAAAATCCCCAAAACTAGATTTAAAGAAAACTTACCCTGATTCGGTCGATCGGAGCAAGTTATGGAAGGATTAATCGATGTTATGGACTCAGGGATTTCGTGTTTTGGATAGATTAACAACATGTCTTTGGTTTCCCCAAGATTCGGCTGCGGAAGGATTGAAAACGAAATGGGAAAAATGAGTGAAACCCGACTGCTCTGCCATATTTATACCCCTGCCGAACACGGCGCAGCAAACGGCCCAGACCAGCGCCGTGTCTACCGCCGAGTTGAGGGTTAGCGCGCGACCTGACCGACACGGCGCAACACCCAGCGCAAGGTGCCTGCGCATATGTATCGGCCGTGTCCGATACGGCGCATCACCCGGCGCAAAACTTGCGCGGGTTCTCGGCCGTGTCTCTACAGCGCCTCGCTGCCCCGGCCGACCGGGCAGACACGGCGCCTAAGTGCTGCCACCACCGTTTCGCACAGGTCCATCCAGAAAATCTCCGGTTGCAAAACAACTCCGAAACGAACCGAAAAATACGATAGGACCACAACAACGATCCAGAAGAAGACGAATAATAACAAAACAGGACATACGATTAGCTCAACTTACGAAACAGAAAGTCGTACCCGACGAATATCACAATCCGATCTATCATGCCGGACCAAGAAATCGTCCACAGAACAAAATGACCAGCATAACCGGCAAAATTCAAAAGTAACCGGAACCGAGAATCTCGGGTATTACATTCTACCCTCCTTAAAAGAAGTTTCATCCCGAAACTTAAAATATGAAACAATCCAGGCAGAGCAACTCTAGATGACACATGATTCCGATAACTTGAAGATCGGGAAAGGCGATACGAAGGCAACCACCCCAAAACTTTGGGAAATTACAAAATGGCCCAAACGCCTGAAACATCACGATAAGACAATGTATAACCAAACCGAACTTCACAAAATGTCTAACAAGGTTAAACGGACTTACGGGGAATTACGAACAACAATTTCGAACAAGATTCGCAAGAATCGATCTCAAATGCGGAAAAGTCACCAAAAAGCATGGAACTCAGCAAAACGACACCGAAACGAACTCGGATGTTAACAAGTGTAGAATGAAACATTCACAGAAGGACGAAACGGTCACAGGCGATCCGTTAAAACGGACTCCTGCCAAAAAAGAAATTTACTGAAAATCGAAAATTGCGGATATTACAGCAGGCATCTCCACAGTCTGAAGGGCCACTCCACCGCTGCTCGCCTTGTGTGTTACCCACGCTTCTTCGACAAGCTCCATTTCCAAAATGAAGAAGAAGACATTTTTTGTTTATTAATTGTAAATTAATCTATTAACTTATATAAGTATGATTTTATAAAAAGTAATTTTTTATTTAAGTTGTTCAGTTCAAACTAATTTATTATGCCAACTCATGTCAAATAATATCCACATCAACAAATATTTCTTTTAAATGTCTGCCAACTCATGCTAAAGAGGCATCACTGTCAGCAAGTAAGGACGTGTAGGCAATTGGTCAACACATTTGATCTATATGTAATTGTTAAAACTGTGGGTACTAATTTATAATTAGACCAAACTATAAGGGTACTATATGTAATTGTCCCTAATAATTGTTATATATATATATAATATTATTGGGAATAATAAATAATAATAATTAATAATATCGATTATTGAACTGAACTAAATTGAACTGAATTGTGTTTCTTTGAATCAATCAATTGAAGTTTGTTATTGAATCAATCAATTAAATCAATCAATCAAATAAATTGAACAGTGCTGAAATTAAGCCCAAAAAATAGAGCCTTATTTTACGTTCGAGTCAGGCAATTAAGCTCGTACACCAATAACTTGTAGTACAAGTAAGATCCAAATAATATCATATAAAATAATAATAGCTATATAGCAGCAAGTGGAGCATACACGATATGTGAGTGAGGTTAAAAAATATAGCTTCTCTTGCAGCAAGTGGAGCATACACGATATGTGAGGTTAGAAAAAAAATATATATATATATATATATATATATAGCTTCTACAGCACAAGTGGAGCATACACAATATGTGAGGTTAAAAAATATAGCTTCTACACCAGCAAGTGGAGCATACACGATATGTGAGGTTAAAAAATATAGCATCTAAGGAAGTGGCAAAAAGCCTGGTATAATAGGCTATATATCACAATAACAAAGGAGCATATATACATACTTACAAGTGAGAATATGTTTGTTATAACAATTATCAGAAAGAAATTATGAAAAGCGATAACAACACAAGCAAATTACGTGGTTCACTAACGATGCGTTAGCTACATCTACGGGCAGAAGAGAGGAACAATTTTATTACTGATAGGAGATTACAGGGATTGATATTGTGATATATCGGCTAGGTTACAAACCATCATTATATAGGCAAGAAACCTAGCGAGGCCCTCGTACCAACTCAGCATACCGGGAGTTCAAGAATCCCAACAAATCTCCACCTTGACTTGAGTCCTCTCACAAAAACAGATGCACCAATGATGATGCCCCGACTTGCTTTTCAGCAACAGAAATACCAGACGAACCAATGAAGATACCCAGACGTATGAAGTAGCTCATACCTTCGTACTCATACTTTCCCCTAAAAAGGGCAACTAACAACTTGAAATATTTAACAAGTCCAAACAGTGTCGGAATATGTTATGTGGAACTGACTTCCTGAACATATCGGCGGGATTATCAGCAGTCCCAACCTTCTTCACCTTTATCCTCTTCTCACTTCGCATCCAATGATACCTCACATCAATATGCTTCATCCTCTCGTGATGAACTTGGTCCTTGGGCAAAGACATAGCACTAAGACTATCACAAAAAACATTTGCATAGTCATGATGCAACCCAAGATCACTAACCAACCCTTTCAGCCAAATCCACTCCTTGGCCGCTTCTGTCAAAGCCATATACTCCGCCTTGGTAGTAGATAAAGTAACAGTCGGCTTCAAAGTCGCCTTGCAACTAACAACCAAACCTCCAAGAGTAAAAGCATAACCAGACATGGACCTTCTCTGTCAACATCTTCTGCATAATCAGAATCATTAGCCAGCCACTAAACAGCTCGTATCACCGCCGTAAATGAGACCCACATCAGACGTACCCTTAAGGTACCGAAAAATCCTCTTCACAGCCTACCAATGTTCCTTTCCAGGATCACCCATAAACTGGATGACAACACTAACAGCATGCACAAGATCAAGTCTAGTGCAGACCATAGCATACATCAAACTCTCGACTGCACTAGCATAAGGAATTATGGACATGTACACCTTCTCCTCATCCGACTTAGGAGCAAAAACAACAGACAAATGAATATTGGAAGCACTCAGAGTATCTATAGGTTTTGCTGTAGACATACCAAAATGAGATAGTATCCTCTCAATGTAGGTCTTATGTGATAGACAAATCTTCTTCCGACTTTTATCTCTATAGATCTCCATCCCCAAAATTTTCTTAGCAGCTCCCAAATCCTTCATCTCAAACTCAGCACTAAGAAGACCTTTCAACTTCTGAATATCCGACTTGTTCTTGGACGCAATCAACATATCATCGACATACATGACCAAATAGATGAACGTACCATCCTCCAGCTTGTTGTGATACACACAACTATCACACGAACTCCTGTCATAGCTGAGCTCTGTCATATACCCGTAAAACCTCTTGTACCACTTTCAGTGACTGTTTCAGCCCATACAAAGACTTCTTCAACTTGCAAACATACTCTTCCTTTACCAAAACTTGGAAACCATCTGGCTAAGTCATATAGATATCCTTATCTAACTCTCTATGTATGAAAGCCGTCTTCACATCAAGCTGGTCAAGCTCCAAATCCTGATGTGCAACCATTTGTAGTAGCACCCTTATAGAAGTATGTCTAACCACCAGTGAGAAAATCTCATCGTAGTCAATTCCCTCCTTCTGATGAAATCTTCTAGCAACAACTCGGGCTTTATACTTGACACCCTCAGCAGCTGACATCTCTTCCTTCTTCTTAAAGACCCATTTGAAAAGTAATTAACTTTCTATTCGGAGGCCATTTGACTAAATCTCAAGTCATATTCTTATGAAGTGACTCCATCTCGTCTCCTATCGCTGCAAGCCATTGAGTGGCTTCCGAACATGTAACTGCTTCCTTAAAAGTAGATGGAATAGAGAAACCCACCTCTTCATCAACCTGAAGTGCAAAACCCACCATATCCTCAAAACCATACCGCTTCGGGGCTTCAACTCCAATCCTTCTAGTTAGATCACGATCTAAACTGTATGGCTTAGGTGTTTGAGTTTCTGGTGGCGTCTCAACCGACTCAGATTCAGCATGGACGTGTTGATCTTCATCCTCTTGTAGCTCCACCTATTTATCAACACTACCACTTCCACATGCAATAATATACTTCACAGTGGGGTTAAACATAGAATCCTCATCAAAGATCACGTTTTTACTCGAACCTTACTCTCAGATGGGGACCAAATTCTGTACCCCTTAACACCACTCTTATACCCAACGAAAACTCCCTTCTTGTCTCTCGGCTCCAGTTTACCCTCATTCACATCATAATAAATAGTATAACTAAAAACTCTCAAGTTCGAGTAATCAACAGAGTTACCAGACCACACCTCGTAATGTGTTTTGCGATTGATGCTAATGTGAGGTCCACGATTTATCAAGTAACATGTTGTATTAACTGTTTCTCCCAAAAATCAACGAGCTAATCCAGCATTTGAGAGCATGCATAGAGCTCTGTCCATAAGTGTCTGATTCATGTGTTCTACCACACCATTCTTCTGAGGTGTCTCCCTAATAATATGATGCCTAGGAATCTCTTCATCCTTGCAGAACTCATCAAATTCAGACAAACAAAGTTCCAAACCATTATCTGTTTGAAATCTCTTGATCTTTTTCTCAGTCTAATTCTTAATTAACGCCTTCCACTACTTGAAATTCTTGAAGGCTTCACTCTTATGCTTTATTAAAAATACCCAAGTCATACTTGAGTAATCAACGGTCATAGACACGAAATAGCTATGACGTCCAATAGATTCCACCCGTGAAGGACCCAAACAATCAGAATGAATGTAATCCAGAGTGGCTTTCATCCTACGAACATCCTTTGGGAACTTGCTTCGGTAAAGCTTTCCGAATATACAGTGTTCGCAGAAGTCAAGACCAGTGACTTTATGACCACCAAGAAGAACATTCTTCGACATAGTTTGCATCCCACGTTCACTCATGTGACCAAGTCTCATGTGCCATAACTTGGTCATGTCATCCTTGTGAACTTCCGACAATGGGACAGCAGCAGAACCAATTAACGTAGAACCTTGCAAGAAATACAAGGTACCATGATCCTTCCGTACACCTTTCAGTATCACATCTGTACCCTTGCAGACACTCAGAACTCTATTGTTACCTTCGAAAGTGAAACCATTCTTGTTCAAGATGCCAAGTGATATCATATTCTTTGTCATCAACGGAACATGCCTAACATCGTTCAGTATGCAGAATCTACCATCATGTGTCCGTAGTTTAATTGGGCCGATTCCAACTACCTTGCAAATAAGACTGGTGGCTGTGGAAATAATAACTCCTTCTATCTGCTCATAAGTCGCAAACCACTCTCTACGAGCACACATATGATAGGAAGCCCCGGAGTCGAGAATCCACACTTCATTAAAGTTTGTGTGTCCATCAACAATTAGGGCAATATCCTCCTCGGATTTGGTGTCACCAACTTCTGCCACAGCAGCAGTACCAACATCTCGTTCCTGCTTCTTCTTCCTATTCGGACAATCCTTTTTCCAGTGCCCAGGCTCCTTGCCATAGTTGCATATATCTTCTACCTTGGGACTCTTAGACCCAAACTTCTTGAACTTCTTCTTATTTCCAGATTTAGAGTGCCTCTTACTATCGCTAGCTACAAACCCAGCAGCCTAACTGTCATTACCAGCCGCCTTATGGCGCAACTCCCTAGTGTGGAGGGATGACCTAACCTCGTCCAGGGTTATAGTGTCTTTCCCACCGATGAAAGACTGAACAAAGTTCTCATATGACAAGGGCAAAGAAACCAACAGAATCAACGCAGCATCCTCATCATCAATCTTCACATCAATATTCCGCAATTCAAGTAAAATTGTGTTCATTTGATCTAGGTATTCACGAAGTGGCTGACCTTCCTTCATACGCAGAATAAACAGACGTTGCTTCAGGAGCAACTTGTTGGTTAATGACTTCGTTTGATACAGACTCTCCAGCCTCGACCATAACCCTGCCGCAGTTTCCTCCTCTGCGACCTCAGTGATGATGTCATCTGCGAGACACAGCATGATAGATGAGTGCGCCTTCTCCTCCGAAATGGCCATCTCAGCATCTTCCGGATCCACCATATTGTTCGACAGCAGCGCCCAGAGCCCTTGTTGTTTCAACAAGGCCCGCATCTCGATCTGCCATAAACTGAAGCTATTCCTCCCGGTGAATTTATCGACCTTCATGTTCAACCCAAACATCTTTCTTACCAGACTGTGGAAGAAACCCTAACCGGGCTCGATACCAGTTTGTTTAACGATTGTAAGAAAGAAATTATGAAAAGCGATAAGAATACAAGTAAATTACGTAGTTCACTAACGACGAGTTAGCTACGTCTATGGGCAGAAGAGATGAATGATTTTATTACTGATAGGAGATTACAGATATTAATATTGTGATATATCATCTAGGTTACAAACCATCATTATATAGGCAAGAAACCTAGCGAGACCCCCGTACCAACTCAGCGTAGCGGGAGTTCAAGACATCCCAACAATGTTGTTGGGAAATTGGTTTAAAGTAAATTAATTTTGATCTAATTTCAATATAATTTAATAATAATAATACTTAAAACACAACTTTAACTAAGGTGAGTATATGCATATCATCCGCGTTATAGTTAAGGATGTATGTGATAGAAATTCATGACAAAAGGAAGTTTGAAAGACACAAAAACACTAACGAAATGAACTTACATATTTTCGCATGAATCTGCCTTCGATAAAGAAGGTCAACTTCTTCTAGAAAGCTCCAAATGACCTCTTGTTTGTACCAAAAGATACTAAACTCAACGAATTTCAGAATCATGTATGTCATTGAGTCCAATTCAACCTGAGTTAAAGCAGTTTAATATATAAAATTGACCCAACTGCTGGACTATTTCGCATTAATATTTTATTTGGCTGGGCCACTTTGTTGCCGCATCAAATGGAGGAGTAAAAAATTGAATATTGGTACCGATTACTTGGGGTGGTATTTCTATATCGGAAAAATATATAGACATATGGGGGAATAAAAAGTTAAATATTGGTAACGATTATGTGGGATGGTAGTTCTCGAGAGAGAAAATAGATAGAGAGATGAGAGAACTAAAATTTTTAATATTACTATCGACTACTTTTGGTAATTCATGCGAGAAAACGTGGATAGAGATGTGGGACCAAATTGACAAATGTTAGTGCTGATTACTTGGGGTGGTAATTTTAGATTGAGTAAATGGGTAGAGATATAGGGAGTATAAAGTTGAATGTTTGTATCAATTACTTGTGGTGGTAATTTTGGAGAGAGAAAGTGGATAGAAAAATATAAGAGTAAAAAGTTGAATATTGGTATCGATTACTTGAGGTGGTAATTCATAAGAGACAAATTGGGTAGATACATAGGGGACTAAAAAGTCGAATATTAGTATTGATTACTTGAGGTGGTAATTCTAGAGTGAGAAAGTGGATAGAGAGATGGTGGAGTAAGAAGTTGGTACCGATTACTTGGGGTGGTAAATAATTGGGGAGAAAGTGGATAGAGAGATGGGATAATAAAAAGTCAAATATTTTAGTGTCGATTACTTGAGTGGTAATTATAGAGTGAGAAAGTGGATAGAGATATGGGGTAGTAAAAAGTTGAATTTTGGTACCGATTATTTGTGTTGATAATTTTAGAGATAGAAAATGGGAAGAGAGATGGGGACATAAAAAGTCGGATATTTGTGTCGGTTACTGTAACACTCTCAAGATATTCAGGGCATATTACAGCACCGCAAATTCTTCCGCAAGGATTTACTAGGCTAATGACAATAAATATTATAAAATTCGGACCAACAAGGTCAACCAATATGAAATACACTCTGGATTTCTCATAACGTTACAAAAATCCAAATACTCTAAACGATGCCCATACAAAGACCGCAAAAGGAAATACTCAGCGTACTCGAATGCTGAAACATTTGAGTCAAACTCAAATACAAATAAAGGAGACTCCAGGACTCTCAACGCCTAGTATCACTCTTGCCTGACCTCTTCGTGACGGTCCTATGTTGCTCCTCTCGATCACATGACCTGGAATCATATAAACATGTCCACCCCCAAAAGGGGGTTACCAACTGCGATTTTGCTAGTACAAGTGTGGTAAATACATGATGTAAATTTTATAGTATCAACAATCAAGACAAACCTCACAAAACTCATTACACTTATCACAATCAACCATTTATCATGTAGAACACTTCACAACGAGAACACTAGCCAAATAAATGGGAAAATTTTTATAAAAGAAAAGTAGAAGTTAACGAGACCTTTTAAATTTATGAAACAGTTCAAAAGAAAGCTATTGTAGTTGTAAATATAATTTAGATCATCTTTTGAAAAAATATTAAGGTTCTCGAGTGGTCTTACAAAAATAAGAATTTTTTTGGGTTTATCTCCGAGTAATACTTTTAGGGCCTCCGACCCAAAAATATATTTTTTTGTCAAAAACCTCTTGGGGTCCTTGACCCAAAATGAATAATCTCATCTCAAAGCCGCTCGGTACCTTGACCCAATATCAAAATCAAATGCATCAATGACTATCGGTGTTCCACATCAAAGGCCGTGGAAACCCTCAGAGGCCTCGTCAGACCGTACCTGTTGGATAAATATTGATTCCTGATACCAATAATTTCAAAAAGGGTTTCCAAAAGGTTTTATACGTTTAGAATCAGTATTCCAGCAATATCACAATCACACAAGTATCCTCCGCTCTAAAGCATGCCAGGAGCCGCACATTGACACGCATCATGCACCGGCATTCACTATCTGTCGGGGTCGCCCCTTCAAACCATGTCACGCACCGGCGTCACTCCACGACGGGAGCCTCCCCTTGAATTCATGCATTAGGTGACACTGTCGTACACCACCAGACAGAAGCCGCTCATTGCAACATACACAACCCGGCGACACTCCCCGCCCTCCTCGACTTTGGATACGACTCACCACATAGGCAAACAAACACGTTGTTGACAATACAAGAACTCAATAATTAAATGAATGATTCTTCACCACATAATATCCACAAATACACAAATATTCCAAACAAGACCAACACATCGTCAATTAATAAAATTGTCAGAAACACCATTTATAACAAATTCACAAGCATCCTCGTAGTAATATACAAACACCAAGTAATATCACACCATGTGTTCAAGTCAGCACAAGCAGATATTACCAACTAAACACATTGGTAAAATCTATAGAGGTCTATAAAATAAACCAGCAAAACCCAAGTATATATATATATATATATTCGGGTGAGAATGATACTTAAGTTAAGAAATAAGAATAAATTTGATCCATAGATTTTGATTAAATAGATGGCCTAGATTTATTCTCACAAAAATATATGCATAGAATGTAATATTCTAGTGTATCGATATTTTGATGCATATAATGCATAGTTTTTATGCATTGCAAGTTTGATGCACGAAATGCATATATTGCATGCATAAGTCAATCTGGACCATACATCGTACACAGATCAATGATTCATATTTATTCTCAATTCACAACATAAAACCATTCTCATATGATCCTAAATATCTCTCTCTCTCTCTCTATATATATATATATATATATATATATATAGGTGAGTTCTTGTGAAAATAGATTTTTAGTTAAGAAATAAGACTACATCCATACCATTAATTTAACTAGTTTTAATGATTCAAATTAAAAGCATGAAATGAGGAAAAGATCATTTTCATACATTAATTATCAATTTACCAAATTAGGAATGAGTCATTAATTTACAAAATATTCCAAATATCACACTATCCGGACCATACAGCACATGCAATCAAAGACTAAAATGCATTTTTATTTCTCAAAATAAATCTCATTCTCATATGATCTCTCTCTCTCTCTCTCTCTCTCTCTCTATATATATATATATATATATATATATATATATATATATATAGGTGAGTTCTGGTGAGAATAGATTTTTAGTTAAGAAATATAACTACATCGATACCATTTATTTACTGGATTACTAAATACCGCCCTAAATTACTAGACACCGTCCTGGAATATTACCTTTTTGCCCTTAATTCGTATTAATCAAATTTGTAATCCTAATAACTTAATACTTTTCTCTCTAAAGACCCCACCACCCGCAGCCGCACCGCCGACCTAACACCGCCGCGCAGCCGTCTTCCGCCGCTACATCACCGCCGCACAGCCGCCGCTCGCCGCCGCACCGTCATCGTCCGCCGCCATGACCGGAATAGGAAAAGCTCCGATAACTAATTTTTTTCGTTTTACTGGTTCGTTGGCCGCGGCCGCCGTGTCGGAGTGCACGACAGAGGCGGCGGCCGTTATTTTGTCACAGGCGTCCGACGATGACGCCTGGCCATGGCGCAGGCGTCCGCCGATTCCGCCTGTCCATGGCGGACGCTCAGACGGTGGTAGAGACGTCTACGTCGGACGTCCAAACCTTGCACGGGCGTCCAGATCGGACGCCTAGCCACTGGAGTAGGCGTCTGTCTTGGACGCTTGATCCATGGTCGTGGCGTCCAGACCAGACACCCCTGCCTTGGTTCAGGCGTCCGTTCCGGACGCCCCAGTCATTTTTTTGGAAAAAAAATAAAATTTTCAATTAATAATTAGTATGATTATTACTTATTAGTTGTATTGTTTGCTAAATGCAAATGAGAGGAGGAGCGGGCAAATCTATGCCGCTAGTCAGAGAGATGATGGGTTCTGGAGCGCGTCACACCAGAGCTCGTGGTGTTGATGCTTCCGTTCGTAGACAGCGGGAGGCAGAGCGTAGGGGATTCGAGGACGTACCTTATACTGATGTTGGTACTTAGGATTCGAGCGAGTATTATTCGCACGATGAGGCCGACGATCAGGAGGGCGGTGATGATTCTTCTTCATTTTCGTGCCGGGTTCAGAAGGGTAGAGGGGGGAGGTTTGTCACTTTTGGGTCTACCAGTAGTAAACGGCGTAGGACAGAGGATGACACATCTTGGATGGTTACTGAGGAGATGCCTGGTGGCCCTATCGACGGCAGCGTTATCCCGAGTTTCGGTGGGCATGTCACCGCGCATATCTGGACTGGAGATATGAGAGGTTTGCTGAAGTGTCACACCAGGACTGCTGCTTGTCAGAGCTTGAGTCAGTGGCGCTCAGTGATGTCACCCTCTTTAGTGAGTCGGATCAGTGGGATTGGGTTATCCCACCTGACAGACGCCATGTTCAGACATATTGACTCCCCGTTGATTTCTGCGTTCGTTGAGCGGTGGCAGCCCGATACGAACTCTTTTCACATGCCGTTCGGAGAGATGACCATCATGTTACATGATGTGTGGCAGATCCTTCGCATTCCTGTCGAGGGGCGATTGGTTGATGCCGATAGCACATCTACACAGTTGCAGGTGGATGTGATGGAGGTTCTTGGAGTATCGCAGTTGGAGCTACTGAGTACTCACTGGGGGGTGGCGGCGTACTTATGGACTCGATTTTCAGGTCATGCCGCGATGGAGGTCGAGTGGGGGGCACCCAGGCTGTAGCTTGGATGTGGTTGTTATTTGGATCCACATTGTTTGTTGACAAGAGTGGTAACCGGATTAGGCCATCCTGCATATTGGAGGTGAGGGACGGTATGGATACGACCGGTCAGTATTCATGGGGTTAGGCCGCATTGGCTTTCATGTACCGTCAGCTCGGTATCGCTAGTCGTGGCGACTCCATGGGTATTTGTGGATGCCTTACCCTCGTTCAGGCTTGGATTTATGAGTATTTTCCCTGCTTTCGGCCTCATCGAGAGCGTATGATTGTTGACTCCACGCAGCCTCGAGCTTCTACATGGAGTGTCCAACCCAAGGGTAAGGACGAGCACCGACTCCAGTCTCTGCGTCGCCGCATTGATCAGTTGACAGCCGCAGAGGTATAACGATTCCTTCTAACAATCTCACAATCCATTTAAAAATAACTTGTATAATTTGTTGATTACATGTACGCAGATACAGTGGTTGCCTTATGGCCCTGATCCGGTGAGAGATGTCCCGAGGACCACATTCATTGGATGGCTACGATATTGGGATATTATCGAGCCATACATGCCTGGTCGGGCATTACAGCAGCTCGGTTATGTGCAGACCATCCCTTTCCCGATCACCAGACCGGAGAAAGCGGTTCGGGCGTGGTCGAGCAGATTTTACTGAGTTGACTATCCCATTCGGATGTCATCGGATGCTTGGATGATGTTTCCGGGCGCATACAGGCTTTCTCTCGCTGACTATCAGGCTGCTACTCATGATCAGGCTGCATGCGCCGATGATTACATTGAGTGGTATTATCGGTATTCGCACCTCGGCATCGAACGACGGTGCAAAGACTGGATCTGATCCCTTCGCTCCAAAGCAGCCGATTACGTATGTTCTTTAACTTTGCACTTTGTTTGATTTCATCATACATTACTCATTGTATTATATTGTCTATATTTTTTACAGTGGGTGAGTCGATTGGCAGTATTACCCAAAGATCAGACGTACACCTTCCCCCAGACCAGGCGGAAGAAGCGACGACGATGCTTGAGGAGTACATGAGGGATTGGCATTCGGCCAACTGATTTTGTATTTTGTATTTTGTTTGTTTTGTGTAAGACAGTATTTTGATTGGTACTTTCTTTTTTTTTGTATTTTGTATATTGATTGGCACTTTCGTTTTGCATTTGGCACTGTACTTTTATTTGTTTTTTTCTTACAAAAACGAAAATTTTTCTGTCAACTATCACGATCAACAAAAAAAGAAAATCAACTATCAACTATAAAGATCAACAAAAACGAAAATTTTAATAATTAAGGAACGTACAACAAATTCATTTTTACATCATACCGACTATTCTATTCCATTTTTCTCTCCTGCTCGTATACAAATTCTCCCAGCCACCAACACTACTATCATGGAATCTAAACCAGTTAGTCGCTATGGGCGGTACAGGAAAATTAGGCATTAAATATAGACGAATAAAATGTTTGTACGTATCTCCTAAATGACAAATGACAATCTCTTGGCTAGGCCGTGTTGCCGTTGAGGGTGCTTTCAACGGCAGCACAGTGAGACATGAAAATAAAGATCTACCGTTTCCGAATCCGAATAGTATGACGGCGACATTGAAAATAGTAGCAATAGGGAATAAATCTTCAGCAACAGCCATCCAATGATCCGATCCACATGCACCACCATCCCATGTAATACGTCGAACCTCAGGTTTAATCCCATCATAGTAGATCGATCGGTAGAGTGTACAGTTAGCCATAATTTCATTTGCAATGCATACACGTACAATACGCCATTTATCTTGGTCGCCAAATATGTAGTCGGCAATAACACGAAATCCACAATTACCGTCTCCGGGGACATCGAGATAACCTTCAACAAACGGCAAAATAATTCCCGGTATCTTGTCGATATGGTGATAGTTACCAATCTCCACTCGGTGGTGTGCATCTGCAAACACATATTCAATATATTACATATTATCGAAATAATATCAAACTTAAAAAGCATATCACGAGTATTAATAAATTTGTTCATACCCGATGAAGTGGCATTGTGGACTGATGCGTAAGAGCCGCCACGACCACCGGATGAGCGGAACGCCACGCCCTTTGGCTATACTCCCAACCACTAGGATCGCGTCTAGTCGATGAACTTCCTCTTGGTCGACCCTTAACTGCCGTATTCACTTGTGGTTCAACGTAACGCGTTTGATCAGGGTGAAGATGATCGTGGATAATAAGTGATACGTTACGGACAACTGCAGGATCGCTCTGTCTGACCTCATCGACAAGGGCCTGGAAGTACCGCTGGTCCTACGATTCATCATCGGTAGAAGGATCGACAAATTCGGTCGTGTCCACACCATCACCAATAATAAGTGTTTGCCAAAATATGTGAAGACGACTAACACTGCATGGGGTCCGCGATTCCATAAGTCTCTTGAGCTCACACGCACAAGGAATCTGATGGGTGGTTTGGAGTGCACAACCGCAACGATGGTACACTTGATCACTTAATTCTCTCATACGTGTCAATTCATTCGACAGTAACCGCAGACAATGATGGGAAACACGACAGCGCAAGTAGTTGAACGGAAAACCAGAGTACACCACGCCTGTACGACACCTAGACTGTTCAAGTGTGTATCTGATCTGCGTAAGTTGTGATTCAATCTCCTGGTTCACTTTGGTCCAGACGGTATTGAGGGCTCCGGTGGAAGAATTAAGCCATTACTTTAACTCGGCATGTGCGCACTCTCAACTCTACAAGTGGTTGTGTTTCCAAAATGAAGCACTTTATTCGTCCACGCAACAACGAACATCTCCTTGTATTTTAGCCATGTACCCTCAACGTAGGATATCACCTTAGGATTCCATCTCCATGTATCCTTCATGAGTTGCACCGCTTGATCGTATTCCTCTTCGATCGCCGCTTCCATGATTTTATTCCATTTCCCATTTTTAAACCTTTGGCCCATTTCTTTATCTTTTCCACAAATTCTGTAGACCTTGTCTTCAACATCCTTATTAATATGCCATGTGCAAAGCAAGTGGGCACTCTGTGGAAATATCTTTCCAATAGGACGCATCAATCCCAACTCGCGATCCGTAACAATAGCCGTCGGATGAACATCAAACCCAAGCAAAATTTTCAACTTCTGTAACACCCACGCATAGCTCGATTCGGTCTCATCTTTCATAATTGCATATGCGATTAGGAAGTTCTTGTTACATGGAGTCATCCCGACTATCTCGAGAAATGGCATCTTATACTTGTTCGTTTTGTAGGTAGAATCCATGTCAATGAACCATCTGTAGGTCCGGATTAAGTTGATTGATGTTGGATGTGCCATGAACACGTGGGTAACAGCATTTGTATCCGGGTCGGCCTGCGTCCAATGTACGTAGTTATTCGTCATAGCCAAATGGTGAAACTGACCGACGACATCTCTTTCTTCAAAATCATGCTTCCTCAAGTGGTCTCTATAATTATAGATATGTCGTCTAGTCGGTTTGTCCTAGGGAAATTTATTCTGAATGACCGCCAAGATGCCACACGGCTTGGCTTGAGCAACACTCATTTCACGAACAACTTGTTTGGCCGATTTACTCAGTCCACTCATTTGACGATGCCCCTCCGGATATATAATAAATGAGTGATTGTGCATACCCTTACTCCCAGAGATCGGTCTGATTATCCAACCACTCAAGTCATGCAATTGTTCGGCCTTTATCTGAAATGTACACTTGCATGCTTTCGTCTTTGTGTCCTTTCGAACAGCGACATCCAAATCTCTTAATACCCCTCTGTACCGTTCACCACGGTTACATCTCAATAGCTTTGTCTTTCCTTTATTCTTGTACGACGAAATGATCAACTTGAAACCAATTTGAAGAGCATTTTTTTTCGCCCAACCAATCGCATCACAATCACTAGCGAATATTTCATCATTAACGAAATAACCACTATAATCAACGCCGTCACCTTCAAATTCTTCCAATATAACCTGAAATTTTTAATTGACAGAATGTTAATAATAATACCAATAATATTATTATTAAAATTTAAAATCAGGCAAACAAAAGGGTCCAGGCGTCCAAAAATTGCGCCTGGACCATGGCTGAGGCGTCTGGCTTGGACGCCTAGCCACGGTACAGGCGTCTGAATCGGACGCCTAGCCATGGCACAGGCGTCTGAATCGGACGCCCAGACCATGGTTCAGGCGCTTGGTTTAGACGCCTAGACCAAGGATGGAGCGTCCGCTGCAGACGCCTGAACCATGGTCTAGGCGGAATCTGTGGACGCCTGTACCATGGGACAGGCGGAATATTCAGACGCCTGCGTCATTTTCTCCGAAAAATTACCTCCAAATGTGAATTCTCGTCCATTTTCGTAGTTGTCGATGATATTGACGATATATATTTGATTGTGTGTTCGGTAGAATAAATAAAAAATTGTTTCTAGATTTCAATTCGAAAACCTTGTGTGTTGGTGTGTTGAGTACAAAAAATGAAAGATTGTGAAATGGACAAAAAGGTAATATTATAGGGCGGTGTCTAGTAATTTTGGGCGGTGTTTAGTAATACCCTTTATTTAACTAGTTTTAATAATCCAAATTAAAAGCATGAAATGAGGAAAAGATCCTTTTCATACATTAATTATCAATTTACCAAATGAGGAATGAGTCATTAATTTACAAAATATTCCAAATATCACACTATCCGGACCATCCATCACATGCAATCAAAGACTAAAATGCATTTTTATTTCTCAAAATAAATCTCATTCTCTCTCTCTCTCTCTCTCTCTCTATATATATATATATATATATATATATATATATATATATATACACCATTGATACCTAATGAAATATAAATCACATAAACACTAAAACTTGCCTTATATGGTCAAGTATGTAAAGCAGATCTGTTGAAGTCTTCGATGTCCGAGTTTTCACGCCTTGACAAGGTCTTGATATTCCACTATCAACAACTTAATCTAGCAATATTACTACGACGTAACTAACGACTTCTATAATTTATTTTTCTCTTTTGTTAAAGATGAAGCTCCTAAATTTAACAACTTTATTACTAGAGCTTTAGAATATCGTTTTAAATATAAAAATAATATTCAATATTTTTCGGGTGTATATTTATGATGTAACCATTATTTATACAACTCAAAAGAAAAATTCCGTATTAATCTAATACGCAAATTTATTCCAAAATTATTTTTGAAAACTCACGATACACATAAGGAGGAATATTAATAATCCGTTAACCAGATTCTCAGTCTTATACGTAATTATAAAGTACTCAATCTGTTCCATATAAACGGATTAGTAGTATGATAAAATAGGACTAACTCGATTATAGATTTATAAATACAGTAACTCTCTTAGTGGTAAGAATAAAAAAATAGAATTATATATAAATATATCTCAGTTTTGAAATACAGAAAATGGTATAAAATGATAAGTTTTAGATTTAAAGTTATACCTGTTCAAGATAGGCAACTCGATCAACTTTCAAAAGAAATGTTGCTGGACATGACTGGAAATGACAGGGTTGGCTCACTAGGAAATGACTCGATTTGTTTAGGTATTCGACCTCAATAATGAAGGTGCAAAGTTTGTATAGACGTACATGTATGTTGTTAACAAAATGCTCGAGATCGATTTTAATAATAACTTAAAGGTCAGAAAATAATCGACTTCAAAGATGGCAATCCAATCTGAAATTCATGGGCTCAGCGGGAATTTCATCAAATAGGTTCTGGGTAGCTCCCTGTGAAAGTTGATCTGACTTTCTAGAACATGAATTTTATGACGATATAATATGTACTGAAACGGATAGGTGAACTTATGTTTGGGAGGAGGTTCGTTTTCTATATGGAACACAACAACTGGAATCCGAAAATACGTATGGGAAAGAGGGTATTTATAGTACCAAATTCGGTACCCTAGTCAAAAACGCGTGAAGCCAAAGTCATGGTCGTGCATCATGCGCGCCAACCCGTGCCTCTCGCGCCGCGGGAATCCCGGACGCCTATCGAGCGCATTGACGCACGATACCTGTGCGGGTGCTCGGCAGCCGATGGTCCCACTAGTTTGACCATAACTTTTTCGTTCGGAATCCGACTGGCTCACCATTTTGACCGTTGGAAAGTTAACTCAATTATAGACGGGAGAGATCTCAGATCAAGTTCAACCTATACTATACAGTTGAGTTTCATAATTTTTGTACTTATCAAAAATTCGTGGTGATTCTTCAAAGTCGATCCTTATCCACGACACTTTCTAGAAAATGTCAAATCATATATCCATTAACTCTTTCGACATATATTTCTTATTTTAATTTTTATAAGACCATAATTACATCTTTAATACATACATATAAATACCCAAGTCCTATATAGTCCGGATAATTTTTCTAACATTCGTTGAACAATTCACCAGAAAATACAACGTTTGTCACTGTCGCATTGTTAGCAACAATTATTCTATGTTATTAGAAAATTTCTCCGACATCTTATTTTCATATATTCATTATCACGATCATACTCGAAAATAGATTCACCATATCAATATTCCAATAAAATAAACAAATATTATTTTAAAAAAATCGGGATATTACAGTTACTTGGGGTGATAATTTTAGAGCAAGAATCTGGTTAGAGAGATAGCGGAAAAAATTGGATGTTGGCACTGATTACTTGGAGTGATAATTTTGGACAAAGTGTAACACCCCCGAGATATTCGGAGAATATTACAGCGCCATGAATCCCTGTCTGGGACCCACTAGGCTAATTTTACACAGAACACATTCAATCTCACAATTTTCAAATAGAATTCAATAAATCCGATACAGACGAAGAAAACTCCAAAACACATCGAGTCAAAGATCTCAAGGAAATACAAGGAAATGATACATCAACCGGGGAAGGGAACTCCTATAGTACTCGAGTACCATCTATTAATACAAGGATAAACATTCCAAAGGGACAATACTTGAAATAAGGAGAATACAATTTGCCACAGTATCACGCCTCGCCTTCATCATCGTACCACCCGGGTGCTCGCTCGTTGGGATCCTTAGAACCTGTAAAACATAAGAACAGTTTTCTCCACACGAGAGGGGTTAGAGTAAGTAATACAAGTGAAACGTCACATCTTACACGTAAAAGCACATGCACCAATTTCAAAGCCATGATAATAATTTTCCGGAAAATGCAATTATCCAAGTATATCTCAATAATGACAATCTCTCCCTGGTTAACCGTGGACCTGACAATGTGCGAATCCCTCCTCAGCCCCGTCGGGCCATCTCGGAGTGGCTAACCCAAATGTTCGCGGACCCGACAATGCGCGGATCCCTCCTCAGCCTCGTTAGGCCCTCTCGGAGTGAACGAATATAACTCTCACACTCATATGCATTACTTTCACATTTAAGACTATAACTTTCACAAGAGTCACTTGTCTGGAACGAGAGAAAAGGGTACGAACGACAAGGTACCAAGGTTGAAGGAATCGACAACTCCGAACCTAGACAAGTACATGATCAACTATCAATAATCTAACAGTAGGAAAATAAGTTGGAATCCACCCGAAAATACTACCCACGATACATGTATTCCGGTAATAAAATTTCTAGATGGTGAATCACACTCAACCATCCAAAATACTCAACAACTCCAGAAATATACCAATAAATCCGTAGAAAAACATGTATCCAAGGTAGATAATCCATACTCAACATATTCCAACACAACAGCAACCTAACTCGAAGAGATCGGAAAGAAAACCCCCAAATCTCGAAATTCTAGGGTTATGCAAAGTTTACCTTGATTTGGAGCGGTGGAGAGGATTAAACGTTGAATAATCTGAACTAGAAGCTTGAAGATTTTGATAGATGATAGTAGCTCGAAGGGATCTTCACAAATCGCCCAAAATCGCCCAAAATCGCCCAAGGAAGGAGAAGAAATGGAAAAGTGACGAATTTGGGGCTGGAGTGTCCTTTATATACTAAATAAGGATTAGCGTGCGCTAATTACTAAGAATAGCGCGCGCTATCGGGTTTACCGGGTAGTTCAGTGGCCTTTGCCAGCATGTTAGCATGCGCTATGTATATTGTAGCGTGCGCTAACGCCTTCCTTTAGCGTGCGCTAGCCGAGAGTTAGCGTGCGCTACCTGGTAGTTGGTGCCCAGAAATTGGAGTCCAGAACCTACTGTCCTCTTCCCTGCTCGAGCCTTAGCGCGCGCTACTACGATTGCTTAGTGTGCGCTACTAATACAGCTAGCGTGCACTATCTTCTACACATAGCGTGCGCTACGAATTCTCTATTCCAGCCCATTACCTACTGGATTGTCTGCCTCAAATACAGTAGTAGTGTGCGCTAATGTTGACAAATAGCATGCGCTACCACTACTCAAATAGCATGCGCTATAAAGGGTACGTAGCGTGCGCTACACCTCACACACAGGTGATAGAATCGCATCAAAGATCCAAAGCAGCAACAATCCGAACAAGAAAGAGTAAATTCCAAATGATATGAACTCCAAGATCAACATCAACTTACTAAACACTTACAACGAGTGTCAAAATTACAGAAGCACCAGAGCAGAAAATTTACAAAAAGTACGGTATTACATCCTCCGCCTCTAAAAGGAAGTTTCGTCCCGAAACTTAAGAAATGAATAACTCTGGGTATCTAGCGCGCATGCTCTCTTCGGTTTCCCACGTTGCTTCCTCAACTCCGTGCCTCGACCACTGTACTTTAACCAACAAAATGATTTTGTGTCGGAGTTTCTTTACACGATGCTCCAGGATTTTCACTGGCCTCTCTTCAAACATGACATCATCTACTATCTCGATATCCCCGCAATCAATGATATGACTCGGGTCTGGAACATACCTTCTCAGCTTAGAAACGTGAAATACATTGTCAATGTGGCTAAGGGTTGGGGTAAGGCCAACCGATAGGCCAACTCACCAACCCTGTTGAGAATCTCAAATGGTCCAATATACCTCGGGCTAAGCTTGCCCTTCTTCCCGAACCTGTAGAATCCTCTCATCGGTAATACCTTGAGTAGGACATGATCTCCCGCGTCAAATTCTAAGGGCCGACGACGAGTGTCAGCGTAGTATTTTTTGTCGACTCTGAGCAGTCAACAATCTATCTCGGATGATAGAGATCTTCTCTTTGGTTTCCATCAATATATCGGGCTCCGTCCCGACTATATCTGAAGCTTCATCCCAACAAAGCAGGGATCTACATCGTCTACCCTATAATGCCTCTAAGGGTGCCATTTTGATCGACGCATTCCAACTATTATTGTAAGTGAACTCGATCAATGGCAGGTGCATTTCCCAATCGCTACTCCAGTCCAGGGCACACGCCCTCAACGTATCTTCCAATGTATGGATCGCCCGCTCAGTCTGACCGTCAGACTGCGGGTGGAAGGAAGTACTCAACCTCAACTCGGTGCTCAAAGCCTGATGGATTGATTTCCAAAAATGCGACACAAAACGACCATCTCGATCGGAAACAATAGATTTTGGCATACCGTGTAATCTCACGATCTCCGATATAAATATCCGGGACAATCGCTCCAGTCCACACGTATCCTTAATGCCAAGAAAATATGCCGACTTAGTCAATCGGTCAACAATAACCCAAATCATATTCATTCCAATCTTAGTCCTCAGCATCACAGTAATGAATTCCATGGTAATATCTTCCCACTTCCATTCGGGAATAGGGAGAGACTTCAACAGCCCGGCTGACCGTTGATGTTCAATTTTGACTTGTTGACATGTCAAACACCTTGAATTTGATACAAACCCGGTGACTAGAGATGTTAAACGGGCTCGGGCCCAGTGGGCTGGCCCGTTTAACCCGCCAAAAAACCGAGTTATGGCCGATATTTCCTAGCCCGTTTAAATCCAGGCTTTTTTGGCCCGGACCATTTAGCCCGAAGCTCGATATGTATATATATATTTTCTTAATTTCGACTTACGGTAATACTATATTTATATAACATATATTTAATATTATATATATATAATATATATTAATATTATATATAATATATATTATTACTGTATTTGTTAATATAGTGTGTGTGTGTATATATATATATATATGTATATACATAAAAGTGTATTTTTTATTATATTTATTATAGTATATTTGTTACTATATATATAAAATATATTGTTACTGTTTTTTTTTTTTTTTGGTTTATGACTTGTAAAAAATTCAAAAATAGATTTTTACATATTTAGCCCGTTTAGCCCGAAGCCCGTTAGGGTTAGGATTAGGGCCGATATTTCCTAGCCCGTTTAAATCCGGGCTTTTTTGGCCCGGACCGTTTAGCCCGTAGCCCGCTAGGGCTAGCCCGGAACCGCTAGGGCTAGCCCGTTTAACATCTCTACCGGTGACATCTCTCTTCATATTATTCCTCCAAAATTTCTCTTAAGATCTCTGTACATCTTACTCGTCCCAGGATGGATTGAGTAAGGTGTAGCATGGCCTTCTCGGAGTATTCTTTATATCAACTCGGAGTCATTCGGAACACAAAGCCTACCTTGATATCTCAAAATGCTATCTTCATGGATCATAAAACCAGGGGCTTTCCCTTTCTCCACATCTACCTTCAGTTGGATGAACATTGGGTCATTCCCCTGTTTCTCCTTGATGTCATCGACCAAGGACGAAGTAATATCAAGAGTACATATTTGACCGTGAATTCGCTGGATCCATACTTCGACTCCTTGCTCAATCAACTCTCGTCTGATCTTCACTTGAGGTGTGAGGACCTCAAGCATCTGAAGTGATACTAATTTCCGGCTCAACACGTCAGCTACAACGTTGGCCTTTCCTGGATGGTAAAGAATCTCTAAGTCATAATTCTTTATCAACTCCAACCAACGACGCTGTCTCATATTCAGTTCCTTCTGGTGTACTTTAGGCTCTTGTGGTTGGTATAAATTCGACATGAAGAACCGTACAAATAGTGACGCCAGATTTTCAATGCAAACACTACGGCAGCTAACTCCAAATCATGGGTGGGATAATTCAACTCATACGGTTTAAGTTGCCGTGAAGCATAGGCGATAGTCTTATCATGCTGCAAGAGCACGCACCCAAGTCCTTGACCTGATGCGTCACAATAAACCGAATACCCACCGATCCCCTGGGGCATGGTTAAAACCGGTGTGGTAGTCAAACGCTTTTTCAGCTCTTCGAAACTCCGTTGTCTCTCTTCATTCCATTCGAACTTTTCGGACTTCTGGAGTAATTGAGTAAGTGGTCGAGAAAGTTTAGAGAACCCCCCGACGAACCTTCGGTAATACCCAGCCAGACCCAAAAAGCTACGAACTTCCTTCACGTTCTTAGGCGGTGCCCAATCTAACACTGCCTCAATCTTCTGGGGATCTACTCGGACCCCTTCTATTGAAATCACATGCCCGAGAAACATGACTTCCCTCAACCAAAATTCACACTTAGAAAACTTTGCATAGAGATGCTGAGTCCTCAAAATTTCCAACACTAATCGCAAATGCCGAGCGTGTTCCTCATCATCACGAGAATAGACCAGAATATCGTCGATGAAAACGACTACACAACTATCAAGATGCTCAATAAATATCTTATTCATCAACTGCATGAATATCGTCGATGCGTTGGTTAATCCAAAAGGCATAACCACAAAATCATAATGCTCGTACCTTGTACGGAAAGCGGTTTTAGGAATGTCGGATTCCTTTATTCGAAGCTGATAGTACCCAGACCTCAATTCGATTTTTGAGAACACCACAGCTCCCTACAATTGATCAAACAAATCATCGATACGAGGCAGAGGGTATTTATTCCTAATGGTCACTTTTTTTAGCTCCCGATAATCGATACACAAACGTAGTGAACCATATTTCTTTCTTACGAACAAGACCGGCGCACCCCAAGGTGAAGCACTAGATCTAATATACCCCTTGTCCAACAACTCTCCCAACTGTCTTTTCAACTCCTGCATTTCTGAAGGTGCCATACGGTACGGTGCCTTAGAAATTGGGGTTTCACTTGATTCTAAATCAATTGTAAATTCAACCTCACGCTCCGGTGGTAGTCCCGGTAAATTATCTGGAAAAATATCCGGGAATTCATTTACTTTAGGAATCGAGAAAAGTTCGACTTTCCCATCCTCTACTTTCGCGGCATAACACCAAAACCCAACACAGCCTTCTCTAATAAGTTTTGACGCCTTCATGGTGCTAATTATCAATTTCTGACATCCCCACTTGTACCCCGTATATGAATGCTCGGTGCTGTCTTCGGACAACATCGATATGACCTTCATGCGATAATTCATTACCGCTCCGTGTCTATCAAGCCAGTCGTCGCCGAGGATTAAGTCTTCATCAATGATATCCACGACGATCAAATTCGAAAGCCACACTTTCTCTGCAATTAACACTGGACAATCTCGAACTTCCTTATTCCCCACGATTCTATCCCCGCTGGGCAGTTTAACCACAAAAGACTCACAATCAGACAAACACTCAATATTCAATCGACGCACACAATCCAAAGAGATGAACGAATGAGAAGCACCGGAATCAAAAAGCACCCTAACTGGATGAGATAAAACATAATCGATACCTGTGGCCACGGTAGCCTCTGGATCTTCAGCTCTCCTCATCTCGTAGACACGAGGTTGTATCGAACCAGCATTGGGGACTCCCCCTCTAACGGACTGACCCCGGCCTCTGCCCCGATCGTAACTCTGGGATGGCTGACCCACGGATGATTTCTGATTAACACTCGGTTCCCCAGGCGTAGGAACCGACGCCTAAGCCCCAAGTGTCTTTTCCTCTTCCGTACAATACATAGCTCCGTGGCCTTCCTGGCCGCAATTATAACACTTCAAAGGATGTAGACTGCATCATGGTTAAGATGACCTTGCTGGCCACAATTAAAACATGTCACGACCCGGTTGGACACACTGGTACCAGCTCTGAAATTCCGTTTACTTACCGACGCACGGGAAGACCCTCTGACTGGATAATTTGCCGACTGGGACCCCCGTTGGTTGCCACCTCTACCGCTAGAAAACTTTCCAGAGGTCTTCTGCTTCTTACTCTCACTTGCCATTTCGGTATTAGTGAAGGACATATCATATGCCAATGCTTTGTGTTGATACTCCTTCAGGGTGGTGCAAGCGAATCCCGACTTATAGTGTCGAACTTTTGGCTTCATCCGTATGTCAAAGTGACAGATTTTATCTCTCTCTTCCTTCACTTGACTCTTCACATGATTGAGATGATGATTGTATTCAACGATTGCATGAGATACATGGATATCCTGAGGTTTAGCCTCGTAAAAGGCTCGAATCCTGGCCTCCTGAACAGGCCACGGGAAAATCTCGGCCTCCATGAATTCCTTAAACTCGTCCCATGAAACCACACGATCCTGAGGTGCGACTGTTTGCCACTAATTAGCCGCATCCCTTGTGTTGCTACCCAAAATATTATCCGGAGATAGATATTGCTGGAATAGATGGATAGCAAACAAATGCGAGAACACTTCCGTGAGAAAGATAAATAACACAAGATTTGCCGGGGTTGTTAGTCCCGGGCTTGAATGCTCTCGCGAGATATTATTAATACTAATATTCGGGGATACAAGTACTAATGTAAGAATACAATTACAATGAGTGTAAAGATTCTTTTTATCTTAGATAGTGAGCGTGTAGATTGCCGGAAGAACCAGATGTGATGCTCTGTGAGTTCTTGTAACAAAGGAGGTGAACAGTCGCGGCGGTGAGAGATCGACAGTCTCTCACGGCAAGTAGTAGCTAAAAGCTTGAGCTCCTGGGCTTATGAATCTCTTGGAATCTGCCTTGTGTAGACTTCTTGCCTCTGCCGATCGTCTTCTGGATGAGAGATTCTGAGAGAGAAATCCTGAGGTAGATTCCGGCGAGAAAGCCAGGAGCTTGATGATATGTATCTTCTTCGGTATTTCTGTGAATGAATTCGGAATGTAGGTGAATGAGTTCGGAACCTTTTTCCAGTAGGAGGAGGTTCTCTATTTATAGGACTTGGATCTGTCGGGCGATTGCCTTTGCTGTATTATAATAAGCGGGCGATCGTCTTTTAGCACATGGGCTTGTCTCCTTAAAGTATGCAGGAGTTGCTGGCAGTCAGTCGCGCGGTCCAATGAGAAGCCTGCACGCGTCTGAGTCGCTGTCACGGACGGTCCCACCTCGTGCCTTTCGGCGGGCTTGTCGGTAGGTAAAGCCGTCTTAGTCAGAGACAGCTGTTGGTGGTCAATGATCCGCGAAATGCGGATCTTGTCTCGGATCTGCACATGGATGCTGTCTTGAGATCCAGTCTTCGATGATTTTTCCGGGCAATCGTCTCTGTTCGGGGCGTAGGCCGATTGTCCTTAGCCGGACACTAGAGTCGATCGCCAGATGCCAAAGGGCGATCACCTTGGGAGTCGATCGCTAGGTACCTGATGGTGGTCTGGTATCTTCGATTAGGCGAGCTAGACATAGTTTGACTGGTGTTGACTCGGTCGCTCGGCCTTATAGTCGATCGCCTGTCGGGATGAATAAATCTTGACATAACACCTTGTTATAAAGTACTAAGAAACTGGCACCTTATGTGCCTCTGGACAATTTACGGCCATGAAAAAGTTGTTCATCTCATTAATCTAATCTTCCCAGCCGATCGGATCATTTGCACCAATAAACCGGGGATGACGCATACGGATCACATCTTGTAGCCATTTCTCTGCCCCAGTATCGGTTGCAGGAGGTGGTTGGTTGAGCTGAATCGCCTAGGTTAAAAGAGCCATTTGATTTGCCACTTGTTGCAGTATAGTGGCAACGCCCACATCTGGGTGACTCCCTGCGGAAATTCCCAGACTGGCCGACGGCTCCTGATGGTTACCGGAGCTAGGTTGAACCGAGTCCGACAAATTAGGCATAGTTGAGCCTTCTGTAGAGCTGAAGGACATGGCCGCCCCACCGGATGCGCCACGTCCTCGGCCACGACCACGACCGCGTCCTCTGCCAGTTGACATTGTAAAGAGAAAAAGGGGAAATAAACTCATAAGTATAACTCATAACATTCTCATTATGGATATGGATTTCCCATGTCCTGTAGTCGAATTACAATTAGGAAATAAAGAGGATAGAGAAGATAAGGAACTTACGAGTACCAGTCGTACGAAATGACGACAGTGCGATGATACTGTGCTCTTGGAACAACTCAATTAGAAGACCCAACAAACCGACAACCTAGGTATCCATAAACCTAAGCTCTGATACCAAATTCTGTAACACCCCCGAGATATTCGGAGAATATTACAGCGCCGTTGATCCCTGCCTGGGACCCACTAGGCTAATTTTACAAAGAACACATTCAATCTCACAATCTTCAAACGGAATTCAATAAATCCGATACAGACGAAGAAAATTCCAAAACACATCGAGTCAAAGATCTCAAGGAAATACAAGGAAATGATACATCAACCGGGGAAGGGAACTCCTATAGTACTCGAGTACCATCTATTAATACAAGGATAAACAGTCCAAAGGGACAATACTTGAAATAAGGAGAATACAATTTGCCACAGTATCATGCCTCGCCTTCATCATCGTACCACCCCGGTGCTCGCTCGTTGGGATCCTTAGAACCTGAAAAACATAAGAAGAGTTTTCCCCACACGAGAGGGGTTAGAGCAAGTAATACAAGTGAAACGTCATATCTTACACGTAAAAGCACATGCACCAATTTCAAAGCCATGATAATGATTTTCCGAAAAATTCAATTATCCAAGTATATCTCAATAATGACAATTTCCCCCTGGTTAACCGTGGACCCGACAATGCGCGAATCCCTCCTCGGTCCCGTCGGGCCATCTCGGAGTGACTAACCCAAATGTTCACGGACCCGACAATGCGCGGATCCCTCCTCGGCCTCGTCAGGCCCTCTCGGAGTGAACGAATATAACTCTCACACTCATATGCATTACTTTCACATTTAAAACTATAACTTTCACAAGAGTCACTTGCCTGGAACGAGAGAAAAGGGTACGAACGACAAGGTACCAAGGTTGAAGGAATCGACAACTCCGAACCTAGACAAGTTCTTGATCAACTATCAATAATCTATCGGTAGGAAAATAAGTTGGATTCCACCCGAAAATACTACCCACGATACATGTATTCCGGTAATAAAATTCCTAGATGGTGAATCACACTCAACCATCCAAAATACTCAACAACTCCGGAAATATACCAATAAATCTGTAGGAAAACATGTATCCAAGGTAGATAATCCATACTCAACATATTCCAACACAACAGCAAGCTAACTCGAAGAGATCGGAAAGAAAACCCCCAAATCTCGAAATTCTAGGGTTGTGCAAAGTTTATCTTGATTTGGAGCGGTGGGGAGGATTAAACATTGAATAATCTGAACTAGAAGCTTGAATATGTTGATAGATGATAGTAGATCAAAGGGATCTTCACAAATCGCCCAAAATCGCCCAAGGAAGGAGAAGAAATGGAAAAGTGACGAATTTGGGGCTGGAGTGTCCTTTATAGACTAAATAGGGATTATTGTGCGCTAATTACTAAGAATAGCGCGCGCTATCGGGTTTACTGGGTAGTCCAGTGGCCTCTGTCAGCATGTTAGCGTGCGCTACGTATATTGTAGCATGCGCTAACGCCTTCCTTTAGCGTGCGCTAGCCGAGAGTTTGAGTGCGCTACCTGGTAGTTGGTGCCCAGAAATTGGATTCCAGAACCTACTGTCCTCTGCCCTGCTCGAGCCTTAGCGCGTGCTACTACGATTGCTTAGCATGCGCTACTAATACAGCTAGAGTGCGCTATCTTCTACACATAGCGTGCGCTACGAATTCTCCATTCCAGCCCAGTACCTTCTGGACTGTCTGCCTCAAATACACTAGTAGCGTGCGCTAATGTTGACAGATAGCGTGCGCTACCAGTACTCAAATAGCGTGCGCTATAAAGGGTACGTAACGTGCGCTACACCTCACACACAGGAGATAGAATCGCATCAAAGATCCAAAGCAGCAACGATCCAAACAAGAAAGAGTAAATTCCAAATGATATGAACTCCAAGATCAACATCAACTTACTAAACACTTATAATGAGTGTCAAAATTACAGAAGCACCAGAGCGGAAAATTTACAAAAAGTACGGGTATTACACAAAGAAAGTGGGTTGAGAGAGAGGGGATTAAAAACTAAAAAAGTTGAACGTTTGTATCAATTACTTGTGGTGATAATTCTAGAGTAAAAGAGTGGGTAGAGATGTGGAGCGATAACAAGTCGAATGCTGGTACTGATTACTTGGGGTGGTAATTATAAAATGAGAAAGTGAGTTGAGAGAAAGGGGTAAAATCTTTAGTGTTGGTACCGATTACTTATGGTGGTAATTATGGAGAGGCAAAGTGGATAGAGGGATGATGGAGTAAAAATTTGATTGTTGTACCAATTATTTGGGGTGGTAATTCATGAGAAAGAAATCGTATAGAGAGATGGGGGACTAAAAAGACGGACATTAATATCAATTAGTTGATTGGTAATTTTAAATACAAAAGATGAGTAAAAAAATGAGGGACTAATTAATAGTCTAATGTTAGTATCAAGTACTCGTGGTGATAATTCTAGAATGAGAAAGTGGGAGAGAGAAATGTGAGGGTAAAAATTGAATGTTGATTCCCATTATTTGAGGCAGTAATTCCGGAGAGAGAAAATGGGTAGAGAGCTGGAGGAGTAAAAAGTTGAATACTGATACCATTTACTTGTGCAGATACTTTCAGAGTGACAAAGTGAATAGAATGGTGGATAGAATGTTCGTATCGAATACTTTGGGTGGTAATTATGAAGAGAGAAATTGGGTACACAGATAGAGGAGTGTAAAGTTGAATGTTCTTATTGATTACTTGAGGTGATAATTCTAGATTGAGAATGTGGGAAGAGATAAAAGGAACTTGAATGCTAGTAACATTTGGGATGGCAATTATAGAGTGAGAAAGTTGGTAGAGATAAGGAGGAGTAAAAGTTGAATGTTAGTTATTTAGGATTGCAGGGGGGCAGATATCGACAGGATCCTACTAGATCTGTCGGATCCATGAGCACAAGATCCGGATCCAGACCCATTTTTTATACTTGGATCTGTCGGATCCAAGAACACAAGATCCGGATCCAGATCCATCGGACTCTAACGGGTCCAAGTTTGGATCCTGATACGCAAGTCAACTTTTTTTAATAAAATATATTAATATCGCTATTTGATACATTCTAATAATGAAAAAAGCTTATCATATTTATAAATATTATTTTTCAACTAAGCAACATGTAGTGATGACATAATTTTTTGTCTAACAAGAAAATATAATCTAAAAGTAAAATAATGCTAAATTTTTTAAAATATATATTATAATTATTTAAAATGGATCCTCGGGTCGGATCTGGACTTTCGGATCGCAAAATCAAGATTCAGGTTCAGATTCGATCTGTTACACGATAGGTTCGGATCTGGTCAAGATCCAATGTATCTAAAGTTTTGGGATCCAGATCCTGTAAAGGATCTGGATCAACGGATCCGGACATGGTCTTGAATCCATTGCCATCTCTACTTAGTACTGACTACCTGAGGTCTTAATTATAGAGAGAGAAAGTGGGTAAAGAGATGGGAGAATAAAAAGTTAAATGTTGCTACCAAACTTGGGGCGGTAATTCATGAGAGAAAAAGTGAATAGAGAGATGGAGGACTAAAAAATCAGATACTAATGTTTATTATTTGGGGCGGTAATCCTATAATGATAAAGGGGGTAGAGTCATGGAGGACTAAGAAGTTGAATATTGGTACCGATTATTTGAGGTGATTTTTATGGAGAGAGAAAGCGGGTAGATAGAGTGATAGTAGAAAGTTGAATGTTGGTGTCGATACTTAGGTGGTAATTTTGGAGAGATACAATGGGTAGAAAGATGAGGTACTAAAACTCAAATGTTAATACTGATTACTTGGAATGATAATTCTATAGTGAGAAAGTGGGTAGCGAGATGGGAGACCACAAAATTGAATACTAATAACAGTTCTTAGGTGGTGATTGTAGAGACAGGAAGTGGGTAGAGAGAGTGAGAGAGAGTTGAATGTCAGTGTGTAATACAGGATGGTAATTTTGGAGAGAGAAAGTGGGTAAGAGAGATGAGGGACTAAAAGTCGAATATTAATGTTGACTATCTATGGTGGTAATTTTAGAGTGAGAAAATGGGTAGAAAGATGAGCGAGTAAAAAAATAAATATTGTTATAAATTAATTGAAGTGATAATTTTGGAGATAGAAAGGGGGTAGAGAGGGAGAGAAAAGTGTAGAAAATTGAATGTTACTTGAGGTGATAATTGTTAATAGGTATTTTAGTTTTGTTAGATAAAATATGATTACTCGTAAAATTATTTATCCAAATTAATTATCATTTTTCTATATAAATTGCAGTTATTAATTCTCAAATTTAATACAAAAAATTAAAATTTCAAAATTTCGATATATAAATACCAATTTCTTTATACAGAAAAAATAATGCCTTGGACAGTGATTTTTTTATCCACCAACTTTGCACGTATCAAAACAACAACGAGTAGGGATATCAATTTTATTCGTACCGGATCCTACCCGTTAGATAAACCGGTAAAGAGTCGGGTATATGTCGAATTCGAAAATATATGATCAGGTACGAATAGGGTATGAGTATAAGATATTACCCAGTTATCCGACTCAATTACCCGATCCACGTATCCATTTGAATTATATAATTATATATTATTATTATATATTTAGTATAAATATTATTATATTATGTTATATATTATATATTATATCACATAAAATGTAATATTTTAAATATATATTAGACTAAATTTAATTTATTAATTATATTATATGTATATATTGTGTATATTAACAAAAGTTCGTAATCTTAAATATAGCCTGCTCGGTTAAAAAAAAAAAAAAAAAATATAGCCTGCTCGGGTACTCAAATACCGGTTGAATAATTGAACACTTGATTACATGATGGACAGAATTCGAAAGCCTGGTCCAAATTAAATACTTTGTCTGTCAGCTGACTATTACGCTATTTACATACTCTCCTTTGATCATATTTTGTGATTTATACATATAAAAAAAATATAATCACGTGAGATCTCGTTAGATTCATTTCGAGATATACTTTCAAAATATCAAAGTCTTAAATTTTTTAAAAATAAAGAATTAAAAATATTAATAATTAAAGTTGTGCATTGATAAACATGAAAATCCAGCAACGGAGGAGGAGGTAGTATGATAAAACAGAGGACGTATATCGCATCCTACCTGACCCATATCCCTAGAGCTTGTTTGCTATGTGTGATTAAGGTGTATAATATATCTAATACACCTTTATATTTTGTTTGTTATAAAGTATAGGGTCTTGATAAAATTCAGGCCCGTATAAATAATACTGATTTTTGGTATTACGTATCCCACCAAAGAGGTGGAATTGGGTAATATTAAACAATACTGCAACTAATAAATTCAATAAACTGCCATGATATTTATATTTTACAGAGAATTTAATATATCGTTCCAAATATGATATTAATTTCTTATATTATATAAGAAATCCCGATCAATCTTATCAAGCTTTATCCCAATGCACATCCCCTAAAGTCTAAACAAGCATTTACTCAAACTTGCAGCACTGTTGTAGTATAATAACCAGAAAACCCTAATTACAAGTTCACCGCGGAGTTCAATGTCTCATTCGACACTACAAATTGGTTTCCATTAAATCTTAGGGATTCTCATCGCCGATTGTCCAGAATTTGTAAATTGAGAATTATTGGTCTCCAGGTTTGTCAAGAAAATCCAATCTTCGAAAAGATGGATGCTCAGAGGGCTCTGCTTGACGAACTCATGGGCTCAGGTAACAGCACTCTCATTGTCTTAAACCCTAGTTTCCTCATCTCGATTTTGCGATTTCCTTCTTTCGGATTTCAGGTTAAGTTAACATTTTTCAGTTCTTATTTATTTAATTATTTTTTACCTTCTTGTCGTTATATTGTTCCTCGATTTACTGCTTACGCTCCTAGAGCTGGCTTTGGTACATTTATTTTTGGTATTGGACTAATTGATCTGCCAAATCTCCGGTTGGGACCTCCAAATTTGTAGTTTCAGTGAAAGTGGTCTAGATTGGTGTATAGTACCAGACACAAATCTGCATTTTCATCTTCTAGATTCTTTTTCTTATTCTGTCTGTGTTCATGAGGTCGATGATTTAGTTTTAACCTTGTGAAGTATACCGTCTAAGCATGAATATGTGTTTAAACTGCATCTTGTACTCTTTATTGGTCTCGTAATTTGTTTTTGGATAAGTACTAATTAATACTAATGATTTCATGTGTTATCTGCAGCACGTAATTTAACAGAAGAAGAGAGAAAAGGGCACCGGGAGATTAAATGGGACGATAAGGAGGTCTGTGGATGCTTTATGGTTCGATTCTGCCCTCACGATTTGTTTGTCAACACTCGTAGTGATCTAGGTAATGCCTTGATACTTTTTCTTGTAAGGTTCTTAATTTTGTATTTGCCAGTCAGAGGTTCAGTGGAAGAAAACCAACTATAGAATGTGTAGTGAGCGCGCCTAGTCTTTCTTATTTCATCACAGTAGTGTATTTTTTTGGGACAACCGGAGCATTTTGACTTGAAAAAAATCATCCAAAAAGGTGTTATTTTTTCTATCTGCTATTGTGATAAAATGTTCTTTCTTTTTGTTTGCATCAGGTGTGTGTCCGAAAATTCATGATCCAAAGTTAAAGGAGAGGTAACAAATGCTTTTTAAGCTGCACCGTCTAATTTTCTTGATTTTTATTTCTATGCAGTTTTTATACTAGTCGTAACTTATTAGAGGAGAAATAGTTTTTTTAGGTGTCTTTGTTGCATATTCTGGTGAGATTGGGAACTGACCTCACTGTACTATCGGGGATGCCTTCTCAGTTCAGGCCTCTCATTCGGTTTTCATCTTACTTTTGTGTCATTTGGATTAGTGCCCCTTCGATAAATATCTTGACATGAAGGGGCTTAAATGGTTAACGATTATTGTTTGCTGGTGAAGAAGTTATTTTTTTTTGGTGGTGCTTCATGAGATGAGGCCTTTCTTCATGAGATGGGTGCACTCAAAACTAGTAACAATTTGTCATGTTGGGATTTCGTCTTCTTTTGGCCCTAACAATGTACTCTAATCTATTGGATTCCGGCACCTATTTTTCGTTAATTTCAACTATGTCAATTCAATAGCAGCTTATTTGTGTCGTTCTTAGTTTAGTCCGAATTACTATCTTGAGGAACTTTTTGCCTGAGATTTTCCCCATTTTCTAAACTAAAAAAGGATTATTACAAACACTACCCAAAAGGTTTAGCCTAATTCTAAAGTTACCCACTTATCTTCTAAACTTACAAATAACCCCTTGAAGTTTGTCCTTACCTTGCAAAAGTGCATACTTAAGGGGTCCAAAGGGGCTCTTTTGTAATGTGAATCCAAACCTCGAGGGTTTTTTGTAATTGTATTAAACTTCATGGGTAGTTTCAGATACTGATAGGCTGGGTAATCGTTTTAGTAGTTTGTCCACAATATCTTTTATGCGGGAGACATCCGATATACTTTTTAGAGTACTTCCCATCTCTTGTACCTCCTCCTCCTCCCCCCCTCCCTTCTTCTTCTTCCTCTTATTTTTATTCATATTTTTAATACTTAGAACAGATTTTCATAAATTACCAATACAATTGGCGTAGTACAACATAAAATTATGAGTAAATGAATTAAAACAAGAAACATCGTTCCGGACGGATAACAGCCCACACCCACTAAGCCTCAACCTAAACCTTATACTTCCGTGCTGTGTTCCATGTTGGTCCATTAGATCGTGCCTCACATTAAGTTACTCAAGTAGTTCACCCATTTCTTTCATAATCTATTGACATTATGTTGTTTTCTTGGTAGTTTTGAGAAGTCCCCAAGACATGATTCCTATGTTCCCAAGTTTGAAGCAGAACTAGCTCACTTTTGCGAAAGGCTGGCAAGTTTTCCTCAACGATTATGAAGTTCGGTATTTCTAGTCGCAGTGTCATGTAATACTCCTTCCTCTATTTCTTTTTCTTTTTTTTTTTCTTTCAGGTCTCGGATTTAGATCGAAGAGTTAAGCGTGGCCGTGAACGCCTTGAACAAGATGTTGAAGTCCTCCCTCCTCCTCCAATTTCAGCTGAAAAGGCCGAGCAGTTGTGCGTGTTGGAAGAGAAGATAAAGAACCTGCTTGAACAAGTTGAGTCTCTTGGCGAAGAAGGGAAGGTTGATGAAGCTGAGGCACTTATGAGAAAGGTACTCTCATTGTTTTCAATAGCGCTTTTCATGTGCATAGCGTTTTTGTTCTACCATAGCGTAGCGCATAACGTAAGCAATTCGAGCATGTCAATTAAGTATTTAAAATAATATATATTATATATATATATAATATTTATATTAGCAAATATATGAGATAAATAACCATACAACCATAATAGTTAATCATTACATTCCAAAATAACTCAATCTAATTTATCCAAAAACACCAATATGAAAGGTTTTACATCATAATTAGAGGTAATCATTATCTTCCAATATTAAATCACTATCATCATCATCAATAGTATCAATAATTGAAAATTCCCGCTATCAAAGTTTGTTGGAGCTTTGAAAATTTGATCAAAATCACGAGTCTCCTCTTTCTCATCAACAAGATTCAATCGACATCTTTTCTCTTTGCCTTTGGCTCCACCTAATTTTACAAGACAATTGATAGTTAAAAACGCATGATATGTGAAATAAATAGAGACAAAAATTTCCATATACTTGAACTTTCACCCTCTATTTTTTGAAATAAGAGTCATTCTTGATCACATTTTCAACAATTTTGACTCGTTTACCGGAATCCCAAAGACTTTGAAACTCATCCCCAGACACATTAATGATTGGATCACTCTCAAATAACTCATCATTTTCATGCCATTTTGTGCCTTCGGGGAGGACGGGATCTTCTTTTTCAGTAGCCCATTCGTCATGTGCTTCAATTTCGTCAACTATTATGGGATCAACCTTGTTTCTCCTCCTTATACTTCTCTCTCGTAACTTTAAGTTATACTTCACAAACACCAATGCATTCAACTTGGCATGTTTGAGTCTAATCCTCTTTTTGGTATGAATATAATATTATAGAAAATAGTTGCATATAAATAAAAAATTAATGCGCAAAGCATTAAAAATATTTATATGCATAGTTACCGATTCAAAGGTGCTCCAATTTCTTTCACATCCTGAAGCACTACATGTTAGACTTAACACTCGAATGGCAAAACTAGTAAGCTCGGGCTTCTTGCTTCAAGTTCCAAAGTGTTCCCACCACATGGCTAGTAACATAAAACATAAGGAATATAAATATAGTAGATATAATTATGAATAAAGTAAAAAAATTAACTACTTTACCCGGAGTCCGTAACATTCTTGTTTTTTTCGCCATTGGGGTCCCAAATTCTCCTTGGGCTTTGTTATACAAGTCCAATTGGATGTCCGCTTTAAGACGATATTCGGAAGACATCATCTTGTCCATGTAACCATACAACCCGTCTCTCACTTCTTCACAATCCGAAAAAGTTTCCCTATAACGTAATTGTGGTTCAAATAATAACCGGCTGCATGTAGAGGATGATGAAGTTGTGGAGTGACGAGTCCAACGTGCATCGATTTTCCTCCAAATTGGCCTATACTTCCTTTCGATACTCCCACAATTGAATTTGATTGTCTCCTTTGCTTTGTCCATAAGTTCATAAATATATCCTATTGCCGGTCTCTCCTCCGAATCAACTTCTCTCAAGACACAAACAAGAGGAACCACACTCTTGACACAAAATGCAACGTGTGGCCAAAAGTTGGGATCGTTTGTATATTTTCTCATTAAAGAGAGTATAGTCCCATGGCATAGATGATCTTCACAACCGCCTTAGCAAGCTTTATAGTGTCCGCAAAAATCTTCAACTTTGCAATATCTTCCAACATTAAATCTATGCAATGTGCCGCACACGGTGTCGATCAAATTCTCTTTCGTTTCTCTTCAATTCTTTTCCCCGCATTAACACAATTTGAAGCATTATCTGTGATAATTTGAATCACATTTTCCCCTCCTACTTCATCAACAACATCATCGAGATATTTAAAAAGCAACTCACCATTTTTGATAGACGCCGATGCATCAATAGATTTCAAAAAGAAAGTACCGGCAGGACTATTGATTAAAAAATTGATCAAACTTCTTCTCTTTCCATCGGTCCAACCATTAGACATAATCGTACATCCATGTGTATTCCACACCTTCTTATGTTCTTCAAGTATAACACTAATGTCATCAACCTCGGCCTTCAAAATCCAAGTACGCAATTCGTGCATAGAAGGAGGTTTGAATCCTTTCCGATACTCGGCAATCCCCTCAACCATAGGCAACCAATGAGGATCATTTATAACATTGAAAGGAAGTGCAGCGGAAAAAATAAACGGACCGACTTTACGCTTAACATCAACAAGCAAATCTTTTTTAAATGCGGTATTAAGAGTCGATTGCCTAGGTTCGGAGCTAATAAAGCTATCAAGAGTGCATCTAGGTTTGCTACTATCACCAAAGCCAATTGAACTACCCCACTTGTAAATTTTGATGATTGCATATTACCACGGGGTCCTTCACCAACCTCTTTCAACAATTCATTTTTCTTGTTTTTTGTATCTTTAGTGTTGTTCAATGATTCTTCAATCTCTTTCTTGACATCATCCGGTACACTAACACAAGGAGAAACATCTATCCGGGTTCGAGCTAAGTGATGCTTCAAACGAGTTAGCCCCTGTTCTTTTGAACTTATTTTGATTCGATTCGAGTCCATTCAATTCGATTGTCGAGTCCATTCGATTCGATTCATTGACTCAACTTAGTTCTTCTTCTTCTTCTTATTATTATTATTATTATTAATCTTAATTATTATTATTGTTATTATTACTAATAATATTACTATTATCGTTGTTGTTGTTAATTACTATTATTATTATTTACCGTTATTATTATTATTATTATTTACCCTTAGTATATATTTCAGTTCAGTTCCATTCAGTTCAGTTCAGTTCAGATCCATTCAGTCCAAAAGAACAGAGCCTTATACCTCCATTGGTTACATGTGGACAAAATTTACACACAATAGACTTTTCTCCTTTATTTTGTGATCCATACTTCCGAGCAACATCTTTTTTGGATGAATTTTTCGACATTTGAACCTAATAAAAGCTGCCCAGATTTTTCAAAAAAAAAAAAAAACTGCTCAAAAAAAAAAAACTGCTTAAAGAACTGCTCAAAAAAACTGCTCAAAAAGACACAGTATAATCGTTTTTTGAGCAAAAAACACCTTATGGAGTTGAAAATCAGATCAGTACGACATTACCTAAGGGATTCGGCCTGTGCTGGCTATTGAAGGCGACTGGCGAATGCGAGGGTGGCTGCTGGGTGGTGTGTCTCGGTGGCAGACGTGGAGCCGGATGTGATTTATAGAGGGGACTCGGTGGTGACGGGGGATTCGGTGGAAACGGGAGATGGGGGACGGAGGCCCGACTTCTGAAGAAGTGTCGCGAGGAGTTCTGAACAATCGCGAGGGTTTTGTTTTGCTGAGGTTGGGGTTTTACAGAATTGCCCTCCAAAATTTCGGGAGGTTTTCCTTTAGAACATATAGCGTACGCTATATGGTATTCAGCGTAATAGCGTACGCTATTTACGCTACTACGTGCACTACGTTAAAAAAGCGTGCGCAAACCGAGCATTGAGTAAAAAAAGCAGCGCTACGTAGCGCTGCGGCCCTGTAGTGCGCGAATGCGCGAGTTTGAAAACACTGGGTACTCTTGAATGCTCTTGTTTGCTGATGTCACTTTTTGGATTTCACAAGTGTTTATAACATGATAAAATAATACCGACTATGATCACTATTTTTCAGGTGGAAATACTTAATATTGAGAAAACAACCTTGACGCGGCAGCCGCAGGATAAACTGCTGCTGATGGCACAGGAGAAAAAAATGGCACTATGTGAAGTATGTGGTTCCTTTCTAGTAGCAAATGATGCTGCAGAGAGAACTCAGTCACATGTTACTGGCAAGCAGCATATGGGTTATGGTATGGTCCGGGAATATCTGAGCGAGTATCAGGTAATATTATCAAAATCATAGAGAAATCACTGTACAAAGAAGTTATACATGCATTGGGGTTAATACAGAAAGTACTCATGAAGTTCCGCGTAATCACAATGTACCTTATGGGTTCTCTCTCCTTTTTTTATTAAAAAAATTTTGTAGATTGCTGCCTATATAGGTGGTATTAGTTAAGCAAACATAAACCTTAAGGGGGTAATTGTCCTTTTGAAAAACAACTTCTTTTTGGTACTTGCGCTTAAGCTCAGAGTTAGTTTTCTTAAATGGTGAATTACAAAAACTACCCCTGAGGTTTGGAGTAGTTAAAAAAAAGAGATTTTTTCAAAATTAAAAAAGCTACCCCAGGTTGGATTATGTGTTAAATGTAAGGGGTAACTATAATATTTTTACAATGTAAGGGGATGTTTGAAATGTTTCCACATTCTTATAAAGGAGGCAAAGTTTAATAATATCAACCTCTAGGGGTGTTTTGTAATTTTTTTTTTTTGTAATTAGGCCAAACTTCTGGGGTTGTTTTTGTAATTTACCCTTCTTAGGGTGAAGTAGTGTCCTAGTTATTTTGATTTGCTGTGACCAAATATTTCTCACTTGTGAGTTTTGACATCTCCAGGAAGCTAAGGAGAAGGCGAGAGAAGAAGAAAGATTGGTGAGGGAGAAAGAAGCCGAAGAGCGAAGGAAGCTTCGAGAAAAAGAACACGAGAGCAGTCGAAGAAGAAGTGGCTCAGCTGACAGGGACAGGTATCGAGAACGGGATCGCGAGTATGCAAGATCTCGTGAAAGAGATGGTAGAGGAAGATCGGATAGGAAGAACGGCAGTTTGAGTAATGGAGGAGAAGGCAGTAGGGATAGATATCGAGGTCGTGATAGAAGCAGGTCACGTTCTCCACTCAGACATGGTCGACGGAGGAGTCCAGGTCGCCTACATTAGGGGATTTTGTATAAAATTATGTTCTGAACTTTGAAGAGGTAGAAACTTCTTTATAAACCGCTGAGTTTAACGTATGTGATTTCGAGTCTTGTCTCTTAAGTTGTCTTCTCATTATGCGTAAAAATTGTTTTATCTGTTCTCACAGCTCTGTTGAGACTATACAATCTCCTATCACCGATATAATTAGAGGAGAAAAAGGTTGAGGTAGGTATTTCATTGTCGTAACCTCTATTTACTCCGAGTATTGGTTTGGCTGTTCTTCTATGCCTACAAGTGGCTTCGTCATATGGCCACTGTGTTTTATGCTTTTTCATCTCTCTCTCTCTCTCTCTCACCCCGTCTCACTCTCTCTCTCTCTCCCCCCTTCCCCTCGTGTTCGGTATGTTTGTTCATAATTTGTGGTGAGATCTCTTTGGTAACTCAGGTCATGCAATGTGATTTCTTGCTTGTGATTGTTGCTTATTTGGCAAGTGAGTGAACACACGAATAACATGACATCTCGTGTAGATTTGCGGTTGCACTTACATGAAGCTCTTGAACCGCTGGGGGTAAATCTTTCTTACCTGATTTGGCTTTTTCGTCCCAATTGCAGTAATTGATCTATGCAGGTACAGGGAATGGAAGTTTAGCTATTTGCCTATTGTTTGATTGTGGAATCTATATGGAAACAGGTTTAGGAAAAATGTTTCTCTTGCAGTGTGAAAATTACAAATACCCGTAATACCCCCTCCCCTGCTCATGGCCTTTTTTATAAATAATCACACCTTCGATAAAAGCGGGTATCCACTAAAAAAATACGAACAGTAAGGAGTGAGTTGTAACACCTCAATGAAGTATTTGACTTTTCTAAAGATAACAAGGTTCTTTTTGGAATCAAGCTCACGCGTCAAGGGTATTTCTTGTAATTACCTATATTTTGTTTCTTAAAGCTATTTATATATTCGGGTTACCAGCATGTGAGCATGCCCCCTTTTTTTCGTAATATTAGAAAATAAAATGCCATGGCCATTATAAAATATTATTCAAAGGATGTTCAGAGTTGTGTTGATTTTTTTTGTGTGGTAGCTTCCGGTCTTGTCGATGAAAGGTATGATTTTTCCAAGGATAACAACAAACCTCGTCACGGTGTGGTCTTTACCTGATCTTCACACGAATTGGCTCGGGTGCCTGTGTTTGATATGTATATCTCCCTGTGGATATTCTGGGACTGATTGTGGATCTCTTTTTTAATTTTCTTGAAGTTGTGTGTTAAACTCTAAGATGGATCGTTTTTAGCCCTTGTCAACTCCAAAGGTAACTTAGTGGTGCTTTAATTTTTAAAATGTATTTTGCCGAATAAAAATGGGAATGTTTATGAGAAGTTAGTGTGAGAAAGTGGCAGCAAAATGATAAGTTGAGGTCCTCGCGTTTTCTGTATGTGCAAAGACCTGATTTATTGATAAATAAAAAGTACATTTTTTTGAGCTTATGTTAACAAAAGAAAGAAAACTTTCCATAACCTTTAGGAAGTACATATAGTAATCGAGTTTCTTTCTGTTTACCTGACTTGACTAGTGAATTCAGATCATAGCTTACAGTTGAGTTGCCTACAAATAAAATTAGTGTAGCCCGAAATTCAATTGGCATAAATGAGTGGTTTAATATATAATTTAAAATCACAAAAAAAAAAAAGAAATTTAATCCTTAAAGCAAAAAAGATGCCGCTATTATGATATTTAATAACACAGTTGATCAAATATAACACCAAAGTTGGTAAAAGGAAGAAGTTTGTCTAATACTTGTTCCAATTGCTCTTTCCGAAATAAGATATAAAATATTTTCATTAAGAAGAATACTATAATTTACTTGTTAAGTTGCATGAAAAGTAATGACCACCTGAAGTGGACTACTACGATAAAATAGTGCAAAAAATTCAGTGACCACTTAATGTACGGTTCTCATGTATGATCTCTTCCTCTGATTTTTCCTTATAGTATTTTCTTATGGCCTCTTTTCTAACCTTTTTGACTCGTTCTCATCAAACATATTTTGATGGTTTTTATGTTGCATCTTATTAAAGATATCCCATGTATCATTTACTGTTTTTCTGTGTAACATCTTTTTATAATTTTTCCGTATAGCATCTTACTGTTTTTCTCTTGACAGCGTTACAAGCCCTCGGTACAGTATTGTGCATCGTCAGGTTATTTACTAGTCTATAATAAAATTGACAGTGGTGTTTTTTGACCGTGTGCAACAAAAATCAGAAATAATAAACTTCCGAAAGAACCTTAGTATTAAAATAAAGGTAAAACTAATTTTAGACTCCCTCCGTCCCATGCTCAATTTACCATTTTTCCCACAAGAGAGTGCTCATTCCATTTTTAGAAAATATCCCTTATAATTTTACTCCATATTTTCAATTTATTTACAACAATACCAATGGTGGCGCACACCCTTTGTCCTTTAATTAATCAACAACAATAATTAAAATATCCAAAAAATAAAAAGTGGGACTCTTTCCCCACTTCAATCTATCACTACCTAATTTTTATTAAAATCCGTGCCCATAAAGAGTGAGCATACTCTTATGGGCCGGAGGGAGTAATTTTTTTTCATTCTTGACGGCGGCGGGTCGTTGACTGTAGACGGACCTCCACAGTCGGGTAGTTTCAGTCGGTCGCCAGTCGGCCTATTTTCTGCTTTGTGGTGGCCCGTCGAACCTCTAGTGATAGGGCAATTTCTTTCCTGCCGTCTGTTGGCCCGTTCTTCGGTTGTCGCCGACAGACCTCTATCGGCGGGTCGTCGGACCCCCATCTACGGAACATTCTTCTATTTTTTTTACTGCCTCTGAGTACCGGGCGGTTGTTTTTCGGTTGCTTGTCGGTTTTTTTCTCTGTTGGACCTCCGACGACCAGATAGTTTTTTATTCACCTATTTTCCGGTGGGCCCTTGACGGTCGACAAAAGACCTCCATCAACCGTTTTTTTTTGTGGCCGCCTACCGACATGCTCTTGGACGAGCCCTGTCGGCCGTCGCAGGCTCTCCTATGTTAGGCATGTTGTTTTTTTCCCTCCTACCTGCATGTTCTCGGTTGATGCCCATGACGGGCACCGCCAGACCAACGATGGCCACTCGCCGGACTTCCAGCGACAGTTAATTTTTTTTTTGTGGCCATCTGCGGGCCTATCTTCGACAGAGTCCTTAGCAGCTGTCTGTTCGACTTCTCGCGTTCGGGCACCTTTTTTTCGGTCTCGGCATATTTTTTTCTAGTAATGTAATTTGGTAATTTGATAATTTTAACGTGTATATATATATATATATACACACACACACACGCGCTAGGGTGTTTCCATGCGGTGTTTGGATGTTTTTATTTGTTTTTATTAGCATTGATTTTCGTTGCAACATATATACACACACGAGCGGTGATACGGCAATTCCTTGAACCACATCCCCATACACACCCCGTGCTTTAGGGGTGTTGTACCGCATGCTTTACAGATAAAATATTCATAATAATATTATAATAAAATTAATAGTAAAGCACGCGGTACAACATTCATAAAGCACGAGTGTATTTGGGGGTGTGGTTGAGGGTATGATTGAGGGTGTTGCCATGTCGTTTCCCATATACACGCTAGGGTGTTTCCATGCGGTGTACGGATGTTTTTATTTGTTTTTATTAGCATTGATTTTCGTTGCAACCAATCTGGGTACATAAATGTTTTTATTTTGTTTTATTAGCGTTAATTTTTTGCAACCAATATAGGTAAATAGGCAACATGAAATTGTTCTGATCTTTTTGTAGTACATATAACATGTGAGATATATATATATATATATATATATATATATATCTTATAAAAATTGATTAATAAAGTGATGAAAATAGCACAAAAGTTGCTTCATAAAATTTGATTATGCAATTTAACACAACAACAGTCTAAGAGCATCTCCAACCTTGAGCTTGTTAGCTAAATGAGTTCATGTGTCACCGTAACAGATATCCTCGAAAATATATGTCACTCCAAATGAGCATAATTGTTAGCTATAAATATAGATATCCTGAATTCGTCTTCTATATTTGTTGAATCTCTACCCATCCTCTAATACATCCAGGTCATCACCCACTCAAATCTCTTCAATTCTCCTCTTGAAAATAATAATAAAATAATGTTTTTCAACACACAGCTAACCATTATAACTAATACCTTCTGAGTACAACCCCTTACAGATTTATCAAATTTTAACTAATCATTATTTTATATTATTTTAGGTAACTATTTTAACTACTCCCTTTGGAGGTGCTCTAAGTTAATTATATACAACTTGGTTTAAACAGTGAGCTAATGAGTGCATAGATGTGTTAGTGGACACCACTGAACATAAGTCATGGTATACTAATTTTTTTTTTTCAAATGAATCAAAATAACTAAAAAAAATCATGATATTTGACCAGCATTTAAATTCTAAAAAAAAAAAAAAATCTGGAGTAAAGATACTAATCAAAATTCAGGAAAAATGCCAATAAACAGCTGCATGTAAAGATTGCAAAAACTTAATCCCAAGTCTTTACAATCACCGTCAAAAGATAAAGAAGTACAATGAGAAGCAAGAATCAAGAATCAAACTTTTAAGGAAACATCTTTGCTATTTAGAAGCGACTTTGCTTGCTTCAAAGCAGATGTAGTAAAGTGTCGCACATTTTGACAACATTAAGGAAACGCAATAACTTTCAGTTGGCAGGCAGGCATTGTAAATCGATATTACGAATATATTATAGTATGAACTAAGTTTAAACAATTAGATGTCACTGTAATCTTCGTGCCATCGATGACAATATAGTTTAGATTAAGGTGCAGCTGATAATGATTATGTATAAAGTAATCCCAAAGACCATGTCAAAGAGGGAAGATAGACCTTTCGATGAAAACAACAGCAATTATAAATTGTGTTCAAAGCATCTCGAACCCAATAATACCCCACATGGATATGTTTGGACTTATAGTGAAATGTAGAATTTTTGGCAAGATGTATGACTGTCACACAAAAGTGCATGTTTTCTCTGTTTAATGCCAAGTTTTTCTAGAAATCTTCGCATCCTAATAAACTCCTTGCTAGCTTTATGTAATATCAGGGGGTGGGGGTGGGTGATTTTTTTATTTTTACTGTAGTATTGTACGTATTCATTTGGAATTGTACGAGTGTTGTTTTTAGACGGATACAATATAAATTGTATTAGGATACTTCGGGGTCAAAATATTTATGTTGTCGTTGGTATTATTTTACCGATTGGATGTTGCTAGGTGGGTTTTGATTGTGGCTAAGTATACTAGCCATAGCGTACGCTACATGCCAAGGTAACGTACAGACGGAGGGTTACGTACGTTAAACCATGTTGTTTACGTACGCAACACAAAGTATCAGACCGCATCTGACTTCCGGCGTGTGGGGCCGAGCATGGCTGGACCATTTTGGCTTGCTCGGGACAGCTAGGTCAACGCCCATTACGTACGCTATGCATGATCTTAACGTACGTAATGTTGAGGTTGTTACGTACGTCGGTTTGGAGAACGTACGTAAGGATGTTTCGTTTTGAGGCAATAACCTCTGGGAGGATGTAGCGTACGCTACGTAGTGATGATAGCGTACGTAAGGTGTTCTAACGTACGTAAATCTTGGAGAATAGCGGCCGTTAGGAGAAGTGCAGATTATAAAGACATGTCTTGTCTTTTATTTCTAGACGACCCAATTCCGATATTTCTCTCTAGAAATTATCCCTCTGCATCCCTTGATGAATTCCAGACCCTTCCAACTTACTTTGGAGCTCCATAACTTGGATTGAAGCTTAGGAGCTTGAAGGTTGAGGTGGTTTCTTGAAGGGTTTGAGGGTTGTTCTTGTTGGGATTTGGTGCCTAAAACGAAGGCGCAGCGGAAGCAATATACGAATCTAATTCGATCCGAATCCCTAAAGAGGATCGATCGAGCTACGTATATACGAATATAAAATGAAACAAAGTAAGATTCGAAATCATACCCTCGTAGTCCGTTGATTAAATGGTGTATGTTATTCCCAAGCTTTAGGTGATCTTCCCCACGAATCCGATCCAACGCCAAAAGCACCGAGTCTCTACTTGCCACGCGCCGGAGAAACGAACGGGACAACGACCACCCAATTAACCTCCAAGGTTACGGCTAGAAAAGGATGATAGGAGCTTGTAAATTAAGATTATAACACGCTAAGTGTTTAATCTATATCTCTCAATTATCTCTCAATTTTTCTCCAAAAAAAACTCAAGAAATATGAATGAAGAAGATGAAGACTTAGAGAAAAACTCTCTCCCTCTCTTGCAAAACCGTGAGATGCAAAGTGTGTCAAGAGAAAATGAAGTCTTCTCATTTATTCTTCAAGAATCACGATCAAATCACCAACCACAATATCACCCTTCATATTGTCCCCTCAAAGTCTAATGTCTTCCACCAATTAAGGTGGAGACAAAGACAAAGGTAAGTGAGTAGGTGGGTGGGGGAGGGGGGGCATCTAGAAGACCCGGATGGGTTTGGTTCGTTTCGGACTTCCGTGAGTCAAAACAGATAAACTCCATTCCGTTCCGATGTATTTGTATCAATTAATTAATCCAATTAATCAATCATATAAATACAAAATAATATAATTAATTTCTCCAAGAGATAATTATATTCATGAATTAAATTAATCACCCAGTAATTTATTTAATTCATTAGGCCGTGAATTAATTTATCCAAAATTAATTAGACATCCAATGTCCAATAAATTAGATATCCAATATCTAATATTTATAAAGAGAGAATAAGCTCGATTCATTCCGTCATCAATCCTATTGCGCGACTCGGTAGGTCCGTCTCAGTTAGCAATGGGAGGAATCAAAGAGTAGTAGCACCACCTAGCCAGCCTGGCGTCTTACACCGTACCCCAACTGAGAACGAATGATTGGGACCATTCAAAAATCATTTTGTCGTGAATACCAGTATTCGTATAAACCCTTCTTTCAAATGTCCGGATCAAGTTATAGGGTCACGGTCAGTCAAACCCTATCTGTACGTGACGCTATGCATGAGTTAATGCAAATCGAGATCATCGAGCTCTCGTGTATCCAATACAACTAGCTCTAATGATTTGGCCAAAGACTTATGATCTCATCTGCCAATGACCACATAAGACATATAACCCGTTCACTAACAGGAGAAAGAATTCCATCTTGGTATTCAGTAGAACCTGCTACTTGCCCGTTAAGACGCACGTCGAGGTTGACCCCCACCTTCCGGTTTTCTGGGTCGAACTACTCTAATGAAAATCTTAACGTCACAAGCACATCCTACTAAATCCTCAAGTCAAAGGTTCACGAATACCTATCACAACCTTTCGATTCCGTTATTGACTGTCCCAGAGTGAATTCGTGTGATGAATCGAAGGTGAGTCGGTTCGAGTATACTAATCTCATTAGCATACCTATAACGTGTGCTCCCACTAACCATTAGTGTTCGACAGGCACTCTCCAAGTCAAAGAACACATCATACAAGTCTTCACATAAACTTAATGCCCAGTCAAGTTTCATCGACTTGCGAACGATTAAGTATTTGAGCCATAAACATTTCCAATGCCGATCTCCTTATCCAATAAGGAGTGGAATTTTTTGCTCTTAAATACACGAACTAGTTTCTATATATATATTTACGAGTCATGAACGCCAGTGACTACCAGTAAATAAAGAAATATACAATGCCTTATGATAATGATATTACATAATAACAAGTACAATGCCCTCACTCTTACATCCCCTGAGTGCCATTCGAGGGCATACTCCTAACAATTTTTTATTTTCAAGAGGTATGTTGGTTAATCTTGTGTTAATCTCGAGATTATGATGATGTTGTTGTTGATTACTTCGTGTATTGACGGATTGTTGGAGGATGACATGATTCTTGATGGGTTGTAATTATATATGTTGAGAATATGATGATTATGACTTGTGGATAAGTGTGTTCTTGATATTTTAAGAATACTATTATAATCATGTCTAGGAAGAGTTATGTTAAGATTGTTAGATGATTAACATAGCTTTGAGATGATTATTAATGTTGGTTGTGTTCTTGGGATATTTTAACCATTTTAGTGTAGGATTATGATGAGTTATGAGATAATTATCATAATTTTTAAATGGTCAAGTTAATTTTGTTGTTTAATCCGAAATTCATGATGAATTGATGATTGTTGGTTGTGTGACATTATGTTTGTAGTGTGATGTTGATCTTGGGGTGATTATGATGATACATGATGATATCAACATAATAGGATGATTAATGTGATGTTGTTCTTGATCATCCTTGTTGAATTATTTTTCACAAGTATTAAGAACATTATGATCATATTAATTGATCATTGCGGTGATTGGAGGATGTTAGAATTCATGTTTGAGGACTATGATATTCGTCTGTATGGTTTGATCGATTTGTGATTGAATCGAAGTTATCTTTTGTGTTGTTTTCAACATCGATATTGTGTTATTGAATGAATTGTATTTCATTCAAGGTTGTTCGAGTGCTTGTGACTGTTGAAGGACTCCGTTCATCGTTCGTGGGAGGATTTCGTCGCCTTCAGTTTGAGGCAAGTTTTATACTTGTACTGGTCAATGAGATTAATGTTATCATGTATGTGTATGAATGTGTTGTATCATTTCGAGACATAGTCTCTTCATGATTTGTTGATATCAGGGAATTTTTCGATATAATACCCTTCGACAATTATGCCAAGTATTATCGTTTTTCGTCAATATCCGGTTTAAGGCATTGAGACTCTTGTTGTTATTGTTGTTGTCGATAGCGATTCGCGGTATCGATGTATCGATTGTTATTGTTGATATTGATGTTCGACTAAGACATTGATATTAGTGTTGATATTGATATTGGTGTTTTACTATTGATGTTGTATTGGCCAATTGAAGGCATTGACGTACTCAATTATCATCTCCATCATCGGTAACTAATTAAAGGTACCGAGGCATCCGTTGTGTCATTATCGATTGGTCGTTCTAAGGCAATCAAGGTATTGAATTGGGACTGTCGAGGATGGTTCCCATCTGTGGTGTCATTGTTATCAATTAGCCGTTCTAAGTCAATCGAGGTATTAAATTGGGACTGTCGAGGATGGTTCCCATCTGTGGTGTTATTATTATCGATTGATTGTTCTAAGGCAATCGAGGTATTGAATTGGGCCTGTCGAGGATGTTTCCCATCCGTGGTATTATTCTTATCGATTGACCGTTCTAAGGCAATCGAGGTATTTGAATTGGGACCGCCGAGGACGGTACCCATCCGTGAGTTATTATTGTCGTGTTGGCCGACTCAAGACAGCACACTATCGTTCTTGCGAATTCGGTAATTTTGCGATCGTTGCCGTTTATGAGTATTTGTGTTTTGAGGCTAGTCTTGGCTAGTGCTCAATGGGTAAGCTTGGGGCTTGAACCTTCGCGGTTGGTTTCCCAACACCTACAGTTCAGTAGGTCAGGGTCGTTTGATGACCTCATTGTGATACAACTTTGGCTATGTAGCTTCGTCCACCTCATTGTGATACAGCTTCGGGTGTGTGACTTCGTCCACGTCATTGTGATACATCTTCGACTGTGTGGCTTCGTCCACGGTACTGTAATAACCCAATGAGATTTTGGGGGTGTTACAGAAGACGGTATCAGAATGGATTGGGAGATACCCTGACATGTGTGTGGCTCTACCGACGCGGTGGTAGCGGGCCTGTCAGGTTATGACAACCTGGATAGTCGGGTTTTGTGAGTCGTGATAGTTGGACGACTGTATGAGTCATTCTTTCATTGAATCGTTATCAGTGGGAACTAGTATCGCAAGACCTCGAAGCTTCGTATGACCTGTGTAAGAACTCTATTCTCTTTTATGTTCATACATTCATTATGTTATTGATTATACATGTTTTGTTGAAACCTGTATGTGACATTTGTAGTGCGATTGATTAATGATTATTTGTTTTGGAGCGTGTTGGCTCTGTATTGGCTATGATTAGCGCGATTGATATGATTGGATATCTTTCAAGTATGTATGCTCGTGTTTGGCTATTGACTTAGCATTCTGGATTGTCCGTTGAGGCATATTTGAGCTACGGTCATGATTGAACGTTATTCTTTCAGTATGGAAAGAGGAATCCGAGGACGTGACAGAGAGGGTAAAGGCTACAGAGGGACCGGAACCCAGAACCTCATGTTTATGCACGCGCGAATGCCGAGATGGATCAGAGTTCGGCCGATGGTATTACCTATGCGACCGATTATCCTTCGGGAAATCATACTCGAGAAGCTAATCAGATTGAGAGTGGACACGTCCAGTGTTGTGAAAAGCATGATTAATTTCGCTATTAATCGCGCTTCGCGAGTAGTCGAAGGTTTCGCGAGTTGCATATGAGTGATTTAGTGCGATTATCAAATTGGCATTAAATCGTGCTTGATTCGCGATTACTCGCAAAAAGGCGCAAAAAAACTCGCAAAAACTCGCGCTGTATACAGAAAGACTGAAATGCCCTTAAGTTAAAAAATAAATAAATAACAAAATTCTACATATCTTTAAAAGCTATTTAGAGCCTCACAAACTTTTCACATCTCCATCCGCCTCAACAAAACCCTCATCTTCTCATAAGAACATATACTTCATCTTCTCCTTTTATCTCTTTCTCACTCTATCTCCACATATATGTGCCTTCCTTCTCTTTATATCAATCTTTCTAATTTCCGTCCCTAATTTTTCTTTAATATTTCAGATCTTAAATATATAGTATGTGTTTTATATTAAATACTATTTTGACTTTTATTATGTTTGGCACTATATTAAGTAATATTCTATTGCTAAATATTAGAACAAATATTTTTAGAAATATAAATGATTTTATAAATATTTTCATTTTTGGCTAAAAATCGTGCGAGTAATCGCGAGTCGCGAGTCACGCTTCGGAAGTTGCGTTTTTTCGGTTTTGCGCATTTCACAACACTGGAAACGTTGATCCTTTCTTGTTTATGAGGGGCATGATGACCCGGATTACTCAGATGACACGGATAGTGAAGACCATGCAAGCCTCGATGGTTCGTGGTCCACCGCAGCAGGGTCCCCAGGTGCCGTTTCATGAGCAGGTTGGGGGTGTGAGTCAGATTGTTGGTGATATCTCTTGACAGAGGCCGCCTACTGAGGGTTCATCGGAACCAGCTGACATTGTTCATTGGCTTGAACATTTTAATAAACTCTTCGACATGGTTCAGTGTCCGGAAGAGAGTAAGGTGGCAGTAGCGGCTTACTACTTGAGTAAAGGCGCTTATTCCTGGTGGCTTTATGTGAAACCTACCGATCGTGATTGTGTTTGTAACGAGTTCAAGATTCTCATGTTAAAGAGGTATTATCCGTCTCCACTTCGTGAAGCCAAGTTGTCGACGAGGGTGTTGTTGTCATTGCTGAGAAGTTTTATGGACTTCTTTATTTTGCTTCATCTATTATCCGTACTGAGACGGATAAGATCAAGTAATTTAGCAAGAGGCTAAACCCGCAGTTGAGAATGCAGTTGTTCAATCATAATTGTAACTCACTTGGTGAATTCATTGACAAGGCTCTTGGAGCAGAGCTTTTGATCAAAGAGCTTGCTCGGAAGAACTTTTCTGTTCCTTCTGGTAAGAGGACTAGGATGCCAATTCATTCAGAGGGACATCAGGTTCCAACGTCCAAGTGGTCGTTTTCTAATCGCCTTCGTGCTGGGAAAGCATCTTCCTCTCATACGACGAGTTCAACTGTTGTTTGCTTTAACTGTGATCCAGCAGGGCACGTTAGCACTCGGTGTACGGTGCCAGCTTTTGTTTGTCGTTCATGTGGGAGGCAGGGACACCTCCAGAAATACTGCAGGAGTCCTAGTGCCAGTAGATCTCAAGAGAGCTCACGGGCCTCGAGGGATTTTGTTACTCAAGTCCGTACTTCATCCAAGGGGTCCTATCAGGCTTCGGAAGCCAGATGAAAGGATAGTCGAGGAGGAGCGGCGAGTTTATGTTTGGGTCTCCCTCGAATCGATGAGATCGAGGAGATCGATGATCTGGAGGGTGTCGATGTCGGGTAAACTTGAGATGTAGCCTTGATTTGTGTATTATTCTCTTTGATTTTTGTATTAAAACTTAATATGTATTGATGTATTGTGATTGTGTACCATTTGTTGTTGACCTATCTTGTATCGATAGTATTTCAGAATCTTGAGATTTGAGATTGATTTGACTTTTTCCAATTTTCTTCTGGTGTTGTACCTGAGATTTTGTGATAATCTGGGTAAATCTTGGTTGTGATTTGAGACGTCAAGTCGTGAGGACTTGGGCGTACGAACGATATGGTCCGAGACTATATATGCATTGTTGTTATCCTTGTGTGGCGTGAGTCTTATTGCATGGGCGTTCGATGTCGACGAGGACGGGGAAGTGTACACTGATGATTGTAGACATGTACAATGAGCGGCTCCCACGGGATGTGTACGCCGATGTTACAAGTCATGGGGTGGTACAGCTTTCTGGACGGCCTCTAGCAGAGGAGTCATGATTCGACTGATCTCGCACTTGATTGAGTGTTTTATCACTTGATTTTCACCTTCCTCAGACAGAGGAGATGCGGGGACCCCAGGGGTTGGCCCAATTGCTCAGGCGAAGTGGTTCGTATTGAGGACAATATTCCTGGAGATGTTGTTTTCAGATCTGGATAGATAGTTCATATCCCGAGCTGTATACCCTTAGTTTCGAGGACGAAACTCTTTTTAAGGGGGGAGTATGTAATATCCGGGGATAATTTTTTCGTTTTTATTGTAGCATTGTACGTATTCATTTGGAATTTTTCGAGTGCTGTTTTATTAGACGAATACAATGTACATTGTATTGGGATACTTTGGAGTCGAAATATTTATGTTGTCGTCAGTATTGTTTTACCGATCAGATGTTGCTAGGTGGGTTTTGATGGTGACTAAGTATACTAGCCATAGCATACGCTACATGTTTAGGTAACGTACGCTACAGACGGAGGGTTACGTACGTTAAACCATATTGTTTACGTACGTAACACAAGGTATCAGATTGCATCTGACTTTCGGTGTGTGGGGTCGAGCATGGCTGAACCATTTTGGCTTGATCGGGACAGCTAGGTCAACACCCATTACTTCCGCTATGCATGGATTCTAACGTACGTAATGTTGAGGTTGTTATGTATGCCGGTTTGGACATCATACGTAAGGATGTTTAGCGTACGCTACGTAGTGATGATAGCGTACGTAAGGTGTTCCAATGTACGTTAGTCTTGGAGAATAGCGGCCGTTATGAGAAGTGCAGATTATAAAGACATGTCTTGTTTTTCACTACACGACTCAATTCCGATATTTCTCTCTAGAAATCATCCCTCTGCATCCCTTGGTGAATTCCAGACCCTTCCAACTTACTTTGGAGCTCCATAACTTGGATTGGAGCTTGGGAGCTTGAAGATTGAGGTGGTTTCTTGAAGGGTTTGAGGTTGTTCTTAATTTTCAAGAGGTATGTTGGTTAATCTTGTGTTAATCTCGAGATTATGATGATGCTGTTGTTGATTACTTCGTGTATTGACGGATTGTTGGAGGATGACATGATTCTTGATGGGTTGTAATTATATATGTTGAGAACATGATAATTATGACTTGAGGATGAGTGTGTTCTTGATATTTTAAGAATACTCGGAGATTATAATCATGTATTGGAATAGTTATGTTAAGATTGTTAGATGATTAACATAGCTTTGAGATGATTATTGATGTTGGTTGTGTTCTTGGGAGATTTTAACCATTTTAGTGTAGGATTATGATGAGTTATGGGATAATTATCATAATCTTGAAATGGTTAAGTTAATCTTGTTGATTAATCCAAAATTCATGATGAATTGATGATTGTTGGTTGTGTAGACATCATGTTTGTAGTGTGATGATGATCTTGGGGTGATTATGATGATATATGATGATATAAACATAATAGGATGATTAATGTGATGTTGTTCTTGATAATCCTTGTTGAATTGTTTTTCACAAGTATTAAGAACATTATGATCATATTAATTGATCATTGAGGTGATTGGAGGATGTTAGAATTCATGGTTGAGGACTATGATATTCGTCTGTATGGTTTGATCGATTCGTGATTGAATCGAAGTTATCTTTTGTGTTGTTTTCGGCATCGATATTGTGTTATTGAATGAATTGTATTTCATTCAATGTTGTTCGAGTGATTGTGATTGTTGAAGGACGTCGTTCATCGTTCATGGGAGGATTTCATCACCTTCAGTTTGAGGCAAGTTTTATACTTATACTGGTTAATGAGATTAATGTTATCATGTATGTGTATGAATGTGTTGTATCATTTCGAGACGTAGTCTCTTCATGATTTGTTGATATCAGGGAATTGTTCGATACAATACCCTTCGGCAATTATGCCAAATGTTATTGTTTTTCGCTAATGGACGGTTTAAGGCATTGAGACTCTTGTTGTCCATAGCCGGTTCGCGGTATCGATGTATCGATTATTATTGTTGATATCGATGTTCGATTAAGACATCGATATGAGTGTTACTATTAATATTGGTGTTTTGCTATTGATGTTGTATAAGCCGATTGAAGGCATTGGCGTACTCGATTATCATCTCCGTCGTCGGTAACCGATTAAAGGTACTGAGGTATCCGATGTGTCATTAATATCGATTGGTCGTTCTAAGGCAATCGAGGTATTGAATTGGGACTGTCGAGGATGGTTCCCATCCGTTGTGTCATTGTTATCGATTGGTCGTTCTAAGGCAATCGAGGTATTGAATTGGGACTATCGAGGATGGTTACCATTCGTGATGTCATTGTTATCAATTAGCCGTTCTAAGGCAATCGAGGTATTGAATTGGGACTGTCGAGGATGGTTCTCATATGTGGTGTCATTGTTATTGATTGACTGTTCTAAGGCAATCGAGGTATTGAGTTGGGACTGTCGAAGACATTTCCCATCCGTGGTATTATTCTTATCAATTAACCGTTCTAAGGCAATCGAGGTATTTGAATTGGTACCGCCGAGGACGGTACCCATCTGTGGGTTATTATTGTCGATGGCCGACTCAAGGCAGCATACTATCGTTCTTGCGAATTCGGTAATTTTGCCGTTTGTGCGTATTTGTGTTTTGGAGGCCAGTCTCGGCTAGTGCTCGATGGGCTCGATGGGTAAGTTTGGAGTTTGAACCTTCGCGGTTGGTTTCCCAACACCTACAGTTCAGCAGGTCACGGTCATTGGATGACCTTATTGCGATACAACTTCAGCTGTGTGGCTTCGTCCACCTCATTGTGATACAGCTTCGGCTATGTGGCTTCGTCCACCTCATTGTGTTACAATTTCGGTTGTGTGGCTTCGTCCACCTCATTGTGATACAACTTCAGTTGTGTGGCTTCGTCCACCTCATTGTGATACATCTTCGGGCTGTTTGGCTTTAGTCATCTCATTATTGTATTGCAGTTTTGGCTGAGGGGCTTTCAGGCCATTGTGATGATTTGCAACTTCGGCTGGGGGCCTTCAGGCCATTGTGATGATTTGCAGCTTCGGCTGGGGGCTTTCAGGCATTGTGATGATTTGCAGCTTCGGCTGAGGGCTTTTAGGCCGTGTGCGATGTTTTGGTGTTTCCGTTGGAGCCTTCGGGCCTCGTTGTTGTTTGTATCTATTTCAGCTTTGGACTAGTTTATCTTCGAGTAATTCGTGTTTGGGTTATATATTGATTATTCGCCGTTGGGCACTTGTATTCTGACCTGTTGAGCAGGTATTGATTGTATGTCGTGGGCATAGTGTTTCACGAGTGCTCGGTTTTACCAATGTTCGTGAGCATCTCGTATCATTGTTGTACCATTTGTTTTGCCTTTGGATGCATATCATGTTGTACATGTATTTGATATTCATTATCTGGATGACTGATCCCGTGGGGTGGAACATGTTTTCATGTTTTAGGTATTTGCAGGAGTTAAGACAAAGGGGCATGACGGTGGCGACGAGGCATTCAAGCGATACTAGTCCCGAGTTGTTCGAGGTTCATGTTGGTCGGTCAGTTATTGGAGTAATCTCCAACTTGTCAATTGCTATTATTTTGTGTTATCCGAGCAAAGCTCATGGATGTTGTATTTTTATTTGGCTATGTAGGCCCATCCTTGTCATTGAAGTTCCATATCGGAATATTATGTCGGATATCATAGTAGGGACTGTGATTTCTCCTTTTGGTCAGTTTGATGTATTTGAGTTATGTTCGCCTGGTGGATTTCCTGGTGTGGGGTCCACGGCACTGTAATAACCCAATGGAATTTTGGGGGTGTTACACTTTAGTTGCAGCAATGACTGCCTCAGTGGTAGATAATGCAACACACTTCTGCAATCTGGGTTGCCAAGCCATTGCTCCCGTGCAAAGTTAATCAAATAACCCGAAGTAGACTTCATTTTGTCGACATCTCCAGCCATGTCTGAATCCGTATAACCAATAAGAATGGTCTCTCCACTTCCAATACATAATTTCAAGTCTGAAGTAAAACAGAGATATCTCAAAATCCACTTCATTCCATTACAATGCTCTCTTCCTGGATTAGAAAGAAATCGACTAACCATGCCAACTGCATGAGCAATATCTGGCTTCGTACAAATCATAGCATACATAAAACTACCCACTGCTAAAGCATAAGCAGAAACTTTATGCATCTCTACCTTTTCATTTTCACTTGAAGGGTGTTGCTTCTTACTCAACTTGAAATGTGCAGCAAGAAGAGCACTCACCGGTTTTGCCTTGTCCATCTAGAACCTCTGAATCACCTTCTCGATGTACTTCTCTTGTGATAAATACAACTTCTTAGCGTTTCTACCACGAGAAATCTTCATGCAAAGAATCTGCTTTGCTGGTCTTGAGTCCTTCATCGCAAAAGACTTGCTCAACTCGTGCTTCAACGTGTCAATTCTAGTAGCACTATGACCAACGATAAGCATATCATCAACATAGAGCAATAAAATAATAAAATCATCATAAGAGAATATTCTGCACAAATACACAATGGTCTGAAGTAGTCTTCTTGAAGCCCTGTTTCCCCATAAATGACTCAAACTTCCTGTACAATTGTCTCAGAGCTTGCTTCAGGCCATACAAGCTTTTCTTCAATTTGGAGACATAGTTCTCCTTTATCACCCTGAAACCCTCGGGCTACTCCACGTAAATCTATTCCTCCAGATCATCATGAAGTAAAGCCGTCTTCACATCCATATGTTGAACCTCAAATTCGATACTGGTTGCCAAAACAAGCACCACTTTGATAGAAGACATTTTCACAAGTGGAGAAAATATTTCCTCAAAATCGATTCCCTTTTCTTGACTGAACCCATTGACGACCAGCCTAGATTTGTATCATGGAGTTGAAGAATGCTCTTCTTGCCTTAATCTATAAACCCATCATTTTTTCAAAGCTCTCATGCCATTTGGCAACTTCACCAGCTCAAATGTGTGATTCTCCTGCAAGGACCTCATCTCACATTCATACGATGATGTCAATTCTATTTTTGTTCACCACTCACAAAATCCTCATAGCACTTAGGCTCCCTCCCGTAGTCAAGAGTACATGTTATGCAGAAGAGTATCTGGTAGAAGATTGGCCGTCTATGGTAGACCTTCTAGGGAGAGCCTCTAGTGGAACTGCATGTACATCCTGAACATCAACAAGTTCATCAACAGGAGCATCAATATTACATCATCGTTTTGGTCATCATGATCAACTTGGAATTGCTAGAAATACTTAAGATCTCATCTTGATTAGGCATATTCATCAAAGGAACTGGATCAAAATATACCAAGTCTCCATCACCCTGAGATTCTGACTTATCTGCTTTTGTGATATCATCAATTGTCTGATCCTTCATGAATACCACATCAAGACTTCTGACAAGTTTTTTGTCAATTGGATCATAAAACATATAACCAAACTCATCACTGTCATATCCGATGAAAATGCACTGACGTGTCTTAGCATCTAACTTATACCTCTCATCTGCTTGAACATGAACAAATGACTTACAACCGAAAACTTTCAAGTGACCATAAGAAACATTATTACCAAACAAAACTCTGTCTGGAACATCACCATCCAAAGCATAGGTAGGGGACAAGTTCCGCAGTGTTCAAAGCATCTGCTTAAAATGACCTCGGCAATTTTACCTCTGAAAGCAAACATCTGACCCTCTCAATCAATGTTTTGTTCGTCCTCTCTGCTAAGCCATTCAGCCGAGGAGTCTTAGGAGGAGCCTTCTGATGTGTAATGGCCTGCTCTCTGCAATACCTATCAAGCAGTCCAATATATTCACCACCATTGTCAGTACGAATACATTTCAGATTCTTGCATGTGTACCTTTCTAGAAGCCTGAAATTGTCACATGGTCCTTCATCTTCAATGGATACATCCACAATTTTTCTGGAATAATCATCAATAAAAGTCACAAAATATTGTGCACAACCTAATGATACCTTGAAAGGAACACAAACATCAAAATGCCAAAGGTGCAAAAAATATGATTTTATGGTAGATTTGCTAGAGAAAGAAACTCTCTTCAGCTTCCCTGCTAAACAATGAGCACACTTGTCCAGTTTTGCACGCTTCACTCCTTGGAGTACACTCTTCTTGGCTAGACAATCCAACCCTCTTTCACTGATATTACTGAGCCTCATGCGCCACAACTCTGTCATGCTATCAGACCATGTCGCACTATCACCTGTAATTGCACAAACAACATCTCTGTCAATCTTCACCTGAGTCATGTACAAAATGAGTTGTCTCTTGCCTCGAGCCATGACCATGGCACCCTTGGAAAGCTTCCAAGTATCAGTTGAGAAATAACTACCATATTTCTCATCACATGGCTTGCCAACTGAAATAAAATTCAATCGAACATCGGGAATATGCCTTACATTCCTAAGCACCAGGTTAGAACCGGTCAAAGTCACCAAGAAAATCTCCCTAATACCGGCACACTCAATCACTCCATGATCAGCGGTCCTCACATCACCAAAATGTCCAACAGCATAAGATGTGAATATGTCTCACTGATGAGTAACATGCACGGAAGCACCAATGTCAACCAACCGCGCTGATGAGTAACATGCATGGAAGCACCAATGTCAACCAACCATGCTGTTTCATCATTGTGCAATATTGATAGCATCACAATCCTCGACAAATATAAGATCATTCCGAGTCACATTGACTTTGTCCTCATGGTTACCACCATCAGTATTCTTCTCTTTGCCTTCTTTGATGTCTCTTCTGCCTGCAAAACAATTCTTCTTTAAGTGCCCAGGTTTATGGCAATAATGACATTCAACATTTTTGTATATGGACTTTGACTTGTTTCTTCTGCTACCCTTGCCTTTAAGATCCTTTGCTTCTGTATATCCCCATATCATTTGCAACGAGAATGTCTGAGTGTGACGAAGAATCATGTGCCCTTCTCCTCATCTTCTCGTTGAGAACACCACTCTTAGTAATCTCCAAGGACATTACACCATTAGGGTCTGAACTAGTCAATGAGACTCGAAACGTCCCCAAGAATTCGGCGAAGTGTTAAGTAACTGCAAAGCTTGAACTTCACCATCGAACTTGATCCCCATATTTGACAATTGATCCAAAAGACCTTGGAAATCATTCAAATGGTCAGATATGGAGGAACTTTCCCTGTATCTCAAATTCATCATCTGCTTGAGCAAATACAACTTGTTGTTCCCGTCTTCGAAGCATACAATTGTTTAAGCTTCTTTCACAAAGTCCTAACGTGCGCCTCTTTTTCAATGTGGATCCTCAACCCACTGTCTAACAAACCACACACTTGCATATGCTCATGTGCCCACTCTTCATCAGATTTACTATCCGGATTGTTCGAAGAAAATACCAATTTATCCAAATTTTCCACATGCAATAGGTTGGTCATTTCACCCTCCATTTTGCATAGTTTAAGCCATTCAAAGAGATCATTTTGCTAGTATTCACCTCCATCATTCAAACAAAGAACACAAACAACAAATAACATCGCTCTGATAACCACTTGTTAAGAGAAAAACGCAACAAAAACAGTGTTGTCACTACACCAGAATCACGATTTTGTGACTGTCAAAAACTATCACAAATGGCAAAAACAGTCACAAAGGACTGTCATAAAATCACCAGTCACAAGTTTTTGTGATCACTACAAAACAAAGTGACAAAACCTCATTTATATGACTTTACAATACCACTTTCCATGACAGTCACAAATATCATTTATGACTGTCATTAGCAGTCACGAATTTCCACTTTTGTGACAGTCATTACCAGTCACGAATTTCAACTTTCGTGACTTCCATGGACAGTCACAAATATATTTTTTCTTGACTGTCTTGTGACTTTTTTTAGAAGTCACAAATATTGAAAAAAATACAAAAAAAATAGTAAAAACCCATTTTTCTCTCAATGCCATCTAATTATTTTTCACAATGAATTCATAATACAATCCAAACATATTTCTCAAAGTATTCACACAACACTCCAATTTGTTTTCACAAGACATATAAAAATCACAATGTAATCCAACATGTAGTCGCATTTCTGTAGTAAGGATTTCTACAAGGTAGGAGGGATCCAGATGTATCCATGTGTTTGAACGTAACCTGCCTTATCAAGTAACTTGTCAGCCTCCTCTGGCCCTCTGCTGCGCCGCTTGTATGAAATTGATTTAAACTCGACGTTATCTATTCTATGCAAAAGAGGAGTAAAGATCTCCCAGGCCGCCTGATGTATAATAAAAATGAAGATTAATTACAATGTCCTAATGTACCAGATGTTTCATATGCAGATCCTAAGATTCAGTTGTGTACCTTCAGTTCATCTCTCCGAACAAAATGCTGTTGATCACCCCTAATCCTGTAGAGAGAAAAAACAGAGTTTAGCAAATTTACCAAATTATTAATTTATCCCCTAAACACGGATTATATATTGGTATAGTCCCCTGTGTGAAAAATTCCCAAAGTCCCCCTTACCTTAAACTCCTTCGTTTTCCTACATGAGCAGGTAATACAAACACCACTTTACTCTGTTTCTTAATGTTTTTGCAGAATGTTAGACTACTATTTTAGAACACACACTATTTACCACACCCACAGGTAACATGTCTCAGAGTAGTCTTTCCATCTCAGAATCACCTATATCAGTTTCCTCTTCTGACGAGTAGCTCATTTTCCTGCACGATACAAAGAAATCGAAAGCATAATCAAGACCCTTCCCAAAGCTTGCAGCTATCACAATATTAATTATCATTTTCCTTAGCAACCTGCATAATTTGAATACTATAACAGTGTGGTTCCTTAAAGTTAATATTGCACTATAATACTTTAAGACTAGGCAGCTACATTGCTAGCTAACTCAAAGTTTTGGCCTCATACACACTTAAAAGTTATATACTCATATGAGAGGAACTCTCTAATTAAATTACTAATTTATTACTTCTACCAAAACGCACAAGCATAATATTAAAATATATGAAAATAGTCCAGCAAACACAGTCAAATGAGGTTCTAGTATTTGCAAGTGGTGGACAAAATTACCTCTTACAATAAGAATTAGCAGTTGTTTTCTACCAATGTGCAGACAACAGGGAGACTGGGATGATGATGTTTGCATTAATGACCTTTGACAGGAATTTTGATACGCGTCATGCTGTTGACATTAAAAATCAATTAAAAAATTCAGTAATTTAGCTATAGAACAAATTCAAATTTAGAGGTTGATGTGCTAATTAGTTAAAGTTCAGGAATCTATATAGAATATCAGAGATGCGCGAGAATAAAATCTAGAAGTGGTTGATTGTGTTGCTAAGACATGCATGTAGTGCATCAAAAATACTACCATATAGGAATTACCCTCGCTAAACAACTTCCACACGTACGCCTATATAAGATTCTACCATGCCCATAATTACTTTAAAAGGACTGAACATTTTAGATGGGAGATAAATATAACAATGCAAAGGCATACCTTATTGGACAACTAAGTGATACTCGAGATGGCCCTTCAATCAAATCCAAGTCTATGTAAACAATAATAATTATTATAATTGCAACAAGGATGGGAAACTACAGAAACATAATGCAAGAAACATACATGATTAAGATTAATAAATATTATCAACAAGGGAAGTCAAGAGGTAGGACCTGAATTTAGTAAATCAACAGTAGGCTGAACATAATCTTGCAAGGAGGGACGAACAGGAGGTGTCCCCAAACTCATACAGCCGACGATTATTACATAATTACCTTCACAAAAGTATAAGTGGTCTCAGGGAACAAATTAAACCAGCAAAAAATATAAGAAGCAGAACCATTGCAAACCGTTAAACTGCCCCACAACTTGAAGAAGATTCGTTCCATATTTGAGCAGTTTAGTTACATTGGTTGAAAGTTGAGGTCCATCATTCTGAGCAAGGAAAATTGAAATTGTTTGTCACTATTTTATAGAAGCATATAGTAAATATGAACTCACAATTAAACGGAGATTAAGCAAATAGCAACATGAAATTTTGGTAATCAGAAAGATACTAATTACTCTAATATGAGTTTAAGCAGATAGCAAAATGAAATAGCAAACTGAGATTAAGCAAATACTTACACTTGTAAAAAATCAGAAAGATAAATCATAAATTGGACTTGCCTGTGCTGTGAAAGCCCTTTGATGCCGAGACAAAATTGAAAATGAAAGATGAGACAAAATCGGTAATCAGTAATCACATTCACTAGCTCACTTCGTCGATTCCACAGACGCCGATGGGCATGGCATTAGCGAGAGGCGAGTTGGGTGCGAGTCTGAGAGAGTGAGAGGGAGACGGCGTAGCAAAGCGAACAAAATGGTATTAGCCGATTGCGATTCTGAACATCATAATAATCAATTGATTCAAAAAAAAAATATAAGCATTGTACTTAACATTGATTAGACTAAATGTATTTCATGTTATAAGACACCAAACTAATTGTTCTTCAAAAGAAAATAAAAAATCAAATCTAAGGGAGGAGAGGGGATCTGACTGCAAATAACTAACCTGAGAGTGAGGGTGAGGAGGCCGGGGCGAGCGACGGGAGGAGAAGTGATCAGGGAGAGCCGACTGCCGAGAGACGGGTGCTGCTGCTGTAATATCCGCAATTTCGATTTCCGGTAATTTTCATTTTTCGGCAGAGATCCGTTTCAATGACTCACTTTTGACCGTTTCGTCATTCTGAGAATATTTAATTCTGCACTTTTTGTCATCCGAGTTCGTTTCGGTATCGTTTTGTTGAGTTCCGTGTTTCTTAACGACTTTTCCGCACTCGAGTCGATTCTTGTGAATCTCATCCGAAATTACTGTTTCGAGTTTCCCATAAGTCCGTTTAACTTTGTTAGACATGTTGTGAACTTCGGCTTGGTTATTCGATCACGTATCGTGATTTTCGGACGTTTTGGGCCATTTTCGTAATTTCCCAAAGTTTGGGGTAATTACCTTCGGTTGTCGAATTTCGAGCCTTCGGGTGGTCGTAATCGTGTGTTCTCTTAGATATTAGATTCGTCTTTGCGAGTACTTCGTAACCGTATCTTCGATTCATATTCAGGTTCGGGTTTCGGGGTCATTCGGATCGTCGTTGTGATTCTTCATTTTGTGCCTGGAGGCTGCTAGCCGGACCTGGGCGAAACGGACCTGAAAACGGCGCTGCTGAGCGCCGTGTCCTGCGCCGGGTCGGCCAGGACCGGCAGCCTGCCGAGACACGGCCGAGACACCCGGCGCTGGTGTGGACCGTTTGCTGCACCGTGTCCGGCAGCAGTACATATATGGCAGGACAGTCGGGTTTTTCTTCATTTTTCTCACTCGTTTCACCCTCTTCCGCGGCTGGAGCTTTGATGATCATGAAGGGATGTTGTTAGGTGTTAAATCCATGAAGTTCCTGAGTCCATAACATCGATGAATCATTCCATAACTTGCTCCGATCGGCCGAATCAAGGCAAGTTTTCTTAAAATTTAGTTTTGGGGATTTTGTTCGATTTGTCCGTTTAATCCGTTTTAACTCAGAATAGTGATGGATTGATGATTGTTAAGCTATATTATATCAAATTCCTTGTTATTCCTCGGTTGTATTGCCACGGATTTGTCGTTTTATTGAGTATCTTATCGACGCCTTGAAGGTGTTCGATAAAATGTCACAAAGAGAATCCGAGCGTTCTACGCTTATTCTTTCTCGCTCGTTCGTTAATTTATTGATGTTATGATATTAGGGTCAGATTACTTGTGAAGAACGCGAGTCGGAACCCTTCCGTTCATTGTCTTCATCGTGGTACAAGCTTCCCGGTCGAACCGTGTTCTTCGGGGTATTCGGTATCGGATATTAAGGCAAGTATCTTATTATACGACTTGTATCTTGCGACTAGTAATTACGTATGAGATGTATGATGATTTTGCTTTCCTTCGTAATTATGTTCCGTTTGAGTTGATTATGTTTTCCGTAATTTGAAGGCTTTGCGATAATAGTGTTATATTAGTATACGTGTTAGGCGTTGTGCCAATTGTGCAGGATTGCGACGTACATATGGGATGGTTGTACACTTGGTTGTGCAATGTATTGTGTACCGAACATGTGTTATGTTGGTTATGTGTCGTTGATTGACGATAGTTGTTGCGAGTGTTGAGATTGTGTTATGTGCGTGTGATATACAATTTTGTGGTGATCAATGTGATTGATTAAGTGTGCTCATCTTCCGTTTCCCATGTGGCTTCTTCCACTCCGTCGCGTGACCATTGAACTTTGACCAAGACGATTGGTTTGTTCCTCAACTGCTTAACTCGACTCTCGAGTATCTTGACCGGCCTTTCTTCAAACGTCCCATACTGAGCGACTTCGATCTCCCCGAAATCAATGACATGACTAGGATCCGGTATATATTTCCGTAACTGGGATACGTGGAATACGTCATGAACATGGCTCAACGACGGCGGCAATGCTAATCTGTATGCCAACTCTCCAACTCTTTCAAGGATCTCGAACGGTCCGATATATCTCGGACTCAGCTTTCCCTTTCTTCCAAAACGGAAAATTCCCCGAGTAGGAGAAACCTTCAAAAGTACATGGTCTCCAGTACTGAACTCCAATGGGCGACGGCGTACGTCTGCGTAAGATTTCTGGCGACTCTGGGCGGTCAACAGCCTTTCACGAATCAAGGCTATCTTTTCTCGAGTCTGCACGATTAACTCTGGTTATGTTCCGATCAAGTCGGATGAATCGTCCCAGCATAGGGGCGATCTGCATCTCCTCCCGTATAATGCCTCGAATGGTGCCATCTTAATGGAAGCATGCCAACTATTGTCGTAGGTAAATTCAATCAATGGTAGATGAACTTCCCAATCAGTTGACCAATCTAAGGCACAAGCCCTCAGCATATCTTCCACCGTTTGAATAGTCCTCTCGGATTGTCCATCAGTCTGCGGGTGATAAGCTGTGCTGAAGTTCAATTCGGTCCCCAAGGCATTATGAACTGCTTTCTAAAAGTGAGACATAAAACGGCCATCTTGATCAGAAATAATGGTCTTCGGCGTACCATGCAATCGAACTATCTCCGAAATAAATACTCGTGCCAACCTCTCTGGTCCCCACGTGTCCTTAATGCCTAGAAAATGAGCCGACTTGGTTAAACGATCAACTATCACCCAAATCATGTTCATTCCAGTCTTGGTTCTCGGCATACTAGTGATAACGTCCATCGATATGTCCTCCCACTTCCACTCAGGAATCGGGAGCGGCTTCAACATTCCGGCAGGCCGTTGATGCTCGATCTTAACCTGCTGACAAGTCAAGCATTTCGAAACATAGTTCGTTACATCTTTCTTCATGTTGCCCCACCAAAAATTTTGTTTCAAGTCCTTATACATCTTACTGGTGCCCGGGTGGATAAAATAGGGCGAACTGTGAGCTTCCTTCATAATCGTGTGTCTCAGAACATTGACATCGGGAACGCAGAGTCGGTTCTGGAATCTCAAAACTCCATCATCATGAATTAGGAATCTGGGGGCCTTCCCCTTGATCACTTCATCACGTAACCCAATCATCAGAGGATCATCTGCCTGTCTAGATTTGATTTCTTCGGTTAGTGATGAAGTTATTTCCATCACGCACAATTGTCCTTGGACTCTTTGTAACCACACTTCAATTCCTTCTCGAATCATCTCCCGTTGAAGGCCAAGTTGGGAGGTCAGCGTCTCTAGCATCTGAATAGAAACAGGCTTGCGGCTGAGTGCATCGGCCACTACATTCGCTTTACCTGGATGATACAAAATCTCCAAGTCATAGTCCTTGATCAGCTCTAACCATCTTCTTTGCCGTATGTTCAATTCCTTCTTACTGAAGATATATTTGAGACTCTTGTGATCCGTAAAGATCTGACAGTGAGTCCCGTACAGATAATGCCTCCAGATCTTTAAAGCAAAAATCACTGCTGCAAGCTCTAAATCATGTGTTGGGTAATTCACTTCATAAGGTTTCAGCTGTCGTGAAGCATAAGCGATCACCTTGTCATTCTGCATCAATACGCATCCGAGTCCTTGGTTCGAAGCATCACTGTAAACTATGAATGCTCCAGTCCCCTGTGGAAGTGATAGAATCGGTGCCGTCGTCAATCTCTTCTTTAATTCATCAAAACTAGTCTGACATGACTCGTTCCACTCAAACTTTTGAGTTTTCTGCAGGAGTCGAGTAAGTGGGCGGGAGATTTTGGAAAACCCTTCCACGAACCGACGATAATACCCAGCAAGTCCTAAGAAACTTCGGACTTCTTTCACGTTCTTTGGAGGTTTCCAATCCATAATTGCTTCGATTTTCTGAGGGTCAACTCGGACTCCTTTAGCTGATACCACATGGTCGAGGAACATTACTTCCTTCAGCCAAAATTCACACTTAGAGAGTTTGGCGTACAATTGCTCGTTTCTCAAAAGTTCCAATACTATCCGCAAATGCTGAGCATGCTCTTCCGGGCTCTTAGAATACACTAGAATGTCATCAATGAACACGACCACAAATTTATCCAAATATTCGATGAACACTCAGTTCATCAATTGCATGAATACAGTAGGTGCGTTAGTGAGACCAAACGGCATCACTACAAACTCATAGTGTCCGTAGCGAGTTCTGAATGCTGATTTCGGAACATCAGATTCTTTAATCCTCAGTTGATGATACCCTGATCTCAGATCGATTTTAGAAAATACTGTTGCCCCTTGCAACTGGTCAAACAGATCATCAATCCATGGCAACGGATACTTGTTCTTAATCGTCATCTTGTTCATCTCTCGATAGTCAATACACAGTCGAAGCGATCCATCCTTCTTTCGAACAAAAAGTACTTGCGCTCCCCAGGGCGAAACGCTTGGCTGAATATAGACTTTGTCCTGTAACTCCTCCAGCTGCTTTTTCAGTTCGTACATCTCAGTAGGTGCCATACGATACGGCGCCTTAGAAATTGGGGTAGCTCCGGGTTCCAGCTCAATGGTGAATTCTACATCCCGTCGTGGAGGTAGTCCAGGTAACTCGTCAGGAAATACATCTGGAAATTCATTAACAACAGGAATGGATGAAAGTTTCACAATTTCGTCATCTCTCTTCATTGCATAACACCAGTATCCGGTACAGCCCTGTTTCAACAATTTGACAGCTTTTATTGCTTTGATCAACTTTCCTGAGCTTCCTGGTTTCCATCCTTCAAATAGTACTTCGGAGCCATCGTCAGCGATCAGCGAAATATTCCTCCTTCGGTAGTTTACAATAGCGCCATATCGATTAAGCCAATCGTCTCCGAGTATTAGGTCGTCTCCTTGCATTTCTATCACAATTAGATTTGAGAGCCACTCCCTACCCCCAAATGATACAGGGAAATCTCTAGTTTCTAAGTTCCCAACAATCCTTTCTCCACTCGGTAAACCAACAACATAAGGTTCACAAGTGTGAAAACCAGAAATATTCAAACGATTTACACAAGATAAAGATATAAAAGAATGCGTAGCTCCTGTATCGAATAAAACGCTAACTGGATGGGAAAGGATCTGGACAAGACTGATGCGCGGCATCACGATCGATCGTCTGTTTTCCTCATATCGTACAGACATGGGGGAACAGATCCGGCACTAGATGTACCCTTTCGGTCCCAATGTCCTCTGCCTCGCCCGCGGCCAAAATTCTGAGGTATCTGAACACTCTGTTGCGTCTGTTGGATACTGGCTTCCTTCTGGGCCGGTGTGGTGTACGGGCTCTAAAAGACTTTGCAGCCTCTTCACAAAACACTGCACGATGTCCCTCCGACCACAATCAAAACAAGTCACGACAGGTAGGGGGCAATTCCGCCGATAGTGCCCCGTCTAGGTGCAGTTAAAACATTTCCTGGTGACATCTGTCATGGTTGATGTTGCTCCGAAGTTCTTTCCGCTCCTAACTGGGTGCGGAGGTTTCTTGAAAGAGTGAAAGGATGATTGGGCCTTATGGGGCCCGCTGTTCTTGTGCTCTGTAAAAGTACCAGAGACTTTCTGCTTCTTGGCTTCCGAAAATTTCTCCATAGCTGCTTCCTTGATCTCATATGCCAACGCCTTATCCTGGTATTGACGGAGTGTGGTACATTCAAAACCGGATATGTACCTCTGGATTTCTGGTTTCATCCTCATATCGAAATGGATCATCATCTCTGCATCTGTTCTGACCAGATGTCGAACAAATGCCAGCTGTTGGTTAAACGTCTTAATTGCCTGCGATACTAGAACATCTGAAGGCTGAGCGGAGAAAAACTCCCGAACCTTGGCTTCCCTCACAGGACGAGGCGTGCGAGCTTCCATCATCAATTTAAACTCTGTCCAATCAGCATCATGGTCTGCAGGCCGGATGGCTTCCCACCATTCGGACGCTTCCCCTATCATAAAATATTGAGCGATAGAGGCTCTCCGGTCGTCTGGGCAGTTAATTCCGGCAAAGATTTTCTCCAGTTCCTTCAACCAATGGTCGCAGGTGGGAGTCTCAGAAATGCCGTCGAATTTGGGTGGTTGCATTTTCTCCACCTCTTGTAGCCACCAGTCACCTCGATTTCCCAAGTCCGGGATCCCTTGCTGTCTCTCTCCCTGCTGTAGTCCCACCGCCACTTGCATTTGGTCCACTACCTGGGCGAACTGAGTCATCTGGTTCACCACTTGACGAAGGATTTCTGGTACAGCAGGTTCCGGTTCGTTATTGATAGATCTCTGTGGCTCGCCTGAGCTATGACTGGCCTGATTAGAAGGCGACGCTTCCCTTTCAGCATTCCTTCGTCTGCGTCCGCGACCACATCCACGTCCGCCTCTCAACATACTGTAAGCATAAATACTCAATATACAGGAAAATATATCGTTCAAATGTTCAAGTATAAGGAAATATAACGTGCAAAGGACGAGATAGAGTTTAGGAACTTACAACCACCGCCCGCACGAAGACGTAGGCAGTATAGTGATGTTATTCACGGCCGGTTACTCCAAAAGACGTAATGGACCCCTAATTTAACCCAATGGCCAAGATATCCATAATCTTAGCTCCGATACCATATTTTGTAACACCCCCGATGTATTCAGGAATATTACAGCGCCGTAAATCCTTTACATAAGGATTTACAAGGCTGAAGAATTGAACAGACATTAACAGGTACAAATGAATGGAAGTAACTGAATTAAGATACGACAGTTCTGACCAAATACTGAAAATACAAATGTTCAACAGAAACTTATTAATACATCACCAAATTCAAATTCATCATAAACGACTACGTACTCGAGTACTTATTAAAATAACCAACAAACAACAGTCAAATACACCCAGCCGGAACATCACTCTGCACCCTCGTCGTCATGCAGCTCCAGTGGTTGTTTTCCCGCTCTCCTGGATCCTGAACACACACAAAATGTTCACCCCCGAAGGGGTTAGCACAACGATGCTAGTGCAAGTACCAAAACATATCATTCATATCTCACGAAGCATAATAACGTAAACGACAAAAATACCAACGAGTCTTCTCTTACGGGAAACTCATAAATGACATACACAACTGATAATCACAACATGATATCATAACATACACATGGTAATTCCGACGATCCAGCGTTCACTGCCTAGAACCCACGATGATCCCGTCAGACCAACCCGTGGTGGAAAAACCCGCCCGATGATCCAGCGCACGCAAGCATAGATCCCCCGATGATCCCATCGGACCAACGCGAGGTGGACATACTATAACGACATACATACACAACAATATGTATAACATCAATACATAAAACAAATAAGGTACTTGCCTCGATTCGAAGACAAGAACAATACTTCCACGAAAATGAACACTCGAAGGTCGCCCCCCCTCAATCAATCATGTAACGAGATCGAACCTTAACAAAAGAAATAATATAGAATTTATCTCACGTCGTACGAATGTCTAACAATTCGATTTACGGCCAAAAGCTCATAAAATGTAATCTGCCTGAACTTCTTAGCGCACGCTAAGTACTGCAATAACGTCGTTAAGTCTGCTTTCGATAGCGCACGCAAACAACAAAACCTAGCGTCGCTAACTATGCATGGTCGATTACTTCGATCACCGATCGACTCGTCTGATGGCTTAGCGTACGTTACGTACCAAACGTAGCGTACGTTAACTGATGCTCGATAGCGCACGTTAATCTTCATAGCTTAGCGTGCGCTAACTGTGCATGACAGTTTACTACTGGGCAGTAAACTGATCTCAACATGATCAAATCAAGTGAAATCTTCAGTGTTAATTCATGTTACCTCCATGAATATCGTGTTCATACAGCTATGAATGATCTTACGGATAACAACAACTTCGAGATGCAAGTATACATATAATCATCATAACACCATAATCTGTCTTGATTACAATTCTCATGCGAAGTTTGGTGATCTCCGGTTGATGTAATAGATTCTACTATCATTATACACATTCAAACTTCATCTTGAGGTGAACTAACAATTCCAACTTATACGAAAGAATATTTCCTAAGATGATTCTTCCCTTAAGTTCTTATAACCGAAAATGATATCACCTCCAATTTATGATCACCAAGATAACATGAATCATATGGATAATCAACTTCAGAATGTTTCTCTCATTATTTGAAGTATTAGGATTCCAACTTCAAGGTTCCAATAATAATATCGTAATCGTAGACATTCCAATCTTCTAAACATGATGTTGTTGAATAATTCACTAATGAAATTCAATATCTCATTAACATGATCATCTTATTCTCCATAACACGAATCTGGAGTTAAGGATAGAATCAACATACCTTAATATGACGGAATCACTGAACCACAAGGTAGAATCCGACTCCGGTCGGTTGAATGCCACTCCAAGGTGTTATTCCACTTCAACGATCACTCACAAGTAATATCCAATATTCAAGGATCGAGAAGATGTTTTCTAAGTGTGTTAGAAGGATAAATATTGGTCTCTGGTCTCTCAAGGATGAAGTATAGACGAAGGAAATGTAAGCCAAAATGGGTTGTTGTCTCATTTATAATATTCTGCACTTTAGCTAATTAGCGCACGCTAGCATACAATACTTAGCGCACGCTAATAAGCGTTGACTCCAAATTTGTCCAGGTTCGTCCGCGGGAATCTTATCCGGACCCATGTCCCGGATGGCGCATATGCTAGCCGCCCTGCTCAATAATTCAGTGCTTAGCGCACGCAACTTCTACATACGTAGCGTGCACTAGTGGTAGCTCGGTAGCGCGCGTTAAGCTACATTCTTAGCGTGCGCTATCACGAGTTTGCATGAGAAATTTTGCATGTTGATATACTTATGTACAAAGATACAAATGCAAGAAATATCATACTCCAATAATCAAGACCACAAATCCGAATAACACAGGGTTAAAATACAGATGAAATACACAGTAATAAATCCGGATATTACAGCAGGACAGTCGGGTTTTTCTTCATTTTTCTCACTCGTTTCACCCTCTTCCGCGGCTGGAGCTTTGATAATCATAGAGGGATGTTGTTAGGTGTTAAATCCATGAAGTTCCTGAGTCCATAACATCGATGAATCATTCCATAACTTGCTCCGATCGTCCGAATCAAGGCAAGTTTTCTTAAAATCTAGTTTTGGGGATTTTGTTCGATTTGTCCGTTTAATCCGTTTTAACTCAGAATAGTGATGGATTGATGATTGTTAAGATATATTATATCAAATTCCTTGTTATTCCTCGGTTGTATTGCCACGGATTTGTCGTTTTATTGAGTATCTTATCGACGCCTTGAAGGTGTTCGATAAAATGTCACAAAGAGAATCCGAGCGTTCTACGCTTATTCTTTATCGTTCGTTCGTTAATTTATTGATGTTATGATATTAGGGTCAGATTACTTGTGAAGAACGCGAGTCGGAACCCTTCCGTTCGTTGTCTTCGTAGTGGTACAAGCTTCCCGGTCGAACCGTGTTCTTCGGGGTATTCGGTATCGGTTATTAAGGCAAGTATCTTATTATACGACTTGTATCTTGCGACTAGTAATTACGTATGAGATGTATGATGATTTTGCTTGCCTTCGTAATTATGTTCCGTTTGAGTTGATTATGTTTTCTGTAATTTGAAGGCTTTGCGATAATAGTGTTATATTAGTATACGTGTTAGGCGTTGTGCCATTTGTGCAGGATTGCGACGTACATATGGGATGGTTGTACACTTGGTTGTGCAATGTATTGTGTACCGAACGTGTGTTATGTTGGTTATGTGTCGTTGATTGACGATAGTTGTTGCGAGTGTTGAGATTGTGTTATGTGCGTGTGATGTACGATTTTGTGGTGATCAATGTGATTGATTAATTATGCTCATTGTTGTATGTAATGTGAATGTGAATATGAATATGCGTGTGACCGCTAAGTTCACTCGTGTTGGTTCGACGGGACCTACGAGGATTCGTGGCAGTGGACTATGGGGTCAGAACTTAGTGAGATACTGAGTCCAATCGTGCTGGTCTGACGAGGCCTACGATAACACATGGCAGTGGACCATGAGTTTCGGACACAGTACGTCCAACCGGGTGAGCTCGACGGGGCTTACGGTGACACGTGGCAGTGGACTACGGTGTCAGGACAGTGTGTGTGTTTGTTGTGATTGATATAGTCCGTGCGGGTCGTTAAGCCTAGGGAGACACGTGACAGTGGATCACGGTGTCGGAATTGGTTATGTCTGGTTAATAGTCCGTGCGGGTTGTTGAACCTACGGAGACACGTGACAGTGGATCACGGTGTCGGAATTGATTATGTTTGTTTGAATGTGCGTGGTGTAGTCCGTGCGGGTTGTTTAACCTACGGAGACACGTGACAGTGGATCACGGTGTCATGAGCATGATTATTTTCAAATCAAAGTTTTGAAAGGAAAAGTTTTATGAAAATGAATGTTGGACCGAGTCCTAAGCTTGAATAAATGTTTTCCGTATTGTAAACTGCTGAGTTATGAAACAAGATTTGAGTTAAGGCCCTAAAGTTTTTCGAAAGGTTTTGTGAATCAGGACTTGAGGTCTTAAAGGTTTTGAAAATCTAAAAATTCCCGAGATGATAATCTTATTTTCGAATGCTTCATAGCTTATCTTCCCTCGTGAAAACCTCCCAGGAATATTTTGATACTTAATTATTATATTGGATTCACGATTATTATTTGCTTGTTACATTTCGTATGATTTGATACTTGCACTAGTAAAACAGTGGAGTTTTACTAACCCCCGAGTAATCGGGGGGTGGATGTCTGTTTTGCGTCCAGGTACATGCAGATTCAGGGGAGCAGTCACACGATTGGCACAAGAGGATGACGAGCTGCGATACTAATCATGAGTCGAGAGTTGTTTTGATTTTTGTTGTGTTGTCAGATTGATTTCAGTCTTCCGCTGTATTGTATTTCGACCCCTGTGTGGGTAACGTTATTTAAGTCAGTTTTGTCGATTGGGTTGTGTGACCATATCGGTCTGTATCATTTTATTGTTTGACCCTGGCTGGGCAAGCATTTGGTTGTTTATGGATGTTTAGCCTGGTAGATCCTTGTGGAAAGGGTCTGCGGTGTGTAATATTCCCATATGGTTTTGGGGGTGTTACAGCTGCGAGCGGATGGCCGCGGGAAACTGAGAGCGAGAGGGACTGAGGGAGCTGCATCGTGGAGCGTTTGAGCCGTGGAGAGACTGCGGGAGGCGCGGCGCGGGAGAGATTGCGGGGGAAGCTGTGGTCGGGTCCCGTCGAGTTGAAGGAGAAGCACTGAGGGAGAAGAAATGAGGGAGTCTTCCGGACTCTGGACGATTCATTTAGGGTTAGGCAAACAAAAATAAAGATTAAAATTATTATTTAATAAATAATAATTAATATAATAATATCGTTTAATTAAATATACCTATTGACCAGTTAAGTTAAGCCTACACTGTATTTTTGCTTGTGACAGAGAAGAGGACACCTTAGGATGTTAGAATTCACTTAATGAAGTTGGAAAAATATGAAGAACTACACTCAAGTTTCACAATATATGCATATCACTACTGACATCATGGACTTCACCCAGATATGTGAAAATAAAATTGTATGATTATCCATTTGTTCAGTGACAAACACGGTTGTAGCGGATAAATAGGCAAAATATAGTAACAAGTCCAACTGTACTGGCTGCAAGCCTGCACCTAAGAGGTCGACTTGAATCAGGCACGTTTCATAAAGCATTACATTTTTAAACAGTCTTAAAGTTGTGTACTGATTGATTCCTCGCTATCTTTTCCTTCAGCCTAACATACTCTGGTCCACTTACTATAACTGCGAAATTAAGAAGTAACCATGTTCAGAATCGACTTGTTTGAGAGAATAAATAAAAAGGAAAACAGAAAGAGAAAAGTTTATGACTGTTCAAGACAGTCACAACACTTGTGACAATCATTAACAGTCACAAACATTTGAATTTATCACTGTTTGGTCTTTGTGACTGTTATTGGCAGTCATAAAGTTGTGACTGTCATTGACAGTCACAAATCCACGGAGTTTCAATGTCACAAAATCCTTTTTTGGTGTAGTGTGTCACATAAACTGCACGCAATGTGTACGAAGCGGAAATCGCAAACTGCACTCAAGGATCAATCAACAACTCTTCTTTCTTGTAAGAACCTATGAGGAGGCAACAAGAACCAAACCAAAACATAATGGCAACAAGTACAACAAATATCCAACAAAATGAAGAAAATAACCACACACACAACTCGCAAGAAGAACAACGATTTTTGTGTGGAAAACGTCTTCAAAGCGAAGAGTAAAAACCACGGGTCACAAAGACCAACCAAATCTCACTATAATAATAGAGGTTACACACCTAGATACAGTCCAAATGGGTCTACAAACCCCCAACAACAACAATACAATACAATAAAGTAAGACTACTCCTAACCAACTGCCTTGGCGTAGTTGGCCACCTGACCTTCAATTTAGTTGGAGGTCAGGGGTTCAATTCCTAGTGGCAACACTTTGGAATTGAATTTCTCAAGGCCCAATGATCCCTTAGTCTTTGACTAAGGGTTGAAACCTAGCCTCCAGTCTGTTGGTGGAACAATTAAATATTGAGGGCTTCAGCGGTGTGGGAGCCAGATCTCGGTGGGAACTGCGGTTGGATTTGGGGTCAGATGGAGCAATCACTTGGGACGACTCTTGTGCGCGGTAGTTGAGGATATTTAAGAACCCTGAGCGATACACATCTCGCGATTTAACTTGTAAGCGATCTTGTGGAATCATTATCCCGAGGACTAGTCAGGTGTACGCTTGGAACCTCGGTATCAAAAAAAAAAAAAAAGTAAGACTACTCCTAATACAGTAATACTAGAGAACAAAGCAAAAAATTCCAGCCAAATAGAGTCCTGTTCAGATCACCATATCTCGAGCTAGACAAAACAAAATCGAAAATTACTTTAGCACAGCAAAGGTGAAGATGTCATCTACCCAGCTGTCCAAAAATCAGCTGAATCAGAACTCGTTTGACACCTAAAATGGTCAATTAAAGTTGACTGCTCTGCAGAGTCGCTGTTTTGGGCTGCGTCTCTCTCTCTCTCTCTCTCTCTCTCTCTCTCTCTCTCTCTCTCTTTTTTGTGTTGTTTTCTCTCCGTTAAAATCAGATGTCTTGATCCACTAATAACCCTAGTCAAAATCAAGAATAAGGGCATTTTCTTTTGAACTTATTTTGATTTTTCGATTCAATTGATTCGTATTCATTCGATTGATTCGATTGATTCAGTCAATTCAGTTGAGTTCAATTCAGATCCATTCAGTTCAATTTGGTTCAATTTAGTTTAGTTAAGTTTCTTCTTCTTCTTCTTATTATTATTATTATTATTATTTTAAAAAAAAACAAATTTTATTAGATGAATAATATTTTACAAGAAATTAGTGGGAAGCCGAAATACTATCTCGGCCCCCACTCCTTTTGCAATAACAAAACCAACTCGAGTAAAAATATGAGCAGCAGCACGCCTCCCAACATCCTGAGACACCGAAATCTTCTGAACCCGTTTTAGAAATGCAATAGCACCCGTTTCCAACTCCCCCAGCGAAGAGAACGAGAAGGGTAAGAAACCATATCCCCGCGCCTCACACAAGTCCTGGTACTTGGCACATTTACGCCGAGCAGCATCAATCACAACTCGTCCAGGCGCATTCAGCCATAGCAGACTGGGTTAAGGGGAGGAACCAGTCAAATCCACACACACATCCCGGCCCCTGTCCCAGAAATATAACAATAAATCCGTTGAACGAGTTGTTATTATTATTATTATTATTATTATTATTATTATTTTACTATTATTATTATATTAATAATAATAATAATCTTAATTATTATTATTATTATTACTAATAATATTTACTATTATCGTTGTTGTTGTTGTTGATTACTATTATTATTATTACTATTATTATTATTTATCATTAATAATCAGTGTTATCAGTCTTTTATTTATCTCCAAGTGATGGGTTAAAACCATACATTTGTTGAGTTTATTTTCTGCAATTAAAATATTACAATACCTCCTATTCAATTATTACAAGACGGATGATTTTATATATTTATGCAAGTTAAATATCATATATCATCAATGTAGTGGGTTATACCACACGACTGTCTTACTTTGAAAAGTACTTGATAAATCACCGTTCTTGAGAAATAATTGATAGAAATAAAATCTAGTCTCCATGATTATTGTTGATGGATAAAATTGAGCAAAATGGTAACAGTAGTTATCACTGGTTAATCTCATGTTGATTATATCACATGGTGTGATCATCTAACAAGTGATATGAAAAACTATGATTGGAAAATAATTGCTCAATAAATCTCATGTTGAGATCATATGAAGTCATATTGATATGACAATGCTCATGGCGAAGCATGTCACATATTCATGAGAATACTATATTTGCATAAAGGCAAAAATGATATTATTAGGGTGGTGCTAAATAAACACCCCCATCAAATTGTGTAGATCTCGAGAAATCTCGTCGGCCCCCACAGTCTCGCCACGTCATCGTGTTGAATGATTTCTGAGCATTCTTTCCACCGCCCATCTCATCAGTTTCTTTCAACAATAATAATGTCAGCGTTGTTTGTATGTCAGAGTGGCCCCCACAGTCTCGCCACTTTTCCTTTTCTTTTTTATAAGTGCTTCTTTGTTTGTGGCTTTTGCTTAAGCAGATGTACAGTTGTATGGTGATTGTAAACAAACCCATTTCAGCATTCAAACTTAGGAAAATGTACAAAAAAACTGATATTACTGTAAAGTGAGTATTTTTTAAATTTTAACATTAATTATAATCTAACTACTAACCACTTGTATTTTATTATTTTTTTAAATTTTAACATTAATTCTAATCTAACTACTAACCACTTGTATTTTGTTATAAAAAAGATAACTTACATTAATCAAACAAAACAATACAAATAAGGTAAATCTTTTAATCCCTGTAATATTATTTAAATAAATCCTCCAAGCTGCCATCACCGCCGACGGCAAGCATCACCGCCGCGGGTCGCCGGATGCCTACGAAAAGAGAACATGAGAGAGAGAGACAATAAAAAGAGAGACAGAAAAAGAAAAAAGAGAGAGAACAGATGGGGAAACACCGCTGCCATAGGTGCCGCCGGGAAACAAAAAAAAAGAGAAAAGAGAGACAGATCGGGAGAGAGAGAGAGAGAGAACAGGAGAGAGAGAATAGGAGAGAGAGAGAGAGAGACAATACTCGGAGGGGGTGGGGGTTACTTTGGAAAAAAATTCTTGTTTTTAAAAAACAGTAGCTGAATTATATTTTTGAACCTTTTTTTTTCATTCTTGTTTGGGATATGGATAGACTCATCTGCATTTTTTTTAAAAAAATTATATTTATTTGTCAATCAGTTTTTTATATAATTTTAGTTTTATAACTATTTATTTTTTATTATAATTTGTAGTGTTTATCGAAAAGATGTCGAGTTTATACGAAAAAGACTCAGATGAAGGCAATGAGTTCTCTATGGGGATATCACCATTTTTACCGACCAGGTATAAATACTTATCGTGATACTAATTTTTTTTGGTCATCATAATGTTTACTAATATTTTTTATTTGAATTTTAGGTGTTCGATTCTCTTAATGAGTTGATGGAATGGGTGCAAAACACGGCATTCTCTATTGGTTATGTAATCGTGACGAGAAGATCCAAGGCAAAGGAAAATGGTGTGGTGTCTTATGTGACACTTATTTGTGAACGTGGTGGTGAATACAAAATTAAAGCAACAAGTAAAAATTCTGGCACCAAAAAAATTAATTATAAATTTCAATTGGTAGGTTCGCATATTAAAAAATATGACGGTTGGACGTTAAGGGTGATATGTGATCAACACAATCATCCACCTGCACAACATTTGGAGGGACATCTTATACTAGGCGGTTGAAAGAATACGAAAATCAGTTGGTGGCTAACTTAACAAGTCAGAATATTGCACCACGTGATATACTCTCGATATTGAAAGAGCATGACGAGAATAATGTTTCTATACTAAAAACCATATACAATGCACGGAACAAGCTTCGCTCGTCCCAGAAGGACGGAAAAACTCCGATGCAGGTCGGTATATTCAACAAGTATATTTTAAATTTAATTTATATACTGGATTTTTATTAATTAACGGTATTTCAATGCAGGTTCTTATGACAATTTTGAACAATAAAAAATTTCTTTTTGAGTTTTCCGTAAATAGTATTTCAAATGAATTGGAAAACATATTCTTCGTTCACCCATTGTCGTTAGATATATGGAAATTATTTCCACACGTTTTGATTGTAGATGCAACATACAAAATAAACAAATATGGTATGCTTTTTCTTCAGATTGTTGGTGTAATTTCAACCAACAAGACATTTAACATAGCTTTTGCCTTTATCATTAAGGAAAGGGAGGAGAACTATAAGTGGGCATTAACATGTCTAAAGTTGACACTAGACAAGTGCACGCATCCACGCGTGACGGATAGAGAGTTGGCAATGCATGCCAACAAGTTTTTCCCGATGCCACTCGGTTACTTTGCCGATGGCACATTACTAAAAATATTAAAAAGCATTGTAGGCCGTCATTCAGGTCGCAAGTTGAGTGGGACTCCTTTCGTGCTATGTGGAGTATACCTGTTGAGTCTCCAACGTGGATCTCGTACACCGAAAACTATAGAAAACTCCAATCAATGTTGAGCAAACATCAAGGTACAATTCTACTTATTCTGTAACTAATTGTTTATAAATTTAGAAGATTTTTGTGTACATAAATAACATTTATATAAATTCAGGTGTTTTAAATTATCTGGATGATGTTTGGTTAACGAAGTATAAGGAAATGTTTGTCTCTGTTTGGATTGATCAACATATGAACTTTGGACAACGAACTACCAACAGAGTTGAGAGCCAGCATGCAAAGCTAAAGAAATACTTACATGAAAAAAATTATACTCTAGATAAGTTTGTTGGTTCTATTGATCGATTTGTGAGGTCTCAACTTACAACGATATGTGAAAGTTTTGAAAAGAGCAAAATTATCCTCAAACACGAACACAACTTGTCATGTTTCAAATTATTGTGGGGTAATGTGTCACTTGAATCTCTAGATATACTTGTAGGGGAACTTAAGCGGGCGGTTGGATATCAACTTGACTCTTCAAACTGTGGTTGTAAACTACATCATAGTTGTGGCTTACGATGTACTTGCATGCTATCAGTCTACTTGAACTCCGATGGGTACATTTAACAAGTATTTTTTAAATAATTATATATTGATTTTTTCTAAATTATTGGTACTTCAATGCAGGTGAGTGTATTCCATTGGATTCGATAGATGTATTCTGGAGAAAGCTTGATTTTTCACCGTCAATTTCTATGAAAAATGTGGATATTTGTTGTGATGGTGAATTTGAAATGTTTAAAGAAACCTACAAAAAACAGTCGAAAGTTGTGAAAAAAAGTATGATGAGAAAGTTACTAGATATATTCCAGCCAAGTAAAACACTCATTAGAGAACCCGCAATTTAAAAAAATACGCGCGGACGTCCAAGCTTGAAGAAATAAAAACAAAAACGAGTCGATTCTATAAATCAAGCTCCTAGAAGACGCAACTTTTCAACCATGTCAAAATCTATTGAGTTGAACAAGGAACCGGCAAGACATAGTTCGTACGTAACCTCACTTCCAGACTTGAATGAAATTCCAGACTTGAATGAAGAGCCTCAGTCATGCTACATTCATCGACTAATGGATGAAATTACATTGATGTTTCATCCTTACATCGCACATATTCAAGATGTCAGAGGTGATGGAAAGTGTGGATTTTGAGCAATATCTGTTTGTCTTGGGTATGGCTAAGATGAGTGGCTCTATGTTCCGCGTCAACTACTAGACGAGTTATTGAGTTCATACCATGCCTATGCTAGAGTTTTCACCAATGGAATCGATGAACTACATACTTCATTGAAGTTCTTACAATCGCCTGCACCTCCAAAACACTGGATGCTTATGCCTGACACAGGTAGCTTGATTGCCAACACATTTGGTGTGGTCCTTATACTTTTAACCAAGCAAGGCGCTATCACTTTCTTTCCTCTTTGGAAAGGTCCGGAAGAATTTTTATACCATCGGATTATTACGATATCACTTGTATATAATAGTCATTATGTGATGGTACAATTAGAAGGAGATTTTCCGTTGCCTATTATTTCGGCTTACTGGATCCGCCACAAAGCCCTGTGTGCAGCTGGATGGGAAACTATGTTCATGTCACGTCTGGAACTTTATAGACAACTGAAACTTTGTAATCCCGAAGCACTTTTTATAACTATAGAGGATTGTTAAAGGGTATTATTTTGGGTCTCTAGTTCTTGTGTTTATGTATTCATGAAAGAATGTTAAATGATATTATTTTTGGGCTCATATTTTTGTTTTTATGTATTCATTTATATTTTTATAATAACATATAAAAAATCTATATGTTATTAACACTACTACAAAAACAAGCAAAAAGATCCAGACTAAGAGACCCGTTGATAAATATAACGGGTCTCTTTAATATAAGAGAGATGATATTATAAACAACAAGTCTCTTATATGTCAAATGGGCCCACCATTTTTTTGTGATGGACTTAAGAGACCCGTTGTTTTTAGTGACGGATCTCTAATGTATAAGAAAGAAGAGACCCGTTGCTTTTGTTGACGGGTCTCTAAAGTGTAAAAACTTAAGAGACCTGTTGTTTAACCCAACCGGTCTCTTCTTTTATTCTTCAGATTAGGGCACTAAGTACTCTCTAATCTCTCCATCTCTCCATCTCTCTCCCGTCTGTAATCGATCCCTTGGCGGCGATCTTTGCCACTGCGGTTTTCTCCCCGTCTGTAATCGATCCCACTTTGCCATCTCAATTTCTTTTATCTCAATACTCATCACCGTGGTTTCTTCCAGCGGCAGCAAGAAAACCATTCTTGAAAACCCAAAGGTCAGCGCTGTGAGCTTGGATTATCTTCAAAACCCTTCTTCATTACCGTAGGTTCGTGATTTCTTCATCCTTGCGCTGTGATTACCGTAGGTTCGTGATTTCTTCATCTTCAAAAACCCTTCTTCAAAAACTACTCCTGACGCCTTATCTTCTTTGGTCGTTCAAAACAAACATTGTGTCTTCGTTTCTTCTTGAATGCGTACAGATCATCTTCTTCGGTTTTCCTTCGATAATCTTCTCTTCTACCTCGCCTTCAAATCTCGCAATATATTTCAAGCGCTGTCCCAGCCTTTTCTTCAGGTCAAAACTCTGAATGTTTTCTTATGACTTTCCGTTGGTTGGTTTTTTGATAATGTGTCAAAATTGGTTGAAAAATTGTCTGCTCGGGTTTTAGGTGTTTTCAGTTTCATTGGTAATCTGCACAAAATAGTAAAAGCATCATACATTCCACACTAGGCGTCAAATTCATTGAATTTTGTGTTTCTTCTATGGTTGCTTTTGTCGTTTATATTCGATTCTACATTTCTACACTGGTTTTGATTTTGTTACATGATTAAATTTTTGAATTGTAAGGTTTTTGATTCCGACTATGATGATTGAATCGATTGATAAATTCGTTGGCCTTGATTTGATTGAAATTTGAAATGCCAGGTTCTTCATTCTTCTGTGTATTTGGATTTTTTGAAAAGTTTTTGTGCTTTGTTCACTATTACAAAAATGAGATTCTTGGATAATCGTACGCAATTTGACTTTGATTGACACTCCCCAATCAATTAAAGAAATAAAAAAGTGAGAGGTTAGTGACTTACTTGATGTTGTTTTCTTCATTCTTCGTGTCTTTCTTTTCTCTCTGATTTCTCGATAAGTAGGTTGACACACGGTGTTTTATGTGTTTCTCTGGTGATAGACATTGTCGGATTTTCAATATATTGATTCCGATTGGGAAAGACCGGAAACAATGTTAGAAAGAAATCTCGAGTCTTGTAGTTACGGTAAATGATAAGGAAAGAATACGGGAAGTTCGGCAGAAGGCTGCTGCTAATAGGGACAAGTAAGTTAGCATTACGATTTACGCTTGTTGCAAACATCGGTAGTATGCTGGCTGTTGATCTTGTAATTAACTTGTGAGTGTCGTGATTCATATAATCATTATCATAAATGAAAGTCTTTGCCTTTACTACTTCTTTTGAAAGTTGGTGATTTCATCATGTTGCTTGAATATTACTTTTTGTACATCAAGGTTCACTACGATTTTTATGCATAGGTTTGAAAGTTTAAAGTCGTGTTATTGATATATTCTGGACGAATTACTTATGGTAATATATATAAACATTCACTCGATTATGTGGCATTTATTTATTGGTCTGAATTCCCTCATGGTTCAAGTGTCTTGGTCGAGGATTTATGGGAGCGAAGCAAGTGTAGTTTTCCTATGTCCTTTCAAGTAGACAATTCCTTTGTACTTTCCGGATCCTCAATGTTCATTACATTATTGAGTGTAATCTTTGGATAGTTTTGCCATTTAATGTCGATTGAGTAGAAAATTGTAGCTAGTGGAATGAGAGCGCAACAAATTTATGGTAATATGTCGTGCTTTGATTAATTTCCACTGAAATAATCAATGAAACCTTTTCTGTTTTTAATAATAAAAAGGCAATATATCATGATGATGGTTAGCTTTTCTTCTCTCGTACAAATTTTGTTAGATTTTGTATTGTTTGGAAAGTGAAGCTATCATTTTGCAAAGCAATGCAATATGGTTGCCCAAGCACTTAGTAGTGGTGCTTGTAATAGTGGGCATGGCAATAATTATCTTAGGGAGTGTTTGCAAACACGTGCTTTTTCCAAAAGTTTTCAAGTACAAGTGGTTGAGAATCACAAGTGGAGAGTGTTGGCGGATAGAAGTTATAAGCTGATAAAAACAAAAGTTGAAGTATTTGGAGGAAAAGTTACTTTCAAAATTATCTCGTGAATATAATTACAAATTTTTTTCTTGTTATAGGTAGGCAAAGAATTGAGGAAAAATGTAAGATTTATTTACTGAAACACCATAAGCACCCAAACAAGAACTACTCAATTTGATAAAATAAAGAAGAAATCAAGCAAAGGTTGGTTCTTTCCTTGTTTTAATTTAAGAATGGTTCGGGTTCTTTTATAAAAGCCCTCAGTTTAGTGGTAAAACATTTAGATAATCCCGTAACTTAATTCTTTGAGAAATCTTTTTCCCATGTGAGCAGTGTTTCAAATACCGTTTTTTATGTGTAACATCTTTGTTCCCTCGTAGCCTAGCATAAAACGCGTAGCGCATAGCATAAGCTATTCCAGCATGTCAATTATTATTTTAAAAATAAAATAAAAATATACTTATATTAGAAAATTAATGAGATAATGTACCGTAAGACCATAAAAGTAAAAACAAATATAGTTATTTTAGTAAATTATATTGCAATACCAAGAGAGGCGACTTTTTGAGTTCGAGACGCACCAAAACGTCACCTCTCGGTCTCACACCTTTACGCGTGCGACCTTCTCCTAGGATTTCATTCCCTTTTTTTGGCAAGTTGACGTTTTTTCTGTTTCAGCCCATCAATGTGAAAGTTGATTATATTTGTTTGAGCGGGTTATTCAATGACTATTTTACCCTGAAAAATCTATGTTCTCAGGTCCTCTAGCGCAATTTTTGCTCAAATAGCATAATAGTGTACGCTATTGCCTAAATAGCGCACACTATTTGTGCAAAACGCGACCTAGGCTACGCTATGGCACGCTGAAAGTCTGTAGCGCGCTATTTGACACCATTTAAAACAATGCATATAAGTAATTGGAGGCTGCAAGCTCACTTAAGCTTCAAGAACTTCCATATTCGCCCATGTGGTGGTTTATAGTTTACTATGTTATCTGCCATCAGTTTAAATGAGGGATTTTTAGGTCCTCATGTTGAGTATAGTTCTGTAGAATAGAAAGGTCTCAAATGCTAGGTATGCGTAGAAAATTGACTTTATATGACTAGTCTCATGGACATCCTCATATGTTTGTTCCCGTCTTGTGTGTTTTCCTCACTTTCTTGAGATGGGCATTCTACATGGTTTCATATATTTTTTGTTATTATATCTTGTTTCTAGATGATGATATATTTAATGCTTCCCCAGTTTGCTTAGTTTTTTGCAAGTACAGTAGTTTTGGTGATTAGCATTACCCAAACAAAATTATATGATTTTCTATGTATAAAGTTTAATTTTGTTTGATTAATGTCAAAAGGTACCGCGGCACCCCTGTTGGTGGTATGTATCGTCCTGGATCTGGAGGGTATGGAGACAGATATGATGATGACAGATATTTAAACAGAGATGACGATGGGAACAGCTATGCGAGAGAAAGAGAATGGGGTCCCAGAGATGAGGATAGACATGGTCGGTATGGAGAATCATACAGCGGTGATGGGGACAGTGCAGAAAGATTATGAGGAGCGTCATGGCGAGATGGGTACAGGATGATGACTACCGAGGAAGAGGTCAAAGCATTGATGAATATCGTTATGGGTCAAGACGTAAAAGTCTTGATCGGAAAGGAATCATTCAAATGAGGATGATGGCCACTACTCGTCGAGTTCGTTGAATTCCTATATCCCCAAATCCAAATGAAATTCGGTGGTATATTTTTATTACCTAATTTCCGTTGGATGTTATATTATAGCCTTCTTGATTAACAAAATAAGAATGAAAACTTATTGTGATTTAATAAGTATTCGGTTTATACTTACCAATTGTAGAACATATAAAGGGAATTTATGAATAGTATGTGGGGTTAGAGTGGACCATTGCTCTTCCAGTTAGATGAATTCCTATCTCCCAAATCCAAATCAAATTCAGTCATATATATTTCTTACCTAATTTCCCTATGATGTTATATTTTATCCTTACTGATAAGAGTAAAAAATAATGGTGGTTGAATAAATATTCAGGTTAATATTTACGAATTGTAGAACATAAAGGGACTTTATGAATAGTATACGGGGTTAGACTTTAATATTCAGGTTAATATTTTATCCTACCAAAGAATCTTACAGTTTTTTGCTGTAGAAACTTACTCATCGGAAGAAGTTGATGAGGTTAGAGATATTTGGGCTCAATATTTACTCAAGCAAGAGAATGAAGCGGACGAAGAAAACAAAGATGATGGTATGCAAGTTACTCAATGAATTTTAGTCCTAATTATTCTGAATGATTAGACTTCGGGGTATTATTTTTTCGTTTTTCCATTTGGATATTGCAATAGGTGTAATGGTATTACGTTTTTGGAGATTGCAATAGATTTAAAGATATCATTATAGTGTTTGTGTTGTTTTATGTTTTTGGGAACGAGTAGGTTTATGATGTTTTTATGTAATGGTGAGTGTTGTTTTGTGTTTTATTTTTTTGGTACGAGCAGGATTATTATGTTATTTTTTTTAAATATGATAAAGAGACCAGTTAAACTTGAAATCGGGTCTCTCAAAATATTAAAAAAAAATCAAAGAGACCCGTTAGATATGAAATCGGCTCTCTCAGTTTCACGATTGGAAATATTAAAAATAAATAAAGAGATCCGGTGAGTATGAAATCGGATCTCTTAGGTTATACAAAAAAAATATTTAAACAATCAAAGAGACCCGTTATGTATAAAAACCGGCCTCTCAGGTTTAAAATAAAAATATTAAAAAAGTCAAAGAGACCCGTTAGGTGTAAAATGGGCTCTCTCAGGTTAGACAAAAAAAAATATTAAAAAAATCAAAGAGACCCGTTAGGTGTAAAATGGGCTCTCTTAGGTTAGACAAAAAAAAATATTAAAAAAATCAAAGAGACCCGTTAGGTGTAAAATGGACTCTCTTAGGTTAGACAAAAAAAATATTAAAAAAATCAAAGAGACCCGTTAGGTGTAAAATGGGCTCTCTTAGGTTAGACAAAAAAAATATTAAAAAAATCAAAGAGACCCGTTAGGTGTGAAATGTGCTCTCTTAGGCTAGACAAAAAAAATATTAAAAAAATCAAAGAGACCTCATATCTCAGATAACAGGTCTCTTACCCGTTTAAATTAGTTTCCTTCCACTTGCATAACAGACCTGATTTCTTAGATATCAGGTCTCTTATATCTCAAAAACAGAACCCCCCATGAGGCGGTCTCTTTAACAAAGAGACCGCTGAGATAGAGACCCGTCCAGAGGCGGTCTCTTAGGCTTATTTGGACGGGTCTCTTTGCCTATTTTTGTAGTAGTGTAATATTTATTAATTAAAAATAAAGAAGTAATCATTTACCTAAATATTTAATCATTAAATAAACACCCCATCAAATTGTGTAGATCTCGAGAAATCTCGTCGGCCCCCACAGTCTCGCCACATCATCATGTTGAATGATTTCTGAGCATTCTTTCCACCGCCCATCTCATCATTTTCTTTCAACAATAATAAAGGTGTGTTTTTCTAGTAAAAGGGGGTGTTTATTTAGCCACCCCCTATTACTATTGCTATGGAAGAAGCACAAATCAGTCGAAGTGAAAAATATTGAAACTAGCCGAAAATGTAGTAAACACTCGACAATATGTGGAAACAAAATACATATGATACCCATAAAAGAAAAGAGGGTTGCGTTTCGAGGATATAAAACTTTATAACTCTGCCACCCCTAACTAGTATTGGAGTTTATAATGAGAGATCTAATAAATCTATATTTCTTTTTCGCTTGACACTGATAATGTGTGGCTGGTGAGATTTGACTTCCAAATTCTTAACTGAAATATATGCTTGAAATTTTAAAAGTAGATCAACAACCGTGTCAGCACATATAAGTATATCTCTTGATGGCTGAGAGATAAACTTGTGATCTACTCCTTGGTCCAGAAAGGCAAGCAAATCGCTGAAGAAATTATTAATATTCAACAAGCCCATAGGTCTGGTATGGAAGTCTCCTTCAACCCATGACGTGATATTGAATATCTCATTGAGTGTGTCATAGCCACTGGAAGAACAATAAAGGCATCATTATTACTCACCATATACATCGCTATCATGCACAAACTGTGCTTGAAGCATCAACCCAGTCGAACACCTTGTACTATTGTTTCTAACTGTGAAAAAGTGTAACACACTTGTTACTCTTATTCTCCTATTTTGTGGTGTCTCTAAAATATAATCTAAAAATCCATGGTTATTTCCATCATACAATATATCGATTTTGTGCTTTCTTAATTCTTTTACGAATTGATATGCTATATCCATATACTGGATATGACATATCAATTTGAATCCACCTAAAATACATACAGTTTTAATTAGATGACATTTATCTCAGGATTCTGAGAACTACATCTCTCTCTACACTAGACTTTCAAAATACTTCTATGAGATATAAATTTTTTGATTTGTGGATCCCAAATTTAAAGAACAAACTTCTTACGAGAAGACAAATGACTTCAGTATATCTTTGAAAAATGAACGACAGATAGGTCACTACTTTTACTAATATCTTTTTGATAAAATTGTAAAAGAAAACAAACAGATATGATATTGTATTTTTCAACGAAATGACGTTATCGATTGGCACCTGAGAAATTTAAATATTGGAAAACATAATTCATTAACTTGCATTATTTTTCTAGTTATCTTATACCAATTTTAACAGAACTGACATAGAAATGGGATCTTTTGAGACTAATTTTTCATGATTATAACATTATCGTTCATCCTTAAATTGTGTCAACAGAGCCATTAGTTCACGATGAATGTATCCATTGATATGTGTATCAAGAATTTGTTGGATATCATGATCCGTAGATTCCATACTCAATCCATCCTTGATAAATGCTATTTTATCTTCTATATTTTTGGATACAAACCCCACAGATTTGCATCGTGTGTCACATGTCCACCGAGCACATTTATAACATCCACCTGATCTTTTTGCTCTCCATTTCTTTGCAAAGCTACTCCTACGGTACCTGTACCTGACATGTACTTAAATGAATTTGGAAATTCTCCAGAAAATCGACATTGTGCTTCGATCAACCATCGAATATCTTCTGGGATGCCATTTCCCGTTATCACCCTTAATTTTTCGAGTCGAGCTCGATAAATTCTTTTTATAATATTTACTGAAAGAGGTCGGTAATATTTATGAAGATTCGAGAGCATTGAATCCATTATGATATTTCAAACCCTCGGTATGGGTGAATTTTGTGAATAGAATGATAATTTACTTATAAATTAGAATTACGCGTATGAGATTTGACTCCACTTTTGAATAGTTCTATCGTGTAGCATATGAACTACGGTTTTATATTTGAACAGTGAACATAATATGGCATGTGGGAGTGGCGACTCTATGTTGTTAAATGTGCAAGAATGGCACCAAAAGATGATGTGATATGTGTAACACCCCCAAGTTATTCAGGGTATATTACAGCGTCGTGAGCCCCTCCGTCGGACCCACAAGGCTATACATATGCGGAACCATGAATTTCGACCGATAAGGTCAAAATTAAATCCAGTATAAGGCAATAAAAATAACACCAAAGTAATAATCAATTCGACATAATACAATACATCAGGAATTAAAACCCAGAGCAACACAGGGCAAAACATCAAGAGCATCTGAAGACTACTTGAGTGTTTCATAACCATTCCAAGTACAAATTATTGAATGGATGAAATACAAAATACAGACAGAAACAAGACACAACATCACTCTTGCCCATCATCTTCGTGCCGACTTGGTAGACGCCTATCCACTCTTCTGGATCTTGAAATACATGAAAGGTATTTCCCCTCAAAGGGGTTAGCCATCGAATAGCTAGTACAAGTACACAAGTATGAAATACAATTCTTCTAGCACGATAAAGTAAGCATGTACTCAGTTCATCAATCCTCGAGACATTGAATCTCATACCATTCTCATATTACCAACCTTAAGACTAGTAGTCCGGAATAACTTAATCTCATACCATACCTCATGATTAACCGTGGATTCGCACTATAATCTACGATCCCTCAGAGGACTCGAAGTCCCATCCCGGAGTGGTTAACCCAATATGTTCAATGGATCGCACTACATGCAACGACCCCTCAGAGGACTTGAGGTCCCATCCCGGAGTGAACATATAATCATACCAATACGTCGTTCAATGGATCGTACTAAAAGCAACTACCCCTCAGAGGACTCGAAGTCCCATCCCGGAGTGAACATGTGGTTATACACATAATATTGTTCAATGGATCGCACTATAAGCAACGACCCCTCAGAGGACTCGAAGTCCCATCTCGGAGTGAACATCTTATCAAATGCATCACAAACATTTACTTTCAACGTCAAGAATTACAACCATAAACATATACTTGCCTTTTAGACATTGAGAATCGGAAGGAAAGGTATTTAAGCTAGATGCTCCAATAATGCACTTCCGGCCCGTAAATAATTCGTAAGGAATATGATAATAAATAATCAATACTCAAATCACCCGGATAAACTCCTAAAACCCACCTAAGGTTTACAATTTTCCAAGGTTAATCATCTAGAGGTTGGAAATCATCCAAACCCTCTCAACTCCGAATAATGTACAGAAACATCTATATAATCGTAGGGGAAATATGGGTACGGGGTAGATACATAATAATCTCAAGGATTTTCAAGCTTCAAAATAGATTAATCGGAAGAATCTAAGAAAAAACCCCAAAAATTCCCCTAACTAGGGTTCTATGGAATTTACCTCGATTCGGAGAGAAGAAACGAATTAGATGTTGTATTATCTTTGTTATCCCATCAAAGATGATGATAGATGATGAAAAGTTGCCCCAAATCGCCTCAAGATTGCCTCTCTCGCGTTCTCTCGTCGGAAGTGTAAGAAATAAGGAGAAATGACGAAGAACACTACTCACCATTCTTATATACTGGGTCTAATTAGCGTGCGCTAATCCCTTATGATTAGCGTGCGCTAGCGGGGCTACCTAGTAGTCCAGTAGCTTCTGACCCGAGTCGTTAACATGCGCTACCACATCATTAACGTGCACTAGCTGTTACCATGCCGAAATTCCAAACTCACTGCCCAGCTCATTAGCGTGCGCTACTGGCGATGCTAGCGCACGCTACTCGATAGGATAGTGTGCGTTAGTTATCGCCTAACATGCGTTAACTGCTCGTCCAGAGAACAGAAACATTTACTGTATCTGCGGCACCCAATTCGTTAGCGTGCGCTTTTGGCGATACTAGCGCGCGTTACTCAACACAAATAGCGTGCGTTAGCTAGCGCCTAGCATACGCTAACTGCTCGCCCAGAGAATAGATACGAGCTACTGCCACTGCTGTACTTGAACCATTAGCGTGTGCTAAAGGCGATACTAGCATGTGCCATTCAACAATATTAGCGTGCGTTAGCTATTTCCTAGCGTGCGCTAACTGCTCCTCTCAGCAATATAATTTTCAAAGTCCGATCACATGAACATGCTTTGAAAGATACGAAAGTCTAAAACTGATAACATCTCAATAAGAGCTTGCAACGAGCGACAAAAGTGAATGAACATCAAAGACAAAATATTCATGAAAAATTACGGGTATTACAGTCTCCCCCTTTAAAAAGAAGTTTCGTTCCGAAACTTAGGAAATAAAAAGTTCGGGGTATCCCGATCGCATCTTCTCTTCCGTCTCCTAAGTCGCTTCCTCGGCCCCATGTCTCGACCATTACACTTTAACAAATGGAATGGTTTTGTGCCGAAGATGTTTCTCACGACGTTCAAGAATCTTCACTGGTCTCTCTTCAAAAGTGATATCCTCGGCTACATTGATCTCACCATAGTCGATAATATGACTTGTATCCGGCACGTACTTCCTCAACTGAGAAATATGAAAAACACTATGGACGTGACTCAAAGCGGGAGGCAACGCCAAACGATAAGCTAAATCTCCAACCCTGTCCAAAATCTCAAAAGGTCTGATATACCTTGGACTAAGTTCCCATTTCTTCTTGAAACGGAAGACTCCCTTTGTCGGCGACACCTTGAGTAGAACATGGTCTCCCACTTCAAATTCCAAGGGTCGATGGTGAACATCAGCGTAAGACTTCTGCCTACTCTGGGTAGTAAATAACCGATATAAAATGATAGAAATCTTCTCCTTAGTTTCCATCAACATATCCGGTTCCTCCCCACTAATTCTGAAGCTTCATCCCAACATAATGGCGATCTACACTGCCTGCCATAAAGTGCTTTGAATGGTGTCGCTTTGATCGAAGCGTGCCAACTATTATTGTAGGAAAATTTGACCAACGGCAAATAAAGTTTCCAATCACTACTCCAATCTAGGGCACAAGCCCGCAACATATCCTCTAACATCTGGATCGTCTGCTCAGTCACCATCTGACTGAGGATGAAAAGACGTACTCAATTTCAACTCGGTGCCCAAGGCCTGATGGATTGCTTGCCAGAATTGTGACACGAAATAGCCATCTCGATCAGAAACAATAGTTTTAGGGGCACCATGCAATCTCACAATCTCAGCTATAAAAGTTCGAGCCAATCTCTCCTGTCCCCAAGTATCCTGAATACCTAGGAAGTGTGTAGACTTAGTTAACCTATCGAAGATTACCCAAATCATATTTATTCCGGCTCTAGTTCTCGGCATACCAGTGATGAAATCCATAGATATGTCTTCCCACTTCCACTCAGGAATGGGAAGCGGCTTCAACAACCCCGTTGGTCATTGATGCTCAATCTTGACTTGTTGACACGTCAAACATCGTAATACGAACTCTGTGATGTCTTTCTTCATGTTATTCCACCAAAAATTTCGCTTCAAGTCCTTGTACATCTTATTCGTTTCGGGGTGGATTGAGTAAGGCGTAGCATGGGCTTCTCTAAGAATTCTTTGTCTCAACTCTAGATTATTCGAAACACAAAGCCTGTCCTGAAATCTCAAAATACTATCCTCATGGACCATAAAACCAGGGGCTTTTCCTTTACTTACATCTCCCTTCAGTTGAGAGATCATAGGGTCACTCCGCTGTTTCCCTTTGATGTCATCAACCAAGGACGAAGTAATTTCGAGGGTACACAACTGTCCTTGCACTCTTTGAATCCAAACTTCTATACCTTGCTCGATCAAGTCCTGACGAATCTTCGTCTGGGGTGTAAGAAAGCATCTAAAATGATGCTGGTTTCCAACTCAAAGCGTCCACGATGACATTGGACTTTCTCGGATGATAAAGAATTTCCAAATTATATTCCTTAATCAATTCCAACCAACGTCGTTGCCTCATATTCAACTCTTTCTGACTGAAAATGTATTTCAAACTCTTGTGATCGGTATAAATCCGAAACGAAGAGCCATACAAATAATGCTGCCAAATCTTAAGTGCGAAAACAATGGTGGCTAATTCCAAATCATGATTGAGGATTGCTAACTGATGAATTATGAATGAATGATTCTTATTGCCAGAAATTATACCATGGCGTTAGAAATCTTACAGTTCTCGGTCTGATTGGCTCGGCATTTGCACAGGTCACACGTGACGCGAAAGTCCAATGATACTGGTCCGATGACGATGATTTCAAATGAGACATGACTCGGAAGGTAGTATTCAAAACCACGCTCCGATACCAACTCTGTAACACCCCAAACTAGGCGGATATTACAGTGCCGTGGACCCCCGACTGGGACCCACCACGCGAATGAAAACTGATGAATTAAATAATATAATTGTAGTACCGAACCACATTATATTACCAAATACTCCGATGAGGAGCTTAAGTACAAAACACCAGGACAATACAGAATACTAGTATATTTTATATGGAGATAAAATACACCACCCTGATTTAATTAACATGTCAAACGGAATTTACAAATGAGAAATACAAATGATGTAAATGATCAAATGATCAATAACAGAATGACTGGGCCCCCTACTAGTATCATCGGGACTCTTCGCCGAAATGATCTTCCGTGCCTTTGCCTTGCCGTGACACGAAACAAAATCCCCAACGGGTCCGCCATACGTAACAACAATCCTCAAGGGTTGAAAATACACAATCATGATATATCTGAAATTATGAAATATCCTTAATTATGAATTACGCTGAAGAGGAGTATCATAGTACGCCCGTAATGTTCTGTGCAAGTGTACAAGACGAATGACCGGACACACCCGTCCTTGTACCTAATTAGTCTCACAGAGTTAAGCTTTACCGTGTGCACGGTCCAATGTATCGGTGAACCCAATACATGACCATCGTGTGCCCGACTAAAAATTCCACACAGCCACACCCGGCCACGCAATATGAACCCAGAAGGTCATAAGAACGAGAATGACCACAATGAATATCAATGAATAATAATTCGACAAGGCCAAGATGACTCACCAAGATGAAAATAATAGTGATGTGATTGATAACCCAATGAAATGATTTGGAACCGTCGTTCCTCGTGAATGAAATGATTATTCGACAATTACAAGTCTCAATATGATTAATACCATGATGAATGAGTTATGATTATGAATAATCAACAACAAAAGGAATGAATATCCTTTTAACCGAGTAAGAATTAACTTACACAACAGCGATAAAGAATGTCCGTCCACGAACAACGTCCTAAATGAAATGTCGGTCGCTCGAACAACCTTGAATAACACAATTACCAATAATTCGATCATTACACGAATCAAATACGATCATAACCGGCTCAAACGTCGATACAACAATATCCAAACTCGAATATATCGAAACCAACTCCAAGATGAGTATTTCAAACCATCAAAACACTTTCAATGATATCAATAATCCCATAGGAATCCAATATTCAAGATTACAACAACATCAATCGGAAAATCCCCAATTAACCGAAGTCAACCCCCAAGGGTTCTTGAAATAATCCCCAAAATAGACATTAAATCCGTAGGAATACATTTATCCAAGGTAGATAATCCATATCTAACATATTCCAACAATAATCCAAGCTTACACGAAGAAATCGGAAGGAAAAACCCAAAAATCCGAAATTCTAGATCCAAGAGATTAATACCTTAGATTTGATGTTTGAAGGTGATGAAATGATGATTACTCCGAATTATACGCTAGAAGATGATGATTGATGATTACACCTCGAAGAATACTCTCCAAAACGCTCAAAATCGCCCGGAACCGAAGAGAGGAAGTGAAGAAATGACAAATGCCGAAATCTGGGCTAACTTTCTAATTTATAGTGATTCCAGTTTAGCGCGCGCTAGCCCCCTATGCTTAGCGTGCGCTAACGGGTGTTTGGGGTAGTCCAGTACCCACTGTCCGACAATGGTAGCGCGCATTACGTACCTTTGGTAGCGTGCGCTACGGGTGTACAATTGGCGTGCGCTAACCCCAAATGTTAGCGTGCGCTAACGAATTATCTGATGCCCAGTACTGGAGTCCAGAAACCTTCTGTCCTCTGATCTGATTTCGGTAGCGTGCGCTACAATCAATATTTAGCGTGCGCTACAATATCGATTAAACGCTAAAAACCACTCATAGCGTGCGCTATGAATTAATCTGATGCAGTCCAGTAGCCACTGGACTCAACCTGATTCGACCTTAGCGCGCGCTATACCGACTGCATAGCGTGCGCTACTCCGGCCTACTAGCGCGCGCTACTTACCATTCGTAGCGTGCGTTACTTATAACTCACCTGCAGTCCAGTGCCTTCTGGACTGCAGCCCGGACAACATTAGTGTGCGCTAATGATGAGTGGTAGCGTACGCTACCTGTACTCAATTAGCGTGCGCTAAAGAGAGTACGTAGCGTGCGCTACTCCTCACACACAGTCCACCATGAAGATGACAAAGATGATACGCTCGGCCCGACTATCCAACCGGGTTGAATGATGAAATAACACTGATACGCGATACCAATAAACTCCGAACGGTGAATACAATGAATGAAATAAACGATGAATGATCATTAATGAGTGAAAATTACTGAGTGACAATTACTGAATGATAAATACTGAACGATAATGACTGAATTACAACTGGGTATTACATACACCCCCCCTTAAAAGAGTTTCGTCCCCGAAACTAAGGGTCAAACAATTCGGGATAACTCTCCCGCATACTATCCTCGGTTTCCCAAGTAGCCTCTTCGACTGTGTGTCTAGACCACTGAATTTTAACCAAATGAATCGTCTTATTCCTCAACTGTTTGATTCGCCGCTCTAAAACTCGTATAGGATGCTCCTCATATGAATGATCATCGGCGATCTCGATTTCGTCGAACTGAAGTATGTGACTCGGGTCGGCAACATACTTTCGCAACTGGTAGACGTGAAACACATTATGAATTCGGCTCAATGCCGGAGGTAAAGCCAATCGATAAGCTAACTCGCTTACTCGATCCAAAATCTCAAACGGTCCAATGAATCTCGGAATCAACTTTCCCCTCTTCCCAAAACGGAAGATACCACGACTCGGGGATACCTTGACCAACACGTGGTCACCTGTCTCAAACTCTAATGGTCGATTTACGGTTATCTCGCATATGATTTCGCCAACTCGAGTCACAATAAACGACTTCTGATCAAAGCTACCTTCTCACGGGCGGCTATAAGCATATCGGGCTCGGTGCCGATTGATTCTGATAAGTCGTCCCAACACAACGGAGATCGACAACGACGACCATACAAGGCCTCTTAAGGTGCCATCTTGATCGAAGCATGCCAATTATTATTATACGTGAACTCGATCAATGGTAGTTGGGCTTCCCAATCGTCTTTCCAATCGAGGACGCATGCCCTCAACATGTCCTCTAATGTGTGAATAGTCCTCTCTGATTGCCCGTCGGACTGAGGATGAAAGGCGGTACTGAGATTAAGCTGAGTTCCCATAGCACGATGAACTGACTTCCAAAAATGAGACACAAACCGTCCGTCACGATCGGAAACGATACTTTTAGGAGTACCGTGTAGTCTCACTATATCTTTGATGAACAGCTCGGCAAGTCTCTCGGGACCCCAAGTATCCTTAATCTCAAGAAAATGAGCTGATTTAGTTAAGCGGTCCACAATCACCCAGATCGTATTCATACCACGACGACTCATCGGCAAACTCGTGATGAAATCCATAGAAATGTCTTCCCACTTCCACTCTGTAATAGGGAGAGGTTTCAGCATACCCGCCGGTCGCTGATGTTCAATCTTAACTTGTTGACAGGTTAAGCATCTCGAAACAAATTCCGCGACTTCTCGCTTCATATTACTCCACCAGTAATTTTGTTTCAAGTTTTTATACATCTTGCTAGACCCCGGATGAACAGAATAAGGGGTAGCATGAGCTTCTCTCAAAATCGAGTTTTTCAACTCGTCATTCGCCGGTACGCACAACCGATTCTTAAATCTCAAAAGTCCATCCTCGTGGACCACGAATCCATGGGCTTTCCCCTGAGCCACATCCTCACGAATGCGCGACAATGATGGGTCCGAACCATGATTCTCTTTGATTGCCTCCTCAAGTGACGATGAGATCTCCAACATACAAAGCTGTCCCTGAATTCGCTGAAGCCAGACCTCGATCTCGGGTCTAAGGAATTCCTGCTGAAGCTCTTTCTGAACCGTTAAACGAGCAAGCATCTGCTCTTGAACGGACTTACGACTCAAGGCGTCGGCGACAACGTTCACCTTGCCCGGGTGGTAAAGGATCTCGACATCATAATCTTTTATTAGTTCCAACCACCGCCTCTGTCGCATATTTAACTCCTTCTGAGTAAATATATACTTCAAACTTTTGTGATCGGTGAAAATCTGACAGGTGACGCCATAAAGGTAATGACGCCAGATTTTCAAAGCGAACACCACGGCTGCTAGCTCCAGGTCGTGGGTCGGATAATTAACCTTGTAAGGTCTCAATTGCCGTGAAGCATAGGCAATAACCTTTCCATTCTGCATGAGCACACATCCGAGACCCTGTCCGGACGCATCACTATAAACCACAAATCCTTCCATCCCCTGCGGCAATGAAAGTACAGGTGCTGACATTAACCGGATCTTGAGTTCCTCAAAACTCCGTTGACACGCGTCGGACCACGTGTATTTCTTATCCTTTCGCAAAAGGTTCGTCAAAGGTTGAGCGATTATAGAAAATCCCTCCACAAATCGCCGATAATAACCTGCTAATCCGAGGAAACTTCGGATTTCCCTAACATTCTTCGGAGGTAGCCAATATCGAATAGCCTCCGTCTTCTGAGGATCGACCCGAACTCCGTCTGATGAAATTACATGTCCGAGAAACGTCACTTCGGACATCCAGAACTCACATTTGGAAAACTTCCCATAAAGTTGTTCTCGTCTCAACACGTCGAGCACTTGATGAAGGTGAAACTCGTGTTCCTCCCGATCACGAGAATAAATCAAAATATCATCGATGAAGACAACAACAAACTGATCTAAAAATTCGATGAAAACCCGATTCATTAACTCCATGAATACCGCAGGTGCATTAGTCAATCCAAACGGCATAACCACAAACTCATAATGACCATAGCGTGTTCGAAACGCCGTCCTCGCGATATCGAACTCTCGAATCCGTAACTGATGATATCCAGATCTTAAGTCGATCTTGGAAAATACTGAAGCTCCCTGGAGTTGATCTAAGAGATCATCAATACGGGGTAAGGGATACTTATTCTTGATTGTCACCCTATTCAACTCCCGATAATCAATACACAAGCGAAAAGAACCATCCTTCTTCTTGACAAATAACACTGGTGCTCCCCACGGGGACGCACTCGGTCGAATATAACCCTTCTCGAACAACTCCTCAAGTTGGTTCTTTAATTCCTGCATTTCGGTCGGGGCCATCCGGTATGGTGCCTTTGATATCGGGGACGTACCAGGCTCCAACTCAATCGTGAATTCCACATCCCTTTGTGGAGGCAAACCAGGTAACTCGTCTGGAAAAACATTGGCATATTCCCTCACTACCGGAATGTCTGTCAACATTACTGATAATTTCTCGGTTTTGGTCATATAGCACCAATAACCAACACACCCCTGATTAAGTAATCTCACTGCTTTCATCAAATTAATGACCTTACCAGAACAGCCGGGATTACCTCCCTGAAACACACATTCAACCCCATCGTCTGAAATGATAGCGATCATACGCTTACGGACACTAATGATGGCATCATGACGATCCATCCAATCAATACCCAAGATGACGTCGTCTCTCGGCAAATCTACTACGATCAAGTCCGCTGGCCATGCACGACCATGAAGCTGAATCAGACAATTCTGAATCTCACGATTTCCGATAATTTGTCTACCATCAGGTAGACCAATGACATAAGGCTCACAACTAGTAGCACTACCCAGACGTAGTCTACTCAAACATGACTCGGAAATGAATGAATGCAATGCACTAGTATCAAAAAGGGTACACACAGGTTGAGATAGAATATCGAGTGTACTTGAGATCATTCGGTCCTCTGGATCATCGGTATTCTTCATCTCATAAATCCGGGGCTTGCTAGTTCCTGACCGACGCCTGCCTCGTCTGGCTATAAGCTCCACCTTCGCCGCTCCCGCTGCTTTAAACGACGCCGATTGAGTGGCTCGATTCTCGAACGGCTGATCGCTTAGGGGCCTGAGATGACGCTCGAGTAGGTTTGGAGTCCCTACGGCAAAAACGGGCCTTATGCCCAGCAATCCCACAGTTATGACACGTGATAGTCTGCCTCGGGCATTTGGTGCTGACGTGACCCGGTTCTCCACAATTAAAACAGGTGATGGCCGAACTGGCCGCTCGTGACTGGGATTCCGCGGGTTTAGACGTCACAGGAGGTCGCTCAGAAAAAGCAGAGCCTGCACGAGGTTTCTTGAAGGTTGTCTGACCGCCTTCAGACTGATTACGATTCTTTGATTTCTTGCTAGCAGACGAAGGTTGCTGCTTAGCAATTTCCTTAGCTGTAAGCTCATAGGTAAGAGCTTTCTCAATGAATTCGGCCAACGTGGTGCAATTATGATTAAGTAACTGTAGTCTCATACGGGGTTTCAGCCTCTTGCTGAAATACTTAATCTTATCTGCCTCGGAATGAATGATAGATGAGGCGAATGGAAGAAGTTCCTGAAATTTCTCGGCAATGGCGAGAACATCCTCGTCTGCTGAGGGATCGGGTGTGAGTAATTCTGACAGCTTGGCCTCTTTGAGTGGGGCCGGATAATACCTATCCATCATGAGAGTCTTGAACTGATCCCAAATACATGATCCTTCGGTGGGTTTCAACGATAACCACCAAGAATGAGCGCTCTTACCCAGGTAGTAAGCCGCAACTGAAACTTTATGTCCTTCGGGACACTCTACCATCGCAAATAACTTCTCAAAATGTTTGAGCCAATGAACAATATCCGACGGCTCAGACGAGCCCTCAAAAGTAGGTGGTCGCTGGTGAGAGATATCGCCAATGATACTGTTTACACCCCTCTCTTGCCTCTGAGGTGGCGGCGGAGGAGCCTATTGATTTTGATTTACTGAGTTGTGCATCATCTTCATAAGTTGTGCCATCTGCGTCATTTGGGCCATCATGCCCTGCATAAAAGCGAGTGGGTCAACCCGAACACCTTCTGACTGAGCTGTGTCCCGGGTACGACTCCCCGATAGTGAATGATCGCGTCCAGGTGAATGAGTGGCAGCGTCGCTGCTCGATGAATTAGCATTATTTTTCGCGTTTGCACGTGTATTCACACGAGCTCTCGGGATTCGGCCCACTCCACGACCTCGTCCTCCACGTCCTCTTCTTGCCCTCTACATACTGAAGTAGGAAAGTCACATGATGATTATATTTCCCGCATGAATATCACGTTATGATTATGACATGAGATGATGAAAATGAGCATATACGCTCTAACACAGTGATTACATGAATGATTAACTGAGGTGACATGATTATCTGATGAAATTATTGAAATGGTTATCTTGAACAAATTAACAAGATTAATGATATGATCTTCCTGATCAACAACTGAGTAATGAAATGAATTGAGTGATTAATGCGTTAACATGACCGTCCTGGTCAAAATGAAAATGATGATTGAGGATTGCTAACTGATGAATTATGAATGAATGATTCTTATTGCCAGAAATTATACCATGGCGTTAGAAATCTTACGGCTTCTGCCTCGATTGGCTCGGCATTTGCACAGGTCACACGTGACGCGAAAGTACAATGATACTAGTCCGATGACGATGATTTCAAATAAGACATGACTCGGAAGGTAGTATTCAAAACCACGCTCCGATACCAACTCTGTAACACCCCAAACTAGGCGGATATTACAGTGCCGTGGACCCCCGACTGGGACCCACCAGGTGAATGAAAACTGATGAATTAAATAATATAATTGTAGTACCGAACCACATTATATTACCAAATACTCCGATGAGGAGCTTAAGTACAAAACACCAGGACAATACAGAATACTAGTATATTTTATATGGAGATAAAATACACCACCCTGAATAAATAAACATTTCAAACGGAATTTGCAGCGGAAAAATACAAATGACAGAAATGACTGAATAACAGGAATGACTGGGGCCCCCTACTAGTATCACTGGGACACTTCGCCGTCGACATGATCTTCCCGTGCCTTTGCCTTGCCGTGACCTAAAAACAAAATCCCCCAACGGGGTCAGTTACACAGAACAACAATCCTCAAGGGTTGAAAATACACAAGCATGATATATCTGAAATTATGAAATATCCTTAATTATGAATTACGCTGAAGAGGAGTATCATAGTACGCCCGTAATGTTCTGTGCAAGTGTACAAGACGAATGACCGGACACACCCGTCCTTGTACTTAATTAGTCTCACGGAGTTAAGCTTTACCGTGTGCACGGTCCAATGTATCGGTGAACCCAATACATGACCATCGTGTGCCCGACTAAAAATTCCACACAGCCACACCCAGTCACGCAATATGAACCCAGAAGGTCATAAGAACGAGAATGACCACAATGAATATCAATGAATAATAATTCGACAAGGCCTAGATGACTCACCAAGATGAAAATAATAGTGACGTGATTGATAACCCAATGAAATGATTTGGAACCGTCGTTCCTCGTGAATGAAATGATTATTCGACAATTACAAGTCTCAATATGATTAATACCATGATGAATGAGTTATGATTATGAATAATCAACAACAAAAGGAATGAATATCCTTTTAACCGAGTAAGAATTAACTTACACAACACCGATAAAGAATGTCTGTCCACGAACAACATCCTAAATGAAATGTCGGTCGCTCGAACAACCTTGAATAACACAATTACCAATAATTCGATCATTACACGAATCAAATACGATCATAACCGGCTCAAACGTCGATACAACAATATCCAAACTCGAATATATCGAAACCAACTCCAAGATGAGTATTTCAAACCATCAAAACACTTTCAATGATATCAATAATCCCATAGGAATCCAATATTCAAGATTACAACAACATCAATCGGAAAATCCCCAATTAACCGAAGTCAACCCCCAAGGGTTCTTGAAATAATCCCCAAAATAGCCATTAAATCCGTAGGAATACATTTATCCAAGGTAGATAATCCATATCTAACATATTCCAACAATAATCCAAGCTTACACGAAGAAATCGGAAGGAAAAACCCAAAAATCCGAAATTCTAGATCCAAGAGATTAATACCTTAGATTTGATGTTTGAAGGTGATAAAATGATGATTACTCCGAATTATACGCTAGAAGATGATGATTGATGATTACACCTCGAAGAATACTCTCCAAAACGCTCAAAATCGCCCGGAACCGAAGAGAGGAAGTGAAGAAATGACAAATGCCGAAATCTGGGCTAACTGTCTAATTTATAGTGATTCCAGTTTAGCGCGCGCTAGCCCCCTATGCTTAGCGTGCGCTAACGGGTGTTTGGGGTAGTCCAGTACCCACTGTCCGACAATGGTAGCGCGCATTACGTACCTTTGGTAGCATGCGCTACGGGTGTACAATTGGCGTGCGCTAACCCCAAATGTTAGCGTGCGCTAACGAATTATCTGATGCCCAGTACTGGAGTCCAGAAACCTTCTGTCCTCTGATCTGATTTCGGTAGCGTGCGCTACAATCAATATTTAGCGTGCGCTACAATATCGATTGCGTACGCTAAAAACCACTCATAGCGTGCGCTATGAATTAATCTGATGCAGTCCAGTAGCCACTGGACTCAACCTGATTCGACCTTAGCGCGCGCTATACCGACTGCATAGCGTGCGCTACTCCGGCCTACTAGCGCGCGCTACTTACCATTCGTAGCGTGCGTTACTTATAACTCACCTGCAGTCCAGTGCCTTCTGGACTGCAGCCCGGACAACATTAGCGTGCGCTAATGATGAGTGGTAGCGTACGCTACCTGTACTCAATTAGCGTGCACTAAAGAGAGTACGTAGCGTGCGCTACTCCTCACACACAGTCCACCATGAAGATGACAAAGATGATACGCTCGGCCCGACTATCCAACCGGGTTGAATGATGAAATAACACTGATACGCGATACCAATAAACTCCGAACGGTGAATACAATGAATGAAATAAACGATGAATGATCATTAATGAGTGAAAATTACTGAGTGACAATTACTGAATGATAAATACTGAACGATAATGACTGAATTACAACTGGGTATTACATACACCCCCCTTAAAAGAGTTTCGTCCCCGAAACTAAGGGTCAAACAATTCGGGATAACTCTCCCGCATACTATCCTCGGTTTCCCAAGTAGCCTCTTCGACTGTGTGTCTAGACCACTGAATTTTAACCAAATGAATCGTCTTATTCCTCAACTGTTTGATTCGCCGCTCTAAAACTCGTATATGATGCTCCTCATATGAATGATCATCGGCGATCTCGATTTCGTCGAACTGAAGTATGTGACTCGGGTCGGCAACATACTTTCGCAACTGGGAGACGTGAAACACATTATGAATTCGGCTCAATGCCGGAGGTAAAGCCAATCGATAAGCTAACTCGCTTACTCGATCCAAAATCTCAAACGGTCCAATGAATCTCGGACTCAACTTTCCCCTCTTCCCAAAACGGAAGATACCACGACTCGGGGATACCTTGACCAACACGTGGTCACCTGTCTCAAACTCTAATGGTCGACGACGGTTATCTGCATATGATTTATGTCAACTCTGAGTTGTCAATAAACGACTTCTGATCAAAGCTACCTTCTCACGGGCGGCTATAAGCATATCGGGCTCGGTGCCGATTGATTCTGATAAGTCGTCCCAACACAACGGATATCGACAACGACGACCATACAAGGCCTCTTAAGGTGCCATCTTGATCGAAGCATGCCAATTATTATTATACGTGAACTCGATCAATGGTAGTTGGGCTTCCCAATCGTCTTTCCAATCGAGGACGCATGCCCTCAACATGTCCTCTAATGTGTGAATAGTCCTCTCTGATTGCCCGTCGGACTGAGGATGAAAGGCGGTACTGAGATTAAGCTGAGTTCCCATAGCACGATGAACTGACTTCCAAAAATGAGACACAAACCGTCCGTCACGATCGGAAACGATACTTTTAGGAGTACCGTGTAGTCTCACTATCTCTTTGATGAACAGCTGGGCAAGTCTCTCGGGACCCCAAGTATCCTTAATCTCAAGAAAATGAGCTGATTTAGTTAAGCGGTCCACAATCACCCAGATCGTATTCATACCACGACGACTCATCGGCAAACTCGTGATGAAATCCATAGAAATGTCTTCCCACTTCCACTCTGTAATAGGGAGAGGTTTCAGCATACCCGCCGGTCGCTGATGTTCAATCTTAACTTGTTGACAGGTTAAGCATCTCGAAACAAATTCCGCGACTTCTCGCTTCATATTACTCCACCAGTAATTTTGTTTCAAGTTTTTATACATCTTGCTAGACCCCGGATGAACAGAATAAGGGGTAGCATGAGCTTCTCTCAAAATCGAGTTTTTCAACTCGTCATTCGCCGGTACGCACAACCGATTCTTAAATCTCAAAAGTCCATCCTCGTGGACCACGAATCCATGGGCTTTCCCCTGAGCCACATCCTCACGGATGCGCGACAATGATGGGTCCGAACCATGATTCTCTTTGATTGCCTCCTCAAGTGACGATGAGATCTCCAACATACAAAGCTGTCCCTGAATTCGCTGAAGCCAGACCTCGATCTCGGGTCTAAGGAATTCCTGCTGAAGCTCTTTCTGAACCGTTAAACGAGCAAGCATCTACTCCTGAACGGACTTACGACTCAAGGCGTCGGCGACAACGTTCACCTTGCCCGGGTGGTAAAGGATCTCGACATCATAATCTTTTATTAGTTCCAACCACCGCCTCTGTCGCATATTTAACTCCTTCTGAGTAAATATATACTTCAAACTTTTGTGATCGGTGAAAATCTGACAGGTGACGCCATAAAGGTAATGACGCCAGATTTTCAAAGCGAACACCACGGATGCTAGCTCCAGGTCGTGGGTCGGATAATTAACCTCGTAAGGTCTCAATTGCCGTGAAGCATAGGCAATAACCTTTCCATTCTGCATGAGCACACATCCGAGACCCTGTCCGGACGCATCACTATAAACCACAAATCCTTCCGTCCCCTGCGGCAATGAAAGTACAGGTGCTGACATTAACCGGATCTTGAGTTCCTCAAAACTCCGTTGACACGCGTCGGACCACATGTATTTCTTATCCTTTCGCAAAAGGTTCGTCAAAGGTTGAGCGATTCTAGAAAATCCCTCCACAAATCGCCGATAATAACCTGCTAATCCGAGGAAACTTCGGATTTCCTTAACATTCTTCGGAGGTAGCCAATATCGAATAGCCTCCGTCTTCTGAGGATCGACCCGAACTCCGTCTGATGAAATTACATGTCCGAGAAATGTCACTTCGGACATCCAGAACTCACATTTGGAAAACTTCCCATAAAGTTGTTCTCGTCTCAACACGTCGAGCACTTGATGAAGGTGAAACTCGTGTTCCTCCCGATCACGAGAATAAATCAAAATATCATCGATGAAGACAACAACAAACTGATCTAAAAATTCGATGAAAACCCGATTCATTAACTCCATGAATACCGCAGGTGCATTAGTCAATCCAAACGGCATAACCACAAACTCATAATGACCATAGCGTGTTCGAAACGCCATCCTCGCGATATCGAACTCTCGAATCCGTGAATCGATGATATCCGGATCTTAAGTCGATCTTGGAAAATACTGAAGCTCCCTGTAGTTGATCTAAGAGATCATCAATACGGGGTAAGGGATACTTATTCTTGATTGTCACCCTATTCAACTCCCGATAATCAATACACAAGCGAAAAGAACCATCCTTCTTCTTGACAAATAACACCGGTGCTCCCACGGGGACGCACTCGGTCGAATATAACCCTTCTCGAACAACTCCTCAAGTTGGTTCTTTAATTCCTGCATTTCGGTCGGGGCCATCCAGACGGTGCCTTTGATATCGGGGACGTACTGTGCTCCAACTCAATCGTGAATTCCACATCCCTTTGTGGAGGCAAACCTGTAACTCGTCTAGAAAAACATCGGCATATTCCCTCACTACCGGAATGTCTGTCAACATTACGATGATTTCTCGGTTTTGGTCATACAAAGACCAATAACCAACACACCCCCGATTAAGTAATCTCACCGCTTTCATCAAATTAATGACCTTACTGTAACAGTAGGGATTACCTCCCTGAAACACACATTCAACCCCATCGTCTGAAATGATAGAGATCATACGCTTACGGACACTAATGATGGCATCATGACGATCCATCCAATCAATACCCAAGATGACGTCGTCTCTCGGCAAATCTACTACGATCAAGTCCGCTGGCCATGCACGACCATGAAGCTGAATCAGACAATTCTGAATCTCACGATTTCCGATAATTTGTCTACCATAAGGTAGACTAATGACATAAGGCTCACAACTAGTAGCACTACCCAGACGTAGTCTACTCAAACATGACTCGGAAATGAATGAATGCGATGCACCAGTATCAAAAAGGGTACACACAGGTTGAGATAGAATATCGAGTGTACTTGAGATCATTCGGTCCTCTGGATCATCGGTATTCTTCATCTCATAAATCCGGGGCTTGCTAGTCCCGGCTGTAATATCCGCAATTTTCGATTTTCGGTAAATTTCTTTTTTTTGGTCGGAGTCCGTTTTGACGACTCGCTCATGACCGTTTCGTCATTCTGAGAATGATTAATTCTACACTTTTTGACATCCGAGTTCGTTTCGGTGTCGTTTCGTTGAGTTCTGTGCTTTTTAGCGACTTTTCCGCACTTGAGTTCGATTCTTGCGAATCTCGTCCGAAACTGTTGTTTCAAGTTTCCCGCAAGTCCGTTTAACTTTTTTAGACGTGTTGTGAACTTCGGTTTGGTTATTCGATCACGTATCGTGATTTCCGGGCGTTTTGGGCCATTTTGTAATTTCTTGAAAGTTACGGGTATCCGTATCTGTAATTGTTGTATCGACTCGTTTCTTCGTCGCGTATGACTAATTATGGTATTACGCTTTCATTTCGAGTCGTTTATGTTGTCCGCAAACTTTTCGTCGTGTTCGTTCCGTACGTTTTCGGAAATCGGGTCGTCGAGCCACAGCGGTGGCGGGATCGCCGACGGCATGGACGGGCCGGACGATTGCAGGCACCGCCGGACGGTGCGGCAGAACCGGCGAGCGCACGCTTACGGCCGGAAAGCGCCGCGCTAACCGGCAAGTGTAGCGACGCCGCCGGTGGCCTAGCGACGCTTATCGGCCCGGGCAGCGGGGTTTCGAGGTTCTCGACTCGGCCAGATCGGCAGTAGCGCACGCTACGCCGAGCGTAGCGCGCTTCTAGTCGGCAGCGTAGCGCACGCCGTCGGCCGGCTAGCGACGTTACTGGCCGGGCCGGTCAGCTGGCTATCGATGTGCCAAGCCAAGCGCAGTATCCGGCCGTAGCGCACGCTAGCGGGAGTCGGGTCGGCTGTTCGGCCGGCAGGTTGGTCGGTGATGCCGGTGTTGTGGGCCCTGGCCGAGGGTACTCGGCCGATACCGCCGATAGCGCACGCTAGTCCGGAAGGCTAGCGCACGCAAGGCCGGCCCAGTATAAATATGGCTGGCAATCACATTTCACTTCGTTTTCATTTCCTTCCTTCTCCATCCGCGAGTGGCGATTCATGGGCGACGAAGCCATGTTGTTTAACAACAAATCCATGAAGTCCTTGGGTTCATAACATCAATCGATCGTCCTTTATCAACCTTTGATCCAGAGAATCAAGGTAATCTTCCTTAGAACCCTAATTTCGTGAATTTGGGGATTTTTGCATTTTCGTCCGATTCGTTCCGTGTTGTTGATTAATTCATGATGGGTATGATTAATATTGATAGTATTATTGTGTTTAACATCATTTAATCCATTGTTCTTCGTCGAATCGAAGTATATTTCTTGATTTCCTTCGAATTGACTTTTTGGGGGATTTGTCCCCGATCTCGTTTTTCATCCGTTTTCGATGGATCGATTATGGTTAAATGATGTTGTTAAACATATTCTATGGATTGTATATCCATATTTCAACTTGGAATTCCGTTTTCGGGTTTTGACGGAACGAATCGTGTTCTTGGCCGTTTTGGGAAAAATCCGTGAACTTTCGTCATTCGTTCTTTGAATTCAACGGCTTTGAGTCGTGTTATGGAATTCATTTCATTGTTATTATTTGTCCTTCGTAGTTTATGAACGTGAGTTGGCGTTCGGTGGAGTCGGCGGGTTCGTAGTCGGTTCGGGCCAACCTACTCCGGTCGATTCTCCGCGTTGTTCTTATTCGAGGCAAGTACCTTGCCCATACTTTTCTCGTTTTAGGGATATGATGATCGGTGGTCGACTTAATGTGTTTGTTTGGTTATTTGAAATGAAGTTTCAAAGGATTTCGGTTTGGCCTCGTTAAAGGCTTTCTTTCAAAACGAGTGTGATTTGTGAACGGTGTTTTGAGAATTGATTATGATTTGATTGTTTTGAGCGTTGAAGGATTTTGTGATGATACTCCTATTGTTTAAGTTATGGAATCTTATTCCGTATTTAATCCTGTTATTGTATTTTTGAAGAGTTTGGTAATGGTGTCGAGTTAATGGCCATCTCTAGTGAGTATTCTTAATGAACTTACATTCTTAGCATGTTAGTATTGCATGAGTAACGTGTGTGTGTGTATGCTCACTGCGGGTTAGATCCGACGGGGTCTCGGTAGGGTTCCACGAAGCCGTGGGACCGCGAGCTTGCTTTTAACCACCGTGGGTTAGATCCGACGGGGTCTCGGCAGGATCCACGAAGCCGTGGGTCCGCGGTTAATTGTGGTGCATTTTTACAAATGTGGTTTGATCATTGGCATTTAGGAAATGAGTACTTTTGAACGGTTTTCATTTGCATGCATGGACTAAATGTGTAAGAGGTAAGTTGTTCGTTTGGCCTACTTGGCTAGGATGGCTCTAGAGTATTTTGTTGTTTGTTTTAAATCCTTTATTTGTGGATTTTGATGTTGGGATACGAACCTTGTGGTCGTTCTTGTGTACTGTGAGTTGATGAGTTTTGGGGCTAAAATCCCAATGGTTTTGTAAAGGTCATTTGACGGGTTTGGGGCTAAAATCCCAACGGTTTGATAAAAGTTATTTTACGGAAAGTAAACTTTGGGGCGATGACCCCTTTTGTCTTGTGGATTGTGAAAAGTAGGATTTGATAATCCTAAATTGTTTTCTATTAAAACTCTCGATGGCATTCTAAACCGTTTTATAAATTATTTCCATTGATTTATGATATTTCGATTTTGAAAGGTTTTCTCAAATTCTTGCCTCGGGAAGTACTCTTCGTTTTGTTTGGATCTTTGAGGATTCCTGGTTATTGTTATTCGTGGAATGTGAATTGTATGGCTCGTATTTGCACTTTGTTCTTGCACTAGCAAAACAGTGGAGTTTTGCTAACCCCGAGTATTCGGGGGTGGATGTCTGTTTTGCATTCGTGTTTTGGAGCATAACACGAGTCGGCACGAAGGATGATGAAAGATGATCGATACTAATCACATGAGGAACCGTACATCGTGTGTTGGTTGTACTTTATTTTCATTCTTTGTATTGTTCCGTTATGCGGGTGTAGTTGTATTTTGTCCCTGCGTGGGCATGAGTTGTATTTGAGTTGTATGTATTTGTGGAAAGACCAAATCGGTCTCTTGAGTCATTGTAGCCTTGAAGGCATTGTCGAGATGTTAAATATTGTTACCGGCTGGTAGATCCTCGAGGAGAGGGTCTACGGCGTGTAATATCCCCGAGTGGATTGGGGTGTTACATAAATGGTATCGGAGCTTAGGTTGAGGAAAACCTAGGCCGTCGGGTCAAGTCGTGTTGTTTGAGTCTTGTTTCGTCGGATTTTATCTCGATCGAGTCGTGTCGCGACGCGTGCCCGAGTCTGTTGGTCGTGATTAGTATCGTGGGGCGATCATCATCTTCGTGCGACTGTGGAAGTAAGTCTCCCTTCTTTGTGTTGTGCCTCGTGTGACACGAGCTATTTTTATGATTATTTGTTAAGTGGTGGAATCCTTATGTGAATTTTGATTTCACGATATGTATTTAGTCGACTTTCGTATTTGATTTATACGAGGAGTGTCGTCGCTTGTGATGTCTTTTTATTGTTGTTTTTGTCCGTGGTGATGATTTTCGAATCGATTTGTACGCTTTACAAGTTCTCTTGTGGAAGCTTTGTGCTTATACGCGTTCGACTTGTTCACTAGCCAAAGGTGGGAGGGTCTTTAGAGGCCTCGAATGGGGTCTGGGTTTTGTTCGAATGTGGTATTTTATCGCTTATTTCCGTTTAAAGACATATATTGTCTTGATTTTAAACGCTTTGATGCGTGTGCTAGGAGTTGTTTTAGTGAACGTCGATATGTGTGAGTTTTGGGCATTCTGCCTCTTGGATTTTTGAAAACCTTGAGTATCTTAGAAAAATAAATTTGAGACATACTTTTCAAATGAGTTATTTTCTTGTGGTACATCCAAGGTGCCACAATATATTTCAAAAGTTTTCTACTTGAGGACCAAAATGTTTTGAGATATTTTCAATGTTTTAGAAACACTTTTAATTAGACCAGGGTCGAATATTACAAAGTTTTCACTAAGAGAAAGTGTCCTCATTTTTATCAAATGCGAAATGGTTTTCCGAAAGTCTCGATAACGATGTTTCACGTTTGTACTTTTTTGAAAGGTGATACTCAAGATCAATCGGTATTCTTCAAATTATTTTCAAAATAAGGTTTTCGTTTTTAAAACCTATCCATTCCCGTTTGAGGGCTGGGTATGAATGTATGATGTTCGCGTTGTCATTTTGATACTTTCTCCCGAGTATGATCGAATTGGCGGTGTGAGCGTTGAGTCGCTTTCCACACATTGGTTGTGCTAGCCCCCTGTGAGAGGCGGGATGTTGGTGTTGAATGTTGCCATCTCATGGTGATTTCTGCGTTATCGCGCATGTGCGAGCTGTTAGAGCTTGGTTTGGTATGACCGTGTGCATCGGTGATGGTTCCGTTATGTGTCGGTTGTTTGATGTCTTGTTGCCTTGCTTCCGTTTTGTGAATTTCGTGGACGAGGTCGGAGGTAATGCCCGTACTATTTTGACTTCTGTATTTTCTCTTTCCCCAGTCTATCGATTCGCTCATGTTCGTTGGTACTTTATGAACTTGTTCTGTATTTCGGTTTTATCGTCCGAACGAGCTGTGATCTTGTTGTGGGTCGATCTGGTTTTCGATGTGACTTTTTCGGGTTCAGTTCGATTCTTGTGAACCTTGTTCGGGAGTGACATCATCTGGTTCTATTAGTTCTTTTATTCGAAGTGGATCGGATTTGGAACTCTTATGTTTTCGACTCTGTCGACTCATTATGTTCGTTGACATTTCTGAGCTTGTCCTGCCCCTTGTTTTTGTTTATCGAACGAGTGTGGTATCGTTTCGGAATAACTCGTTTGTCGTTATGACTTTCCAATTTCTGTTCCCTTCTATGTGGATCTTATGTGAATGCATACGTTGTTGTTTTCACCGGATCATATATTGTCTCGAGTCGAGACGTGAACCTTGGAGTTGTTGTTTGAATTTTATTGTTCTTCGTGATTCGAACATGATTGTTCGCTTTTTGTTGTCTCGACCGTTGTGGTTCGGTCGTTTGTTTGTTCGGTTTTGTCCTCGTTTCGTGATCGTTGAGCATTCAGGCTCATTCCTAATTCCCTTAAGTTTGGGAAATTAGTCTCGTTTTCGATCTTCCAACCCTTGGGCGGTGGAATTCCGTATTAGTTCAGCGATTGGCTCGCGTTTTGATTGATGTACCGTTGGGTTGGTCAATCATATTGGTTTTCGTTCGTTGTGTTTTGTGATTGTCGGATAATTGACTTGGATATATTATCCGTTTGATGACGCTTGTCACTTGTTGGTTTTATTATATCCCTAACGGCGACGTTGTGTTGGTCGCCGTGGAGCGTGTTTTCACGCCGTATATTCCTTTGCGTTGTTTGTGACATTTCGCCGTTGGGCGTTAGTCACGCATTCTTGTGTGTCTCGTTGAGTTTTTCCTGGCGGAATATTTCTTCTCCCTACTTGTTTTAAGTTTCGGGACGAAACTTCTTTTAAGGAGGGTAGAATGTAATATCCGCAATTTTCGATTTTCGGTAAATTTCTTTTTTTCGGTCGGAGTCCGTTTTGACGACTCGCTCATGACCGTTTCGTCATTCTGAGAATGATTAATTCTACACTTTTTGACATCCGAGTTCGTTTCGGTGTCGTTCGTTGAGTTCTGTGCTTTTTAGCGACTTTTCCGCACTTGAGTTCGATTCTTGCGAATCTCGTCCGAAACTGTTGTTTCGAGTTTCCCGCAAGTCCGTTTAACTTTGTTAGACGTGTTGTGAACTTCGGTTTGGTTATTCGATCACGTATCGTGATTTCCGGGCGTTTTGGGCCATTTTGTAATTTCTTGAAAGTTACGGGTATCCGTATCTGTAATTGTTGTCTCGACTCGTTTCTTCGTCGCGTATGACTAATTATGGTATTACGCTTTCATTTCGAGTCGTTTATGTTGTCCGCGAACTTTTCGTCGTGTTCGTTAAACGTTTTGAAAATCGGGTCGCCGAGCCAGCGGGCGGATCGCCGGACGGTGGCGGGATCGCCGGACGATTGCGGGCACCGGCCGACAGGTGCGGCAGAACCGGCGTAGCGCACGCCACGGCCGGAAGGCTGCGCGCGCTAACCGGCAGTGTAGCGCACGCTGCCGGGTGGCTTAGCGACGCCATCGGGCCCGGGCAATGGGGTTTCGAGGTTCTCGACTCGGCCAGATCGGCGGGTAGCGCACGCTACGCCGAGCGTAGCGCGCGCTAGTCGGCAGCGTAGCGCACGCTGTCGGCCGGCTAGCGACGCATTGGCCGGGCGATTCATCCAGTGGCTACTGGACAGCCGCTAGCGCGGCAGTATCCGGCCGTAGCGCACGCTAGCGGGAGTTGGGTCGATGTGTCGGCCACAGGTTGGTCGGTGATGCCGGTGTTGTGGGCCCTGGCCGAGGGTACTCGGCCGATACCGCCGAGAAGCGCACGCTAGTCCGGGAAGGCTAGCGCACGCTAGGTGGCCCAGTGATAAATATGGCTGAGCAGTCACATTTCACTTCGTTTTTCATTTCCTTCCTTCTCCATCCGCGAGTGGCCATTCATGGGCGACGAAGCCATGTTGTTTAACAACAAATCCATGAAGTCCTTGGGTTCATAACATCAATCGATCGTCCTTTATCAACCTTTGATCCACCGAATCAAGGTAATCTTCCTTAGAACCCTAATTTCGTGAATTTGGGGATTTTTGCATTTTCGTCCGACTCGTTCCGTGTTGTTGATTAATTCATGATGGGTATGATTAATCTTGATAGTATTATTGTGTTTAACATCATTTAATCTATTGTTCTTCGTCGAATCGAAGTATATTTCTTGATTTCCTTCGAATTGACTTTTTGGGGGATTTGTCCCCGATCTCGTTTTTCATCCGTTTTCGATGGATCGATTATGGTTAAATGATGTTGTTAAACATATTCTATGGATTGTATATCCATATTTCAACTTGGAATTCCGTTTTCGGGTTTTGACGGAACGAATCGTGTTCTTGGCCGCTTGGGGAAATCCGTGAACTTTCGTCATTCGTTCTTTGAATTCAACGGCTTTGAGTCGTGTTATGGAATTCATTTCATTGTTATTATTTGTCCTTCGTAGTTTATGAACGTGAGTTGGCGTTCGGTGGAGTCGGCGGGTTCGTAGTCGGTTCGGGCCAACCTACTCCTGGCCGATTCTCCGCGTTGTTCTTATTCGAGGCAAGTACCTTGCCCATACTTTTCTCTTTAGGGATATGATGATCGGTGGTCGTCTTAATGTGTTTGTTTGGTTATTTGAAATGAAGTTTCAAAGGATTTCGGTTTGGCCTCGTTAAAGGCTTTCTTTCAAAACGAGTGTGATTTGTGAACGGTGTTTTGAGAATTGATTATGATTTGATTGTTTTGAACGTTGAAGGATTTTGTGATGATACTCCTATTGTTTAAGTTATGGAATCGTGTATTCCGTATTTAATCCTGTTATTGTATTTTTGAAGAGTTTGGTAATGGTGTCGAGTTAATGGCCATCTCTAGTGAGTATTCTTAATGAACTTACATTTTTAGCATGTTAGTATTGCATGAGTAACGTGTGTGTGTGTATGCTCACTGCGGGTTAGATCCGACGGGGTCTCGGTAGGGTTCCACGAAGCTGTGGGACCGCGAGCTTGCTTTTAACCACTGTGGGTTAGATCCGACGGGGTCTCGCAGGATCCACAAAGTCAGGTCCGCGGTTAATTGTGGTGCATTTTACAAATGTGGTTTGATCATTGGCATTTCCTAAATGAGTACTTTTGAACGGTTTTCATTTGCATGCATGGACTAAATGTGTAAGAGGTAAGTTGTTCGTTTGGCCTACTTGGCTAGGATGGCTCTAGAGTATTTTGTTGTTTGTTTTAAATCCTTTATTTGTGGATTTTGATGTTGGGATACGAACCTTGTGGTCGTTCTTGTGTACTGTGAGTTGATGAGTTTTGGGGCTAAAATCCCAATGGTTTTGTAAAGGTCATTTGACGGGTTTGGGGCTAAAATCCCAACAGTTTGGTAAAGGTTATTTTACGGAAAGTAAACTTTGGGGCGATGACCCCTTTTGTCTTGTGGATTGTGAAAAGTAGGATTTGATAATCCTAAATTGTTTTCTATTAAAACTCTCGATGGCATTCTAAACCGTTTTATAAATTATTTCCATTGATTTATGATATTTCGATTTTGAAAGGTTTTCTCAAATTCTTGTCTCGGGAAGTACTCTTCGTTTTGTTTGGATCTTTGAGGATTCCTGGTTATTGTTATTCGTGGAATGTGAATTGTATGGCTCGTATTTGCACTTTGTTCTTGCACTAGCAAAACAGTGGAGTTTTGCTAACCCCCGAGTATTCGGGGGGTGGATGTCTGTTTTTACATTCAGGTTTTGGAGCATAACACAGGGTCGGCACGAAGGATGATGAAAGATGATCGATACTAATCACATGAGGAACCGTACATCGTGTGTTGGTTCAGTTGTACTTTATTTTCCATTCTTTGTATTGTTCCGTTATGCACGGTGTAGTTGTATTTTGTCCCCTGCGTGGGCATGAGTTGTATTTGAGTTGTATGTATTTGTGGAAAGACTAAATCGGTCTACTGAGTCATTGTAGCCTTGAAGGCATTGTCGAGATGTTAAATATTGTTACCAGCCTGGTAGATCCTCGAGGAGAGGGTCTACGGCGTGTAATATCCCTGAGTGGATTGGGGGTGTTACACCGGCACCGGACGCTCTCGTCTGCTGGCTATAGGCTCCACCTTCAGTCGCTCCTGTCGTTTTAAACGACGCTGATTGAGTGGCCTGATTCTGAACGGCTGACTGCTTAGGGGCCTGAGATGACGTCTGAGTAGGTTTGGAGTCCCTACGGCAAAAACGGGCCTTATGCCCAGCAATCCCACAGTTATGACACGTGATAGTCTGCCTCGGGCATTTGGTGCTGACGTGACCCGGTTCTCCACAATTAAAACAGGTGATGGCCGAACTGGCCGCTCGTGACTGCGATTCCGCGGGTTTAGACATCACAGGAGGTCGCTCAGAAAAAGCAGAGCCTGCACGAGGTTTCTTGAAGGTTGTCTGACCGCCTTCAGACTGATTACGATTCTTTGATTTCTTGCTAGCGCATTTAAGGTTGCTGCTTAGCAATTTCCTTAGCTGTAAGCTCATAGGTAAGAGCTTTCTCAATGAATTCGGCCAACGTGGTGCAATTATGATTAAGTAACTGTAGTCTCATACGGGGTTTCAGCCTCTTGCTGAAATACTTAATCTTATCTGCCTCGGAATGAATGATAGATGAGGCGAACGGAAGAAGTTCCTGAAATTTCTCGGCAATGGCGAGAACATCCTCGTCTGCTGAGGGATCGGGTGTGAGTAATTCTGACAGCTTGGCCTCTTTGAGTGGGGCCGGATAATACCTCTCCATCATGAGAGTCTTGAACTGATCCCAAATACATGATCCTTCGGTGGGTTTCAACGATAACCACCAAGAATGAGCGCTCTTACCCAGGTAGGAAGCCGCAACTGAAACTTTATGTCCTTCGGGACACTCTACCATCGCAAATAACTTCTCGAAATGTTTGAGCCAATGAACAATATCCGACGGCTCAGACGAGCCCTCAAAAGTAGGTGGTCGCTGGCGAGAGATATCGCCAATGATACTGTTTACACCCCTCTCTTGCCTCTGAGGTGGCGGCGGAGGAGCCTATTGATTTTGATTTACTGAGTTGTGCATCATCTTCATAAGTTGTGCCATCTGCGTCATTTGGGCCATCATGCCCTGCATAAAAGCGAGTCGGTCAACCCGAACACCTTCTGACTGAGCTGTGTCCCGGGTACGACTCCCCGATAGTGAATGATCGCGTCCAGGTGAATGAGTGGCGCCATTGCTTTCGATGAATTAGCATTATTTCTCGCGTTTGCACGTGTATTCACACGAGCTCTCGGGATTCGGCCCACTCCATGACCTCGTCCTCCACGTCCTCTTCTTGCCCTCTACATACTGAAGTAGGAAAGTCACATGATGATTATATTTCCCGCATGAATATCACGTTATGATTATGACATGAGATGATGAAAATGAGCATATACGCTCTAACACAGTGATTACATGAATGATTAACTGAGGTGACATGATTATCTGATGAAATTATTGAAATGGTTATCTTGAACAAATTAACAAGATTAATGATATGATCTTCCTGATCAACAACTGAGTAATGAAATGAATTGAGTGATTAATGCGTTAACATGACCGTCCTGGTCAAAATGAAAATGATGATTGAGGATTGCTAACTGATGAATTATGAATGAATGATTCTTATTGCCAGAAATTATACCATGGCGTTAGAAATCTTACAGTTCTCGGTCTGATTGGCTCGGCATTTGCACAGGTCACACGTGACGCGAAAGTACAATGATACTAGTCCGATGACGATGATTTCAAATAAGACATGACTCGGAAGGTAGTATTCAAAACCACGCTCCGATACCAACTCTGTAACACCCCAAACTAGGCGGATATTACAAGGTCTGTGGACCCCATCGGGACCCACCAGGTGAATGAAAACTGATGAATTAAATAATATAATTGTAGTACCGAACCACATTATATTACCAAATACTCCGATGAGGAGCTTAAGTACAAAACACCAGGACAATATAGAATACTAGTATATTTTATATGGAGATAAAATACACCACCCTGAATAAATAAACATTTCAAACGGAATTTGCAGCGGAAAAATACAAATGACAGAAATGACTGAATAACAGGAATGACTGGGGCCTCCTACTAGTATCACTGGGACACTTCGCCGTCGACATGATCTTCCCGTGCCTTTGCCTTGCCGTGACCTAAAAACAAAATCCCCCAACGGGCCGCCATACGTAACGACAATCCTCAAGGGTTGAAAATACACAAGCATGATATATCTGAAATTATGAAATATCCTTAATTATGAATTACGCTGAAGAGGAGTATCATAGTACGCCCGTAATGTTCTGTGCAAGTGTACAAGACGAATGACCGGACACACCCGTCCTTGTACTTAATTAGTCTCACGGAGTTAAGCTTTACCGTGTGCACGGTCCAATGTATCGGTGAACCCAATACATGACCATCGTGTGCCCGACTAAAAATTCCACACAGCCACACCCAGTCACGCAATATGAACCCAGAAGGTCATAAGAACGAGAATGACCACAATGAATATCAATGAATAATAATTCGACAAGGCCAAGATGACTCACCAAGATGAAAATAATAGTGACGTGATTGATAACCCAATGAAATGATTTGGAACCATCGTTCCTCGTGAATGAAATGATTATTCGACAATTACAAGTCTCAATATGATTAATACCATGATGAATGAGTTATGATTATGAATAATCAACAACAAAAGGAATGAATATCCTTTTAACCGAGTAAGAATTAACTTACACAACACCGATAAAGAATGTCTGTCCACGAACAACGTCCTAAATGAAATGTCGGTCGCTCGAACAACCTTGAATAACACAATTACCAATAATTCGATTATTACACGAATCAAATACGATCATAACCGATTCAAACGTCGATACAACAATATCCAAACTCAAATATATCGAAACCAACTCCAAGATGAGTATTTCAAACCATCAAAACACTTTCAATGATATCAATAATCCCATAGGAATCCAATATTCAAGATTACAACAACATCGATCGGAAAATCCCCAATTAACCGAAGTCAACCCCCAAGGGTTCTTGAAATAATCCCCAAAATAGCCATTAAATCCGTAGGAATATATTTATCCAAGGTAGATAATCCATATCTAACATATTCCAACAATAATCCAAGCTTACACGAAGAAATCGGAAGGAAAAACCCAAAAATCCGAAATTCTAGATCCAAGAGATTAATACCTTAGGATGTTTGAAGGTGATGAAATGATGATTACTTCGGATTATACGCTAGAGATGATGATTGATGATTACACCTCGAAGAATACTCTCCAAAACGCTCAAAATCGCCCGGAACCGAAGAGAGGAAGTGAAGAAATGACAAATGCCGAAATCTGGGCTAACTGTCCAATTTATAGTGATTCCAGTTTAGCACGCGCTAGCCCCCTATGCTTAGCGTGCGCTAACGGGTGTTTTGGGTAGTCCAGTACCCACTGTCCGACAATGGTAGCGCGCGCTACGTACCTTTGGTAGCGTGCGCTACGGGTGTACAATTGGCGTGCGCTAACCCCAAATGTTAGCGTGCGCTAACGAATTATCTGATGCCCAGTACTGGAGTCCATAAACCTTCTGTCCTATGATCTGATCTCGGTAGCGTGCGCTACAATCAATATTTAGCGTGCACTACAATATCGATTGCGTACGATAAAAACCACTCATAGCGTGCGCTATGAATTAATCCGATGCAGTCCAGTAGCCACTGGACTCAACCTGATTCGACCTTAGCGCGTGCTATACCGACTGCATAGCGTTCGCTACTCCGGCCTACTAGCGCACGCTACTTACCATTCGTAGCGTGCGTTACTTATAACTCACCTGCAGTCAAGTGCCTTCTGGACTGCAGCCCGGACAACATTAGCGTGCGCTAATGATGAGTGGTAGCGTGCGCTACCTGTACTCAATTAGCGCGCGCTAAAGAGAGTACGTAGCGCGCGCTACTCCTCACACACATTCCACCATGAAGATGACAAAGATGATACTCTCGGCCCGACTATCCAACCGGGTTGAATGATGAAATAACACTGATACGCGATACCAATAAACTCCGAACGGTGAATACAATGAATGAAATAAACAATGAATGATCATTAATGAGTGAAAATTACTGAGTGACAATTACTGAATGATAAATACTGAACGATAATGACTGAATTACAACTGGGTATTACATCTTCATCTCATCGAAGCTCTGCTGTCTCTCAACAGTCCAAACAAACTTTTCCGTCTTCTGAAGTAATTGTGTAAGCGGATGAGCGAGTTTCGAGAACCCCTCGACAAACCGACGGTAAAACCCAGCAAGACCCAAAAATCTACGAACTTCCTTAACATTTTTAGGCGGTGCCCAACCTAGCACTGTCTCAATCTTCTGCAGGTCCACACTAATTCCTTCGGCCGAAATCACATGGTCTAGAAACATAATTTCCTTCAGCCAGAACTCACATTTTGAGAATTTCGCATAGAGGTGCTAAGCTCTCAAAATGTCTAGTATTAAACGCAAGTGTTGGGCGTGCTCCTACTCGTCTCGAGAATAAATCAAAATATCATCAATAAAGACGACTACACATTTATACAGGTACTCAATAAATGTCTTGTTCATTAATTGTATGAATACTGCTGGTGCATTAGTCAGCCCAAAAGGCATGACCACAAATTCGTAATGTCTGTATCTCGTCCGAAAAGCAGTCTTCGGGACGTCGGAATCTTTCACTCGAAGCTAGTAGTATCCCGATCTCAAATCAATCTTCGAGAATACTGCCGCTCTCTGCAACTGATAAAATAAATCATCTATACGAGGTAATGGATACTTGTTCTTGATAGGCACTTTTTTTAGCTCACGGTAATCAAGACATAAACATAGCGAACCATCCTTCTTTCTCACAAAAAGAACCAGTGCGCCCCAAGGCGAAGCGCTCTGTCTAATGTATCCCTTCTCCAACAGTTCTCCCAAATGATTCTTTAATTCTTGCATTTCCGAAGGTGCCATCGGATAAGGTGCCTTAGAAATCTGAGCTGCGTCAGGCTCTAAATCAACAGAAAGTTTTATCTCTCGATCCGGCGGTAATCCCGGAAGATCGTCTGGAAAGACATCTGAATATTCATTAACGATCGGAGTCGAAGAAAAGTCGACTACATTCTCTTCTGACTTCAAAGCGTAACACCAATAGCCTGTGCAACCTTTATTCAAGAGCTTCACATCTTTCATGGCATTAATAAGCAACTTAGGCTGATTCACTCGAATCAAAGGAGATGAAAGAATGTGTAGCACTCGAATCAAACAATACTCGAACTGGATGAGATAGGAAATGAACGGTACCTGAGGCCACCGCTGCATTAGAGTCATCCTCTCGGCGCATCTCGTATACTCGTGGATTTTCCGAACCAGCACTGGAATCTCCCACTCTAACGGTCTGACCCTGTCCACAGCCTCTGCCATAACTCTGCTGTTGCGGGTTAGATGATTGCTACTGATTCACATTCGGCTCCTTAAGTACTGGGGCAGAAGCTCGGGTGTCAATGGTATTATCCCCAGTCATACAATAAATCGCCCTGTGACCCATCTTGCCACAAGTGTTACGTTTCAGAGGTGGAAAAGAACACTCACGGTTAAGGTGACTGGTACGGTTATAATTGTAGCACGTCACCGCACGATTCGAATGAAAACTCTTCCCACCCTTAAAAGAATGCGACTATCTGCCAGAACGATTAGCCGTCTGAGATTTCTGAAAGTTACCACCCTTAATACCAAAATAGTTGCCGGTGGTCTTCTGCTTCTTCGGTTCATTAGCAATATCAGTATTAGCACACAACATATCATATGCTAAAGACCTCTATTGGTACTTCTTCAAGGTAGTACAAGTAAACCCGACCATATAGCGCCGTAAATCCATACTCATTCGCATGTCTAAATGGCGGATCTTGTCACGCTCATCACGCACCTGATTCTTCACATGAATCAGTTGTTGGTTGTATTCCACTATCGCCTGTGAGACTGGGATGTTCTGCGGCTTAGCTTCGGAAAAGGCTCGGATCCTGCTTTCTTACACTGACCAAGGACAAAACTCAGCCTCCAGCAGATCTTTAAGTTCGTCCCATGTAGCAGCATGACCTTGTGGTTTAACAGCTTGCCACAAGGTCGCGGCTTCTTTAGTAAGAAAGTACTGAGCAATAGGTACCTTCCTCGTTTCAGGGCAATCAACCGCCTCAAACACTTTTTGCAATTTGAAAAGCCAACTCTCCAAACCAGCTGGGTCGGCAGCACCACTAAACTATGGAGGATGCATACAGAACACATTCTGGAGCACATCATTCACTAACAGATTAGGATTATTCATCTGAACAGCTTGTTTCAGGAGGGCCATTTGATTTGCCACTTGTTGAAGGATATTCGGAACACCAGCATCCGCACTATCTCCTTGTCTGGCCGACTGGTCATGCTGACTCTTGGTATCCAGATGCACGGTGTTAGATAAACTAGGGGTAGCCGACCCCGCAACAGAATTGAGGGAAACGGCTGCGCCACATCCTCGCCCGCGTCCTAGTCCCATGTCAGCAGACATTCTGAAGGACACACAAAGTACATAAGTACAATTCCAATCGCACGTCATCGAGGTGACCGATTTCCAAGAATACCAAATTTAAAGCGAAACGATTAAGAAAATACAAGAAGAGTAAAAGGACTTACAAGTACCGATCGCACTGTGATGATGGAAAAGTAGTGATACTGTAGACAAACGATGACTCAATCGACCCAAGAAGACCGACAGCCTAGGTATCCATAAGCCTAAGCTCTGACACCATATTCTGTAACACCCCTAAGTTATTCAGGGTATATTACAATACCGTGAGCCCTTCCGTGGGACCCACAAGGCTATACATACGCGGAACCATAAATTTCGACCGATAAGGTCTAAATTAAATCTAGTAGAAGGCAATAAAAATAACACCAAGGTAATAATCTATTCGACAGAATACAATACATCGGGAATTAAAACCCAGAGCAACACAGGGCAAAACATCAAGAGCATCTGAAGCTAGGGATGGCAGTCGGGTACGGCGGGCGCGGATAGAGCATATCCACATCCGTACCCATGAGGTATACCTGTACCCGAGACCTGACCCGAGACCCGCGAGTATCCGCCACCCCTCGGGTATCCACTCCGCTATCCGACGGATACCCGCGATGCAAATAAATGAATTCAATATAAATAAAAATTTCACACAAATTAATATCTATAAATCAAACTCAGAAATTCAAATCCTCTAACCCACAAAGTTCAAAGGTTAAATCCACAAATCATAAAGCACAAAATTAATATCCAAAATCATCAACTAAAAACAAAGTTTAAATTCTAATGAAAGCATATTATTCGAAGTCAACAGTTGAAATAGAGCTATTTTCCTTTTATTCTTCATCTATCAATGAAATAAACAACTAGTTACATTAGAAATTGAACATTACATAGATATAAGATTAACTGTAATTACAAATTCACATACCTTCTAGTTGGTTACGAAGCCAATCTTGAAAACACATTAATGCTTCCAATAGCTTTGGTGTGAGCCGACTGCGATGTTCACTTAGAACCCTCCCGCTAGTGCTAAAAGCTGATTCTGCAGCCACTGTGGTTATTGGGACAGCAACGATATCACGAGCAATAAGGCGAAGTGTAGGATAATGTGTCCAAGTCACCTTCCACCAACCAAGTATATCAAAATTTGTATCAACACAAGGAAGAATGTCTACTTCCAAATAACGGTCCAACTCATTTTTCGTTCTTACCACACTATTACTCTTCTTGCGTATAAGACTTCAAATTATTAGATAAATGAGAAGTACCATTTCTCGTTACACCCGAGAGAAGATTCCCACAATAGAGGCATTTGGCCTTCCAAGCTCCATTCACTTTATTCCTCATGAACTCATTCCAAACTGGTGAAGTGAGCTTCCTCTTTAACCCATCTCCATCTTCTTCTTCTTATTCTGGTTTTTCCTCCTCATTTCAACCTTCTACTTGTTGACTTTCCCCTTCATTCGGTTCATCAAGTAGTGGAGGAAATTGCTCATTTGTGGGAGTAGGAGCAGAGGCTTGTGAGGTAGGTAGGCTGCTACTTCTTGGAGTAGACATATTGCCAAATGGAAACCTGTTTCAAACCGTAAAAGTGAGAAACAAGTCAACAACACTAGGGGAAATAGATGATTACAAGAAGAGAACGAAGGGTGTCAGTGTGCGTGCAGCGCCGCTGAACTAATTAGGTAGGGTTATGGTTTTGTTTGTTGTTTAAATGCTTGAAATAATGAGTGTCGGTCGGGCTCTATTCGAGTATTTTGTGGGTATTTCCTGGGTATTTCGCGGACATCTTCGCTGGTGTAACTATCCATATCCGTACCCGCGAACCTAATGGATAGTATTTTCATACCACTAAGCTATCCATGGATACCAAATGCCCACCAAACGCGCACCTATTAGGGTCGGGTGGGTAAATTGCCATTCCTATCTGAAGCACTACTTGAGTGTTTCATAACCATTCCAAGTACAACATTATTGAATGGATGAAATACAAAATACAGACAGAAACAAGACACATCATCACTCTTGTCCATCATCTTCGTGCCGACCTGGTACACGCCTATCCACTCTCCTGGATCCTGAAATACATGAAAGGTATTTCCCCCAAAAGGGGTTAGCCATCGAATAGCTAGTACACGTACACAAATATGAAATACAATTCTTCTATCATGATAAACTAAGCATGTACTCGGTTCATCAATCCTCGAGACATTGAATCTCATATCATTCTCATATTACCAACCTTAAGACTACTATTCCGGAATAACTTAATCTCATACCATACCTCATGATTAACCATGGATTCGCACTATAATCTACGATCCCTCAGAGGACACGAAGTCCCATCCCGGAGTGGTTAACCCAATATGTTCAATGGATCGCACTACAAGCAACGACCCCTCAGAGGACTTGAGGTCCCATCCCGGAGTGAACATATAATCATACCAATACGTCGTTCAATAGATCGTACTAAAAGCAACTACCCCTCAGAGGGCTCGAAGTCCCATCCCGGAGTGAACACGTGCTTATACACATAAGATTGTTCAATGGATCGCACAATATGCAACGACCCCTCAGAGGACTCGAAGTCCCATCTCGGAGTGAACATCTTATCAAATGCATCATAAACATTTACTTTCAACATCAATAATTACAACCATAAACATATACTTGCCTTTGAGACATTGAGAATCGGAAGGAAAGGTATTCAAGCTAGATGCTCCAATAATGCACTTCCGGCCCCTAAATGATTCGTAAGGAATATGATAATAAATAATCAATACTCAAATCACCCGGATAAACTCCAGAAACCCGCCTACGGTTTACAATTTTCCAAGGTTAATCATCTAGAGGTTGGAAATCATCCAAACCCTCTCAACTTCGAATAATGTACAGAAACATTCATATAATCGTAGGGGAAATGTGGGTACGGGGTAGATACATCATAATCTCAAGGATTTTCAAGCTTCAAAATGGATTAATAGGAAGAATCTAAGAAAAAACCCCAAAAATTCCCCTAACTAGGGTTCTAAGGAATTTACCTCGATTCGGAGAGAAGAAACGAATTAGATGTTGTATAATCTTTGTTATCCCACCAAAGATGATGATAGATGATGAAAAGTTGCCCCAAATCGCCTCAAGATCGTCTCTCTCGCGTTCTCTCGTCGGAAGTGTAAGAAATAAGGAGAAATGACGAAGAACACTACTGACCATTCTTATATACTGGGTCTAATTAGCGTGCGCTAATCCCTTCTGATTAGCGTGCGCTAGCGGGCTACTTTAAGTCCGATCACATGAACATGCTCTGAAAGATACGAAACTCTAAAACCGATAACATCTCAATAAGAGCTTGCAACGAGCGACAAAAGTGAATGAACATCAAAGACAAAAATATTCATGAAAAATACGGGTATTACAATATGTCGGTAAAATATTTATGTGGTGATATAAACACATCATGTATTCAAATATTTGTTCTCGATTAATTATATCACTACTAGCTGATATTGGTAATGAATTCCTGAAAAATTTAGAATATATTAAGGGGGAGTATGGGTTCACTCCCTCTACATGTGAACTACTAGATACTATGGATCCACTAGATAGTCACATATGTATATGTCTCGTATTAAAATATTTACGAGATGATCTGATCATGGTTTGAGCATTTATTATAGATCAGATAAAGTTAGGACTATATCATGAACAAACTTTACTAGATCCATGAAGGATCAGATATGCGCATACCAGTGTGATATTATTTGGCAAATTATTTAAAGTCCTCCATCCAGTATCAAGAACATAATATATAAACTCCCATGACTGAAGATGAACACTGAGATACTGGCCTATGGAGTGCTCAGAAATCTCTTTGCATGAGGGGAGTATTAGTAGTTGAAAATATATGAAATGCATCAAATTATATTCTCACAATTGAAATATGAACTTAACGTTCAAAGAGGTATGATTTGATACCAACTACAACGGCTTTGATGAATAAATAATAATTATCCGAGTATAAATCAAAGCATATGATAGAGGAGGCATATACTTTTGATAAAGTATATAGACATAACTACAATGTGTAATCCTAATGGATAATTGCTAATGAGATATCTCGACAAGTTATGTCGTTACGCATAATAAATGAAAATTGAATGTGCCAACACAGTATAAAATAATAGCACTATGAATGAAATGAGGATATCAATTATTGAAAACAGGATACAAGTGAATGAAATGAAGATGTCCATGAATGAGATAAGGATATTCATTAAAGGATGAGAATATTAAAATTCATGCTTGTGAAATATAGATACTGGATCTAAGAATATTGAGATCCATAATTTGTGAAAATGATGATATTAAAATCAATCGAAATTGAAATATATGCCCTTACAATAAAATTATAACATGTGGGCTTACTAAAAGTGAAAAGAAACTCATGTGCAGATTTTAAATATATTATCAGTGCAGACAATCACTCAAATAAGATATTGTGAAGGAAAATTATATGATGTACTCTTTTCCTCAGATGATGTTTTATCTCACTGGGTTTCCCCAGGAAGGTTTTTAACGAGGCAACTTAATCACAACTAATATGGAATCTCCAGAAAAGATTGGTATGTATTGTAATATTATAAGAATATAAGTTAGAGAATACAAACTGCACTGAATATACTAATCCATGGTGGATCTTTGAAATACTTGTGGCATATTTGTATAAAACGTGTTGCACTCTTTTTTCCTTGACTGAGATTTTGTCCCATTGGTTTTTCCTAGCAATATTTTTAACGAGACAACGGGAATGGCGTATTAGCATGAATAATGTACTCTTTTTTATTCGTTAGGATTTTTCCCATTGGGTTTTTCCTAATAATATTTTAACGAGGCATATTCATTGCATAATATGGAAAACTACAGAGATCAAAATTATTCCTCAAAGATTTGAGAATAGAAGGAGTAGTTGTACTCCTTTTCCTTCAATCATGTTTTTTTCCACTAGATTTTCTTGACAAGGTTTTAATGAGGCAACACGAGGATACTAAAAATAAAATAAATAATAGATTCACTCAGTTTTTGTCCCAAGAGGTTTTACTGAGGCAGCACATCTATATTTCTATAAGAATGATCTATACATGGAGAGACTTATATGATCACTCGGTTTTTGTCCCAAGAGGTTTTACTGAGGCAGTTGATGGTGTAACACCCCCAATCCATTCGGGAATATTACAGTGCCGCAGACCCTCTTCATGATGATCTACCAGGCTAGATACCAAAACAAGACATCACATTAATGCCAACATGGCTAAATAAAAAATCCGTAGACCGATTTGGTCTTTCATCAATAACGTATAATTTAAACTTCATATAATCTCTGCTTCAAACCTCATACCCGCACAGGGGTCAAAAGACAACAACACTCCCATACGACGGGAAAACACTACAGCGCAAAGGAAAATACAATGCGATAAACAATACCAAGTACTAGTCTTCATGTGATTAGTATCATTTATCTTCCATCATTCTTCGTACCGATCCCGTGGTTTGCTCCCCAAGAACCTGCATGTATACCTGAATGCAATATCAGGCATTCACCCCTGATTACATGGGGGTTAGCAAACTGAAATTTTGCTAGTGCAAGTATAAAATGCAATTACGAGCCATACACATCATATTCCAAGGATATAATATACTTGAATAATCAACGCATCAAACATGGGGAAAGACTTCCCGAGATATTTTCGCTTCAGAAACAATTCCAAACTCTCGCCATATCATACAATCTTATTTCCACTCTAGTCAAAGTACCTCTGATAAGTATGTAATGTATCCCAAGTACTAGGGGTGGACTTTGTTCCATTCGGTTGGGTTTTTGACCGAAATCGAGAATCGAACCAAATATTCGGTTTCGGTTTGGTTCGGTTCTTTTTGAAGTTCGGTTCAGTTAAGTTCGGTTTTATAAATATTCGGTTCGGTTTCGATTTGGTTTGATATTTTTTCGGTTCTTCACAATATAAATTCAAATATTATATGCAATAAAATATGTTATATATAACAACAAGCCAACAAGAGTTATATATATGTTCACGATAAAAGCTAGAGTTGCACAGCAATTTCCAAATATCTCAAAACATATAACAATCGTAAATCACAGTAGCTCATTCTCTCAACCTAAATTAATTGAATCACAAATTACATGAGCATATTATGGGTCCTCCTTGGACCCATGAGGGTCTTATAAAAGGAAAACGAATTATACTAAAATTCAAAACACACCAAAATCACAAAAACAAGGTCATTTTAATATGTTGAAATTTAACTTCGGTCCATTTCGGTTCGGTTCGGTTCTGCCCGACCCCGAACCGAGAACCAAACCAAATTAGTTCGGTTCGGTTCTATTTTTTGTTTTTCGGTTCGGTCTTCTTCGATTTCAGTTTTTCGGTTCTTTTTTCGGGTTTTTCGGTTCAGTTTTCGATTTTCGGTTCCGAAATGCCACCCCTACCAAGTACTATATAAAGTCAAAACATTATTTTATATCGGACATATCACTAAGTTACAAAAATGCTCATGATTAATCGTGGACCCAACCATGCGCGAATCCCTTCGAGGCCCCGTCGAACCCTCCCAGAGTAGTTAACCTCAATGTTCGTGGACCCAACCATGCGTGGATCCCTCCGAGGCCCCGTCGGACCCTTCCGGAGTGAACATATACACCCTCACTCAAAAGAATGCAAGACTTCCAATGTAAGGACCTATAAAACATAAAATCAAAGTACTTGTTAGAATGACCTCCGCAATCAGACACAAATCGAGATTGATAATATAATCCAAAAACCATGGAAGGATTTAATAAAATAAGTAAACAACTGGTAAAGCGTTTTTAAGATCCCAGGAGTTTTAGAGAAAGATATTTAGGATCGAGGAATCCTCATATTTTCAAAAATTTCTTAGGATCACAACCCAAATATTTATTTTTCCAACACACTAATCCGACAATAAATTACGCGGCCCACGACCCGAACATCCACATCAAACATACACCCAAGGGTTATTCTCATTCCATGCTAGCAAGCATGAACCTAGAAGTTTCGTCGGACATACTCGAGTGAATAAACTATTGGTAAGCCAACGGAATCACACATCATCTTGACAACAGACACGCAAACAAATACATATTCCAATACACAACCCTTTTTTTTGGTGAGAAAAGAGGGGTTACACCCAACGATTATATTAATCCGTCACCCAATTTATCCGCAAGTAGAAGCGAGTGGATAAACAGGGGGCAAAGTCGAAAATTATAGAATTACAAGCATTAGATAAACTAGCCTTAGCTAAACAATCAGCTACCATATTGAACTCTCTTGGAGCTTTGGACCAATTCACCACACAACCAACTTCCAATAGCTCCTTTATCGCAGCAGTAATAGAGGAGAGAGAAGTTTGAACCATTTCACCAACCCTCATCAAGGAAACAACTTCCTTTACACAGGTGAAGAATAGCTCTCAATTCAACTTCAATTATGGAACACGGGTGAAGCTTGAAAGAGAAACCAAAAATAAAGTCACCTGCATGGTTGCGAGCAACACCACCACATCGAGCCACGAAACCAGAATCACAAATAGCACCATCAACACTCACCTTGATCGTGTTTTCTGGAGGAGGAGACCAACACTCTGGTAGCTTTTCACTGCAATTGTGAAACAGAGCAGGAGTTTTCATGAGCCAATTTCTGTTGTCACGGATAGAGCAAGCCAACGATTGAGCACGAACTAGAATGGATCTGAAGCTAGTCACGGTTCTGTTGAAGACATAATCATTCTGGGTTTGCCAGATGCTGTCAATAATCGTCCCAAAGGTAATTTTCCAACTAATCTCGTCAAATTCCTTAGAATATAGATGTTGGAATTAAGCTAATCACACCAATTTGAATTTGAGAAGAAAACCCTTGGATTAGGGATTCTAATACTATTCCATAGTTGATTGATTCTGTTACAGTCCCTAAAGACATGAAACAGAGTCTCATTGTAGCCATCACAAATTGGGCAAAGACCACTATCAGTCATGTGCCTTCGCATTCTTTCTGCATTCGTCAGTAACACTTTGTTCATTGCCTTCCACAGGAAAATCTGATACGTTCCGGTCCAGGCCATTTCCAAATACCAAAGAAGCTTTCTTCAGGTGTTAGGATGCTTTTGAGTTTTGATTGCTAGATATGCAGATTTTGTGGAGAAGCAACCATCAGATGCTGGTTTCCATCTGAATTCGTCATCGCCATTCATTAATCTAGGAGGGGAAGATATGAGAATTCTGCTCACAACATCATCAGGTAAAAACTCTCTCAAAATATGATGATCCCAATTTCCCTATCCATTAACAAAATCACTCACTCTCCTATGAGATAGAATGTCATCAAGAGGAATAATAGTAGTATTAAGAAGAGGTCCTTCATTAAGTCTCCAGGAATCTTCCCAGAACCTAGTAGATTCACCATTCCTAATTTGCCATATAAGATTATTCCGGAAAGTATCCCAATTAGCACTAATTCCTTGCCAGAAATTTGAACCAGTTCTTTTCCTATCTATCATAAAAAAAGTATCTCTGCCTGTTCTGTATTTACCTTGTATCAAGGATTTCCAAAGAGCTGGAGTAGGGGCACTTAAGCTCCAGCAAGATTTCACAATGGAAGTTAAGTTCAGGACTCTCATGGTTCTCAAACCTAGACCTCCAACCTTCTTAGTTTGACATTCTGTCCCAGCTAATGGAATGGAATTTCCTTTGGCCATTTTCCTCACCCTCGATAAATCCCCGACAAATCTTATCAATGTCATCACACACTCCCTTAGGAATAACACAAGATTACATGATATAAGAAGGGAGAGCTTGCAAGATTGATTTAGTGAGAGTCACACGCCCATCCATAGACAGAGTCCGAGCCTTCCAGGAACTGAGTCTTTGATTCACCTTATCAATAACAAATTGAAAGGTATTCTGGTTCACTCTTTGATGGAATAAAGGAACCCCCAAATACTTTCCAAGATCATTTGTAAATTGGAAGCCTAATTCCTCTTTAATCTCTAAATTAAGCTGGAAAGGAACATTATTAGAAAAGAAGATCCTAGTCTTTTCAAGACTCGCCTTTTGACCCGAAGCTTCACAAAATTTATCAAGAGTTTGATGAATGAGATTAGATTGATCAATATTAGCTTCGGCAAATAAAATAAGATCATCTGCAAAGTCCAGGTGGGATATGGAGGGACATCTAGGAGAGATTTTGATAGGCAGCCAATTATTTCCCCTCGCCTCATCTTCAATTAGGTGGAATAACCTTTCAAGACAAAGAACAAAGAGATAGGGCGATAGAGGATCACCCTGCCTAATCCCTCTAGAAGGAGTGAACTCATCAAGAGCTTCCCGATTCCAAAGTAGCTTCATAGTAGGACTAGATATGCAATGCCAGATCACAGAAATAAGATGCTCAGGAAGACCAATGACTTTTAGAGTATCTACAATAAAATTCCAACCCAATCTGTCATAAGCCTTCTCCAAATCAATTTTGATAGCCATCCAACCCTTGACCCCTTTCTTAGATCTCATAGAGTGAAAGATCTCCTGAGCTACAATGATGGCCATGTCTCTTAGGAATGAATGTACATTGAGCTGGCCCAACCAAATGAGATATAGAATTTCTCGACCTACAAGCAATGATTTTTGTAATGGTTTTGTAGGACACATTACAAAGACCAATAGGTCTAAAATGCTTCATATTAGTCACCACATCAGACTTAGGGATCAAGGTGATTAAAGTCTTATTGATGTCAGCCACAAGTTTATGCACAAGGTTGCAAAAAGACTTACCCACAGTATCCCATTGACTTTGATAGAAAATTGCTTGAAAGACATCAGGACCAGGGGCTTTAAGTGGCCCAAAACTCTTGATAGTATTATGTATCTCCTCATTAGTAATGTCCCTACCAATGTACCTTAATTCAGCTTCATCAAGCATAGGAAAACTGTTTTGAAGTAGAGAAGGATTTGAGGAGTTCTGAGCCGAAAAGAGGTTCTAAAAGTAAGCAGTAGCATGTTTCTCCAAAATTTGAGGATCTTCAATCCACAGCCCCTTTTCATTTTGAATAGTTTTGATGTGGTTTCTCCTTCTTCTAATGGTTGTAATCTCATGAAAGTATACTGTGTTTTTATCACCATATTCCAACCACTTTGATATGGACTTCTAGAACCAAAAAATTTCTTCCTGAACAAGGATTCTCTCATATTGCTGCCAGGTTTACTTCCTCTTGATGTAAGTATTATAATTACCTCCTCTAGTCATTTTATCATCAAGCTTCTTAAGTTGTCTCTGCAACTTCCTTTTCTTCTCAAATATCTGCCTAAAAGTTTTCTTATTCCAATCCTTAAGAGCACATTCAGTAGACATGAGTTGCATGCAAAAATTAGGATCATGGGTAGACCAAGCTTCTTTGACAACCCTCTCAAAGTCATGATGGGTTAACCAGCAGCCTCAAAGCGAAATGGTCTTCTGTGCCTTTTAATCCTAGCATTTTCAGTGAATTTAATCTCATACTGTGATCAGACTTGTGGTGAGGAAGGTGATATAAGGACACTTCACTTAATCTCATTATCCATTGAAGATTAATGAACATTTTATCAAGTCTCTTGCTAACACCATTCCTTTCCCAAGTGAAGGGATCACCATAATACCCAGCATCCATAAGCTCACAAGTATCAATGGTTCTCAGTAAACCAACTTCATGTCTCATTGGGTTCCTGAGAGGAGGGCCAAGTCTCTCAGAGTAAGAAAGAACACAATTAAAATCTCCTATGAGAGCCCAGGGAGTAGATAAATTATCCTCCATTTCAACAATATTACTCCATAGCTCCTATCTGGGAGAATAGTGAGGAGAAGCATAAATAGCAGTCAATAACCAGTGATCTTCATTCTCATATTTAACCTGTATATGAATCATTTGAGTAGTGGATTGGAGAATCTGAATATTCCAACACTTGGAATCCCAAAGACAGCATAAACCTCCAGATTGACCCCTGGAATCAACAATAAAGAAACTGTCAAAGCCACACATTTTGGCAATTCTTTTAGCAGTATTACCATTAGTATGTGTCTCAACAAGAATAATCAAAGAGCTAGAATACTCTCTTTTAAAGTCTTTCATTAAACTAGCAAATTCTGGAGGGGCAGTACCTCTGCAATTCCAGCAGATTACATTCCTTGGAAAGAATTTGGAGGGTGGGAATGAACTTTCCTTGAGCCATTAGCTTGGAAAGAATTTGGAGGGTGGGAATGAACTTTCCTTGAGCCATTAGCAGGTATGTTACCTGATAAAGAGGTGCTGGGATCACCATTTCTTCCAATACAAGATCTGTTTACATCAATTGATTGGAGACCCATTCTAGGAATGAAAGTGTTCAATCTGATCAAAGATAGCTCTTTGTGCAGCCTTATCCATTCTCCTCATATAGTCAAGGACAACTCTTTCCTTTTCTTTCATAGAGTCTTTGTTAACCTCAGAACCAGTAGCATGTCCACCTTTAGAGGGTATATCATTTTCTTTGTTCACAATAACAGTTTGCTTCTCAGGCAATTTAATACCTTTATCAATAATTTTAGGAGCGAAATGTGCAGGTTTATTACCTCCTTTGTTGACATTCTGCTTGTTCTTTCCTGCAGCGGGATTTCTCACCTTCATGATAGGAGGAGCAGTTTGTTTTGGAACCTCAGTGGCCTCATTCATAGTCATTTTCTTGCATTGAGCATGATCAATAGAGCTCTTCTGTTGACTAGCAGCATTTGAATGATTATTCTGTGTATTTTGATCAACATATTTGAATCCCTTACTCATCACCGGACCAGCATCATCAGGAGATTCCTTGGCTTTCATAGGCTTCTTCTTGGAGAATTTCTTACGAATGTTCCATGGGCCAAGTCCAAGATCTGGTTCTACATTCTGAGTATCAGAGTGGCAGGTAGGGGCTGCTTGAGGTTCTCTCACATTCTCAATAAGCACCAAAGAAGTAGAGGCAGCACCAGAACTGCTAGAGTCCATTTCTTGAGCCTTTGATGGAATATCAGATGAATCATGTCCCATACATTCTCTACAGTTTTCTTCTTTATGACCATACTTACCACATCTGAAGCAAATGGCATGCAACCCTTCACATTCCAGACACAAATGGTTTCCTTTAATCACCACATGAGAAGGTAATTGATTTTCTAGGTTGATTTCCACACAGATATGAGCAAACCTCCCCCTAGCATGGAGAGCAATCTGTCAACCTTCAACATCGTTCCAATGGTATTACCAACCCTGGCAAGAAAAACTTCATTGCAAAGCTCCATTGGTAATTTTGGAATACGTATCCAGAAAGCAACTTTGTGAGTAAGAGATGCAGACCAAGAGATGAGGGGCCTCCAAGGCTGCACTATCACATAATGATCTGAAATCTTCCAAGGACCTTGAAACAGGGCCCTTTTGTATTCCTCTTGTTTCTGGAATCTTACAGTAAAGAAACCATCATCCATATCTGCTACCTTAATAGCACCATTAATCGCCCAATCCCTAGTTAACTAGCTTCAATGTGTTTAAAGCTAACTTTTTTCCTAGCACTTTGACAATAAGAGTGTTACACTATCCCTGTGACCATGAGTCGAGTTCGTCTTCAGTGAAATCAACCTCAGGTCTAGGGTTGTAAATCTTTGGTTCAGAAGGACCATTCATGTGTTCATCATCGTACCACATGTTCTCAGGAAAATAGTCTTCGCATTCACCCCAAGGTTTATCATCAGTTGAAGTGTCGCCAAAAGCATTCAACAGTTTCTCTTTGTATGAAAGATTCGATGCATTCTCATCCATAGGTTCTTCAATCATTGATACATCATTGATATTCTGATTTGATGAAGGCTTCATCTTCTTTTTGCTTCGTTGCAGGTTATCTATTTCTTCTTGAGATTGAGCAGAGCCTCCAATTGGTGAGGAAATGGAAACCCTAGCAGAGGAAGTCATCACAGAAGCCCCGCACCGAAAGATGACAAAAGAGAGTATTAATTCAACTAGTCCAATATACAACCCTAGACCAAGGTAAGAGAGCTTTTATAACCACACAATACGAAGACAACATATTTCAGTTCACAAATACATTACAGCATATTCATAGAATTCATTTATTCCCAAAGCACATAAGTGTCTTGAAAGAAAGCCTTTACTCAAAACTATATTGATTCTTTAGAAAGTTCATTCTAAGCGCTCAAGTAGATGCACATAGTCGATTACCAATGATTACATATACAAAACACGAAATGTATGGGCAAGATACTTGCCTCGAATAGTCACAAGCATGGGAACCCGATCGTAGTAAGCCGGCCCGAATCATCTATGAATCCTCCAACTCCGCCGAGCACCTACACAAGATAATCGCTACGTCGATAATAACAACGATGAGGATAAATCCCCTAACACTGTTGGGATTCGGTGCCTAAATCAAAGGCCCAGCGGAAGCTGTAAAACGAAAATTAATTCGATCAGAATCCCTACGAGGATCGATCGAGCTACGTATATATGAATATATAAACGAAAATACAAGAGATGTAAGAAACTCACCCTTGTAGTCCGTTGATTAAATGGATTCCTTCTCTTGAGCTATTCCCCAAGCTTTAATTGTTAATCCCTACGATCCAATGTGCTCCAAGCCCTTGGATGATCCAACGTCGAAAATACAATGCCTCTACTTGCCACGCGCCGGAGAAACGAACGGGATGACGATCACCTTGCTATTCTCCAAGGATATGGCTAGAGCTAGGTGATGAAGCTATTGATGTGTAATTACAACACTCTAAGTGTACAACTCACTTTCTCTCTTTGATTTCTTGATTTTTCTCCAAGAATTATCAAGAACACATGAAGAAGAAGACTATGAAAATGAACTCTTTCTCTCTCTCTCTCTCTCTCTCTCTCTCTCTCTCACCAATCTCACGTATGAATGCAAAGGGGTGGTGGTAAGTGAGAGTTAGTCTTCTTTTTATTCTTCAATCAATCACATGAAATCACCTTTACATAATAAAATGAGATTTCATGTCCCCTAAGACAAAACACTTCATGATATTAAATCATGAAGTCTTCCACCACATTAGGTGGAAGACAATGGGGGCAGCCATCTAGAAGGGTAGGAGGAGTTCGGTCCGTTTCGGACTCCCGCGAGTCCAAACAGATAAACTCCGATTCCGTTCCGATGTATTTATATCATTTAATTAATCCAATTAATTAAACATATCAAATACAAAATAACATAATTAGTTTCTCCAAAAAATAATTATATTCATGAATTAAATTAATCACCCATTGATATATTTAATTCATTAGGCCGTAAATCAATTTATCCAATAAATTGATTTAGACATCTAATGTCCCAAATTTAGATATCCAATATCTAATATTCATAATGAGAGAATTAGCTTGATTCATTCCGTCGTAAATCCTATTGTGTGACTCGGTAGGTCCGTCTCAGTAGGCAATGTGAGGAACCAAAGAGTAGTAGCACCACCTAGCCAGCCTGGCGGCCTACACTGTATCCCAACTGAGAACGAATGATGGGATCATTCAAGAACCATTATTCATGAATACCAGTATACATATAAACCCTTCTTTCAAATATCCCGATCAAGTTATAGGGTCGCGGTCCGTCAAACCCTATCTGTACTTGACGCTATGCATGCGTTAATGCAAATCGAGATCATCGAGCTCTCGTGTATCTTATACAGCTAGCTCCAATGCTTTGGCCAAAGACTTGTGATTTCATCTGCCAATAACCGCATAGGACATATAATCCATTCACTAACAGGAGAAAGAATTCTATCTTGGTATTCAGTAGGGCCTGCTACTTGCCCGACAAGATGCACGTCGAGGTTGACCCCCGCCTCTCGGTTTACAGGGTCGAACTACTCTAATGAAAATATTGACGTCACAAGCACATCCCTACTAAATCCTCAAGTCGAAGGTTCACGAATACCTATCACAATCTTTCGATTCCGTCATTGACTGTCCCGGAGTGAAATCCGTGTGACGAATCGAGGGTGAGTCAGTTCGAGTATACTAATCCAATTAGCATACCTATAATTTGTGCTCCCACTAACCATTAGTGTTCGACAGGCATTCTCCTTGTCAAAGAACACATCATACAAGTCTTCATATAAACTTAACGCCCAGTCAAGTTTCATCGACTTGCGAACGATTAAGTATTTGAGCTATAAACCTTTCCAGTGCCGACCCCCTTATCCAATAAGGAGTGGAACATTTTGCTCTCAAATACACGGACTAGTTTCTATATGTATATTTACGAGTTAGGAATGCCAGTAACTACCAGTAAATAAAGAAACATTCATTGCCTTATATAAATAATTTACATAATTACAAGAACAATGCCCTCACTCAACATCCTCTGAGTGGCATTCGAGGGCATACTCCTAACAATCTCCCACTTGCACTCAATGCCACACACTATGCTATCTAATACCCATGTTCTCCAGATGACGCTCCAAGCTAGTCTGAGAAAGTGGCTTGGTCAGTGGATCAGCGACGTTGTCGGCCGAGTCTACTCTGTGCAGCACAATGTATCCCTTGCGAACGAATTCTCTTACGAGATGATACTTCCTCTCAATACGTTTGGTGTTGTTGTGAAACCTCGGCTCCTTGGCCTGCGCTACAGCTCCGTCGTTGTCGCAAAGACAATGAACAGTTTCAAAGACATGGTATCACTTGAAGTTCTCCCAGAAACTTCTTAATCCAGAACCCTTCCTTGGAAGACTCCGAGGCTGCTTGATACTCAGCCTGACAGGTGGAATCAGCAGTCGCGCTTTGCTTGGCGCTACGCCAAGATACTGCTCCTCCATTATGAGTAAATATGTAGCCAAAAGTAGACATCGAGTCGTCCTTCTGTCGCTGGAAGTCTGAATCAGTGAATCCCACTACATCCATTTCTCCACCGCCATACATCAGAACCATATCTCTAGTCCTTCTTAAGTACTTGAGAACATTCTTTACTGCAGTCTAATGTTCCCTACATGGATTTGCCTGAAACCTACTCACCACGCTTACAGCATGCGCAATGTCAGGTCTTGTACACAACATAGCATACATAAGGCTACCCACGGCCGAATCATATGGTATATTACTCATCTCCCGTCGTTGTTCCTCATTTTGAGGATACATCTTCGAGGTGAGTTTTATTCCATGTCGCATCGGAGGGAACCCTCTTTTAGAATCATCCATCTTAAACCGCTTTAAGATCTTATCTATATAGAGGGATTGAGAAAGACCTATTGTTCTCTTCGCTCTATCCCAGTAGAGCCGAATACCAAGAATATAGGTTGCTTCTCCCAAGTCTTTCATGGAGAAATTACTCGAAAGCCAAGCTTTCACAGAACTGAGCATTCCCATATCATTTTCTATTAGTAGAATGTCATCTACATATAGTACTAAGAATGCGATCTTGCTCCCACTAACCCTCTTGTATACACAATGTTCATCTTCATTTTGCACGAAGTCAAACTCTTTGTCCGCCTCGTCAAAACGAAGGTTCCAACTACGCGACGCTTGCTTCAGTCCATAAATAGAACGCTGAAGTTTGCACATTTTCTGAATATCGACTTCGGACACAAAACCTTTAGGATGCTCCATATAGATTTCCTCCTCGAGGAATCCATTAAGGTATTTACGTCCATTTGCCATATCTCATAATCGTGGTAGGCAGCTATAGCAAGCATCATGCGAATAGACTTGATCATGGCTACGGGCGAGAATGTATCGTGGTAATCGATCCCTTCCTTCTAGGTATAACCCTTTGCCACAAGCCTGGCCTTATAGTCGTCAACCTTGCCATCTCCATCAGTCTTTCTCTTGTAGATCCACTTGTTCCCGATAGGCACTATGCCCTTGGGGCGGTCTACTAGAGTCTAGACCTGATTGACATACATCGAGTCAATCTCAGCTTCCATAGCTTCACGCCATTTCGCGGAGTCTACATCCACCATCGCTTGGTCATATGTCGTTGGGTCGGTCTCTTGGCTATCACTTGGAACCTCATGGAGACCCAGCTCCTCCAAGTGCACAATCCCATATCTCTCAGGTAAATGAGACACCCTACTAGACCTACGAGGTGGTTGTACTTGTGTTTCAGAAGGTTCAGTTCCAATTTCTTGCATAGGTGTCTCCTGAGAAGTTTCATTGTATTCTTCCAAAGAAATACTTCTACCTGCTCCGCCTTCTTGAATGAACTCATCTTCTAGGAAGTGTGCTTGCAAAGCAACAATGATCTTTCGATATTCGGACATGTATAATAGATAACCCATCATCCCAGACGGGAATTCAATGAAACGTCCCTTCGCGAACCTCGCTTCCAACTTTTCCATCTTAGTCTTCTTGACATAGGCGGGACATCCCCAAATCCTAATGTTATTAAGACTTGGTTTCCTGCCCTCCCACATCTCATGTGGAGTTTTAGGAACAGATTTGGAAGGACATCTGTTCAAGATATATGCGATCAGAGTGCATACCCCATGTAAATCGGTAAGCCAAAGATAGCTGACATGGAACGGACCATGTTCAACAATGTCCGGTTCCTTCTTTCTGACACACCATTTAACTGAGGAGTACCTGGAGATGTTAGTTGTGATACTATTCCATGTTCCTTAAGGAACTCGTCAAACTCCATACTCATATACTCGTCATCTCGGTCCGACCGAAGTGCTTTGATATGATTTCCAGTTTGTTTCTCGACTAAGGCCTTAAATTCCTGGAATTTCTCAAAGGCCTCGGATTTAAGTTTCATTAAGTATACATAACCATACCTAGTATGATCATTTGTAAACGTAATGAAGTACTGATATCCGTTACGTGCTGTTTCTAAAGCACCACATACGTCGGTATGGGTTAATCCCAGTTTATCAGCGGCTCTTTCAAAAGTCCCTGTGAAGGAGGACTTAGTCATTTTGCCTTTAAGGCAAGATTCACAAGTAGGAAAGGGATCCGATCCCAGTGGATCCATAAGTCCATCTTGTAAACATTGGTCTGACCAACATGACCAAGTCTAAGATGCCATTTCAAAACTTGATTGGTTTCATCCCTACAACGTTTTCTAGTCATAGTATTCACAACTACTTTGTTATTGAGATTTAGATGATACAATCCATTTAACAATGTAGCAGTACCCACTAGTTTATTTCTGAAATAAATTTTGCAGGAACCATCACCAATGAAAAATGAAAAGCCTTTTCGGTCCATGACCAGAATGGATACAATATTTTTATGCCCCTTGGGCAAAACAAGTACATCTTCTAAAGTCAAAACAAAGCCGGATTCTAAACCCAAAAGAAGTGATCCTATGTCGGTTGCCTCGACACTATGCCCGCTTCCGACTGTGATCATAACTTCTCCAGCTCCAAGCTTCTTACTTTGTTCCAGATCCTGATTCAACGTACAAATATGAGAACTAGCACCAGAATCCAGTATCCAAGAAGTAGAAAATACAGTAGCAGAACAATTTGTTTCTAAAACTAAAAGTTCTGTACCTGAAGTGCCATGAAGAATTGGACACTCTCTAGCCCAGTGGCCCAACTCACCGCACTTGAGACAAGCGTCTTTCTTCTTGCTCTTTGGAACCGTTGGGGCCTTGCCCTTGCCCTTGAAGTCCTTGACATGTGGTCCAGTCTGCTTCTTGGTCTTTTTCTTCTTGTTCTTAGACCTCCGAGGTCCAGAAGAAATCACAAGAGCAGACTCCTTCATCCGCGGAGTCTTCATCTGAGACTGAGCGGTCACATGTTTGTTCATTAACCCAGCTAAATTACATGCAATCTCATTGCAGTTAAAGTTCATAACAAACTGTGAGAAGGAATCAGGAAGAGACTGTAGGATAAGGTCGGTTTGAAGAGAAGCATCCATTTTAAAATCAAGAGCCTTCAATCTCTCGATCATGGATATCATTTTGAGGACACGTGTTCCGCAACCTTCTCACCTTCCTTCATCCTTGCACCGAACAGTTGCTTGGATATCTCATATCTAGCAGTTCTGCTGTGCTCACCATAAAGTTTGGTTAAGTGAGATAGAATCTGCCTAGCAGAAGTCATTTTCTCATGAGCTCTATGAAGCTCATTTGACATAGAAGTCATCATGTAAGCACGGACTTTTATGTCATCCTTAACCCACTTTTCATGGTTTTCTATCTCTTCTTGATTGGCTCTGGTCCGCACAGGAGGCGCTGGAATGTCCGTCTCCAAGACGTATCCCAGTGCCTCTATACTAAGGACAATCATCAGATTGCGGAGCCAGTCCACAAAGCTAGGTCCAATCAGAGTGTTCTTCTCGAGTAGAATTGCGAGTGGATACATTGTCATATTGAGAGTTATGTCTGCATTAAGTATAACAGATTAATTAGTGACTTGTTATATTATGTTCTGAGTATAGAATTAAGGTCTTTTTTATTCTTGTTACCCAGCTCCCACTATTTTTATCGGAATAACACACTCCCATGTGAAATTCGGAAGTATCGTCGCTCTACTTCATAGTGGTGATCGAGTTCTTTATAAATCTTAATAGAGGGCAACCGAATAGGTTTCTAGTCTATTAATTTTATAAAGTGGTGTTCAACACCAACCCATCTAATGGATGATTCGATCTTCTTTTTCCCCTTGTTCACTGCCCTCAACCTATACAGTTTCTATGGTTCGTGAACAAATTAAGTTTATACCATCGACGCAAATCAGTTTCACAATTGAATCTTATCCGGCAACCTATAAGGTTTCTAGGGATAAAATTTGCTCCAACCGAAGGCATCCAGTGCGCTCCCGGTAATTTATCCGTCCTCCCCGAACGACTACCCCGATAACTCGAAAGCATAGCACATCCGGTTTGGATTTCAATTTCCCGAAAGCTCGATGGAGGGAAGGAAAACCTCGAAACCTTATAAACTTAATAATTTGTTGTGGGAGAATTTTCTCGATTAATGTTACACTTTGCACATTAATTCATTTAAGCGCGTTTGTGGCATTCATACAATATGAAACAATCATTCACAACCTAGTTGCTACCAACATGTGGTTCATGGACCGTTCTTAGAAACAAAAACTCCGTAATCTAATTACAAGTCTTCGTCTTGAATCTTCATCTTCTCGAAACGGATCTTTCTCCGGTCTTCGTCATTACATATAAATTTTACATTGAAAATTGCATCCTAGATACAAATTTTTCTAGTAAAATAAATAGGCTCAAAACGGCCTTTACAACCCAATCGAATAAAAACCGAACGATTTTAAAACTAAGTCCATGAACCACATCCCCATTGAAAATAATGCATCAAACACATTAAATAAATGGCATTCATAATGAATCTTAATATTGATCCAGTCAATATAAATAAATCCATCCAAAATGAATTAATCCAATTAATTCAAACAACCGTTAATTTTAACTTGTTCCGGATGAGAAAATATTTCATTAAATTAATTCCCCTAAGATTAAAATTACCAAAATTAAATCTTAGTCAAATTAAATCCAATTTAATTTATGAGAAATTAATTATCGAATGAAATATAAAAAAACAGAGTCGAAAAACACGGCCGGGCCAAGCCCGGGACACTGCCCAGCAGGCTGCCGAGCAGGGCCTGCACAGGCTGCCGAGCATGTCCGGCAGGGGCTGGCAGACCGCGGTCCAAACAGGCAGACCGCGAGGCAGTGCCCTGGCAGCTCCAAGCTGCCGGGTCCGTTTATGTTTTCGGCTCGTTTTTCGCCCCGATTCCAAAAATAATATTTTTCTAATCTTTATATTACACATTTAAATCAGTTTTTCAAAAGAAAAATAGATTTATATTGTAACATAAAATCATGAAAAATTAATTTTTTAGATCAACAATAGAAAATCAACGATTAATACGATTATGATTCCCAATCATACACCATCCAATCAAGCATTCCAAATGCTAAATATCGTATATATGATCACAAGACCTACGCTCTGATACCACTGTTTGGATTCGGTGCCTAAATCGAAGGCCCCGCGGAAGTGGTAACATGAAAATTAATTCGATCTGAATCCCTACGAGGATCGATCGAGCTACGTATATGCAAATATATAAACGAAAATACAAGAGATGTAAGAAACTCACCCTTGTAGTCCGTTGATTAAATGGATTCCTTCTCTTGAGCTATTCCCCAAGCTTTAATTGTTAATCCCTACGATCCAATGTGCTCCAAGGCCTTGGATGATCCAACGTTGAAAATACAACGCCTCTACTTGCCACGCGCCGGAGAAATGAACGGGATGACGATCACCTTGCTATCCTCCAAGGATACGGCGAGCTAGGTGATGAAGCTATTGATTTGTGATTACAACACTCTAAGTGTACAACTCACTTTCTCTCTTTGATTTCTTGATTTTTCTCCAAGAATTATCAAGAACACATGAAGGAGAAGAAGACTATGAAAAGGAACTCTTTTCTCTCTATCACTCTCTCACCAATCTCACGTATGAATGCAAGGGGGTGGTGGTAAGTGAGTTAGTCTTCCTTTTATTCTTCAATCAATCACATTGTTGTTACCCAAAATATTATTCGGAAGGGATTGCTGGAATGGATGAGTAACAAACAAATGCGAGAGCACGTCCGTGGGGAAGTAAATAACACAAGATTTGCCGGGGTTGTTAGTCCCGGGCTTGAATGCTCTCGCGAGATATTATTAATACGAATGCTTGTGAGTACAAATATTAATGTTAGAGTACAATTACAATGAGTGTAAAGACCCTAGTTATCTTGAGTGCTGAAGATTGCTGGAAGAACCAGAGTCGATGCTCTGTGAGTTCTTGTAACAACGATGGAGTGCTGTGTTGACTGTGAGAAATCGACGGTCTCTCACTGTGTGAATTAACTGGACTCTCGTGTGGGAAATAATTTCTGAACTTCTGAACTCTCTCAAAATCTCTGAACCTTGAACCAGTTGCTGAAGGTTTCCTATTTATAGGAATGGAGGTAGCTGGTCGATCGCCTCTGCAGTATTATAATAAGCGGGCGATCGTCTTTAGCACATGGGTTGGTCTCCTTAGAGTGCGCAGCAGCTGCTGGCAGCCGGATGCACGAACCAATCAGAAGACCACACGCGTCTGGAGTCGCTGTCTTGGGAGGCCTCACCTAGGACCTTTCGGCTTGTCTGTCGGTAGGTGAGGCCGTCCTTGTCACTGACAGTTGCTGATGGGCTGGAGTAAAGCCCGTTCTTGCGGCGCCTTGAGGTCCCACCTAAGACCTTTCGGCGGGTCTGTCGGTAGGACAGCTGTTGATGGGCTGGAGCCAAAGATCCTTATTCTGTGGCGTCATTCGCGGATCTGCACGTGGGTCCTCGCTCCGAGATCTAGTCCTCGTAGATATGATGGATGATGGCCTTATACGTGGCATAGTACGGTCGTCCTTGGTCGGGCACTAGAGTCGATCGCTAGGTGTCAAGAGGCGATCGCCCCGGACGTCGATCGCTCGGTACCTGAACTTGGTCTGGACTCTTCGCTTGGCAAGTCCGCTGATTATTTGATGTCGCTTTGGTCGCTCGGCCCTTATGCCGATCGCCGTCGAGGCGTATAAATCGCCGCACAACAATTGCCCCCCAGCTCGCTCTGATGTTGGAGACGTGGGGTGAGGTGGTTCTACTGGCGATCGCTTAACTTAGACGAGCGACTCAGGATTTTACGGAACAGACGATCGTCTCTCGAACGGACTGGTTTTGAATTTGGACGACCTGGTCGATCGCTAAAATGAGCAGGAAATGACAGCGGTTGTGGAAACATCACCGGGGCACGTGTCGGGCCCGGTTTTGTTAGGTTGTCCTTTGGCGTGCCCTCGAAACGATGCGCATGCGGGATTCGAGGACAGCATTAAACGCGGCCTATCTGATGGTTGCACTTCGATCCTCGGGACTCCGCTTATTGCTCAGAAGCCCCCGCTCCTGCCTATAAAAAGGACTGGGGTTACAAGGTTAAAAACCTTATGCATTTATGCCTAAGAAGAAGACATAGCCGATTTCTGTTGGAGCTCTGTGTGACGATCGTCGTTCGACTCAGACCTTAGGTAAGAACAAAAAACTCCTTCTCCCTTCCTTCTTTTGAATATGTCCGGAGGAAGACCAGATGTGTATGAGCCGGGTAGCACTTTCGCCGCCGGGGCTTTGACCGCCCGGGATGAACCTTCTGCGGAATTTCATGTGGATACCGCCGTCGAGGCCATCCGTGCCGGGATTGAGCCCACGGAGATCGAGGAACTTTTTAATGAGGCTAACGCGGCCAAGATGGTGGAGGCCGATCGGGTCCGTTCACTGAAACGGGAGGAGACGGAAACGACGGCGCACAGGGAGCGGGACAGCGCGTTCGGCAAAGCCTTCACAGATTTTGCCGAACTCATGGAGAGATTGTGTAATACCCGTCATTTTTATAATGCAATATTATTATTTTATAATAATATTATAATGCATTTCATGTTATTTAATTCAATTTAAAGGATCATGAACATTTATTTCAACGTATCACAAGTCCTAGCCCGAGTCAATTTCTCAAGTTGATTTCAGAACATTTAGGCTAAAATGCTTCTGGGTCCCTTAACTTAATTTCAGATAACGATTTAGTCCTTTATCATTTTTTTCCCCAACTAAATCCTTTATCTTTCCAATTTTAAGCAAAGTTACCCTTTTCCCTTGGTCTCCGTTAACTGTTGTCCAAGTGGCTGTTAAGTTGCTGACTATCACTCTGTGGCTATAAATATTCCTACGTGTCAAATCCCTAACTCATGTGTCAATTTTCCTAGCCTATGTGTCAAATTCCTAACCTCATCTCCTTGTACATACTGTACATGCTTTTCCGAGATGTTTTTTTTCCTCCGTTCCAACTTCCGCCTGTTATTTTCTTCTCCTTCAAAGTCCTTCTCAAGTGCCACAGTGAAATGAGAGTGAAAGCCGTAACGACACATTGAGTTTTTGTCATCTTCACACTCCGTTTCCAAAAATCTATATCCATCGGATAAGAAATTTACTCCGCCGACGAGGAAGTCTCCAGCGGAAGGGTGTAATCGGAAATTCAATCGATTCCCATGGAACCTTCCGTCGCACCGTAGGACTTACAAGCATTCCGAGCATATTTATACCCCGATTTACAAGATTAGTCATGGTTGGAAGACCATTATAAATCGCTCTCCAAACCAAATTTTTACCTTCCAAATTTTTTTGCACAACCAGCGTTCCTGATCTACATTTGAAGATCCGACCTCCCCAAATTTTCTTTGCATCTCATGGTGGTACCCACTTCTTACCGTATATCTTCCAGTTTTTGTGTGCTTCCGACTCGAGAGATCCTCCTGATTACTTTCCGCCACTTTACACGCTTGAATAACAATAAACTCTTGGTCTGTGAGGAGTTCCCTAAGGGTCCGTTCCTTCCATCCAGTACCTTTGTTATTTCTCCAATCTGCAACTACACTGTCCTTCATGTTCTCTGGAGGAAGGTGAGAGAATGTACGGCCACCTGGTAATCCCTTAATCCAACCATCTTTCCAGAACTTCGCTTTCCTGCCATTTCCAATAACCCATTCCGACCCGCTTTGAAGTAAATCTCTTGTTGAAAGGATTGAGCGCCATGCGCCATGTGTAGCTAGCGTTTCGATGACACATAGCAATATTTATAGCCACGTAGGTGATACTTAACAACTTAACCTCCACTTGGACAACAGTTAACGGAAACCAACGAAAAAGGTTAACTTTGCTTAAAATTGGAAAGATAAAGGACTTATTTGGAAAAAAAAGATAAAGGACTAAATCGTTATCTGAAATTAAGTTAAGGGACCTCAGGAGCATTTTAGCCGAACATTTAATATTAGTCATTTTTTGTTAATATGATAATTAAAGGTATTATTATTAATAATAATAATATTTAGGGTATTAATATTTTTACCAGTATCATTTCTATAACATCATTTATATTACTCTCGATATTATTATTAGTATCGATGTTATTAATACTACTGTTATTATTAATTTTATTATTATTATTATTATTATTATTATTATTATCAATGGCCCAAACATTGTGCTGACCTAGAATCATAATATAAGCCCAAAGTTTAACCCTAACTCTAATCCAAGACAGTATAAATATACTGTCTCTGCAGTACAAATACACAATACAGTACGCACTTTTCTTTTCTTCCCAGCGCCGTCGTTCATCATCCATATTAAAAAAAAAAGAAAATTACAATACAGAAATCTGCTGCAATCTACGGAGCAGAAAAACTAAGGATCCGATTGAATTCGTCGTCTGATCAGATTTCCAGTCGCGTTGCATCCGATTTCCGTTCAATCTTACGAGGTAAAATCCTAATTCATCTTTATTTTCTACAAATTCAAACATAGTAGACACTAACAATTCATACAATATCTACAATTCCAGTATACATAAATCATAATTCTAACACCGAATTCAGAAACCAAACCCTTCCCGACCGGACCTGATCACACCGCGTTATCCGCCAGAACCGCCGCCGCCGCACTCACCAAAGATCAAACTCGGTCGAACTCATGGCTAAACCCAAAACATCTTCCAAATCAAACATAATCGGAGCCCACCTTCGATTCGCACGAACTCCGACCAAAATATTGTTTTTCTTTCCGAACCCAAATTCCGAAATTAAAACCAAATCACAAATCCAAAAAAATGAGATCAATCAAACCAAACCTTTAAATCCGAAATCGGGCCAAGCTTGCAATTTCAACCCGACGAGTCGGCGAACTCACTGTTCCGCCGTGCACCGCACGTTTGATCACACGCCAGCTTGCCGGGCACTTTTTGTTTCCGGCCGTTTGGATTGTGTGTGTGTGTGTGTGTGTGTGTTTCGAAACTCTTTTTTTTTTCATGACCGAAGAGATAGAAGGGACGGGGGAGGACTCCGATTTCGACTGCCTCTGTGGGCGATTCAGTGTGTGTGTGTATATAAACTACTCTGTGGGTGTGTGTGATTTTTTTTTGCGGGGTTCTTCTCCCGGCCGAGAAGAAGATGTTTGGAGAGAGAGAGAGTTGGAGAGAAGGGAGATGGGAGGAGAAAGACGGGTAGTAGAAGAAATGAATTCTGACGGCTAGGGTTGGATTAGGGGTATTTATATGTAATAACCGGATTTATTACTGTGTATTTCATCTGTACTTTGAACTCTGTATTATTTTGGGAATGATGATATTGATATTGGAGTATGATCATTATCGTATTTGTATCCTTATTCATGGGTGTGGCAACATATAAATTTCCTCCATGCATATACGTGATAACGTACGTTAAGAGTGTAACTTAACGTACGTAATCTGTTAATATTAACGTACGCTACGGATGAAGCGTAGCGTACGTAATGCGGTCTATTATTGGGTGGGCCGGCTAGCACATGGAGTACATGGTGGTGGGCTCGACCAAGATACCCTCGATTCGCACGGCATGAATCGACACCTTTAAGTCAACGGCTTAGCGTACGTTATGAACATTGTGTAGCGTCGCAAACTATAGGGTTACGACGTAACGCCGTTTAGTATAGCGTACGTAATGAAGTTCGAAATCGCAGATGAACTATTTTGGCGATAACGACGTTATGATGTAGCCCTAGCGTACGTAACACTCGAGAAAATTATAAAAGGAGCAAGACCCCAATTCATTTCAACTCGTCCTTTTGCTCCTAAACTTCATTATATTCGCCTTAAGATTCCTGACCTCTTTTAACACCTTTATATCAATAGTTCTTGAATCATTGAGCTTGTATGACACTACTTGATCATTGAAGACAACTTATATTGGACTTTGGAGTAGAAATCATCACGAGTCGGCGTTGAAGCAACCGGAGTTGGATTTTTACTTAGAGTCTCGATATTATCTTCCTTAAGGTATGTTATACTACTTCCAATCTTGAAGTTATGTTGATTAAGATGATATGATTGCATTACCAAGATCAGTAGATCACTTTGACGACGTATGCGACCTAGTATCATATTTAAACTATAATGATCAAACTATTATGGTGTAGAACACCGTAGTTGAACCTGGTTATGCCATAGATGAGGATAGTGAATTATTAACCGTATCAAATGATATCGTCATGTTGATTGTAAACTGAGTGTCAATTTCCACTTTTACCAATGGATTTTGAAAAGAATCATCATAGTTGTAATCTTGCTTGCATAGATGGAATAAGTAGTTCGCCATCAGTATAAGCCTGGATTTAATGATGATATTAGATCAATTACGTCAACCTTAGACCAACCGAACCTTGTATGAGTATTTCGATCAAGATTGAAAATAGTATTACAATGATATCCATATCCTTGAAATTGAAGATATTAATCCGGAGATCATTCATGAGTATGATATATATATTTGAAGGTATATTAGATTACTCACTAAGAATTTCGTAATACTTCGTCACTAATCGAGCTACCATCCATCTAGTGAGAAATCGACATGCATGATTAACGTCGATAAGTTTGGTTACTAACGACGTTATATGACGTTGTTAACGTGCGCTACGTTCGATGCGTAACGCACGTTACACTATTCAGACATCGACGAGAGGAACTGTTGGTATATGCTTAGCGTACGCTATACTTCATAGTTTACGACGCTAATGAATAAGTTTAACGTCGTTACAGAGGACATGTAACGTCGTTATTCGAATCGACAGATTTCGCTTTATAGACTCTCAACCGTAATTCGGATTGTTAGATGTTCGTTCGACCTAAGATGAATTCCATGTTATTTCTCTTATTTAAGGTTCGAACTTTGCTACGTGATTGATCGAGAGGGACAACCTTCGAGCGTTTCGTTCTCGTGGAAGTATTGTTCTTGTCTTCGAACCGAGGCAAGTATTCTAATTAGAAATGTTTATATTATGACAATGTGATTGTATCGTGTAAATATGTTGTGATTATATGTCCACCATGTGTTGATCCGACGGAATCATCATGGGAATCTATAGCCGTGTGCTTGCTGGATCGTTGGACAGGTAGTTCCACCATGTGTTGGTCCGATGGGATCATCATGGGAATCTATAGCTGTGTCGCTGGATCGTTGGAATACCATCGGTATGTTGAAACTGTTATGATATGATATGTGTTGTGGATATTCTCGTTGGAGAAACTTGTATGATATAATTGTTGATTATATCACGTGTATGATTATTGTACTTGTACTAGCATCGTTGTGCTAACCCCTTCGGGGTGAACATTTTGTTTGTTCAGATCCGGGAGAGCGGGAAACAACCACTGGAAATGCATGACGACGAGGGTGCGAAGTGATGTTCGTAGGGTTTCTGTCTGTTATTTTTTTGATATTTCAATAAGTACTCGAGTACGTCGTCCGTTTATAATGTTGGGATTTTAATGATGTAATAAATCTTCATTGGATATTTTTTTTTCGATTTTTAAACCAGACGGTTGTGTTTTACTTCAGTAATTTCTTAAAGCGATATCTCATATTGTCTTTTCTTTTAATCACCTTGTAAATCCTTATGTAAAAGATTTACTACTGTAATATTCCCCGAATATATCGGGGTGTTACGAATATGGTATCGGAGCTAAGATTATGGATATCTTGGCCGTTGGGTTAAAGTAGGGTCATTTATGTCTTTTGAGGTGGCCGTGGTGAATGACATCACCGCACCGCCACGTCTTCATGCGAACGGTGGTTGTAAGTTCCTAAACTCTATCTCATTCTTTACATATTATGTCTCTTTATACTTGAACATTAGAACAATGTTGTTTCCTGTATATTAAGTACTTGTACTTACAGTATGTTGAGAGGCGGACGTGGACGTGGTCGCGGTCGTGGACGCGACGGAGGAATGCCGAAAGGAGGCGTCGCCTTCTAATCGAGCTAGTCATAGCTCAAAGCGAGCCGCAGAATCCACCAATAACGAACCGGAACTGGTGTACCGAAATCCTTCGTCAAGTCGTGAACCGATGACTCGGCCGCAGTGTCGTGGACCGAATGCAAGTGGCGGCGGGAATTGCAGGAGATGGACAACAAAGGATTCCGTAAATGGGAAATCGAGGTGACCGATGGTTACAAGAGGTGGCAAAGATGCAACCACCCAAATTTGACGGCTTTTCCGAGACTCCCACTTGGGACCATTGGTTGAAGGAACTGAGAAAATTTTTGCCGGAATTAATTGCCCAAATGACAGGAGAGCTCCTATCGCCCAAGACTTTCTCGACAGAGAAGCATCCGAGTGGTGGGAAGCTATCCGACCCATAGATCATGATGCCGATTGGGCGGAATTTAAAATGATGATGGAGGCTCGATTGCCCTCGCCCCGTGAGGGAAGCCAAAATTCGAGAATTTTTCTCCGCTCACCATCGATGAACCCGTATCCTGCATTTATCAAGACGTTTAATCGGAATTAGCATTTGTTCGACATCCGGTCGAATGCATGCAGAGATGATGATTCATTTTGAAATGAGAATGAAACTGAAATCCAGAGGTACATGTCCTAGGTTTGAATGTACCACTCTCCGCCAATACCAGGATAAGGCGTTGGCGTATGAAATTAAAGAAGCAAGAATGGAGAAGTTTATGGAGTCGAAGAAACAGAAAGTCTCTCGGTACTTTTACGAGCACAAAGGCGTGGGCCCCGCAAGGCCCAGACTTCTTTTCTTTCAAGAAACCTCCGCACCCATCCAAGAACGGAAAGAATTACGGATCGTTGTCACCACGACTGATACAAATAGGAAGTGTTTTAATTGTGGTCGCCTGTGCCACCTTTGGCGCGATTGTTTGCGCACCGATTACATGCTTGATCATGACAGAAGGGCACCGTGCGGCGTTCGCAAGGACGCCACCAAATACAAAGGAACCTGCGTCACAAATGGCCTTCGAAGGAAGCTAGTATTCAACAGACGCAGAAAGTGTTCGGATGCCTCAAAATTTTGGCCGTGGACGAGGCAGAGGACAATGGGACCAAAAGGGGGCATCGAGTGCGGATCTGCTCCCCACGCCCGTATGAGATGAGAAGGACAGACGATCGGGATCTTTGCCGTCGCAGTGCATCGTCCGATTCTTTCCCAACCGTTAGCGTTTTATTCGATACAGAGCTACGCATTCTTTTATCTCTTTGTCTTGTGTAAATCGTTTGAATATTTCTGTTTTCATACTTGTGAACCTTATGTTGTTGGTTTACCGAGTGGAGAGAGGATTGTTGGGAACTTAGAAACTAGAGATTTTCCGTATTATTTGGGGGTAAGAAATGGCTCTCAAACCTAATTGTGATAGAAATGCAAGGAGATGACCTAATACTCGGAGACGATTGGCTTAATCGATATGGAGCAATTGTAAATTACCGAAGGAGGAATATTTCGCTAATCGCCGATGATGGCTCAAGTCTTGTTTGAAGGATGGAAACCAGAAGCTCAGAAAGTTGATCAAAGCAATGAAAAGTCAAGTTGTTGAAACAGTGTCAGACGGCATCGTGTTATCAATGAAGAAAGAAGATGAAATTGTGAAACTTTCATCCATTCCTATTGTGAACGAATTTCCGGATGTATTTCTGACGAGTTACTGGACTACCTCCACGACGGAAGTAGAATTCACGATTGAGCTAGAACCCGAGCTACACCAATTTCTAAGGCACCGTATCGCATGGCACCCACGAGATGTACGAATCAAGAAGCAATGGAAGAATTATGGACAAAGGCTACATTCACCTAAGCGTTTCACCGGGAGCCCAGCTTCTTTTGTTCGAAAGAAGGATGGATCGCTTGTGTATTGATTACCGAGCCGAACAAGATGACGATCAAGAACAAGTATCCGTTGCCACGGATTGATGATCTGTTTGACCAGGTTGCAAGGAGCAGTTGTTTTCAAAAATCGATCTAAGATCGGGATACCATCACCGAGGATTAAGGAATCGATGTTCCAAAGTCGGCATTCGTAACTCGCTACGGACACTATGAGTTTGTAGTGATGCCATTTGGACTCACTAATGCGCCCGTTGTATTCATGCGCTTGATGAACCGAGTGTTCATCGAATATTTGGATAAATTTGTGGTCGTGTTCATTGATGATATTCGGTATATTCTAAGAATCCTAAGAACATGCGCAACATTTGCGGATTGTATTGGAACTTTTGAGAAGCGAGCAATTGTACGCCAAATTTTCCAAGTGTGAATTCTCGCTAAAAGAAGTAATGTTCCTCGGCCATGTGGTGTCACCAAGGAGTCCGAGTAGATCCTCGAAGATCGAAGCAATTATGGATTGGAAGCCTCCAAAGAATGTAAAAGAAGTCCAAGTTTCTTAGGACTCGCTGGGTATTATCGTCGGTTCGTGGAAGGGTTTTCCAAAATTTCCCGCCCACTTACTCGACTCCTTCGTAAAACTCAAAAGTTTGAATGGAATGAGTTGTGTCGATTAGCTTTGATGAATTGAAGAAGAGACTGACGACGGCACCGATTCTATCACTTCCGAGGAACTGGAGGATTTATAGTTTACTGTGATGCTTGAACCAAGGACTTGGGTGCGTATTGATTCGTAATGATAAGGTGATCGCTTATGCGTCGCGACACCAAACCTTATGAAGTAAACTACCCAACACATGATTTAGAGCTAGCGAGTGGTTTTTGCTTTGAAGATCTGGAGGCATTATCTCGACGGACTCACCGGATCTTTACGGATCATAAGAGTCTCAAGTACATATTCAATGTAAAGAGTTGAACATGCGGCAAAGAAGATGGTTAGAGCCGATCAAGGACTATGACTTGGAGATTTTATATCATCCGTGCAAAGCGAATGTAGTGGCCGATGCACTTAGCCGCAAGCTGTCTCTATTCGATGTTGGAGACACCGACCTCCCAACTTAGCCTTCAACGAGAGATGATTCGTGAAGGAATCGAAGTGTGGTTACAAAGAGTCCAAGGACAATCATGCGTGATGGAGATAACTTCATCATTAACCAAGAAATCAAATCCAGACAGCGGATGATCCTCTCGATGATTCGGTGCGTGATGAAGTAATCAAGGGAAAGGCCCCTGATTCCTAATTCACGATGATGGAATTTTGAAATTTGAACCGACTCTGCGTTCCTGATATCGATATTCAAACAGATGATTATGAAGGAAGCTCACGATTCACCCTATTCTATCCACCCGTGCACCAGTAAAATGTATAAGGACTTGAAGCAAAATTTCCGGTGGGGCAACATGAAGAAAGATGTAGCGGACTATGTTTGAAATGCTTGACTTGTCACAGAGTTAAGATCGAGCATCAACGGCTGCCGGAATATTGAAGCCACTCCCGATTCCTGAATGGAAGTGGGAGGACATATCGATGGACTTTATCACTAATATGCCGAGAACCAGACAGAATGAACATGATTTGGGTAATAGTTGATCGTTTAACCAAATCGGCTCATTTTCTAGGCATTAAGGATACATGGGGACCAGAGAAGTTGTACGAGTATTTATTTTGAGATAGTTCGATTACATGGTACGCCAAGACTATTGTTTCGATCGAGACGGCCGTTTTGTGTCTCACTTTTGGAAAGCAATATAAGGCCTTGGGGACCGAATTGAACTTCAAGATGACTATCACCCGCAGATCGACGGACAATCGGAAAGAACTATACAAACGGTGGAAGACATGCTAAGGGCTGCGCCCTAGATTGGTCAATCGATTGGGAAATTCATCTACCGTTGATTGAATTTACCTACAACAATAGTTGGCATGCTTCCATTAAGATGGCACCGTTTGAGGCATTATACGGAGGAGATGCAGATCGCCCTATGTTGGGACGATTCATCGGACTTGATCGAACGAACCAGAGTTGATCGTATGCACTCGAGAGAAGATAGCCTTGATTCGTGAAAGACTGTGACCGCCCGCAGTCGCCGAAATCTTACGCAGACATACGTCGTCGCCGTTGGAGTTCGAGATTGAGACCACGTACTTTTAAAGGTTTCACCTACTCGGGGATATTCCGTTCTAAGGAAAGGAAAGCTAAGTCCGAGATATATTGGACCATTTGAGATCCTTGAGAGAGTTGGAGAGTTGGCGTATAGATTAGCATTACCACCGTCATTGTGCCATGTACATAACGTGTTCCACGTATCCCAATTACGGAGGTATATACCGATCCTACCATATCATTGATTTCGCGAGATCGAAGTCGCGCAGATGGGACGTTTGAAGAAAGACTGGTCAAGATACTCGAAAGTCGAGTTAAGCGGTTGAGAAACAAACCCATCGTTTTAGTCAAAGTTCAATGGTCACGCCATGGAGTGGAAGAAGCCACATGGGAAACGGAAGATGGCATGAAGTCCGGATATCCCGAGTTATTTTCGTCTTGAGTTTGGACGAAACTCCTTTAGTAGGAGAGTATGTAATAACAGGATTTATTATTGTGTATTTCATCCGTACTTTGAACTCGTATTATTTTGGGAATGATGATATTGATATCGAGTATGATCATTATCGTATTTGTATCCTTATTCATGGGTGTGGCAACATATAAATTTCCTCCATGCATATACGTGATAACGCACGTTAAGAGTGTAACTTAACGCACGTAATCATTAATATTAACGCTACGCCATGATGAAGCGTAGCGTACGTAATGCGGTCTATTATTGGGTGGGCGGCTAGCACATGGAGTACATGGTGGTGGGCTCGACCAAGATACCCTCCGCATTCGCACGGCATGAATCGACACCTTTAAGTCAACGGCTTAGCGTACGTTATGAACATTGTGTAGCGTCGCAAACTATAGGTTACGTACGTAACGCCGTTTAGTATAGCGTCGTAATGAAGTTCGTAAATCGACAGGTGAACTATTTTGGCGATAACGACGTTATGATGTAGCCTAGCGTCGTAACACTCGAAAATTATAAAAGGAGCAAGACCCCAATTCATTTCAACTCGTCCTTTTGCTCCTAAACTTCATTATATTCGCCCCTTAAGATTCCCACCTCTTTTAACACCTTTATATCAATAGTTCTTGAATCATTGAGCTTGTATGACACTACTTGATCATTGAAGACAACTTATATTGGACTTTGGAGTAGAAATCATCACGAGTCGGCGTTGAAGCAACCGGAGTTGGATTTTTACTTAGAGTCTCGATATTATCTTCCCCTTAAGGTATGTTATACTACTTCCAATCTTGAAGTTATGTTGATTAAGATGATATGATTGCATTACCAAGATCGAGATCACTTTGACGACGTATGCGACCTAGTATCATATTTAAACTATAATGATCAAACTATTATGGTGTAGAACACCGTAGTTGAACTCGGTTATGCCATAGATGAGGATAGTGAATTATTAACCGTATCAAATGATATCGTCATGTTGATTGTAAACCGAGTGTCAATTTCCACTTTTACCAATGGATTTTGAAAAGAATCATCATAGTTGTAATCTTGCTTGCATAGATGGAATAAGTAGTTCGCCATCGTATAAGCCTGGATTTAATGATGATATTAGATCAATTACGTCAACCTTAGACCAACCGAACCTTGTATGAGTATTTCGATCAAGATTGAAAATAGTATTACAATGATATCCATATCCTTGAAATTGAAGATATTAATCAGGAGATCATTCATGAGTATGATATATATATTTGAAGGTATATTAGATTACTCACTAAGAATTTCGTAATACTTCGTCACTAATCGAGCGACCATCCATCTAGTGAGAAATCGACATGCATGATTAACGTCACGATAAGTTTGGTTACTAACGTCGTTATATGACGTTGTTAACGTGCGCTACGTTGATGCGTAACGCACGTTACACTATTCGGACACGACCAGAGAGGAACTGTTGGTATATGCTTAGCGTACGCTATACTTCATAGTTTACGACGCTAATGAATAAGTTTAACGTGCGTTACAGAGGACATGTAACGACGTTATTCAAATCGATGATTTCGCTTTATAGACTCTCAACCGTAATTCGATTGTTAGATGTCTGCTCGACCTAAGATGAATTCCATGTTATTTCTCTTATTTAAGGTTCGAACTTTGCTACGTGATTGATCGAGAGGGACAACCTTCGAGCGTTTCGTTCTCGTGGAAGTATTGTTCTTGTCTTGAACCGAGGCAAGTATTCTAATTAGAAATGTTTATATTATGACAATGTGATTGTATCGTGTAAATATGTTGTGATTATATGTCCACCATGTGTTGATCCGACGGAATCATCATGGGAATCTATAGCTGTGTCTTGTTGGATCGTTGGACAGTAGTTCCACCATGTGTTGGTCCGATGGGATCATCATGGGAATCTATAGTTGTGTCTGTTGGATCGTTGGAATACCATCGGTATGTTGAAACCGTTATGATATGATATGTGTTGTGGATATTCTCGTTGGAGAAACTTGTATGATATAATTGTTGATTATATCACCGTGTATGATTATTGTACTTGTACTAGCATCGTTGTGCTAACCCCTTCTGGGGTGAACATTTTGTTTGTTCAGATCCGTGAGAGCGGGAAACAACCACCGGAAATGCATGACGACGAGGGTGCGAAGTGATGTTCGTACGTTTCTTCTGTTATTTTTTTGATATTTCAATAAGTACTGAGTACGTCGTCCGTTTATAATGTTGGGATTTTAATGATGTAATAAATCTTCATTGGATATTTGTATTTCGATTTTTAAACCAGACGGTTGTGTTTTACTTGATAATTTCTTAAAGCGATATCTCATATTGTCTTTTTTTTAATCACCTTGTAAATCCTTATGTAAAAGATTTACTACTGTAATATTCTGAATATATCGGGGTGTTACGAGAATATGGTATCGGAGCTAAGATTATGGATATCTTGGCCGTTGGGTTAAAGTAGGGTCATTTATGTCTTTTGAGGTGGCCGCCGTGAATGACATCACCGCACCGCCTACGTCTTCATGCGAACGGTGGTTGTAAGTTCCTAAACTCTATCTCATTCTTTACATATTATGTCTCTTTATACTTGAACATTAGAACAATGTTGTTTCCTGTATATTAAGTACTTGTACTTACGGTATGTTGAGAGGCGGACGTGGACGTGGTCGCGGTCGTGGACGCGGACGGAGGAATGCCGAAAGGGAGGCGTCGCCTTCTAATCGTGCTAGTCATAGCTCGAGCCGCAGAATCCACCAATAACGAACCTAACTGGTGTACCGAAATCCTTCGTCAAGTCGTGAACCGGATGACTCGGTTCGCACAGTCGTGGACCGAATGCAAGTGGCGCAGGAATTCGGCAGGAGATGGACAACAAAGGATTCCGAAATGGGAAATCGAGGTGACCGATGGTTACAAGAGGTGGCAAAGATGCAACCACCCAAATTTGACGGCTTTTCCGAGACTCCCACTTGGGACCATTGGTTGAAGGAACTGGAGAAAATTTTTGCCGGAATTAATTGCCCAAATGACAGGAGAGCTCCTATCGCCCAAGATTTTCTCGACAGAGAAGCATCCGAGTGGTGGGAAGCTATCCGACCCATAGATCATGATGCCGATTGGGCGGAATTTAAAATGATGATGGAGGCTCGATTGCCCTCGTCCCGTGAGGGAAGCCAAAATTCGAGAATTTTTCTCTGCTCGGCCATCGGATGAACCCGTATCCTGCATTTATCAAGACGTTTAATCAAGAATTAGCATTTGTTCGACATCCGGTCGAATGGATGCAGAGATGATGATTCATTTTGAAATGAGAATGAAACCAGAAATCCAGAGGTACATGTCCGGTTTTGAATGTACCACTCTCCGCCAATACCAGGATAAGGCGTTGGCGTATGAAATTAAAGAAGCGAGAATGGAGAAGTTTATGGAGTCGAAGAAACAGAAAGTCTCGGTACTTTTACAGAGCACAAAGGCGTGGGCCCCGCAAGGCCCGGACTTCTTTTCTTTCAAGAAACCTCCGCACCCATCCAAGAACGGAAGAATTACGGATCGATGTCACCACGACGGATACAAACTAGGAAGTGTTTTAATTGTGGTCGCCTGTGCCACCTTTGGCGCGATTGTTTGCGCACCCCGATTACATGCTTTGATCATGGACAGAAGGGCACCGTGCGGCGTTCGCAAGGACGCCACCAAATACAAAGGAACCCGTCACACACGGCCTGAAGGAAGCTAGTATTCAACAGACGCGGCAAAGTGTTCGATGCCTCAAAATTTTGGCCGTGGACGAGGCGAGGACAATGGGACCAAAAGGGGGCATCGAGTGCGGATCTGCTCCCCACGCCTGTATGAGATGAGAAGGACAGACGATCGTGATGTCTTTGCCGCATCGCATCGTCTTGTCATTCTTTCCCAACCATTAGCGTTTTATTCGATACAGGAGCTACGCATTCTTTTATCTCTTTGTCTTGTGTAAATCGTTTGAATATTTCTGGTTTTCATACTTGTGAACCTTATGTTGTTGGTTTACCGAGTGGAGAGAGGATTGTTGGGAACTTAGAAACTAGAGATTTTCCTGTATTATTTGGGGGTAAGAAATGGCTCTCAAACCTAATTGTGATAGAAATGCAAGGAGATGACCTAATACTCGGAGACGATTGGCTTAATCGATATGGAGCAATTGTAAATTACCGAAGGAGGAATATTTCGCTAATCGCTGATGATGGCTCCGAAGTACTGTTTGAAGGATGGAAACCAGGAAGCTCAGGAAAGTTGATCAAAGCAATGAAAGCTGTCAAGTTGTTGAAACAGGTCAGACGGCATCGTGTTATGAAATTAATAAAGAAGATTAAATTGTGTAAATTTCATCCATTCCTATTGTGAACGAATTTCCAGATGTATTTCCTGACGAGTTACCTGGACTACCTCCACGACGGGAAGTAGAATTCACGATTGAGCTAGAACCCGGAGCTACACCAATTTCTAAGGCACCGTATCGCATGGCACCCACGGAGATGTACGAATCAAGAAGCAATGGAAGAATTCTTGGACAAAGGCTACATTCACCAAGCGTTTCACCCTGGGAGCCCCATTCTTTTGTTCGAAAGAAGGATGGATCGCTGATCGTGTATTGATTAATGAGAGTGAACAAGATGACGATCAAGAACAAGTATCCGTTGCCACGGATTGATGATCTGTTTGACCGATTGCAAGGAGCAAGCGGTGTTTTCAAAAATCGATCTAAGATCGGGATACCATCACCGAGGATTAAGGAATCGATGTTCCAAAGTCGGCATTCGAACTCGCTACGGACACTATGAGTTTGTAGTGATGCCATTTGGACTCACTAATGCGCCCGCTGTATTCATGCGATTGATGAACCGAGTGTTCATCGAATATTTGGATAAATTTGTGGTCGTGTTCATTGATGATATTCGTATATTCTAAGAATCCTAAGAACATGCGCAACATTTGCGGATTGTATTGGAACTTTTGAGAAGCGAGCAATTGTACGCCAAATTTTCCAAGTGTGAATTCTCGCTAAAAGAAGTAATGTTCCTCGGCCATGTGGTGTCACGAAGGAGTCCGAGTAGATCCTCGAAGATCGAAGCAATTATGGATTGGAAGCCTCCAAAGAATGTAAAAGAAGTCCGAAGTTTCTTAGGACTCACTGGGTATTATCGTCGGTTCGTGGAAGGGTTTTCCAAAATTTCCCGCCCACTTACTCGACTCCTTCCGTAAAACTCAAAAGTTTGAATGGAATGAGTTGTGTCGATTAGCTTTGATGAATTGAAGAAGAGACCGACGACGGCACCGATTCTATCACTTCCGCAGGAACCGGAGGATTTATAGTTTACTGATGATGCTTGAACCAAGGACTTGGGTGCGTATTGATTCGTAATGATAAGGTGATCGCTATGCGTCGCGACACCAAACCTTATGAAGTAAACTACCCAACACATGATTTGGAGCTAGCGCAGTGGTTTTTGCTTTGAAGATCCTGAGGCATTATCTCAGACGGACTCACCGCCGATCTTTACGGATCATAAGAGTCTCAAGTACATATTCAAATGTAAAGAGTTGAACATGCGGCAAAGAAGATGGTTAGAGCCGATCAAGGACTATGACTTGGAGATTTTATATCATCCAGGCAAAGCGAATGTAGTGGCCGATGCACTTAGCCGCAAGCCTGTCTCTATTCAGATGCTGGAGACACTGACCTCCCAACTTAGCCTTCAACGAGAGATGATGCGTGAAGGAATCGAAGTGTGGTTACAAAGAGTCCAAGGACAACTGTGCGTGATGGAGATAACTTCATCATTAATCAAGAAATCAAATCCAGAGACAGCGGATGATCCTCTCGATGATTCGGTACGTGATGAAGTAATCAAGGAAAGGCCCCGATTCCTAATTCACGATGATGGAATTTTGAAATTTCGAACCGACTCTGCGTTCCTGATATCGATATTCAAGCAGATGATTATGAAGGAAGCTCACGTTCACCCTATTCTATCCACCTGTGCACCAAGAAATGTATAAGGACTTGAAGCAAAATTTACGGTGGGGCAACATGAAGAAAGATGTAGCGGACTATGTTTGAAATGCTTGACTTGTCGGCGAGTTAAGATCGAGCATCAACGGCTGCCGAATATTGAAGCCACTCCCGATTCCTGAATGGAAGTGGGAGGACATATCGATGGACTTTATCACTAATATGCCGAGAACAGACGGGAATGAACATGATTTGGGTAATAGTTGATCGTTTAACCAAATCGGCTCATTTTCTAGGCATTAAGGATACATGGGGACCAGAGAAGTTGGCACGAGTATTTATTTCGGAGATAGTTCGATTACATGGTACGCCGAAGACTATTGTTTCGATCGAGACGGCCGTTTTGTGTCTCACTTTTGGAAAGCGATTCATAAGGCCTTGGGGACCGAATTGAACTTGATCGACTATCACCCGCAGACCGACGGACAATCGGAAAGAACTATACAAACGGTGGAAGACATGCTAAGGGCCTGCGCCCTAGATTGGTCAATCGATTGGGAAATTCATCTACCGTTGATTGAATTTACCTACAACAATAGTTGGCATGCTTCCATTAAGATGGCACCGTTTGAGGCATTATACGGGAGGAGATGCAGATCGCCCCTATCTTGGGACGATTCATCGGACTTGATCGAATGCAACCGAGTTGATCGTACAGACTCGAGAGAAGATAGCCTTGATTCGTGAAAGACCGTTGACCGCCCAGAGTCGCGAAATCTTACGCAGACATACGTCGTCGCCCGTTGGAGTTCGGTATTGGAGACCACGTACTTTTAAAGGTTTCACCTACTCGGGGATATTCCGTTTCGGAAGGAAAGGAAAGCTAAGTCCGAGATATATTGGACCATTTGAGATCCTTGAGAGAGTTGGAGAGTTGGCGTATAGATTAGCATTACCACCGTCATTGTGCCATGTACATAACGTGTTCCACGTATCCCAATTACGGAGGTATATACCAGATCCCAGTCATATCATTGATTTCGGCGAGATCGAAGTCGCGCAGGATGGGACGTTTGAAGAAAGACCGGTCAAGATACTCGAAAGTCGAGTTAAGCAGTTGAGAAACAAACCCATCGTTTTAGTCAAAGTTCAATGGTCACGCCATGGAGTGGAAGAAGCCACATGGGAAACGGAAGATGGCATGAAGTCCAGATATCCCGAGTTATTTTCGTCTTGAGTTTCGGGACGAAACTCCTTTTAGTAGGAGAGTATGTAATAACCGGATTTATTACATGTGTATTTCATCCGTACTTTGAACTCGTATTATTTTGGGAATGATGATATTGATATGGAGTATGATCATTATCGTATTTGTATCCTTATTCATGGGTGTGGCAACATATAAATTTCCTCCATGCATATACGTGATAACGACGTTAAGAGTGTAACTTAACGACGTAATCGTTAATATTAACGACGCTACGATGAAGCGTAGCGCACGTAATGCGGTCTATTATTGGGTGGGCCGGCTAGCACATGGAGTACATGGTGGTGGGCTCGACCAAGATACCCTCCGATTCGCACGGCATGAATCGACACCTTTAAGTCAACGGCTTAGCGTACGTTATGAACATTGTGTAGCGTACGCAAACTATAGGGGTTACGACGTAACGCCGTTTAGTATAGCGCACGTAATGAAGTTCGTAAATCGACAGTGAACTATTTTGGGCGATAACGCACGTTATGATGTAGCCCTAGCGTCGTAACACTCGTAAAATTATAAAAGGAGCAAGACCCCAATTCATTTCAACTCGTCCTTTTGCTCCTAAACTTCATTATATTCGCCTTAAGATTCCCACCTCTTTTAACACCTTTATATCAATAGTTCTTGAATCATTGAGCTTGTATGACACTACTTGATCATTGAAGACAACTTATATTGGACTTTGGAGTAGAAATCATCACGAGTCGGCGTTGAAGCAACCGGAGTTGGATTTTTACTTAGAGTCTCGATTATCTTCCCTTAAGGTATGTTATACTACTTCCAATCTTGAAGTTATGTTGATTAAGATGATATGATTGCATTACCAAGATCGGTAGATCACTTTGACGACGTATGCGACCTAGTATCATATTTAAACTATAATGATCAAACTATTATGGTGTAGAACACCGTAGTTGAACCTGGTTATGCCATAGATGAGGATAGTGAATTATTAACCGTATCAAATGATATCGTCATGTTGATTGTAAACCGAGTGTCAATTTCCACTTTTACCAATGGATTTTGAAAAGAATCATCATAGTTGTAATCTTGCTTGCATAGATGGAATAAGTAGTTCGCCATCAGTATAAGCCTGGATTTAATGATGATATTAGATCAATTACGTCAACCTTAGACCAACCGAACCTTGTATGAGTATTTCGATCAAGATTGAAAATAGTATTACAATGATATCCGTATCCTTGAAATTGAAGATATTAATCAGGAGATCATTCATGAGTATGATATATATATTTGAAGGTATATTAGATTACTCACTAAGAATTTCGTAATACTTCGTCACTAATCGAGCCAGTCATCCATCTAGTGAGAAATCGACATGCATGATTAACGCGATAAGTTTGGTTACTAACGACGTTATATGACGTTGTTAACGTCGCTACGTTCGACGTAACGCACGTTACACTATTCGACATCGACCAGAGGAACTGTTGGTATATGCTTAGCGTACGCTATACTTCATAGTTTACGTACGCTAACGAATAAGTTTAACGTACGTTACAGAGGACATGTAACGTACGTTATTCGGGTCAGACAGATTTCGTTTTATAGACTCTCAACCGTAATTCGGATTGTTAGATGTTCGTTCGACCTAAGATGAATTCCATGTTATTTCTCTTATTTAAGGTTCGAACTTTGCTACGTGATTGATCGAGAGGACAACCTTCGAGCGTTTCGTTCTCGTGGAAGTATTGTTCTTGTCTTCGAACCGAGGCAAGTATTCTAATTAGAAATGTTTATATTATGACAATGTGATTGTATCGTGTAAATATGTTGTGATTATATGTCCACCATGTGTTGATCCGACGGGAATCATCATGGGAATCTATAGCTGTGTCTTACTGGATCGTTGGGATGTAGTTCCACCATGTGTTGGTCCGATGGGATCATCATGGGAATCTATAGCTGTGTGCGCTGGATCGTTGGAATACCATCAGTATGTTGAAACTGTTATGATATGATATGTGTTGTGGATATTCTCGTTGGAGAAACTTGTATGATATAATTGTTGATTATATCACTGTGTATGATTATTGTACTTGTACTAGCATCGTTGTGCTAACCCCTTCGGGTGAACATTTTGTTTGTTCGGGATCCGGGAGAGCGGGAAACAACCACTGGAAATGCATGACGACGAGGGTGCGAAGTGATGTTCAGTAGGGTTTCTTCTGTTATTTTTTTGATATTTCAATAAGTACTCGAGTACGTCGTCCGTTTATAATGTTGGGATTTTAATGATGTAATAAATCTTCATTGGATATTTGTATTTCGATTTTTAAACCAGACGGTTGTGTTTTACTTCAGTAATTTCTTAAAGCGATATCTGTTATTGTCTTTTCTTTTAATCAGCCTTGTAAATCCTTATGTAAAAGATTTACGGCGCTGTAATATTCCTGAATATATCGGGGGTGTTACATTATACCCCCGAAATTTTACGGTTCTGCACTTTAGCCCTTTAAATTTTCAGAAACTTTCAATTCAGCCCCAGACAGTTTTAATTAATTCGATTCTAATCCAGTCAGCTTTTCAACTCCTACAATTTGACCCTAGTCAATTTTAAAACCTTCAATTCAGTCCCATTTTGACCCAAACATTAAAATGTTGACTTCCAATTAATATTAATAATTAATCTGAAATTATGCATAAGTATTTTAATTTCAGTCATTAATAATGTTAACTCTTCGGTTAATATTAATAAGCAACTGTAATTTATTTTCAGTTATTATAGTGATATTTGTATCTTTTCATTTATTATATAAATAATAAATGGTAAGGATTTTAATTCTTATTATTATTATTATATGTAGACTTTATCGAGGATTTACGGGCTTAGGACTGTGAGTCGAACATCTTCATTTCAAGTCAGACATCATCATTTATTCAGGTGGGAATTTTCACTATCACTTTAATTGCTTTAATTGGACTGCATATGTGATACTCAATTCATGTTTATAAATTATGATACACGTCGTAAATCAGGTTCACCTGTATTCGTGTAAGAGGTTATCTTAAGATTCATGTTGTGTGGGGACACCTGCACAACCCAGTATTCACATACGTGCTCGATTCATGTTTTATGTGGTGTTGCGTGTATGTTTCATGTTGTGTGGGGATACTTGCTCAACCCAGTATTCACATATGTGCTTGATTCATGTATATGTGGTATTGCGTGTATGTTTCATGTTGTTGCGGGGGCACCTGCGCAACCTCAATATTCGTGTTATGTGTGCTCGATTCATGTTGTACGTAATATTGTGAGTATGCATTCATGTTGAGGAAAGATATGATAGTTTATTCATGTTATGTTTTCCATGAGGTTGTATATTACTGTGATCAGTGAGATTTCCACGAGCTGAAGGAACCTCACCCCCACCTTTATTGATCCCGCAGGTTGAACCGAGCCGGATGGACGAAGGAGCGGGCCGAGGGAGCATATGAAAAAGAATTTATTAAATGTTATTTTCTTTATATCAATTGTTTTGAAATTTTTTTGGGGAAACTTGGATTTGAAATTTATAAATTATGATTTATTCTTCCGTCGCAAATTTTACTCTGTATTTATTATGAAATGTTACCTTATTTAAAAGGTATTTATTTTCACGATATTGTAGCGACTCGATTTTGTAGGCGAGAATTTTTATATTCTCAAGAAAATTATTTTTCGTCAAATTTAACTTTTATTTATTTTCTCCCAATATTTACTCTAGAAAGTCGGGGCGTTACAGATTGGCCGACCCTCTCCCCAAATTTAACTTTAATGAATATTTGATCGTCCATCCTTATGAACCTGTAAGGAGGACGTTGTTTCGGGCTGCTCGTCGTTCTCCGTGGACCCTTGGCCAGATTGGGAGCTCGGCGACCAGGAAGGATCTGGACCGTTGGAGGGCGAGGTTCCATATTCCTTCTGATGTCAGCCTCCACATGCCTGCCGAGAACGAGCGAGCCGATCAACCTCCCGAGGGCATGGTCGCCGTCAATGAGGCGATAATGGAGGCTTGATTGCGATTTCCGCTGCCGTTCGCTGTCTCCTATTTGCTGACCGCCTGGAATGTGGCGCCACTTCAATTGACGCCGAACGCCTGGCTGCATATCATATGCACCCTCACTTTGTTTGGTGGCCATCAGTTGTATCGTCTTCCTTCGCCGTTGGAGATGAACCATCTCTTCAAACTGACGGTTCAAAAAGGTTCTGTCGATGGCTACCATATCCAAGGTCGCTCAGGTCGGGTGGTTCTTGGAGTCCCGAATAAAGTGAGGGGTGATCTGTGAAAGTGGTTCTGGGTCAGCGGTGCTTGGAAGTCGGCAGCGAGTGACAACCCGACTGACGAGTTGAATATTTCCACCGTCTTTCGGGAGAGGAGTCCGAGTAAGGATTTTAGACTCTCCCTTTGTTCGGATACATTCTGAACTGATCTGATTTTGGCCTTCTTTTTGCAGGTGTCATTGTTCCGGCGGCGGGCGACCTCGCTTTTGATTTCGCGATTGTCTGGGAGAAGATACGGAGTCTTCCTGACGACCGTATAGACGCACGCCAAATTAACAACGAAGCCTGCTGGTTGGCTGCTCGGCTATTTCGCTACCCTCGCCATCTAACGGTTCCAGGAACGAACTTTTGCGATCTTCTTTGATATGTCGATCGCCTTGACCGAGGAGGATTACTAACTTTGTTGATTGTTTTCTTTTGCAGAAATTCGTTTCCCTTGTTTCCCAGAGCCTCCTGCTGCGATTGCCATGTCTAATCCGGGGGTCATGAATCGTCTTCGCCAAGGGAAAAAGGTGAACTGAGCTCCTTCTGCTCCGCCGCGACCGACCCCGGAGGCAAGACCTCTCCAGGAGCCTGTCGTCGAAGGGCGGGAGCCTCGGGAGGAGGAGCAACTTCGGCTTATTCGTAAGAAACGGAGGATTGTGGAGCCCTCGGCCCCTGTTACTGCCGGCGATCCGCCGATCTCTATGCCTCCGATTTCCGCGATTCCTCCGGTGGAGGGATCCATGCCATCTTCGGCGTTTCTTCAGTCCATGGCGACTGCTGAGGCCGAGACTTCGCGTGGCCGGCCGTTCTTCGGTCGTGACCCAGAGAAGGTCGAGAGGTAAGCCTGGTCGTTTTGCCAAGTTATGAAACTTGTGTAGGAAACACACTTAACTCTTTTGTCATTTGTGCAGGGTTCGCCATTCCGACCCGAATTGCTCGCCGATGGTGTTGGACTTCTTGTCGAGCAAAGCTCCTCGCGAGGTCAACGATATTCCTTCCTACGTTGCTCGGGCTACCGCTTCCCTCCCGAAGGCCTGGACGGCCGATCTGGATGCGATCGCGCACCGGCGATCTGCTGACGCCATGCAGGCTACTTTCGCGTTGGCCCTTCAGACGGCCATGATGGCAGCTCAGGCCGTGAGGGATTACGAGGGGCGGCCATCCACTGCCCGTCTCCATGTGGACCTCGAAACCGCACGGAGACAAAACATTGAGTTTGCCGACCGGCTCGCGGCCATGGAGAAGAGCTCCGTGGAGGCGGCTAAGCAGGCGAAGCAGGATGTTGACCGGGCGCGGGCGACGACTGACCGGATGCGGGACCAAATGATAGAATCCCGCAGGTCGCACGCGGCCACGCAGAAGGAGGCCGACCAGCTGAAGGTGACCGTCGCCCGACTGACTAGCGAGCTGGCGTCCTCGAAGGAAGAGGTGGCTGCCAAAACTGCCGAGCTCGAGGGCGTGAGCCAAAGGTTGAGGAGTTGAAGGAAAAGCTGAAGGCGACTGAGGCCGATCCCTTCGCTAACGTGGAGTACGTCAGCGAATTTGCTTACTATATGGCTTATGCTGACGCGATCCGCGCCGCTAAGAAGAGAGGGCTCGAGGTCGGCCCTTTGGCTGAAAATTTCAAAGCCTATGCGCTGGAGCATCCTCTGCAGCCTAACTTCACCGTGCCGATCCTCGACCTTTCCGCGGATCCTGGGATCGACTTGAGCTGGTACCCGTTGCCGGACAACCTTCTCCATCCGGGTGCCCCGGAGGATCGGGGTTCAGAGCCTGCTGCTGGCGACGGAACGGGCGCCGTTCCTTGAACTTTTCTACTTTTTACTTGTAATTTTTTGTAGCTTTCGTTGTACTTTTTCCTTCGGGCGACCGTGTTTGTATTTTTATTCCAAGTGATGAAATAAAAGTTCTCATCTCTCATTTCTTGCTTGCATGATTTTATACAAGTGTTTAAAGAGTGATCGTTGTGTGTACAGCTCCAAGTGAATTGATAAACTCATATTGATAACTTTAGAACAAAGTCGATCGCTGCATATACATATGAACAATGCCGATCGTCGTACGTGTATTTGAGTAGAGACGATCGTGATATACATAGCTCCGCCCTTCCCCCTTGTTTTTGTTTACTTAGTGAAAGTAAGGGGACGAAAATAAATCGTTTAGTGAGCGGTCTTCAATTTTGCAGATTCCTCGAGGAAGGCCGACCATGCCGGCCTAGAGGAACCGTGCACAATCGTAGAGTTCGATGGAACCGACCTCCGCGACCATGTCTTGTGCGCGAGCGACATTCCGTCTGATGGCCAACTTCTCGCGACTCACTTAATTGTGAGGGTCCTCCGTAGGCTGCGCCCGCCTCGTATTTAAACGAAGGGCGGGCGGTCTCGGTCTGGAGGAGTCCTTGCTGTAACACCCTCGATATATTCAGGAATATTACAGCGTCGTAAATCCTTTTAATAAGAATTTACAAGGCTGAATAAATTAAACGACATTGATAGATACCAACTAGTGAAATCACTTGAAATAAAATACGACAGTTCTGGTTCAATACCGAAAGTATAAATGTCCAAATGTAGAATATTAATACATCACTGAAATCCAAACATCACAAATTACGCCGCACTCGAGTACTTATTAAATAACCAAGAACAGATAATAAACCCGACCGGAACATCACTCTGCACCCTCGTCGTCATGCAGCTCCAGTGGTTGTTTCCCCGCTCTCCTGGATCCTGAACATAAACAAATATTCACCCCCGAAGGGGTTAGCACAACGATGCTAGTAGTACCACAACATATTATTCAACATCTCACGAAGAATAATAATAACGTAAATGACAAAACACCAACGAGTCTTCTCCTACGAGAAACTCATAAATAACATACACAACTGATAATCACAACATGATATCATAACATACACATGGTAATTCCGACGATCCAGCGTTCACTGCCTAGAACCCACGATGATCCCGTCAGACCAACCCGTGGTGGAAAAACCCATCCGATGATCCAGCACACGCTAGCATAGATCCCCCGATGATCCCGTCGGACCAACACGAGGTGGACATACAACAACGACATATATGAAAGACAATATGTATAACATCAATACGTAAAACAATTAAGGTACTTGCCTCGATTCGAAGACAAGAATACTACTTCCACGAAAAACGAAACACTCGAAGGTCGCCCCTTCAATCAATCACGTAGCAAGCTCGAACCTTAACAAAAGAAATAATATAGAATTTATCTCACGTCGTACGAATGTCTACCAATCCAATTTACGGCCGAAAGTTCATAAAACGCACCGCTGAATCGCTTAGCGTCGCTAAGTATTCTACGTAAGCGTCGTTAAGCACGCCGTTAGCGCACGCAAACAACGGCCTAGCGTCGCTAACTATGCACGGTCGATTTCACCGATCGCCAGATCGATACTTTGATGACCTAACGTACGTTACGTACCAAACATAGCGTACGTTAACTCATGTCCGATAGCGCACGTTAATCTACATAGCTTAGCGTGCGCTAAACGTGTAGAGCAGTACACTACTGGGCAGCAGACTTCATCTAATGGTGATGAAACTCATGAAATCTTCAGTGTTAATACATGTCATCTCCATGCATATCATGCTCATACGGTTTATGAATGATCTTACGGATAACAACAACTTCAAATTCAAGAATACGTATATCATCATAAAATCATATTCCATTTCGATTACAATTCTTCATGCGTAATTCGGAAGGCCTAACGGTCGATATCAATACCTTTATATCAATCAAAACTATCATCTTGTAGTTTGATTAACACTCCATCTTTACAAGATAAATCCTTCCATGATCAATCTTTAGATTCGTCTAACAATAATGATGTTAAAGTCAAGTCCGTGATTACTATGAAGGCACCTTCTAAATTCGGATTATCAATGACAGAAACTTTCTCTACTTGTTCATCGTAACAAGATTCAAATCATAATGTTCTTAACCAAGGTACTTAAAGCATAATCATCTCAATCCCCTAAACATGATGTGGTTTGGCTAAAATCACCAATGAAACTTAATATCTTGATAGCATAATCTTCATATCCTTAAGAACATGAATTTGAGGTTGAAAGTAGTATAACATACCTTAAGATGAAGAAAAACACCGAGACAACAAGTAGAATCCGGCTCCGGTTGCTGTTTGCCAAATCAAGACGTTTCTCCACTCCAATGATCGAACACAAGTGACATTCAATCTCCAATGATCAAGTAGATGTGTTCTAAGTGTGTTTAAGGAAGATATAATGTTCTCTGGTCTCTCAAGAATGAAGGATGCTCGAAGGAAATGAGAAGAAAATGGAGTGTTGTCCCTTATATAAAGTTTCTGTACAATAGCTGATTAGCGCACGCTATTATACATCCCTTAGCGCACGCTAATAAGCGTTGACTCCAAATCTGTCCAGGTTCGTCCGCGGGAATCTTATCCGGACCCATGTCCTGGCTGGCGCATGTGCTAGCCGCCTAGCTCAATAATTGACTGCCTAGCGCACGCAATTCTCCATTCGTAGCGTGCGCTAGTTGTAGCCCGATAACGCACCTTAAGTTACATTCTTAGCGTGCGCTATCACGAGTTTGCATGAGAAATTTTGCATGTTGTTATACTTATGTACAAAGATACCAATGTGAGAAATATCGTACTCCAATTATCGAGATCACAATTCCGAATAATACAGGGTTCAAATACAGATGAAATACACAATAATAAATCCGGATATTACATACTCTCCTACTAAAAAGGAGTTTCGTCCCGAAACTCAAGACGAAAATAACTCTAGATATCTGGACTTCATGCTATCTTCCGTTTCCCAAGTGGCTTCTTCCACCCCGTGGCGTGACCACTGAACTTTGACCAAAACGATTGGTTTGTTCCTCAATTGCGTAACTCGACTCTCGAGTATCTTGAACGGTCTTTCTTCAAACGTCCCATCCTGAGTGACTTCGATCTCGCCGAAATCAATGACATGACTAGGATCCGGTATATATCTCCGTAACTGTGATACGTGGAACACATTATGAACATGGTTCAACGACGGCGGCAATGCCAATCTGTATGCCAACTCTCCAACTCTCTCAAGGATCTCGAATGGTCCGATATATCTCGGACTCAGCTTTCCCTTCCTTCCAAAACGAAAGATTCCCCGAGTAGGAGAAACCTTTAAAAGTACGTGGTCTCCAGTACTGAACTCCAATGGGCGACGGCGTATGTCTGTGTAAGATTTCTGGCGACTTTGGGCGGTCAACAGCCTTTCACGAATCAAGGCTATCTTCTCTCGTGTCTGTACGATCAACTCTGGTTCTGTCCCGATCAAGTCTGATGAATCGTCCCAACATAGGGGCGATCTGCATCTCTTCCCGTATAATGCCTCAAACGGTGCCATCTTAATGGAAGCATGCCAACTGTTGTTGTAGGTAAATTCAATCAACGGTAGATGAACTTCCCAATCGTTTGACCAATCTAAGGCACAGACCCTTAGCATGTCTTCCACCGTTTGAATGGTCCTCTCGGATTGTCCGTCAGCCGCGGTGATAAGTCATCTTTGAAGTTCAATTCGGTCCCCAAGGCATTATGAACTGCTTTCCAAAAGTGAGACACAAAACGGCCGTCTCGGTCAGAAATAATGGTCTTCGGCGTACCATGCAGTCGAACTATCTCTGAAATAAATACTCGTGCCAACCTCTCTGGTCCCCACGTGTCCTTAATGCTTAGAAAATGAGCTGATTTGGTTAAACGGTAAACTATTACCCAAATCATGTTCATTCCCGTCTTGGTTCTCGGCATACTAGTGATAAAGTCCATTGATATGTCCTCCCACTTCCATTCAGGAATTGGGGGCGGCTTCAACATCTCGGCAGGTCGTTGATGCTCGATCTTAACCTACTAACAAGTCAAACATTTCGAAACATAGTCCGCTACATCTTTCTTCATGTTGCCCCACCAGAAATTCTGCTTCAAATCTTTGTACATCTTACTGGTGCCTGGATGGATAGAATAGGGCGAGCTGTGAGCTTCCTTCATAATCGTCTGTTTCAGAACATCGACATCGGGAACACAGAGTCGGTTCTGAAATCTCAAAATTCCATCATCATGAATTACGAATCTGGGGGCCTTCCCCTTGATCACTTCATCACGTAACCGAATCATCAGAGGATCATCTGCCTGCTTAGATTTGATTTCTTCGGTTAATGATGAAGTTATTTCCATCACGCACAGTTGTCCTTGGACTCTTTGTAACCACACTTCAATTCCTTCTCGAATCATCTCTCGTTGAATGCTGAGCTGGGAGGTCAGAGTCTCCAGCATCTGGATAGAAATAGGCTTGCGGCTAAGTGCATCTGCCACTACATTCGCTTTGCCTGGATGATACAAAATTTCCAAGTCGTAGTCCTTAATCAGCTCTAACCATCTTCTTTGCCGCATGTTCAACTCTTTCTGACTGAAGATGTATTTGAGACTCTTGTGATCCATAAAGATCTGACAGTGAGTCCCGTACAGGTAATGTTTTCAGATTTTCAAAGCAAAAACTACTGCTGCTAGCTCCAAGTCATGCGTTGGGTAGTTCACTTCATAAGGTTTCAGCTGGCGTGACGCATAAGCGATCACCTTATCATTCTGCATCAATACACATCCGAGTCATTGGTTCGAAGCATCACTGTAAACTATAAATCCTCCAGTTCCCTGTGGAAGTGTTAAAATCGGTGCTGTCGTCAATCTCTTCTTCAATTCATCAAAGCTATTCTGGCACAACTTGTTCCACTCAAACTTTTGAGTTTTCTACAGGAGTCGAGTAAGTGGGCGGGAAATTTTGGAAAACCCTTCCACAAACCGACGATAATATCCAGCAAGTCCTAAGAAACTCCGAAATTCTTTCACGTTTTTTGGAGGCTTCCAATCCATAACTGCTTCGATCTTCTGAGGATCTACTCGGACTCCTTTAGCTGATACCACATGACCGAGGAACATTACTTCCTTTAGCCAGAATTCACACTTAGAGAGTTTGGCGTACAGTTGCTCGCTTCTCAAAAGTTCTAATACAATCCGCAAATGATGTGCATGCTCTTCCGGGCTCTTAGAATATACCAGAATGTCATCAATGAACACGACCACAAATTTATCCAAATATTCGATGAACACTCGGTTCATCAATTGCATGAATACACCAGGTGCATTAGTGAGACCAAACGGCATCACTACAAACTCATAGTGTCCGTAGCGAGTTTTGAACGCTGATTTCGGAACATCAGATTCCTTAATCCTCAGCTGATGATATCCCGATCTCAGATCGATTTTTGAAAATACTGTTGCTCCTTGCAACTGATCAAACAAATCATCAATCCGTGGCAACGGATACTTGTTCTTAATCGTCATTTTGTTCAGCTCTCGATAGTCAATACACAATCGAAGCGATCCATCCTTCTTCCGGAAAAAAAGAACTGGCGCTCCCCAGGGCGAAACACTCGGTTGGATATAGCCTTTGTCTAGTAACTCCTCCAGCTGCTTTTTCAGTTCATATATCTCAGTAGGTGCCATACGATACGGCGCCTTAGAAATTGGTGTAGCTCCGGGTAGGGCTGTTATCGGGCCGGTCCGGCCCGGTTTTTGACAGACCCGGAACCGGTCCGGTAAGGTACGGGATAGACCCGGTCCGGACCGGTAAGAAAACCGGATCATATTTAAGATCCGGAACCGGTCCGAAATAGGTACCGGGTAGACCCAGTCCGAATCCGAAACCCGAATCCGGAACCCGGAAACCCGAATCCAGAAATGAGAGAGTAGTGGAAGGGAGGAGGCATATTTATAGTTGATACCAAGGCTTTTAGATGGTTTATCCCACCAATGTGGGATGAAACCTTAAGCAAAATGGTGATGGAACTCAAGGTGAACCAAGGTTCAAGCCATGCTCAAGTTCAAGCCAATAAAGCTTAGACTACCGGGTTCAAGCTGGAAGACTCAAACCACAAGGAACCAAAAAAAGAACTCGTTATGAACCCAAAGCCGCAAGGCGAGGCTTAAGCCAATGGGCTTGAACCACCATTGATGGCTTAAGGTTTGATGTGTTAAAAAATGAAAGGGTGAGCACCTATTTATAGCAGTGGATGGGAGCTAGATTTGTTGCTCCAAGCAATGTGGGGTGGGAAAAAAATCCCAATTCCCTGATGGTTTTAAACAAGGGAATTATTTTGTTATTAATTATTTGTTATTAATTATTTTGTATTAATTAGATCTATATTATATTGTATTGTTATTAATTATTTTGTATTAATTAGATCTATTATTATCAAGTTATTAATTAATTTTTTTATTACTATAATTAATAAATATAACAAGTAATAAAAAATTTATATACCAAAGACCTTAGGCTTTGTTTGGTGTGTGTGTGTGTGTGTGTGTGAGTGTGTGTGTGTATATATATATATATATATATATATATATATATATATATATTACCGGGTCTTTTTCTGGTTTTCTCGGTCCGGGTCTTATCGATTTCGGTTCAATGTTTAGAACTCGAATCCGAACTCGTTAATTATCGGGTGAGTTTTGGTCCCGGGTTTTTCGGTCCGATTCTTGACCGGGTTTCGGGTTCACTCGGACCGCTAACAGCCCTAGCTCCGGGTTCCAGCTCAATGGTGAATTCTACATCCCGTCGTGGAGGTAGTCCAGGTAACTCGTCAGGAAATACATCTGGAAATTCATTCACAACAGGAATGGATGAAAGTTCCACAATTTCGTCGTCTTTCTTCATTGCATAGCACCAGTATCTGGTACAGCCCTGTTTCAACAATTTGACAGCTTTCATCGCCTTGATCAACTTTCCTGAGCTTCCTGGTTTCCATCCTTCAAACAGCATTTCGGAACCATCGTCAGCGATCAGCGAGATATTCCTCCTTCGGTAGTTTACAATAGCTCCATATCGATTAAGCCAATCGTCTCCGAGTATCAGGTCGTCTCCTTGCATTTCTATTACAATCAGATTTGAGAGCCACTCTCTGCCTCCAAACGATACAGGGAAATCTCTAGTTTCTAAGTTCCCAACAATTCTCTCTCCACTCGGTAAACCAACAACATAAGGTTCACAATTATGAAAACCAGAAACATTCAAACGATTTACACAAGATAAGGATATAAATGAATGCGTAGCTCCTGTATCGAATAAAACACTAACTGGCTGGGAAAGGATCTGAACAGACTGATGCGGCAAAGAGATCCTGATCGTCTGTTCTCCTCATCTCGTACAGACGTGGGGGAACATATCCGGCACTCGATGTACCCTTTCGGTCCCACTGTCCTCTGCCTCGTCCGCGACCAAAATTCTGAGGCATCTGTACACTTTGCTGCGTCTGTTGGATACTAGTTTCCTTCTGAACTGGCTGCTGTGTACGGGCTCTAAAAGACTTTGCAGTTTCTTCATAGAACACCGCACGATGTCCCTCCCGTCCACAATCAAAACAAGTCACGACAGGTAAAGGGCAATTTCGTCGATAGTGCCCTGTCTGGGCACAGTTAAAGCATTTCCTCGTGACATCTGTCATGGTTGATGCTGCTCCGAAGTTCTTTCCGCTCCTAACTGGGTGCGGAGGTTTCTTGAAAGAATGAAAGGACGACTGGGCCTTGCGGGGCCCGCTGCTCTTGTGCTCTGTAAAAGTACCAGAGACTTTCTGCTTCTTGGATTCCGTAAACTTCTCCATTGCTGCTTCCTTGATTTCATACGCCAATGATTTATCCTGGTATTGGCGGAGAGTGGTACATTCAAAACCGGACATGTACCTCTGGATTTCTGGTTTCATTCTCATATCAAAATGAATCATCTAGAATTTATCTCACGTCGTACGAATGTCTACCAATCCAATTTACGGCCGAAAGTTCATAAAACGCAATCTGCCTGAACTGCTTAACGTACGCTAAGTATTCTACGTAGCGTGCGTTAAGCCTGCTCGTTAGCGCACGCAAACAACGAAGCCTAGCGTACGCTAACTATGCACGGTTAGGGCTGGGGGCGGGGCGGGTTGGGGCGGGGCGAAGGTAAAACCGCATCCGCCCCGCAATTTTTGTGCGGTGCGGGTTTTTGCGGGGCGGGGCATTTTTGATATTGAAAACCGCACAAAATCATAGTTTTGCGGGGCGGGGCGGGGCAAATACAATATTTATATAAATATCTAAGTGTTTTCCCTTGTTATATGCGGGGTGGGGCGGTTTTTTGCGGGGCGGTTGGGAAAAAAATAAAACCACATTCGCCCCGCAATTTTGGTGCGGTGCGGGTTTTGTGCGGGGCGGGGCGAAATCAACATTTGAAACCGCCCCGCCTCGCTATTTTGCGGTGCGGTGCGGGGCGGGGCGGGCGGGGCGGTTTGTTTTGCCCAGCCCTATGAACGGTCATTGTAACACCCCCAGATTTAACCGAAAATATTACAGCGCTGTGGGCCCCGAGATGGAACCCACAAGGCTAAAAGAAATTTTCGCAAACATTACAAATGCCCAAGAGGCCAACGACGGTACTATCTTTAAAAATGTACGAAGACTTGTAAAATCCATTTAACAAAAACCGTCGTAAAAACTCATTTGAAATTGCAAGGCCAGACAGCCGACACACAAAAGTTTAGAAAACGATTTCCAAAGTAACCTCAGTTACAAGATACCAAAAGAGCATTTCAAATTACTCACGCAGCGGAAAAAGTCCAACCATAAAGATACTCTAGCAGCGGAATATAAGAACCAATCAAGAAACTCAATGCACAAAACATGTCCTAGCCAGTATCCTCCGGGAAGCTCATCTCTCCACGACCGCTACAAGCTCGATACTCCAAGAACCTAAAAAGAAATCCCACGACGGGGTCAGCCATAATATCCAACAATGATAACCGTCACATCACATTAATAATTACATACCAATGAGAATACAACATAAGAATACGACCAACGTAATCTTACCGCCATAACTTTGCTTGCTCAAGTAATTCTCATCAGAATAATCATTATCACATTTCACATCTCGTACTCGATTAACCAATAAACTCGAACATAATATCTGTATTGCACCTCAAACAATACTCAAGATTCTCAAACTATCATCACCAACTCACGATACGGAAATATACCAGTTCTGACCAATACGATCCATCAGATAGCATCATCAAATCCCAAGACGATAACCGATTGTCCATCAAAAGACAATTACCAAATGAAAATGCGGAACATACACGGACATGGTCCTAACACCAGACCTACAAATGCATACTCATATGACCACGTCAATATGCTCAAAACAATAACAACAGTGTATACTCAATGGAAATCCCATGACCCAACGTCCTCAGCATAGGTCCCAAAATGATCCAATCAGATCAACACGAGGTGGATAACCAACGATATACATACACACAACAACACATAAAACCAACGATGCGAATCCACATGATTCCATCAACACAATACTGGGTAATCCAACGATCCAGCGCCCTCAGCATAGATCCCAAGATGATCCCCTCGGACCAACACGAGGTGGAAAACCCGTCCAATGATCCAGCGCCCTCAGCAAAGATCCCAAGATGATCCCGTCGGACCAACACGAGGTGGATATCTGATCCAGCGCCCTCAGCATATATCACACGATCCCAACGGATCAACACAACATAAACAATACAATTATGCATACACATATGCAACTCAATATGTTCATCGAGACGAACAACATAAGAATCAAAACATGAACGACACTATGATGACACAACTAGGACGACTTCATGTTCAGCAACATGAATGACAACCTGTATGATCAACAATATCAACGCTAAACCGAAACAAACTAAGATACTTGTACCGGGTCCTTCAGGAGGAATCTCGAGGTCAAATCATCACCGACGATTATTCGCAATGCTCGGCAACCCAAACGTACCATGGATTGCAGATACTCATATCCTCGTCTTTATCATAATGTATCCTCGATACCCAAAATTCCAATAACCGAAATGAATCATAAACCTTATGATTTAACTCCCAGAATCGGAAGGACGACATATAAATACAATTCTCCAGAATTTGCAGTAATAACCATTGCTATATGCATTATAAACGAAATGAAACTGAAACCATTCATTAAACATTATAACTGAGCAAGTAATAACTTGCCTCGATACCGATACAACGACGAGGAAGCTGTTACCAAATCCATTGCCGTCATCTACAAGTTCCTCGGCCCTGACCAATGCAATTCACGAACATACTCGAACACGGCCGCAGCATACGGTTATAATCACCGGTCAATAATCACAACCTATTGAAGTAATCAATTAACACATATCCGATAATAATCAACAACTGATATAACCAATCAACAAACTCAACAGTTCTACAATTATCTCGGTAAAACATAGTCTGTACAATTCAACTCGAACCAGCACGAATTCATAACCACAACACGAAAATACTGCACTGTTTGTCTACTTAGCGCACGTTAATCACTTAACGTAGCGTGCGCTAAGTTGCTCTAGTTAGCGCGCGCTAGACAGTAAGCTTAGCGTGCGCTAATGCTGTACAGTGGCATGCGTTCTAAGCATCGACTAACACCTTACGACTACGAATCCGAATGAAAAGGAAATCATACTCCAAGATTAACAATAACTTTTCCAACTTCAATCTCATCATCATGATCCACATCTTATCACGAACATACGAAATTAAAATCATAATGTTGGTTTTAATCATCTTATCCATATTTATAATCAAAACCATTATATATCCTTATATCCATCAACAATCAAACCAACTCGATAACAAGGATCATATCATACTCAAGCCGGAATTAAACCTCATCTCATGATCGACCACTGAAATTATCATGATTCAGAAACCCATGATTTAACCTCATCAAGTTTAACGAATCACCATTAACATGAAGAATCTTACATAACATCTGAAAACCCTTATCATAATCCCATTAGGTCTCATAAAAATCACCACATGATTATCCAACATGTTCTCTCACAAGTAATCGTCCTTAAAAACGAACTACTATCAAAGGGATACGAAAATTACCTGGATTAGACGAACCAAGAGTAAGAACACTTGAACTTCATTCCAAGAACCATGAATAACTTGAAGAACAAGGCTTTAATCCATGCTCTCTATCTTAATCTTAATAAAGATCATCATCTCGGAGTGTTTCTGGACCTCAAGTACCTCCCAGAGCTCTCTCTATCGAGTGAAAGGAAAGAAGTGGACGAAATGCTTCATAACACCCTTCTGTACCTTTTTATAAAGTATATTACTAGCGTGCGCTAAACCTTATGTTTAGCGTGCGCTACGGCCTTAGCGTGTGCTAACCGACTTTTGTTAGCGTGCGTTATCGCAATCCAGAGGCCACTGTCTGGCTTCGTATATGTTCTTACGTATGTAACGCCCATGCATTAGCATACGTAACTTACACTCTCTAGCATACGCAAGTCCTTTCGTTTAGTGTGCGCTAATATCAGTTGACTCGTTTGTCTGTATGCTCCGAAGACTGGTCCACACGCCGAAAGTGCTGACGAGGATAAGATTCCTTTTTGTCCGATATACAGTTAGCGTGCGCTAATCAACATGCATTAGCGTGCGATAACACTACATTACAACATCCGTTGACTTATCAGAACATGCGCCGAAAGTGGCCTGGTCCACGCGTAGATTCCCTCTGAGCTGTTCTTCACTAGCGTGCGCTAAACCTGCACGATAGCGTGTGCTACTCGTGATTATTAGCGAGCGCTAATAATGTTACACTTAGTCATTTCCGACTTTTCTCGTCCGTCTCGACATACTGGATACGTATACATGACGCACTATATCCTCTTATACAATTGTCGACCAAGTACGACAATTATACCGATACTGACATCTCAGTCCTTCATTTATTTTATCTATACTATACAGATTCCACGCTGTACAATATAACTTGGATAGAATAATATTAAATACGGTAGTAGAAGTTCCGGATATTACAGTCAGTACCTCACTGATCAGCCGACTGACTCGCCTGATGACCTAACGTATGTTACGTACCAAACGTAGCGTACGCTAACTCATGTCCGATAGCGCACGTTAATCTACATAGCTTAGCGTGCGCTAAACGTGTAGAGCAGTACACTACTGGGCAGCAGACTTGATCTAATGTTGATGAAACTCATGAAATCTTCAGTGTTAATACATGTCATCTACATTCATATCATGCTCATACGGTTTATGAATGATCTTACGGATAACAACAACTTCAAATTCAAGAATACGTATATCATCATAAAACCATATTCCATTTCGATTACAATTCTTCATGCGTAATTCGGAAGGCCTAACGGTCGATATCAATACCTTTATATCAATCAAAACTATCATCTTGTAGTTTGATTAACACTCCATCTTTACAAGATAAATCCTTCCATGATCAATCTCTTAGGTTCGTCTAACAATAATGATGTTAAAGTCAAGTCCGTGATTAATATGAAGGCACCTTCTAAATTCGGATTTTCAATGACAGAAACTTCCTCTACTTGTTCATCGTAACAAGATTCAAATCATAATGTTCTTAACCAAGGAACTTAAAGCATAGTCATCTCAATCCCCTAAACATGATGTGGTTTGGCTAAAATCACCAATGAAACTTAATATCTTGATAGCATAATCTTCATATCCTTAAGAACACGAATTCGAGGTTGAAAGTAGTATAACATACCTTAAGATGAAGAAAAACACCGAGACAACAAGTAGAATCCGGCTTCGGTTGCTGTTTGCCAAATCAAGACGTTTCTCCACTCCAATGATCGAACACAAGTGACATTCAATCTCCAATGATCAAGTAGATGTGTTCTAAGTGTGTTTAAGGAAGATATAATGTTCTCTGGTCTCTCAAGAACGAAGGATGCTCGAAGGAAATGAGAAGAAAATGGAGTGATGTCCCTTATATAAAGTTTCTGCACAATAGCTGATTAGCGCACGCTATTATACATCCCTTAGCGCACGCTAATAAGCGTTGACTCCAAATCTGTTCAGGTTCGTCCGCGGGAATCTTATCCGGACCCATGTCCTGACTGGCGCATGTGCTAGCCGCTTAGCTCAATAATTGACTGCCTAGCGCACGCAATTCTCCATTCGTAGCGTGCGCTAGTTGTAGCCCGATAATGCACGTTAAGTTACATTCTTAGCGTGCGCTATCACGAGTTTGCATGAGAAATTTTGCATGTTGTTATACTTATATACAAAGATACCAATGTGAGAAATATCATACTCCAATTATCGAGATCACAATTCCGAATAATACAGGGTTCAAATACAGATGAAATACACAATAATAAATCCGGATATTACACTTGCACGGAACATCGTCGGATTAATCGACTCCACGACCGCGGCTTGTTAGCACTTTTTTACCTCGGACCGTCATGTTAAATGTCGATCCTCGACTGTATACGTTGTGACGGGGGGGGACGCGTCGTTTTTGTCCGGATGCACCATGTTAGGTGATGGACCTTTGAGGGCGGGCGAACATGTCCACAAATCTGTTTTGGAGGGCCTTTTGGCTACGCCTGCCTCGTATTTAAACGAAGGGCGAGCGATCGCTGCCTAAAGGAACCTTGCATAGTCAAAGAGAACGATTCCATCGTCCTCCACAACTATGTCGACACTTTTCTACCTCGGACCGTCATGTTAGATGGCGATCCTCGATGGTATACGTTGTGCTGGGGAGGAGATCGCCTGCCTAGGTCCATCATGTTAGATGACGAATTTTAGAGGGCGAGCGAGTCATCCTCTTTTTCGAGGCGTTGCTCAGGCAGTAGCCTTTGGTTTGACGTGGTGGGAATCGGGGAAAAGCTTCTGAAGTTCCCACCTTTTGATTGACGCATATAGATCTGGCCGCCGAGGTTGATCGGTGGGTCGACTTGTATGAGTCTTTTGTCCTGTTGCATTCGGCTCTGGCGACCGGTTTGGGAGATTGACGGGGCTCCGACTAAGCCAATAAACTGTCCAGCTTGCCCTACTCGAACAATCTCCAGAGTTGTCTGAGGAGGTCGTGGCATTGGTTGGTGCTGTGACCGGGACTCTTGTGGTAAGCACAGTATTTATTGTGGTCCAGATTATCGTTGTCCCTTATCGCTTTTGGCTTGCTTAGCGGTTCGCGCCCCTTGATGGCGTAAAAAATATGAGCCGGAGTTCGGTTGAACTTGTGGAGGAAATGGGCTTCCACCTCCTCGAAGGCCTTGAAATCACCGGGTGGCTTGGTGACCGCCTTGTTAGATTTGGCGATCGCCGTATTTTGGACGGGAGGCGGCGTTTCCTCACCTAGGCGAAGGGTGAGGAGCCTTTGCCTGGACAGAAAATCGGCAGCCTTGGCGCGGAAGATCGCGTAGGTCGGAGGGATGTTCTTCATGAGCTGCCTAAACATTGGTGAATGACCATAGAATCCCCCCAGGACCGAGTAGAGGGCGATCTCGTCGCTTATGGGCTCGCTGGTGAGGACTATTGTATCCACCCGGTCGATGTAATCTGCGTCGGACTCGTCTTCCCCTTGCCTGATTTTCATCATGCGGTGGGGGCCTTCTGGTCTGGCGACCTTGGCGGCGAAGTATGACGTGAAGTCACTCGTTAGTTTCTCAAAGGAATTGATTGATCGCGGTGGCAGTGAGACGTACCACCCATGGGCCAGTTCGCCCAATGTTAACGGGAATATTCGGCACCTGGTCGCATCTGATGCCCCATACCCGGTCATGTAGATCCAGAACTTGCTCAAGTAGGTCTCGGGGTCTGATCTCCCCTCATACAAAGGTGTTTGGGGAGGAGCGATCCTTGGTTGCACGGGGACAAGCTCGATGTGGACCGCGAGTGGCTCACTCGGTCCAATGATCTTTCTATTGGCGCTTGCCCCAGTTTCCATGAGCACTTTCATCTTGTCGAGCTGGCGTTACATAGCGGCCATCGCCGTGGCCTGGCTGCTCGCGGTTAGGCGCTCGGAGCGGGAGCCGAGGCGATCAAGTACTGATCCCCTGGCTCCTCTGTCGATGATGTCCTTACCGCACGGCTCGACTCTTCGGCGGATGGGGGCCAAACGGCTGACCTGTATTTGGTTCGGAGTTGGGTATGCCGAACTCCTGGTGACGTCCGTCGTCTCGTGGTTGGGGCCAGAATGCCCCGGTCGCCACGATGGATCGCTTCCTAGGCGGCTGAAGACGGAACCGTCCCGCCTCGCGAGAGCCTTGTCTCGTGAATCGGGGCTTTCTGACGATCGCTCGACCAGTAACCCCTTGAGCTTCCGTTTGCTCGCGCGGCGGATGGCCAAGGGGGTCATAGCGGGCGCTGCGCATGCTCTCCGTCGCTCCCTTAGGATGGTCATAGCCTCCTCGATCTGTTCTGTGGTTTGGAACTGGTCGAGCGAGAGGCTGGGGCCGTCCCTCAGGGGCGGGATCGAGAGTCTCGCGTCGCCGCGGCTATCCTCTGCCGTAGGTTGGGGCTCGGATTGAGCCAGAATATGACGTCCGGCGGATCGGAGAGTGGCTCTCTTCGTTGTCGTGGCAGACGTCATTATTCTGAAGGTTTTTCTTTGAAGAACAGTGAGTGTTTCTTCAAGTATATGCCCCGGAGAACAGTGAGTGTTCTTCGAGACGGTCGGAATGAAAATGAAGGTTTGAAGCCCTTCCTCTGGCGCCAATTGTTGTTACCCAAAATATTATTCGGAAGTGATTGCTGGAATGGATGAGTAACAAACAAATGCGAGAGCACGCCCGTGGGGAAGTAAATAACACAAGATTTACCGGGGTTGTTAGTCCCGGGCTTGAATACACTCGCGAGATATTATTAGTACGAATACTTGGGAGTACAAATATTAATGTTAGAGTACAATTACAATGAGTGTAAAGACCCTAGTTATCTTAGCTCTTGGTGCTGAAGATTGCCGGAAGAACCAGAGTTGATGCTCTGTGAGTTCTTGTAACAACGATGGAGTGCTGTGTTGGCTATGAGAAATCGACGGTATCTCACTGTGTGAATTAGCTGGACTCTCGTGTGGGAAATAATTTCTGAACTTCTGAACTCTCTCAAAATCTCTGAACCTTGAACCAGTTGCTGAAGGTTTCCTATTTATAGGAGTGGAGGTAGCTGGGCGATCGCCTCTGCAGTATTATAATAAGCGGGCGATCGTCTTTAGCACATGGGTTGGTCTCCTTAGAGTCCGCAGCAGCTGCTGGCAGCCAGATGCACGAACCAATCAGAAGACCACACGCGTCCGGAGTCGCTGTCTTGGGAGGCCCCACCTAGGACCTTTCGGCGGGTCTGTCGGTAGGTGAGGCTGTCCTTGTCACTGACAGCTTCTGATGGGCTGGAGTAAAGCCCGTTCTTGCGGCGCCTTGAGGTCCCACCTAAGACCTTTCGGCGGGTCTGTCGGTAGGACAGCTGTTGATGGGCTGGAGCCAAAGATCCTTATTCTGTGGCGCCATTCGCGGATCTGCACGTGGGTCCTCGCTCCGAGATCCAGTCCTCGTATATATGACGGATGATGTCCTTATACGTGGCATAGTACGATCGTCCTTGGTCGGGCACTAGAGTCGATCGCTAGGTGTCAAGAGGCGATCGCCCCAGACGTCGATCGCTCGGTACCTGAACTTGGCCTGGACTCTTCGCTTGACAAGTCTGCCTTGGATTATTTGATGTTGTCTTTGGTCGCTCGGCCCTTACGCCGATCGCCGTAAAGGCGTATAAATCGCCGCACAACACACATGAAATCACATTTACATAATAAAATGATATTTCATGTCCCCTAAGACAAAACACTTCATGATATTAAATCATGAAGTCTTCCACCACATTAGGTGGAATACAAAGGGGGGCGGCCATCTAGAAGGGTAGGAGGAGTTCGGTCCGTTTCGGACTCCCGCGAGTCCAAAAAGATAAACTCCGATTCTGTTCCGATGTATTTATATCATCTAATTAATCCAATTAATTAAACATATCAAATACAAAATAACATAATTAATTTCTCCAAGAAATAATTATATTCATGAATTAAATTAATCACCCAGTGATATATTTAATTCATTAGGCCGTAAATCAATTTATCCAATAAATTGATTTAGACATCTAATGTCCCAAATTTAGATATCTAATATCTAATATTCATTATGAGAGAATTATCTTGATTCATTCCGTCGTAAATCCTATTGCGCGACTCGGTAGGTCCGTCTCAGTCAGCAATGGGAGGAACCAAAGAGTAGTAGCACCACCTAGCTGGCGGGGCACCTACCACTGCACTTGATTGAGAACGAATGATGGGATCATTCAAGAACCATTATGTCATGAATACCAGTATATGTATAAACCCTTCTTTCAAATGTCCCGATCAAGTTATAGGGTCACGGTCAGTCAAACCCTATCTGTACTTGACGCTATGCATGCGTTAATGCAAATCGAGATCATCGAGCTCTCGTATATCTTATACAGCTAGCTCCAATGCTTTGGCCAAAGACTTATGATCTCATCTGCCAATAACCGCATAGGACATATAACCCGTTCACTAACAGGAGAAAGAATTCTATCTTGGTATTCAGTAGGACCTACTACTTGCCCGTCAAAATGCACGTCGAGGTTGACCCCCGTCTCTCGGTTTACAGGGTCGAACTACTCTAATGAAAATCTTGACGTCACAAGCACATCCCTACTAAATTCTCAAGTCGAAGGTTCACGAATACCTATCACAACCTTTCGATTCCGTCATTGACTGTCCCGGAGTGAAATCCGTGTGACGAATCGAGGGTGAGTTGGTTCGAGTATACTAATCCAATTAGCATACCTATAACGTGTGCTCCCACTAACCATTAGTGTTCGACAGGCACTCTCCTTGTCAAAGAACACGTCATACAAGTCTTCATATAAACTTAACGCCTTGTCAAGTTTCCTCGACTTGCGAACGATTAAGTATTTGAGCTATAAACCTTTCCAGTGCCGACCCCCTTATCTAATAAGGAGTGGAACTTTTTGCTCTCAAATACACAGACTAGTTTCTATATGTATATTTACAAGTTAGGAATGCCAGTAACTACCAGTAAATAAAGAAACATTCATTGCCTTATATAAATAATTTACATAATTACAAGTACAATGCCCTCACTCAACATCCTCTGAGTGGCATTCGAGGGCATATTCCTAACAAACACAACGTAAATCCACTTCACCAATGAAACGAACAACTAAAGTTCAAGAGTTTTCCCAAAACAGTCAAGAACACTAATCAACCCGACGATTCATGAAAAACGAAATTCAAACCATGTATTATGATCAAGAGGGCTAGATAAAAATAATGGAACCAACAATCTCGTATTAGAATTATGAAATCAAGAAAAATCCCCAATTATTTCCGAAATAGGGTTCTAGGATGATTACGTCGATTTAATCAACCCGACGATTCATGAAAAACGGAATTCAAACCATGGATTATGATCAATAGGGCTAGATAAAAATAATGGAACCAACAATCTCGGATTAGAATTACGAAATCAAGAAACCCCAATTATTCCCGAAATAGGGTTCTAGGATGATTACCTCGATTCAAAGGGAAAATGATGATTTGATGTTGTTAATCCACACCAAGACCTTGATGATTATGTTGTAGGATGAAGGATTGATGAACTTTCATGAAGAATCGCCCCGAAATTGCCTCAGGAACTGACCAGCCGCGTGAGGAAAGAAGAAAGAGCAAGACTGCTCTGAAAACCTGCGTCCAGACATTATGTTCTGGATTGGGTTACGGCCATAACATTATGGCCATTACAGTCGTAACACACTGGCCTTTACGGCCGTAACATACTGCATGTTATAGCCGTAACCTGTATTCTGGCAGCAGATTCCATTCTGATGTCCGATCAGTCCTGAACGACCTCAAAACGCGATGACTCGAAAAAATGCAACGTAACGCTTACAAAGGATTCTCAACAACGAACGAAAGCGCTAAAAAAACATGCGATTTCAACAATTCGAAGCTAGGTAAAAACAAGCACATAAGCGAGTACCCGAAACTTTGGGAAATAACGAAACGGCCTAAATATCTGAAAAATCACGATACGAGATTGAATAACAATTCCGAAGTTCACAACACGACCACAAATGTTAAATGAACTTGTAGGAACAACAAAACAATAGTTTCGAACAAGATTCACAAGAATCGAACCCAAATACAGAAAAGTCGTAATAATATGCCGACAATATCAAAACTCGCTCGAATGACAAAAAGTGCAGAACAGAATATGTCCAAAATGTGTCAATGAACACAAGCGAGTCACTAGAATCGAAAAGTACAGAAATGAAAAAATAGGGGATGTTGCAGATGGATACTCCTACAATCAAGATACAAGTGGAAGAATATCATACTATCACTCAATTTTTGTTCCACGAGGTTTTACTGAGGCAGCACAAGAACTATCAAGACAAGGGGAGCAAATTTACGAGATTACAGATTGCTGAGGTTTTATCCCACATGATTTTTCCAGTAATATTATGATGCAACAAGATACAATCTTCACAAGCTCAAATACAAACAGTTTGGAAATTTTCTCCAATTGGTTTTTTCTCCAAACTAGTCAAACAAACATCTATGTAAATAGTCATTCAAGGGGGAGGGTTATAAAAATGATATGAAAGTGACATATCAATTACCATTTTGTTTTTATATAGTGCGGGTACTATTATGCCCCTGATGTAATCATGTAATTATGATGGTGCCATTTGAAGTTTTCCTATAAATAGGACTTCAGATATTAATAAAAATCATACATTGGGAATCATTCTCTCTATTCTCTCTCTATATAATATGCAGTTTTATAACACAACCTAATAAATTCGTTAATTTTAAAAATCACTTCATTGGTTATACAATCTCTGTTTTAAAGGGGTCAATGATATTTTTTTCAAAATCGTTGCCAAAATCTAGTGAAGCAATTATAATAATGCATTTTTATAGTTAAAAAACAACGGCTGCATAACTTAAAAAATTCCATCAATTCTCGAAAGTGAATTAGAAAGTCTGAAATTCTAATTACTTAAAGTAAACATGGTCCGATAGTTTGCATCTAGAACTACCAAAGAAACTACTACTGAAGTAGAAGAACTTCTCCGGCATAATGTATATTCTTAAGTTTAAGGGATATTCAATCAGATTTAATGTAGCTCTAGCGCGCGCACCCCTCCTCTCCCCCAGCTCCCCCCTAACAAAAATCTCCTGCCGATCCTGTTGATGGGAACACTATCACCGTCGTTGTGCGCCTTACTGCTCCTATGTGGTTTCCCCTTTCTATTTTGTGTTGAATTCCCTCTTCATGGGCCTCAAATCCCTCAACTTCACCTTCATGTGGTGTGTGGCTTTGATGATGCCGTTGATAGGATATCATGGACGATGTCGTGTGGCTTCCTCCTCATCTGTGGGTTTACCTAGCCATAGCGCGTCTCCCCGACCTGGTGTCTCAACTTCACTAATATGTCGTGTGTGGTTTTGCTGCATTCCTGTGTTCTGATCGTCCACTATCTCTTTCTTCGATTTATCCATCAGATTTGACTGGTTTGTGATCTTGTCGTCCCTGTCCTTACATAAGTCTCTTCCACGGTGGCATTTTCTCCAACACCATCAACAAATCACATCTCTGGTCCAAAAGTTGTTCGACCATTCCGCATCACTACTCCGAGTCCATTTTCATTTTTGTAGGACCGACCATGCGATCCAATGTGAGGTATTTTTCAGGCGGTGGTTGAAAGGACTCGATCTCGCTAGAAGTTCTTAGCCATAAGAATGGAATGCATGTAAGCTTCGGAACCAGCATGCATTCAGTATCTATTTTTTTGCTTAGCAGCTTTTGATTTCTGCTTTGAGTAGGATGATTTTGTCTTGAGGTTCATTATGCACATATGATAGAGTTCGTCTCCTTGGTCACTTTGAGCGACATTTTAGCCACGTAATAACACCAATCTCTATTTGCCGTGTGACCTATGGTCACGGGTTCGAGTCCTAGGAGCGGCCTCTTGCCAATTTAATTGGCAAGGGAAGACTTGCCCCCTATACACCCTTGTGGTGGGACCCTTCCCCGTAGAGGTGGCCACGGTTCCGGTTCCGGTTCGAACCGGAACCGAACCGCCGGTTCCACGGTTCCGGAAATGAGAACCGGAACCGAACCGGTAACTTAGTGCTACGGTTTCGGTTCGAACCGGGAACCGGCGGTTCTTGCTCAACTGGCCCAAATCTTTTTTATTATAATGAAATAATCAATATAAAATAAAAGAAACAATTTTATAAAATTTTGCTACATATCATCTACATAAAGAGAACGGCCATGTCGAAGTGTCTACAGTTCATGCTTGTTAATTTGGCATGTGTTTGTTGCCTCTGTGAGATGACAGGAACGACCAACTGCGTCCCCTAATTTAAGAAAATAAGAGCCTTGTTCCGAGAAATAGACAAAATCAATTGAAATAAAATTGTTCCCTTGATCCACGGTCGGATCCCCATGTGTTCCCTTTTTTCAACGGTTCCCTTGATCCACGGCCGGTTCCCATTTTTTCAACGGTTCCCGGTTCCGGAACCGTGTAAACCGGCGGTTCCGAACGGTTCGCAGTTCCACGGTTCGGTTACAGTTCCGAACCGGGAACCGCCGGTTACATTTTCTGGAACCGGAACCGAACCGTTTGGACACGGTTTCGGTTTCGGTTCCGGTTCGGAACCGTCTAACACGGTTCCGGTTCCAGAACCGTCCTATACGGTCCGGTTCCACGGTTCGATTCCCGGTTCTGGGTTTTTTGGCCACCTCTACTTCCCCGGACCCTCGCCTTGCGGGGACGCTTCGTGCACCGAGCTGCCCTTTTAATAGCACCAATCTCTATTTGTCATTATGATGCCAAAACATCCCTAGAGAAGAATCATCTACAACTCAATTATCCTGCACGAAGTGCATAACTACATTTGACAATAATATTTTGCAATAAGCAATACAGAAAATGCAGAAATATACATTCTCAGATTCAGCTGACATATAAAAATGATGAACTGCCCGGATAAGAACATCTCCAACCCAATACACACTCTATAAAGCGCTCCCGCAAAAGAGGAAAAGCCAAAAAAAAAAAAAACGCCGTCTATGATTTTCCTTCTAATTCGGTAACTCGCTTTTCATCGCCACCATTTTCTGCAACACTTTGCAATTCAAGCAGCTTTTGCCTTTCCCCATCACTCTCCATAGTCTTAACAACTTCATTTGCAGGTTTCAGTTTATTACTCGTAGACTGTTGATACATGATGCCACCAGCCATGCAAATCAAAAGCCCCACGGTGCCCACAAGAGTCGAGTGCTTATCCCAAATAACCAAATTTATCACAACCGTCAACAATTTGTTCACTATCCCAAGAACCGTGAAACCCGTAGCCGAAATCGCCCTACGGCAAGAAAACCCAAAAAATGAAATCGCCAAACCAAACAAACAAGACAGCCCGACCGGCAAAACAACCCCGAACGAATAGTAGTACCCGTCCGACTCATCCGAAATATCGCGCTCTATTTTCTTCAATTCTCCCATTACAAGTAACTCCACAGGAAACAACAATAAAGCTTCAAGATTATTGTACAGCACGAGTCCCCACGTGTTCAAACCGATGGTCATCACAACATGCTTGATGTAAACAAAATCTACGGACATGCTCACTAAGTACGCCAGCGCCCAGCTATAGGCTGCAAGCGTGAATTGATAATCTGTCACAACAAAAAGCAGACTCCCGGCAAATATAGTCCCGAGCGAAAACCATGTCTTCAAAGCCGGCCAAGGCTGGTGCAAATATAGAGTTTCTCCAACCGCGACAAAAATTGGGACAGCCGATCGGAAAACAATAAATGTGTCGACATTTGCATGGAGGAGAAGCTCGCTGTTACTGAACAGCGACAGATAGAATATAACGGCGGCAGGTAAAAAACGCCACATTGTAAGAAGGTCGAGTCTGTCGTGCTCGATTAACTGAAGCCAACCACATATTACAACTCCCATGAAACTGGTGAAGTATTGTAACGCAGTTAGGGCTCCAGGGTAGGGGAATTTCATGACGGCCCATTTGTTGATGATTGATAGTAATGAAGCGGAAATGCAATAGCCGGCGGCTATTCCGTAAACCGAGGCTCGTTTGAGCAAGATGTTGTACCAAGATGAGAGAGGTCCAGATGAACTTGATTGAGAATTAGACGGAGTGTTTCCATTTTTAGGGCTTCCGACATCGCTGGACATCTGATCTGAATATAAAGTGAAAACGGAAGAAGACAATTATATACTGCTCAAATTCACTAATTAATAAGGATCACGCGCACATACACACAGCCTCAACGACTAGTAAGGACATTGGTATGCATATTTCACAAGTCAGTTTCATGATCGCTATTTACACATCAGTTATTATCCTTCAGCCCAGCTGGATTTCAAATAATTGCTTGAACACATAAACGTCGCAGCCAAGAAACAAATCAGAGCTATGTTTTACTTTTATGTGAAAAACATACGAATCAGATTCAGAAAAGGTGAAACCATAGTACAAACTAAGCAGAACAGGTAAATGATGGAAGTTAGAAGCTACCGATTGAGTAAATTACTATAAGCAGAATAGGTTAGTGATGGCAATTAGAAGCTACCGATTCAGTGTATTACTAATTCCATATCCGTACATAAACTTCAACCTAGGGCTCCTTACCAAAATGCAATAAAATAGTTGGATGAGAAAATACGACAATCAAATAAAAGTTAATGCGCAAACATACAGAAGGTTTCTGACATAACAAGCTAAGGGAAAAAACATGTACCTAGCAGCAAATCGACCCTTACAAAAACCAATGCTGGAAACAATCTACCCTCATGTAATTAAGGCACAATGCTGGAAAACAGTCTGTACACCAGATACTAACCCCTCGACACCAGAAGATTCTTTGGATTAACAAAAAAAAAGAGAACATGCATTTTACATTTTCATTCAGAATATTCCATGGCATTTGTCATCCAATCTACAAAAACGAAAAAAAAAATATACCCACTGCCAAGTGAAAATTAAGAACACACCACTAGTTTATGCCCAAAGAAACTGAATAAATGAAATTTGTCTGACCTAATCAAGAAATTTGACCGGATGAAGTGAATGCCAAAAACAGAGGAACTGTCTGCCTTTATCAAACAAAATTAAGAATTTGCTTTAAAACTTGAGCAAGATCAAGAAACTGCATAATCAACAAAATAAATTCTCTCAACTACGAAAACTTGCTGAAGAAATAAAGAAATTGCAACAGTTAGTCCAGAGATTAGACTTACCTTGACAAAAGGAGAATTCACGGCAGCCAAAAACTTGCTGTTAAAAATCGCCGCCTTCTTAAGGAGACTTCATGGCAGCCGGAGTTTTTAAGTCAGATTTACTTCCATTTTTCCCTTTTTTTTATCTGTTTTGGTAATTTGTTTGTCGGTTTTTCCTTTTTAAGAAAACCAAAAACATATAAGCATTTAAGCGAATAATATAATGATTAAATATCACATGTCTAAGCGAATAATTGTACATGTTCAACAAATTTTTTCCACCAGAATTTTCATTAAAAAAGTACGCAATTTTCAACATTCTAAATTGATTAATCCAGAGATGATGGCACAACAGCAAAGCTCAGTACAACCTTTGTCGCTGAAACTACAAGTCAGTTCTAAGTCTTTGAACTTTCAAAACATAACATAACTCACAAATCCAAGACAGATCAAGCATAACATTTAATATTTTAACTAACCCTTATCTATAAAAAAGAACTGAATGCCAGTTTCTGAATTCAACTGTTGAACTCGCCAAGTTGAATTTTAGACAACTATTTGCCAAGAGCTGGTTTACTACATGTACAATATGCTCAAACAGTGAAGTTAACAAATTTCATGGTACTGAAATGAATTTAAACAAATCCACCTTAATAGAACCATCGGTCTCTCAGATCAAAGCTTCAAAATTGAACTTGGCCAAGACAAAAAACATAGAAAAACATAAAGGACCGGATCTCATAATTAATGGCGAGAATAACAAAGTGGCTTGATTGTTACATCGGAAAGTTAAGAAAAAATTACTTCCGAGCCCTAGAACATCAAACGAGCTGCAGGCTAAAAGAAAACTAAAAAGAAAAAGAAAATTCAATCGATTGACTCTTCTTGATAATCAAATACTTACATGCGTATACAGAAAGCTTTACACTTAACGGCGAACGGCGAACGGTTCCTTGAGATAGCTGACTGGCGATGACGATGGCGATGATTGAAGGTTGATAGGGTTGATGAGGGGAAAATTAGTTGGATGACCTTCGCTCTTAACTAGCGACCAAATCTACTTTATTATTAAAAGAGGGTTGTACATCGTCTTCTTCTAGATTTTTTGAATTAATTATCTTTTTTTCTAAATACATTAACTCCTACCATTTGAATGAGAGTTAATGGTAATCAAATTCTTTTTGTTTTTATTTTTCTCTCAATATTTAGAAGTTAATAGTTTTATCGTCCCAACTCTATTTTTTATTATTAATATTTTAGATTAATCTTCTTTTTACGATATTTGATTTAACATTCATTGGGCATAAATATAATTAAAATATTTCTTTTTGAATATAAGTTATTTTTGAGTGATTAGTGTATTATATCTTGATTTTAAATTATTTGTATATAAAATACAAAAATCAGATAATTTCCAAATAATTTTATTGAAGTAAATCTATCTTTTTATAAGATCAATATTTTTACTTCAGTTTTCACCTTCTTATAATAATTTTAGATTACTAAGTTATTTTATTTTAAAAATATTTGCGAAAAAAATTAGAGACACGTTAGACTTACAATTCCCAGTAGAAAGATATATTATTCGTTAAAATAATTATTTGATTGATTCTTCTTTTTATGAAAAGAAAAATTATATAAACAAATATAATAAGTTGATTATATTTTTATTTAAATACGTCACAATAATATACTTTATCACCATATGCCTAATGAATTAATATCATTGTGGATCTCAAGGTATATTATTAAGTATAAAATGTGTAACTTTAATCTAAATATTTATCAAAAATATATGACGTTCTTTCACCTGTATACTGATATGTAATTATATTAGTATATTAATATAAATATTACAAATATACAATGATCATATAGATTCCTGTCATGTTTATATATTTTATATCGAACATTTACACATCTATACTTAATATTAAAAGAGCGTCGCAAGAAAATCTAAGGAAATATATGTCATCTCCATGTTAATCCTCTTTTTAAAAATCTTAAAAAAATGGACGTTTAATTTGAGAGGGAGTTAGATGATTATTCCATTATATACTATCTACCAATTAAAAATTTCTTCTCATTTTATTCCTTTTATTTTTAACCTAATAGTTTAAATAATTATAACTTTTATGTATTAATTTTATTTTTGAAAAATATATATCAAATTAATTCTTACTTCATGCTCTTTAATTTGACATCCATATAGTATATATAAAGTAATATAAATAAAATTATAATATATTTAGATGATTAAAATATTTTAATATAAAAATATAAGACTATTGAAGAAAGATATATTTGTAGTTTATTTCGTATCTTTTAACAATTATTTGATTTTTAAGGGTTATTTTGTTCTTATTACAAAATAGTAAAATATATTATATTAATGTCAAATCATATAAAAAAATTATATTAGTAAGAATATCAGTTGTATACTTTTAATGAAAGTTGATAATACAACACCAACAACATCATCATCAGAGCCTTAGTCCCAAAATACTTTAGGGTCGGCTATAATGAAAGTTGATAATAATAAACATAATTTAATTTCTTATTTATAAAATTAGATATAAGACTCATATTGTCCTATATGAAAAAATAAACGCCGGTGCTTAATTAATTTACGTTTTTTCTATCATGTGCCTTTAGATCACATGATAAGAGTTTATAAACGAAAATAAATCTAATAACAGTATATGTATATGTATGTATATACTGACTCATGTATATTTTATAATAATTTTATAATATTAATGAAATTCTATCACATATTATTAATATAATAAAATATTTAACATTTTACGCCGTGCATCGCACGGGAGGACATCTAGTTAAGATTATGAGAAAAAGATAAAAGTATTTTAAATTATTAAATGACAATTTTATTTTATCCCAATAAAAAAGGTAGAAAGATACTACATTATTTCTCTTATTTTTTTTTTTTTTGAACGGCAACCGGCTTAGTGGTTAGTGTTAGTGCGAGGTTAGACTCCGAACCACAGGGGCAACGCAGGCTCGAATGCTCGCACCTCCACCAGAGCCACACTCCATGAGGGAATAATACCCTCCACCATTTTAGGGAAACCCGCCACAGCCCAGACTCGAACCCGAGACCTGAGCTATGGGGTAAAACCCCGGTGCCACTAGATCAGAAGGCCATGGCTTATTTATCTTATAATTGCAACATCTGGATTTTCACGCTTGCCGATGCACAACTTTGATTATTAATATCTTTAATTCTTTATTTTTAAAAATTATAAGAAGTTGATATTTTGAAAATATATTTCGAGATGAATCTAACAAGATCTCACATGACTATATTTTTTCATATGTATAAATTACAAAAGATGGTCAAAAAAGAGTATGTGAACAGTGTAATAGTCAACATGTTGCCATAATAAAATTTGAAGTGTGCCGGGAGGGATTTGAACCTTGCACTTAAAACTAAAATTTAACCACCAACCCAATTTACACCAATTAGCTTGTACAAAATACTCTCTTTAATATAAATTATGTTCTAAAAAATTATATTCTCCCGTACTTGATTATATTAAATTGTCCGTAACGAATTTTAAGTCGTTCTCGTGTATTCATAACGATATTCAAGTTGTTTCCGTACCTGGCCATTTAAAAAGTCCATGACGAGTTCTAAATGTCCCCATGTATCCATAATGATATACAGATCGTTCCTATTCTTGTCCATTTAATCTGTCCAAAATGATGTCTAAGTCGTTTTTCCTTCTTGCGTAACGAGATACCTCACTGGAGTGAAAATGGGCGATATTGTTATCATTATTGTAGTCATATAACGATATCTCTCTCGTTACATTATATTTACAAAAATACCACTGTATTATATAAAATCGAAAACTGTATGATGTGGTAAAATAGTTCTTTATCGATATGTAGTTCGTTATAACAATTTTTAAGTCATTTGCAATCTAAAAATCGTTATAGTGACTAAAAAACGAATCTAAAATCGTTGGAGTTGAAACCAAAACTATAATGCTCAAATGTTTCTTTGATCAAATAATGCCCTCTTTGTTCAATCTTCTCTCAGGTTAAATAAATCCGTAACTATATCCAAATCGTGTTTTTATTAAAAATACGAACTCGATATTGTTTATCTAATATATCACTACAAAAAAAAACAGTTTTTACCGACGCCAAACACCGTTGGTAAACAGAAAATGGTGTCGGTGAAAAATTTATCGACGCCATTACCGACGGCAATCCGCCGTTGGAAAAACGCTCGACGGTAATTTTTTATCGACGCCATTACCGACGCAGCCATTTACCGACGCCATTTTTGGCGTCGTTAAATTAAAAAAAATCTAAAAAAGTCAGGTCAGGACTCAGGCGGGTCACGTCCGGGCTCAGGCGGGTCAGGTCCAGGTCCGAGCGGGTCGGATCCGGGTCCGGGAGGGTCAGGTTCGGGCTCCATTCAATTTTAAATGGTTGAGAAAGATTTTGGTTTATAAACCACATAAAACACTACTGTTTTTTCGATGTGGGATAGTGTAAAAAATTTACCGACGCCGAAGTGGCGTCGGTAATGGCGTAAACGGCGTCGTTAAATTAAAAAAAATAAAAAATAAATTTTACCAACGCCAAAATGGCGTCGGTAAACGGCGTCGTTAATTGTGAAAAAAGAAAAAAAGATAATAATAAAAATTTACCAACGCCGAAGTGGCATCGGTAAATAGCGTCGGTAAACGGCGTCGTTAATTGTGAAAAAAAGAAAAAAAATAAGTCTGCGAATCGGTCGTCGGCAATGGCGTCGGTAAATCAATTAAATAACGGGCGTCAGTAATGGCGTCGGTAAATTATAAGTTTAACAACGGCGGGTACGGGCGTCGGTAAAAACTGTTTTTTTTGTAGTGTATGCACTAACACGTGTTGTAATCGTTTATTTGCTCAGGTAACGACTTGTATATCGTTCTTACAAATATTGATCAAATGTCATAACATGTTTTTTTCGTTCTAATGGAGATCTTACGAACCCAATATCGTTTCAACATAATTTTTAGTTATAACAAGATACATATTGTGTCTTCTTATGGAACACGGGTTGTTTATCGTTATGTATTAAAATTGATGATTCATTTGTTTTGTGCCATCCATCACGACTACTACATATGCACACGAGTAAAAAACATCATGCAAGGTGATTCAAAAGAATTTCAAAATGATGATCAATCAATCAAGTTTCCAATTTCAATTTGCATAACTTCTACAATGAATAGTTGATCAATCATTTGATCACCATTTTAAAATGTATTTGAATCACCTTATATGATAATTTTTTCTCGTACACACATGTAGGAGTCATGACAGATGGCAACCTCATCAATTTTAATCCACAACACAACTCGCGCTCCATACAAAGACAAAATATGTAACTCGTTATAACTAAAAATTATACTGAAAGGATATTTTATTCGTAAAATCTCCATTAAAACGATATACAACGAGTTATGATCTTTAGTCAATACTTTTAAGGTTAATGGAGGAAGCGCTATACCAGTGACGAGTGTAAATAAAAATATTAAGCTTTTAAAATCATCGGTTATGCATTATTTTTTTCCAAGAACTCTAGTTTGTGTAATTTCTAGAACAATTTCTATGACTTTATATTAATAAAAGGTGTTCGCTGGATTGTACATATTTGTGAATGTGAGGTAAATTATGCACCAAATAATTATGTTTGAAATTTAACTTATGGAATTTTTCTTAGGAATAAAACTACGATTTATTGTTGTGTTACAAAAATATTCGTTTATCTCTTTTATTAAAGAGTACTTTGATTTTTTATTAGATACCAAAATTAGTTTTATTTACCAAGTGATATTTCGTAAAAAATTAAAGATAGATATGATTGATTATATCTTTTTTGTTTTTAAAAATTATATAGTCCATCTTTTACAATACAACTTCTACAATGGTAGATAAATTATCAATTATTTCTACCTTTAATTTCGTCCTTTTTCAAATGTACTAAAACCATCTTGTATGATATTCTTTTATCCATATATATACTTAGGACTTATTTCGGATGGCAACCAACGATTGGATTATCAATTTAAGTCATGACGAAACTGATATCGTGTTATATATGAAGACAAGATATGTGATTCGTTATAATTATATTTATACTCAAATGATATTGGCTTTGTAAAATTTCTTCTAAAGATATACAACACGTCAACATCTATGTTGTTTTTTACAAAACGATGGCCAATTTGTTATTTTAGCGAACAAACAATTTGTAACTCATGATAGAATAAATCTTGACTGGAACGATCTCGAGTTTTTATAATTTCTAAAGAAACGATATAGATAGTATTCTGTAATATCTTTACAAGGGAGCAAATCGAACTTGAAGTCGTTATATGTTTACAGGAACGACTAGTAAATCGTTTTGGTTATACTTTCAATTAACACGGTCTGGAATTTGTTATTTAACTACTGTAACGATTTTTGATACAGAAACGACTTGGAATTCGTTATAACGACTTAGATATTTTTGTTAGAATTCATGCAATACTTGAGCATTATTATAAATGTAATGTAATGATGTTGAATTTGTTATATCAGTAGAATAATGATCTATAAATTGTGCCCAGAAACACATCAAGGATATTTTAGTAATATTTTTTAACCTATTGGGTTTGGTACCGCCACTTGGAGGTGGGATAATAGTGCGGAGTAGAGTTTTCAAACTCTTTTGCCTTTGCGGAAGCGTAATTAAATTGCGGAAGATAAACGACACAAGATTTATAGAGGTTCGGCCAAATATGCCTACATCCTCTCTTCGTATCTTTTTCTTTAGGCTTAAGATAAACCTCTACACCTCGTCTTCTATCGGTACGAGAGATACCATTACAATCTTATCTTTAACCGGTCCAAGATAAACCGTGATGCTCTTGTCTTTTTGTCGGTCCAAGCTAAATCGTTTTTCTTTTCTATCGGGCAAGGAATCAACCTATCTAGCTTTTGATTGGTACTAGACAAACCTCACTCGGATTTAGATATGATTTTATCAACGTCGGATCAACAATCCTAATAACACCGAATCGATCTACAATCCTTTCTTTCCTCTCGTGTATGGTTTAGTATATGAACATTCAAACAGTTATCAATTAAGCACAAGTACAACAAAAATAATGAATACAGTGATAACAAGTGTGTATATAAGTTCCTTAAAGTTGTTGTTATGAATGATACCAAATGCCTTGGTATTTATAGGCATAAAGCCTCAACCAGTCGTTGCTGGCTGTCTTCATTAGCGTGCGCTATTCCACAACTTAGCGTGCACTAATCCCCTTTAGCGTACGTCATATCCGCCTGTAGCGTACGTTAACTGTTGATCGGTTGAGTCCAGTAGCTTCTGACTCTATCTTTAGCGTGTGTTAATATTCTTTATAGCGTGCGCTAATCTTTCGTCATTGCGTGCGTCACAAATGACCGTTTGTGATATTTGACTTCTCTTGAATCACTCCAACGGATTGATTTACATTTGAATTTGAATGCTCTTTAGCGTGCGTTATTTGTCATTCGTAGCGTGTGCTATTAATACGTCACTGCATACGTCATTCTATTGTGATTGTTGTGATGTATTGACCTTCCTTTAGCGTACATAACACTTACAGTTTAGAGTATGTTATGTCTTATGGCTAGCGTGCGTTAGCCTGCCTATTTGCGTGCGCTAACTGCTTCAGTGCAGAATGCAGAACACTTTATCTTGATGACTAGAGTGCACTAGCTCTCATTTAGCGTGCGCTAATATTAGTTCTTTGCATTTCTGTTCGTCTCTTTACGTCTTCGACTTCTTTGTTGTTTTGTTTTGATTTCATCAACATATCATTAAAACCATTAATATGAATGTATGAAATAAATTATTCCAAAAATCTCCCCCTTTTTGGTGATGACAAAACAACAATCAATTGACTGGATACCTGTAAAAATATAACATACATACAGATCAAAATTTTCGACTTTGTCCGTTTTTGTTAGTCTCCCCATCTTCTCTTCTCTTCTTTTTTCTTTTCTTCTCCCCATTATATTTTTTCTTCTTATTTTTCTAGACATACTTCTCGTCATTTTCTCCTTATTTTCTCCTTTTTTTTTCATTTTTCTCGTCAAAATTCTCCTTATTTTTCTCTCCCTTTTGTCATTAGCAAAAATTTCATGAAATAATGATATAAGCAATGAGAAATTAAATATAAAATACGGTTAAACCCCCCCTGAAAATTATATCTCCCCCTTTTTTTATTTTTAAATATGTAACTCTCCGTGAGTTAAATACCAATTAATAAAAATACCAATTGATGAAATATATTAATTTTGATTTTTAGTGATCAAACCGACTCTCGATCATTTTTCATTTGGTAAATAATTATGTTCGGTATTATGGTTCCTTTATGAATCCATACTTTTTAATTTTAATCGTCCGTCTTGGGCTTTTACAATTGGAAATATGGTGCCCAGTTTTTAAATATTTACCGCAATGTGGTATTTTTAAATTTAAGGAATCATTGGATTCGTTTTTAAAACTCAGTTTGAATCCTAATCTTTGTTTATTTAACGAAATTTTTTGAACCGAAAGTAATTTTTCAAAATTGTCATTTCCACAGGAAAATTTGTTCGTTGAGTCTTTAAGTTCGTTTTGAACTTTTAATAAATTATTTTTCAAAATATTCTCTTTTCCAAGACATAGAGAATGATCGGTTTTAAAAACTACCCCCTTTTCTTTGATTTTTGAAATTTCGATTTTCAATAATTTATTTTTCGCTTTGAGGGATTTATTATCTTTCAAAGAATTTTGAAAGTCGGCATGTAATTGTTTGAAAGCAGTAAAAATTTCATCTTCAGGCGAGGTACTTACCTGGCTTTTGTCGTCACTTTATTCAAAAGAACTTCTTGCCATGAGTGCGAGATCATTTTGAATAAATTCACCTTCTTCATATTCGTCACTCCACGTGGCTATAAACACTTCCTTTTTGGAAGTCGAAATTCGGCAATTTTTAGCAAAGTGGCCTGGTTTTCCACAGTTTTGACAATTATTGTCGAATTTCTTCGACTCGTACTGGTGCTGCGAGTTGATGTCTTTTCTTCTCCGGTTTAATAAGTTTTGAAACTTACTGATATTTTTGGCATAAAATGCTGATTCTTCATCATTATCATATGTCGGGATGATTTCTTCGTTCCTTGACATCTTAGATTTTAAGGCTATCGATCTTTCCTTCGGTTTTGGCTTGGCATTTCGAGATTTTAAAACTATCTCATGGTTTATTAGCGAACTAACAAGGGCGCTAACATCTAGAGTGTTGAGATCTTTAGACTCCATTATAGCCGTAACCATTCCGTCTCATTCAACAGGTAATGATCGTAAGATTTTCTTTACTTTTTCACTACTTGATAATGGTTTCCCCAAACAAGCCAGTCCATTTATAATGACCGAAAATCGGTCGAGCATGTTCGTTATAGACTCATCGTTCTTCATCATAAAGAGCTCGTAGTCATGGAGAAGCATATTGATCTTCGTCTTCTTGACTTGTGATGTTCATTCATGAGTTACCTCAAGTATTTTCCAAATCTCTTTGGCACTATCACATGATGATATCCGGTTGTGCTCTTTCGGATTTAAAGCACAATATAGCAATTGTGTTGCTTTGGAATTGTGATGAACATTCTTCCAATCCGTATCATCGTATTCTTCGAAGCTTTTGAGGGACCCATCCATATTTGTAGGAATTTTTGGACCTAGGAAAATAACTCTCCAGAGCTCAACATCATAGCCTCGGATGAAAATAAACATTTTCTTTTTCCACGTCATAAAGTTCGATCCATCCAAAAAAATGGAGGTCGGTTTAAGGCAAGGCCTTTGGAGCGGCATTGGATCTTTTTCTCCTCGAATGTAAAGCCGACTTTTAGAGATACTGCTCCGATACCAATTGTTGGGTTTGGTACCGCCACTTGAAGGTGGGATAGTAGTGCAGAGTAGAGTTTTCAAACTCTTTTGCGTTTTGCGGAAGCGTAATTAAATTGCGGAAGATAAACGGCACAATATTTATAGAAGTTCGGCCAAATATGCCTACGTCCTCTCTTCGTATCTTTTTCTTCAGACTTAAGATAAACCTCTACACCTCGTCTTCAATCGGTCCGAGAGATACCGTTACAATCTTGTCTTTAATCGGTCAAAGATAAACCGTGATTCTCTTGTCTTTTTGTAGGTCCAAGCTAAACCGTTTTCTTTTTCTATCGGGCAAGGAATCAACCTATCTAGCTTTTGGTTGGTACTAGACAAACCTCACTCGAATTTAGATATGATTTTAACAATGTCGGATCAACGATTCTAATAATACTGAATCGATCGACAATTCTTTCTTTCCTCTCGTGTATGGTTTTGTGTATGAACATTCAAACAGTTATCAATTAAGCACAAATACAACAATAATAATAAGTACAATGATAACAAGTGTGTGTATATAAGTTCCCTGAAGTTGTTGTTATGAATGATACCAAATGCCTTGGTATTTATAGGCATAAAGCCTCAACTAGCCGTTGCTGGCTGTCTTCATTAGCGTGCGCTATTCCATAGCTTAGCGTGCACTAATCCCCTTTAGCGTACGTCATATCCGCCTGTAGCGTACGTTAACTGTTGATCGGTTGAGCCCAGTAGATTGTAACTCTATCTTTAGTGTGCATTAATATTCTTTATAGCGTGCGCTAATCTTTTGTCATTGTGTGCGTCACAAATGACCGTTTGTGATATTTGACTTCTCTTGAATCACTCAAATGGATTGATTTACATTTAAATTCGAATGCTCTTTAGCGTGCACTATTTGTCATTCGTAGCGTGCGCTATTGCTACGTCACTGCATACGTCATTCTGTTGTGATCGTTATGATGTATTGACCTTCCTTTAGCGTACGTAACAATTACAGTTTACAGTATGTTATGTCTTATGATTAGTGTGCGTTGCCTGCATATTTGTGTGCGCTAACTGCTTCGGTGCAAAATGCAGAACACTCTGTCTTGATGACTAGCGTGCGCTAGTATTAGTTCTTTGCATTTCTGTTAGTCTCTTTGCGTCTTTGACTTCTTTGTTGTTTTGTTCTGATTTCATCAACATGTCATTAAAACCATTAATATGAATGTATGGAATAAATTATTTCAACATAACTTATTGCTTAAAAGAAGAGGCCATATAAACAAAAAAAAAATATTGAGGTATTTTTATACAAAAACTTTGGTTGACTAGGTCATGTATCAAGAAGCCGATGAATGAGTGTAGGGCTGTTATTGGGCCCGGGTAAATCTGAGATCCACCTGATAATCGGACCGGAGTACCCAAAATCGAGACTCACCCGAAAGTTATGGGTTGAATGCAAGAAATGAAATTGAAACCGAAACCGAAAGTGATAAGAGATAGAACCGATAACCTGTAAAATACCCGATAATTTCCTCATTAATTATGTCATACCAAATTGAAGTGATTGTCGCTAACGAGTTGAAGATAGTTGAGGATTTTCAGCCTCCAAATCAGTATTTTCCTTGTGTGGTATTTATCTTATATTCATATCTTACATTGTTTTTGATATATTCATTTTCAACTTGATATAGAATGTTTTCAATTTTATTTATATAATTTTCAAGTTCGGATTTCGGGTTTGGGTATCCAATCCGATTCCAAACGGATTTTTCTTATCGGTTGGACTGGATACCCACCCAATAACTATCGATTCAGTCTCGGGTTTAAAATTCGGGCTGATAGACTCATCGGTTCGGTCCGAGTTTTCCAGTAAGCTTGTCGAGCCGAAATTGGATAAGTCAAAACCCAGACCGAATCAGCCTGATAACAGCGCCAAGTGAGGGGTGGGCGATGAGTGAGATGGCGATGGTAGGGTGTTCTCTAGAAATTGGATTTAATTTAGTTACGGGCCATAACATGTTTTTGGACTTTGGATGGGATACTTTATTATATTGGGCTTTGGGTTTGGGCGTAGTATATTTGTGAATTTGGAAGATAAATATATCAATATTAGTGTATTCAGATAAATAAATATACATTCGAGCGGCTCACAAGCCTGTAATGTAGTGATTGAGCTCGACTTGTATGCCATGACAAGCAGCTAAAGATTGGCTCGACCTCTGAGTCGAGCATTGATTCGAGCAACTCGCGAGTGTTTGTTTGCAATCATATTGTGCATCATCCAATTTAATACGTTGTAAGTTTTGAATCTGACTATACGTGAGGTAGCGTATTGAAGTACTAATTCTACATTGATAAATACAGGTCTTGCATCCAATATACAAATTATGGAATACTCTCTCATTAACAATTGGTTTTAGAATGAAATCTAGTATATAGTTCATATATAGTTGGGTCAAGTTCAAGCCCGCACTCGCACATTAGGGTCAAGTTCAAGCCCGCACTCAGACATTCTCTGTCTCCAATTCTCCCAGATCGGTAGTAAGAAAGAAGACGGAGACACCAATGATGACAACTTGGTATGAATAATATTTAATGAGAATAACTTTTATTATTTAAGAGATTATATTTATTCTATATAATAATATTATTATGATCATAAATGGTACTCATGAATCAAATTATTCCGTAGATATAATTAAGGAAAAATTTTATTATACACATGATTAAAGAAAAAGTACTTTATTATATTCACCGGACAAATTTAATATTTTAGGCAAAAACCATCTTTAAGTTCTTATACTTTTATTTTTTGTTTCACGAGGTTTCGTACAATTTCCTCGTTTTAATGAATTTTTGTCCTATTATTTTTTGTGTTAATAGGTCCTTATTTAACACTCCGTTAACTTTTCCATTAACTAATTTATAAGTTATTATTTATTTATTCATTATTTTCAATATCATATTTTTTTTATATTTTATATATCATGTTGTAATTATTTATTGATTAAACCATAAATAATAAATTATTATTTAAAAAATAATGTCCCGTACTTTTAATTTTAGAAATTCATTATTTATAATGTTAAGTATTAGTAGATGTTAAATCAAAAAGTCATTATTTACAAGTCACTATATTTTTAAATCATTATTTATGGTTTAATTAATAAATAATAACAACATGGTATTTAAAAAATAAAATAAATATCTGATGTGGAAAACGATCAAAAAATAGAAAAATGACTTGTAAATTAGTTAATGGAAAAGTTAACGAAATATTAAATGAGAATCTAATAGTGTCAAAAATAATAGTACAATGATTCATTAAAACGAAAAAATTGTACGAGGATCTCGTGAAATAAAAAATAAAAATATAAGACTTAAAAAGATGGTTTTTGCCTTATTTTTATAAACCTCATAAAATCAAGAAATCTCCTGTTTATATAAACTTATTACATAGAAGTGTAGTTTCAGTAATAACTTATTCTAAGACTGAAAATTAGATTAACTATAGACATATATAACTCGTGTTCATTAGAAATAATGAACTATTACTTTTCCTTTAAATGTTAATCAATGTTATTAATATAATTAATTAAATGAAAAACTTTCCGGAAAGTTTTTTTATCGTAGAACTCAGTTAGATTTGGTTATTTACACATGATTTTAACATTATTTCTTTATAAATATTATCCAATTAACTAACTTTCTTTATATATGCTTATTAAATGGAAATGTATTTTTCAATAGTAATTTATTCAAAATTATTGAAAAAAGGATAAAATATAGACATGTTATGGGTCAGTAAGTATTCTCTTTTAATATATAAGTAGATCTACAAAATTTAATAATGTTTTTAGTTAATATTACGGTAGAGGGTGAAATCTACGATTACGGAAATCCGGATGTTCGGGTAGATGACGCTAGCAACTTGCCAATCACAACAATACACATTAGAGCCCAACAAAAAGCACCAGTGGGGGTGTCCGGCGAAGGGCCTCCGTTCGCTCAAGTCAGTAAACTGTACTAAAGAAATATTAAAGCGAAATAATTGAATCAATGATGTAAATTATTGATCGTGGTATTTTTCAGTGTCTGGAATGTCTGGAGATAGTGGCGGACTACTGTGATAGTATAGAGCGTACAAAGGTGGACGGTTCCGACAGGATAGTCTGTCTGATTAGTCCGACTGTTGGGGTTTTTAGCGGCAACTTTAGGATTTTTGAGAGGGAGAGAGAGAAAAAGTTGGAGTGCAAGAGTGCAGTTACGTTTTGAGAGGGAGAGAGATAGAGAGAGAATATCCGATTTCGAATGAGGCTGACTGATCAGCCTGTCTGTCTACTTATAGGGCAACCCCTGAGGTTCTAGGGTTTCGCCCGACTCCCTTATCTCCAACTACCTGCCCATATCTCCTCCTGACCCCGTGGACTTATTCCCCGTGTGTGGGCCTAAGTGACCTTACGACTATATACAACGTGGTTTAACTTGACTGTCTAGTTGGACTATTCAATAAATTTGGACCCGAATTAAATAAGCAAATTTTATCCACTATAATTACTATATTATTTCATTAATTGAACAACTTATTGTATATTAAATTATACTAATCATTATCCAATTAATTGAGTCAGTACTTGTATTTTCGCTTGCTCAATCCGTATTACATTAATTTAAGGCAAAATAGCGTTTTGCCTCCCAAAGTTTGCTTGTTTGTGCGATTTGCCCCCTCAACTTTGTGTGGTTGCGACTTGCCCCCTGAATCTTTATACGAGTAGCGATGTACCTCTTTTGGATGCTTTCAGTCGCGTTTGTAAGACACTCGCTGTTTACTTGTTTTCTTGTCTTCTTAACATGTGAAACATTAAAATAAAGAATTTAAAAAGCCAAAGAATAAAAAATAGTAGGCAAAATAAGTATGAACGATCAGCTCCAGTACCCAAAAATCGGGGTGGCAAAATATACCGAAATGCCGAAATACCGAATTCATCGTACCGAAAAATTACCGAAATTGCCAAAAAATTCGGTACAGTATGGTGCCGTACCGAAAATTTTCGGTACGGTAACAGTATGATTTTTTTTTATTTTCGGTATTTCGTTATATACCGATATACCAAAAAAAATTCGGTATTTCAATATATATGTCGGTATATCGATATTTTTGGTATTTTTTTATTCGGTATATATCGGTATATCAAGATTTTTTCGATATTTTGGTAATTCGGTATTTCGATAAGTTCGGTATACACCGATACCGAAATAAAATTCCGTATATCGAAATTTCGGTACGGTATCGGTATGGACCGAAAGCCATACCGAAATTTCGGTATACCGGATTTCGGTATACCGAAACTTTCGGTACGGTATCGGTATAAATTTTGTTGTACCAAAACTTTCGATACGGTATACGGTATCGACAAAAAAATTCGGTACGGTACGATATATCACCCCTACCCAAAAAACCCTTTCCCCAAAATTGTCCCACGCGTGCGTGTTGTGCACTTGCCGCTGAAAAGGCAAAATGCAGAAAAATATGAACTTCAGAGGGCACATGACTATTCGTATAAAGATTCAGGGGTCAAGTCGCAACCACACATAGTTGAGGGGCAAATCGCACAAACAAGCAAACTTTGGGGGGCAAAACGCTATTTTGCCTTAATTTAATGTTACTACTTGCTTGATATTGTTAAGAATCATACCATTTCTTGATATTATTATTGATATTGTCTGCTATTATTGTGACCGGTCACTGTAATTCTTTCCATTAAAGACTGATACTAGTTATATCATCAACATTATTGTATTAGAGATGTCTTTTATTATAATGTCAATACATTTTGCCAAATATAAAAATAATTAATTCGATGTTTAAAAGTTTATAACCATCATGTTTTATCGGCGCTAAGCCCTCTTCTCTTCGCTCTAATCCTTGACGTCATTTCGCGGGGATACAAGATGGCGTCCCATGGTGCATGCTTTTTGCTGACGACATTGCGTTAGTGGCGGAGTCGAGGGGGAAGTGAACTCGAAGTTGGAGTTATGGAGGTCTAAGTTAGAATCTCAGGGCTTGCGTGTGAGCCGGTCCAAGACCGAGTATCTCTGGTGTAACTTTAGTGGTGAGACCAACGAGGAAGAAGTAGAGGTAATGGTTGCTGATCAGATCGTACCCCGTACGGATTAGTTCAAGTATTTGGGTTCGATCATTCAGAAGGAAGGTGAGTGTGAAGATGATGTCACTCATCGTATCAAGGTGGGGTGGCTAAGGTGGAGAGCAGCGACAGGGATCTTGTTGTTGGGATTCCAAAATAAAACAAAATACGCAGCAGAAAATAAAAACGAATCCCAAACATGATCGATCAAGTAACGTATATACGAAAAAAAAACGAAGATAAAAATCATACCCTTTGTTGCTGCCCGAAATATTATCCGAAGATGAATATTGCTGGAATGGACGGACAACAAACAAGGTTGCGGGAGCACTTCCATGAGGGTGTGAATAACACAAGATTTGCCGGTTTTGTTAGGCCCGGACTTGAATGCTCTCGCGAGATGTTATTATTACAAATATTCGTGGATACAAGTACTAATGTACGAATCTAATTACAATGAGTGTAAAAGATCCTATTTATCTAGCTCTTGAGCGAAGCTTTGGTGTTCTCGCTCTCTGTCGATCGTCTTCTGTGTAAGAGATGCTGAGAGAGAAGAGAGAACCGAGAGATAGCTGTTGCCAAGAGTGAGAAAGCCAAGATGTGAGTTGAGCTTGTTAAGAAGCAGCCCCTCAGAGAGAAAAACCGGAGCCTTTGTCCAAGTGCAGGCAGCCTTCTATTTATAGGAGCTGGGATGTCCTGTTTTCTGGCGGGCGATCGCCTTTCGTGCAATATAAAGGGGCGATCGTCTTTATGTCACATGGGCTGTCTGCCTAAAGTCCGCGGCAGCTACTGGCAGCCAGCTGTGCGATTCAATGAGGAGCCGGCACGCGTCCTGAGTTGCAGTCACGGGCGGTCCCACCATACTACTTTCGGCGGGTCTGTCGGTTGGTGGAAGGATGCTGACATGCTGTGGTCAACGATCCATGTGCTGGGGCGCCTTTTCCGGATCTGCACGTGGGTTCTGTCCCGAGCTTAGGCCTTTGCCGATCGGACGGGCGATGGCTTCGTGTGGCATGAGGCGGTCGTCATTTGGTCGGTCACTAGGGGTCGATCGCCAAGTACCGAGAGACGATCACCTTAGATGTCGATCGCTCGGCACCGGGACTTGTCCTGGGACCTTCGGTCGGCCAATCCGCCTTGGCTGCTGGGCTCTGGCTCGGTCGCCCGGTCTCTGAGACGATCGCCTGTTGAGACGTATAAATCTCGACACAACAATTGCCCCTCAGCTCGGTCCGATGTCGAAGACACGGGGTGAGGTGGTTCTTGCTGGCAATCGTGTGGGACGAAGTCGGGCGATCCGTTGAGTGGACTTTGATTTCGGACTTGGGCGATCTGGTCGATTGGCTAGCTATCTTCGGCCTTGTACCTGCAAAAAACAAAATAATTTTGGCCGATCCCTCGTAGAAACTTGACAGTTTCGTCGCTGAGGAACCGTGCACAGTCGCGGAGATCGATGGACCGACTCCATGACCGTGTCCTATGCGCGAACGACATTGTCTGCCTCGTGACACATTTTATTGTGAGGGTCCTCTGTTAGGCTGCGCCTCGCCTCGTATTTAAACGAAGGGTGTGCGATCTTGGTCTAGAGGAGTCCTTGCGCGGGGCGTCGTCGGATTAATCAACTCCACTTCCGCGGCATGTTAGCTCTGCTTCCACCTCGGGCCGCCATGAAGATGGCGACCCTCGACGGTGTACGTTGAGACTGGGGGTAGTGGCACGTCGCATTGTCCGGGTTCACCATGTTAGATGATGAACCTTTGAGGGCGGGCGATCGTGTCCACTGATTAGTTCTGGAGGGCCCTCAGACTACGCTGGCCTCGTATTTAAACGAAGGGCGGGCGATCTTGGCCCAAAGGGACCTTGCATGGCCGAAGCAGTCGGTTCCATCGACTACCAGGACCATGGCTGCACTCTTCTACCTCGGATCGTCATGTGGATGCCGATTCTCGACGGTGTACGTTGTGCGGTGGAGGCGATCTCGTGCCGTAGTCCACCATGTTAGATGATGAACTATAGATGGCGAACGAGTCCTCCGGTTTTGGTGATGTTGATTGATGATGGCGATCGGGCTGGGAGACTAGTGATCGTCATTCGGCTGCCCATCGCATTGTTCATCGGTTGCGAAGTAACCTTTCCCTGGCCAGAAAGTCTGCGGCTTTGGCGCGGAAGATCGCGTAGGTCGGGGGGAGGTCCTTCGTAAGATGCCTGAACATAGGCGAAAGACCATGGAATCCCCCTAGGACCGAGTAGAGGGCGATCTCATCGCTTATGAGTTCGCCGTTGAGGATGATCTCGTCTACCCGGTTGATGTAGTCTGAGTCGGACTCTTCTTCCCCTTACCTGATCTGCATCATGCGATGGGGACCCTCTGGTCGAGCGACCTTGGTGGCGAAGTACGCTGTGAAGTTGTTCGCCAGTTGTTCGAAAGAACCGATGGATCGAGGTGGCAATGAGATGTACCATCTATGGGCCAGGTCGCCTAGTGTTAGCGGGAACATTCGACACCTGGTCGCGTCGGATGCCCCGCACCCGGTCATGTAGATCCAGAACTTGCTCAGGTGAGTCTCGGGATCCGACCTCCCCTCGTACAAAGGTGTTTTCGGAGGAGCGATCCTTCGCTGCACGGGAGCGAGCTCGATGTGGATCGCGAGTGGCTCGCTCGGCCCGACGATCTTTCTATTGGCGCCCGCCCCAGTTTCTAGGAGCGCCTTCATGTCGTCGAGCTGGCGTTGCATCGCGGCTATCGTTGTTGCATGGTCGCTCGTGGTTCGTCTTACGGAGCGGGAACCAAGGCGATCGTGTACCGATCTCCTGACTCCGCGATCGCCGATCTCGGTTCTTCGGCGAGGAGGAGCCAGATGGTCGGCCTGCCCTCTGGGAGTCGGATACGCCGAACTCCTGGTGACGGATTCGGGCTCCATCGTCTCGTGGCTGGGGCCGGACTGCCCCGGTCGCCAGGATGGGTCGCTGCCTAGGCAGCTGAAAACAGAGGTGCCCCGGCTGGCGAGTGCCTCTTCTTGCGAATGGGAGCCTATGGGCGATCGCTCGGCCAGTAGCCCCTTGAACTTCCGTTTGCTCATGCGGCGGATGTCCGAAGGGGTTATAGCGGGCGGCGTGTCGAAAGCTCTCCGTCGCTCCTGTAGGATGGCCATGGCCTCTTCGATCTGTTCCGCGGTTTGGAACTGATCGAGCGAGAGGCTTGGGCCATCCCTCGGGGTCGGGATCGAGAGTCTCGTACGGCGGCGGCTACTCTCCGCCATAGGCTGTGGCTCGGATTGAGAAGGAATGAGGCGTCTGGTGGACAGACCGGAGGCTTTCTTCGATGTAGAGGCAAAAGTCATGATTCTGAAAGCTTTTCTCTGAAGAACAGTGAGTGTTTCTTCAGGTATATGCCCCGGAGAACAGTGAGTGTTCTTCGAGACGGTAGGAATAAAAATTGAGGGTAGATCCCCTTGCTCTAGCGCCAATTGTTGCTGCCTGAAATATTATCCGAAGATGAATATTGCTGGAATGGACGGACAACAAACAAGGTTGCAGGAGCATTTCCTTGAGGGTGTGAATAACACAAGATTTGCCGGGTTTGTTAGGCCCGGGCTTGAATGCTCTCGCGAGATGTTATTAATACAAATATTCGTGGATACAAGTACTAATGTACGAATATAATTACAATGAGTGTAAAAGATCCTATTTATCTAGCTCTTGAGCGAAGCTTTGGTGTTCTCGCTCTCTGCCGATCGTCTTCTGTGTAAGAGATGCTGAGAGTAGGGCTGGCAATTTCCGACACAACACGATAACCCGACACGAACACGCACGAAATTAATGGATTAGTGTCTGGCCTTATCGTGTTCGTGTCCTTATCGTGTCGACACGATAAGGACACGCTAATTTCGTGTCGTGTTCGTGTCGGATTCGTGTCGTGTTCGTGTAACACGATAACTTTCGTGTTCGTGTCGTGTCGTGTCGTGTTCGTGTAACCCGATAATATTTATATATTTTTAGCAATAATTTTATTATCATTTTAAATATTTTAAGTTTATTTCTGATTTTTTTATTTGAATTTATCTATTCGTGTCGTATTGTGTCGTTATCGTGCCGTGTCGACACGAAAAATATCGTGTCATATTGTGTTCGTGTCGTGTTCGTGTCGTGTCCGTGTTTCAACCTTTCGTGTCGTGTTCGTGCTCGTGTCGGGCATATACTTAACGGGTCGTGTTCGTATTTGGCCTTATCGTGTCGTGTCGTTATCGTGTCGACCCGATAACGACCCGACACGCACGGATTGCCAGCCCTAGCTGAGAGAGAAGAGAGAACCGAGAGATAGCTGTTTCCAAGAGTTAGAAAGCCAAGATGTGAGTTGAGCTTGTTAAGAAGCAGCCCCTCAGAGAGAAAAATCGGAGCCTTTGTCCAAGTGCAGGCAGCCTTATATTTATAGGAGCTGGGATGTCCTGTTTTCTGGCGGGCGATCGCCTTTCGTACAATATAAAGGGGCGATCGTCTTTATGTCACATGGGCTATCTGCCTAAAGTCTGCGGCAGCTACTGGCAGCCAGCTGTGCGGTCCAATGAGGAGCCGGCACGCGTTCTGAGTTGCAGTCACGGGCGGTCCCACCATACTACTTTCGGCGGGTCTGTCGGTTGGTGGAAGGATGCTGACAGGCTGTGGTCAACGATCCATGTGCTAGGGCGCCTTTTCCGGATCTGCACGTGGGTTCTGTCTCGAGCTTAGGCCTTTGCCGATCGGACAGGCGATGGCTTCGTGTGGCATGAGGCGGTCGTCATTTGGTCGGTCACTAGGGGTCGATCGCCAAGTACTGAGAGACGATCGCCTTAGATGCCGATCGCTCGGCACCGAGACTTGTCCTGGGACCATCGGTCGGCTAATCCGCCTTGGCTGCTGGGCTCTGGCTCGGTCGCCCGGTCTCTGAGACGATCGCCTGTTGATACGTATAAATCTCGACACAACACCCTTGAAGCCTTTGAAATAAATCTTCGTAAAAATGGATGATGATCACGAACCCTATCACGAACACGAAATCCCTTCGTTCCAAGCACCGAAAATTCGAAGCCTCTACTTCGCACGCGTCGGAAGTTGCTCGGAAAAATTCGATAGCAATCCGTTCTCCAAGAACACGGCTAGGAATTACTATAGAAATTTATATCTCTCTTTTATTTCTTATTTTTTCTCAACTCAAAGTGAAAGAAAATAAGATGGATAAAATTTTCCCTCCACTCTCAAACTTTCGACAGTAGACTTCAGCTCTAAAGTGAAGAAGGAGAGTTCTGAAGTTGAGAGTTAGACTTGTCATTTATTAATCACAAAATGATAACAATAATGTGATATATAATATCACCAATTATCACCTTAATCATGACATGATAACATGCATGATGTTATTAAAAAAAACATCAAGACATGTGTAAAGGAGGGAGGGGGCGGCCCATAGGAAGTTTCCTAGAAAACGAGCCAAGCCACTCGGCTCGTATACCGGGCGTTCGTCAAACGACTCCGTTAAATACATCCCGTTTATTTACCAATGTATTTATATAAGTTAATTAATCCAATTAATTAATTATATAAAATACAAATATATTTCTCTAAGAAATATAATTTATGAATTAAATTAATTACCTGATAACTTAATTTTAATTCATATGACCGCCATTTGATTTATCCAGTAAATCATAATTAGATATCCAATATCTAATATTAATTAGAGAGATAACAAATTCACATTTATGCGTCAACGTTCCTGATGCGCGACTCCGTAGGTCCGTCTCAGCCGGCATTGGGAGGAACCAATGAGTGCAAAGACTTAGCCACTTAGCGGCCGCATCAGAAACCCCGATCGAGAACGAATGAAGGGATCATTCCGTAACCATTATGTCGTGAATACCATATACGTATAGACCCTTCATCGATGTCCCGGTCAAGTCTTCGTCACGGTAAAGTCAAACCTCATGTTGACTAAACTCTATACATGTGTTAATGCAAATCAAGACCGATCGATTAATAGTGTATCTAATACGACTATATCGAATGCTTTGCCAAACACTTATGATCTTATTTGCCATTAACCGTATAGGACATTCGCCGCTCACTAACAGAGATAGAATCCTTTCTTGGCGTACAAGAAGATCGCTACTCCGCCCGTATAGTCCGCACTTCGAGGTCGACTCAGCAATTAAGCAAATGAGTCTAACTACTCTAATGACAAACTAAACGTCACAGACACATCTTCTACTGAACCCTAAAGTCAAAGGTCCACGTATACTATCACAACCTTTCGATTCGTCATCGACACTTCGAGAGTGAATACCGTGTGACTGAATCGAGTATGAGTCGTGTTCGAGTATACTGGCCCCACCATTATACTTATAACTATGCTATCAAGACGTGCACACATCCTAGCATCAGTTAAACAAGTCGTATTAAAACTTAAAGCCCATTTTAAGTTTATTGACTTGCGAACAATTTACGTAAATAAACTTTAAACACTTCCAGTGCATTTTTCTCTTATCCCATAACGAGAATGGAATGTTCGATTTATTTACATGGACTTCACTTCAATGTTTACCAAGTCAAGAATGCAATTGAAATACAATAAACAGTGAATGAATCGTATTGTCTTTTTATTAATTATTCCATAATTACAAGTACAATGCCCTTACTCTCTCATCCCCTGAGTGGCATTCGAGGGCATATTCCTAACAATCTCCCACTTGCACTCAATGCCACACATCATGGTATCCAATACCCATGTTCTTCAGATGTCTTTCTAGGACGGCCTGAGATAATGGCTTAGTCAGTGGGTCAGAGACATTGTCTTCTGAGTCTACTCTTTGCAATGAAATATATCCTTTTTCCACCATCTCTCAAACGATGTGGTATTTTCTCTCTATATGCTTGGTGTTGTGGTCAGCCCTAGGCTCCTTGGCTTGGGCGACAGCTCCATCATTATCACAGAATAGTGATATAGGCAGCTCTGCATTAGGCACCACTTGAAGTTCTTGCATAAACTTCTGCATCCAAAATGCTTCTTTGCTAGCCTCTGAGGCAGCTTGATACTCTGCTTGGCAGGTGGAATCTGCAGTAGCGGTTTGCTTGGAGCTTCTCCAAGATACTGCTCCTCTATTGAGAGTAAACAAATACCCAGATGTCGACTTAGAGTCGTCATTGTCTCCTTGAAAATCAGAATCGGTGAATCCAATCACCCTCAGTTCTCCACCACCGTAAGTAAGAACCAAATCTCTAGTTCTTCTTAAGTACTTAAGAATGTTCTTTACGGCAGTCCAGTGTTCCCTACCCGAGTTTGCTTGAAATCGGCTTACCATAATCACAGCGTAGGCTAAGTCCGGTCTCGTTCACAACATAGCGTACATGAGGCTACCCACTATCGAGCCATAGGGTACCTTACTCATCTCTCTTGTCTTCCTCACTTTGAGGACATATTTTCATGGTGAGATGAATTCCATGTCGCATGGGAAGGAACCCTCTTTTAGATTCATCCATCTTGAATCTTCTCAGGATTTTATCTATATAGAGGGCTTGGGAAAGTCCTATCATTCTTCGCGGTCTATATCTGTAAAGACGGATCCCTATAATATAGGAAGCTTCTCCCAAGTCTTTCATGGAGAACGTTTTAGAAAGCCAAGCTTTCACAGTGCTGAGCATTGCTACTTTATTTCCTATAAGTAGAATATCATCTACACATAGTACTAAGAACGCAATGTTGCTCCCACTGAAATTTTTTTAAACACACGGTTCCTCCTCATTTCGTACGAAGTCAAAGTCCTTGACTGCTTCGTCAAATCGAAGGTTCCAACTCCGAGAAGCTTGCTTCAGTCCATAAATGGCTCGTTGCAGCTTACACACCTTATCAGACCTTCGAAGTGGAGGTTGTGTTACAATAGGTTCGGTTCCTTATCCCTGATCAGATGTCTCCTTAGGACCTTCATTATGCTCTTCTAAAGAGATATTTCTACCCGAGCCACCTTCCTGAATGAATTCATCCTCAAGGAAGTGCGCTTGTAATGCCACAACGACCCTATGGCCTTCTGGCATGTAGAATAGATAACCCATCGAGTCCTCTGGGTATCCAATGAAACGTCCTTTGATGGACCTCTCTTCCAGTTTGTCCACCTTAGCCTTCTTGACATAGACTGGATATCCCCAAATCCTTATGTGATTAAGTCTTGGTTTCTTACCATTCCACATCTCATGCGGAGTGATAGGAACGGATTTGGAAGGACATCTATTAAGGATATAGACAGCGGTTAGTAAGGCATACCCCCACAGGTAAATAGGTAAATCAGTGTAATTTAACATAGAGCGAACCATGTCCAACAAAGTTCGATTTCTACTTTCTGAAACACCATTTAACTGTGGGGTTCCTGGCGGCGTCAATTGTGAAACTATTCCATGTTCCTTAAGGAACTCATCAAACTCTGTGCTTATATATTCGCCACCTCGGTCCGACCGAAGTGTTTTGATATGACATCCAGTCTGTTTTTGAACTAGGGCCTTAAATTCTTTGAATTTAGTAAAGGCTTCGGATTTATGTTTCATTAAGTACACAATCCCATACATAGTATGATCATCTGTGAACGTTATGAAATATTGATATTCGTCTCGGGCTACTTCTGAAGCACCACAAACATCGGTATGTACCAATCCAAGTTTATCGGCAGCCCTTTCAAAAAGTCCCTGTGAAGGGGGACTTAATCATTTTGCCTCTAAGGCAAGATTCACAAGTTGGATAGGGTTCTACACCTAATGGACTTAAAAGTCCATCTTTCTCCATTTTCTGAACCTTGGTCTGACCAACATGACTAAGTCTAAGGTTCCATTTAAAAGCTTGATTAGTATCTTGCCTACCATGTTTCCTAGTTTTAGTGTTCACTGCTGTTTTATTTTGCATGTTCAGATGATATAAACCATTCAACAATGTAGCTGTGCCAACCAATTTATTTCGAAAATAAATTTTACAACTACCATTTCCAATGCAGAAACAAAATCCTTTCCGGTCCAAGACTGGAATGGATACAATGTTTTTATGCCCCTTGGGCAAAACAAGTACTTGATATAATGTCAAAATAAAACCGGATTCTAAACCCAGTAGGATTGATCCAATATCGGTTGCCTCGACACTTTGTCTGCTTCCGACAGTGATCATTAATTCTCCAGCTTCAAGTTTTCTACTTTGTTCCAGATCCTGATTCATAGTACAAATGTGAGAAGTGGCACCTGAATCCAGAATCCATGAAGCAGAATATACAGTAACAGAACAATTTGTTTCAAAAACAAAAAGTTCCGTACCTGATGCGCCATTAATCTTAGGACAAGTCCTTCGCCAGTGGTCCAGCTAACCGCATTCAAGGCATTTGTCCGTAGGTTTTGGACCGCCTACCTTTTGAACCTTTTGGGCCTTCCCCTTTCCTTTCTGTACCCCTTTCTTGGGTTTGTACTGCTCGTAGGTCTTTTTCTTCTTGTTCTTGGACCTCCGAGGCCCAGAAGAAATCACAAGAGCAACCTCTCTCGGTTTAGTCTTCATATTAGATCGCTGTCACTGCTTATTCATTAGCCCAGCTAATGTGCATGTAATTTCATTACAGTTGAAATTTATTACAAACTGCGTGAAAGAGTCAGGGAGAGATTGAAGGATGAGATCAATTTCAAGGGATAAATCCATATTAAAGTTGAGCACCTCGAGCCTCTCAATCATAGAGATCATCTTGAGGACGTGGTCTCCCACTTTCTCTCCTTCTTTCATCCTAGCACTGAACAACTACTTTGATATCTCATATCTAGCAGTCCTACTGTGCTCTCCATAAAGTTCAGTCAAGTGTGCGAGAATCTGCCTAGCAGAAGTTATTTTCTCGTGCGCTCTCTGCAGCTCATTTGTCATTGAGCCCATCATAAGGCCACGGACTAGCATGTCATCCTTGACCCATTTTTCATGGACGTCAATATCTTCCTGATTACCCCTGGTTCGGATTGGAGTCCGTGGAATGTCCGCCTCCAAGACGTATCCCAGAGACTCCATACTGAGTACAATTATCAGATTCCGCAACCAGTCAACAAAATTGGGTCCAGTTAGGAGATTCTTTTCAAGTAGTATTGCAAGTGGGTTTTTAGCCATTTTTAGAGAGATTCAGTTTCGTTTTCTGCAAAGATTTAGACAAGATTCAATTAGTGACTTGTTTAATCATGACCGAGTATAGAATTTAAGGGCTTTCTTTATTCATAACTCGGCTCCCACTATTTTATCGGCATTTACATACTCCCATGTTAAATCTGAAAGTCTTGGGTGACTTCATAGTGGTGATCGATTTCTTTACAAAGTTTAATAGAGGGCAACCCATACGGTTTCTATTCTATTATTCTTTATAAAGTGGTATCTAATACCAACCCATCTAATGGATGATTCGATCTTCTTTTACCCCTAGTTCACTTGCCCTCAACCCATTCGGTTTCTATGGCTTGCTGAACTATCTAAGTTTAAACCGTCAACTCCTATTAGTCTGAAAATTGAATCTTACCCGGCAACCCATAAGGTTATAGGGGTTTGATTTGTCACAACCAAAGGCATCTAATGCACTCTAGGAATTTATCAACTTTCCCCAAAAATATTACCCCGACATACTCGGAAGAATAATATTCCGGTTTAGATTTCAATTTTCCATGAGTTTGACGGAGGGTAGGAAACCTCGTAACCTTTATAACTTAGTGTGTTTGTTGTCGGGAGAATTTCGCGATTAATGTTACACTTTGCACATTAATTCATTTATACGCGCGTTTGTTGGTTTGTCAATCATTCAAAATGGAAAACAGAAAACAGTAACCTAGTTATACCAACATATAGCTCATGGACCTAATTCCTAAGTACTCGGCCAAGCGAATGACCCAATAAATAAAAACACAGTCTTCGAATCTTCGTTTTCTCGGTCGGTTGTCTTCGGTCTTCGTCATACCCAAAATAATAATTACATCATTGAAAAATTACATCCTATACAATTTTTTCTAGTAAATATAAATAGGCTTAAAGCGGCCTTTACAACCCAATCGAATCGAACAAATCAAAAACTAAGTCCACGAGCTATATCACCATCACATAAGGATTCCATACAACATGTAATGTCAACGAAATTAAACAATTAATTTTAATATAAATTAATCTAATTAATCTATAAATTAATCTATTCAATTTCTACTATATTAATCCAATTAATATAAAATGGCATTAAAATTAAATAATCAATTAATATATTAATCCAATCAATATAAAATTAATCTATTCAATTTTAATGGTATTAATCCAATTAATACTAATAATTGTCATTTAAATTCATTCGAAGTAATCCGGCCAAAATAATATTTTCGTTTAATTTATTTCCCTTAACTAAAAAATATTCCAAATATTAATTTAGTCAAATTAAAATCCAATTTAAATTTTGGGAAATAATTACAACGAAATATAAACTTAAACGGAGTCCTGACAATCCGGTTTTAGGCCCATCCCGCGGCCCGATTCAAAATCGGGCCAAAACCCGAGGGTCGCTGCCGAGCCATGCTCAGCTGCCGAGTCCTCGATCGGCAGCATCGGCCGCCTCTCGGCAGATGCGGCCGAGCATGGCCGTGCAGATGCTCGGCGGCTGGCAGTGTAAAGGCCGCCAGCACCACTGCCGGCAACCCCGTTTCTTCGTTTTTTGGCTCGTTTCCAAAAATGTGATGCTACAACGAACAATTTAAAATCTACGATTATTCCAAACATGATTCTAAATCATAATCATCATCCAAAAGCATTAAAAATGCACAAAAAATCGTATATACGGAAACATGGACCTCGCTCCGATACCACTGTTGGGATTCCAAAATAAAATGAAATACGCAGCGGAAAATAAAAACGAATCCCAAACAGGTTCGATCAAGTAACGTATATACGAAAAAAAATAAGAAGATAAAAATCATACCCTTGAAGCCTTTGAAATAAATCTTCGTAAAAATGGATGATGATCACGAACCCTATCACGAACACGAAATCCCTTCGTTCCAAGCACCGAAAATTCGAAGCCTCTACTTCGCACGCGTCGGAAGTTGCTCGGAAAAATTCGATAGCAACCCGTTCTCCAAAAACACGGCTAGGAGTTACTATAGGAATTTATATCTCTCTTTTATTTCTTATTTTTTCTCAACTCAAAGTGAAAGAAAATAAGATGGATAAAATTCTCCCTCCACTCTCAAACTTTCGGCAGTAGACTTCAGCTCTAAAGTGAAGAAGGATAGTTCTCAAGTTGAGAGTTAGACTTGTCATTTACTAATCACAAAATGATAACAATAATGTGATATATAATATCACCAATTATCACCTTAATCATGACATGATAACATGCATGATGTTATTAAAAAAAACATCAAGACATGTGTAAAGGAGGGAGGGGGCGGCCCATAGGAAGTTTCCTAGAAAACGAGCCAAGCCACTCGGCTCGTATACCGGGCGTTCGTCAAACGACTCCGTTAAATACATCCCGTTTATTTACCAATGTATTTATATAAATTAATTAATCCAATTAATTAATTATATCAAATACAAATATATTTCTCTAAGAAATATAATTTATGAATTAAATTAATTACCCGATAACTTAATTTTAATTCATATGACCGCCATTTGATTTATCCAGTAAATCATAATTAGATATCCAATATCTAATATTAATTAGAGAGATAACAAATTCACATTTATCCGTCAACGTTCCTGATGCGCGACTCCGTAGGTCCATCTCAGCCGGCATTGGGAGGAACCAATGAGTGCGGGCAGCACTTAGCCAGCCTAGCGGGCCGCACTGTAAACCCCGACTGAGAACGAATGAAGGGATCATTCCAGAACCATTATGTCTTGAATACCATATACGTATAGACCCTTCATCAGATGTCCCGGTCAAGTCTTCGGGTCACGGTAAAGTCAAACCCTACTGTTGACTAAACTCTATACATGTGTTAATGAAAATCAAGACCGACTGATTAATAGTGTATCTAATATGACTATATCAGAATGCTTTGGCCAAAGACTTATGATCTTATTTGCCATTAACCGTATAGGACATTCGCCTGCGCACTAACAGGAGATAGAATTCTTTCTTGGCGTACAAGAAGATCGCTACCTGCCCGTATAGTCCGCACTTCGAGGTCGACTCAGCAATTAAGCAAATGAGTCTAACTACTCTAATGACAAACTAAACGTCACAGACACATCTTCTACTGAACCCTCAAGTCAAAGGTCCACGGATACTATCACAACCTTTCGATTCGTCATCGACTCTCCGAGGATGTGTGACTGAATCGAGTATGAGTCGTGTTCGAGTATACTGGCCCCACCAATATACTTATAACTATGCTATCAAGACGTGCACACATCCTAGCACCAGTTATACAAGTCGTATTAAAACTTAATGCCCATTTTAAGTTTATTGACTTGCGAACAATTTACGTAAATAAACTTTAAACACTTCCAGTGCATTTTTCTCTTATCCCATAACGAGAATGGAATGTTCGATTTATTTACATGGACTTCACTTCAATGTTTACCAAGTCAAGAATGCAATTGAAATACAATAAACAGTGAATGAATCGTATTGCCTTTTTATTAATTATTCCATAATTACAAGTACAATGCCCTTACTCTCTCATCCCCTGAGTGGCATTCGAGGGCATATTCCTAACACTTGTATGACAAGAAAGTCCCTCTAAATTTGAAGGGTAAATTCTATAGAGCGGCAGTCAGACCTGCAATGTTGTATGGCTCCGAATGTTGGGCGATGAAGAAGTCGCTTGAGAGCAAGTTGGAAGGTGCTGAAATGAGAATGTTACGTTGGTCGTGTGGTCGCAAAATGTTGGATAGAATCCCGAACGGGGTCTTCAGGAATGTAACACCCCTGATATATTCAGGAATATTACAGCGCCGTAAATCCTTTACATAAGGATTTACAAGGCTGAAGAAATGAAAAGACACTAACAAATACCAACGTATGAAAGTAACTGGAATAAAATACAGACCAATACTGAAAATACAAATGTCCAAAGGAAAAGTATTAATACATCACCAAATCCAAATCATCACAAACGATGACATACTCGAGTACTTATTAAAATGATACAAACAACAGACAAATAAACCCGGGCGGAACATCACTCTGCACCCTCGTCGTCATGCAACTCCAGTGGTTGTTTCCCCGCTCTCCTGGATCCTGAACATAAACAAATGTTCACCCCCGAAGGGGTTAGCACAACGATGCTAGTACAAGTACCACAACATATTATTCAACATCGCACGAAGAATAATAATAACATAAATGACAAAAGAACCAAAGAGTCTTCTCCTGCGAGAAACTCAATAATAACATACACACATGATAATCACAACATGATATCACAACATACATATGGTAATTCTGATGATCCAGTGTTCACTGCCTAGACCCCCCGATGATTCTATCAAACCAACCCGAGGTGGAAAAACCCGTCCGATGATCCAGCGCACGCTAGCATAGATCCCCCGATGATCCCGTCGGACCAACACGAGGTGGACATACAACAACGACATATATGTACAACAATATGTATAACATCAATACATAAAAAAACTAAGGTACTTGCCTCGATTCGATGACAAGAATGATATTTCCACGAAAAATGGAACACTCGAAGGTCACCCCTTCGATCAATCACGTAACAAGCTCGAACCTTAAACAAAAGAAATAATATAGAATTCATCTCCCGTCGCACGAATGTTAACAATCTAATTTATAATCGGAAGTTCATAAATCGTTATCTGCCTGGCTTGCTTAACGCACGCTACGTATCCTATGTAGCGTACGTTAAGGCTACTTGTTAGCGCACGCAATAATACGAAGTCTAGCGTACGCTAACCATGCACTGTCAGTACCTCACTGATCAGTCGATTGACTCGTCTATTGATATAACGCACGTTACGTTCCAAGCGTAGCGTACGTTAACTTATGCCCGATAGCACACGTTAACTATAAAGCTTAGCGCACGCTAAACATGTATGACAGTTCTTCCCTGGGCAGTCGATTGTTCTAACTGTGATGAAACTTATGAAATCCTCAGTGTTTAATATACGTTATCTCCATGCATATTACGTTCATCTTATTACAAATGATCTCACGGATTCAAACATCTTCGAGATACAAGGATACATATAATCATAACAACACCATATTCCATCTTGATTACAATTCTCATGCGGAGTTTGGTGTTCTTAAGGTCGATGCACTAGATTCCAATATCATCATTACATCCCGATTTAACCATGAAGATGAACTAACAATTCCAACTTATAAGAAAGGATGTAAATCTTTTATGATTCTTACCTAAGTCCATTTAACAAAAGTGATAACAAATTTACGTCTACGACCATTATGGTAACGTCATCAATACGGATAATCAATCTCAGAATATTTCTCTCATCATTCGACGTGGTAAGATGCTAATCACGATGTTTCCAATGATGATATCTTCAGTATAAACATTCCAACTTATAAACATGATGTTGTTTGGATAATTCATCAATGGAACTCAATATCTTGATAGCATAATCCTCATATCCTTATTAACACTAATCCAAGGTAGGAGATAGTATAACATACCTTAAGATGAAGAAAACACCGAGACAATAGGTAGACTTCAACCCCGATAGCTTGTGTGTCACTCCAAAGTGAGTTTCTTCTTCAATGATCAAGTGTAAGTACTCTCCAATCTTCAATGATCATGTAAGGAGGGTTTATATGTGTTTAAGAAGTAGGGAAGGCTCTCTGGACTTTCCAAGATATGAAGAACGAATGATAGAATCGTAAACCAAATGAAATGGGGTGCTGTCCCTTATATAAAGTTTCTGTACGATAGCTGTTTAGTGCACGCTATCGTACTGTCCTTAGCGCACACTAATTAGCATTGAATCCAAAACTATCCAAGTTCATCCGAGGGAATCTTATCCGGACCCATGTCCGGCTGGTGCATGTGGTAGCCGCCTAGATCAATAATTGACCTTCTAATGCACACAATTCATCATTCGTAGCGTACGCTAGTTTTATCTGATAACGTACGTTAAGCTACATTCTTAGCGTACGTTATCACGTGTTCGCATGAGAAAATTTACATGTTGTTATACTCATGTACGAGGATCCAAATATAGGAAATATCATACTCCAATTATCGAGATCACAATTCCGAATAATACAGGGTTCAACAACAGATGAAATACGCAATAATAAATCCGGATATTACATACTCTCCTACTAAAAAGGAGTTTCGTCCCGAAACTCAAGACGAAAATAACTCTGGATATCCGGACCTCATGTTATCCTTTGTTTCCCAAGTGGCTTCTTCTACTCCGTGACGTGACCACTGAACTTTTACCAAAGCGATTGGTTTGTTCCTCAATTGCTTAACTCGACTCTCAAGTATCCTGACCGGTCTCTCTTCAAACGTTCCATCCTGAGCGACTTCGATCTCGTCGAAATCAATGATATGACTAGGATCCGGTATATATCTCCATAACTGGGATACGTGGAACACGTTATGAACATGGCTCAATAACGGCGGTAATGCCAATCTGTATGCCAACTCTCCAACTCTCTCAAGGATCTCGAATGGTCCGATATATCTCGAACTCAGCTTTCCTTTTCTCCCAAAACGAAAGATTCCCCGAGTAGGAGAAACTTTTAAAATCACGTGATCTTCAATACTGAACTCTAATGGACGACGGCGTATGTCTGCGCAAGATTTCTGTCGACTCTGGGCAGTCAATAGCCTTTCGCGAATCAAAGCTATCTTCTCTCAAGTTTGCACGATCAACTCTGGTTCCATTCCGATCAAATCTGATGAATCGTCCCAACAGAGGGGCGATCTGCATCTTCTCTCGTATAATGCCTCAAACGGTGCCATCTTAATAGAAGCATGCCAACTATTGTTGTAGGTAAATTCAACAAACGGTAGATGAACTTCCCAGTCAGTTGACCAATCTAAGGCACAAGCCCTTAGCATATCTTCCACTGTTTGAATAGTCCTCTCGGATTGTCCATCTGTCTGCGGGTGATAAGTTGTGCTGAAGTTCAATTCGTTCCCCAAGGCTTTATGAACTGCTTTCCAAAAATGAGACACAAAACGACCGTCTCGGTCAGAAATAATGGTCTTCGGCGTACCATGCAATCGGATTATCTCTGAAATAAATACTCGTGCCAACCTCTCTGGTCCCCACGTGTCCTTAATGCCTAGAAAATGAGCGGATTTGGTTAAACGATCAATTATCACCCAAATCATGTTCATTCTTGTCTTGGTTCTCGGCATACCAGTGATAAAGTCTATTGATATGTCCTCCCACTTCCATTCAGGAATCGGGAGCGGCTTCAGCATTCCGACAGGTCGTTGATGCTCGATATTAACCTGGTGACAAGTCAAACATTTCGAAACATAATCCGCTACATCTTTCTTCATGTTGCCCCACCAAAAGTTCTGCTTCAAGTCCTTATACATCTTACTGGCGCCCGGGTGGATAGAATAGGGCGTGATGTGAGCTTCCTTCATAATCGTCTGTTTCAGAACATCGACATCGGGAACGCAAAGTCGGTTCTGAAATCTCAAAACTCCATCATCATGAATTATGAATCTGGGGGCCTTTCCCTTGATCACTTCATCACGTAACCGAATCATCAGAGGATCATCTACTTGCTTATATTTGATTTCTTCGGTTAATGATGAACTTATTTCCATCACGCACAGTTGTCCTTGGACTATTTGCAACCATACTTCAATTCCTTCTCGAAACATCTCTCGTTGAATGCTGAGTTGGGAGGTCAGAGCCTCCAGCATCTGAATAGAAACAGGCTTGCGGCTAAGTGCATCGGCTACTACATTTGCTTTGCGTGGATGATAAAGAATCTCCAAGTCATAGTCCTTAATAAGTTCCAGCCATCTTCTTTTCCGCATGTTCAACTCTTTCTGACTGAAGATGTATTTGAGACTCTTGTGATCCGTAAAGACCTGACAGTGAGTCCCATACAGGTAATGTCTCCATATTTTCAAAGCAAAAACTACTGTTGCTAGCTCCAAATCATGCGTTGGGTAATTCACTTCATAAGGTTTCAGCTGTCGGGATGCATAAGCAATCACCTTCTCGTTCTACATCAATACACATCCAAGTCCTTGGTTCGAAGCATCACTGTAAACTATAAATCCTCCAGTTCCCTGTGGGAGTGCTAAAATCGGTGCTGTCGTCAATCTCTTCTTCAATTCATCAAAGCTATTCTGGCACATCTCATTCCACTCAAACTTTTGAGTTTTCTGCAGTAGTCGAGTAAGTGGGCGGGTAATTTTGGAAAACCATTCCACGAACCGACGATAATATTCAGCAAGTCCTAAGAAACTCCGGACTTCTTTCACGTTCTTTGGAGGCTTCCAATCTATAACTCCTTCGATCTTCTGAGGATCTACTCGGACTCCTTCAGCTGATACCACATGGACGAGGAACATTTACTTCCTTTAGACAGAATTCACACTTAGAAAGTTTGGCGTACAATCGTTCATTTCTCAACAGGTCTAACACAACCCGTAAATGTTGTGCATGCTCTTCCGGGCTCTTAGAATATACCAGAATGTCATCAATGAACACAACCACAAATTTATCCAAATACTCGATGAACACTCGGTTCATCAATTGCATGAATACAGCAGGTGCGTTAGTGAGACCAAACGGCATCACTACAAACTCATAGTGTCCGTAGCGAGTTCTGAACGCTGATTTCAGAACATCAGATTCCTTAATCCTCAGCTGATGATATCCTGATCTCAGATCGATTTTTGAAAACACTGTTGCTCCTTGTAACTGGTCAAATAAATCATCAATCTGTGGAAACGGATACTTGTTCTTAATCGTCATCTTGTTCAGCTCTCGATAGTCAATACACAGTCGAAGCGATCCATCCTTCTTCCGGACAAAAAGAACTCGTGCTCCTCAGGGCGAAACGCTTGGCTGGATATAGCCTTTGTCCAGTAACTCCTCCAGTTGCTTTTTCAGTTCGTACATCTCAGTAGGTGCCATACGATACAGCGCCTTAGAAATTGGTGTAGCTCCGGGTTCCAGCTCAATGGTGAATTCTACATCCCGTCATGGAGGTAGTCCAGGTAACTCGTCAGGGAATACATCCGGAAATTCATTCACAACAGGAATGGATGGACGTTCCACAATTTCGTCTTCTTTTTTCATTACATAGCACCAGTATCCGGTACAACCCTGTTTCAACAATTTGACAGCTTTCATCGCCTTAATCATCTTTCCTGAGCTTCCTGGTTTCCATCATTCAAACAGTATTTCGGAACCATCATCAGCGATCAGCGAGATATTCCTCTTTCGGTAGTTTACAATAGCTCCATATCAATTAAGCCAATCATCTCCGAATATCAGGTCTTCTCCTTGCATTTCTATCACAATCAGATTTGAGAGCCACTCTCTGCCTCCAAAAGATACAGGGAAATCTCTAGTTTCTAAGTTTCCAACAATCCTCTCTCCGCTCGGTAAATCCACAACATAAGGTTCACAATTATGAAAACCAGAAATATTCAAACGATTTACACAAGACAAGGATATAAATGAATGTGTAGCACCTGTATCGAATAAAACGCTAACTGGCTGAGAAAGGATCTGAACAGTACCTGATGCGACAGCAGCATCCTGATCGTCTGTTCGCCTCATCTCGTACAGACGTGGGGGAACAGATCCAACACTCGATGTACCCTTTTGGTCCCACTGTCCTCTGCCTCGTCCGCGGCCAAAATTCTGAGGCATCTGAACACTATGCTGCATCTGTTGGATACTAGCTTCCTTCTAAATTGAATGTGGTGTACGGGCTCTAAAAGACTTTGCAGCCTCTTCACAGAACACCACACGATGTCCCTCTCGACCACAATCAAAACAAGTCACGGCAGGTAGGGGCAATTGATCGGTCAAACACTTATCCTAAAAATAGGAGTTCTTGAGTCGCTCGCAAATATATACGAGGTAGAAGTAGTTTGTGGTGAGTTCTACCAAGGTCTTTTCTCTCGAGGATTGTCCAACAGGGCTTCGTATAATTTTTTTTTTTACAAATTGCGAGAAATAAATACTAAAATAGATTATTGGGTTTTTAAATATTAATTAAATTAAAATGCACTATTTTTAATTTAAACTATTTTTAATAAGACTATTTTTATAAGACTATTTTTAACAAGACTATTTATACTAGACTATTTATATTAAGACTATTTATACTACACTATTTATACTAGACTATTTATATTAAGACTATTTTTAACTAGACTATTTTTTAGTAGACTATTTATACTAGACTATTTATATTAAGACTATTTATATTAAGACTATTTTTAATACTACTAGTTTTAAGAAAACTATTTTTATACTAGACTATTTTTAACTAGTGAAAATGAATAGAATTAAAATGAGTTGGGAATTTATAAAATCTAGGGATTACGGGTTCATTAAATTAGGTTTTTAATTAAGTATAGGGATTGATTTACACGGATATAAAAGAAAAACGAATGTTTATCGAGTAATCAACTTTTCACCTCTGTACTTTCGTAATCAAAGATGTCTTAACCACTTTCGCAATCTTAAGATGTTGATAACAAGATTAACACTTGATAGATTGAAGAGATATGTTTCCAATTCACTCAACAATCAATCAAGGAGATTTCATTAGTAGAAATAGGATATGATCAATCTCTATTTAAACCAATTAGTCCTTTTTAATCAAAATAGTGTAAATCAATCAAATACTCAATATATAACCTAATAGAAATCCCCTTCCCTAGGAAGAAAGATTAGCTACTCATTGGTTTATACAAACTAAAATTATAATAGAAATAATTGATATACATAATATATATATATATATATATATATAAACTTTTAATTACTAGAACTTAATGACAATAGATAAAACTTATTTGAATATGATGAATCAAAGTGCAAGAAACAAACTTCAAAATATAACTTCAAACTTGTTTAAAGGTTACAAGCTTACCAAAATTGAAAGTAAAATACTAAGTGCTTATTGATCAAGCACTTTTCAATTACAAACTAAATGAAAGAAAAACTTCAAACCAAAAATAAAATACAAACTAAAATTGAAAGTTCTAAGGAAAATATATTGCTAAAGGAAAGGAGTATTTCTTAGCAAGAAGTTGAGGATTTCTTGGTAAGAATGTGGAGTGATTTTGCAATGGGTGAAGATGCCCTTTTATAGGTGATTTTCAAGAATACAATTGATTATTTAATTCAAAATATCTATTGTAATATCATTTTTAATTCTTTGTTCACACTTCACCCATGACTTTGATTTTTCAGATTTTTGACCATAAAAATATCTTGTGGTTGAGTTCACAAGTTGGTCAAAAATGGACTAATTTTGCATGGCATCTGCTGAAAAACGGCGATGAAAAACGGCCCAGATTGCCCCGTGTTGTGCGCCGTTTTCTGGTGACACGCTCTTTTTCCGGAATACGCGTGAGGACACGGCGCTAAATGCCGGCCGTGTGTGAAACGGCCCAAGACACGGCCTCTTTTGCGCCGTATGTGAAACGGCCGACAGAACACGGTCCATTTTGCGCCGAAATGTATGGTCGTTTGTCCTGGAAAAATTCCCGTCGTTGGAATTGATCATGATTTCCGTCCTTTTTGATGCTTCATGTCGATGTCTGTAAAATAACCATTTTTAGCTCATGTTTGGACATATCTGTAAAATATATATTTTTAATCACAAATCAGTACAATTATGCCCGGAAAAATGAATATTTTGTATATGAATTTTAGATCAATTATGCACTAATCAAATACCCCACACTTAAATTCTTGCTAGTCCCGAGCAAGACTCTTTATTAATCACACACAAAATAAAAATTAAAATAAGACATAAAATAAAAAATAATACACACAAATTTAAGAAAAATAATTATATATAAAGATAAAAAGAGATCAAAATGTCATTAATACACAATAACCAACTTTATACGGTAGATAGAAATGAATCAAGATTCAAAATAAATCTACTAACGATTTTGAAGTTAAAACACGGTTTTTATTTTTGTAATTCCAAAATACAAGGTTTTCCACCCAAAAGGTTGATTATTTCTTTCCCACTCGTGACTTCACACGACTCCCTTTGATGGTTGCTCTCGATCACTCGTTTATTTTTCGACTCAATATGAAGAAGAATTTCATCGGCGTCATCAAATATTGTGATTTTCACAAAATTGAGTGTATTGAAATTCACCGCTAATTAATTCAAATCGCTCATCAACTACCTCCCTTTGAGTGATAGCTTTCACACCCTTATTTGCCACCGTGTAGCTCTTTTCACTAACACAATTTCTATCTCCTTATTTTTCTTTCGTAAAAGGTGATAGCTTTCACACCGTTATTTGCTAACGTGTAGCTCTTTTCACCAATTTTTCGAGACTACGCACCAACAATGGTTAGTCCTTTATTTTTCGCAAAATTTAAGACTTCCAAAATTAGCAAATTGCTGCCGCTCAACACTTCTCCTTTTCGTCATTTATTTTTTTAGGTGATAGCTTTCACACCGTTATTTGCTAACGTGTAGCTCTTTTCACCAATGACTCCTTTTTTTTAGGGAATAGAATTTTTGCAGAAATCATTTTTTAGTTAAGCATGAAAAATCAAAATCTCCACAAATTAAGTAAATTTCAGTTTTATTTTTCATCAACCAATTGATTCTTCTTTTCTCAAGGTAACGAATGACTCGATTTTATATGATAATTACAAGGCTTGGAAAGAGAGATTAAGGCTCAAAAAAAAATTTGGAATATACAATTTTTTTACCGGTAAAAACGATTTTAGAAGCTTGTATATAGTTAATTTATTGGTGTTTATGGCCAGATCTAGAAATCTCACAAATCAAAATACTATATATATATATATATATATATATACTAAAAAAAAAAAATTTAAGGCAAATAAAAACACACCAAAAAACTAACACACTAAAACAAAATACAACAAACCACCCCAAACTTGAAAATAAAAGCTGTCTCGCTTTAAAAATAAAATAAAAATAAAAATCAATGCGTAAAAGGTAATACTCCTGTTAAGAAAGTTGATGTCTGAGCCTAACGCCTTTTAGAATCTGCAAGAGAATAAATATACGAGGCACACACAAAAGAAAATAAAATATACTCGTAAGTATAACATAATTTTTTTAGATGCGCATCAAGAAAGTCCGAAGAGTCGCCTTACGCTGCCATCAAAGTTTTTAAAAAAAAAAAAAAAAAGCAAAGCACGAAATAAAAATTACAGCAATACATAAATCGCGAATAGATGCGCGTCAAGAGATTAAGAAGAAACTCCTTAAGCTGCCATCATTTAATTTTTTTTTTTTTTTTTTTTTTTGATTTTTTAGATTTTTTAGAAATAATTAGAAAAACTATTAATAAATTGGGTTCCCTCCCAATAATGGCTTGTTTAATGTCATTAGCTTGACAACTTCTGTTTTAGTCGTGCGACGGATCTTCAAGGGTTATGCTCTCTCCGTGAGGAATTTTCTGATTTTCAAAATAAGGCTTTACCTCGTGTCCGTTCACCAAATGACTCTTTGGTTTGAGGATTTATCACCGATTACTCCGTATGGAAATACTTCCTCAATCTCGAAGGGTCCTGGCCCAGTCGTGATTTTAGCTTACTCGAAATAATCGCAAACGAGAATTAAATAAAAGTACTTTCGCACTGGTTCAAGGTGTTTGAGGGTAAGTTTCCTGGTCATGAAGTCTCTTGACTTTGTCTTTGTAAATCGAGAGTTCTCGTATGCTTCGTTTCTTAACTCGTCTAGTTCGGATATTTGTAGCGATCTTTCTGTCAGCCTTTTTCAATTCCATTGAAACGGCCTTAATTGCCCAATAAGCTTTATGTTCGATTTCAACTGGAAGGTGACAATTTTTCCATAGACTAGACGGTAAGGGCTCATTCCCAATGGACTCTTGTATCTTTGTCGGTATGCCCAAAGTGCATCGACCAATTTTTCAGCCCAATCTTTTCGAGTTGGGCTTACGCTTTTTCCAAGATCCCTTTTATTTGTCGGTTGCTTGTTTCATTTGACCCGACGTTTGTGGATGGTAGGGAGTTGCAATTTTGTGATTTATGCCATTTTTGGCCATAAGCTTGTCAAATAACTTGTTGCGTATGAGATCCCCATCACCGATTATTGCCTTGGGAAATCCGAAACGGTGATTATGTATTCCTGTACAAACTTAACAACAATATTAACATCATTAGTCCTTGTGGGGATTGCCTCAACCCACTTGGATACATAATCGATTGCTAAAAGAATGTACTCAAAATTTCCGATTTAGTGAATGGTCCCATAAAATCAATTCCCATACATCAAAAATTTCTACGACCAAATTGATCGTGAGGGCATCTCATTTCTTTTTCCGATATTACCAGTTCGTTGACACCTATCGCACCGAACACAAAAATGATATGCGTCTTTAAATAAGGATGGCCAATACAAACCAGATTGAGAATTTTTGTGCGGTCTTTTGTCCGCCAAAATGTCCTCCGCAATGAAGTTCGTGGCAAAAGGTTAGTACACTTTGTTGCTCATCTTCCGGGACACATCGCCTCATGATTTCATCTTTGCATAATCGAAAAAGGCATGGTTCGTCCCCAGTAGTTTTTGCATGATGATAAAACCTTTTCTTTTCTTGGTAAGAAATGTTAGTTGGGAGCATTTCACAAACCAAATAATTCACAATATCTCGCAAACCAAGGTACCGAAGAAATTTTAAATAGATTTTCATGTGGAAAAGAGTCCACAATTTGTTCATGTTTGTTATCTATTTCTTCGTTATTTTTAAACGAGACAAATGGTGCGACCACATTTTCACTTCCTTTTCGATCCTTTATTTCCACATTAAATTCTTGAAGCATTAAAATCCACCGAATCAACCGAGGTTTCGCTTGTTGCTTTTTCAATGATGTCGTAAAGCCGCATGGTCTCGAATGTACAATCACTTTAGATCCTACAATATAAGATCTAAATTTATCCAAAGGAGAAAACCACAGACTAATAATTCTTTCTCGGTTGTCGTATAATTAACTCGCGCATCATTTAATGTTAGACTAGCGTAATAAACCACACGGAGCATTTTATCAATTCTTTGGCCCAAAAGCGCACTAACAAATTTCGGCGGATGCATCGCACATAATTTCAAAAGGTAAAGACCAATCGGGGCAATTACGATTGGTGCCGTGGTTAGTTTCTCTTTCAAGGTTTTAAAAGCGTCGAGACAAGCGTCATCGAAAATGAAAGAAACATCTTTGGTAAGCAAAGTGCATAGAGGTTTACTTATTTTTGAAAAATCTTTGATAAACCTTCTATAAAAACCGGCATGTCCTAAAAAGCTCCCGATTGCCTTTACATTGTTTGGTGGCGGTAATTTTTGAATGACATCAATTTTTGCTTTGTCGACTTCAATTCCATGATTTGACACCACATGGCCTAGCACAATTCCACTTTCTGTCATAAAATGACTTTTTCCCAACCGAGAGTTAAATGGCTTTCAATACAACGTTCAAGTACTTTGGTCAATTTATTTAAGCAATCATCAAAAGATGATCCAAATCTTGAAAAGTCATCCATAAATACCTCAATAGAATCGCCGATCATATCTCGAGAAAATTGACAACATGCACCTTTGAAAAGTTCTGGTGCATTGCATAATCCAAAGGGCATTCTTCGACAAGCAAAAGTTCCAAAAGGGCATGTGAATGTGGTCTTCGATTGGTCCTCGGGTGCACTCGCCACTTGATAATACCCGAAAGGCCATCAAGAAAACAGAGAATTTGTGTCCTGCAAGTTTATCAAGCATTTGGTCAATAAAAGGTAGAGGAAAATAATCCTTTTTGGTGGCGGCATTTAATTTTCGATAATCAATGCACATCCGCCACCCGGTTGTTACCCTCGTTGGTACTAGCTCTCCCTTATCATTTTCAATCACTGTTATGCCACTTTTCTTTGGCACCACATGTATCGGGCTTACCCATTCACTATCCGCAATCGGATAAATAATTCCCTCATCTAGTAATTTTAAAATTTCCTTTTTTACTACCTCTAGCATATTGGGATTTAATCTTCGTTGTGCTTCTCTTCTTGGTTTTTCCCCCTCTTCTAGGATTATTTTGTGCATACATGTTGAAGGGCTAATTCCCTTAATATCACTCAAACCCCATCCTATTGCCTCTTTGCATTTTTTAAAACTTCTATTAAAAGAAATTCTTCATCTTTGTTCAATTCGCATTAATAATTACGGGTTTTTATTTCCTCTTCAAGAAAAACATATTTTAAATGCTTAGGCAATTCTTTAAGCTCCGGTATTTCTTTTTCTTTGCTATCCATTAACGACTCCACTATCTATCTTAATCCTCGTAAGAGATTTTCGCACACTTCTCCTTCAACTTCCGGTTAAGCTCGAACATTCCATTACTTGTTCTGTATAATGAGAGTTTCTACAATTGTCAATAATATCAACAAAAGCACACTCCTCGTATAAATCGTAACTAGGAACAGGCGAATTAAACACGGAAAATGTCACGGTTTCATTTAACACACTCATGGTTAATTTTCCTCTTTTAACATCAATTATTGTTTCATGTAGCCATGAAAGGTCTTCCCAATAAAATAGAATGATCTTTTCCATTTTCTAGACATTGTCCCATTTCTAAGACAACAAAATCACTGGAATAATAAGCCCTCTATGTCAACCAAAATATCTTCGATAATTCCAACAGATAACGAAGCGATCTATCGCCAATTGTAAACATATTTTAGTTGGGCTAAGTTCACCAAGATCAAGTTGCTCAAAAATATATAATGGCATCAAATTTATACCGCTCCAAGATCAAGCATACCGGTGGTCTTCTTACCGTTTCCCATAGCGATATTTATGATGAAGCTACGGATCACTTTGCTTGGGAGGTAATCGTTGTTGGAGCAATGCGGACATAACCTCCGAGACAATGATTTTTTCTCTATATCCAAACTTCTTTTTATCCGTGAGTAATTCTTTGAAAAATTTTCCGTATCTTTGGGACACTTTTTATTACTTCCAATAAAGGAAGGTTTACATTTACTTTGAATGACATATCAAAAAATTTAGAAATTGCTTCTCAAGTTTTTCATTTTTTTGTCGACTTGGAAAAGGTATTGGGGTTTGTATGGATTTGTAGATTTGTGGAGTGTTGGGATGGGGACTTCTTCTTTAGAATTTTCATTTGACTCCTTATATTCGTCCTTGTTTCCTGCAATAATTGAAATATCATCATTAGAAGGGGAATCAACTTGATTGTTATAAATCTTACCAGTTCTCGGCGTGGTGATAGCTTTAGCTTGTTCGGGTTGACTTGGTAACCTCCCTTTCTGGTTATTTTGCGGTTGATTTGCTAGTTGCCCGACTTGAGTTTCGACTCGTTTCTTGATGCTTCCATTGCTTCAAATCTTCGATCCGAGTTTTGGATGAATGATTGAAGTGTTTCTTCTAATGAGGGTTTTCGGGTTGGTTTGAGGGCGACCCTTGGAATTGGTTCGGTCTTTGATATGGTTGTTGCAAATTTTGATGTTGAGGAGGTGGTGGTTGTTGGTGATGATTCCCACCCCAAGAGAAATTAGGGTGATTTCGCCAACCGGATTATAGGTTTCGTAAAAGGGTCATTTCGGGGCGTTGGTAAAAATTATTTAAAGCATTTACCTCTTCGGGGTTCGTCGGGGATTGATGTTGGGTGCATGACTATATTCACCACCGTGAAAAATACTTCTTGAGATGGCATGACTGTGGGTGGTTGAGAAATTCCTTGAGTTGTAAGTCGTTGGACTTGTTTGGTTAGCTCGGCAATTTGCGCAGTGAGATCGCTGGTGGAATTTACTTCATTAGCTCCGACTCTCCTGCCTCGTGCACTCTTTTCCGGGAGGATATAGCAAGTTTTTCAAACAAAAGCGGCTTGCGCCGTTAGTGTTCCTATATCTCCCCACCGCATTGTCAACATAAATTGGCAATTATGAGTTAGCCCATCATAAAAAGTTTGACTCAAACAAAGGTAAAGGATAATGATGATGGGGGCATGCTAGTAAAAGAGTTTTGAACCGATCCCATGCTTCAAAAAATTGTTCACCCTCCGATTGCGTAAAAGCCGCAATTTTGGTCCTTAGATCCGCCGTTTTATGATGTGGATAAAATTTAGACATGAATTTGTTGCACACATCATCCCAAGTAGCCAATGAATTTGGTGGCAACGTCATAATCCATGTTTTTGCTCGATCTTTTAAAGTGTAAGGAAAACACCTCATTTTTAATTGATCTCGGTCAATTGTTGTAATGGAAAGGTATTGACAACCGAGTAAAAATCACGAATAAAACTTAAAGGATCCTCGTTTGGCATCCCATAAAAAGATGGGAGTTGGTTGAAATGAATGGATTTCAATTCATAATTTCGTCTTCGGCCAAGTTGTATGCATGACGTTGTTGTACCGATCACCGGTCTAGCAAAATCTTTCAAAGTTTGTTGGTCTCGCCATATGTTCTTCGTTTAACTTTTCTTCTTGATAGGAAGATTCGGTGTTTTCTTCTCACAAAAATTCTCCTTCACCGCTAATATCTTCCGGGTTATCTCCAACTCGATAATCGGGATGAGCGTTTCGTTGTATGGTACCAAGGTTCTTGCAAGAGACCTACGGCCCCGCATAGACTAGAAAGCGATTCGGCGCACCTTAAAAAAAAATTAAGAACAAGATGAATAAAAGATGCAAGAAATAAAAAAAAAAGATTAAATCACAAGATATAAATAAAAGTATACAAAAATTATATTTGGCCTAAAACAATCCCCGGCAACGGCGCCAAAATTTGATCGGTCAAACACTTATCCTAAAAATAGGAGTTCTTGAGTCGCTCGCAAATATATACGAGGTAGAAGTAGTTTGTGGTGAGTTCTACCAAGGTCTTTTCTCTCGAGGATTGTCCAACAGGGCTTCGTATAATTTTTTTTTTTACAAATTGCGAGAAATAAATACTAAAATAGATTATTGGGTTTTTAAATATTAATTAAATTAAAATGCACTATTTTTAATTTAAACTATTTTTAATAAGACTATTTTTATAAGACTATTTTTAACAAGACTATTTATACTAGACTATTTATATTAAGACTATTTATACTAGACTATTTATACTAGACTATTTATATTAAGTCTATTTTTAACTAGACTATTTTTAGTAGACTATTTATACTAGACTATTTATATTAAGACTATTTATATTAAGACTATTTTTAATACTACTAGTTTTAAGAAAACTATTTTTATACTAGACTATTTTTAACTAGTGAAAATGAATAGAATTAAAATGAGTTGGGAATTTATAAAATCTAGGGGATTACGGGTTCATTAAATTAGGTTTTTAATTAAGTATAGGGATTGATTTACACGGATATAAAAGAAAAACGAATGTTTATCGAGTAATCAACTTTTCACCTCTGTACTTTCGTAATCAAAGATGTCTTAACCACTTTCGCAATCTTAAGATGTTGATAACAAGATTAACACTTGATAGATTGAAGAGATATGTTTCAATTCACTCAACAATCAATCAAGGAGATTTCATTAGTAGAAATAGGATATGATCAATCTCTATTTAAACCAATTAGTCCTTTTAATCAAAATAGTGTAAATCAATCAAATACTCAATATATAACCTAATAGAAATCCCCTTCCCTAGGAAGAAAGATTAGCTACTCATTGGTTTATACAAACTAAAATTATAATAGAAATAATTGATATACATAATATATATATATATATATATATATATATAAACTTTTAATTACTAGAACTTAATGACAATAGATAAAACTTATTTGAATATGATGAATCAAAGTGCAAGAAACAAACTTCAAAATATAACTTCAAACTTGTTTAAAGGTTACAAGCTTACCAAAATTGAAAGTAAAATACTAAGTGCTTATTGATCAAGCACTTTTCAATTACAAACTAAATGAAAGAAAAACTTCAAACCAAAAATAAAATACAAACTAAAATTGAAAGTTCTAAGGAAAATATATTGCTAAAGGAAAGGAGTATTTCTTAGCAAGAAGTTGAGGATTTCTTGGTAAGAATGTGGAGTGATTTTGCAATGGGTGAAGATGCCCTTTTATAGGTGATTTTCAAGAATACAATTGATTATTTAATTCAAAATATCTATTGTTATATCATTTTTAATTCTTTGTTCACACTTCACCCATGACTTTGATTTTTCAGATTTTTGACCATAAAAATATCTTGTGGTTGAGTTCACAAGTTGGTCAAAATGGACTAATTTTGCATGGCATCTCTTAAAACGGCGATGTAAAACGGCCCGGTTGCCCCGTGTTGTGCGCCGTTTTGTGGTGACTCGGTCTTTTCCGAATACGCGTGAGGACACGGCGCTAAATGCCGGCCGTGTGTGAAACGGCCCAAGACACGGCCTCTTTGCGCCGTATGTGAAACGGCCGATGTAACACGGTCCATTTTGCGCCGTTTTGTATGGTCGTTTGTCTGGAAAAATTCCGTCGTTGGATTTGATCTTGTTTTCCGTCCTTTTGATGCTTCATGTCGATGTCAGAAATAACCATTTTTAGCTCATGTTTGGACATATCTGTAAAATATATATTTTTAATCACAAATCAGTACAATTATGCCCGGAAAAATGAATATTTTGTATATGAATTTTAGATCAATTATGCACTAATCAGCAATTCCGTCGATAGTGCCCTGTCTGGGCACAGTTAAAGCATTTCCTGGTGACATCCGTCATGGTTGATGCTGCTCCGAAGTTCTTTCCGCTCTTAGATGGGTGCGGAGGTTTCTTGAAAGAATGAAAGGATGACTGGGCCTTGCGGGGCCCACTACTCTTGTGCTGTGTGAAACTACCGGAGACTTTCTGCTTCTTGGACTCTACCAACTTCTCCATTACTGCTTCCTTGATTTCATACGCCAATGCTTTATCCTGGTATTGACGGAGAGTGGTACATTCAAAACTGGACATGTACCTATGGATTTCTTGTTTCATTCTCATATCAAAATGGATCATCATTTCTGCATCTTTTCTGACCAGATGTCGAACATATTCCAGGTGCTGGTTAAACGTCTTAATTGTCTGAGATACTAGCACATCTGAAGGCTGGGCGGAGAAAAACTCCCGAACTTTGGCTTCCCTCACAGGACGAGGGCAGTACTGAGCTTCCATCATCAATTTAAATTATATCCATTCCGCATCATGATCTGTAGGCCGGATGGCTTCCCACCACTCAGATGCTTCCCCTATCAGAAAGTACTGAGCAATAAAGGCTCTTCGGTCGTCTGGGCAATTAATCCCGGCAAAAATCTTCTCCAATTCCTTTAACCAATAATCCCAGGTGGGAGTCTCAGAAATATCGTCGAATTTAGGTGGTTGCATCTTCGCCACCTCTTGCATCCATCGGTCGCCTCGATTTCCCATGTCTGGGATACCCTGTTGTCGATCTCCCTGTTGTAACCCTACTACCACCTGCATTCGGTCCACAACCTGGGCGAACTGAGTCATTTGGTTCACCACCTGACGAAGGATTTCGGGCACAGCAGGTTCCGGTTCATTATTAATAGATCCCTATGGCTCGCCTAATTAGAAGGCGAAGCTTCTCTTTCAGCATTCCTTCGTCCGCGTCCGCGACCGCGACCACGTCCACGTCCACATCTCAACATATTGTAAGCATAAATACTCAATATATAGGAACCAATATCGTTCTAATGTTCAAGTATAAAGAGATACAACATGTAAAGGACGAGATAGAGTTTAAGAACTTACAACCACCGCTCGCATGAAGACGTAGGCAGTACAATGATGTTATTCGCGGCCGGTTACCTCAAAAGACATATACGACCCCTATTTTAACCCAATTGCCAAGATATCCATAATCTTAGCTCCGATAATATATTCTGTAACACCTCCAATATATTCAGGAATATTACAGCCCCGTAAATCCTTTACATAAGGATTTACAAGGCTGAAGAAATGAAAAGACACTAACAAATACCAACGTATGAAAGTAACTGGAATAAAATACAGACCAATACTGAAAATACAAATGTCCAAAGGAAAAGTATTAATACATCACCAAATCCAAATCATCACAAATGACGACGTACTCGAGTACTTATTAAAACGATACAAACAACAGACAAATAAACCCGGGCGGAACATCACTCTGTACCCTCGTCGTCATGCAACTCCAGTGGTTGTTTCCCCGCTCTCCTGGATCCTGAACATAAACAAATGTTCACCCCCGAAGGGATTAGCACAACGATGCTAGTACAAGTACCACAACATATTATTCAACATCTCAAGAAGAATAATAATAACATAAATGACAAAAGAACCAAAGAGTCTTCTCCTGCGAGAAACTCAATAATAACATACACACATGATAATCACAACATACACATGGTAATTCCGATGATCCAGCGTTCACTGCCAAGACCCCCCGATGATTCCGTCAAACCAACCCGAGGTGGAAAAACCCGTCCGATGATCCAGCGCACGCTAGCATAGATCCCCCGATGATCCCGTCGGACCAACACGAGGTGGACATACAACAACGACATACATGTACAACAATATGTATAACATCAATACATAAAACAACTAAGGTACTTGCCTCGATTCGATGACAAGAATGATACTTCCACAAAAAACGGAACACTCGAAGGTCACACCTTCGATCAATCACGTAACAAGCTCGAACCTTAAACAAAAGAAATAATATAGAATTCATCTCCCGTCGCACGAATGTTAACAATCTAATTTATAATCGGAAGTTCATAAATTGTAATCTGCCTGGATTGCTTAACGCATGCTACGTATCCTATGTAGCGTACGTTAAGGCTACTTGTTAGCGCACGCAATAATACGAAGTCTAGCATACGCTAACCATGTACTGTCAGTACCTCACTGATCAGTCGATTGACTCGTCTGATGATATAACGCACGTTACGTTCCAAGCGTAGCGTACGTTAACTTATGCCCGATAGCGCACGTTAACTATAAAGCTTAGCGAACGCTAAACATGTATGACAGTTCTTCCCTGGGTAGTGGACTGTTCAAACTGTGATGAAACTTACGAAATCCTCAGTGTTTAATATACGTTATCTCCATGCATATTACGTTCATCTTATTACAAATGATCTCACGAATTCAAACATCTTCGAGATACAATGATACATATAATCATAACAACACCATATTCCATCTTGATTACAATTCTCATGCGGAGTTTTGTGTTCTTAAGGTCGATGCACTAGATTCCAATATCATCATTACATCCCGATTTAACCATGAAGATGAACTAACAATTCCAACTTATAAGAAAGGATGCAAATCTTCTATGATTCTTACCTAAGTCCATTTAACAAAAGTGATAACAACTTTACGTCTACAACCATTATGGTAACGTCATCAATACGGATAATCAATCTCAGAATATTTCTCTCATCATTCGACGTGGTAAGATGCTAATCATGATATTTCCAACGATGATATCTTAAGTATAAACATTCCAACTTATAAACATGATGTTGTTTGGATAATTCATCAATGGAACTCAATATCCTGAGCATAATGCTCATATCCTTATTAACAGGAATCCAAGGTAGGAGATAATATAACATACCTTAAGATGAAGGAAACACCGAGACAATAGGTATACTTCAACCCCGGTTGCTTGTGTGTCACTCCAAAGTGAGTTTCTTCTTCAATGATCAAGTGTAAGTACTCTCCAATCTTCAATGATCATGTAAGGAGGGTTTATATGTGTTTAAGAAGTAGGGAAGGCTCTCTGGACTTTCCAAGATATGAAGAACGAGTGATAGAATCGTAAACCAAATGAAATGGGGTGTTGTCCCTTATATAACGTTTCTGTACGATAGTTGTTTAGCACACGCTATCGTACTATCCTTAGCGCACGCTAATTAGCGTTGACTCCAAAACTGTCCAAGGTCATCCGAGGGAATCTTATCTGGACCCATGTCCAGCTAGCGCATGTGCTAGCCGCCTAGCTCAATAATTGACCTTCTAATGCACACAATTCATCATTCGTAGCGTACGCTAGTTTTATCTGATAACGTACGTTAAGCTACATTCTTAGCGTACGTTATCACGTGTTCGCATGAGAAAATTTACATGTTGTTATACTCATGTACGAGGATCCAAATATAGGAAATATTATACTCCAATTATCGAGATCACAATTCCGAATAATACAGGGTTCAACAACAGATGGTTAGTAGGAGCACACGTTATAGGTATGCTAATTGGATTAGTATACTCGAACCGACTCACCCTCGATTCGTCACACGTATTTCACTCTGGGACAGTCAATCACGGAATCGAAAGGTTGTGATAGGTATTCGTGAACCTTCGACTTGAGGATTTAGTAGGGATGTGCTTGTGACGTTAATATTTTCATTAAAGTAGTTCGACCCTATAAACCGGGAGGTGAAGGTCAACCTCGACGTGCATCTTAACGGGCAAGTACCAGGTCCTACTGAATACCAAGATAGAATTCTTTCTCCTGTAGTGAGCGGGTTATATGTCCTATGTGGTTATTGGCAGATGAGATCATAAGTCTTTGGCCAAAGCATTGGAGCTAGTTGTATTGGATACACGAGAGCTCAATGATCTCGATTTGCATTAACGCATGCATAGCGTCAAGTACAGATAGGGTTTGACTGACCGTGACCCTATAACTTGATCGGGACATTTGAAAGAAGGGTTTATATGTTTACTGGTATTCACGACAGAATGGTTCTTGAATGATCCCTATCATTCGTTCTCATTTGGGGTACAGTGTAGGCCGCCAGGCTGGCTAGGTGGTGCTACTACTCTTTGGTTCCTCCCATTGCTGACTGAGATGAACCTACCGAGTCGCGCAATATGATTGACGATGGAATGAATCGAGTTTAATCTCTCATTATGAATATTAGATATTGGATATCTAATTTGGGACATTGGATGTCTAAATTGATTTATTGGATAAATTAATTTACGACCTAATTAATTAAATAAATTATCGGGTGATTAATTTAATTCATGAATATAATTATTTCTTGGAGAAATTAATTATGTCATTATGTATTTAATATGATTAATTAATTGGATTAATTAATCGATATAAATACATCGGAACGGAATCGGAGTTTATCTGTTTGGACTCTCGGGAGTCCGAAACGAACCGAACTCATCGGATTTGTTCTAGAGGCCGGCCCCACCTTTTGATCTCTTACCTTTAGTCTTAGTCTTGCTTTGGTGGGTGAAGACTAATCACCTAAGAGATATGATATCTCTTATAATAAGGATAAGGGATTGTGTGGGATTTGGAAGTAGAATAAATGAAGACTATTCCTCACTTCTTCAAGACACACCATCAGCCGTGAGGATTAGAGAGAGAGAGAGAGAAAAGTTTTATCAATTGTATTCATCTTGTTCTTCATCTTGTTCTTGAGTTTTCTTGGAGAAAATTCAAGATACATGGAGAGATATATTATACACTTAGAGTGCAATAATAAAAGGCTTCATCACTTGATTCTAGCCGTAACCTTAGAGGTTAATCGAGTGTTGTCAATCCGATCATTTTTCCAGCGCGTGGCAAGTAGAGACACGGTGATTTCGGCGTTGGATCGTTCAAGAGCTTGGAGCGGATTGGATTCGTAGAGATCAAGCAAAGCTTGGGGAATAGCTCAAGAGAAGGTTACCATTTAATCAACGGATTTCAAGGGTTAGTTTCTTACAACTCTTGTTTTTCGTTTATATATTCGTATATACGTAGCTCGACCGATCCTCGTAGGGATTCGGATCGAATTAATTTTCACTTTACCGCTTCCGCTGGGCCTTCGTTTTAGGCACCGAATCCCAACAATTAGTTGTAGGGAGGAGGAGGAGAGACAGACCGAGGAGGACGTGGGAGGAGCAGCTGAGTTTAGATTTGAAGGCCTTAAACTTATCCGAGACCATGACTGTTGATAGGTGCTCTTGGATGCGCCAGATCACAGTTGTGGATTCTTTTTTATGGAGCGGTGTAGTAGTAGAGAGCCTTGGTGTTGGGTTGTCTGGGTTAGCTTTGACCTAGAATAGTGAATTTTTTTTTTTGACAGGGAGCTGTGCGCAGAGTCAACCTCTCTTCTGTTAGAGCAGCGTTCATCGAGAGTGTAATAGCCATAGTCCCCGTAGGTAAGTCTCATGTGAATTAAGCCATGAGCTCAGGTATGGTTTTGAGTTATTTCAAATCATATGATTCTTTGTATATATCTAGGGCTGTCAGCGAACAAAGCTGTTCGCGAACAAGCTCGATCTCGGCTCGTTAAGGGCTCGGTTCGACTCGGTTCGTTAAGAACTCGAGCTCGAGCTCGAACACAAAAATTTATACGTTAAGAAATTGGCTCGAGTTCGGTTTGGCTCGTTAAGCTCGATTAATAAATATATTTTTAAATTTATTTTAATAATATTTATATATTGTCTTATAGATTAATATTTCTTAAATAATTTTCATATATTCAAATATTAATTTTTATATATATATATTTATAAAATATATAATTTTTAATTATTATTTTAAAATATCTGTTTTAAATAATTCATTTATATTATTTAAATAATTTAAAAATATATAATAATTCACGAACAGCTCGAGCTCGGCTCGAGCTCGAACACGTTTTTTGTGCGATAATAAAGCTCAACTCAGCTCGGCTCGTCAGAGAAAAAAAATGAGCTCGGCTCGTTTAGGTCAAAGCTCGGCTCGGCTCGGTTCGTTTACAGCCCTATATATCACTCAATATATTGTGCACTAAGCTGGGGGTCTTCAAGGAAACAGTCTCCCTACCGTAAAAAGTAGTGGCATGGTCTGCGTACATCTTACCCTCCCCAGACCCTGCTCTAAGCGGGATATACTGAGTATGTTTGGTTTGGTTTGGTTTTTTTAAATATATTAATGTATCTAACTGACCATGCACTACATATACTATGTATATAAATACTCATTCCGTCCCAACGAACTTGAGATGCTTGACTTTTTTTGGTCAAACTAATAATATTTTGACCGTAATTATTTATAATTTTATAATTATAAAAATTATAAAATTATGATATTTTGAAAAATATATTTCATAATAAATTTATTTCTGTTAATGTTAAATTATAATTAAATATATCTTTCCAAAATTTTATGGTGAAAAGAAAAAAGATTAACCAAAAAAATCAAACAACTCAAGTTCGTTGGAGAGAGGGATTAATATTTTTTCATATTATTGACAAGTATGCAGTTAAAATGGCTCAACGGCCAATTGATTCTCAGAATCTCAATGATCTGTGTATATTTTAAGTTTCAATTATGTATGTGATATATTATAGGGATTAATTAATTATAATGTATGATATCATATATAATATTTTGCAGGAAAATATATGAGTTCCAAAGGAGAAATATTTGTTGGGGCATGAGGAAGTCCAATTGGAATATGGAGTTTTAAAGCAAAGTGTTGGCATCAAACAAATAATCATCCGTTATGACAGAGTTCATATTATTTCAACGATGCATGCAGGGCCGGCCATGACATTTTAAATGCTCGGGGATGCTGAATTCGTAAAAGTATAAAAAATTCAAAAAAAAAAAATACATTTTTGGCAAAATAGCTAGCAATTTTCTTTCCAATTTTTTATATTTAATAGCGAATAATATGTTTATAAAACTAATAAAATTATTTAAAATATATCAATATACAATTAATAGTTTCTTTCGGAACCTACAATAGTTGAGAGTGAAAAAAATCCGCAAACTAATTCCAAGAAAGAAAAATTCATTCCCTGGCCAATCCATGATCGAATCGAGGAAAGAAAAGAAAATTAAACTCTAAAACTTGATTGCAGAAGATAGAGGCTAACCTGTTAGTTTCCCGATGGGGTCACCGGAATCTCCCCAATTTCTCCCCGGATTCTGAAGTTTCAAGAACCGACTTGCCAATTTATGTTTCACACAGTTCCAAACGACTGCCTGTTGTACTGCTGTTTCTTCGTTCGCGTGACTGCATTTCCAAGATTTTAGAAACTAAAAAGTAAAAACTATCGATGGTTTCAGTTAAAACCATATATAAAATTTATGGAAACTAAAAGAATGCCCCGCTTTATAGCCTGCCTGAGGCTGTCGCCTTGGTGCCTTGCCTGAGGGCCCACATTGATGCATATAATAGAATGAATTTTACTACTTATATTTATATACAATGATGTCAAAAAAGTTACAAATACAATATATAATAATTATTTTTTACTATTTATAACTATATACAAAAATAATTAAATGCTAAAGTTGTGATTATATTACATACTTTCACCAAATACCAACTATTAACAATAACGACCAATAACGACCAACATATTATAGAGTATATATTCGACATATTATTTCTATTAAAACTTATTTCTTACGCTTTGAGTACGTAATCATAGATATCCAAACACCTCTTTGACAAGAAAATCTCAGGCAAAAAAGTTGTCGCCACGCCACTAATAAATTACAACCAAAAGAAAAATATTAAAGAAACTCCCGCAGAGTCTTCTTACTAGAGTTGGCTAGTAGGTCGGGCCGGTTAACCCCGCCCGGCCAGATCCAATCCGGGTTTGTCAAGCCCACGACCAAGCGGCCAGCCGACCCACGCCTGTAGCCTAGCCCACTACGACTGTGGGCGGCCCAGGGCTCTATCTCCCAAGCACAAGCCCAGTCCAGCCCAACTCGCCTCCTAGCACATACAGGCTCGGCCACTAGTCGACCTACAGCCCGTCCATCCCGACAGCCCAGCCACATGCTCAGCCCACCCAAAACCCGCTCAGCCCAAACGTCGAGTCCAAGTCCAACTTTCCTTCTGCTCTTCTCCCCATTTAATTTAAAACAGATTTTTTACAATCAAAACTATTTTTTTAAAAAATTCCAAAATTTTCTTTTTTATATACAACCTGACCCGGCCCAACCTGACATACAGATACAGTAAAACCTCTATAAATTAATAATGTTGGAATCGGGATATTTTATTAATTTAGCGAGATATTATTATATCGATAAATTAATAGATTATTAATTTAAAGAGTTGGCTTATATTCGTGAGCAACTCTCAAATTATCGCGGATACCGTTCAAATTTCGGGTGTTGATGAAGTTGATGATGATTGAGTGCGTTTGGATCCGGTCACTCGGAAAAGAAGCATTGCAATGGCGTAACTCTTCACAACTTTTTATTGCAATACGAGAATACGGTCTCAACTCTTAAGTGCAATTGGGAGATTTAAAGATGAACTCAATATAGATTTGAAGTTCACAAAAACAAGTATTTATAGATTCATTTTTCTTGACAATTCTTAAATTTTGGAATATTTTAGTAATTATTAATTTATAGTTTATTTGAAGACAAATATATTTACATTGAGATTTCAAAAAAATTATTATTTTATTATTTTATCGATTGTGGTCCAATTTTGTACTGGTCCCAAGTTGGAACCGGATAAATTATTATTTTTATCGAGGTTATTAATTTATCGAGTATTAAATTATAGAGGATATACTGTAGCTCGAGGCGGAGGCAGTGGGCTTCGACCTTCCAATCCAGGCCCAGTCAGGCACAACCTGACCCATACGTGGTCCAGTCTTGGGCCACCCGCCTCTGCCTGGTCCGCTCAAGTATAGATAGTTCATCGCCAAAATAATTGATTTTATAAAAAAAAAAAAAAAAAAAAAAAGGATGGTGACCTGCAGAGGACGAGTGCTACAAAATTAGCCTAGACTTAAATATTGAAAGTTTCACTATTCTCCATAGACTCACCACTTCTAATAAGGCACATAAATTTGATAATAATTTTGGAACTTACATGAAATACAATAAATGACAATAATTCAAAACCTATACTACACTAAAAACACACAATTTAAACCCTAACTCCATCAGAAACTCCACTAGAAGAATCAGGCACTTGAACAGGAAACACCACATTATCATACAATATTCCACCAACGGCTGCACCGATCAACGGCCCGACCCAATAAACCGCTTGGTTCTTGAATCTCCCTCCTACTAAAGCAGCACCGAACGAGTAGGCTGGATTCATGGACCCACCCGTAAAGGGCCCGGACGCCAACACATTGGCTCCCACTATAAGCCCGATCGCCAGCGGCCCGATTGCTCCCACGCCACCTCTCCTAGGGTCTGTAGACGCGTAAACTGTGTAGACCAGTGCAAATGTCATCACACCTTCTAGTATGGCTGCTCCGAATCCAGTCATTTCGCTTGGAATTACATGAACTGGGATATGCTATTAATTAAATATAAAAAATATCAAAGAAAATAAGATCATTACAAATATATAGAGTTACAAAGTAACTGAAGAATTTGGAAGTGGATGTGGGCTTCAACTTGGTTTCTCTTGTATCTAAGGTAGAAGTTTCATGCAACTGCTTAATTTCATTATTCCTACATGTGAAATTATTATAGTATAGCAATATATGTAGTTTAAGGGCATATTTGTAATTTCTGAAATAAACCCTAAGGATAGCATATGTAATTATCCCATTCTTTTACAAGAAAAAAGAATATTGTACATTGAAACCTACAAATTCCATTAAGATGAAACTTTTTAATCATTTTACATGAGTTTTTAGGACATTATTCAACGTTAAATTCAAACATGTAATATATATATATATATATATATATATATATACATTTTTTTTAATTTGTGTCATGATCAAATATTTTACCTACCTGTCCAGCGGTGGCGGTTTTTAGTAGAAGACAAGCCATGACAGAGCCAAGCATCTGCGAAATCCAATAGAATATGGCCATGGGAATAGTAATATGTCCCCCGACCGCCATTCCGAATGTAACCGCCGGATTCACATGCCCGCCGGAGATGTTTGCGGAGATATAAACCGCCACCGACAAAGCAAATGCATTCGCCATTGCGACTGCCGCTAGGCTCGACGAGTCTGATTCCGCATCCGGCATCATCTTCCCTGTAAAATAAATTAAATGGAAATTACTCCAAGACACAAAATTTACATGAAATGAAACGAAAAATGGTGCATTATCAAAAATTATTTACGCGAAGAGATGGTGGCGCCGACGGCCGCAAAGACGAAAATGAATGTGGAAATGAACTCTGCAAGATAAGATCTAAGAGCAACGGGAGTGACGCAGTGCTCCAGACGGGAATTTAGTGTCGCCATTAGTTATGGTAGAAGAAATCTGCTTTGATAATAATCACTTATTTTTTTTTTTCTTCAACCTTTCATCACTAAAGGAACTATAAATCTGAGGAGAAGTTATATATATGGAGTTGGATTGGGGAAGCATGAGATAAGTTGTGACGGTTGGTGAATGGATTTTTTTTCCCTCCAAATTTTAACCGCTAGAAACCTATTCAGCTATTGTTGATTGGACAAAGTTTCGAATGCAGTTATATATCGCTAATCTTTTGGTCAACTTAGGCACGAAGGTTTTTGTTTTTCCGGAACCACTTGGGCCTTGTGGTGTAGATCCGGAACCCTAAGTATACAATATGAGACAACATTTAAATTAATACTTCCTCCGTCCCACAAAATTGTGTTCATTTTGATTTTGATCGGTCTTTCCAAATACACTTTTGACCATTAATAATTTTAATTATATATGGATAAAAATTATAAAAAATAATATTTGGAAAATACACACTACCAAAAATAACACTTTAGCCGACGACTAGCCGGAGAACGGCCGACGGCCGGCCGACGTCGTCGGCTAAAGTCAGCAAGTTTAGCCGACGACCTCATTGTTGTCGGCTAAAGTAGTTTAGCGGACGACTTTACTATTGGGCGTCGGCTAAAGTCTAGTTAGTCGTCGGCTAAAGTGTTGTTAGTTTAATTTTTAATAAATATATTTATAATTAAATATATATATATATATATAATTTAATTCTATAAAAAATGATAAAGTAGGCTTTAGCCGACGACAGCTGTCGGCTAAAGTATATAAATATTTTTTTGGGATTTAGTTTAGATATATTTATATACTTTAGCCGACAACTGTCGTCGGCTAAAGCCTACTTTATCACTTTTTATATAATTAAATTATATATATATTTAATTATAAATATATTTATTAAAAATTAAAATAACAACACTTTAGCCGACGACAACCATCGGCTAAAGTATATAAATACAATTTTTTTGGTTTTAGTTTAGCCGACGACAGCCGTCGGCTAAAGGGACACGGCCCGTGTCCATTGACACCGCCCGTGTCGAAGTGTTCTAAATTTTTAAAAAGTTTCTGGATATATAACCCGATCGAGTCGGGCTGACTCCGTTTTTTATTTTAGCCGACGGCCATCGTCGGCTAAAGACGGTTGGATTTAGAGTTTAGCCGACGATTCTCTGTATCGTCGGCTAAAGTGACATTACAAATAAAAAAAACGGGACAGTCAGTCTTCATTCCTTACTTCCTTCTTCCCAACCCTACACCCCTCTTTCTCACCCCGCCGAAAAATCCGAAGTCGATAAATTCCACCACCGCCGAAAAATCTGAAGCCGTCCTCCGTCCGTTGTCCTCCGTCCGTTGTCCTACGTCCGTCGTCAGGTCCGTCGTCCTCCGTTCGCCTTCACCCGCACGTCGTCAGTTTGTCGCGTCCATCACCGCCGCCGCTTTCCACCGCCCGCTCCTCCTCACCAATATAAGCTGCTAACTGATGCAGATATACTGTATATGTATGTTTAATGTAATTTAATTTTCCTCAGATGTTCATCTGGATATGAGGGGGACTTCATTTACATTGTGTGATATAGGTTTTATATAAGTATTTAGATTTTATGAAAGCCTGAACCTTCAAATGGGCTTTTTGTATCTATTCTGATTTTTGGAGACACTGATGATTTACTTAAAAATGGAGTGAGTTCTTGTCATCGTTTTCATGCATTTCAAAAATAGAAATGATTTTTTTACTTGGTTTAAATACGCAATAGTCTTGTGATTGTTCGAGTTTTAATTTTTATGAACTTATGATAATAAAGATGAGGTGCAGTGTCACCTCATCCTTTTTTGTTGGGAGAAAATGCTATATTTACTCCTCTTTACATTGAAATATCTTCTGATGTTTTTACTCGGTGTAGTTCTCCATCTAGGTGGTGTATATTTCCGCAACAAATATCTGGTTTTAGGAATATTTTTGCCGCAGGATCTTTGTATAACAATGTTATTTTTCTTGACAGATGCATTTAGATCCTTTTGAGGAGTTAGAAATGGGAGAGAAGAATGCTAGTGCCACTGAAAAGGATGTAAGCACAAATGCAGTTTTTCTGATGCCAAATTTAGCTTATATGATTTTAATTTCTCTTCTGAATTGTGTATAACCAGCAAGTGGCTCATTGGTTCGTTGATCTTGTCCAAAACTACTCATATTTCCATTGAGACATTTACATCCCTCTCTTATTTTCGACTATTCCGTAGTTTTATCCAACTTTTGGACGTTTTAGCGTTCTTGTAGAATTATCATGAGCTGCACATTGCAAAAGAAGTTCTAGAACTATTTAAGAGCTTTGCATTTTCTGCCTTTTCTTTTTTATGTGATACAATTTGAATGGCCCTAAGGCTGAGTATTACAGAATATTTTAAGAAATGACTAGAAGTTTGTAACAGTAAAATCGTAAAAACCACGATGGCAAGTGTACCATAATATCTGTAATAGAAGACTTAGGTCAACCAGTGTGAGATGTTTGGATTTTTTCAATGAAATTCCTGTAGACCAGAATTAACATTAGATCAATTGAGATATGGAGTTATGGCAAAGCTTCTTAATCATATTTTTTTAATGAGTAAAGTGCTAATTATGTATGGATTGAGATTATTCTGGACGAGGGACAACGTTTATCGTGAAAAAATGTTGGTTGTTTTTCCCGAGTGATGGAAAGTAAAGCCTATATGAAAGTATATGAGGTAAGTTGTTTTGTCCGAAATGCTAATTTTTGTCATAGTTCGTAATATGCATATTATTTCGCTAGTTCCGTATATCCGTATATTTTTGCTTGAGATCTCTTCATGTAAGTGCTTACCATCCTTTTGTTATTTTTGGTGTGGATTCTCAAAGCGGAACATATGGTTTTAAACTAGCCCTAACAGCAACGGAAAGACGACATGTGACCGCGCTGTCGTGACGCGTCAAAATTAGTTATTTATATTTTTCCTTGGCTTATTTCTACTAACTAGTAGTATCGGCAAGTAAGGGTCGATCCCACGGAGAACGGTAAATCAATTAGACTAACTAAGGATTAAATACTTTTAGCAATTAAAATAAAATAAAAACGAGAGGGGGGGGGGTTTGTTTCTGATCTTAACTAAAATAAATTGCGTAAGATAAAATAAAATAAACAAAGGAAATAAAAAGTTGAAAATATCAATTGAGGAATAATCTAGTCCTTAGTTCCGTTATCCACCGTTCGAATTAATTCAAGTTTCAATGCAACACTTATCTCTTCTCTAATCTCATGAACTCCTATTCCGAAGCCAACAACAAGCTCTGTTGACCCCAATTATTTCTTAAGTTTATTCAATTAAAACAAGCTCTTTAATCGAACCTATCTATACGGTGGATTCAAAACAAGCTCTTCAAATCTCGCTCGCTAGATGCATTAAAAACCAAAATAATGGAATAGGCAAGATATTAAGTTCATAAGCTCGACTTAAGGGATCTCGATTTTGTGTTACTCAATTGGGAAAAATCAATTGTTTGCTACTTGTGAAATTAAAATTGCAACAATTACGGATTACAACTCAATTTCTAGCATAAGACATAAAAATCCTAATCTAGTTGGCCAAACCAAATCAAGAAATTTAATGGCATAGTCGTGTATTCAATAACACAAAAGTAATTCAAGAGAATTCGAGTTGAGAATACGCTGCGGGATTAAAACATGAATAATTCAAATACGGTTTCAAACTTCACTAAGAACTAGAATAGAAAATTAGCCGGACATGTTGGCTTTTGAAAACAGCAAATTAATAAAAGACATGAGAAGAAAGAAATTCAAACGGTATAGTCTTCTTCTTCCACGTCGGAATCGGCTCGGTTGCTCCGGCGAAAAATCGATTCGGTTGTCCCTTGTGTTTTCTTCTGCTCCAGCCGTGTAATCTTCCTCTTCAGCCGTGAATTTACTGCTCCAGAAGTTAATTTTATTCCAGCCCTCCTCCCTTTTATAATTATTCCTTATCTCCTAGTTTCCTTCTTTAATTAGGATTCCTTCCTTCTTGAGTTTTATTTTCCTTGGAGTCTTTCTTCCCAAATCTATTCCAATTCCTTTTTCCAGCATATGGACCGATTTATTGCCTTGTGGAACTGATTGGGCGATTTTTGAGTCGTTTCTTGGGCCCCAAGTAAGGTTATTTTCAGAATGAGATCGCATGGGCAATGAATCGACATCGGGCCACCCGGTGTTGCGCGGATTTTCTTTATTTAAGCCCAAATCACCTTGGCTTGCTCCGTTTGATGATCCAATTTATTCCTTAAGCTTAAAAACTCCATCAAACACCTAAATTAAACAACAAATTGCCAAGTGAAGTAAATTGCATCCAAAATATAAATATATGGAAAATAATCAAGTGTGCCAACATAAAATTCATTAAAACCTTATAATTAACAATGTTTTTAGCACACTATTTTCGTTCTATCAAATCTCCCCAAACTTAAACCAATGCTTGTCCTCAAGCATAATTCGAGTGAAAGAAATTCAAGAAGCATGTATTGAAAAATCCAAGATGATAGCCATATTCAAGGGAGAATAAATAATCATGAACAAGTAAGAAGAAAATTAAAGTACCTCAACCAATCTCAACATCTTTATTGGCATCAAGTGAGAGAAAATTCAATGGCCTCACAAGGGGTCACTCTCGCTCAAGTAGATATAGGGATTATTAAGCAATCACTCACGTCAAAACATGGTGTGTCCTTACCATATACTCGCACAAAAATCAAATCTCCACTACATAGAAGAACTCATGCATATAATCAAAAGGGCTTTTATGGTTGTAACGGGGCTTTAGGTATGGTAGGATAAAAAGGATGAATAAAGGATTCGTTGGTCAAGACTAATCATGAAGTTAAGTGCATAACAAATCCTACAAACAATGAATCACCGTCCTTCCTTTCGCACCCTTTTGGATACATACATGTAATCGCATAGCCACGAAAGATCAATTGAGGTCAGTGGCTTTAACAACATTCGAGGGGGGTATTTTTTACGGCCGCCCCCCTAATTTTTTTTTTTTTTGGCTTCGGCCTTTATTTTTTTTTTCATCTCAATTTCAGCACTTTGTTTTTTCTTATCACTTCACCACCCACTTTTTGATAATTTTTCGTCCTTCCCTCGACTTGTTATACACCTAATTCACAACCAAATCTTGACCAAGGGTTCAAACGGATGAATTTTCACCAAAAATTAGATAATGACTAATCAAATGTGCTGGATCAAAGAATAAGGCTTAGGTCCAAATGGGCTTCTAATGGCGATTATGTCGAGGTGGGAAAATATAAGCCAAATGGGTTATTCCTAATTTGCCTTTATCACTTTACTGCATGAGAACACTAACATAGTCTTGACATAAATAATTGATTAAGTTCTAGCATGGACACAACATGTTCGACCCCACAAGAAGAAATAGTGAGCATGTATATGTATAATTATTTATATATGTGTAAATATATGTTTTGCTCTACGGCTCAAAACTCACGAATAAAAAGGGCTTGTGCCATGAATCCCTCACACTTTTATCCAAATCCAAAATCAAGATAGTGAACTACCCTAATTAAAATCAAACTAGTCAATCATATCCATCTCCTATGTCAGGCCATATTTAAATTCCCAATACACGAACTTGATTCAATCACACAAATTTAGCTAAGGACAATTTTAAATATATTACATCACACTTTCCAAATTCAATTAATCATTCCGACTCCAATTTCCCCAAACTTAAAATTCAGCACACGACCCTAAAGAAAGGAAGGAAGAGAAAAAGAAAAAGAAAAGATAGTAAAAAGTCTAGAGTAGGAATCACCGGGCTAATGGGGGAGAAGGGCTTCCAGCTGCTCGGTTCGGTCCTCCATCCCATGTTTCTTGTGCACTTCCGTCGCATTAGCTTCAACATCTTGACGGCGATCTCGAACGGGCGGCGCTTGGGGCTGATGTCGATTGAAAAGAGAGATGGAGAAGTTAGGGGTTGCAGAGTAAAAAGAAGATACCGAGAAAGAGAGAAACGGAGAGCGAGAAAAAGAAAAAGAGAGAAGGAAGGGAATAAAAATAAAAATAAGGGAAATAATAGAATAGAAAAAAAAATAAAAGGGATAGCATAAAATAAAAAAATAAAGAAAGGTAGAAATAAAATACGAAATGCAAGATATAGATTACCACTTACCTATAACAAATAATAAAAAGAAAATTGGACTAAAAAAATAAAAGAAGTAAAAAAAAGATTGGGTTGCCTCCCAACAAGCGCCTTTTTTTTTCGTCGTTGGCTCGACAAAGAACTTCCCTTTTTAGTGAACACACCAAGGAGGTTTTGGTATGGGTCTCGATAAATGTACGACTGATGAGTCGTCTTCTTGAATCGCACCAAACTTTCTCGGAGTGTTTATTGAAAACTTTCCTCCCTTGCGATGCTCATCGAAGGCCAACTCTGGTTCACTTTTTCCATATAATTCCTCATATATTGGCTGTAATTCTCTTTGAAGCTCTGGATCTTCCCGTTTTGGTGGCAATTTCTTTTGGAATACAGCGGACACATTTTCTCCCATTACCACCTTCTCGTTCCCTTTTAGCCTCCGTTTGCTGGTGCATAAGTCTTTAAGGAACTTTGCGTATTTTGGAATTTGTCAATCGCGTCGAGTAAGGGAATATTGATCTCAACCTTCGGAATACGTCGAGGATTTGCTTCTCTTTATTCACGATCATTGCCTTTTTGACCACGGATGGAAAAGGTAACTCGTTAGTCTCAAAAGGAGCGCTGGGACGAATTTACCTTGGCCGTCCGGCAGCTTACGCACCGGGTGATGATTCGCACCGGGTGTCCCAGTGTTGATCTGTCAAGGGTTTTTTCCTCCTCGTTTTCAGACTTCCTCCACCTCCTTAGGCTCCTTAAGCCGCTTCCCACTCCTTAGAGTTACAACACTCACGTTCCTTAGGTCTGCCTGTTGGGATGGCGATTTCCCACAATTTTGGTTTTCCAAGCGGCTCACAGTGGTGGCTAGTCGACTCATTTGATTTTCGAGAATTTTGATACTCGATTTAGTGTCATCTTTGGAATTGGATAGTATTTGCCACAAGGGTCTTCATCATTTCCTCCAAAGATGGTGTCGAATTTTCAGTGGGTTGCTTGTAGAATTGTTCCCTATTTTGTGGAGGTGCCTCTTGTTGGTTTTTCCATCGAAAGTTAGGGTGATCCCTCCATCCTGGGTTGTATGTGTTTGAGAACGGCTCGTTTTTCCTCCCATAAGAATTTTCGGTCCCAATTGCATTGGCGTGCGCCTCAATTTCATCAAGCAAAATCCGACAATTCTCCGTTGTATGCTCCGTGGTCTTGCAGAGACGACATGGTACGATTGGTTTGTTGTTTCCTACAGCAAGTTTTCTAACAAAAGTAGTTAGCTCATTCAATTTTTCCTCAAGGGACGAGTCATGGATCTCCTTCACCATCCTGATCGGTGCATCGCGACAACCAAATTGTTGTGAATTGGCCGCCATGTTGGATATGAGAGCCCTTGCGGCCGAAGGAGTTTTGTCAACTAGGGCTCCTCCACTTGCTGCATCTATCATGTTTCGCTCCATCGGATTAAGTCCTTCGTAAAAATACTGAATCAGGAGTTGCTCGCTAATTTGATGTTGCGGGCATCGGGATACCAACTGTTTAAACCGTTCCCAATATTCATGCAACGTTTCTCCGGTCATTTGCCTTGCACCACATATTTCTTTCCTTAGATTGGCCGCTCGAGAGGCTGGAAAATATTTTTGTAGAAATAAGATCTCCATCTCGTTCCACGTTGTGATGGTGGCCGATGGTAAATAAAATAGCCAATCCTTAGCCGAATCCTTCAGTGAGAACGGAAAGGCCCTAAGCTTGATTTGTTCTTCGGTGACACCGTTTGGCTTCATGCTTGAACATACGACATGGAATTCCTTGAGATGTTTGTGCGGGTCCTCTCCTGATAGGCCATGAAATGCAGGTAGCAAGTGAATCAATCCCGACTTTAGTTCAAAGGTGTTGTTGTTGTCAATAGCCGGGATCGTGATGCACAGTGGTTGTTGCGGTAGTTCTGGGTTGGCTAATTGTTTCAGCGTCTTTTCAGCGTTATTTGCCATGACTCCAATTTCGTCCTCCGATTCACTAGGTGATGTTTCGAGGGAAAATGGTAGAATCCTAAGTGCTTCCTTGACTTCTTTTGCTTTCTGCCGGAAAACACGATCTCGCTTGGTGATTTCTGGAAAATATTGTAAATTCTTATCTCCACGCGACCTCGTGTTCATGCAAAACTAAAACAAAACGGATTAGTGCACAACTGATAATTAAAATAAAATTTTTCAGAACTGCCACTGGGTGACCCAGTGTCGAAATTGCAGAAAGTTTTTAACCCAAATTAAGTAAAATTAATTTAACACCGTTCCCCGGCAACGGCGCCAAAATTTTGACCGCGCTGTCGTGACGCGTCAAAATTAGTTATTTATATTTTTCCTTGGCTTACTTCTACTAACTAGTAGTATCGGCAAGTAAGGGTCGATCCCACGGAGAACGGTAAATCAATTAGACTAACTAAGGATTAAATACTTTTAGCAATTAAAATAAAATAAAAACGAGAGGGGGGGTTGTTTCTGATCTTAACTAAATTAAATTGCGTAAGATAAAATAAAATAAACAAAGGAAATAAAAAGTTGAAAATATCAATTGAGGAATAATCTAGTCCTTAGTTCCGTTATCCACCGTTCGAATTAATTCAAGTTTCAATGCAACACTTATCTCTTCTCTAATCTCATGAACTCCTATTCCGAAGCCAACAACAAGCTCTGTTGACCCCAATTATTTCTTAAGTTTATTCAATTAAAACAAGCTCTTTAATCGAACCTATCTATACGGTGGATTCAAAACAAGCTCTTCAAATCTCGCTCGCTAGATGCATTAAAAACCAAAATAATGGAATAGGCAAGATATTAAGTTCATAAGCTCGACTTAAGGGATCTCGATTTTGTGTTACTCAATTGGGAAAAATCAATTGTTTGCTACTTGTGAAATTAAAATTGCAACAATTACGGATTACAACTCAATTTCTCGCATAAGACATAAAAATCCTAATCTAGTTGGCCAAACCAAATCAAGAAATTTAATTGCATAGTCGTGAATTCAATAACACAAAAGTAATTCAAGAGAATTCGAGTTGAGAATACGCTGCGGGATTAAAACATGAATAATTCAAATACGGTTTCAAACTTCACTAAGAACTAGAATAGAAAATTAGCCGGACATGTTGGCTTTTGAAAACAGCAAATTAATAAAAGACATGAGAAGAAAGAAATTCAAACGGTATAGTCTTCTTCTTCCACGTTGGAATCGGCTCGGTTGCTCCGGCGAAAAATCGATTCGGTTGTCCCTTGTGTTTTCTTCTGCTTTCTGCTCCTCCGTGAATTTGCTGCTCCAGAAGTTAATTTTATTCCAGCCCTCCTCCCTTTTATAATTATTCCTTATCTCCTAGTTTCCTTCTTTAATTAGGATTCCTTCCTTCTTGAGTTTTATTTTCCTTGGAGTCTTTCTTCCCAAATCTATTCCAATTCCTTTTTCCAGCATATGGACCGATTTATTGCCTTGTGGAACTGATTGGGCGATTTTTGAGTCGTTTCTTGGGCCCCAAGTAAGGTTATTTTCGTAACAGGACTGGCACTGGGCCAGCGAACTGACACTGGGCCACCCAGTGTTGCGCGGGATTTTCTTTATTTAAGCCCAAATCACCTTGGCTTGCTCCGTTTGATGATCCAATTTATTCCTTAAGCTTAAAAACTCCATCAAACACCTAAATTAAACAACAAATTGCCAAGTGAAGTAAATTGCATCCAAAATATAAATATATGGAAAATAATCAAGTGTGCCAACATAAAATTCATTAAAACCTTATAATTAACAATGTTTTTAGCACATTATTTTCGTTCTATCAACATGCAAGACGGTAGTAATGCTTCTTCTATCTTTAAGAATTTGACGGATCTTTGAGGATTTTAGTTGTCATTGTAGTAGTTCTTTTGCTAAATATTTTTTAGTTAGACTCGTGTTCGTTAACGTTGGTGTTTATAGTGATTTTGTTGATGTTGCTACATGACATGTTGATATGGTTTGTATTTAAATTATGCTTTTCGTGATTGATTTATGTTGATTGTGATGTATGGTGGTGTATTGTACATTTGGAATAACAGGTTATCTGAACAGGTTTGGTGATTTTGAAATCTGAATTTTTTTTTTCACTGGACTTTAGCCGACGGCATTTGCACAGACTGTCGGCTAAAGTATTTATTTAAAAAAATAAAATAAAACACTTTAGCCGACGACTATGTAACCGTCGGCTAAAGTGTTCATTAAAAAAAAATAAAAAAAAACTTTAGCCGACGACTATGTAGCCGTCGGTTAAAACCTATACACTTTAGCCGACGACAACTCTTACCGTCGGCTAAAATCTATACACTTTAGCCGACGACTATATATCCGTCGGCTAAAAGGGAACTATTTTAGCCGGCGATCGTTTAACCGTCGGCTAAACTCGAACTTTAGCCGACGACCTTCCCTATTAGCCGTCGGCTAAACTTTAGCCGACCGACCTCGGCCGACCGACTTTTAGCCGACAGCTGACCACTTTAGCCGACGATTTTCGACTTTAGCCGACGACTTTTACTGTCGGCTAAAGTATAAACATTGGTAGTGACACATTAAGACAAATCAAATGAGTACTTACATTACAATAATTTTTTTATATATTGGTTATAATTCATGGTCAAAGTTTATGAATGTTAGACCGATAAAAGTCAAAATGAGCACAGTTTTGTGGGACGGAGGGAGTAGTAGATTTGTGAATATAAAATAACGGTGAAAATTAATACAGAAACAGTCGAGATGAGCGAACTCCTTTTTTAGGGAGTCTTATTTTTCCGCACAACAGCTCACAATCTATCGCAATGAACCTCCTAAAGTACGACTTAATATTGAATTGAAGCTTCAAAGCCATTTACCGTGGCGAATAAGCCTTGACCGGACACCTGAGCAACGTATCTTAAATTTTGAGTATGAAGATGCAAAAATCTCGAGTAAGAGAGAGATAGAGGGGACGATTTTTTGATGTGTTATGATGTGCGATTTTCCTCTATATATAGGGGATTGTATGTATAAGTGTAGATTAGGTCAATGAAAGGAGACTCAATTATATTATGATTCTTCGACTTGTTTCTGGAGTCGGTTCGGGCCGAGCAACGGACGATCTGTCGATCGAACGCATGCGAGCATCTGGCCTCTTCCATCTAGGCACTCGCATAAGAGCTTTGTACTTTCTACTATCCTCTGTTCTACTATAAGGTATCTCCCACAAGAAAATATTTCATGTGGTGGCTTCCACTCATTTCAAACAAGTGAAGTTTCCTTATTTTTCCCATCTTCAAGGCTCAACATTTGAGAATTGATTTCTCAGGTATCCAATTTTGAGTCTTTGAAAATAAATACGCCATTATTAAATTCCGATATAATACTCATTTTCAGTTTCAAATTTGAAAAGTTTGATCAAATCATACTTTAATTATTTATTTTCAAAAATTTCCAACTCGTTTCACTTGTATATAATCAATTTATCTCAAAACACATGTCATTCGTCTTGATGAATGGGCGGCAAGTATAAACAAAATTAGGGCATATTTCTAGTAAGCTTGTACATGAACGATAGACATATTTTTCTTTTCTCATATTAGAAGGACATCTAGTTTATATATCATGAATTTGTATCTCAAGTGGTGCAATTTTCAGTGAATAAAATTAGATATTTTGCCTTTCAAAATATTAGGCCTCATAATCTATTTATTTTTCTGCATCATTTTATTTAAATATTGAAAGTCTTAAGTATTTTTACAAGGAACCTACCGTGTGAACTTGTCTGTGGGCAGTTTGTAGATTTAAAAATGTGCTTTACACTAACTGTGTAAGATTGCGCATGTGAACCAATTATTGTTTAAGTTGTGAAAGTTAGTGAATTAAGATGTATTCTTATCTTTGTAGAATATTCCTGCAAGCCGTTCATTTCTTATCATGTGTCGGAATTTTTCCGGACATAGTAGTTAGGTTTTAGCATTATCAAAAAGGAATAAATTATTGCAAAATCCCACTGAATTTTATAGGTGCAAAAACACAGCAGCATAACTGTTGGGAAAACGGCCTCAAAGATCCCCAACAATCCTCCCAAAGAACGAAAATAGAGAAAAATAAATAACACAAGAATATACGTGGAAACTCCAAAACCGGAGAAAAACCACGGGCCTCCAGAGAGAAAACTCTACTATATGACAAATTGTAATAATCACATAGACTAATCTATCAAGCCAACCCCCCAATTACACCCACACTCTCAAAGATTTAACTCACATCTTTCTAATCTCTAAAACAAGAGACTAAGAAAGAAAGAATAAAATACTTAATGTGTATTTTATGGGATGCATTAAAACCAAAGCCTTGGACTCCCTTTATAGGCTTGTAGTCCCCTTCACCTTCCATTGTTCCACCAATGTGGGACAAACATTTCAAGACTTTTCTTTCATTCTAGCCAAAATTCCCAACAAACTCCACCTTGGATAAATAAAAAAAATCTCCTCTGCGACACCGGCAACCATTGTCTGAACCAACATCATAATTCTCAAAAACAGAGAACTATCATACTCCACCATAAAAGAGTATCACCACTTAGAAAGATCCCTTCTAAGAATTTCACCTCGACACATGTCGAAAAACTTGCTGAAAATTTATGGTGCTACTCCCATCTCTTGGCTCCCATGGAAGTCCTTCAGCCATCGACATAACATACACCACACACCCCGCATCTATGCCAAGCCACTACCCTGTGTGCAATTTGTGGACCAGCTAACACCATCACATCCTTTTTCATAACAACTCCAACATGCCATAAGAATGCACATTCCCTCCCAAGAGGAAACCTTCTTCAATCATGATAATAGCAACAGAGCTATTTGCCTGGCCAGCTCCACCTTGATCTTCATAGACCAAGCATTATGCCCATATTCTCCACACTTTCAGCACTACTCGAACCCGGCATACTTTTCATTCACTTGTGTATCCCGGATTATATCAACATATCCTTGACTTGAACTTGCCACAAGCCAAAATTGATCCTTCCATCAAACTTCTCTACATCGAACCTCATGGGACTGAACCTTGACATCGTATCCGTATCTCAAACCCAACAGAATCTTTGTTTCTGATGTGGAAGATCAAACAAAGCTGCAACCACAAAGCATACTCCAAACCTCTAAGACCGAGACCTCCCCCGAACCTGGCTCTGATACCACTTGTTGGGAAAACGGCCTCAAATATCCCCAAAAACCCTCCCAAAGAACGAAAATAGAGAAAAATAAATAACACAAGAATATACGTGGAAACTCCAAAACTGGAGAAAACCACGGGCCTCCAGAGAGAAAACTCCACTATATGACAAATTGTTACAATCACATAGACTAATCTCTCAAGCCAACCCCCCAATTACACCCACACTCTCAAAGATTTAACTCACATCTTTCTACTCTCTAAAACAAGAGACCAAGAAAGAAAGAATAAAATACTTAATGTGTATTTTATGGGATGCATTAAAACCAAAGCCTTGGACTCCCTTTTATAGGCTTGAAGTCCCCTTCACCTTCCATTTTTCCACCGATGTGGGACAAACACTTCAAGACTTTTCTTTCATTCTAGCCAAAATTCCCAACAATAACGACTGGAAGCCGCAACAAAGAAGATACATTCTACAGCACAAGATCCATCAAAGATACAAAGTATTTTGTTGTTGCTCCACATAGGGAAAAGAACAAATACACCCTACATTAAAAGTTCCACAAGTTGTTACTGTTGTGACTAAGGGAATTAAATATTCCTAAAGTATTCATGGTTTGAACGCATTTGATATAGAAGGAGATTGCATTAATTATGCTGCAGTCTGGAGGTGTGAACCAGCATTTATTTACGTCTAAGGATTCTGAGTTGTATAGAAAGAACAACTTTACTCCAAGTTTATAGATCGCCAATCAGAGATGCCAACGTCTCACCTACCCAACAGACTTATTTATGAACGATTATATTTCCAACAATATAAATAGCTATAGAGAGGACTCGACAAATGAAATTAGGAACGAACAACTATAAAGCTCTTTGAGAACCTACAAAGAATATCCTACAGCAAAAAAAAACAAGTCCTCAACTTGAGAAAATCACACTACAAAGAGATACAACTGTTTTTTTGGACCCGATACTACAACATATACGTTCGGGTGGTGGATCATATTCGATAGCTCTAGTCTTGTAAAACTGCTTAAGAGTTCCTGAATGAGTCAGCCCAACTTGGCCCAACTTGGAAATTTACAATATTGGGTGGGCGACCTACTTTAGCCCAATCCGAGACCGATGCAGACCACTATTAGGATGGACCAGCCCGGATCGGCCCGACCGTCGCGCAAGTCTACATTCACTTTTAGGCTAACTTTCTAAATAGAACACGTTTAGGTGTTGCAATATGAGAAAATAAGCCTCTTAGTGATTCAAACAGAAAATAGTCTTAAACTTTTAATGAGCACAAACTTGTATATAGGCTTTGAAATCTATTTAATTAACTTTATATCCTCGTCAATTTTAAAACCTCATGTACTGTCCGTGTTCACCACATAAATTTTTTCATAAATGCTACAATACACACATTTATACACACTTTCCTACACACAAACATCTCATCCATTAATTTAATATAGTCCCACAATAAATGAATGGATTTCATAATAAATAAATAAATGAGACGTTCATGTATGGAAAAGTGCATATAAATATGTGTATGTGTAGCATTTCTCAAATTTTTCATCTCTTTTATCTCCTTATAAGATACTGAGTTTACATTTACATATACTCCTAAAATCTAAAGGTGCAAAAACTATGTTTTATCCTCCCTCCCTGACCCTCCACGCGTGCGCAAACGCACAAAATCACACATACATATATACATACTACATACACACACACATACACACACATGCACCCAAAAAGAGAGATAGAGAGACATACTTGCACATATATATGTAGGGGTGAAAACGGATCGGATACGGGCGGATAGTGCTCTTCCCGTATCCTAACCCATATTTTTCTCTCGGATTCGGAGTCGGATACGGGAAAGCCGGATACGGATACGAATTCGGATTATTCGGGATACGGACACGGGACGGATACAGGACGGATTCGGGCCGGATTCGAATAAATATAATCGGATAATACGTGTCATACAAAAATCGTTTGGAAGTGATTGCAACATATAAAAAAACTACCTACACAATATTTCATAACAGTTCTAATGCAAACTATAGTAATTTTTTTAAACATCGTTTCATAATAATGTTCCCTCACTTTTACTTATTCAGTCTCTCCCATAAAAAACATAAGCTTCATACTTAGTAAAAATTAAAGAGTGTTAATTTAATTATTTTTAACAATTATTATAATATATTTAATTGCCCCTCTATTTACTTGAATAGAACATTTCATATGAAACAAATAGCTTATAAGTTAGTATTAAAGTGTTTGGTTAATACATTTTTTTAAAAAATATTTTTTTTTAGAAAATAATTTTTTTTTCGAAATATAATTTTTTTCCAGAAAATAATTTTTTTTATTTTTCGCAAAGTTTTTTTTTATTTTTTCAAAAAATATAAAATATCCAGAAAATAATTTTATTTTTTCGAAAAAATAATATATTTTTTCCATAAAATAATATTTTTTTCTCCAGAAAATATTTGTTTAGTTTTTTTTCGAAGAAATAAAAAATTTCCATAAATAATGTTTTTTTTCGAAAAAGATAATTTTTTCCTAGAAAATATTTTTTTTATTTTTTCGAAAGATAATATATTTTTCCAGAAAATATTTTTTTTTGAAAAAAATATTTTTTCCTTGAAAGTTTGAAAATTTTATTACATTGAAGTCCAAAAGTGTTATATATATATATATATATATATATATATATATATATATATAAAAGCCAAGGTTTCACGAAGTCTTTTGCTTTTAGACCAGGAGACCTTGAGATTCTAAATCAATTATCCATCGGGTGAAATATAACTATTCGCCTGAGGCATCCGCCGTTGAATCTCTTTCATCGGCTGCTCTTGAAGGTCGTAGACATTGATTCCATTTTCGATCTGTCGACCGGTCCTTTTTGCCCGTACAGCTAGACCTTCCAACGATTATATATATATATAATAAAGTATATTTAAAATTTAAAAATATGGATATCCGGATTTATTATCCGGATTGGTATCCGGATAATATCCGATAAAATATGGGAAAACTCGGATACGGGCGGATATTGCATTATCCGAATTGGAACCCGTATCCGAATTCAATTATCCGGATCTGTATCCGAATCCGACCGGATACCTATTTTTCATCCCGAATTCGATCCCGATCGGATACGGTTCCGGATCGGGCGGTAAATATCAGCCCAGTTTTCACCCCTACATATATGCGTTGAATTAATAAATCAAATACACAACCAACTGCCTTGGCGCAGTTGGCCACCTGACCTTCAATTTAGTTGGAGGTCAGGGGTTCAATTCCTAGTGGCAACACTTTGGAATTGAATTTCTCAAGGCCCAATGATCCCTTAGTCTTTGACTAAGGGTTAGGGCCTAGCCCTCCGGGGTACGCTGGTGGAATAATTAAATATTGAGGGCTTCAAGTGTAACACCCCGAAATAATCGGAATAATTACAGCGTCGTAAATCCTTTAGGTAAGGATTTACAAGGCTGATTAAAAGAAATGTAAATATAAACCAATAATATCACCGAAATCCAAATAGCAAATTGATTCCAACAGTTATATTACAACCATATCGAAATGATCTTAAAAAGACACGCGTACTCGAGTACTGAAAAAAAAGACCAAGAAGACAAATCACAAAGACGACAAACGACTAACATCACTGAGCAACTTCATCGTCATGATGGTACTGTGGCTGCTTTCCGCTCCTCGCTACCCGAACATCAAAACAAATGTCCACTCCCCGAGGGGTTAGCAAAACAATGCTAGTACAAGTATCGGAACACACAAATATGCAACAACTATGCATAAAATCATACACAATATGGACTTCCGCTACCGGAATCCACCAATACGAATCCACGAGATTCAATCAACACAACATGGGTATTCCAACGATCCAGCGCCCTCAGCATAGATCCCAAGATGATCCCGTCGGACCAACACGAGGTGGAAAACCCGTCCAATGATCCGGCCTCGGCTAGATCCCAAGATGATCCCGTCGGATCAACACGAGGTGGACATCCGATCCGGCCAAGATAGATCGCTTGATCCCATCGGATCATCACAACTTACACATAAACACAACTATGCATATACATATGCAAGAAAATCGACATATTCATCAATGTGAACGTACGTTAACTCGATAGCAATTGTAATGATAATATCATATCAACAATACGAATAAACCATATGCATGATCAAATTCATCAATTTCTCACAAACTTTCAAATACGATACTTGCCTCAACAATGGCGACAAGAATTTCTACTATCAACAGTCTTCAATTCGTTCGGAGAATTCTCACTCGGTCGGCTCACCGGAATGCAAACCTTCATCAAACAATAACGTCGGTATGACCCATAGTTCCGGATAATCGTTGAAATCATCAAATGAATCATAAGAAGGCATGGTGCATCTATCATGGCGATGGACTATTCTGTCCTAACACAATTCCTTCGGTTGATTGTTGCTACATAACATGGAATTCATCCTAGGAGGATTCTAATCATGTTTTATAATAACAAGATATCCGAACTTCGATGAATTATCATAAAGACTAGTTTCAAATCTCCTTCTACGAATTAATCCTTAACTTCAATCCATTAATCCTTCACCGAAAATGTTCGATCAAAACATTCTCCTAGACTAAGATAATCTTCGAAAACTAGATATGATTGGTTTATAAATCTCAAGATACACTAATCAATAGTCTAATCAATAGAGGTTGCTCAACGATTACTACAATCAAGAGGAATCGAAAATAATTGAATTCAATCTTCTAAACCAAGATGAAAGGCTCCTCAAAAGAAAACTGGTTTGGCCTACTCAAAACAGGTCCAAAACATTACTAAGATCATGCTAAAATTAGTTGGTGAAAGATCACATACCTCAACAAATGGATGAACAAGGAAGAACTTGAACAAACTCAACCACCGGAAGTTTGAACACCAATCTACAAGGCCTATGCTTCCCAAGAATCGTCCCAAAAGATGATAGGGAGGATAAGAGGTGATGAAAGATCTCCAGAACACGAAAAATCGGCCAAAAGAAAGGTGAGAAATGAAATAGGGTCGAAGTCTATAAATAGAATTCTGGACATTACGTACGTTATGCAATAAACCTTACGTACGTAATAAGCTTAACGTACGTTATACCCTAACTATAGCGTACGTAGTCATCTGACCAGAACTCACTGGCCTGATTTCGCCATTTCCTTACGTACGTAATCGAAAAGGGTTTTACGTACGTAATATCCATGCCCTTAGCGTACGTTAAACATGAACCATAGCGTACGTAACACCTATGTCCAGATTCATTCGGAAATCACACGGATCTTCCCCGGCCCCTTCCTCGGCCCCCACACGCCGACCCTTATCCGATCCCAAGTTGACTTAGCTTACGTACGTTAACCACTTAAGATAACGTACGTAATACTGCAGTCTTAGCGCACGTTATGGCCGTCTGATAACGTACGTTAACACGTGCAGAAACATGCATGCAGAATCATAGATACCAAAACGTAAGGATACGAAATACGGAAACCAGTCTATGATTTATAACATCATGAAGTCGAAATAATACAAGGTCGAATACAAGGTAAATACACCATTTATCCGGCATTACATACTACCCCTCTAAAAAGAAGTTTCGCCCGAAACTTAAAACGAAAACAATTCCGGGTATCTCGACTTCATACTCTCCTCTGTCTCCCAAGTGGCTTCTTCGACTCCATGTCGAGACCACCGAATTTTCACCAGGAGATCGGTTTATTCCTCAACTGCTTGACTCGTCTCTCGAGTATCTTGATTGGTCGCTCTTCGAAGGTGCCGTCATTAGCTATCTCAATCTCGTCGAAATCAATAACATGATTGGGATCTGGCACATACTTCCGTAATTGGGATACGTGAAACACACTGTGAACGTGACTCAGCGATGGTGGTAAGGCCAACCTGTATGCTAAATCCCCAACTCTCTCGAGGATCTCAAATGGTCCGATATATCTCGGACTTAGTTTGCCCTTCCTCCCAAAACGGAAAATCCCTCGTGTAGGAGACACCTTCAATAGTACGTGGTCCCCAATGTCGAACTCTAGAGGGCGACGACGTATATCTGCATAAGACTTCTGTCGACTCTGGGCAGTCAACAGTCTTTCTCGAATCAAAGCTATCTTCTCTTGAGTCTGGACTATCAATTCCGATTCCGTTCCAATCAAGTCCGAAGAATCATCCCAGCATAGGGGTGATCGACATCTCCTTCCGTACAAGGCTTCGAACAGTGCCATCTTAATAGAAGCATGCCAACTATTGTTATATGTGAATTCAATCAACGGCAAGTGAACTTCCCAGTCAGTCGACCAATCCAAGGCACAAGCTCTAAGCATGTCTTCTACTGTCTGAATAGTCCTTTCGGACTGCCCGTCCGTCTGAGGATGATAAGCCGTGCTAAAGTTCAGCTCAGTCCCCAGAGCCCTATGAACTGCCTTCCAAAAATGCGACACGAAACGGCCATCTCGATCCGAAATAATGGTCTTCGGCGTCCCATGCAATCTGACTATCTCCGTAATAAATACTCGTGCCAATCTCTCGGGTCCCCATGTGTCTTTAATTCCTAGGAAATGAGCCGATTTGGTTAGTCGATCAACTATAACCCAAATCATGTTCATTCCCGTCTTGGTCCTAGGCATATTGGTGATGAAATCCATCGAGATATCCCCCCACTTCCACTCAGGAATCGGAAGCGGTTTTAACATTCCGGCAGGTCGCTGATGTTCAATCTTAACCTGCTGAAAAGTCAAAAATTTTGAAACATATTCTGCTACGTCCTTTTTCATATTCCCCCACCAGAAGTTTTGTTTTAGATCCTTATACATCTTACTGCTCCCCGGGTGAATAGAATAAGGCGCGCTATGAGCTTCCTTCAGAATTGTCCGTCTCAAATTATCAGCATCGGGAACGCAAAGTCGATTCTGAAATCTCAGAACTCAATCATCTTGTACTACGAATCCTGGGGCTTTTCCTTTCTTTACTTCGCCACGCAATCGAAGAATCAAAGAGTCATCCAACTGCTTAGATTTGACTTCTTCAACCAACGACGAAGTTAGTTCCATCACGCACAATTGTCCCTGGACTCCTTGCGACCACACTTCAATTCCTTCACGAATTAGCTCTCGTTGCAAGTTGGTTTGGGATGTAAGTGCTTCCAACACTCGAATAGAAACAGGTTTTCGGCTCAGTGCATCAGCTACCACGTTTGCTTTGCCTGGATGATAAAGGATCTCCAAATCGTAATCCTTGATCAATTCCAGCCACCTTCTCTGCCTCATATTTAATTCCTTCGATCAAAATATATTTGAGGCTCTTGTGATCGGTAAAGATCGACAACGAGTGTCGTACAAGTAATGTCGCCAAATTTTTAAAGCAAAGACCACACTGCTAGCTCCGGATCATTAGTCTGGTAATTATCTTCATACGGTTTCAGTGCCGAGAAGCATAGGCGATCACCTTACCCTTTGCATCAACACACATCCTGCACTCGGTTTGAAGCATCACTGTATACCATGAATCCATCGGTTCCATCCGGTAACGCTAGTATAGGCGCCCTGTCGTCTCCTCTTGAGATCATCAAAGCGGCTGGCATTTCTCATTCCACTCGAACTTATGAGTTTTCGTAATAGCCGAGTGAGCGGACGAGCAATTTTGGAAAATCCCTCCACGAAACGGCGATAATATCCAAAGAAGTCCTAAGAAACTCCGCACTTCTTTCACATTATTTGGAGATTCCCACTCCAAGATTGCCTCGACTTTTTTCGGATCTACTTGAACTCCGTCAGATGATATCACATGCCCAAGGAAAGTCACTTCCTTAAGCCAGAACTCACATTTAGAAAGTTTCGCATACAACTGTTCATTTCTCAAGGTGCTCAGAACAATACGCAAATGTTCAGCATGTTCCTCGGGGTCTTTCGAATAGATCAAGATGTCATCAATGAAAACGACCACGAACTTATCTAAGTATTCTAAGAATACCCAATTCATCAACTGCATAAATACCGCAGGAGCATTGGTAAGTCCGAATGGCATCACTACAAATTCATAATGCCCGTACCGAGATCTGAAAGCAGATTTCGGTATATCCGATTCCTTAATCCTCAGCTGATGATATCCGGATCGCAAGTCAATCTTAGAGAATACTCTAGCCCCCTGTAGTTGATCAAATAAGTCATCGATCCGAGGTATAGGATACTTGTTCTTGATCGTTACCTTATTTAGCTCCCTGTAATCAATACATAATCGGAGGGATCCATCTTTCTTCCGGACAAAGAGAACGGGTGCTCCCCAAGGAGAAACGCTAGGTTGAATGTAACCCTTCTGTAACAATTCCTCCAGTTGCTTCTTTAGTTCATACATCTCGGTTGGCGCCATACGGTATGGTGCTCTGGAAATAAGAGTGGCTCCTGGCTCTAATTCGATGTTAAACTCTACTTCTCTCTGTGGAGGTAACCCAGGTAGTTCGTCAGGGAATACCTCTGAGAATTCGTTCACAACTGGAATAGATGAGAGCTCTAATCCTTCTTCTTTCTTCATGGCATAGCACCATAATCCGTGACAACCCTGCTTCAGTAATTTCACTGCCTTCATAACTTTGATCAATTTTCCCGAGCTTCCTGGTCTCCATCCTTTGAATAAATGTTCAGATCCGTCATCGGCAATGATAGAGATGACTCGTTTTCGGTAATTCAAAATAGCTCCATAACGGTTGAGCCAATCGTCTCCAAGAATTAAATCGTCACCATGGATGTCGACTACAATAAGATTTGATGGCCAGTTTCTCCCTCCTATAGACACTGGAAAATCTCTAGTTTCTAGGGTTCCCACAATTCTCTCTCCGCTCGGCAAACCCACAACATACGGTTCACAATCAAATAAGCACGAGATTTTCAAACGATTAACACAGTTTAATGATATGAAAGAATGTGTAGCTCCTGAATCGAATAAGACACTAATCCGGTTGCAAAAGGATCCGAATCGCACTGATGCAACAAAGTGTTACGATCGTCGATTTCCTCATCTCGTATAGGCGCGGAGGAATGGACTCAAAGACTGGATGTCTCTCTCTTCCCAACATTCTCACAAAACCCACTCTGTTGTCTCGGTTCACACTCACCTCCTTCGGTGCTGGCGCTGTATTGCGGGTGCCATAAGATCTATTCGCAGCTCCACAGAAAGCCGCACGGTGCCCTTCTTGCCCACAATCGAAACAAGTCACAGAAGATGCGGGGCAATCACGTCGAACATGCCCTGCTCGACCACAATTATAGCATTTCTTTGATGCGTCCGAAACTACTGATGTTGTCCTAACTTCTTGCCACCTCGAGAAGGATGTGGAGGTTTCTAGATGAATAAAATGAAGACTGCCATGGGCCCACCATTCTTGTTTTCCGAGAAGTTACCGGACACTTTCGCTTCTTTGCTTCGCTGACTTCTCGATCGCGCCTCTTTCATATCATAGGCCGGCGCCTTGTCCTGAGCACGCGTAGGGTGGTGCATTCAAATCCGGACATATATTGTTGAATCTCCGCTTCATCCGCATGTAAAAATGAAAAATACTCTCTGCCTCTGTCCTGACCTAGTTTAGCAAATTAGTCTACTGGTTATTAAAAGTCTTAATCACGTCATCACGTATGCTTCAATTTTGTGGTGAGAAAAACTCCGGACTCGGGCCTCTCTAATCGGGCGAGGACAATCAAGCGCTCCATCATCAATTTGAATTCCGTCCCACCAACATTGTGCTCCTCCGGCCGAATGGCCTCCCACCGCCGAAAGCCTCCTCGCCGAAGATACCGGGCGATCGGAACCTTCCTATCGTTGGGACAGCTTAATCCCCGCAAAATCTTCTCTAATTCTTTCAAGTGATCCCAAGAAAGCGTCTCGCAGAACTGTCAAATTTCGGAGGATGCAATTTGATCACCTCAAGAAGCCATTTATCTCCCGATTATCCATGTTATGTTTGTCCCATCGCCGTCGCATGCGATCAACAACTTGAGCAAACCGGTTTATTTGAGCAACCACTGCTGAAGCACTCCCGGCATGTTAGTGGTGCATCATTATTTGCCGATCCTCGCCGTCCCCGGAATGGGAATCCGTTCGACTAGCGGTTATCTCTCGGGGTAGATACCGACTCTTCTTGCCTCGCATTTCCACGTCCGCGTCCACGACCGCGTCGCGCCCACGACCTCCTCTCAACATACTGTAAACATAAATACTCAATATCCAGGGCAAACTTTCTAAAGATACATCCGTCAATGATTACAAGACATGAATTAAATAAAACGGTAGTATTCGAGATTAGGAAACTCACAACCACGGTCCACATGACGATGCTGGCTCAGCAGTGATGTTACAAACGACCAAAAATCAAATAACGTAAATGCACCCAACTAACCCGATCGCCAAGATATCCATGAATCTTAGCTCCGATACCATATTATGTAACACACCGAAATTATCGGAATAATTACAGCGCCGTAAATCCTTTAGGTAAGGTTTTACAAGGCTGATTAAAAGAAATGTAAATATTAACCAATAATATCACCGAAATCCAAATAGCAAATTGATTCCAACAGTTATATTACAACCATATCGAAATGATCTTAAAAGACACGCGTACTCGAGTCTTGAAAAAAAGACCAAGAAGACAAATCACAAAGACGACAAACGACTAACATCACCGAGCAACTTCATCGTCATGATGGTACCGTGGTCGCTTTCCGCTCCTCGGCTACCCGAACATCAAAACAAATGTCCACCCCCGAGGGGTTAGCAAAACAATGCTAGTACAAGTATCGGAACACACAAATATGCAACAACTATGCATAAAATCATACAATATGGACTTCCGCTACGGAATCCACCAATACGAATCCACGAGATTCAATCAACACAACATGGGTATTCCAACGATCCAGCGCCTCGGATAGATCCCAAGATGATCCCGTCGGACCAACACGAGGTGGAAAACCCGTCCAATGATCCAGCGCCCTCAGCCTAGATCCCAAGATGATCCCGTCGGATCAACACGAGGTGGACATCCGATCCAGCGCCCTCAGCATAGATCGCTTGATCCCATCGGATCATCACAACTTACACATAAACACAACTATGCATATACATATGCAAGAAAATCGACATATTCATCAATGTGAACGTACGTTAACTCGATAGCAATTGTAATGATAATCTCATATCAACAATACGAATAAACCATATGCATGATCAAATTCATCAATTTCTCACAAACTTTCAAATACGATACTTGCCTCAACAATGGCGACAAGAATTTCTACTATCAATGTCTTCTATTCGTTCGGTGAATTCTCACTCGGTCGGCTCACAATAATGGAAACCTTCATCTCTCCATTACGTAGGTATGAACCAGAGTTACGTATAATCGTTGTTATCATCAAATGAATAATTATAAGGCTTGGTTCATCTTTCATGGTGATGGACTATTCTCGCCCTAACACAATTCCTTCGGTTGATTGTTGCTACATAACATGGAATTCATCCTAGGAGGATTCTAATCATGTTTTATAATAACAAGATATCCGAACTTCGATGAATTATCATAAAGACTAGTTTCAAATCTCCTTCTACGAATTAATCCTTAAGTTCAATCCATTAATCCTTCACCGAAAATGTTCGATCAAAACATTCTCCTAGACTAAGATAATCTTCGAAAACAAGATATGATTGGTTTATAAATCTCAAGATACACTAATCAATAGTCTAATCAATAGAGGTTGCTCAACGATTACTACAATCAAGAGGAATCGAAAATAATTGAATTCAATCTTCTAAACCAAGATGAAAGGCTCCTCAAAAGAAAACCTGGTTTGGCCTACTCAAAACAGTCCAAAACATTACTAAGATCATGCTAAAATTAGTTGGTGAAAGATCACATACCTCAACAAATGGATGAACAAGGAAGAACTTGAACAAACTCAACCACCTAAGTTTGAACACCAATCTACAAGGCCTATGCTTCCCAAGAATCGTCCCAAAAGATGATAGGGAGGATAAGAGGTGATGAAAGATCTCGAACACGAAAAATCGGCCAAAAGAAAGGTGAGAAATGAAATAGGGTCGAAGTCTATAAATAGAATTCTGGACATTACGTACGTTATGCAATAAACCTTACGTACGTAATAAGCTTAACGTACGTTATACCCTAACTATAGCGTACGTAGTCATCTGACCACAACTCACTGGCCTGATTTCGCCATTTCCTTACGTACGTAATCGAAAAGGGTTTTACGTACGTAATACCCATGCCCTTAGCGTACGTTAAACATGAACCATAGCGTACGTAACACCTATGTCCAGATTCATTCGGAAATCACACGGATCTTCCCCGGCCCCTTCCTCGGCCCCCACACGCCGACCCTTATCCGATCCCAAGTTGACTTAGCTTACGTACGTTAACCACTTAGGATAACGTACGTAATACTGCAGTCTTAGCGCACGTTATGGCCGTCTGATAACGTACGTTAACACGTGCAGAAACATGCATGCAGAATACTGTAGATACCAAAAACGTAAGGATACGAAATACGGGAAACCAGTCTATGATTTATAACATCATGAAGTCGAAATAATACAAGGTCGAATACAAGGTAAATACACCATTTATCCGGGCATTACATCAAGCGGCAGTGTGGGAGGCCAGATCTCGGTGGGAACCTGCGGTTGGATTTGGGGGGTCCAGCATGGAGCAATCACTTGGGGGACGACTCCTTGTGCGCGGTAGTTGAGGATATTTAAGAACCTGGGAGCCAGATACACATCTCGCGATTTAACTGGTAGCAGTACTGTGGGGCCGGGGCTGTTATCCCGAGGACTAGTCAGGTGTAAGCTTGGAACCTCGGTATCAAAAAAAAAAAAATCAAATACACACATATATATTATATATGCACACATCAACACACACACACAATTGCACCGAATATGCACATACATTTAAGTAAGGAGGACTGATAGGGCAACACCCTGAACTACACTCCCATACACACCCCGTACTTTATGGGTGTTGTACCACATACTTTACAGATAAATTATTCGTAATAATATTATAATAAAATTAATAATAAAGCACGTGGTACAATACCCATAAAGCATAAATGTATTTAGAGGTGTGGCTCAGGGTGTTGTCCTGTCATTTTTCTTAGGTAATAGATACATGCGCAATTAAACGATCAATACGACCCCCACACCCCACCCCACCCCACCCCAAACACATATACATATTACACACACAAAAGCACACACTGAAAGACAAAATCAACTAATCGAGACATTAATTCAACATATATAGTTAGAAAATTAGCAAAAACAACTTAATCATTTCAGTAATACATACAAATTGAAGTACTGGATGAAAGAAGTGTCGAAAAAAGGAGGAAAATGGGCTGTTTTGAGTGGTCCACTTGAGAGATAATTTTTAGTGGGCTCGACTACGAGTTAAAGTCGGGACTTAGTTGGAATACGTAGTACTCCGTAAGAAGTTTCCAAAACATCTAAAAATACTCAAAATAATTGAGATATGAATGAGATATAATGTTCCAAAGTGAGCTCTTTGGAAATGGGTTTAGAATTCTATCCCACGTTGGAAAATTGTAAGAAGAATTGAGTATATAAGGTGATGTGAACAAACTCTTGTATTATCCCCGGTGCATAGCTCAGTGGCAAAGGAGGGGGACATAAAGTTGTGATGGAGGCATGTAGCGTGGGTTCAATTCCTAGTGGGAGCATTCTGCTCTTTTCTGGGTTGGACCTTGCATGTGTTATCAGTTGGCTTGTACTCAGACCCTAGTTATTGAGGCACATCCCGAGATTTAACCGGTAGTAGGGAAGAGGGACCGGAACTACGACCCTCAGGAATCAACCTGGGTCATCAAAAAAAAACTCTTGTTCACAACAACAAATGAGACATGAGTGGATGTGTGATTGGGCGCCCCTCGCGCATACACACATGCAGGCGCGCGCCGCCACCGTCTGTCGGCTCGGAGGGCAATTTGGAAAAAATATTTCGGCGTCTCGAAGTTATCTTTTTACTGCAATTTTATTCGAAAAAATTCATTTTTCTAAACCGCCTCAATCATGAAATCCGAATTTTTCGGATCAGGACGAATTAATATATTAGGATAACTATCAAGTTAATTGGTAATTATCTGACTAATATATTAACTGATAGGATAAGTAACAAAGAGACCAAATCCTAGTCGATTTAGAGTTCCTCCAGCATATGTCTCTCTCTCTGCTTCATCTATAATTACCCAGTTAGAAGGGTCCGATTTTTACACAAAAAAAACATATGGTTTTTTCCCAACTTTTGCAGTCCAATTCTCTTCTTCATTTTTTCTTCTCAGTCGTGTCGGTGATAGTATACAGATTTTATTCTAGTTCGCTGAGGGTGCAGTGATCATCGATTCAGTGCATCCGGGTGTTCTTTTATCTTGGGAGGCAGACGCTATACACCGTGGTGAGGGTGAATCTTCTTTAAGAAGACAGATCTTCTGGACTCAAAATCGACTTCCATTCGTTCTCGGCATCAGCAAATATTTAATTTTGTTAACACTTTCTTTGTAGGGTTTAATAAAATAAATTATATTTTCAATTCTGCACTATTTATTCAAGTGTTCGATTTATTTTGCCAACAATCTTAAAGCAGATTTTGTTTATTTGATTAAACATATATTTTTTTCAAAAGTTTAATACATAATGGATGCTTCAATCCCTACACAAAACCCACTCCTGTCTACGGACGTTTATGGAGCTGCGCCTCAGAAAACTGGATCGGCTTCCGCGAACCACTCTACTTCGGTTCTGATAAATAATTTGGTTTCGGTTCCGGTCAACCATGCTGACAAACCAGAGAAATTCAACAGCGGGAATTTCAAGAGATGGCAGCAGAAGATGATGTTCTATATGACCACTCTAGGCTTGTCTCGATTCCTCAAGGAGGAGGCGCCGAAATATGATGAAGACAGTGACCAACAGATTATGATGTCCATTGATGCTTGGAAAACTTCTGATTATTTATGTCGAAACTATGTGATGAATGGTCTTGCTGATCCGCTATTCAATGTGTATAGCGCTGCTAAATCAGCCAAGGCATTATGGGACTCACTAGATCATAAGTACAAGATCGAGGATGCTGGTGCTAAAAAGTAGAATGTTGGGTGGTTCCTTGATTATAAGATGGTGGATTCCAAGACTGTGGTCAGTCAGGTGCAAGAGATACAAGTGATGGTTCATGAAATCCATGCTGAAGGAATGATCATTAGTGAATCCTTCCAAGTGGCTGATGTGATTAAAAAGCTGCCCTCGACTTGGAAAGACTTCAAAAATTATCTCAAGCATAAGCGCAAGGAGATGAGCATCGAAGATCTGATCGTTAGACTTCGCATTGAGGAAGACAACAGAAGATCAGAGAAGAAAGTAAATACTGCTGTGGCAAAGGTCAATGTTGTGGAAACTGGACAGACATCCAAGAAAGGCAACAATGGAAAGGGAACCAAGCTCGGACCTAAAGGATGAATTACGAAAAAGAAAGAGAAATTCCTTGGAAAGTGCTACAACTGTGAGAAGATGGGTCATAAGGCGGCTGACTGCAGGCTGCCAAAGAAACCAAAGAAAAAGGATGGTAATGCAGCATATTTGATTACCAAATAAGTGGGAAATCTTGACCTATGTGTTGTGATCTCCGAAGTGAACTTAGTTGGCTCAAATACCAACGAGTGGTGGGTTGACACTGGAGCAACTAAGCATATATGCGCCAACAAGACAATGTTCTCCTCCTTGGAAGAAACGGATGCCGGTGATAAGCTGTTCATGGGAAATTCAGCAATTTCAACTATCTTGGGTGAAGGCACGGTGATCTTGAAGATGACGTCTGGAAAGGAAATGACTCTTACACATGTGTTGTATGTGCCTGATATTCGCAAGAACCTTATTTCTGGTTCCTTTTTTATTAAGCATGGCATTAGATTAGTTTTTGAGTCTGATAAAGTTATTTTGTCAAAGAGTGATGTGTTTATAGGCAAGGGCTATGAGAGTGATGGGCTGTTTAAGTTCAATGTAATGAATGTTAAAAGTAATGAAATAAAAAATTCTTCTGCTTACTTGCTTGAATCTCCTAATTTATGGCATGCTAGATTAGGACGCGTTAATTTTAATGCAATGTGTAGACTAATTGCAAGTGTGGAACTTGTGTAGAGGCAAAATTAACTCGATCTTCATTCCGACAAGTGGAAAAAGACACCAAACCTTTAGAATTAACACATAGCGACCTATGTGATTTGAAGTTTTCTCAAACTAGAGGTGAAAATAAATATGTTATTACTTTCGTGGATGATAGTACTAAATATTGATGTGTATACTTTCTTAAAAGCAAAGACGAAGTTATAGAGAAATTCATTCTTTATAAAACGGAAGTTGAGAATCAATTGAATGCAAAGATAAAAGTTTTAAGGAGTGACCGTGGAGGTGAATACGTGGAACCATTCGGCGAATATTGTTCGCAATATGGGATTATTCGTGAGGTCATTGCTCCATATGCACCACAGTCAAATGGTGTGGCGGAATGTAAAAATCGCACTCTAAAATAGATGACGAATGTGATATTGCTAAATTCAGGTCTGCCGCAAAATATGTGGGGAGAAGCCATCTTGACGGCGAATTATATATTAAACAAGATATGTCGTAAGAACGGGGATAAAACTCCTTATAAAATATAGAAGGGAGTCAAGCCTTCCTACAATTACATGAAAGTGTGGGGTGTCTAGCAAAGGTACCGATACCTACACCTAAGAAAGTCAAAATAAGCCCAAAAACAGTTGACTGCATTTTCATTAGATATGTACACAACAGCAATGCCTATCGATTTCTTGTGCATGAATCTAAAGTGCCTGAGATTCACAAAAATACAATTATGGAATCAAGGAACGCGTCATTCTTTGAGAATATCTTTCCTTGTAATACTGCAAGTGAACGCCTTATCTCATCCGAACAGGCTTACGAGCCACTGGATAAAGATAACAAAGATCAAAGAGTATATAATGAGGATGAACCTAGAAGGAGCAAACGACAAAGGGCGGAGAAATCTTATGGACCAGATTTCTCCACCTACTTGCTCGAAATGGAACCTCAGTCTTATAAAGAAGCTGTAAGCTCAATGGCTGGACCTCTTTGGAAGGAGGCTATCAAAGATGAAATTGATTCTATATTACATAATCATACTTGGGGACTGGTGGAATTACCTCCAAAGTGTCAGCCACTAGGAAATAAGTGGATTTTCAAGAAGAAATTGAAGGATGGAGCAGTTGATAAGTATAAGGCTACGCTCGTAGTGAAGGGTTATAACCAACAAGAAGGTCTAGACTTATTCGATACTTACTCTCCTGTGACGAGAATAACTTCCATCAGGATGATACTTGCTATTGCTGCATTACGAGGTTTACAAGTTCATCAAATGAATGTTAAGACTGCCGTTCTTAATGGGGACATAGATGAGGAAATCTATATGGAAAAACCCCAGGGGTTCTTTGCCTCTGGACAAGAAAGAAAAGTCTGCAAGTTGGTAAAATTATTGTACAGATTGAAGTAGGCACCAAAATTTTGGGATTCGGTGCCTAAATCGAAGGCCCAGCGGAAGCGGTAAAACGAAAATTAATTCAATCTGAATCCTACGAGGATCGATCGAGCTACGTATATACGAATTTATAAACGAAAACACAAGAGATGTAAGAAACTCACCCTTGTAGTCCGTTGATTAAATGGATTCTTTCTCTTGAGCTATTCCCCAAGCTTTAGTTGTATATCCCTACGATCCAATGTGCTCCAAGCCCTTGGATAATCCAACGTCGAAAATACAACTCCTCTACTTGCCACGCACCGGAGAAACGAATGGGATGACGATCACCTTGCTATCCTCCAAGGATACGGCTAGATCTAGGATGATGAAGCCTTCGATTATAACACTCTAAGTGTATAATCTATATCTCACTTTAATTTTCTCCAAGAAAATATATGAATGTATAATGAAGAAGATGATGAATAGTATGAAGCCTTTGGTAACTATTTCCTCTCTCTTTTCTTCTTTCCAAAAACGTGGCTTCAGGTTTCCCTTAAAGAGATTTGGTCTTCATACATATATATTCTTATCATATCACCCCATATCTCCCACCTTTTGACAATATCACCAAAATGATATTTGTCCCCTTGATATGTCACAAAGATAGTACCCCATGAAGTGAAGACTAAGACAATGGAGGGAGTAGGTGACTTGGGGCGGCTATCTAGGAGGAGCCGGACAAGTTCGGTCTATTTCGGACTCCCGAGAGTCCAAACAGATAAACTCCGATTCTGTTCCGATGTATTTATATCGATTAATTAATCCAATTAATTAATAATATCAGATACATAATAATATAATTAATTTCTCCAAGAAATAATTATATTCATGAATTAAATTAATCACCCAGTAATATATTTAATTCATTTGGCCGTAAATCAATTTATCCAATAAATCGATTCAGACATCCAATGTCCCAAATTATATATCCAATATCTAATATTCATAATGAGATAATAAGCTTGATTCATTCCGTCGTCAATCCTATTGCGCGACTCGGTAAGTCCGTCTCAGTCAGCAATGGGAGGAACCAAAGAGTAGTAGCACCACCTAGCCAAATGTGGCCTACACTGCATCAAGAATCGAGAACGAATGATGGGATCATTCAAGAACCATTCTGTCGTGAATACCAGTATATGTATAAACCCTTCTTTCAAATGTCCCGATCAAGTTATAGGGTCACGGTCAGTCAAACCCTATCTATACTTGACGCTACGCATGCGTTAATGCAAATCGAGATCATCGAGCTCTCGTGTATCCAATACAACTAGCTCCAATGCTTTGGCCAAATACTTATGATCTCATCTGCCAGTAACCGCATAGGACATATAACCCGCTCACTAACGGGAGAAAGAATTCTATCTTGGTATTCAGTAGGACCTGCTACTTGCCCGTCAAGATACATATCGAGGTTGACCCCCACCTTCCGGTTTACAGGGTTGAACTACTCTAATGAAAATCTTGACGTCACAAGCACATCCCCACTAAATCCTCAATTCGAAGGTTCACGAATACCTATCACAACCTTTCGATTCCGTTATTGACTGTCCTGGAGTGAAATCCTATGACGAATCGAGGTTGAGTCGGTTCGAGTACACTAATCCAATTAGCATACCTACAACGTGTGCTTCCCCTAACCATTAGCGTTCGACAGGCACTCTCCATGTCAAAGAACACGTCATACAAGTCTTCACATAAACTTAACGCCCAGTCAAGTTTCATCGACTTGCGAACGATTAAGTATTTGAGCTATAAACCTTTCCAGTGCCTACCCCCTTATCCAATAAGGAGGGGAACGTTTTGCTCTCAAATACACGGACTAGTTTCTATATGTATATTTACGAGTTAGGAATGCCAGTAACTACCAGTAAATGAAGAAACATTCATTGCCTTATATAAATGATTTACATAATTACAAGTACAATGCCCTCACTCAACATCCTATGAGTGGCATTCGAGGGCATACTCCTAACAATCTTCCAGTTGCACTCAATACCACACACTATAGTATCTAATACCCATATTCTCCAGATGACGCCCCAAGCTAGTCTGAGAAAGTGGCTTGGTCAGTGGATCAGCGACGTTGTCGGCTGAGTCTACTCTGTGCAGCACAATGTATCCCTTGCGAACAAATTCTCTTACGAGATGATACTTCCTCTCAATATGTTTGGTGCTGTTATGAAACCTTGGCTCCTTGGCCTGCGCTACAGCTTCGTCATTGTCCTAGTACAGCGGAACAGGCATCTCAACACACGGTATCACTTGAAGTTCTCACAGAAACTTCTTAATCCAGAACCCTTCCTTGGAAGCCTCCGAGGCCGCTTGATACTCAGCCTGACAGGTGGAATCAGCAGTTGCGTTTTGCTTGGCGCTACGCCAAGATACTGCTCCTCCATTTAGAGTAAATATGTAGCTAGAAGTAGACATCGAGTCGTCCTTCTGTCCTTGGAAGTCCAAATCAGTGAATCCCACCACATCCAATTCTCCACCGCCATACATAAGAACCATGTCTCTAGTCCTTCTTAAGTACTTGAGAACGTTCTTTACGGCAGTTCAATGTTCCCTACCTGGGTTTGCCTGAAACCTACTCACCACACTTATAGCATACGCAATGTCAGGTCTCGTACACAACATAGCATACATGAGGCTACCCACGGCCGAAGCATATGGTATATTACTCATATCCTTCCGTTGTTCCTCACTTTGAGGACACATCTTCGAGGTGAGTTTTATTCCATGTCGCATCGGAAGGAACCCGCTTTTAGAATCATCCATCTTAAACCGCTTTAAGATCTTATCTATATAGAGGGCTTGGGAAGGACCTATTATTCTCTTCACTCTATCCCGGTAGAGCCGAATTCCAAGAATATAGGTTGCTTCTCCCAAGTATTTCATGGAGAAATTACTCGAAAGCCAAGCTTTCACAGAACTGAGCATTCCCACATCATTTCCTATTAGTAGAATGTCATCTACATATAGTACTAAGAATGTGATCTTACTCCCACTAGCCCTCTTGTATACACAAGGTTCCTCTTCGTTTTGCACGAAGTCAAACTCTTTGACCGCCTCGTCAAAATTAAGGTTCCAACTACGCGACGCTTGCTTCAGTCCATAAATGGAACGCTAAAGTTTGCACACTTTCTGAATATCGACTTCGGACACAAAGCCTTTAGGCTGCTCCATATAGATTTCCTCCTCGAGGAATCCATTAAGGAAAGCTATCTTTACATCCATTTTCCATATCTCATAATCGTGGTAGGCAGCTATAGCAAGCATCATGCGAATAGACTTGCTCATGGCTACGGGTGAGAAGGTATCATGGTAATCGATCCCTTCTTTCTAGGTATAACCCTTTGCCACAAGCCTGGCCTTATAGGCATCAACCTTGCCATCTCCACCAGTCTTTCTCTTGTATATCCACTTGTTCCCAATAGGCACTATGCCCTCGGGGCGGTCTACTAGAGTCCAAACCTGATTGATATGCATCGAGTCTATCTCAGCTTTCATAGCTTCACGCCATTTCGCGGAGTCTACATCCACCATCGCTTGGTCATAGGTCGTTGGGTCGGTCTCTTGGCTATCACTTAGAACCTCATGGATACCCAGTTCCTCCAAGTGTACAAGCCCATACCTCTCAGGTAAATAATACACCTTACTAGACCTACGAGGTGGTTGTACTTGTGTTTCAGAAGGTTCAGTTCTAGTTTCTTGCACAGGTGCCTCCCGAGGAGTTTCATTGTATTCTTCTAAAGAAATACTTCTACCTGCTCCGCCTTTCTGAATGAACTCATCTTCCAGGAAGTGTGCTTGTAAAGCAACAACGATCTTTCGATCTTCGGGCATGTATAATAGATATCCCATCATCCCAGATGGGAATCCAATGAAACGTCCCTTCGTGGACCTAGCTTCCAACTTCTACGCCTTAGTCTTTAGGCGGGCCATCCCCAAATCCTAATATGATTAAGACTTGGTTTCCTGACCTCCCACATCTCATGTAGAGTTTTAGGAATGGATTTGGAAGGACATCTGTTCAAGATGTAAGTGGAAGGAGTGCATACCCCCACAGGTAAATCGGTAAGTCAGTATAGCCCAGCATGGAACGGACCATGTTCAACAAGGTCTGGTTCCTTCTTTCTGACACACCATTTAACTGAGGAGTACCTGGAGGTGTTAGTTGTGAGACTATTCCATGTTCCTTAAGGAACTCGTCAAACTCCGTATTCATATACTTGCCACCTCGGTCCGACCGAAGTGCTTTGATATGATTACCAGTTTGTTTCTCGACAATGGCCTTGAATTCCTGGAATTTCTCAAAGGCCTCGGATTTATGTTTCATTAAGTATACATAACCATACCTAGTATGATCGTCTGTAAACATAATGAAATATTGATATCCGTCATGTGCTGCTTCTAAAGCACCACATACGTCGGTATGGATTAATCCCAGTTCATCAGCTGCTCTTTCAAAAGTCCCTGTGAAGGGGGACTTAGTCATTTTGCCTTTAAGGCAAGATTCACAAGTGGGAAAAGGATCCGATCCCAATGGACCCATAAGTCCATCTTTTTCCATTTTGTAAATCTTGGTCTGACCAACATGACCAAGTCTAAGATGACATTTCAAAACTTGATTGGTTTCATCCCTACCACGTTTTCTAGTCATAGTATTCACAACTACTTTGTTGTTGAGATTTAGATGATACAATCCATTTAACAATGTAGCAGTACCCATTAGTTTATTTCTGAAATAAATTTTGCAGGAACCATCACCAATGAAAAATGAAAAGCCTTTTCGGTCCATGACCGGAATGGATATAATATTTTTATGCCCCTTGGGCAAAACAAGTACATCTTCTAAAGTCAAAACAAAGCCGGATTCTAAACCCAAAAGAAGTGATCCTATGTCGGTCGCCTCGACACTATGCCCGCTTCCGAATGTGATCATAACTTCTCCATCTCCAAGCTTCCTACTTTGTTCCAGATCCTGATTCACAGTACAAATATGAGAACTAACACCAGAATCCAGTATCCAGGAAGTAGAAAATACAGTAGCAGAACAATTTGTTTCCAAAACTAAAAGTTCTGTACCTGAAGTGCCATGAAGAATAGGACACTCTCTAGCCCAGTGGCCCAGCTCACCGCACTTGAGACAAGCGTCTTTCTTCTTGCTCTATGGAACCGTTGGGGCCTTGCCCTTGACCTTGAAGTCCTTGACATGTGGTCCAGTCTGCTTCTTGGTCTTTTTCTTCTTGTTCTTAGACCTCCGAGGTCTAGAAGAAATCACAAGAGCAGACTCCTTCATCCGCGGAGTCTTCATCTGAGACTGAGCGGTTACAAGTTTGTTCATTAGCCCAGCTAAATTACATGCAATCTCATTGCAGTTGAAGTTCATAACAAACTGTGAGAAGGAATCAGGGAGAGACTGTAGGATAAGATCGTTTTGGAGAGAAGTATACATTTTAAAACCAAGAGTCTCCAATCTCTCGATCATGGATATCATTTTGAGGACGTGTTCCCCAACCTTCTCACCTTCCTTCATCCTTGCACCGAACAGTTGCTTGGATATCTCATATCTAGCAGTTTTGTTGTGCTCAGCATAAAGTTTGGTTAAGTGAGATAGAATCTGCCTAGTGTAATATCCGACTGTAATTCTTCATCCTTACTGTTGTATTGTTCAGATAATTTGAATATCTTTGTTATTCACTTTATGTTTGTTGGTTCAATATTAATTGGAGAGTTGCATTTTTGGGCCTATTCTGGTGGTGTAGCGTACGCTATATAGTGTGATTAACGTACGTTAAGCTTGTGCCTTAACGTACATAATTGGTTATCTGTTGCGTACGTTAAGAGAGAATCAGACATCAGTTGACTTCCGCATGTGAAATTGTTATCTGTTGCCATGCACGTGAAGGGGTGGTTGGGCTGTCGTGTCAGTCAGAGTCAACCATATTTAGCGTACGTAATACCTTTTCTTTAGCATACGTAAATGGCCTGTGAAGTCAATATAGTAGCACCTGTAAATCGATTACGTACGTAACAGAAAGTGGTTAGCATACGTAACACTGTTAACATACGCTAAGTTTGTTCGATAGCGTACGTTAAGGCTGTACAGTCTATTTAAAGAGACAGTCTGTTTTTCATTTCTTCACAACTTCAACCCGACTTTTCTTTCCATATATCGCCCTTCTGCCTCCCTATACCAAACTTTCACATTTCCATCTTATCTTGGAGCTTGCATCTTGGATTGAAGCTTGTTGGTTGAGAGCTTGGAGTGTGTTCTGGATAATCTTGGTGTTGTTCTTCATTTACAAGAGGTTGGTTGTCTAACTTGTGTTAATTTCGTATTGATATGAAAGATTTCTTATCTGAGATGATAATTTAGTCCAGTATAATCTGATAATCATGAAGATTATGATAACTTTATGAAGAACATAATGATATTCATAACATTTACTCCTTGAACTCATAAGTTAGTTAAGGTAGCTCGGTTGATGAACGATTCTTAGGAATTATGGTAAAAAATCTACTATTTTTTAATGATAAACCGAGCAGGTGTGTGGTGTTAAACATTTTGATGATTATAACCTTACACTTTTGAGAGTTAACGAATGCCTTATGATGTATAAACGGTTTCTTGATGAACACAATTATAATTCATATATATTCAAGGTGATCGGAGACTTTGATGACTTAAGAATGTGTTAGTCACCTTGTTTCATAAGCTAATAATATCCTTCTAGAGTTCCAACGATATTAGAGGCTATAACCATAATTGGATGAGTGGTCGAATTCTTTCACGTTTAATCTTTGTGAAAAGATATAGTAATCGGTGAAGAACCATAAGAACTTTGTTTAAAACTGATTGATGATGGTAAATTGCAGAGGTTTAATGTATACATCATTCATAAGTGGTAACAGGAGTATTAAAGTACATTTTGTATAGTAATCCGATTGTGGAAGACGAACTATATGTATTGGAACCCTTCTAATAATCGATAGAATATTCGTTAGGATGGAATGAATTATTCGAGTAGGTTGCGGGCATCGTTTCCTACGAATTGATGTTAATATTATGTAAATATGTTATTGAATGAATTACGTTTCATTCAAGGTTGCTTTTTCAATTGAGTGTTTAACCGAGGATACCGTCCGTTTGATCATTTGGAGAAGGACTATCTTTCGCCTATGGAGTTGAGGCAAGTTATCTTGCTTGGTTATAATGGTGATTAGATTCTTGTGATGTTTATACGTTTCATGTATATGAAATGTTTATGAATTTGTGACTTGTAATTTGATATTGTCCTTGACGTTTTTCCGTTTTTCATCACGGGATTTCATTCCCAAGTATGTCACATTGAATCGTTGATCTCGTTGGTCCTCGTTGTCACTTCGGTGAGTTTTTCTTGATCCTTAATCAAATATATGACTTGTTGAATTCGTTGTCATGTTGTATCATGACATATCTGGAATCATATCTGCGTGCCGATTGGTTATTGTGTAGGATTTTTAGCCGGGCACTTATATAGTCATACATGGATATTTTCCGTATTGGACTGTGCACACGAGACGTAGTTCGTGAGGCTAATTAGGTACATTGTCACACGTATATTCTGGATTCCGTATACGGGGTGGACATGTACACTGACACATTTCCGGATCGGGCGTACTGTGATGTCCATCTTGAGCCATATTGTTCAATCGTTCATAGTCCATGTATGATTGGATATGTTCGATGATTTTGGGACTGATTGTTCATACGTCCGAGGGGTATGTTCAATAGTCGGGATGTTTTCCTTGAGATCTAATATATGTGAATTGTATAATATCGGGAGAATCATTTATCATGTATATCTGACCCTGTGTTTTGGGCGAAATACTTATGTTGTATTTTAGGTCGAGGCAAAGGCAAGGCACGGAAAGAGTACGGTGACGGTGAAGGGTTCGAAGGATACTAGTTCGGGGGCCCCATGTCTTTTATGTCCGATTATTGTTTAAATCGTATAATGTTACATTAATTCCGCTTTATTTAAATTATTGTCTAATTGTATTGATATTTGAAGTATATTCCATCTCCATATGGTCTATACTTGTATTTTGGATCCTGTGTATCATAAGGCCGTTGGCCATACCATTAATAAACTCCTAATCGGAGTAATGACTATTTATTGTGGTTCGGTATCACAAAGTAATACTTTTTTAATCTGTATTTTGGTATCGCCTGGTGGGTCCCAATGTGGGGTCCACAGCACTGTAATAGCCGCCTTTGGGGGTGTTACACCTAGCAGAATTCATTTTCTCATGAGCTCTCTGAAGCTCATTTGACATAGAAGCCATCATGTAAGCACGGACTTTTATGTCATCCTTAACCCACTTTTCGTGGTTTTCGATCTCTTCTTGATTGGCTCTGGTCCGCACAGGAGGCGCCGGAATGTCCGTCTCCAAGACGTATCCCAGTGCCTCTATACTGAGGACAATCATCATATTGCGGAGCCAGTCCACAAAGTTATGTCCAATCAGGGTGTCTTCTCGAGTAGAATTGCGAGTGGATTCATTGTCATATTGAGAGTTATGTCTGCATTAAGTACGACAGATTAATTAGTAACTTGTTTAATTATGATCTGAGTATAGAATTAAGGTCTTTTCTATTCTTGTTACCCAGCTCCCACTATTTTTATCGGAATAACACACTCCCATGTGAAATCCGGAAGTATCGTCGCTCTAATTCATAGTGGTGATCGAGCTCTTTATAAATCTTAATAGAGGGTAACCGAACAGGTTTCTAGTCTATTAATATTCATAAATTGGTGTCCAACACCAACCCATATAATGGATGATTCGATCTTCTTTTTCCTCTTGTTCACTCCCCTCAACCTATACGGTTTCTGTGGTTCGTGAACAAGTTAAGTTTATACCATCGACGCAAATCAGTTTCACAATTGAATCTTATCCGGCAACCTATCAGGTTTCTAGGGATAAAATTTGCTCCAACCGAAGGCATATAATGCGCTCCCGGTAATTTATCCGTCCTCCCCGAACGACTATCCCGATAACTCGGAAGCATAGCACATCCGGTTTGGATTTCAATTTCCCGAAAGCTCGATGGAGGGAAGGAAAACCTTGAAACCTTATAAACTTAATAATTTGTTGTGGGAGAATTTTTCGCGATTAATGTTGCAATTTGCACATTAATTCATTTAAGCGCGTTTGTGGCATTCATACAATATGAAACAACCATTCACAACCTAGTTGCTACCAACATGTGGTTCATGGACCGTTTCTAGAAAACAAAAACTCCGTAATCTAATTACAAGTCTTCGTCTTGAATCTTCGTCTTCTCGAAACGGATCTTCCTCCGGTCTTCGTCATTATATATAAATTTTACATTGAAAATTGCACCCTAGATTCAAATATTTCTAATAAAATAAATAGACTCAAAACGGCCTTTACAACCCAATCGAATAAAACGAACGATTCAAAACTAAGTCCACGAACCACATCCCCATTCAAAAGCATTCGTCCAATAAATACTATATATATGGAAAGCGTAGAGATACATTGATCCAATCAACAATGCGAACCGATCCAATCGATTCACACAATCGGCAATATGAAAACATTCAAAATAATTCGGTCGATCACAAGTATTCCAATAAATCAATTTTTCCTTATAAAATGAAATACCATATATCATTTTAATCATATTAAATCCAATTTAAAATGTGGGAAATCAATTTTTAGGAACACACGAAGAAAACAAGCCCGAAACAGGTCCGAAAGGGGCTGGACCGCGCCCGAAAACACATCGGGCAGCAAGTAGGGCTGCCCAGCAGCCCTGGGCCGCGACCCCCAGTCCAGAAACATTGCAAGGGCTGCAACAGCCCTGGGCCGCGGCCCCCTTCTTCCGGTCTACTCCCGGGCCGTCCAACGGCAATTTGGGGCTAGTTTTTCGACCGGATATTCAATATCTATATTTTCTAACATTCATATCTTCAATATAAATCACATTTCCCAGAAATTAAAGATTTATATTTAGACATAAACTTACGAAAAATACAACTATAACGAACGAAAAACATATACCATGATTATGACTATAAATGATTCCAAATCATTCACCATCTAATCAAGCATTCCAAATGCCAATATCATATATACGATCGCAAGACCTACGCTCCGATACCACTGTAGGGATTCAGTGCCTAAATCGAAGGCCCAGCAGAAGCGGTAAAACGAAAATTTATTCGATCTGAATCCTATGAGGATCGATCGAGCTACGTATATATGAATATATAAATGAAAACACAAGAGATGTAAGAAACTCACCCTTGTAGTCCGTTGATTATATGGATTCCTTCTCTTGAGCTATTCCCCAAGCTTTAGTTGTATATCCCTACGATCCAATGTGCTCCAAGCCCTTGGATGATCCAACGTCGAAAATACAACGCCTCTACTTGCCACGCGCCGGAGAAATGAACGGGATGACGATCACCTTGCTATCCTCCAAGGATACGGCTAGAGCTAGGATGATGAAGCCTTCGATTATAACACTCTAAGTGTATAATCTATATCTCACTTTAATTTTCTCCAAAAAAATATATGAATGTATAATGAAGAAGATGATGAATAGTATGAAGCCTTTGGAAACTATTTCCTCTCTCTTTTCTTCTTGCCAAAAACTTGGCTTCAAGTGTCCCTCAAAGGGATTTGGTCTTCATACATATATTATTATCATATCACCCGATATCTCCCACATTTTGACAATATCACCAAAATGATATTTGTCCCCTTGATATGTCACAAAGCTAGTACCCCACCAAGTGAAGACTAAGACAATGGAGGGAGTAGGTGACTTGGGGCAGCTATCTAGAAGTAGACGGACAAGTTCGGTCCATTTCGGACTCCCGAGAGTCCAAACAGATAAACTCCGATTCCGTTCCGATTTATTTATATCGATTAATTAATCCAATTAATTAATCATATCAAATACATAATAACATACTTAATTTCTCCAAGAAATAATTATATTCATGAATTAAATTAATCACCGAGTAATATATTTAATTCATTTACCCGTAAATCAATTTATCCAATAAATCGATTCAGACATCCAATGTTCCAAATTAGATATCCAATATCTAATATTCATAATGAGATAATAAGCTTGATTCATTCCGTCGTCAATCCTATTGAGCGACTCGGTAGGTCCGTCTCAGTTAGCAATGGGAGGAACCAAAGAGTAGTAGCACCACCTAGCCAGCCTGGCGGCCTACACTGTACCCCAATTGGGAACGAATGATGGGATCATTCAAGAACCATTATGTCGTGAATACCAGTATATGTATAAACCCTTCTTTCAAATGTCCCGATCAAGTTATAGGGTCACGGTCAGTCAAACCCCATCTATACTTGACGCTATGCATGCGTTAATGCAAATCGAGATCATCGAGCTCTCGTGTATCCAATACAACTAGCTCCAATGCTTTGGACAAAGACTTATGATCTCATCTGCCAGTAACCGCATAGGACATATAACCCGCTCACTAACGGGAGAAAGAATTCTATCTTTGTATTCAGTAGGACCTGCTACTTTCCCGTCAAGATGCACATCGAGGTTGATCCCCACCTTCCGGTTTACAGGGTTGAACTACTCGAATGAAAATCTTGACGTCACAAGCACATCCCCACTAAATCCTCAAGTCGAAAGTTCACGAATACCTATCACAACCTTTCGATTCCATCATTGACTGTCCCCAAGTGAAATCCGTGTGACGAATCGAGGGTGAGTCGGTTCGAGTACACTAATCCAATTAGCATACCTACAACGTGTGCTCTCACTAACCATTAGCGTTCGACAGGCACTCTTCATGTCAAAGAACACGTCATACAAGTCTTCACATAAACTTAACGCCCAGTCAAGTTTCATCGACTTGCGAACGATTAAGTATTTGAGCTATAAACCTTTCCAGTGTCTACCCCTTTATCCAATAAAGAGTGGAACATGTTGCTCTCAAATACACGAACTAGTTTCTATATGTATATTTACGAGTTAGGAATGCCAGTAAAAAGAAACATTCATTGCCTTATATAAATGATTTACATAATTACAAGTACAATGCCCTCACTCAACATCCTCTAAGTGGCATTCAAGGGCATACTCCTAACACAAAACAGTGTCATGAAAAATTTGATCATGTGATGTTAAGTGGTGGCTTCAAAATTAATGAATATGATAGTGTGTATATGTGAAAGACACAGAAAATGGCTATGTCATTTTGTGTCTATATGTAGATGACTTGCTTATTACTGGTAGTTATGAAAAAATAATAAAATCTACCAAAGACATGTTGATGTCGAGATTTGACATGAAAGATATGGAACTCGTAGATGTAATTTTAGGGATTAAGATCACACGAATATTGAAAGGTCTCATACTGAGTCAAGCCCACTATGTGGATAAAATCCTTGAAAGATTTAACAAAGATGACTCTGGTACAGCCAAAACCCATTGGATATGACGTTAACACTATCCAAGAATAAGGGTGAAAGAGTATCTCAACTTGAGTAGTCACGTATAATAGGAAGTCTGATGTACTTGATGAGTTGTACAAGACCAGATATAGCCTAATCAGTTAGTAGACTAAGTAGATAAACGAGCAACCCCGAAAAAGATCACTGGAAGGAGATCACAAGGGTACTAAGATATTTAAGGGGTACTCGTGAGTATGGGATGTACTATACCAAATATCCAGCATATTTCTCTCTCTCGTCTTTACCTATAAATACCCAGTTGAAGGGGTCCGATTTTTACACACAAAAAAAACATATGGTTTTTTTCCCAACTTTTGCAGTCTAATTATCTTCTTCATTTTTTCTTCTCGAATGTGTCGGTGATAGTATACATATTTTATTCTAGTTCGCTGAGGGTGCAGTGATCATCGATTCAGTGCATCGGGGTGTTTTTTTATCCTGGGAGGCAGACGTTATACACCATGGTGAGGGCGAATCTGCTTTAAGGAGACATATCTTATGGACTCAACATCAACTTCCATTCGTTCTCGTCATCAACAAATATTTGATTTTGCTAACACTTTCTTTGCAGGGTTTAATAAAATAAACTGTATTTTCAATTATGCACTGTTTATTCAAGCGTTTTATTTATTTTGCCAACAAGAAGATCCAAATTACACACCTCGAAAACTGCGATCACTCGCCAAAATTGCGTTGACTCTCATGTTGAAGAATCGACATAACCTCTAAAAGATTCTAAAGTTTGGCCCCAATTAGCCCTCAATTTCTCTACAGTGGCATCAGAGCCACGTTATTATGGTCCTAGTGCGTCCAAGTTGTGGCTATATTACTTTGTGTCTATTAATCACCGTTTTGGTTGCGTCTAGTTACTCGCAAAAATAACTAAGGAGGTCTTGTTAGAGCGAAGAAACATTGTTGTGCTATTATAAGTATAATACCCGGTTGTAATTCATTCATTATCATTCAGTAATTATCAATCAGTAATTGTCACTCAGTAATTTTCACTCATTAATAATCACTCATCATTCATGATTCATTCATTTGCATTCATTGTCAGCATGTTGTAACCGTGTATCAGTTACCGATCGTCATTTCATCTCCGTTTGAGTGTCGAAACGGGAGTATTATCATTATCATCGTGATTGATAGTCTTGTGCTTGAAGTATCATCTTTGGCATGTGTTGGACTTGTTCACTTTCACATACGTATGGTATGTCGGATCATTCATCAATCATAGCGAGAAATCGGAGTTGTCGGATTTTCATCTTGTCCAGCAACGAGTTACGGCCGTAACTAGTCATACATTACGGCCGTAACATGCATTCGTTGGTTCAAGATGATTTTGGACAAAGGTGAGTTACGGCCGTAAGGATTGTCGGATACGGCCGTAACAGGCGTTCATTGATTTCAGGCCAGTTTGGACGAATGGGACTTACGGCCGTAAGGGTTTCGGCATACGGCCGTAAGATGAGGCGAGATACGGCCGTAAGGTGGGCAGGCTACAGCCTTAAGGGGTGTTCGTAATTTTCAGGATTTTCCGGACGAGAAGAACTTACGGCCGTAAGGGTTTCGGCATACGGCCGTAAGATGAGGCAGGTACGGCCGTAAGGCTTGGCCGGATACGGTCGTACGTTGCAGGCAGGGTGCCTGGTCAGTTTCGACGAAGGGGTCATACGCCCGTAAGTTTGGCCGGGTATGGCCGTATCGGTCGATTTACGCCCGTAAGGTGTGCGGGTACGGCCGTATGGATGTCGGCAGGTATTTTGGACGAGGGCGAGTTACGCCCGTAAGACAGGTGCGGGTACGGCCATATGGCTGTCGGCAGTTTCTGGACGAAGCCGAGTTACGGCCATACGAGATGGCTGGTTACGGCCGTAAGGCCGTTGACCTGGGATGTTACGGCCGTAAGTAGGCCGAGTTACGGCCGTAACTTCCGGCAGTTTATAAGGGCTTGGACGGGACTTTTTACTCATTTTCTCATTCTTCAACTTATATCCGAGAGAGAGCTTGAGGGATAGATTGTTCCATCATCTATCACTTGGGTGTTCAGTTTTATTCATCTCCATTCGATTGTGAAGCTCGGATAGTCGATCTAACGCGTGTTCATCGGATCAAAGTGCTTGGATCTTCAAAGGTAATATTCTTCAAACATCTTGGATTTCGATTTTGTGTTGAGATATGATGTTTTGGACGTTATAATCATGTTGTATGAAGAGATGTACGCATGATTATGGATGTGTATGATTATTCATTGGATTATTGAAGGGTTATTCAAGGAAACTTTGAAGATTGAGTTGGATTTGGGGGTTTTCGATTAGTTGTTGTTGTAATCACGAATTTGGACATTCATATTGGATTATTGATAGTATTTAAGATGTTTTGTTGGTTTGGAATACTTCTTGGGGATTCGATATTGGTATAGTTAAGGTTTGGTTGTAAATAATCGAAGATTGGCCACAACGTGTTTGATATAATGCCCTAATGAACTTGGTTTAGTCGTATCGACGTTTTGAGTTCGTTATGTTCGTGTTTGATTAGTATGTTGAACGGATTGTTGGTAATTGTGTTATTCAAGGTTGTTCGAGCGACCGACATCTCAATTAGGACGTTTGTTCGTGGAAGGACATTGTTCACCGGTGTTGTGTAAGTTAATTCTTACTCGGTTAAAAGGATATTCATTCCTTTTGTTGTTGATTCATTCATAATCATAACTCATTCATAATGTATTAACCGTATTGAGACTTGTAATTGTCGAATAATCACTTCATTCACGAGGAACGACGGTTCCAGTCATTTCATTGAGCTATCATTCTTCACTATTATTTTCATCTCGGTGAGTCATTCTTGACTTTGTCGGATTATTATTCATTGATATTCATTTTGGTCATTCTCGTTCATATGACCATCTGGGTTCATATTGCGTGACCGGGTGTGGATGTGTGGAATTTTTAGTCGAGCACACGATAGTCATGTGTTGGGTTCACCGATACATTGGACTGTGCACGGTATTGCTTACCTCCGTGAGACTAATTAGGTACAAGGACGGGTGTGTCCGGTCATTCGTCTTGTACACTTGCACAGAACATTACGGGTGTACTATGATGCTACTCTTCAGCTTAAATTCATAACTAAGGATATTTCATAACTAAAGATATATCATGATTGTGTATATTCAACCCTGGAGGATTGTTGTTCTGTGTAACTGACCCCGTTGGAGAATATTGTTTTCAGGTCATGGCAAGGCAAAAGCACGGGAAGAGCACGTTGGCGGCGAGGAGTCCCAGTGATACTAGTAGGGGGGGCAGTCTCTTCAGTCATTCTTGTTTTTCTTCATTTGTATTTCCGCTGCAAAATTCCGTTTGAGATGTTTATTTATTCAGGCTGGTGTATTTTATCTTCATATAAAATATACTAGTATTCTGTATTGTCCTGGTGTATTGTACTTAAGCTCCTCATCGGAGTATTTGGTAATATAATGTGGTTCGGTACTACAATTATATTATTTAATTCATCAGTTTTCATTCGCCTGGTGGGTCCCAGTCGGGGGTCCACGGCACTGTAATATCTGCCTAGTTTGGGGTGTTACAGAGTTGGTATCGGAGCGTGGTTTTGAATACTACCTTCCGAGTCATGTCTCATTTGAAATCATCGTCATCGGACTAGTATCATTGGACTTTCGCGTCACGTGTGACCTGTGCGAATGCCAAGCCTCTCGGACCAAGAACTGTAAGACTTCTAACGCCATGATATAATTTCTGGCAATAATCATTCATTCATAATTCATCAGTTAACAATCCTCAAACATCATTTTCATTTTGATCAGGTTGATCATGTTAACTCATTAATCACTCAGTTCATTTCATTACTCAGTTGTTGATCTTGAAGATCATATCATTAATCTTGTTAACTTGTTCAAGATAATCATTTCAAGAATATCATCAGATAATCATGTCACCTCAGTCAATCATTCATGTAATCACTGTATTAGAGCGCGTATGCTCATTTTCATCATTTCATGACGTAATCATAACGTGATATTCATGCGAGAGATATAATTATCATGTGACCTTCCTACTTCAGTATGGAGAGAGCATGCAGAGGACGCGGGGGACGAGGACGCGGTGCGGGCCAAAACCCGAGAGCTCATGTGAATACACGTGCGAATGCTAGGAATAATGCTAATTCATCGAGCAGCGACGCTGCCACTCATTCACCTGGACGTAATCATTCACTATCAGGGAGTCGTACCCGGGACACAGCTCAGTCAGAAGGTGTTCGGGTTGATCCACTCGCCTTTATGCAGGGCATGATGGCCCAAATGACTCAGATGGCACAACTGATGGAGACGATGCATAACTCAGCTACTCAAAATCAACAGGCTCCTCCGCCGCCACCTCAGAGGCAAAAGAGGAGTGTGGGCAGTATCATCAGCGACATCTCTCACCAAAGACCACCTACTTTTGAGGGTTCATCTGAACCGGCGGATATAGTTCATTGGCTCGATCATTTTGAGAAGTTATTTGCTATGGTAGAGTGTCCCGAAGGACACAAAGTTTCAGTTGCGGCTTACTATCTGGGTAAGAGCGCTCATTCTTGGTGGTTGTCGTTGAAATCCACCGACGGATCATGTATTTGGGATCAATTCAAGACTCTCATGATGGAGAGGTATTATCCGGCCCCACTCAGAGAGGCCAAACTGTCAGAATTACTCACTCCCGACCTCTCAGCGGACGATGATGTTCTCGCCATCGCCGAGAAATTACAGGAGCTACTTCCTTTCGCCTCGTCCATTATTCACTCTGAGGCGGACAAGATCAAATATTTTAGTAAGAGGTTGAAGCCTCGTATGCGGATGCAGTTACTTAATCATAATTGCACCACTCTAGCCGAATTCATTGAGAAGGCTCTTACTTATGAGCTTACTGCTAAGGAGATTGCTAAGCAGCAACCTTCATCTGCTAGCAAGATGTCTAAGAATCGTAATCAGTCTGAAGGCAGTCAGACAACCTTCAAGAAGCCTCGTGTGGGCTCTAATTTCTCTGAGCGACCTCATGTGGCGCCCAGACCGGCGGAATCGCAGTCCCAAGTGGCCAGTTCGGCCATCACCTATTTCAACTGTGGGGAACAGGGTCATTTCAGCACCAAGTGTCCGAGGCAGACTATCACATGCCATAACTGTGGGATTGCTGGGCATAAGGCCCGTTTTTGCCGAAGGGACTCCAAACCTACTCCGGCGTCATCTCAGGCCCCGAAGCAGTCAGCTGTTCATAATCAGACCACTCAGTCTGCGTCATTCAAGACGACATGAGCGAACAAAGGCAGAACTAAGAGCTATCAGACGGGAGCGTCCGGTTCGGGGGCCGGCAAGCCCTGAATTTATGAGATGAAGAAGACTGAAGATCCGGAGGCCCGGATGATCTCAGGTACACTCGATATTCTATTTCCACCTGTGTGTACCCTTTTTGATACTGGTGCATCGCATTCATTCATTTCCAAGTCATGTTTGAGTAGTCTACGTCTGGGTAGTGCTACTAGTTGTGAGCCCTATGTCATTGGTCTACCTGACGGTAGAAGAATTATCGGAGATCGTGAGATTCAGAATTGTCCGATTCAGTTTCATGGTCGTGTATGGCTAGCAGGCCTAATCGTGGTAGATTTACCGAGAGACGACGTCATCTTGGGTATTGATTGGATGGATCGTCACGGTGCCATCATTAGTGTCCGTAAGCGTATGATCACTATCATTTCTGACGATGGGGTCAAATGTTTTTTTCAGGGAGGTAATCCCGGTTGTTTGGGTAAGGTCATTAACTTGATGAAAGCAGTGAAATTACTCAGTCAGGGGTGTGTTGGTTATTGGTGCTATATGACCAAAACCGAGAAATCACCAATAATGTTGACGGATATTCCGATAGTGAGAGAATATGCCGATGTATTTCAAGACGAGTTACATGGTTTCCCTCCACAGAGAGATGTGGAATTCACGATTGAGTTGGAGCCCGGTACGTCCCCGATATTGAAGGCACCGTACCGGATGGCCCCGACCAAAATGTAGGAATTAAAGAATCAACTTGAGGAGTTGTTCGAGAAAGGTTATATCCGACCGAGTGCGTCCCCCTGGGGAGCACCAGTGTTGTTTGTCAATAAGAAAGATGGTGCATTTCGCTTGTGTATTGATTATCGGGAGTTGAACAGCGTAACGATCAAGAATAAGTATCCTCTACCCCGTATTGATGATCTCTTAGATCAACTTCAGGGAGCTTCAGTATTTTCCAAGATCGACTTGAGATCTGGATATCATCAGTTACGAATTCGAGAGTCGGATATCGCAAGGACAGTGTTTCGTACACGCTATGGTCATTATGAGTTCGTGGTAATGCCGTTTGGGTTAACTAATGCACCTGCGGTATTCATGGAGTTAATGAATCGGGTTTTCATCGACTTTTTGGATCAGTTTGTGGTTGTCTTCATTGATGACATTTTGATTTATTCCCGTGACCGAGAGGAACACGAGGTTCACCTTCATCAGGTTCTCGACGTGTTGAGACGAGAGCAACTTTATGGAAAGTTTTCCAAATGTGAGTTGTGGATGTCCGAAGTGACGTTTCTCGGGCATGTAATTTCATCAGACGGAGTGCGTATTGATCCTCAGAAGACGGAGGCTATCCAAGATTGGTTACCTCCGAAGAATGTTAAGGAAATCCGAAGCTTTCTCGGATTAGCCGGTTATTAACGGCGGTTTGTGGAAGGATTTTCTAAAATCGCTCAACCAATGACGAACCTTTTGCGAAAGGATAAGAAATACGCGTGGTCCGACGCGTGTCAGCGGAGTTTTGAGGAACTCAAGAGCCGGTTAATTTCAGCACCTGTACTTTCCTTGCCACAAGGGACGGAAGGATTCGTGGTTTATAGTGACGTGTCCGGATACGGTCTCGGATGTGTATTAATGCAGAATGGGAAGGTTATTGCCTATGCTTCACGACAACTGAGACCTTACGAGGTTAATTATCCAACCCACGACCTGGAGCTAGCAGTCGTGGTTTTCGCAGTGAAGATTTGGCGTCATTACCTTTATGGCATCACCTGTCAGATATTCACCGATCATAAGAGTTTGAAGTATATATTTACTCAGAAGGAGTTAAATATGCGACAGATGCAGTGGTTGGAACTAATCAAAGATTATGATATCGAGATCCTGTACCACCCGGGTAAGGCAAACGTGGTTGTCGATGCCTTGAGTCGTAAGTCCGTTCAGGAGCAAATGCTTGCTCGTTTGACAGTTCAGAAGGAGCTTCAGTAGGAATTTCTTAGACCCGAGATTTAGGTATGGCTTCAGCGAGTGCAAGGGTAACTTTGCATGTTAGAGATTTCATCGCCACTTGAGGAGGCAATCAGAGCGAATCAGGGTTCAGACCCATCATTGTTGCGCATCTGTGAGGATGTGGCTCAGGGGAAAGCCCCTGGATTTGTGGTCCATGAGGATGGACTATTGCGATTCAAGAATCGATTATGCGTACCGGCGAATGACGAGTTGAAAAACTCGATTTTGAGAGAAGCTCATGCTACCCCTTACTCCATTCATCCGGGGTCTAGCAAAATGTACAGAGACTTGAAACAAAATTATTGGTGGAGTAATATGAAGCGAGAAGTCGTGGAATTTGTTTCGAGATGTTTGACCTGTCAGCAAGTCAAGATAGAACATCAGCGACCGGCAAGTATGCTGAAACCGATCCCTATTCCAGAGTGGAAGTGGGAAGATATTTCCATGGACTTTATCACGAGTTTGCCGACGAGTCGTCGTGGCATGAATACAATCTGGGTGATTGTGGACTGCTTAACTAAATCGGCTCATTTCCTTGAAATTAAGGATATGTGGGGTCCCGAGAGACTTGCCCAGTTGTTCATCAAAGAGATAGTGAGACTGCACGGTACTCCTAAAAGTATCGTTTCCGATCGTGACAGACGGTTCGTGTCTCATTTTTGGAAATCAGTTCATCGTGCTATGGGAACTCAGCTTAATCTCAGTACCGCTTTTCATCCTCAGTCCGACGGACAATCAGAGAGGACTATTCAGACATTGGAGGACATGTTGAGGGCATGCGTCCTCGATTGGAAAGACAATTGGGAAGCCCAATTACTGTTGATTGAGTTCACGTACAATAATAGTTGGCATGCTTCGATTAAGATTGCACCTTACGAGGCCTTGTACGGTCGTCGTTGTCGATCTCCTTTGTGTTGGGACGACTTATCAGAATCAATGGGCACCGAGCCCGATATACTTATAGCCGCCCGTGAGAAGGTAGCTTTGATCAGGAGTCGTTTGTTGACAGCTCAGAGTCGACAGAAATCTTATGCAGATAATCATCGTCGACCACTAGAGTTCGAGATAGGTGACCACGTGTTGGTCAAGGTATCCCCGAGTCGAGGTAATTTCCATTTCGGTAAATGGGGGAAGTTGAGTCCGAGATTCATTGGACCGTTTGAGATTTTGGATCGAGTAGGCGAGTTAGCTTATCGATTGGCTTTACCTCCGGCGTTGAGCCGAATTCATAATGTGTTTCACGTCTCTCAGTTGTGGAAGTATGTTGCCGACCCGAGTCACATACTTCGATTCGATGAAATCGAGATCGCGGATGATCATTCGTATGAGGAGCATCCTATACGAGTTTTAGAGTGGCGAATCAAACAGTTGAGGAACAAGACGATTCCTTTGGTCAAGATTCAGTGGTCTAGACACGGAGTCGAAGAGGCTACTTGGGAAACCGAGGATAGTATGCGGGAGGGTTATCCCGAGTTGTTTGACCCTTAGTTTCGGGGACGAAACTCCTTTTAAGGGGGGGAGTATGTAATACCCGGTTGTAATTCATTCATTATCATTCAGTAATTATCAATCAGTAATTGTCACTCAGTAATTTTCACTCATTAATAATCACTCATCATTCATGATTCATTCATTTGCGTTCATTGTTGGCATGTTGTAACCGTGTATCAGTTACCGATCGTCATTTCATCTCCGTTTGAGTGTCAAGACGGGAGTATTATCATTATCATCGTGATTGGTAGTCTTGTGCTTGAAGTATCATCTTTGGCATGTGTTGGACTTGTTCACTTTCACATACGTATGGTATGTCGGATCATTCATCAATCGTAGCGAGAAATCGCAGTTGTCGGATTTTCATCTTGTCCAGCAACGAGTTACGGCCGTAACTAGTCATACATTACAGCCGTAACATGCATTCGTTGGTTCGAGATGATTTTGGACGAAGGTGAGTTACGGCCGTAAGGATTGTCAGATACGGCCGTAACAGGCGTTCGTTGATTTCAGGCCAGTTCGGACGAATGGGACTTACGGCCATAAGGGTTTCGGCATACGGCCGTAAGATGAGGCGAGATACGGCCGTAAGGTGGGCAGGCTACGGCCGTAAGGGGTGTTCGTAATTTTCAGGATTTGCCGGACGAGAAGGACTTACGGCCGTAAGGGTTTCGGCATACGGCCGTAAGATGAGGCAGGTACGGCCGTAAGGCTTGGCCGGATACGGACGTACGTTGCAGGCAGGGTTCCTGGTCAGTTTCGACGAAGGGGTCGTATGCCCGTAAGTTTGGCCGGGTACGGCCGTATCGGTCGATTTACGCCCGTAAGGTGTGCGGGTACGGCCGTATGGATGTCGGCAGGTGTTTTGGACGGGGGTGAGTTACGCCCGTAAGACAGGTGCGGGTACGGCCGTATGGCTGTCGGCAGTTTCTGGACGAAGCCGAGTTACGGTCGTACGAGATGGCTGGTTACGGCCGTAAGGCCGTTGACCTGGGATGTTACGGCCGTAAGTAGGCCGAGTTACGGCCGTAACGTCCGGCAGTTTATAAGGGCTTGGACGGGACTTTTTACTCATTTTCCCATTCTCCAACTTATATCCGAGAGAGAGCTTGAGGGATAGATTTTTCCATCATCTATCACTTGGGTGTTCAGTTTTCTTCATCTCCATTCGATTTTGAAGCTCGGATAGTCGATCTAACGTGTGTTCATCGGATCAAAGTGCTTGGATCTTCAAAGGTAATATTCTTCAAACATCTTGGATTTCGATTTTGTGTTGAGATATGATGTTTTGGACGTTATAATCATGTTGTATGAAGAGATGTATGCATGATTATGGATGTGTATGATTATTCATTGGATTATTGAAGGGTTATTCAAGAACACTTTGAATATTGAGTTGGATTTGGGGGTTTTCGATTAGTTGTTGTTGTAATCACGAATTTGGACATTCATATTGTATTATTGATAGTATTTAAGATGTTTTGTTGGTTTGGAATACTTGGGGATTTGATATTGGTATAGTTAAGGTTTGGTTGTAAACAATCGAAGATTGGCCACAACGTGTTTGATATAATGCCCCAATGAACTTGGTTTAGTCGTATCGACGTTTTGAGTTCGTTATGTTCGTGTTTGATTAGTATGTTGAACGGATTGTTGGTAATTATGTTATTCAAGGTTGTTCGAGCGACCGACATCTCATTTAGGACGTTTGTTCGTGGAAGGACATTGTTCACCGGTGTTGTGTAAGTTAATTCTTACTCGGTTAAAAGGATATTCATTCCTTTTGTTGTTGATTCATTCATAATCATAACTCATTCATAATGTATTAACCGTATTGAGATTTGTAATTGTCGAATAATCACTTCATTCACGAGGAACGACGGTTCCAATCATTTCATTGAGCTATCATTCACTTAACTATTATTTTCATCTCGGTGAGTCATTCTTGACTTTGTCGGATTATTATTCATTGATATTCATTTTGGTCATTCTCGTTCATATGACCTTCTGGGTTCATATTGCGTGGCCGAGTGTGAATGTGTGGAATTTTTAGTCGAGCACACGATAGTCATGTGTTGGGTTCACCGATACATTGGACTTTGCACACGGCAACGCTTACCTCCGTGAGACTAATTAGGTACAAGGACGGGTGTGTCCGGTCATTCGTCTTGTACACTTGCACAGAACATTACGGGCGTACTATGATGCTCCTCTTCAGCTTAAATTCATAACTAAGGATATTTCATAACTAAAGATATATCATGATTGTGTATATTCAACCCTGGAGGATTGTTGTTCTGTGTAATCGATTTCGTTGGGAATATTGTTTTCAGGTCATGGCAAGGCAAAAGCACGGGAAGAGCACGTTGACGGCGAGGAGTCCCAGTGATACTAGTAGGGGGCCCCAGTCTCTTCAGTCATTCTTGTTTTTCTTCATTTGTATTTCCGCTGCAAAATTCCGTTTGAGATGTTTATTTATTCAGGGTGGTGTATTTTATCTTCATATAAAATATACTAGTATTCTGTATTGTCCTGGTATATTGTACTTAAGCTCCTCATCGGAGTATTTGGTAATATAATGTGGTTCGGTACTACAATTATATTATTTAATTCATCAGTTTTCATTCGCCTGGTGGGTCCCAGTCGGGGGTCCACGGCACTGTAATATCCGCCTAATTTGAGGTGTTACAATAAGTTCAACCTGAGTTACACGAGTCACACTTCGCGTTGCTCGATGGAAAATCCTATTACTCGATTGTCTAATTCGTGTTACCCAATTATCAACCTTCCTCAATATTGTATCTTTTTTTAAGTTGACTTGAAATTATGTTACTCGAAAATACAATATATGACTCGAATATATTCGAGTAAAGGTCAATTCCGACAACTTGAGTATCAAAAGAGTTAGTGTTAAACTTGGGGCAAAAAAAATAATATATATCTAAAAGGGAAAAATATGTTTTCTCCCTTTACCGAAATGCAATGTAAAATTTAACTGCCGGTAGTTGATCCTCTTCAATGCGACACTATTGAAAGCAATTCTTTTATCATTCAGAAATTGTTAAACTATGCAAAAGTAGGAGGAATGTCGTGAGTTTTGAAGTATACTCCTTCCATCTCATACACAAATTTTATTTTATTTGAAATGTAACTTTATATTGGAAGCACGTACAATACAGAAATTGTTGTAAATAATGTACTCCCTTCGTCCATCAAAAAATTACCACATTTAGAACAATACATGACAAAAGTTGGTAAGAATTTATATATAAAGTTGGTAATAGAAAATTGTGTCACTAAATTTATGGGCCAACAATAAATAAATTGTATGGAGTATGTTGCTAAAAAGGAATGTGGCAATTTTTTTGTGGACGGGGAAGTATTTAGTAGTGAATAATTCATGCACTTCTAAAATCCTAGATGTGTACTTATAAATAGAGATTGGTCTTCATAGAAACTAGTCACATAATTATTCTCTTTTTTTTCTTTTCTTTCTAAAGTTTTTGATACGTTATCGGCACGATTTACTTACCAATTAATTAATGATATGAGACGTCTCTCTCAAGATAGAAATACGTTTTGCCTAAAACCAAACAGGACACAGAAAGAATACATGAGCTATTGCCTTTTGGGTTCACTTTCTTAATAACTCTTAATTAAACTACAAAATACATGAGTTATTCCACCGTCCAGCCAGGAAAATTTGGTCTAATGTTAGGCCGGTAATAAAACTACATATTTGTCATATTTGTCGATTTCAATCCGCATAGTTCAACCCTACCAAGAAGAATATGCAAATTGCAATCGACAAATATGAAGAAATATGTAGTATAGTTAAGATGTGTTTTCTTATCGTCAGGTCAGCAAAACTTGATCTTATATTAGGTTGGTACTAAAATTGCATATTTTTTCATATTTGTTGATTCCAATCCGCACAGTTCAATCCTAACAAGATGAATATACAAATTGGAGTCGATAAATATGAAAAAATATGTAAAACCGGCCTAACATCTGTGCCTCACGGTAGAAAAGCTCCAAATACATTACATAACTCAAAGTATATTGTTTTTTTACCAAAATCCATTTTATAAGGTGGGTCCTAATTCAAGATATAACACATCATAGAATTTGACATTCATTTGTCATATAAGCATGAATTGTGTGTTATCTGTTACATGTTATTCGAATATATTAATTATTATTTAACTGATTGTATTAGCTGATACTGGTATAGTATTTGTAATAGTTGCTTTTAAAATATACTAAAAGCAACTGTTTGTATTAGCAGCTAACATGTAAAAAAAATTTATACATCGATTATATTTTAATTTTCTGTTCTTGATGTGATGCTATAATCATAATTATTTTAATATACAAATCATTAATACTATCTCTATATATTTATTATCTTTTGACTTTTTTAAATTATACTTCGACTATTTATTTAATTTTACATATTGTGCCTATAAATATAAAAATTATATCATTTGATATATCTTTTAAAATATTATATAATATTATTTTAGAATCTTTTATAAAATAATTAGAAAGTAAGTCGTGGTCAAAGTTTCATTCTAAAAAGAAAAGACATGTAAAAAATATTGAGGTAGTATTATGTAATATTTTAACCTATCGAAATAATAAAGTAACAATTATACTTAATAACAATCTTAACATAAATGTTCAATAAAAACTATTGAATAGTAATATATATAATCTATACATATATAATCCCATATCATGTGTTTACACTTAAACCACTTATTTTTTAAACTAAAAATCCATTCTTAACCTCTTTGTGTTCACATTTGTTTTCACATTGTATACTGATATTAATCTTATTTTCACATTGTATCCTGATATTAATCTTATTTTTAATATTTTTTCGATATTTGTAAAATATATTTTATGATCCATAAATAAATGATGATTTGAAATTTAGCTTCCTACTATCAATTAAAGCATATTAATGGACGTGTTTGCTCTTTGCTTTCTTCAATGAGCTTATCAAATACAACTTATATTATCAAATAAAGTTTTTCCCCTTCCTTCTTTTTACTTTCACTCCCCCATCACTAATGATGAATATTAACATGCTAATGATGAGGATTTGAAATATACTAACTCATACAAATTAATACCTGTCCCTTCCCCTTCAGTACCGTATTTATGTTTGTAAATACAGTTTTATCTCATGCACATTCCTTTTACCTCATGCACATTAATTTATAATGTGCAACCTTCTATCTCCCCGGTCTTACCCTCCCCATATTTTTTATTGTTTCGCATTTACATTGTTCATTCATTATACAATGCACTAATGAATTAATTATACAATGCACTAATTAACTTATTAACATTTCTCCGTGTCAAAATGCAGTATTTCATCCCTTCATCTGCCCCGTGTGAAAGTCCAGTATTTCGTCCCTTCGTCTACTCCTTACAGGTGCTTCTATGGAAGCTTATAAATAGGTGTTGGCTTTCATCATCTTCATCGGTCTCTAGCCTATTTTTGCAGCCACCTGTGTTATAACAGCATATTCATATAGTTAGTTTATTGTCCCAGGTCAAGAATATCATGTCAAACTCCTTCACCAGATTGAATGATTTGAATAAAAACAGGATTGATTGGAAAATTCAGGTTCGTTGTTGTCGAAAGTGGCAGATTCCTGCTCATGGAAATTTTTCTGAATCGTTAGAGTTTTTGCTGGTGGATAAATTTGTAAGTTTTTACCAGTGGTTTGTTTATTATAGTTTGATTTGTATTATTTTATAACAATATGTTATTATTTGATTCAAAGGATACGCGCATTCAAGCTTCAGTGAAGGGATATTTCATCGACAGATTCTTGGATTTAATTACTGAGGGTGGACTTTACCATATAGAACAATTTTCGGTTGTGGACAGACCTAAGAATTTTCCTGTTGCAGTACATCCATACAAAATATCATTCCATAAAAATACCTATGTTGGTCCTACAGTTTCAACCAGATTTCCCAAGACAATTTTTAGTTTTCGCAGTTTTTCTGATATTAAAAGTGGTTCTTCAAGGGATGAGGCTCCTTTGTTTGGTAAATTTCTTGAAAAGTTCTTTCTTTTATTTGTTTTATGTCTTCTGTTTTATTAATTATATATTATATATTATATTTGCAGATATTATTGGTAATATTGTTGATTTCAATGATTCAAGAATGAGGGAAGATGTGATTGTAAAGGGGAATAGGAATATTCATCTTTTGTTGGAGGATTTTGAGTAAGATTTTATTGATATTTTTTTTTTGATTTTATGGTTTATAATTGTGTCTACTACATCATTTAATAATCTATTCTGATAATAATAATTGTTTCTCATTATTATAACATTTATATTTTGTTTTATTTAAAATGTTTTAGGCAGACAAAATTGCATGTGTGTTTTGTGGGATCCTTATTGTAATCAAGTGCAGAGTCTTATTGAACAATTGAAGAATAGATGTGGAGGTTACTCTGTTATTATTGTTCAGTTATGTAGAGCTAAAAATATGAGAGGTTTGGTTTCTATATTGTTTACTGTATTTAAATATCACATCATCATTTGTAATATAAATAAAAATCTGCATATTATTTGATAGGTGAGGTTAGTGTTTCAAATACATTCTATGCTACAAAGGTGGTTGTTGATCAACAAGTGGATGAAATTGTTGAGTATATTAGCAAGTATTGTCTTTATCCAACAGCTTCATTGATTTTTATTGATTTCAATATATGTGTTGTTGAAAAAGTTTGCAATTGTGTTCATTCAGGGTACCTATCAGTGAAGCATCCAAAACTTACAGTGGCAGTCAGTTATCAAATTCTTCTGTACTTAGTGTCAAAGAAGAGTTAGGGTATGCCTCATGTGTTTTTATGACTCTTGATCAATTGAAGTCATTAGATACTGTGAGTATTTTGAAATTTTTTCACTTTTTTTTATTAACCAGCATTTTATTTTTAATTTGTTTTATGTAAATTTATAGACTGCCAAAGTTTGGGTTGTCTGTTCAATTTCTGATGTTTTGTTTGAGAAAGATTGGTGCTACACAAGTTGTTTAAAGTGTAGAAAGAAGGTGAGAAGGATGCACAGTTTTTTTGTGAAAAGTGTGGAAATTATGTTGTTGGCAATGCTAGGTTCAAGATTCACATTAAAGTTGTGGATGGGAAACCAAGTGCAATTTTTCTTCTCTGGGATGACATAGCCAGCATGTTAATTGGAACCAGTGCTTCTAATGTTTGTGAGAGGCTTGCCTTGGTATGCTTATTTATGAGGTTTGGTTTGTAGAAATCAATCATACCATGAATTTTTTGTCTGATGATTTTTCTTTTACACGAATGTGCTGCAGGAAATACTGATTCTGGGACTTCTTCTAAGGATGTTTGCAGGTTGGAACAACCTTATAAAGTTGATAATCTTATAGGAAGAGAGTTGCTTTTTAAAGTTAATATTGATGTTAGAAATACGGAGAACAGAGACAATGTGTATGTTGTTGAGAGGGTTTGTGAGGATGCAGCATTGATCAAACAACATAAACTTACTTATCACAAGTCAAACTTTGTGTCAAGACCCTACAAGGACATAGTTCAGGATAATGAGTGGGATCCTGAACCATCATATTTTGATCAGGAATTTAAATCACCTGAACATGTGTTGGGAAAAAGAACAGAAGTTTCCTCTGCTGGAGAAGATTTTTTGACTGAGTGTGAAGGATCAAGTTGCTCAAAGAGGGGAGTTGTTAAGGAAGAGGATAATGCTGGTGAAGGAAACTGATGGAAGTTTTTTTTTATGAATTTTGGAATTATTTTCATGTTGGTTTGCATTTGGATATTATTTCTTTGTTTTCAATTTATTGTTTTTATGATGACAGTATTTGTGGTTTGATAATTCTGATGTCAAAAACATAATAATTTTCCAGTGGTCTAATAAGTCTGTATTTTTAAAACATAATCATTTATACTCCTGTATACTGCATTTTTTTTCTTTTTGGATTTTTTTTAACATGTATTTTGGACAGAGAGTTCAAGAATCTGAAAAGGGTTTTGTTGATGCAAACATTAAGTTTTCAATTCAGATGAGCTGAGTTTATTGTTTATATAATATATAATGTTAATGCAATATAAATTTACTGAATGATGTAACAACATGCTTATTTTAGCAGATTTTCAGTTTTAATAGCTGTTTGAAATCTGAAGTTATTCATATAAAATAAACATTAAAATTGAATAGTTGTTAACAAAATGGTATTGAAATGAAGATAGGCAAATATTTGTTATCCAAAATGACATGAAAATGGTATTAATAGAATTATATGTCTAATCCAAATAGATAATGTTAAGAGTTAATGCACATAAGGTGGTTTATTTCTAAAATGCTATGTATGAAAATTTCAATTAAATTCTTACCTTATCAATTCATTAAGAACTTCTGTGCATATTTGAAGAAAATTTGATGATCCAGTATTTCTCACCTGTATAAGAAAAAAAATGTTAAGCAGATCAAATAGATATTAAACAGAAATAATGTCTCATCCAAATAACATTAAAAATGATTTACATAGTTTACATATCTCATTATAAGTTATGAAGAGAAAACATGTAGAAATGGTTTACTTAGTATGCATATACAAAGCTATGGCAGAAAAATGGATATGTCCCTATTTCATAAATATTTGCTGTTTTTATAAAGAAAAACATGTGTTCTATATTTTAGGGTTTTCAACCTTCACTTATCTATATTTCAAGTCCAGCAAAACTGATAGGAATGCTGTAAAATTAAATGATGTTCATAATCCCATCAGTGAAATGAAATATTTATTGAAATCTTATATGTAGATAAGCATATATTTCATAAAAGATTTCCATCACTGTAAATTTTAAATATGTTTAATTGTTATTGTGATTAATAATTTATGTTTAATTGTTATTGTTATTAATAATAGTGTACTGCTATTTAATGAATTAACATAAAATATCAAATTGTTAATAGGTCTATAAACATCATTTATTTTTCTGTAGCAGTCAGCTTTCTGTAGGATATGATGGGATTATAAACATTAATTATTCTCATCATCATTTAATTAGGGGGTATTCTAAAGATAGTTGAATTTCAATAAATTAATATTGGGATCTATGAACAAAATTTCAATTTTCAAAACATCCTTTAGTATTCTGACCATTGAACTACAGACTCTTCTATATAATGACAGCAACCTCATTCTTTCCTTCTGAATTTCCTTATTGAATTTTCTTTATTCTGCTATATTTTCTCTGATAATGATGCAGCTCCTGTTCAAAATAATTAATGTTTGATGTTAGTTTCCATAATGGATGAAGGCAGGCCACAACAGTCTATGAAAAGGAATAGAAGAAGAAAAAATGATGTGACAAGTAACAACATGCTGAGCAGTAATTCTTCAATACATATGGATTTCAGTAAGTTAGACATATTTTTCCTGTTGAGTTAAGTTCTATACATTTTCCTGTCAAGTATGGTTATATCATGTTGTAAAATATTTGTCAGTCCCTATATTCTAGAATCTTATGATCCTTTGGGAACACTTTCTGATTCAACTGAACTTGATTCAGTTTCAAGATTATTGAACAGATGTGATGGTACTGTTGTAAATCCCAGTTCCTTAAACATGTCATTGAGAAATCAGTCTAAAACAAGAAGAACAAATATGAGTTTGGGGAAGGGTATAGGCAGTTATGATGAATTGCCTACAATCTTGGAGTCATTTTCACTCATGTCTACATACAAAAATAAAAGACAACATGTATTAAGTTCAGGTATGAATTGCAATCAATAACATGTTATATGATTTGTCAACCAGAGTTTGTTATATAAGATACATAATTATTCAAATAATTTATATTATTTTGATAAAACATTTTGTATTTCAGAGCAACGTTCTTCATTTCAAAACTCATGCCCAATGATTACTTTTATACAATGTACTGGAAATCCTTATATTGATGTGGTCAGTATAAATCAAGCTGGTGAAAGGGAACAGCAGATATTTCCAGGTTCGAAAATATTATTTTTCAATTGCTGAGCTTTATTTTGATGCAGAAGATTTTTGGAGTAAGATAATAGGTATTAAATAAATGCAAACTCTGTTTTTTTTCTCATGCATGGTATTTATATTATTTGATTAAAACATAAATACATAGCAAAATATTCAATGAAAGACTTATCTCTGTGGATTCATCTTCAATATCAGATCTTCAATTTGCTAGCATAACATCGGTTGAATCGGGACTGCAATTGTTATTAACAGAACGCCATGACTGGCTGAACCTAGATAATACAAAATTATATGATTAGTAAGAATATTATCAGATCTGAATATGATTACTAAGAAATATGAAATATTTATAATAGGCTTTTACCGATCGGAAGACTCTAGATGAAACTTATGTATACTGAATTGAACGAAGGAGATTTAATCCTTCTGCTATTCATATCCGTTGAAAACCACCAGAATTTCGGCTAGCGGAAGAACGCGTCTTATGATTTATATTGAGGGATTAGATTTAGGGTTGGGAATAGAAGAAAAATCCATCGGATTGTTGAAAGGTTATTTAGAGGATAAAGAATAAAAGTGGGATTGCGCAGAAATCTCAGCTGCGGGAGTAAGGATGAGCTCACAAGTTCGATCTGGCAGCTGGGGGGGGGGGGGAGGAAGGTGCGATGGCGGCTATTGACTGCTACGGGAATTAGGGTTATGAGGATTAGGAGGGTTAGGGGGTAAGGATGAGCTCACAGTTCGATCTGTGCAGCTGGGGGAGGAAGAAAGTGGGAGGCGGCTACTGACTTCTACGGGAATTAGGGTTAGGAGGGAGTATGAAGACACTCCACCGACTTAATATTAAATGTGTAGGAAATTAATAAAATAACCTATAAATAATGGTATTAAAAAATAACAACATATGATTTTAAGATGACTTTTTAATTGTAGAAAAAAAATGACTTCTTTAGAATATTAAAGTTCAGTCTTCAATTACTCTTCAATTGAATAAATACATTTTTCTATACATAATACATAATAAAGTTAGTTAAGTAAATATTCATATAACATTTTAAATGTTTTTTTCCTTCTTATTATTAAAATTAATGTGCAGGTTATTATGATCTTGGGGATCCTAATTGGAAATGTAATTATTGTGGGGCTATTTTTTGGTACGATGAGAGATTAGAGAAAAGTACCGAGTGTACTGATTCTCCCATCTATTCTTTGTGTTGTACTCATGTTAAACTTTGTTATTTAGTTGTAACCTTACATTATTAATATTTTTTTTAATATGCAACATTTTATTTCAGTTGAAATATTTTTGGATTTCTATTTCAAGGAAAATACAATTACCATTTATGAGAGAGCCTCCCCAATTGTTCAAAGATTTATTATATGGTATAAATAATTTAAGTAAGCGCTTTATTGAGAGCATTCGAGTGTATAATACATTGTTATCCTTCACGTCAATGGGTGGCAAAATAGATACGTCATTAAATGATGGAAGATCAGCACCAATGTTTCGATTGAATGGTGAAAATTATCATTTGATGGGCAGTTTGTTGCCAACCAGAAACTCCGAAGCAATGTTTGCTCAGTTATATATTTACGATACCGAAAATAAGATACGTAATAGAATGCGATTTGTGAGGTAACTTTTTTATGATTCTTTATAAGAATTCCGTTATTACTTCCTATCAAATAAAGTATTTTTATTTTTATATTTCTTATTAATTGTTTTTTTTACCAGGCAAGAAGATAATGATGGGGGAGTCCATAATGATATTGTTAAAATAATAAAAAAAATTCTTGATAAAAATAATTTACTTGTGCGTTGGTTTCGTTTTGCTGGAGAAAGGTTATGGGATGATGCAACTATTGACCTTAAATTGAAGTTGGTTTGTCGTAGAAATTCTGGTGGACGACGCTATAATTTGCTACAAGTTTCTGAGGTAGCAACTTTAATTATTGGAGATGTAGATGATATTCCTGGAAATAGAGATATTATTGCAGAGAGTCGATCGGGACGGTTGAGGCGAATAAGTGAGTTGCATGTGTCTTATTTGCCATTGCAATATCCACTGCTTTTTTTATATGGGGAAGATGGTTTCAGAGATGACGTTCCGCATTGCCAAACTGAGAAGAGTAAGGCACGTACTCAGAAAAACGTGACCTTGCGAGAGTATTTTGTTTATCGTTTACAAGAAAGGTCTGATGAATCTTCTCATATCTTATTTTCAAGACGTTTGTTTCAACAGTTTTTGGTGGATGGCTATACAATGGTTGAGTCATACCATATTACATACGTAAGAAATCATCAATCAGTCTTTAGATGTGATTCTTATTCTGCATTGGATGATGCTTTAAATCGCGGAGATACAAATTCTTATTCGGCCGGAAAGAGAATTATATTACCTTCATCATTTGTTGCTGGTGCGCGGTATATGATACAAAATTATCATGACGCAATGGGTATATGCAGATGTGTCGGCTATCCAAACCTATTTGTTACGTTTACATGTAATCCTAAATGGCCAGAATTTGTTCGCTTCATTAAGAAAAGGAATTTGCGTCCTGAGGATCGTCCGGATATTCTATCGCAAATTTTTCACGCCAAATTGGACAATCTAATACGAGAATTTCGTCATGGAAATATCTTTGGAGAGACCAAAGCCGGTGAGTTTATTTTATATTCTTTATTTTGTTAATTCAAAAACTCGATACGGAAATAAAAAATGGAATAAATAATTATGACAATAATTATATTCACCTGAACTATTCTAAAGTTTTTTTTCAAATGCATTTGTATATACAATTGAGTTTAGCGCGGACTACCTCATGCTCATATTTTGTTATTCTTGAGTAATTTTGATGGCACGTGTAATGAGGATGTTGTCGACAGTATAATTTCTGCTGAGATACCAGATAAAGATCTTGACCCTCTATACTACGATGTCGTGTCGGAATACATGATGCATGGTCCATGTGGATTAGCAAATAATAATTCGTCGTGCATGTCTAATGGCAGTTGCACTAAACATTTCCCTAAAAAATTCACCGATAAAACTACGGTGGATGTGGAGGGATATATAGTATACCGTCGTAGGGATGATGGAAGGCGAATTGTTAAAAATGGTATTGATCTCGACAAAAGGTATACTACTTTTCATGTTATAATATTTTTTATTTTCTTAGTATATTGATATTCTGTTTGGAATTCCTGATATAACGATTATTATTTTTATGAATGCAGGTTCGTCGTTCATCACGATCGTTATTTATTGATGAAGTACCGTGCACATATAAATGTTGAATGGTGCAATCAATCCCGTTCTATAAAGTATTTCTTTAAGTATGTGCACAAGGGCAATGATAGAGTAATAGCTTCATTCTATCGTGATGCTGATGGGGATACTTCATCTGAATTTGTTGATGAGATTAAGATGTACTACGACTGTAGATACATTTCTGCTTCGGAGGCTGCTTGGAGGTTGTTTGGATATGAGATTCATTTTAGGGAACCTACGGTAGTCAGGCTTGGGTTTCATCTTGAGGAACAGCAAAATGTGATCTTTCGTGAGGGAACTACTTTTCAGTATGTATTGGATCGACATTCTTCCAAATGCACAATGTTTACAGCATGGATGGAGAAAAACAAGATTTATCCTCAAGCAAAAGAATTGACATATGCAGAGTTTCCAAAGTGGTTTGTTTGGGATGCTAAATTACGACAATGGCGACCAAGGAAAAAGGGTACTGCATTGGAATGTTATATTATGTTTATCCAGGATCTGGGGAGCTATATTTCTTAAGAATCTTGTTGAACGTAGTGCGTGGATGTGAATGCTATGATGATATAAGGACATTTAACGGTGTTTTATATGAGACATTTAGAGATGCATGTTATGCTCGAGGATTATTGGATGATGACAAAGAGTATGTTGATGCTATAATTGAAGCAAGTTCTTGGGGATCAGAAAAAATGTTGAGATCATTGTTTGTCACTTTGCTCGCTTCCGATTCTATGTCACGTCCGGACTTTGTTTGGGATAAGTGCTGGAGTTATTTATCTGCTGATATTCAATTCAAGCATAGAATGAGATTGAGGCGCGAAGGTACCTATTTAGATATTTTTTTTCCATCACTCCCTAAATTTCTCTTCTTTTTTTGATTTTTTTTCGTACAGATTTGATACTTACAGAGGATCAAATTAAAACTGTGTTTGCGCGAGATTTAGAATATCATGCAGCAAAGAGGCAGATCTCTTGAAGAATATCCGACTTTGCCATATCCAGATAATATTGACGTTGTTTCTTTCACTAATCCATTAATAGCTGCTGAGCTTGCTTGTGATAGAGATGCGCTTACAGCAGAATATCGTAAGTTTGTAAGCATGTTGAATAGTGAGCAGCGTATTGTGTACAATACTATTATGAGATTCGTCGATAGCCAACGCGGGGGAGTCTTCTTTTTGTATGGTTCTGGTGGGACTGGTAAAACTTTTGTTTGGAAGACACTTTCAGCCGCTGTTCGTTCGAGAGGTGGTATTGTATTAAATGTTGCATCCAGTGGCATAGCTTCATTGCTATTACCGGGCGGGCGGACAGCTCATTCCAGATTTGCAATTCCTTTAAATTTGAATGAGATTTCCACTTGCAATATAAAGCAACCAAGTGCTCTCGCTGAACTCATTGTAAAAACGGATCTTACCATATGGGATGAGGCTCCGATGATGAATGTCTGTTTTTTAATTTTAAATAAAATTATAATATACTAATAGTTAAATTTGGTTAAAGATGTTTTTTCAATTGAAAACATTTCTTGCATTTGATTGTATTTTTTTTAAACAGATTTTGCTTCGAGGCTCTTGATCGTAGTTTGCGCGATATCATGCGCAGTGAACGACCCGAAGCATATAATCAGCCATTTGGGGGTAAGGTAATTGTATTCGGAGGAGATTTTCGTCAGATATTGCCCGTAATTCCTAAGGGTACTAGACAAGATATTGTACATGTTACAATTAATTCATCGGCTATTTGGCGTAGTTGCAAGGTTCTGCGCTTAACAAGGAACATGAGACTTCAGAGTTTGCATAATGCAGATGATGCAGATAGTTTAATAAGATTCTCGCATTGGATGACATCGATAGGTGATGGAACATTAGAAGGAGACAATGATGGAGAGGTTGAGGTTGAGATTCCTAATGATCTTTTAATAACTGAATCTAATGACTATATTCGTTCAATTGTCGATGCAACTTATCCTTGATTTTGGGATCACAATGGAGATTTATCGTATTTGCAAGGAAGAGCAATTTTAGCCCCTACTTTAGACGAAGTTGATCGTATTAATGAGTATATGGTGTCTGCACAAAATTCAGATGAAAAAAATTATTTAAGTGCAGATTCAATTGCTACTACGGATAGAGGGATAAGTGCATTCGAGCAAATGCACTCTGTGGAATATTTAAACAGCATAAAGTGTTCTGTGGTGCCCAATCATCAATTGAAATTAAAGGTCTATATTACGAATTATATGCTTTTAATTTCAGAAAATTAATTTTATTTTCTAAAAAAAATATTTTATTTTATAGCATTGACAACTAATCGTTATTTTTTCTGTAGGTTGGAGTTCCTGTAATGTTGTTGCGGAATATTGATCATACATCCAGTCTGTGTAATGGAACAAGATTAGTTATTACAAAGTTGGGATCTTATGTTCTTCAAGCAAGAGTTTTGGAGGGAAGTAATGCAGGGGATATGGTTTACATTCCTAGATTGACTCTTACTCCTTCTGATGCAAGATTGCCTTTTCGCTTTCAAAGGAGACAGTTCCCTCTTATGGTTTCTTATGCTATGACGATAAATAAAAGTCAGGGACAATCTCTTTCACATGTCGGAATATTATTGAGGACGCCGGTATTTACTCATGGACAATTATATGTGGCAATTTCTAGAGTGACTAACAGAAGTGGATTGAAGATGTTAGTTTGTGATGTAAATGGAAAATTAAGCAATAAAACTAATAACATTGTTTACAAAGAGGTTTTCCAAAATTTGTAATAATTTTTGGACATCATAATATGTAATGGTTATTATGGATCCATAATGCTATTTTTATTTCAATTTTTTTTTTCATTGTTTTAATATATAATGACATATACAAGATCGTGCGCCGTGCATCGCACGGGTGCAAGACACTAGTATATTTAATACTAGAATATTAAATGATAATATACCAATAACTATATTTAATTAAAATATAAATTTATTATATATTTTTCTTGCAAAGACGGATAGTTGGGATATTACGAGAATTTGACATCACCAAATACACTCACGATAATATAAGAAAGTTCTAAGATACTCACATTGAGTTCTACTCCGCATGTACATACACCATTGAAATTATTATCAAAATCAGTTCCTACAGATTTAAAGATGAATATAATTGGGATATATACATGCAGAATAATATCTGTGTGGACACCTTGAATTTTTTTAATAATATATTTTATGATAATAATAATACATTTAATATGTAATATACCAACAAATAAATATTTCATAGATATACGTTACGTAGTTACGCGGATAGTTAGACTATTATGATAATTTGAAAATTGTAGAATAACAACTAATGGAAAAAACTGCATTCCTTAACTTTTCCGAAATTAGCATTTTGGATTATAATTCATCATGAGATTGATAACCAAATAATATTTAACAAACAATTCCATAATCTAGAAATAGGATAGTTTACCTTTTCATCACTACCTACGGTAGGCCTGACAATTGGGTTGGGTTCGCATTAATGGGTTATGGGTTTGTGGGTTAGAATGTATGAACCCAAATCCGACCCATTTCAGCAAACAAGTTAAGACCCTAAAACAGAACTCGAACCTATCTAACTCTGTAACCCCAATTCAATGCGAAACCAATGTAAATTATATTACTATTCCTAGCAAACTTGGCTTCCGTAAAATCATTCATCACGAAATCATCGTATTTGTATTTTATTACCATCATCCAACGATCGCAAATAACACAAACAAAAATCAATAAATTTAAAACTTGCACGAAACAAAATATAATCTAAATCAAATTACACAAAATAAATTAAATCTACTAAGAAATATTTGTCCAGAGGCAAACAGCACCCGATTTCCAACTGAAAGAGCCAAAGAGATGTCCAAAAGTCTTGCGACAAAAAGTTTTTACACGCAGGTTCATCCGATCGACCCATTAGTAACATGTTTATTGTTGTGATTAAACGTTTGACCCATATAACCTATCAACCTACTTAAGCTGGACCAAAGCCCGACTATTTTTCGTGCCGGTTGTACTGGGTTGGCAGGTCAGGTCAGAAATTCAGGCCAACCAACTGCATATCAACTCGAAAATCATGTCAAATTCAGCAAACACAGTCCCGCCCAGTTGGGCTTTAACTGAAATAAAAATGGGTAAATTACACTATCTAATATATTTTATGTATCACAATAATAAAATTGATTACAAGAATCACGACCTGAGTTGGTATCCAAATGTAATATATAAAGTAATCAAACTGCTACTTGCAAGTATCTAAAAAAATATACTTCACTTAGGCCGAGTCTCTTGATACCGAATAACCAATATCTAAATGTCTTATTTCAAATAACCAAATTATTAATTATAGATTTATTTCAAATAACCAATGCGTTAATTTTGTAATTATTTTGTGTTAGAATTATGTGATTAGTTTGTACATGTTGTATACATAAAGAACCCAATAGAAATACACTAAATTCTCTCATCCGCATGGAACACTATAGATACACCAGATGGAAATCTCAATTGATTCCAGAGGTTGTAAGGATAATATAAAACATTCAAACCACAAACACAAGAAGTCCGGGTAATGACAAACTAATTCAAAGGGGGAAATATGGCGAAAATAATTTTATCTTTAGGTGTAATTAGAGAAAAGTTTCTCTCCATATACCTAGATCAAAGTACAAACAATTCCCTCCATGTGTAAGCATAAGCCTCATTATTTTTAACAACTCAAAGTAGAGAGAACACGAGAGGTCATGGAATGCGTATTGTGCTAAAACTCGAATTTTCTCAAATTTAGTTAACATCGATTTATTTAATAAAACGCGAAACCATCAATTGATACAGAATTAGACCTGCATTCCTTTTAGACTCAAAACCCGCAACCAAATCCTCCCAAGTACTTCAAAACCATCCAGCAACTAAAATCATTCACACTAAAACCTCTACCCTTGATGGAAATATAACCTACACATTTAGCGGCAAAAAAGGACAAAGCATTCTAAGCAACGTTCAACAGTGCACATGATCGACTATCCCAGCATAAATGGACCTGCCATACATGAACTAGGAGAAGACATCAGATACATAAATAACAGAAACTGATATCAGCAGACATGCTCAATAAGAAATTTTACGAGATTAAAGATACAACCTGCAATCTCATAAATTAAGTTCGGTTTACCTTCATTGAGATTAGTAGAGGTAAGCACCAGCCCGATTTCAGAGTGGGTGCCACAACCACTAGGAACCGTCATAGCAACAAAGAATAGAAAGTAAAATCAACCAATACAAGAGGGATGTTAGGAGTTTAGTTATTTATTCTTATTTTATTTTATTTTATTTTTGGTGCAAAAGACGCAATCACATCAGTAATTGCAGAAAAGTCGACACACAGGTTAGTAACTAGTGATACAAAAGAAGTTCAAACACATGAAGAAAACGAAATTCAATAAACCACTCTACGAAACAGGTATAAAGATTAAATAGTCCTACAAAAAGGATAATCAACAGAAATTTTTGAATTAGTGGCTGAACGAACTGGACTTTAAGCGCCTCTCTGCAAAGGTAACAGTACAGCAAGTTTATGTGAGTCCCAAACTTCCAACAACTAAATCATGGCAAGAGATAACAAATCAGGGTGACAAGTGCTCCAACAAACAGCCTGTCAAAATATTAGATAATGACAAAGAAACAAGTGTTATGATTTGTTAAACTAAAATTAAAACGAATGCTACTAAAGAGTGAAAGCATGCATAATCCGTATGCTAAAACAAAAGTATGAGCTCATAGGAAGACGAGGCGCCAACACATGGTAGATAAGGTGACCACTGCCAACACAGATAGTTGTATCAGTCAGTATATGGCCATCTGCAACTCATGAAACATTACCCGAATAACAACCAAGTATTTTGATTATTGCTTTATTTTTTGAGAATATTTTCAACCAAAAAACATTTGCATAATTAATAAATTCACCGCAACCAAGTATATGCAGCTGAACAATAAACAGAGGTCAGAACCATCCTCTGGGCAAGTGTAACTTCATTTGGCAAACAAATTGTGGTTTCACTATGCACAAATGACAACAGACACCTGAACCAGGTTTTTTTAATGGCGAGTAATAGTATTCATCTTAAATAATAATATCATATCTATAGCAACTTGTAACTCTTCTCCGATTTTTAAATTTGTCTAGCAGATGATAATATCATATTCATAGCAACTTGTATCTCTTCTCCGATTTTTGATTTTGTTTCGCAGATGACCCCTATGCAGGAAAAACAACCATAACAAAGAGATATACTGCCATTTTGGGTCGAACACAATACATTCTTTTTGAAAACATAGAAACTGCATATCTCTCAACCATTAGAAAGAAGATAATGTACATGCTAAAAAAGTAAACAATTCTAAAAATATGCAAGCAGAAATTCAATTGGTAAGTCTTTTAATAATGAGGAACTGAAGACTATGCTTACCTCGCACCCAAAAAACCATCTTCACATCACCACCGAATCATTTCATTTCTGCCATGAACTTCTCGTATTCAGAGTCTGTTTTCTCAGCAACTGATGAGGGTGGCGGGCCTGGAGGCGCTGGTGGATTTGAAGCCCAAGGAACATTACTCAAGCTTTGAGAAGGATCCACAGTCAACTGAGGCATAGCAGGAGTAGGAGGAACACCACCATAATGAGGTGGATAGCTATACGGGGGAGTTGGGTATGGAACTTGAGCACCTGGCGGAATCAAAGATACAGAATTCCCATAAACATATGTTGGAACAGATTGAACAGCTAAATCACTTTGAGGTTGTGTATCAGTAGATGGAACAGTCTGCATAGGCACACCAGATGAACCTGGAGGCGGTGGAGGATATTGGATTCCATACGAAGGAGGAGGGGGAGGAGGATAAGCGGCTGATCCTGGAGGGAGAGGTGGATAGGGGGCGTATGGCGGAGGTGGTGGTGGCCCCCAAGGAAATGGGGCCCCATTATAGACTCCAGGTGGTGCATTTCCAATGGGCCCGCCAGTGCTGTACTGCTGGGAGGGGTAGGCACCAACAGGCTGATTTGGAGCAGGATATGCCGGCATATGAGGAGCAGGAGGGCCCGGAGGCACTGTAGGCTGAGAAGGTTTACCTGCAACTCTAACGGCAATTGATCTCCCATCTAGCTTGTGACCGCTCATGCTAGCAATGGCATTATTAGCCTGCTGGACATCGGCATACTTCACGAATCCGTAACCTTTACTCAGACCAGACACACGGTCCTTGATAACCTTCGCCATAACAATCTCACCAAATGGAGAAAACAAGCCGATCAACCCATCATCCTCCAGAGTAGGAGGCAAGTAGCCGATATATAAGTTCGTCTCATCGTGTTCCTTTGGCTTTATTAGATTTGTCCCCAAAGCGGCATGAGTGGTGCTAATAGATGTGTTGGTTCCATTTGCCCAAGGAGGATTAGCCCCTGAAGTGCTTGGAAGAGCAAGTGTTGCAGAGCCTGTCTTGGTTGAAGACTCTGGAATAGTTCCTCCAAGTTCTGCCAAGAAGTTCTGATACTCGTCATCCATTTTCTTGCCGGTAGTATGCTTCAGCTGACAATCAATACTAGGGTGTCCACCATCACCGCAATAACTACATAAAACATCACTTTTAAATGTCGTTAAACGGGAAGGACATGCAAACTGTCGATGCCCAGGCTCACCACACAACCTACAAAACTCTTCATCCCTAATTGTACCGTTCAATGCTGCAAGTTCTCTAAGCTGTTGTCTTTTGTGCTCGTTGAGAACCTCATCAACAGGCTGCAAGAGCTTCTCAACCATACCTGCAGCAGCTTCAAGTGATTCCTGAGTATCTGCCTCAACAAGGACGTGCAAATCCTCATTCTCTGATGGGTCAGGCTTCATATCCCTCTTCTGTTGCAATCTACCCTCTTTCGTTGAACCTTTGCCTCGTATAACAATCTTTGCTCCGGTCTCTCTTTCCATCCTTTTCTGAGTGTTCCCTCTTGGACCAATTATCAAACCAATAAAATTGTAACCCGGGTACTCTTTCATTGGAATGTATAGCTTCTTTTGAAGCTTTGGTGGCCTATAATCCGCGGGTGGCTTGAAGGCAGGATTTTTCTTAATAATCTGTGATATAATCTCTTGTCTCTCCCTATTTAGTTTCTCTCTTGCACGATACTCCCTAGTATTAATCCTCACTCCCATGTTATCGTAAATAGGTTCTGGGGAGGGTGACCTAGCCCCCTCTGGCCTATCATCCAAAAGCATACCAGATTGCAACTTACGGCTAATCTCCAGTAGCCTACTATTCAAAGCTTGAATCTCGGGATCAAACTCAATACCTCCGGTGAAATCCTTCATAAAATCAGGCAACTGGACAGGTTTAGGCTCGTCATCCGCCCATCTGGACTTCCGCTTTCTTCCTCCGGTGCCGGAATTTCCGTCACCGCTGACGCCGACGCCGGCGCCGTCATTCGTAGACTCACTAGGAGGGGGATCCCACCTGGACCGGCGCGGCCTCCGGCTGCTGGTTTCCTCTTCTCCGCCGGAAAAATCCTTATCGGTGCCGCTGTGCGTGTTGGTTAGACAGTTCTCTGGCAGCAGCTGCTTGGGGAAATCGGGTTTCGAGATAGGCGCAGATTCCTCGGCGGCGGGAGCTCCGTTTTCGGGAACGTGATTGGATGAATCTAGGGTTTTTTCAGGGGTTTCGGATTGGGAAGTTTTGGAGGTATACTGTTCGTTGGTATTTGAGGATTGAGATTGAAGATGGGGTTCGGATGGCGATTCCATGTAGTTGGATTGAAGAGCGTCCATGAGAGAGGGAGAGACAGAGATGAGAACGGGCAAAATTGGGAAGCTGACGATACGCGGATTTAGGGTTAACCTTCGTACATTTATGTAAGTTCCTTAAATTGGTCACCGTCAACAGGTGATACAGACTAGTACTGTTTGGAGGTGCCTGTTTTTTTATGAGAGTTGCTTCTCCCCCCCTCCTGACAGCGTGTAATCCCCCCCTCCCATTTTTTATTTTTCTTTTTCCAGTTTTGTCCCTTCAGTTTTTTTTTCTTTTTTTTTTGTTTTTTTACATTTTTTTTTATTTATTCTTTTTTTCTTTGAATGAGCAACATATATATATATATATATATTACTTTTTTATTTGTAAATATATTAAAAATGTATTTAATACATATTTTTTTTGTTTTTCTCTTTTCATTTAATTAGTTTAGTGTGTATATATATATATACCAAAAAAAAGAAACATGAAAAAAGAAGATATTTACACGACATGTTCTCATTATTTGCTGAATTATATTCTTCTATTTATTATAAACAGAATAGTGTTTCAGAAATGTGAACAAATAAGTGATATTAGATGAGAAATTTAAATAATATATATCAAGATAATAATGAAAAAAATACATAATACACCCTTGTGTTTTATGAAACCTGCACAAAACACACTTGTATTCTTTAAACTGCATAAAATACCCTTGTATTTTAATGAACCCTGTAAATAAGACCCATTGCGTCAAAACTAACGGAGAGTGAATTTCACTCGCCATCTATGCAACTGTTTCATGTTTTTACGCATTTAAAATGTAGAAATAATTCAAAATACCCCCAACTATTAGTTCTAAACAACATACTCACTGTGAGGATGCAACTGTGGTCGATTAAAGGTGTGAGACAACGGTGTAATTTGTTCACGCGAGAACTTCAAACTGTTATATCAACTTCAATTCGGTGGTATTGTTAAATCGTGAAAAATTTGTAATAAATGTTAAATCTATTTATCTAGGAAAAATTGCTATTACGCGTCCATTCCAATATATTATTTGTATAGATGACTACGTAAATATTTTTTAAATCTAAATATATCGTATAAAAAAATTATAGTCATAATAATACATTCACAAAAAATAAAATAGTAAAAAAAATTATCGAAAAATGTCAGTAAAAAAAATAAAAAAATTCAAGGTATTATTATGTATACATACATACATATATATATATATATATATATATATATATATATAAGTAATGAAGTAGGAGGGGTAAAAAAGACATTTCCCTCTTTTTTGTCAAGAGGGGAGGGGAGATTAGCATAGCCCTTTTTTATTCCTCGCGTCCTACGTGAGTGCAGATACTTCCATCAAATAATTATATATAGTAGTACTAATTTCTAAAAAGAAATAACAAAATTCATACTGTCTCCGTTCTCTTATAATTGCAACATCTGAATTTTTATGTTTATCAATGTACAACTTTGATCCTTAATATCTTTAATTCTTTATTTTTAAAAATTATAAGAAGTTGATATTTTGAAAGTATATTTCGAGATGATCTAACAAGATCTCACATGACTATATTTTTCTATATGTATAAATCACAAAAAACGATCAAAAGGGAGTATATGAACAATGTAATAAGTATAACTTTTTAAAAATATGATCGAGTAATTCCACAATTCTTGTGTAAAATCCACCATATATAAGTATATAAAATATATTAATTCCCATAATTTCGACATAGACCGTTTTTGTCATTGGTAACACATATAATACAACTGTCTCTCACAACACAAACAACCGCTACAATATATAAATGGAATTTTTTTTTAAGTTATCATTGCATTATCAAAACAAGTAAATGTAAATTCTGGTTGTAGTTTCATTTTTGTTACTGTTGTATTGTATATTATCAGTTTGGAATCGTACAAGTGAGGAATTATATCATATATATTACTTGATATAATTTCATATCATAATATTGGATTATTGAGGAATTAAAGCGTTTATTGTTGAAGAGAAAATAACTGAGACAGAAAGTAGGGTAAAATTGTTGTATTATTCTATTGATGAGCTCCCTTTAAATAGGGAGAAATACATACAATCACGCCTTAGCCAAACCCTAACTAGGAAAGCCCTTAAACTAACAGATTTGTGCGTGATAGGTATTATTAACACTCCCTCGCTTGTGCCTACGTAATATCCGCAATTTTCGATTTAGGTAATTTCTTTTTTTTTTTAGTGATGCTTTGACGACTCGCTCATGTTCGTTTCGTCATTCGAGAATGATTAATTCTACACTTTTGACATCCGAGTTCGTTTGGTGTCGTTTCGTTGAGTTCGTGCTTTTAGCGACTTTTCGCACTTGAGTTCGATTCTTGCGAATCTCGACCGGCTAACTTGTTTGAGTTTCCCGCAAGTCCGTTTAACTTTGTTAGACGTGTTGTGAACTTCGGTTTGGTTATTCGATCACGTATGGTGATTTTTGGGCATTTGGGCCATTTTCGTAATTTCCCAAAGTTTGGGGTAATTACCTTCCGTTGTCGAATTTCGAGCCTTCGGGTGGTCGGAATTGTGTGTCCTACTAGCTCTTAGATTCGTCTTTGTGAGTACTTCGTAGTATCTTCGGTTCGTATTCGAGTTCGGGTTTCGGTGTCGTTTTGTTGAATTGGGATTACTAAACGACTTTTCTAAGTATGAGTTCGACTTTGTTAGATCATCATTAATTTTTGGTGACTCAAAATTATAAATCTTTGCAATATTATAGAACATCGAATTAGCTTTCCAATGGTTCAAACGGTGAGTCAATCGAGTCCGGACGAGAGAGTTATAGTCGTTTCAGTTTTTGGCCGAGCACTCCCGGGAGCCTTTCGGCCGATAGGGGGCCGATAGACTCTCTGCCGGCATTCCGTATGGGTATCGGTTGGGCCTATCGGCCGATAGGCCGGCCGATATGTAAATTTCTTCACCTTGAACTTCCGGTAGCCTTTCGGTAGATAAGGGGGTCGATAGACCCTACTGTCGGCATTAAATGTATGGTATCGGTGAACTATCGTAGATAGGCAGCCGATAGGTTCTCATGCGTTACCCTATAAATGTGTTGTTTTGAGCGAATGCTCATTTTCCTTCCCCATTTTGCAGCGTCGCGAGAGAGAGACATAGAGAGGGAGAGAGTTCTTCATCCGGGGGTCGATTTTCATCATTTCTTTTCGGTTGTGAGGCTCGGATAATCAATCTAACGCGTGTTCTACGGATCTTAACACTTGAATCACTCAAGGTAATGTCTCTTGAAACCCTACCTTTTTGGATAATTGGGGATTTTGGGGTTTTGTCCGATTCTTTCCGTTTCGTTGATGGATTCATGATGAATATGATTATTCTTGTTGGTATTCTTAGTTTCCCTACGGATTCATGGTATATTTCGTGATTTTTATGGAATCGAGAGGGTTTGGTTGTGGTCCGCCCTCGTTGTTATTTTTGTGCGAATATACATGAATCGTAGGCGGGTTTCCGGGTGTATTCCATTTCCGTAATCGTTTAGAAGTGGTTGTGATTGTGCTATTCGAATCGTTAGGTTCATTTCCGCCGGTTCCTTGCGGTCGTGTTCAACTCTTCCGTTCCGTTCGTGTCATCGTCTAATTAATCGAGGCAAGTACCTTGTCCATATAATTCTTGTTTTATGGATATGATAATTGGTGATCGTATTTATATGTTTGTTTGATTGTTTGAAACGAGCTTTCAAAAGAATCGGTTTAGCCTTGTTAAAGGCTTGCTTTCAAAACGCGTGTGTTTTGTGAATGTTGTGTCTTGTATATGACTATGTGAATCCTATGGATGTATTTTGTGTTGATGATGCACTTGGCATTTGCGTGTGGACGTATACTATTTCATTTCGGTGCGTTGTGGTTTGACGTGGTGTTTTGCTAAGTGTTTGATGCCTCTGAGTGAATTGTTTGGATATCTTTGTTGCATTGTGTTATTTGTGTGAATGTGTGGATATGGTTGAAGGTCTACGGTGGCACATGGCATGTGATCATGTGGCCAGGATGCAACAAGTGATTGATCCAACCGTGAGAGCCTGAGATAATCTACGGTGGCACATGGCATGTGATCATGTGGCCAGGATGCAACAAGCGATTGATCCAACCGTGAGATGTGTGTGATTTGTTTCGCTAGCCAGCTCGGGAGGGTCCTTCGAGGCCTCGAGTGGGATGTCGGTGGTAGCGTCCGGTCTAGGCGATGCGCGTGCGTGATTATGTTTCGTTGATTTTACGTCCGTTGAGGACACGTGATGTTGGGCTTTGACCCTGTAAATTGTTGGTGGTTTCCTATTTGTGAAAGCAAAACATTTGGGCCGTGACCCTATTGATTTTTGGAAAGAGAAGGATTTTATAATCCTAAATTGTTTTCTATTAAAACTCTCGATGGCATTTTAAACTGTTTTGTAAATTGTTTCCCTTATTTGCGATCTTTCGGTTTTGGAAATGTTTACTCAAACTCTTGCCTCGGGAAGTACTTTTCTTTACGTTTGGATCTTTGAGGATTCCCGATTATTATTGTTCTTGGAACTTGTATTGTATGGCTCGTATTTTTGCACTTGTACTTGCACTAGCAAAACGGTGGAGTTTGCTAACCCCAGTATTCGGGGTGGATGTCTATTTTGCATTCGGGTTTGGAGCATAGCACGAGGTCGGCACGAAGGATGATGAAAGATGAACGATACTAATCACACGAGGTTCGTGATGTCGTATTGGTCGCTTGTATTTTCTTTTCATTGCGGTATCTTTTCCCGTTATGCGGGAGTTTATTTTATTTTGACCCCTGCGTGGGTATGTGTTTGGGAATGAGTTGTATGTTATCATTGAAAGACCAAGCCGGTCTACTGAGTCATTTTAGCCTTAAAGGCGATGTTTAGATGTTTGATTTTAGTTATCAGCCTGGTAAATCCTCGAGGAGAGGGTCTACGGCGTGTAATATCCCTGAGTGGATTGGGGGTGTTACATAAATGGTATCGGAGCTTAGGTTGTGGAAACCTAGGCTGTCGGGTCAGTGGTGTCTATCGAGTTTTTGTCTCGTCGGATTTTATCCGATCGAGTCGTGTCGCGACGCGTCGTCTGAGTTTGTTGGTCGTGATTAGTATCGTGGGGCGATCATCATCTTCGTGCGACCTGTGGCTGTAAGTCTCCCTTCTTTGTGTTGTGCCTCGTGTGACACGAGCTATTTTTATGATTTATTTGCTAAGTGACAGAATCCTCTTATGGATTTTGATTTCTTGATACGCGACTATTTGACTCTCATATTTCTTTCATGTGAGGAGTAGTTGCTGGATTGTGCATGTTGGACTGTATTTCTTTTTTTTCCGCTGCGTGAGTTCCTTTGTAATGGCTTTCGGTATCTTACCGACTGAATTTTATTTCGAAAGTCGATTCTTTTAACCGAGTTGTTGGCCTTGACCGTTTTGACGGTAGTTGGGTGTTTTCAAATGATTTTGTGAGTTTTGATAAGTACTACCGTCATCGACCTTTTTGGGCATTCTAACCCATTGAATTATTTTTGAAAACCTTGAGTATCTTAGAAAATTAAAATTCGAGACGTACTTTTAAAGCGAATTATTTTCTTGCGGTGTTTTCAAGGTGTTTTCTAATGCCGCAATACATTTCAAAAATTTTCCGGTTGAGGACCAAAAATTTTTTTTTTTTTTTTTTTTTTTTTTGAGATATTTTCAATTGCAGTTGCTTAGACCCAAGGGTCGAATATTTTTGAAAGTTTTTCACTAAAGGAAAGGTGTCCTCATTTTTGTTCAAACGCAAGATGATTTTCAAAGTCTCGATAATGGTGTTGTACTACTTTTTGTAAAATGATACTCAAGATCAACTGTTGTTTCCAAACTGTTTTCAAAAGGTGGTTCTCGTTTTTAAAACCTATCATTCCTGTTTGCGGACCGGAAATGCGTGTATGGTTTTCGAACTTTCGTTACGGTGTTAACTCCCGAATATGATCGAGTTGGTGGCATGAACGTTGAGGCGTTGCCACGTAATTGTTACACTAGCCCTCTGTGAGAGGTGTGAACTGGTATTTAATGGTTGTCGCCTCGTGGTGGATTGCGTGTGTCACACGAGTGTGAGATGTTGAAACTTGGGTTTGTACGTTGGTGTACATGTGTGATTGTTTCATGATGTTTGTAATTACGTCTTTGGTTATCATTCGAGTCGTTGACGCCACCGAACGATGCCGTCGTTATTGTGATATTCATGTGTGTGTTGCCTTACGATGGTAATCGTTGTATGTGTTATGTGTTATGATTTTTGTTGTCCGAGTGGTTACTTATTCGGTATGCCGAGGGCCGAGGTCGTGGTCGTGGTGATCGGACGCGTGGTCGAGAGCATGCTTCCGGTGATAGTATTGGTATTGGTGTTGCTACTATTTTACAACAGTAGCCACTCGGATGACTCGATTGACTCAGGCGATTCGGCGTGTTACAAATGTGACCCGGCACTGGTGCAATCGGTGGCCGAGAAGTGGTTCGTATGAATCCCCTCGTTTATTTGGTCTTTGCAGATGCTTTAGGTAGGATGGTTGGCTTTTCGGTTGGAAAAGATTTTCGAGATAGTTGATTGTCCGGAAGAACGTAAGGTTCCGGTAGCTCAGTATCTTTTCGACAAAGATGCCGCTAGGTGGTGGGAGGCTATTAAGCCTCGAGATCGCGTTGTCACATGGGCGAGTTCCAGAATTCATGAGAGATGAGTTTTGTCCGAACCGATCGAAATCGGAGGATTAATGAATTCTTTTCGCGAAACCGCAGGATGTACATTGTCTCAAGCTATTATTGATTTTAGCAAACGGCTCGGCTATGTGCAAAATCAAGTAAGGACAGAGGAGGACAAGATTTGTCATTTTAGTAGGCGGATGAAGCCGGAGATTCGCCAAGACATGGCAGTCTCGCTTGTACTTCCTTGAGAGATTATCGAATAGGCGTTAGCTTTATGAGCTATCCAGTTATCGACCAGAGTATGTCGACTCGAAGAAACAGAAAACCGTTGGGAACTCTTCAGGAAATCAGGGGAGTGGGCCCCTTGAGGTTGGGACTTCGTCTCGTCATCCCAAAATGGTTCCTAGATTGCGTGATCAGAGGAGTAGTACCCCTGCAGTGAGTAATGTGAGCACTTCGAAGATATGTTATAACTGTAGTCGAGCGGGCCATACTGCGAAGAATTGTCGTTCACCGTTAGTCAGCTGTTTCGAGTGCGGCCAGATGGGTCACCGATCCGTACATTGCGAGACGGTAGCTGAGAGGTTTGGGGATCAAGGTTGCGTCTCTGCTCCGAAAGGACACGGAGATGCCTAGGGTGATTTTGAGGATTTCGGCGTAGTCCGAATTATTTATGATTACCCTTGTGGATCGTTTTGTGTTTATTCCCTGTTTTCTCGCTGTGCGTGTTTTCTTGTAACAAGTACTTTGTGTTTTGTGATTGTTTGGATAATTGACTTGGCTATATTATCCGTTTGATGACGTTTGTCACTTGTTGTTTTTATTATATCCCTAACGGCGACGTTGTGTTGGTCGCCGTGGAGCGTGTTTTCACGCCGTATACTCCTTTGCGTTGTTTGTAACATTTCGCCGTTGGGCGTTAGTTACGCATTCTTGTGTATCTCGTTGAGTTTTTCCTGGCGGAATATTTCTTCTCCCTACTTGTTTTAAGTTTGGAACGAAACTTCTTTTAAGGGTAGAATGTAATATCCGCAATTTTCGATTCCGGTAATTTCTTTTTTTTTGGCGGAAGTCTGTTTGTGACTTCGCTCATGTTCGTTTCGTCATTCCGAGAATGATTAATTCTACACTTTTGACATCCGAGTTCGTTTCGGTGTCGTTTCGTTGAGTTCTGTGCTTTTTAGCGACTTTTCCGCACTTGAGTTCGATTCTTGCGAATCTCGACCGAAGCTAACTGTTTGAGTTTCCCATAAGTCCGTTTAACTTTGTTAGACGTGTTGTGAACCGGTTTGGTTATTCGATCACGTATGGTGATTTTCGGGCATTTGGGCCATTTTCGTAATTTCCCAAAGTTTGGGGTAATTACCTTCCGTTGTCGAATTTCGAGCCTTCGGGTGGTCGGAATTGTGTGTCCTACTAGCTCTTAGATTCGTCTTTGTGAGTACTTCGTAACCGTATCTTCGGTTCGTATTCGAGTTCGGGTTTCGGTGTCGTTTTGTTGAATTCGGGATTACTAAACGACTTTTCTAAGTATGAGTTCGACTTTGTTAGATCATCATTAATTTTTGGTGACTCAAAATTATAAATCTTTGCAATATTATAGAACATCGAATTAGCTTTCCAATGGTTCAAAGCGGTGAGTCAATCGAGTCCGGACGAGAGAGTTATGGTCGTTTGATTTTGGCGAGCACTCCCGGGAGCCTTTCGGCCGATAGGGGGCCGATAGACTCTCTGCCCGGCATGCAGCGTATGGGTATCGGTTGGGCCTATCGGCGATAGGCGGCGATATGTAAATTTCTTCACCTTGAACTTCCGGTAGCCTTTCGGCCGATAAGGGGGTCGATAGACCCTACTGTCGGCATTAAATATGGCTATCGGTGACTTTATCGGCCGATAGGCGGCCGATAGGTTCTCTGCGTTACCTATAAATGTGTTGTTTTGAGCGAATGCTCATTTTCCTTCCCCATTTTGCACGGCGTCGCGAGAGAGAGACATAGAGAGGGAGAGAGTTCTTCATCCGGGGGTCGATTTTCATCATTTCTTTTCGGTTGTGAGGCTCGGATAATCAATCTAACGCGTGTTCTACGGATCTTAACACTTGAATCACTCAAGGTAATGTCTCTTGAAACCCTACCTTTTTGGATAATTGGGGATTTTGGGGTTTTGTCCGATTCTTTCCGTTTCGTTGATGGATTCATGATGAATATGATTATTCTTGTTGGTATTCTTAGTTTCCCTACGGATTCATGGTATATTTCGTGATTTTTATGGAATCGAGAGGGTTTGGTTGTGGTCCGCCCTCGTTGTTATTTTTGTGCGAATATACATGAATCGTAGGCGGGTTTCCGGTGTATTCCATTTCCGTAATCGTTTAGAAGTGGTTGTGATTGTGCTATTCGAATCGTTAGGTTCATTTCCGCCGGTTCCTTGCGGTCGTGTTCAACTCTTCCGTTCCGTTCGTGTCATCGTCTAATTAATCGAGGCAAGTACCTTGTCCATATCATTCTTGTTTTATGGATATGATAATTGGTGATCGTATTTATATGTTTGTTTGATTGTTTGAAACGAGCTTTCAAAAGAATCGGTTTAGCCTTGTTAAAGGCTTGCTTTCAAAACGCGTGTGTTTTGTGAATGTTGTGTCTTGTATATGACTATGTGAATCCTATGGATGTATTTTGTGTTGATGATGCACTTGGCATTTGCGTGTGGACGTATACTATTTCATTTCGGTGCGTTGTGGTTTGACGTGGTGTTTTGCTAAGTGTTTGATGCCTCTGAGTGAATTGTTTGGATATCTTTGTTGCATTGTGTTATTTGTGTGAATGTGTGGATATGGTTGAAGGTCTACGGTGGCACATGGCATGTGATCATGTGGCCAGGATGCAACAAGTGATTGATCCAACCGTGAGAGCCTGAGATAATCTACGGTGGCACATGGCATGTGATCATGTGGCCAGGATGCAACAAGCGATTGATCCAACCGTGAGATGTGTGTGATTTGTTTTGCTAGCCAGCTCGGGAGGGTCCTTCGAGGCCTCGAGTGGGATGTCGGTGGTAGCGTCCCGGTCCTAGGCGATGCGCGTGCGTGATTATGTTTCGTTGATTTTACGTCCGTTGAGGACACGTGATGTTGGGCTTTGACCCTGTAAATTGTTGGTGGTTTCCTATTTGTGAAAACAAAACATTTGGGCCGTGACCCTATTGATTTTTGGAAAGAGAAGGATTTTATAATCCTAAATTGTTTTCTATTAAAACTCTCGATGGCATTTTAAACTGTTTTGTAAATTGTTTCCCTTATTTGCGATCTTTCGGTTTTGGAAATGTTTACTCAAACTCTTGCCTCGGGAAGTACTTTTCTTTACGTTTGGATCTTTGAGGATTCCTGATTATTATTGTTCTTGGAACTTGTATTGTATGGCTCGTATTTTTGCACTTGTACTTGCACTAGCAAAACAGTGGAGTTTTGCTAACCCCCGAGTATTCGGGGGGTGGATGTCTATTTTTGCATTCAGGTTTGGAGCATAGCACAGGGTCGGCACGAAGGATGATGAAAGATGAACGATACTAATCACACGAGGTTCCGCTGATGTCGTATTGGTCCAGTTGTATTTTCTTTTCCGCTGCGGTATCTTTTCCCGTTATGCACGGGAGTTTATTTTATTTTGACCCCTGCGTGGGTATGTGTTTGGGAATGAGTTGTATGTTATCATTGAAAGACCAAGCCGGTCTACTGAGTCATTTTAGCCTTAAAGGCGATGTTTAGATGTTTGATTTTAGTTATCAGCCTGGTAAATCCTCGAGGAGAGGGTCTACGGCGTGTAATATCCCTGAGTGGATTGGGGGTGTTACACACAAGCGCATGTCATGTTGCCTCGTTAAAACCTCATCAAGCAAAAACCCAGTGGGAAAAATATCTTGATCGTAGGGAAAAGAGTACATCTAGACACATCGAGTTTAGACTTCGTCTTTTGAATCTATCCTGTTGGTCCCTGAAATGATGAAGACTGTCCCCACTGTACCAACAGTAGTCTTTTTTAGCGCGCTTTGTCCTCACTCACGCGCACTTGAGAAACTTCCCAGGGGGTCACCCATCCCATAACTACTCCAAGCCAAGCACGCTTAACTTTGGAGTTTCTATGAGATAGCTACCAGAAAAGAAGATGCATCTTGTTGGTATGAGTAGTCCAAATCAATTCATTTAACCACTTTCTAGTGCAGATCTCACAGGTCGAATCGCAAGCCGCGCCTCGCGCATTTTTTAAGCTAATGCAGGCAGGATGCTGACCGAAGCCCAACAATCCCCCTCCCATTATCTGCCAGCATTTCAGCCCCATAGTCTGGAAACCTCCGCGAACTAGATTTGATCACACAGCCCTCTAGCGGCTAGATTCATTCACACAGTCCTCCAACACTTGACATCAGCATATGTTCCACCTCCGTTTACTTCTGCTGCGCCAGTATCTCAGTTCCAGCATACTAGATTTGATCACATAGCCCTCCAGCACCTGACAACCTCCACCGCACCAAAGATCTCGATTCGGCCAAGTGGCAATATCTGCTGCATGCCCGCCTCTCAGTTCCAACATTCTGACAGCCTCTATTTTAGGATACTCCGAGGGAATCCGCACCCGTGACCTGCTCCGATACCAATTGTTGGTCCCCAGAATGATGAAGACTGTCCTCACTGTACCAACACGAGTCTTTTCTAGCGCGCTTTGTCCTCACTCACGCGCACCTGAGAAACTTCCCAGGGGGTCACCCATCCCATAACTACTCCAGGCCAAGCACGCTTAATTTTGGAGTTTCTATGAGATGGCTACCAGAAAAGAAGATGCATCTTGTTGGTATGAGTAGTCCAAATCAATTCATTTAACCACTTTCTAGTGCAGATCTCACAGGTCGAATCGCAATCCGCCCCTCGCGCATTTTTTAAGCTAATGCAGGCAGGATGCTGACCGAAGCCCAACATATCCTCTCATATGATCGTTACATTTGATCATAGCGCTACTAAGGTGACCATTCCATCGATCCCTAAAATCATATATCTTATTACCTCGTTAAAAACCTTTCCAAGTGATAAAAACCCTGTGGGAAAAATGATCCTTGGAAGGAAAAGAGTATAACGTACGTTGTGGATGTAAGACTCCCCCTCAAGTCACATCTCCCCCTGATTTGTACATCAATCAAGTAGTTGTTGCCTCATTAAAAACTTCGCCAAGTAACAAAACCCAATGGGAGAAAATGAACCTTGGTCAAAGAAAAGAGTACAACACATGTGATTAAGTTTCTTTATAATCATCATTTCCTTGTGATCTTTACATCAATCTCGGAAGTTGGAAAACTCTACAGCTCCCCCTAATGCTTACATTCATATATCGTTGCCTCGTTAAAAACCTTGCCAAGTAACAAAACCCAGTGGGAAAAATAAACCTTGGTCTAAGGAAAAGAGTGCAACCTATGTGAGTATGTTACGTTATATCTCACATATTTCCCGTTATGATCATTCCATCAATCAAGGGGATTTACAAGTTACATTATGTTCATAAATGTAAGTATGCTCATCGATGCGATGCTTAACCGCTAGTTCCTCACAAGTGTAGAATGATAGTTCTTAATCATGTACACTCACGGATTGATTCATGCAAAGCAATAATCTTGTCGTGATTCGAGGAGGTAACCAGAAGGGGTTTGCTTAGTCGATTTCCAAGACATAAGCAATTTATACCAACACATACTTTGTGGTAGTTGCTTCGGCACCAGCATTTACTTTAGCATTTGCCATTTCGTAAGCAGCTTCCTTTGCCTGTTTGTAGGGAAAGAATAGTCCCAAGTCAATGGTTTCTTTTAAGTATCAGAAGATATTCTTGATACCATTCCATTGATGTTGCGTCGATGCTGAACTAAATCTAGTCAGCTAATTAACTGAGGAGTGATATCAGGTCGTGTACATTGAGCCAAGTACAATAATGCGCTATTGCACTCAAGTAGGGAATTTCAGCTCCCAAAGCTCTTCGTCACTTTCCTTTATACGAAATGGATCTTTCCTTTGCATCTAAATGTTCGACCTATCATGGGATGCTAGTCGGGTTTACCTTGTCCATATTAAAGTACTTGAGAATCTTCTGGACATAGGCTGACCGGTGGAATAAATTCCACAAACTCGATGTCTATGTCAATGCCTCGACAGAACCGAGTTTTCCCAAGATCTTTCATCTCAAACTCAGCTTTTCAGTATCCAGTGGTTTCTCTTATTTCATCAAGACCGATTATGTTCATGTCATCGACATACATTGCGATGTGAATTCGGAACTTATTTGTGAAGACGCAGGGACACAGTTCATCGTTCTTATATCCCTTAGCAATCAAGTAGTCACTTAGACGGTTATACCACATCCTTAAGGATTGTTTCAAAACCGTAAATTTGAGCGTTTCAATCAAATTGCATACGCACTCCGTGGTCTAGAGTCACTTGATTTGGGTAATGAAATGCCATCGGGCACTTCCATATATATCTCCGTATCTTGATCCCCAGAGAGATACGCAGTAACCACATCTAATGGCTGCATTTCCAGTCCCTCAGAAATTACTACGCTAATCAAATAGCAGAACGTATACGTGGGAGTATATTTCCTCGTAATCAATTCCAGGACATTGTGAGAAGCATTACTTCGTGAAACCTTGTACATTAGGACTCTATATTCTCAGTACGCTTTACGACAAAGGTTCGTTTATGTCTTATAGGCTTTACACTTGGGTAGGTTAGCATTACCCACACCAAATACCTGACTCTTTGTCGGAGAATCTAGTTCTACCTGGAATGTTTGTCTTACAGGCCAATCAGCTCTATGTTGATTTCATCCAACTGAGCGAGGTTCGACATCATCGTACTTTATGATTCATGACATGTCATCAAAGTGGGTGGTTGATCAGGCCACACCCTCATAATTTCATCGAGATTCTTGATTTTCTGAATCATATCTTCGGGGCGTCCCCCTCGTCATGATTCATGGACATAATAAAATCAAGCATGATCTCATGAAACAAGTTCATTGATGGTTAACATGTGAATTTGTGCCATACTCTACCTCTTACTTGGGTGAGTATTTAGTCGAACCATGTGGCTTCCACCCATTTTTTTGCAGGGAGCGACGACCTCAACCACACCTCCACCAGGTGCAGTTGCATCACCCGGTTCATTGGTGATGTGCCCCTTACAGGGGACTTCTAACCTTACAGGCACATTTGCAGCTGTAATGTGATATCTTGTCACTTGAACGATATCAGTAAATGCATCAGGCATCGAATCTGCTACATCCTGAAGATCAAGTGTTCTTTATGCTTTGTGCTTCACGGTAACATTGTGAAGTTCGGGGATCATAATGAGACAAAGTGGAGACACCATGACAATTCCTGTCGTTCCCCGAGAAATTACATTTTCTATCCTCCCCTAACGACGGGAATGTTGTCTCATAAAAGTGACAATCCACAAATCATGCGGTAAAGAGATCATTGTGAAGGTTCTAAATAGCGGATAAACGTCTGGAGATTCTTATCCAACGTGAATACTAAATCGTTTCTAAAGACCACTGCGTTGTGGGGCACAGAAGGCACATATAATGCGTAACCAAATATGTGCAATTGGCACTCAAGTCCGTCTGGGTCCAAAATATAAAAATCAGGCTATCCAGTTACCAACTGGTACGCATAAACTAATTGGTTAGCAAAAGGTCTAAGAATGAACGATTTAAGTAAAGTTTCGTGCAATATTGCATAATCCCAGGCAAAAATATGCAAATTGGTGCGCATAACCAATGACATAATCACCATACATATTCTTTAGAAGGTGGTTTATGTGAGACCGTTTGCATATGCACATGGGACGAGATACTATTCATTAATCTCTATCATGCAATAAACATCAAATACTTTTTGATGTGAACTCTCTAATCATCAAGTCCTTTAGATGTTATAAGGGAGTTGAGCCCTTATAAGTTATCTTGGAAGTTCTGCAGCGGTTTGAGTGGACAAGAGAGCGACATGTGACCAACATGTCGGAGAATCCATCAAAACCATAAATACATAAATGGTCCGCATATTAGGTGGATGGATCCACAAATATCTCCTTATATTCAGCGTAAGAATGGAATTTTTTCTTTTATTTCTTTAGCGTAGGAAGGTATCGCTCCTACTTTGGCTAAAGAGCAGGCTTTGCAACACTAAGTGGTGGGAATTTGATATGCATCTGGTTCTTTGGATGACATAACACGATTAACATCAACATTGTTCTTTATGTTGAGTTGGTGCCACATTTTCGATCGAAAAATAATGATGTTCGTACAGGTTCTTCAGTATACATATCATCATACTTCGACGAGGATGACCTAGACTATCGTGCCAAAGCTTATACGAGTCTATGTCTAAAAGTACATTGTTGGTGACAACATAGGATTTTAAAAACCTAATAATAGTGAGGTACATCCACTAGATCGACTCATCAGTTATTCTAAAATGCGTTTACGTCCACATTCATTAGAATTAATAAAAGAAACTCTATTCCATTCTCACAGTGGGTTTCAATCTGGAAACCATTGCTACGTATATTGTTGAAGCTAAGTAAGGTTCGAAGGGCTCTAGGTGCATACAGAGTATCGGTAACTTGTAATTGAGTGCCATTTAGGCATCAAAAATTGAGCATTACCTCGCCCTTTGGTGAGTTGGGATGACCCAATCATCGTAGTTACCGAGGTTTGGCAGGCGACTTATTCGATGAATAGAAGCCTTATTCTAAGAACATTCAAGTTCTACTCAATTCATTCCTTAGAACAGAGAGAAGTTTCGAACCATGAGCATTCAAGCAATATTCAGTACTTCGAAATAAAGCTAAGAATCTAACGTAAGCAATATTAATATCTTGTTCGTGAAATAACATTGCATTACGCCATTATCGAAAAGAAAACACCAACACAGTCGTCTTGAGGCAACTATACCAAATGTAAACGAGAAAGTAAATATAATACTAAGATCCAGTCTATTGACTGTGGCTCGAATGACTCAATTCGACGATTAGTGACTGTGAAAATTGACATAGGGAGACTTGTCTAGATCATATTCCTCCATATTGTGAGTTCTCCTTTCTTTGGACTCGTTATATTTCTTGTAGTGAGATGCGACTTGCTTGCTTGCATGGCAGTTCTTGTACCATGTCCAGCATCTCCACAGTGATAGCACAGTTCATTGCTAACTCGAGCCTTAGAGGCGATAAGATGGGTAGGTGCTATTTGGTTCCCTTAGCTAGTAGATCCGGGAGCACCAAGTCTTCGCATTACATTTGGAAGAACCCCCACGTTCTTGACCACGAAGCCTATCATGTCCAGTCCCCTATTCATTGGGGTAGTTTCCATCCTTCATTTTGCCATAATTGGCCTTGGGAATTTTCTTTGTCCCAACCGGCATGACATTACTACTCACTAACACTTCGTTATGCCTCTAAGCTACTTGCAGTAGGTTGATTAGCTTACTGAAGGTAGTGATGCGTTTTTTATCATACTCCAGCCTATACTGGTTCGTTAGTATAAGAGCGGAAGTAGGGAAGGTGAAAAAAGTTTTATGGATCATGTCATCTTCTGTGATGTCCTTTCCACAGAAATTTAGGCGTGCCTTGAGAGAGCATATCTGTGTTGAAATCGTTGATCCGTTTATATTCAAGCAAGCGGATTTCATTCCACTGCACGATCAGTTCTAGGAGCAAAGTACACATGTTCCCAAATCGGCCCTTACGGGCATCCCATAGTTCTTTAGGGAATTTCAATTGTAGATATTCCTATCTCAGACTGGGTTCGATGTGTCACCTAAGGAATATAAGTGCATTCGCTTTTATCTTATCAGACGGTACTTGGTCTGTGGTGTTAAGGAGCGTACCACTATATTCTTTAGTGATAAACGTGGTCTCAACGTAGGAGACCCATCTATGGTACTCAATCTCTTTTGAGTCCAAGATATCAAATTTGAGGCGAGTTGGATAAACTATCTTAATACAAGAAAAAGGAAAATGATTTTTCACAGTTTACCATGAGTACTTTTCATGATAAAATTTTCAATAATGGGAGCGTATTATTCTTCGGAACAAAGATATGGTCAAAATTACTTTCGATGCTATTGAAGGTGACCAATGAAATTACTTTATCATGGTTCGAGTTGAATTTAGGCAGTAGATATAAATCCTCTAAAGTCTATTAAAATGAAGCCTAATTGCATGTCATATCTATATATGCATGAAAATATATGTATATTTATAGATATAATCACATAATTCTAGGGATATATCTATACACATATTATGCAGTCAAGTAGGTCTCTTATGACGCAATATAATTATTAGTTCAACGTGAATTTATTTTAATTCAAGTTGCTTTAAGCAATTCACTTTGATTTAATTAAAGTTATTAATGTATCATGCTTTAATTGGTTTAATTAAGCATAAACAAATTTATGAAATATAAATATGCATGTAAAGTAATTAAAGCATGTACAATCGTGCACGTTGCAAATAGTAGGATTATTCGAATTGTGTACCTTACAGGAAAGACACGAGTCTTTCCTAGGGCATACCGTCGATTTGTTTGGATGAAAATATATTCTTCGTTCCATTCGCCGTGTGGAAAGTACCTCCTGGATCGACCCCGAGTCATCCCTCAAAGTTAAAGCCACGAGCTTTCCAAAACCCCTGCGACTCGCAATTCTTCCAGCAATAGATACACCATCCCTCTCAATAGTCGACTCTTCACCATTTACTAGATCTCTGTAAATCTCTTGAAGCTGATTTGCAGTATGAGTACGCTCCCACTTGTACGCATAGGGAGCTAAACCACTGCTTCTTAGATCTTGCACTTTTTTTTATCCGAATGGCGCGAATAGCTTCTCTGTCGGATGTAGAGTTTTGAGGGTTTGGGAAAAGTGACGAGGTGGGGAAGATGCTTCAGTCTAATTGGTGGAGATCGATTGGTGCGACGGAGGTTGGAGTTTCGGTCGCGGGTTCCTGTGCAGCGGACGGTTGCGGGGATAAGTGAAGAATATGACCGGGAAGAAGATTGGCCGGGGGTCTGCAGTGGTTGGTTCCTGTGCAGCAGTCGGCGGCGACGGGTGGGTGGTTAGGATTTCTGGGGGAAAAAAAACTCTTTCTTCGGCGAGTCTGGTGCGACGTCGGACGTGGGGGGGGGGGGGGGAGGGATCGCGATTCGGGTCGGGGCGACTGACCAGAGTAGGTTGTCGGTCAGGGGAGGAGGGTGACGTGACCGGTGGCGGCTAGGGTTTTTGCAAAAGAAAAAATCCGATTTTTCTTTTTTTTTTTCGGAATTTTTGCAGAAAAACGGTAGGAAAAAATTTCTTTTTGCTCAGTTGGGAACTATGTGCTGATAACGTGTTAAAGGGAAAATTACTGAGACAGAAAGTAGGGCAAAGTTGTTGTTGTATTATTCCATTGATGAGCTCCCTTTAAATAGGGAGAAATACATATAATCAGGCCTTAGCCAAACCCTAACTAGGAAAGCCCATAAACTAACAGACTTAGGCACACAATGTGTATTATTCCTTTAACATTTATGTTATTATTGCACTACGCCATAGATGGCCTACGGCAACTCCTACAAAATGTTGCAAGAAGCAAAAAAACGTTGTTGTAAACAAGAAAATCAAAACGGCAATACTTTTTTGGTGTTACACTTTTCACCGCTGCCGTAGGTCCCTATAGCAATACTTATGTCACCTACTACAACACCACTCCTTTTGTTACCATAAGACTGTAAGGCATCGTTAACTATAGTCTACAACAACATTAAACAAGTGTTGCAGCAAAGGTCAAATTTCTGTAAAAGTATGGGCCCCATATGTGGGGTCCAATGTGGGCCCATATGTGGGCCCCATACCTGTTAGGGAACCCTATTACAACATTTTTTTTGCAACACTTTTTAAGTTTTTGCAACAGAGGTACTTGATGCATCAGTGATGGGGTAATTTGGGCATAACTAATTCAAATTGCAATCCAAATTGTAATTGATGCATTGGGTAGTTTTTAAGGTCTTGTCTCACTAATTCACTGAGGAAAGCGACGCATAACTAATACAAATTGTAATCTTCTTTAGTTGGAGACAGGATTGAATGCATAAACAACTATACTACAAAGTTTGGTATTACGACCAATATGGTTAAGACAAGCCACCTTCTGGACAATTACCTCTTTAATGTCCCCAGAAAGTAACCAAGTTCAGACACAACTTTGTCATCATCGGAAATAGGTTGGAATTTCTCATTCATGTTCACGAGGATTCTTTTGTCAAAGGGCCTCTATGAACTTTATCCATGTTTGTTTTTCCTCGGGTTCTTTTAGGAACTACAATTGATATTACCAAGGACACATGTTCAAAAGGTCAAAAAACTAGCATCAAATTATTTCATAAATAATTAAAGTAAATACACACTTTTGTAGTATATATTATGTTTATTTACATATATTGGATGAGGTTTATTGGTACGGCATTTGGTCAAATTTACTTAGTAGTGTTATGAATTTCAAATATATGTCACGGTATAAATTTTTAATTTTGTAAAAATAAAGATTAGATGCTAACCTTTTTCGTGCATGAGTCTTGCCATTAGAAGCGACTATATTTGCTTCAGCCTCATTTTGTTCTTCCATTAGCTGCTGAATTTTGGTCTATTTGGTCCTTCACAAAACGTGACATCCGCCAACATATATAACCAAAAAGGTAAAATACAATTTTAAATAGACAACAAGCACGGATATAAGTTAGTCATCAAACTACTTTAACATCAACATCCAGTTTAGCAAATACTTAAGAAGCTTATTGAATATACAAACCACAATTGTGTCAACTTCAAGAAAATTCATCCACAACACTACAAACTTGAAGCTTGGCAACTCAATGAATATCCTCTACACAAGTTCCATGTCAAAATTAAGGCATATAGAACTAAAAATGATAGCAAAGACATAACGAGACATGATACACTATAAAAAATTTCGTAATTCCTCCTTATACCAAGAACATTCCTATGAGGGGTTTTCTTATAATTTTCAAAACCTTTGGGTATTTTAATAACTAGCCCAAACCTCAATTCTTTTTTTTTTTTTTGTAATTATCACTAAAAAGATGGACTGTATTTTGATTTCTGAAGCCCTGATAATTTTTGTCATGGATTTCTGTCACTCCTTGGTTGTTATCCGTCACATTATTTTTTGATCATCAAGAAAAATATCTCCTCATTGTTCTGAAATATTATTTGAAAATATAAACAAATAAAACTGAAACGAAGAAGGATTGATTAGAAAAATCACCCATAGCTTTAGTTTTAATTACCAAAAAAACACTTATCTTTCAAAATGACAAATACGCCCCTCAAGAGGGAGGTAATTGCAAGCTTTTAAGGAGTTTTAACTTTGAAAGATACATACTGAGATTTCTTGTAATTAGACTAACTTTTGGGATAGTTTTCATAATTATCCAAAAATATTACGAATTTTGGTAATGTATCTATTGATCTTCTGTAGTAGAGTATAGGTTGTATAGCTTTATGTATTAAATTCTCAGCATCAACACAAACATTACTCGAACGAGACGGAATCAGATTTGGTGAGGCTTAAACTATCGAATTTTTCCCGCTCTTGAACTTTTTAAATCCATGAAAATGTCAGATATTTTCTCTATGTTTTTTGGATATCAGCCCATTCGAAAACCGAATAAACCGAACTTGGCCTCGATGAGTTGCTCCATCTCTGAACTTCAAACACCTTTCTTTCAAGATCATCTGCGAAAATAAATTGCCAAAAAGCAATCCTGAAGGAAAAAAATAATACTACAGAAGAAATTTTCTAACATAGATTCGAATACGAGTCTGCCATATTTATATAAATGTTACTTTGATTCATCAAATGGCACAACAAAGACCTACAAATTATAAGCCTGCATATCTTGAAGAATTGTAATCAGATTTGCAATTTTTAGTACTAGTCGAATGAAAAGCAAACCTTGTATATGAAGCAAAGTTAAATATGACCCCGACCACTGCATTCGGAACACAGTATATACCCGGCGATTGTGTCGTATCATTCTACATATGCACCAACCCTTGTTAGTACTAGCACTGGTGTCCATGGGCACCGAATACTTACATGCATGATCTCTCATAAAAACAGAATAAAAAACAAAAAGAAATCTAAATCGGAACTTAAAACATAGCAGTAGACTAACAGAACAACTTTATAAGTTTCATATGGTCAAAATCATATACAGGAAGATAATGAGGCTCACATGGTAAAAGAAACATCACAAAATATGCCTCATTTTCACACACTCATACACACACACATACACAAAAAATTCAAAATTTAGAATTATTTTGAAGGTACCGAAACCGAAAGCGGAGAGGAGTAGAGCTGAACGATGTGATCTTGCTGCTCACTGAATCGGCGCCTGATGTAGATTTCTAGGATCTCCATCACGTGCACGAATTTCTTCATCTCGTCAAGGCGGCAGCTCATCTCGGCTTCCCTCGCCCTAGCGCGCTCTAGCCGCTGAAAGCCAAGCCGTAAGGAAAGCCAGAGAGCAGCCTTGGTCGAAAAGCCGAGCTATTTCCAAGTGCAGGATGCCTCTTATTTATAGGAGCTGAGATGCTCTTTTCTGACGGGCGATCGCCTTCCTTGTAATATAATAAGGGGGCGATCGTCTTCTAGCACATGGACTGTCTGCCTTAAAGTCCGTGACATGGGCTGGCTGCCAGCCGTGCGGACCAATGAGAAGTCTGCACGCGTCTTGAGTCGCTGTCCCGGGCGGTCCCACTTTGCACCTTTCGGCGTGTCTGTCGGTAGGTGAGTAGATGCTGACAGGCCGTGGTCAACGATCCATATCCTACGACGCCTTTTCCGGATCTGCACATGGGCCTCTATCCTGAGCTTCGGCCCTTTGCCGACTAGACATGCTGGCTTAGCGTGGCATGAGGCAGTCGTCATTGGCCGGGCACCAGAGTCGATCGCCAGGTGCCAAGGGACGATCGCCTTATATGTCGATCGCTCAGCACTGGGACTTGACCTGGGACCTTCGATTAGCCAATCTGCCTTGACTTTGGTTCGGTCGCATGGTCTCTGCGCCGATCGCCTGTTGAGATGTATAATTCTCGACACAACAATTGCCCCCCAGCTTGATCCGATGTTGAAGACATGGGGTGAGGTGGTTCTTACTGGCGATCGTTGAGGATAAAGACGGGCGAACCGTTGTGCGGACTTTGGTTTCAGACTTGGGCAATCTGATCGATTGGCGATCTATCTTCGGTCTTGTACCTGCAATTTTCAAATTTGCCGATCCCTCGTAGAAAGCTGATTGTTTCGTCATTGAGGAATCGTGCACAGTCATGGAGTTCGATGGACCGATCTCCATGACCGTGTCTTATGCGCGAACGACATTCCAACTGTAGGTTTGTCTCGTGACTCATTTTATTGGTAGGGTCCTCCGAAGGCTGCGCCTCGCCTCGTATTTAAACGAAGGGCGTGCGGTCTTGGTCTGGAAGATTCCTTGCGCGGGGCTTCGTCGGATTAATCAACTCCACGTCCGCGGCTTGTTAGCTCTTCTTCTACCTCGGGCCGCCATTAAGATGCTGACCCTCGACGGTATACGTTGAGACGGGGGTAGGGACGCGTCGCATTGTCCGGGCTCACCAAGTTTGATGATGAACCTTTGAGGGCAGGCGAGTGTGTCCACTGATTTGTTTGGAGAGTCCTTCGGCTATGCCCGCCTCGTATTTAAACGAAGGGCAAGCGATCGCAGCCCAAAGGAACCTTGCATGGCCGAAGCAGTCGGTTCCATCGACCACCAGGACCATGGATGCACTCTTCTACCTCGGATCGTCATGTTAGATGTCGATCCTCGACGGTATACGTTGTGCGGGGGAGGCGATCTCGTGCCTTATTCCATCATGTTAGATGATGAACTGTAGATGGCGAGCGAGTCCTCCATTTTCGGAGATGTTTGCTTGATTCTGGCGATCGGGCTGGAAGACTGAGGATCGTCGTTCGGTCGCCGATCGCGTTGCTCATAGGTGGAAAAGTAACCTATGCCTGGACAAAAAGTCTGCGGCCTTGGCGCGGAAGATCGCGTAGGTCGGGGGGATGTCCTTCGTAAGGTGCCTGAACATAGGCGAAAGACCATCGAATCCTCCTAGGACCGAGTATAGGGCGATCTCGTCGCTTACGGGCTCGCCGTTGAGGATTTTCTCGTCCAACCGGTTGATGTAGTCTGCATCGGATTCGTCTTCCCCCTGCCTGATTTTCATCATGCGGTGGGGGCCTTCTGGTCGAGCGACCTTGGCGGCTAAGTACGACGTGAAGTCGTTCGCCAGTTGATCAAAGGAACTGATGGATCGTGGTGGCAATGAGATGTACCGCCTATGGGCCAGGTCGCCCAGTGTTAGCGGGAACATTCGGCACCTGGTCACGTCTGATGCCCCACATCCGGTCATGTAGATCCGGAACTTGCTCAGGTGAGTCTCGGGGTCCGACCTCCCTTCGTACAGAGGTGTTTGCGGAGGAGCGATCCTACGCTGCACAGGGGCAAGCTCGATGTGGACCGCGAGTGGCTCGCTCGGCCCGGCGATCTTGCTATTGGCGCCTGCCCCAGTTTCTAGGAGCGCCTTCATGTCTCCGAGTTGGCGTTGCATCGCGGCCATTGCTGTAGCTTGGTCGCTCGTGGTTTGGCTTTCGGAGCGGGCGCCGAGGCGATCGTGTACCGATCTTCTGGCTCCGCGGTCGCCGACCTCGGTTCTTCGGCGAGGAGGAGCCAGATGGCTGGCCTGCCTTCTGGGAGTTGGATAAGATGAACTCCTGGTGACGGATTCGGGCTCCGTCGTCTCGTGGCTGGGGCCAGAATGCCCCGGTCGCCATGATGGGTCGCTTCCTAGGCAGCTGAAAATGGAGGTGTCCCGCCTTGCGAGTGCCTTTTCTTGCGAATCGGAGCCTCCTGGTGATCGCTCGGCCAGTAACCCCTTGAACTTCCGTTTGCTCACGCGGCGGATGGCCGAGGGGGTTATAGCGGGCGAGTCGAATGCTTTCCGTCGCTCCCGTAGGATGGCCATGGCCCCTTCGATCTGTTCCGCGGTTTGGAACTGATCGAGCGAGAGGCCTTGGGCCGTCCCTCGAGGACGGGATTGAGAGTCTTGGGTCGTCGCGGCTACCCTCCGCCATAGGCTGGTGGTTGGCTTGAGACGGAATGAGGCGTCCGACGGATCGGCCAGCGGCTTTCTTCGATGTGGAGCCAGAAGTCATGATTCTGAAAGCTTTCTTTGAAGATCAGTGAGTGTCACTTCAAGTATATGCCCCGAGAACAGTGAGTGTTCTTCGGGACAGTAGGAATAAAAATGAAAGTTAAGAACCCCTTCTTCTAGCGCCAATTGTTGCTGCCCGAAATATTATCCGGAGATAGATATTGCTGGAATGGACGGACATCAAACAAGGTTGCGAGAGCACGTCCGTGGGAATGGAAATAACACAATATTTGCCGGGTTTGTTAGGCCCGGGCTTGAATGCTCTCGCGAGATGTTATTATTACGAATACGTTTGAGTACAAATATTAATGTAAGAGTGCGATTACAATGAGTGTAAAAGCTCCTAGTTATCTAGCTCTTGAGCGAAGCTCTGTGTGTTCTTGTTCTCGTCTCTGTCGACCGTCTTATGGGTTAAGAGGTCTCGAGAGTGAGAGAGAAAGATGTCCGAAGTGTATAGCGTTGCCAAGAGAGTGAAAGCCAAGCCGTAAGGAAAGCCAGAGAGCAGCCTTGGTTGAAAAGCCGGGCTATTTCCAAGTGCAGGATGCCTCTTATTTATAGGAGCTGAGATGCCCTTTTTTGATGGGCGATCGCCTTCCTTGTAATATAATAAGGGGGCGATCGTCTTCTAGCACATGGGCTGTGTGCCTTAAAGTCCGCGACATGGGCTGGCTGCCAGCCATGCGGACCAATGAGAAGTCTGCACGCGTCCTGAGTCACTGTCCCGGGCGGTCCCACTTTGCACCTTTCGGAGGGTCTGTCGGTAGGTGAGTAGATGCTGACAGGCTGTGGTCAACGATCCATGTCCTGCGGCGCCTTTTTCGGATCTGCATGTCGGCCTCTGTCCTGAGCTTCGGCCCTTTGCCGACTAGACATGATGGCTTAGCGTGGCATGAGGCGGTCGTCATTGGCCGGGCACCAGAGTCGATCGCCAGGTGCCAAGGGACGATCGCCTTAGATGTCGATCGCTCAGCACTAGGACTTGACCTGGGACCTTCGATCGGCCAATTTGCCTTGACTATTTAAATTTGGTTCGGTCGCCTGGTCTTTGCGCCGATCGTGTAATATCCAGATTTATTATTGTGTATTTCATCTATATTCGAACCCTGTATTATTCGGATTGTGATCTCGATAATTGGAGTATGATATTTCTCACATTGGTATCTTTGTATATAAGTATATCATCATGCAAAATTTCTCATGCAAGCTCGTGATAGCGCACGTTAAGAATGTAGCTTAACGCACGCTATCGGATACTACTAGCGCACGCTACGAATGTAGGACTTGCGTGCGCTAGGTAATCAATTATTGAGCTAGGCGGCTAACACATGCGCCAGCCGGACGTAGGACCGGATAAGATTCCCGCGGATGAACCTGGACAGTTTTGGAGTCAACTCTTATTAGCGCGCGCTAAGGATGTATGGTAGCGTGCGCTAATCTACTAATGTACAGAAAGTTTATATATGGGTCAACACTCCATTTTCTTCTCATTTCTTTCGGGCATCCTTCGTTCTTGAGAGACCAGAGAGCATATCATCTTCCTTAGACACACTTATAACACATCTACTTAATCATTGGATATTGGATTTTCTTAATGAATCATTGAAGTGGAGTAGCACCTTGGAGTGGCATACAACCAATCAGAGTCGGATTCTATCTTTTTGGTTCAGTGATTTCGTCATATTAAGGTAGGTTAATTCTATCTCTAGCCTTATATTCGGGTTCTAAAGAATTAGATGATCATGCTAGCAAGATATTGAATTTCATTGGTGAATTATTCAACAAACATCATGTTTAGAAGATTGGAATGTTTAGGCTTATGATATTGTCGTTGGAACCTCGTAGTTGGAGTCTTAGTACGACAATTGATGAGAGGAACATTCTGAAGATGATTATCCGTATGAATTATGTTGTTATATTGATCATGAACTTGGAGATGATATCACATTTGGTTATAAGGACTTAAGAAAGAATCATCTTGGATTTGCACCCTTTCTTATAAACTGGAATTGTTAGTTTATCTCCTTGGTTAAATCGAGATGTCATGATGATAATACATCGACCTTAAGAACACCAAACTTCGCATGAGAATTGAAATCAAGATGGATTATGGTGTTGTGATGATAATACGTATTCTTGATTTTTGAAGTTGTTGTAATCCGTAAGATCATTCATAAACTGTATGAACATATTATGCATGGAGATGCCATGTATTAACACTGAAGACTTCATGAGTTTCATCACCGTTAGAACAATCTGCTGCCCAGTAGTAAACTGCCATGCACGGTTAGCGCACGCTAAGCTATGTAGATTAACGTGCGCTATCGAGCACGAGTTAACGTACGCTACGTTTGGTACGTAACATACGTTAGGCCATCAGGCGAGTCAGTCAGCTGATCAATGAGGTACTGACCGTGCGTAGTTAGCGTACGCTAGACTTAGTTATTTGCGTGCGCTAACAAACAGACTTAACGCACGCTACGTATAATACTTAGCGTACGCTAAGTAGTTCAGACAGATTACATTTTATGAGCTTTAGGCCGTAAATCGAATTGTTAGACATTCGTACGATGTGAGATAAATTCTACATTATTTCTTTTGTTAAGGTTCGAGCTTGTTACGTTATTGATGGAAAGGGCGACCTTCGAGTGTTTCGTTTTCGTGGAAGTATTGTTCTTGTCTTCGAATCGAGGCAAGTACCTTATTTGTTTTATGTATTGATGTTATACATATTGTCGTGCATGTATGTCGTTGTTGTATGTCCACCTCGTGTTGGTCCGACGGGATCATCGGGTGATCTATGCTAGCGTGCGCTGGATCATCGGACGGGTTTTTCCACCACAGGTTGGTCTGACGGGATCATCGTGGGTTCTAGGCAGTGAACGCTGGATCGTCGGAATTACCATGTGTATGTTATGATATCATGTTGTGATTATCAGTTGTGTATGTTATTTATGAGTTTCTCGTAGGAGAAGACTCGTTGGTATTTTTGTCATTTACGTTATTATTCTTCGTGAGATGTCGAATAATATGTTGTGGTACTTGTACTAGCATCGTTGTGCTAACCCCTTCGGGGGTGAACATTTTGTTTATGTTCAGGATCTAGGAGAGCGGGGAAACAACCACTGGAGCTGCATGACGACGAGGGTGCAGAGTGATGTTCCGGCCGGGTTTATTTGTCTGTTGTTTGTTAGTTATTTCAATAAGTACTCGAGTACGTAGTCGTTTATGATGAATTAGAATTTGGTGATGTATTAATAATTTTCTGTTGAACATTCGTATTTTCAGTATTTGGTCAGAACTTTTGTATCTTAATTTCGTTATTTTCATTCGTTGGTGCTTGTTAATGTCTTTTCAATTCTTCAGCCTTGTAAATCCTTATGTAAAGGATTTACGGCGCTGTAATATTCCTGAATCTATCGGGGGTGTTACAGAATATGGTATCAGAGCTAAGATTATGGATATCTTGGCTATTGGGTTAAAATAGGGGTCATTTATGTCTTTTGAGGTAACCGGCCGCGAATAACATCACTGTACTGCCTACGTCTTCGTGCGGGCAGTGGTTGTAAGTTCCTAAACTTTATCTCATCCTTTACATGTTATATTTCCTTGTACTTGAGCATTTGAACGATATTGTTTCCTGTATATTGAGTATTTATGCTTACAGTATGTTGAGAGGCGGACGTGGACGTGGTCGCGGTCGCGGACGCGGACGAAGGAATGCAGAAAAGGGAAGCGTCACCTTCAAATCAAGCCAGTCATAGCTCAGGCGAGCCACAACGATCTATCAATAATGAACCGGAACCTGCTGTACCAGAGATTCTTCGTCAGGTGGTGAACCAGATGACTCAGTTCGCTCAGGTCGTGGATCGAATGCATGTGGCGGTGGGATTACAGCAGGGAGATAAACAACAAGGGATCCCAGATATGGGAAATCGAGGTGACCGGTGGCTGCAAGAGGTGGCAAAGATGCAACCATCCAAATTCGACGGTATTTCTGAGACTCCCACCTGGGACCATTGGTTGAAGGAACTGGAGAAAATCTTTGCCGGAATTAAGCGCCAGACGGAGAGCCTCTATCGCTCAATACTTTCTGATAGGGGAAGCGTCCGAATGGTGGGAAGCCATCCGGCCTGTAGACCATGATGCTGATTGGACAGAGTTTAAATTGATGATAGAAGCTCAGTACTGCCCTCGTCCTGTGAGGGAAGCCAAAGTTCGGGAGTTTTTCTCCGCTCAGCCTTCAGATGTGCCAGTATCTCAGGAAATTAAGACGTTTAACCAGCAGCTGGCATTTGTTCGACATCTGGTCAGAACGGATGCAGAAATGATGATCCATTTTGATATGAGGATGAAACCAGAAATCCAGAGGTACATGTCCGGTTTTGAATGTACCACACTCCGTCAATACCAGGATAAGGCGTTGGCGTATGAGATCAAGGAAGCAACTATGGAGAAATTTACGGAATCCAAGAAGCATAAAGTCTCTGGTACTTTTACAGAGCACAAGAACAGCGGGCCCCGCAAGGCCCAGTCATCTTTTCATTCGTTTAAGAAACCTCCGCACCCAGTTAGGAGCGGAAAGAACTTCGGAGCAGCATCAACCATGACTGATGTTACCAGGAAATGCTTTAATTGTGCCCATACGGGGCACTATCGACGGAATTGCCCCCTACTTGTCGTGACTTGTTTTGATTATGGTCTAGAGGGACATCGTGCGGTGTTCTGTGAAGAGGCTGCAAAGTCTTTTAGAGCCCGTACACCATAGTCAGTCCAAAAGGAAGCCAGTATCCAACAGACGCAGCAAAGTGTTCAGATGCCTCAGAATTTTGGCCGCGGGCGAGGCAGAGGACAGTGGGACTGAAAGGGCACATCGAGTGCCGGATATGTTCCCCCACATCTGTACGAGATAAGGAGAACAGACGATTAGGATGCTACTGTCGCATCAGGTACTGTCCAGATCCTTTCCCAGCCAGTTAGCGTTTTATTCGATACAGGAGCTACACATTCTTTCATATCATTGTCTTGTGTAAATCGGTTGAATATTTCTGGTTTTCATACTTGTGAACCTTATGTTGTTGGTTTACCGAGTGGAGAGAGGATTGTCGGCAACTTAGAAACTAGAAATTTCCCTGTATCATTTGGAGGCAGAGAGTGGCTCTCAAATTTGATTGTGATAGAAATGCAAGGAGACGACCTGATACTCGGAGACGATTGGATAAATCGATATGGAGCAATTGTAAACTACCGAAGGAGGAATATCTCGCTGATCGCTGACGATGGTTCCGAAATACTGTTTGAGGGATGGAAACCGGGAAGCTCAGGAAAGTTGATCAAGGCGATGAAAGCTGTCAAATTGTTGAAAGCAGGTCATCGGATCACGGTGCTATGCAATGAAGAAAGAAGACGAAATTGTGAAACTTTCATCCATTCCTGTTGTGAACGAATTTCCAGATGTATTTCCTGATGAGTTACCTGGATTACCTCCACGAAGGGATGTAGAATTCGCCATTGAGCTGGAACCCGGAGCTACACCAATTTCTAAGGCTCCGTATCGTATGGCACCTACTGAGATGTATGAACTGAAAAAGCAGCTGGAAGAGTTACTGGGCAAAAGCTATATTCAGCCAAGCGTTTCGCCCTGGGGAGCGCCAGTTCTTTTTGTCCGAAAGAAGGATGGATCGCTTCGACTGTGTATTGACTATCGAGAACTGAACAAGATGACGATTAAGAACAAGTATCTGTTGCCCCGGATTGATGATCTGTTTGACCAGTTGCAAGGAGCAACAGTATTTTCTAAAATCGATCTGAGATCAGGGTATCATCAGCTGAGGATTAAGGAATCTGATATTCCAAAGTCAGCGTTCAGAACTCGCTACGGACACTATGAGTTTGTAGTGATGCCGTTTGGTCTCACTAATGCACCTGCTGTATTCATGCAGTTGATGAACCGAGTGTTCATCGAATATTTGGATAAATTTGTGGTCGTGTTCATTGATGACATTCTGGTGTATTCTAAGAGCCCGGAAGAGCATGCACATCATTTGCACATTGTATTAGAACTTTTGAGAAGCGAACAACTGTATGCCAAACTCTCTAAGTGTGAATTCTGGCTAAAGGAAGTAATGTTCCTCGGTCATGTGGTATCAGCTGAAGGAGTCCGAGTAGATCCTCATAAGATTGAAGCGATTTCGGATTGGAAGCCTCCAAAGAACGTGAAAGAAGTCCGAAGTTTCTTAGGACTTGCTGGGTATTATCGTCGGTTCGTGGAAGGGTTTTCCAAAATTTCCCGCCCACTTACTCGACTCCTGCAGAAAACTCAAAAGTTTGAGTGAAATGAGTTGTGTCAGGTTAGCTTTGATGAATTGAAGAAGAGATTGACGACGGCACCGATTCTATCACTTCCACAGGGAACTGGAGGATTTATAGTTTACTGTGTTGCTTCGAACCAAGGACTCAGATGCGTATTGATGCAGAATGACAAGGTGATCGCTTATGCGTCGCGACAGCTGAAACCTTATGAAGTGAATTACCCAACACATGATTTGGAGCTAGCAGCAGTAGTTTTTGCTTTGAAGATCTGGAGGCATTATCTGTACAGGACTCACTGTCAGATCTTTACGGATCACAAGAGTCTCAAATACATCTTCAGTCAGAAAGAGTTGAACATGCGGCAAAGAAGATGGTTAGAACTGATTAAGGACTATGACTTGGAAATTTTGTATCATCTAGGCAAAGCGAATGTAGTGGCCGATGCACTCAACCGCAAGCCTGTTTCTATTCAGATGCTGGAGACTCTGACCTCCCAACTTAGTCTTCAACGAGAGATGATTAGAGAAGGAATTGAAGTGTGGTTACAAAGAGTCCAAGGACAACTGTGCGCGATGGAATTAACTTCATCATTAACCGAAGAAATCAAATCTAGACAGGCAGATGATCCTCTGATGATTCGGTTACGTGATGAAGTGATCAAGGGAAAGGCCCCCGGATTCGTAATTCATGATGATGGAGTTTTGAGATTTCAGAACCGACTCTGCGTTCCTGATATCGATGTTCTGAAACAGACGATTATGAAAGAAACTCATAGCTCACCCTATTCTATCCACCCGGGCACCAGTAAGATGTATAAGGACTTGAAACAGAATTTCTGGTGGGCAACATGAAGAAAGATGTAGCGGACTATGTGTAACACCCCCAAGACATTCAGGGCATATTACAGCGCCGTGGACCCCACACCGTGGAATCCACCAGGCTAACGTACTGAACAAGACATTCGACAAAGACAAACAACCATCAATAAGACGACAATTCATAATAAAAATACAAACCGACAATTAACACCTGACATTAAATCCATTTCCCAAAGCGGGACGACTTTAACAATTTAAACGGGAAGTACTCGAGTACTTAAACCAATTTTATAATACAAAAATCCCAAATCAATACATCAACCATGATTGACAAAACAAAACACTAAGAATCGACCACTGGACAATATCATGCTTGCCCATCATCTTCATACGGCTCGAGTGCTCGCTTGTCCCCACGATCAGTACCTGAAATACAAAAAGTATTTCTACCATTTAAGGGGTTAGCGACAACTGCTAGTGCAAGTACAATCCATTTGAACTACATTCTAATCAGATGAATATATGCGCCAAAAATCATTTTAGAAAACATTTTATATTCCGGAATATTTACAATGTACAATCACAAAACACATTATCTCCAACAAATCACAATTCAAAGTTAACCGTCAGTACGAGACTCACGGCCTCCGTACCCCGCAGAGCCCCGTCGGACATCCCTGGGTGGCTAACCACAGTTCGCGATACGCACACTCACGGCAATACGTATCCCTAGAGGTCCCGTCGGACCATCCCTAGGTGAACATACACATATCCATCGACAACAACCACGATACAGCGATAATTCAAATACTAGAACATGTAAACAAATATAAAGTACTTGCCTTTGAGACATTCTTGAAGAAACGGAAGTGAAACGCGACTACGAACGGTCCGGGTGGAAAACGACGGTTCCTGTTGGTCCCCAGAATGATGAAGACTATCCTCACTGTACCAACACGAGTCTTTTCTAGCGCGCTTTGTCCTCACTCACGCGTACCTGAGAAACTTCCCAGGGGGTCACCCATCCCATAACTACTCCAGGCCAAGCACGCTTAACTTTGGAGTTTCTATGAGATGGATACCAGAAAAGAAGATGCATCTTGTTGGTATGAGTAGTCCAAATCAATTCATTTAACCACTTTCTAGCATCAGCATATGTTCCACCTCCGTTTACTTCCGCTGCGCCAGTATCTCAATTCCAGCATACTAGATTTGATCACATAGCCCTCCAGCACCTGATAACCTCCACTGCACCAGCATATCAGTTCCGGCCAAGTGGCAATATCTGCTGCATGCCCGCCTCTCAGTTCCAACATTCTGGCAGCCTCTATTTTAGGATACTCCGAGGGAATCCGCACCCGTGACTTGCTCCGATACCAATTGTTGGTCCCCAGAAATGATGAAGACTATCCTCACTGTACCAACACGAGTCTTTTCTAGCGCGCTTTGTCCTCACTCACGCGTACCTGAGAAACTTCCCAGGGGGTCACCCATCCCATAACTACTCCAAGCCAAGCACGCTTAACTTTGGAGTTTCTATGAGATGGATACCAGAAAAGAAGATGCATCTTGTTGGTATGAGTAGTCCAAATCAATTCATTTAACCACTTTCTAGTGCAGATCCCACAGGTCAAATTGCAAGCCGCACCTCGCGCATTTTTAAGCCTATGCAGGCAGGATGCTGGACCGAAGCCCAACAGTTCCTAAACGAAGGATCAACACAGTTCAGTCCCAACGGACAACAATACTCTATTGGAATACACCCATAACCCCGCTTACATACTACGACAATGAACGATCAATTGATACGGGCGAGGGTTTATGCAAAATCTCCCCGTATCAACGATTCACGGATTAATTCGAGGAAAACGTATTGAGAATCATTCAATAACAACAACCGGTAAGAAATTACGTAACATAATTGAATAATTCGGAACTAATCCTTAGAATCCCGAAAAACCCCCAAAATTGACAAGTTAGGGTTCTAGATGAAAATACCTTGAATTGGAGTGAAGTAGATGGGTTTAGATGATGATGTGTTATGCTCGAGACACAAGAATCGGACTGGAAGGGAACTCCACTGATTACTCTCCACAATTTGCTCTGAATCGCCAAAATCGCCCGTAGGAAGGGAAGGAAAGAAAAAGAATGAAAAATAATGCTGAATCTGAACTGCCGCTGATCTAAATAAATGTGAAGTTAGCGCACGCTAACTATCATATATAGCGCGCGCTAACGGGGCTGAAACCGATCCAGTAGCTACTGCTACCACTCGTTAGCGCACGCTAACAATAGTGAGTTAGCGCACGCTAACTGCACATCGGTAGCGCACGCAAGGTGACAGGAGTAGCGTGCGCTACCTACATAGCAGTTCAGTACTGCTGCCACATCAGCAGTACGCTGCTGTCGAAGGTACAATACTCGAAACGCACGACAAGGCCAGAATCCAGAAACATAAACACGAAGAATACAAGACGACGGAGTTAAGCGCTGATAGAAAATACGATTCCGACCACCGGAGGGTCCGTAATGCGACAACGAAAACGAGATTCCCTAAACTATTAGGAAATTACAAAAATGGCCCAAGTGCCCGAAAATCACGAAATGAAGACGGATTTACAAACCGAAAGTCTCAACATGACCAACTCAATCATACAAACTTGTACAAACCAAGAAACAACAAAAACGAATGAGTTTTACGAGAATCGAACGTTCATACGGCAAACCATGTCATAAAATGAAACATCATCAAAACTCGTATGAAAAAACTCCAAGAACAAAGTAGATTCAAAATGTCGAAACGGTTACAAGCGAGTCGGTAAAAATAGACATACACCAAAAATGGAAACTGCTAAAAATGGAAAGTTACGGATATTACATTCTCCCCCTCTAAAATAAAGTTTCGTCCCGAAACTTAAGAATCAAAAAGCTCGGGGTGTCTCGAACGCATATCCTCCTCTAACTCCCACGTCGCCTCTTCTACTCCGTGTCTCGACCATTGCACCTTAACCAAAGGAATGGTTTTGTGCCTTAACTGTTTGTCTCGACGCTCCAAAATCTTGACGGGCCTCTCCTCAAACATAACATCCTTCTCGATCTCCATGTCCCCAAAATCAATAATGTGGGACGGGTACGGAACGTACTTCCTCAACTGGGAGACGTGGAATACGCTATGAACACGACTCAGCGACGGAGGCAAAGCCAAATGGTATGCCAACTCACCGAATCTTTCCAATATTTCGAAAGGCCCAATATACCTCGGGTTGAGCTTCCCCCTTTTCCCAAAACGGACTCCCTTCGACGGAGAATGATCACCAGCAATGATCAACAATCAATCGAATTTATCATCGACCTGATAAATTCCAATATGACCAACCAGAGGTCAAAACACAATCGAGAATACCTTCACACGGTAAACTCCAACACGATCAACACAGAACCACAGAAATAGATATACGAAAGAATAACATTCTCAAAACGACAAATCAATCACGCACAGTAGATCTCAATAAACATACCCAACTGGCGAACATTTCCCTCGGCATACGAACAACGAATCGCAAATCGACGAACATACCAATTCATACAAGGAGTGGGAACGACCACTCAATATCCAAAACAACCAGCATGGGGTCACCATCCCCAAATTTACACTTACAAAGAAATCATTCAAAGATCACTATGGTAAGATTGCGCTACTACCGCACCAATGGAATCACATAGCACCTATGTCCCAGTTTTACAAAGTCCAAAGTTCCAAAAATTACATCTGTACCGATTCTACAAAACGCAGTATAATTCTCTTGACTGATCAATCCATTGATCACCCATGGATAGCCAATATACCATACTAAACTTCGAATCTCTTTTCTTTGTACCATCGATATGATATGCCCGATGCACTAAATGCGTATGTACATCAATCACATTTTCAAAACCAGTTTGAAATCATATGGTCTTGTCAAAAGACAAATTTTCGAAAATTCTTTCAAGAGTTTGAAAACTCAAAACATAAACTTTCGTAAGACCACGAAATCAATTTTAAAATTTAAATCGGCTCGTTGGTGCCAAGTTCTCGATAAAAATTCTTTTCGAAAACACACGATTAAAGAAAATGGAATTTATGCAAATGATTGACCACAACCATACTCCTGTATACCAATTCGGCTCGTCACCAAATTCACTGATATTCCGTCGAAAAACCACACGATGAAATTCCAAAATCTCAATATATAGATTCTGATAAAAACTCCTCCACATACTACTCGCAACGTCAATCCTTAATCCATCCTGGATCACCTCAAATATGATATGACAAAACATTGAAACAAATCAACAAATCAAACACAGCGAAAGACTTCCCGAGAAGTTCCATTTGAATAAGTAAACCAAAGCCTCGAAAGGCGGAAATAACATAAGTAAACGATTGCTAAAGTGTTTTACAGATCTCGGGAGTTTTAGAAAACAAGAAAAAGCCTTTTGAAACATTAGGGTCTCAGCCCGTATCTCGTTCCGCATTACAAAAAGTTTAAAAAAATAGAAAACCCTTTTTCGGACTCCAAGACCTGGTTTATAAAACTATTTCAAAATCGATTGGGTCTCGGCCCAAAATCATTTTCATTAAAACATCCGTAAAACATTCATTTTGAAAAGTGTCATTTTCAAATGCTCAAAAACAGTTTCATGTATCACAAAATGATCTATCATGACTACATGTTCTTCTCAACAATCCACATCATTTCTCCCAAATGCATAATTCCGTTCCAAAATCTAACCAACATACTGATTTCCAAAATCATAGTTTCTCAAGATCATCAATCCTGTCCCACTCTGACATCTCATACTGTAACGCATGATATCTGCTGAATCTCAAAACGTATCAACTTAGAACGGCAATAAATCTCAATGAAATTCAAAAATCCAAATGCTTACAGATCGTGAAGCCGACGATTCCCCGTGATACTGGCACATGTCTCGACTCTAGAAAATACTCGACATGGATATTTTCAAAACACACGTTTGCCAAATCAGTTCGACTCAAGAACACAATACATCTCATTCCAGAGAATCTCGTTAACACCATTTGGAAAAGTTATAACAAGCCCAGTACGATACTGGCAGATCCGATAACGCACAAGCCTGAATGAACAACAAAGACTCACGGCTCTAATATTTGTCAATCGACAACTCGAATGACACAACAAAAACACGACCCAACTCGACCCAAATGCCTAGGTTTTCTCAACCTAAGCTCTGATACCATATTCTGTAACACCCCCAGATTTAACCGGAAATATTACAGCGCCGTGGGCCCCGACATGGAACCCGCAAGGCTAAAGGAAATTTTCACAATCATTTACAAATGCCCAAGAGGCCAACGACGGTACTATATTTAAAAATGCATAAAGACATAAAATCCATTTATCAAAAACCGTCGTAAAAACTCATTTGAAATCGCAAGGCCAAACGGCCGACACTCAAAAGTTTAGAAAACGATTTCCAAAGCAACCTCAGTTACCAGATACCAAAAGGTCATTTCAAAATACTCACGTAGCGGAAAAAGACCAACCATAAAGATACTCTAGCAGCGGAATACAAGAACCAATCAAGAAACTCAACGCACATAACATGTCCTAGCCAGTATCCTCCGGGAATCTCATCTCTTCATGACCGCTACAAGCTCGATACTCCAAAAACCTAAAAAGAAATCCCACGACGGGGTCAGCCATAATATTCAACAATGATATCAATCACATCACATCAATAATACATACCAATGAGAATACAGAATAAGAATACGACCAATGTAATCTTACCGCCATAACTTTGCTTACTCAAGTAATTCTCATCAGAGTAACCATTATCACATTTCACATCTCGTACTCGATTAACCAACAAACTCGAACATAATATTTGTATTGTACCTCAAACAATACACAAGATTCTCAAACTATCATCACCAACTCGCGATACGGAAATCTACCATTTCTGACCAATACGATCCATCGAATAACATCATCAAATCCCAAGACGATAACCGATCGTCCATCACAAGACGAATACCAAAGGAAATACGGAACATACCTCGAGATATGAAGTGCCACGACAATCATATCAGTCTAATCCGAGATCAGATCAATGCAATATGAACACGGTCCTAAAACAAGACCTACAAATGCATACTCATATGACCACGTCAATATGCTCACAACAATAACAACTATGTATACTCAATGGAAATCCCATGATCCAGCGCCCTCAGCATAGATCCCAAGATGATCCTACAAGATCAACACGAGGTGGATAACCAACAATATACATATGCACAACAATAACACAATACTGGGTAATCCAATGATCCAGCGCCCTCAGCATAGATCCCCATGATGATCCCGTCGGACCAACGCATGGTGGAAAACACATCGGCCGATCCGGGCGCCCTCAGCATAGATCCCATGATGATCCCGTCGAACCAACGCATGGTGGACATTCGATCCAGCGCCCTCAGCATAGATCCTCATAATCCCATCGGATTATTTACACAACATGAACAACACAATATGCATACACATATGCAAATCAACACGTTCATCAATATGAACAACATAACATGCGCGACAACATGACAATTTACTAGGACGACTCCATGTTCAACAACATGAAAGAAAATGAAAGAGACCAAAATAAATAACATTAAACCATAATCAATATGGAATACTTGCCCCGAGTCCTTCGGGAGCAACCTCGATATCCAATCATCACCGACGATTATCCTCAATGCTCGGCGATCAAGCGTCTGATGAACTATAGATACTTATATCCTCGTCTTTACCATAATGTAACCTCGATACTTGAACATACCAATAACTGAGATAAAGCATATACATTATGATTTACCTCCCAGAATCGAAAGAACGATATGCGATCCGAATACCCAGAGTTCACAATAATAATCATCGCTATATGCATTATAAACGAAATGAAACTGAAACCATTCATTAAATATTATAACTGAGCAAGTAATAACTTGCCTCGATACCGATACCACGAAGCTGCTGCCGAACACATTGCCTTTGTCTACGAGCTCCACAGCCCCGATCAAAAGCAATACAATGGACATACTCGAACACGACCGCAATATCCGGTTATAATCACCGATCAATAATCTCAACCTATCGAAGAAATCAAATAACACATATCCGATAACAATCAACAACTGACAAAACTAACCAATCGAACTCAACGGTTCAACACAACCTCGAATAAACACAGTCAGAACCAACCATGTCAAACCATCACGAATTCATAATCAAAACACAAAAAATACTGCACTGTATGCCTACTTAGCGCACGTTAAACGCATAACGTAGCGTGCGCTAAGTTGTCCCGTTAGCGTGCGCTAGCCAGTAAGCTTAGCGTGCGCTAATGTTGTTCAGTGGCATGCATTCCAAACATCGACTCACATCTTGTGACTACGAATCCGAATGAAGGGAGACATAAATCTCCATATCTCTTGAAGATAAACGACCCCATAATTATCACAATGATCATGTCAATGTCCATATATCACTAACAACATCAACAATCAAACCGACTCGATAACAAGGATCTTATCATGCTAAATCTGGAATTCAACCTAGTATCATGATTCATCTCATCTAAATCGACCAATATAATTACCAAGATTCAGAATTCCCTCTTAGATCGGGTTAAATGAATCAACATCCTTATAGTATGAAGAATCTTAACTAACATCCGAAACTCTTATCAAAATTCCATTGAATCTCATATAACATCATCATATGATTATCCAACATGCTCTTTACATGAAATCATCCAAGAAAACGAACCATTAACAAAGGAATACGAAGATTACCTGGTTTAGACGAACCAAAAAGAAGAACACTAGAACTCCATCCAAAGAATCATGAACAACTTGAAGAACAAGGCTTGAATCCATACTCTCCATCTTAATCTTGTTAAAGATCATCATCCCTCAGTGTTTGGGACCTCAAACCTCTCTCTAAAAACTCTCTCTCTCGGTTGCAAGGAAGGAATGAATGAAATGCTTCATAACACCCTTCTGTCCCCTTTTTATAAAGTATATTACTAGCGTGCGCTAAACCTTATGTTTAGCGTGCGCTACCGCCTTAGCGTGCGCTAACTGACTTTGTTAGTGTGCGCTATCGAAGCCCAGAGGCTACTGCCTTGCTTCGTAAACTAACTTACGTACGTAATGCCCATGCATTAACGTACGTAAAACATCCTGCTTAGCGTACGCAAGTCATTTACCTTAGCGTGCGCTAATACCAGTTGACTTGCTACAGTCTACACCTACCACGAAGATGCTCGTGACCCCACAAGCCGAAATCAACCAATAAAGCCAAGATTCCCTGTTGACCGATATATAGTTAGCGTGCGCTAATCAACATGCATTAGCGTGCGCTAACACTACATTACAACATCCGTTGACTTATCAGAACGTGCGCCGAAAGTGGCCTGGTCCACGCGTAGATTCCTTCCGATCGGACTGCATTAGCGTGCGTTATCTTATATCCGTAGCGTGCGCTAAACCTGCACGATAGCGTGCGCTACTCATGATTATTAGCGTGCGCTAATAATGTTACACTTAGCCAATTTCCGCTATTTCTGTCCGACATCTTAACGTACCAAAAACGAACATGAGACACACTGAACACAAACACTGAATACAATAATATTCTTATACGATATACTCTATATCGAAAGTACGATATCCTCATACACAATATCCTCAAATGTAACTGTCGACCAGATACGACAATTATACCGATACTGATGTCTCAGTCCTTTATTTATTTTATCCCTACTGTACAGATTCCACGCTGTACAATATAACTCGGATAAATAATATCAACAACAGTAGAAGAAATTCCGGATATTACATTCTACACCACTTAAAATAAGTTTCGTCCTCGAAACTTGCAATCCGTCATAAGACAAACAAACATACCGTTCAGCCAAAATATTCCGAAACCATCACGACAACGATCAATCATCATTATTACCGAATAACCAAAATAGCATACTTACAAATACGCAGGTCGACGATCTCCTGAGATACTAGCAAGCGATCTCACCGTACAGTCTCAATACGCTTACGATCACAATTCCCTGAGTCTAAACAAAATATATCATCTTCGGATGAAACAATCTGTCCGAATCAAATCTTGTCTGCCTGATTACATAATCAAGTCCCAATTCCGATAAGACGAATAATACACAATACATCTACAAAACAACTGCCCAAAAAAACGACACGAATCCCGAAACATCAACACAAAATCCAAACGCTCAAATGATCACCAGCAATGATCAACAATCAATCGAATTTATCATCGACCTGATAAATTCCAATATGACCAACCAGAGGTCAAAACACAATCGAGAATACCTTCACACGGTAAACTCCAACACGATCAACACAGAACCACAGAAACAGATATACGAAAGAATAACATTCTCAAAACGACAAATCAATCACGCACAGTAGATCTCAATAAACATACCCAACTGGCGAACATTTCCCTCGGCATACGAACAACGAATCGCAAATCGACGAACATACCAATTCATACAAGGAGTGGGAACGACCACTCAATATCCAAAACAACCAGCATGGGGTCACCATCCCCAAATTTACACTTACAAAGAAATCATTCAAAGATCACTATGGTAAGATTGCGCTACTACCGCACCAATGGAATCACATAGCACCTATGTACCGGTTTTACAAAGTCCAAAGTTCCAAAAATTACATCTGTACCGATTCTACAAAACGCAGTATAATTCTCTTGACTGATCAATCCATTGATCACCCATGGATATCCAATCTACCATACTAAACTTAGAATCTCTTTTCTTTGTACCATCGATATGCTATGCCCGATGCACTAAATGCGTATGTACATCAATCACATTTTCAAAACCAGTTTGAAATCATATGGTCTTGTCAAAAGACAAATTTTCGAAAATTCTTTCAAGAGTTTGAAAACTCAAAACATAAACTTTCGTAAGACCACGAAATCAATTTTAAAATTTAAATCGGCTCGCTGGTGCCAAGTTCTCGATAAAAATTCTTTTCGAAAACACACGATTAAAGAAAATGGAATTTATGCAAATGATTGACCACAACCATACTCCTGTATACCAATTCGGCTCGTCACCAAATTCACTGATATTCCATCGAAAAACCACACAATGAAATTCCAAAATCTCAATATATAGATTCTGATAAAAACTCCTCCACATACTACTCGCAACGTCAATCCTTAATCCATCATGGATCACCTCAAATATGATATGACAAAACATTGAAACAAATCAACAAATCAAACACAGCGAAAGACTTCCCGAGAAGTTCCATTTGAATAAGTAAACCAAAGCCTCGAAAGGCGGAAATAACATAAGTAAACGATTGGTAAAGTGTTTTACAGATCTCGGGAGTTTTAGAAAACAAGAAAAAGCCTTTTGAAACATTAGGGTCTCAGCCCGTATCTCGTTCCGCATTACAAAAAGTTTAAAAAAATAGAAAACCCTTTTTCGGACTCCAAGACCTGGTTTATAAAACTATTTCAAAATCGATTGGGTCTCGGCCCAAAATCATTTTCCGTAAAACATCCGTAAAACATTCATTTTGAAAAGTGTCATTTTCAAATGCTCAAAAACAGTTTCATGTATCACAAAATGATCTATCATGACTACATGTTCTTCTCAACAATCCACATCATTTCTCCCAAATGCATAATTCCGTTCCAAAATCTAACCAACATACTGATTTCCAAAATCATAGTTTCTCAAGATCATCAATCATGTCCCACTCTGACATCTTATACTGTAACGCATGATATCTGCTGAATCTCAAAACGTATCAACTTAGAACGGCAATAAATCTCAATGAAATTCAAAAATCCAAATGCTTACAGATCGTGAAGCCGACGATTCCCCGTGATACTGGCACATGTCTCGACTCTAGAAAATACTCGACATGGATATTTTAAAAACACACGTTTGCCAAATCAGTTCGACTCAAGAACACAATACATCTCATTCCAGAGAATCTCGTTAACACCATTTGGAAAAGTTATAACAAGCCCAGTACGATACTGGCAGATCCGATAACGCACAAGCGTGAGTGAACAACAAAGACTCACGGCTCTAATATTTGTCAATCGACAACTCGAATGACACAACAAAAACACGACCCAACTCGACCCAAATGCATAGGTTTTCTCAACCTAAGCTCTGATACCATATTCTGTAACACCCCCAGTTGTTAAGGAAATATTACAGCGCCGTGGGCCCCGACATGGAACCCGCAAGGCTAAAGGAAATTTTCACAATCATTTACAAATGCCCAAGAGGCCAACGACGGTACTATATTTAAAAATGCATAAAGACATAAAATCCATTTATCAAAAACCGTCGTAAAAACTCATTTGAAATCGCAAGGCCAAACGGCCGACACTCAAAAGTTTAGAAAACGATTTCCAAAGCAACCTCAGTTACCAGATACCAAAAGGTCATTTCAAAATACTCATGCAGCGGAAGACCAACCATAAAGATACTCTAGCAGCGGAATACAAGAACCAATCAAGAAACTCAACGCACACAACATGTCCTAGCCAGTATCCTCCGGGAAGCTCATCTCTTCACGACCGCTACAAGCTCGATACTCCAAAAACCTAAAAAGAAATCCCACGACGGGGTCAGCCATAATATTCAACAATGATATCAATCACATCACATCAATAATACATACCAATGAGAATACAGAATAAGAATACGACCAATGTAATCTTACCGCCATAACTTTGCTTACTCAAGTAATTCTCATCAGAGTAACCATTATCACATTTCACATCTCGTACTCGATTAACCAACAAACTCGAACATAATATCTGTATTGTACCTCAAACAATACACAAGATTCTCAAACTATCATCACCAACTCGCGATACGGAAATCTACCATTTCTGACCAATACGATCCATCGAATAACATCATCAAATCCCAAGACGATAACCGATCGTCCATCACAAGACGAATACCAAAGGAAATACGGAACATACCTCGAGATATGAAGTGCCACGACAATCATATCAGTCTAATCCGAGATCAGATTAATGCAATATGAACACGGTCCTAAAACAAGACCTACAAATGCATACTCATATGACCACGTCAATATGCTCACAACAATAACAACTATGTATACTCAATGGAAATCCCATGATCCAGCGCCCTCAGCATAGATCCTAAGATGATCCTACAAGATCAACACGAGGTGGATAACCAACAATATACATATGCACAACAATAACACAATACTGGGTAATCCAACGATCCAGCGCCCTCAGCATAGATCCCCATGATGATCCCGTCGGACCAACGCATGGTGGAAAACCTGTCCAGCGATCCAGCGCCCTCAGCATAGATCCCATGATGATCCCGTCGAACCAACGCATGGTGGACATTCGATCCAGCGCCCTCAGCATAGATCCTCATAATCCCATCGGATTATTTACACAACATGAACAACACAATATGCATACACATATGCAAATCAACACGTTCATCAATATGAACAACATAACATGCACGACAACATGACAATTTACTAGGACGAATCCATGTTCAACAACATGAAAGAAAATGAAAGAGACCAAAATAAATAACATTAAACCATAATCAATATGGAATACTTGCCCCGAGTCCTTCGGGAGCAACCTCGATATCCAATCATCACCGACGATTATCCTCAATGCTCGGCGATCCAAACGTACAATGAACTATAGATACTTATATCCTCGTCTTTACCATAATGTAACCTCGATACTTGAACATACCAATAACTGAGATAAAGCATATACATTATGATTTACCTCCCAGAATCAAAAGAACGATATGCGATCCGAATACCCAGAGTTCACAATAATAATCATCGCTATATGCATTATAAACGAAATGAAACTGAAACCATCCATTAAATATTATAACTGAGCAAGTAATAACTTGCCTCGATACCGATACCACGAAGCTGCTGCCGAACACATTGCCTTTGTCTACGAGCTCCTCAGCCCCGATCAAAAGCAATACAATGGACATACTCGAACACGACCGCAATATCCGGTTATAATCACCGATCAATAATCTCAACCTATCGAATAAATCAAATAACACATATCCGATAACAATCAACAACTGACAAAACTAAGCAATCGAACTCAACGGTTCAACACAACCTCGAATAAACACAGTCAGAACCAACCAAGTCAAACCATCACGAATTCATAATCAAAACACAAAAAATACTGCACTGTCTACCTACTTAGCGCACGTTAAACGCATAACGTAGCGTGCGCTAAGTTGTCCCGTTAGCGTGCGCTAGCCAGTAAGCTTAGCGTGCGCTAATGTAGTTCAGTGGCATGCATTCCAAACATCGACTCACATCTTGCGACTACGAATCCGAATGAAGGGAGACATAAATCTCCATATCTCTTGAAGATAAACGACCCCATAATTATCACAATGATCATGTCAATGTCCATATATCACTAACAACATAAACAATCAAACCGACTCGATAACAAGGATCTTATCATGCTAAATCTGGAATTCAACCTAGTATCATGATTCATCTCATCTAAATCGACCAATATAATTACCAAGATTCAGAATTCCCTCTTAGATCGGGTTAAATAAATCAACATCCTTATAGTATGAAGAATCTTAACTAACATCCGAAACTCTTATCAAAATTCCATTGAATCTCATATAACATCATCATATGATTATCCAACATGCTCCTTACATGAAATCATCCAAGAAAACGAACCATTAACAAAGGAATACGAAGATTACGGTTTAGGCAGACCAAAAAGAAGAACACTAGAACTCCATCCAAAGAATCATGAACAACTTGAAGAACAAGGCTTGAATCCATACTCTCCATCTTAATCTTGTTAAAGATCATCATCCCTCAGTGTTTGGGACCTCAAACCTCTCTCTAAAAACTCTCTCTCTCGGTTGCAAGGAAGGAATGAATGAAATGCTTCATAACACCCTTCTGTCCCCTTTTTATAAAGTATATTACTAGCGTGCGCTAAACCTTATGTTTAGCGTGCGCTACCGCCTTAGCGTGCGCTAACTGACTTTGTTAGCGTGCGCTATCGAATCCCAGAGGCTACTGCCTTGCTTCGTAAACTAACTTACGTACGTAATGCCCATGCATTAACGTACGTAAAACATCCTGCTTAGCGTACGCAAGTCATTTACCTTAGCGTGCGCTAATACCAGTTGACTTGCTACAGTCTACACCTACCACGAAGATGCTCGTGACCCCACAAGCCGAAATCAACCAATAAAGCCAAGATTCCTGTTGGCCGATATATAGTTAGCGTGCGCTAATCAACATGCATTAGCGTGCGCTAACACTACATTACAACATCCGTTGACTTATCGAGCGTCGCCGAAAGTGGCACGGTCACGCGTAGATTCCTTCGATCGGTGCATTAGCGTGCGTTATCTTATATCGTAGCGTCGCTAAACACTCGCGATAGCGTGCGCTACTCATGATTATTAGCGTGCACTAATAATGTTACACTTAGCGATTTCCGCAATTTGTCCGACATCTTGACGAACCAAAAACGAAAAAGAGACACACCGAACACAAACCTTTGAATCGATAATATTCTTATACGATATACTCTATATCGAAAGTGCGATATCCTGATACACAATATCCTCAAATGTAACTGTCGACCAGATACGACAATTATACCGATACTGATGTCTCAGTCCTTTATTTATTTTATCCCTACTGTACAGATTCCACGCTGTACAATATAACTCGGATAAATAATATCAACAACAGTAGTAGAAATTCCGGATATTACAGAATATACCCCATGTCTAACAACTCTCCCAACTGTTTCTTCAGCTCCAGCATCTCGGCGGGCGCTATACGGTATGGCGTCTTAGAGATGGGTGCTGCACCCGGCTCTAAATCAACGGTAAACTCAACTTCTCGGTCCGGCGGCAAACCCGGCAACTCGTCTGGAAAAACATCAGGATACTCACACACTACAGGAATAGACGAGAGCTCGACTCCCCCTTCTTCCTCAAAGCGTAACACCAATAGCCCGTGCAACCTCCTCGAAGAAGTCTCACCGCCCTCAAGGCGCTGATCAGAAGTCTCTGGCTACTCCGCTTACGCCCCACAAAAGAATGCTCGGTACCGTCAGAGGCTAACATCGAAACAATCCTCGTTCTATAATTCATGATCGCCCCATGACGGTCCAGCCAATCCTCACCCAGAATCAAATCCTCATCTCTAATATCTACCGCAATCAGATTAGAAGGCCAAACCCTCCCCGCGATACTCACTGGAAAATCTCTAACCTCACGATCCCCCACGATGCTATCCCCGCTAGGAAGTTTAACAACAAAAGGCTCACAAGCAACTAGGCAATCAACATGCAGACGATGCACACAGTCCATAGATACAAAAAAATGCGTAGCACCAGAATCGAACAATACGGAAACATGATGATCAAGGATGTGGACTGTACCTGTAGCCACCGTCGCGTCTGGGTCTCCTGCTTGTCTCATCTCATAAACCCGGGGAGGAACAGACCCCGCACTAGAAGCTCCCCCTCTAGAAGGCTGTCCACGTCCTCAACCTCTACCAAAACTCTGCTGCGGCTGAGGAACTGTCGGTGCCTGATTAACACTCGGCTTTCCCGCAGCTGGGGCTGATATCTGAGTAACTGGAGCTCGGGATGCATCCGTACAGAACTTAGCACGATGACCCATCCGACCACAAGCAAGACACTGAATCGGAGGCCTATCACTCTCACTCATCATGTGGCCCGGACGACTACAGTTGAAGCACATAGGACCACGAACGGGACCAGTAGGAGCAGACCTAGAACCGTTTCCTCGCCCAACTGACAGCGACTGACTCCCGAAGACTCGCGAACCAGACTGAGCCCTCGGATACCCTCCAGACTTGCCTCCCGAAAACTGGCCGGCGGTCTTATGCTTCTTTCCTTCGGTTGCCATCTCTGTCGCAGAAAACGACATCTCGTAAGCCATAGCTTTATTCTGATACTCTTTCAAAGTCGTGCACCCCAGACCAGCCATGTAGTGGCGCACCCTCGGTTTCATCCGCATATCAAAGTGGCGGATCTTGTCAAGCTCATCTCGGACTTGGTTTCTCACATAATGCAGCTGTTGATTGTAGTCTTTGATAGCTTGCGAAATAGGAACATCCTGGGGCTTAGCCTCAAAGAAGGCTCGGATCCTCCCCTCTTTCACTGGCCATGGACAGAATTCGTCTTCCATCAGATCCCGAAACTCTGGCCACGTAGCTGCCCGGTCACGCGGTTTCACCGCTTGCCACCACGTTGCTGCCTCCTTGGCGAGGAAGTACTGAGCAATGGGTACTTTCCTCTCCTCGGAACAATTAGCAGCCTCAAATACTTTCTCCATCTCGAATAGCCAATTCTCCCAACCGGAAGGGTCGGAAGCACCATCAAACTGTGGAGGACACATACGAATCACGTCCTGAAGCAACTTATCATTGCCGGATCCAGTAGGCGGAACCGGGTTGGCATTAGCTTGGCCGACTAGAACGGCCTGAGTCAGTAGCGTCATCTGGTTCGCTACTTGCTGCAAAATGTTGGCCACTCCAACATTCTCATGTGCATTACCAGAGCTAGCAGATTGGTCCTGCTGACCTCCGGAACTAGGGGGAACACTGTTCGACAAAGAAGGCATCGCCGAATTAGTTCCCGATTGATCGGACATGGCCGCCCCACCGGCTGCGCCACGTCCCCTACCGCGTCCGCGACCGCATCCGCGTCCTCTACCAACAGGAATTCTGAAGAAATAATGGGTAAGTACAATTCAAACGCAAAACACAACAAGATACTAAGACAGGAATAGAACAGAACGGTGAAACGAGTCAAGTTAGGAAAAACTTACGAGCACCGACGTACTGAGATGATGGCATAGCAGTGATACTGTCCCAAAAATGACACTTAACTAGACCCAAATAACCGACAGCCTAGATATCCATAACCTAAGCTCCGATACCATATTCTGTAACACCCCCAAGACATTCAGGGCATATTACAGCGCTGTGGACCCCACACCGTGGAATCCACCAGGCTAACGTACTGAACAAGGCATTCGACAAAGACAAACAACCATCAATAAGACGACAATTCATAATAAAAATACAAACCGACAATTAACACCTAACATTAAATCCATTTCCCAAAGCGGGAACACGACATTAACAATTTAAACGGGAAGTACTCGAGTACTTAAACCAATTTTATAATACAAAAATCCCAAATCAATACATCAACCATAATTGACAAAACAAAACACTAAGAATCGACCACTGGACAATATCATGCTTGCCCATCATCCTCATACGGCTCGAGTGCTCGCTTGTCCCCACGATCAGTACCTGAAATACAAAAAGTATTTCCACCATTTAAGGGGTTAGCGGCAACTGCTAGTGCAAGTACAATCCATTTGAACTACATTCTAAACAGATGAATATATGCGCCAAAAATCATTTTAGAAAACATTTTATATTCCGAAATATTTACAATGTACAATCACAAAACACATTATCTCCAACAAATCACAATTCAAAGTTAACCGTCGGTACGAGACTCACGGCCTCCGTACCCTGCAGAGCCCCGTCGGACATCCCTGGGTGGCTAACCACAGTTCGCGATACGCACACTCACGGCAATACGTATCCCTAGAGGTCCCGTCGGACCGTCCCTAGGTGAACATACACATATCCATCCACAACAACCACGATACAACCATAATTCAAATACTAGAACATGTAAACAAATGTAAAGTACTTGCCTTTGAGACATTCTTGAAGAAACGGAAGTGAAACGCGACTACGAACGGTCCAGGTGGAAAACGACGCTTCCTAAATGAAGGATCAACACAGTTCAGTCCCAACGGACAACAATACTCTATTGGAATACACCCATAACCCCGCTTACATACTACGACAATGAACGATCAATTGATACGGGCGAGGGTTTATGCAAAATCTCCCCGTATCAACGATTCACGGATTAATTCGAGGAAAACGTATTGAGAATCATTCAATAACAACAACCGGTAAGAAATTACGTAACATAATTGAATAATTCGGAACTAATCCTTAGAATCCCGAAAAACCCCCAAAATTGACAAGTTAGGGTTCTAGATGAAAATACCTTGAATTGGAGTGAAGGAGATGGGTTTAGATGATGATGTGTTATGCTCGAGACACAAGAATCGGACTGGAAGGGAACTCCACTGATTACTCTCCACAATCTGCTCTGAATCGCCAAAATCGCCTGTAGGAAGGGAAGGAAAGAAAAAGAATGAAAAATAATCTTTGAATCGAGCGCTGATCTAAATAAATGTGAAGTTAGCGCACGCTAACTATCATATATAGCGCGCGCTAACGGGGCTGAAACCGATCCAGTAGCTACTGCTACCACTCGTTAGAGCACGCTAACAATAGTGAGTTAGCGCACGCTAACTGCACATCGGTAGCGCACGCAAGGTGACAGGAGTAGCGTGCGCTACCTACACAAGATTCGATCTTCGCCACATCGTGATGCTGCTGTCGAAGGTACAATACTCGAAACGCACGACAAGGCCAGAATCCAGAAACATAAACACGAAGAATACAAGACGACGTAGTTAAGCGCTGAAATAAAATACGATTCCGACCACCGGAGGGTCCGTAATGCGACAACGAAAACGATATTCCCTAAACTATTAGGAAATTACAAAAATGGCCCAAGTGCCCGAAAATCACGAAACGACGTCGGATTTACAAACCGAAAGTCTCAACATGACCAACTCAATCATACGAACTTGTATAAACCAATAAAAAACGAAAACGAACGAGTTTTACGAGAATCGAACGTTCATACGGCAAAACATGTCATAAAATGAAATTACGTGAAAACATCATCAAAACTCGTCCAAATGGAAAAACTCCAAGAACAAAGTAGATTCAAAATGTCGAAACGGTTACAAGCGAGTCGGTAAAAATAGACATACACCAAAAATGGAAACTGCTAAAAATGGAAAGTTACGGATATTACACTATGTTTCGAAATGTTGGACTTGTCAACGGGTTAAGATCGAGCATCAACGTCCTGCCGGGAACCAAGACAGGAATGAACATGATTTGGGTGATAGTTGATCGTTTAACCAAATCAGCTCATTTTCTAGGCATTAAGGACACGTGGGGACAAGAGAGGTTGGCACGAGTATTCATTTCAGAGATAGTTCGATTGCATGGTACGCCGAAGACCATTATTCTGATCGAGACGGCCATTTTGTGTCTCATTTTTGGAAAGCAGTTCATAAGGCCTTGGGGACCGAATTGAACTTCAGCACAGCTTATCATCTGCAGACTGACGGACAATCCGAGAGGACCATTCAAATGGTGGAAGACATGCTTTGGGGCACATGCCTTAGATTGGTCAAACGATTGGGAAGTTCATCTACCGTTGATTGAATTTACCTACAACAATAGTTGGCATGCTTCCATTAAGATGGCACCGTTTGAGGCATTATACGGGAGGAGATGCAGATCACCCCTATGTTGGGACGATTCATCAGACTTGATCGGAACAGAACCAGAGTTGATCGTACAGACTCGAGAGAAGATAGCCTTGATTCGTGAAAAACTGTTGACCGCCCAGTCGGCAGAATCTTATGCGAGCGTCGCCGTCTCCCTTTGGAGTTCAGTACTGGAGACCACGTACTTTTAAAGGTTTCTCCTACTCGGGGAATCTTTCGTTTTGGAAGGAAGGGAAAGCTGAGCCCGAGATATATCGGACCGTTCGAGATCCTTGAGAGAGTTGGAGAGTTGGCATACAGATTGGCATTGCCGCCGTCGTTGAGCCATGTTCATAACGTGTTCCACGTATCCCAGTTACGGAGATATATACCGGATCCTAGTCATGTCATTGATTTCGGTGAGATCGAAGTCGCTCAGGATGGGACGTTTGAAGAAAGACCGGTCAAGATACTTGAGAGTAGAGTTAAGCAGTTGAGGAACAAACCAATCGCTTTGGTCAAAGTTCAGTGGTCACGTCATGTAACACCCCCAAGTTATTCAGGGAATACTACAGCGCCGTAAGCCCCTCCGTGGGACCCAAAAGGCTAAACATACGTGGAACTATAGATTTTGACCGAGAAGGTCTACATACAGTGGAATGAAGAACAATACAATGGGTATTCAAAACATAACCAATGTATCTAAAGACATTACAACACAAATCAAATACCTCGGCAAACACAGGCCGGAACATCAAGGAGAATGGAAAACAATACTCGAGTATTCAATAACCATTCCAGTACAACACTGAATGGAAAACTCAAAACATAACCGGAGGAAAGACATAGTATCACTCTTGCCCACCATCTTCATGCCGACCCGATACCTGCCTGTCCGCTCTCCTGGAACCTGAAATACATAAAAAGTATTTCCCCCATAAAAGGGGTTAGCCGTCGAATAGCTAGTGCAAGTATATCAAGTATGAAACATAATACTCCTCGACAATAAAGTAAATGTAACCGTCAATTCATCAATTCAAGACTAGTATTACAGAATAACTAAATCTCATAGCATCACATCAATATATATGAATACCATGGAACCGCACCAGAGGCTACGGAACCCTCAGAGGACCCGTCGGTCCGTCCAAGAGTGGTTCGTTCATATCATCCGTGGAATCGCACCAGAGGCTACAAAACCCTCAGGGGACCCGTCGGCCCGCCCCAGAGTGGATATAAATAATCATGTCATTAATGTATTTTACTTTCAAAGTCGATAACGTACAATCATAAATATATACTTGCCTTTTAGACATCGAGAAATCGAACGGAAAAAGGGTATGAGTTCGGTAGGTCCAAGAACGCGCTTCCGGCACCTAAACGATTCGCAAGGAATATGATAATCAATTATCCATACTCAAATTACACGAAGAAATTCCCGAAACCCATCTAAGATTCATGAAAATACACGGATAAACAACTAGAGGTTGGAAAATCGCCCAAACTCCCACAAATCCGAAAACGGCACAATCTAATCCGTAAAATCGTAGGAAAAGCATGCATACGGTATAGATACATCATAATCTCAAGGTTCTCAAGGTTCAAATCGGATAAATCGGACGAATCTACGAAAAACCCCAAAATCCAACACAATATTCAAAGTGTTCTTGAATAATCCTTCACTAATCCAATGAATAATCAAACATGCCCATAATCATGCGTATATCACTTCATACAACATGATCTTAACATCCAAAACATCATTACTCAATACAAATTCGAAATCCAAGATGTTGAAGAAATTACCTCTTGAAGATCCAAGCACTATGATCCGAAGAATAGGCGTTAGATCGACTATCCGGGCTTCACGATCGAAAGGAAATGAAGAAAATCAAACCCTTAAGTGATGGATGATGAAAAGTTTCTCTCCTCAAGCTCTCTCTCTCGTAAAGTTGAAGAAAAAAGGAAGAATGATCTGATCTTGCTGAAAAAAAAACGCAAATATAGAGTTGACTGCCCTGTGTGCCGCGGCCCGGCCGAAGTGTGTCGCGGCACAGGGCCAAAAATGCCCCCAGTGATCGGCAGCGTGCCGCGGCCCGGACAAGTGTGCCGCGGCAGTGACTCGGCAGTGTGTCGCGGCCCCGTCGGCATGAGCCGCGGCCCAGGGTACAGAAGGGTTGGCCGATAAGTTCCAACACGAGTGTGCCGCGGCCCGGACGAGTGTGCCGCGGCAGTGACTCGACAATGTGCCGCGGCCCTGCTGGCATGTGCCGCGGCCCACAGTACAGGCTGCTCGGCCAAAAAAACTGGACAATGTGTGTGCCACGGCGCACACTCCTTGTGCCGCAGCCCACACCCCCTTGGGTTCTAAAATGATGAAAAATGATCCGGGAAGAGAATAAAAGCAATATGAATCAATATTTGGGAAACAATAACACGAAATGGAAGTACGGAAACCCCAAAACGGTGGTTCCAAGCCATGATTACAAGGGTTCGCCCAACAAAACCCAATTTGAACAATGAGGAGATTTGAAATGACATGAATTCCAACCGGGTATTACATTCTCCCCCTCTAAAACGAAGTTTCGTCCCGAAACTTAAGAAATAAATAGTTCGGGGTATTCCACCCGCATCTTCTCTTCCGTCTCCCAAGTCGCCTCCTCGACTCCATGCCTCGACCATTGCACTTTAACTAGTGGAATGGTCTTATGCCGAAGTTGTTTCTCGCGACGCTCAAGGATCTTCACGGGTTTCTCCGGAAAGGTAATATCCTCGGCTATGTCAATTTCACTGTAGTCGATAATGTGGCTCGGATCCGGTAAGTACTTTCTCAACTGAGACACATGAAAAACACTATGGACGTGACTCAAAGCTGGAGGCAACGCTAAGCGATAAGCTAAATCTCCAACTCTGTCCAAAATCTCGAAGGGTCCGATATACCTCGACTAAGTTTCCCCTTTTTCCCAAAGCGGAAAACTCCTCTGGTCGGCGACACCTTGAGCAAGACATGGTCCCCCACCTCAAACTCCAAGGGTCTACGACGAGTATCAGCATAAGATTTCTGACGACTCTGGGCAGCCAGCAATCGGTCCCGGATAATAAAAATCTTTTCCTTAGTCTCCATCAACATATCCGGCTCCGTCCCAACTAGCTCAGAAGCCTCGTCCCAACATAATGGCGACCTACATCACCTACCATAGAGTGCCTCGAAGGGTGCCATTTTGATCGACGCATGCCAACTATTATTGTAAGCAAACTCGATCAACGGTAAGTGAAGCTCCCAATCATTACTCCAATCTAAGGCACAAGCCCGCAACATATCTTCCAACGTCTGAATCGTCCTCTCTGTCTGACCGTCCGACTGAGGATGAAAGGAAGTGCTCAATCTCAACTCAGTACCCAGGCACGATGAACGGCACGCCAAAATGCGATACTGGCGGCCGTCTCGATCAGAAACAATGGTCTTGGGGGCACCGTGTAACCTCACGATCTCAGCAATAAAGGTTCGAGCCAGTCTATCCGGTCCCCAAGTATCCTTAATACCCAAGAAGTGTGCAGACTTGGTCAACCGATCGACAATTACCCAAATCATATTCATTCCGTCCCGAGTTCTTGGCATGCCAGTGATGAAATCCATAGAGATGTCTTCCCACTTCCACTCGGGAATGGGAAGCGGTTTCAACAAACCCGCTGGTCGTTGATGTTCGATCTTGACTTATTGACACGTCAAGCACCGTAGTACAAACTCCGTAACATCCTTCTTCATGTTATTCCACCAAAAATTGCGCTTCAAATCTTTGTACATCTTACTCGTCCCGGGGTGGATTGAGTAAGGCGTAGCATGAGCTTCTCGGAGAATTCTCTGCCTCAACTCTAAATCGTTCGGAACACAAAGCCTGCCCTGAAATCTCAGAATACTATCCTCGTGAACCATAAAGCCAGGAGCTTTTCCTTTAATTACATCTTCCTTCAGTTGAGAAATCATCGGGTCACTCCACTGCTTCCCTTTGATGTCATCAACCAAGGACGAAGTAATTTCGAGAGTACACAACTGTCCCTGTACTCGCTGAAGCCAAACTTCTATCCCTTGCTCAATTAAATCCTGACGAATTTTTGTCTGCGATGTAAGAACCTCGAGCATTTGAAGAGATGCCGATTTGCGGCTCAAAGCATCCGCAACGACATTGGCTTTTCCGGGGTGGTAAAGAATTTCCAAATCATAATCCTTTATCAACTCTAACCAACGTCTCTGTCTCATATTCAGCTCCTTCTGACTGAAAATATACTTCAGGCTCTTGTGGTCGGTATAAATCCGGCACGGTGAACCATACAAATAATGCCGCCAAATCTTGAGTGCGAAGACAATTGCGGCCAACTCTAAATCGTGAGTAGGATAATTCATCTCATAAGGCTTTAATTGTCGTGACGCAAAAGCTATCGTCTTATCATGCTGCATAAGTACACAGCCCAGGCCTTGACCCGAAGCGTCATTATAAACTGCAAAGCCCTCGCTACCATGTGGTAAAGTTAAAATCGGCGCTGAAGTCAATCGTCTCTTCAGTTCATCGAAGCTCTGTTGTCTCTCATCCGTCCAAATAAACTTTTTGGTATTCTGGAGTAATTTCATAAGCGGCCGAGCGAGTTTCGAGAACCCCTCGACAAACCGACGGTAATACCCAGCAAGGCCCAAAAAACTACGAACTTCCTTAACATTTTTAGGCGGTGCCCAATCTATCACTGCCTCAATCTTCTGTGGGTCTACACGAACCCCTTCATCCGAAATCACATGGCCGAGAAACATAACTTCTTCCAACCAAAATTCACATTTCGAGAATTTTGCATAGAGGTGCTCGGTTCTCAAAATGTCCAAAATCAAACGCAAGTGTCGGGCATGTTCCTCCTTATCTCGAGAATAGATCAAGATGTCATCAATAAAGACGACTACACACCTGTCGAGGTATCGATGAATATCTTATTCATTAACTGCATGAATACTGCCGGTGCATTAGTCAACCCAAAAGGCATAACTACAAATTCATAATGCCCATATCTCGTCCGAAACGCCGTCTTCGGAACGTGGGACTCCCTCACCCTGAGTTGATAATACCCGGATCTTAAATCAATCTTCGAGAAAACCACAGCCCCTTGCAATTGATCAAATAAATCGTCTATACGAGGCAAATGATATTTGTTCTTGATGGCTACTTTGTTCAGCTCACGGTAGTCGATGCACAAACGTAGTGAACCATCCTTCTTCCTCATGAAAAGAACAGGCGCGCCCCAAGGCGAAGCGCTCGGTCTGATGTACCCTTTTTCCAGAAGTTCTCCCAACTGAGTCTTCAATTCCTGCATCTCAGAAGGTGCCATCCGATAAGGTGCTTTAGAAATCGGAGCCGCATCTGGATCTAAGTCCACGGTAAGTTCTATCTCTCGATCTGGCGGTAATCCCGGGAGGTCATCTGGAAAAACATCGGGATACTCATTAACAACACTAATCGAAGAGAAATCGACTTCACTTCCTTCCGTTTTCAAGGCATAACACCAATAGCCCGTACAACCTTTATTCAAAAGTTTTACGGGCTTCATGGCACTGATAAGTAGCTTGGATTGGCCCGACTTACGTCCCAAAAATGCGTACTCAGATCCGTCTTTAGTCATCATGGTGATAACCTTGGTACGGTAATTCATAATCGCTTGGTGACTATCAAGCCAATCCTCGCCGAGGATCACGTCCTCGCCTTCCAAATCAACTACAATCAGATTCGATAACCATTCCATACCAGATATAATCACCGGAAAATCTCTAATCTCCCGGTTCCCTACAATTCTATCCCCGCTAGGCAGTTTCACGATGAAGGGATCGCAAGCAGTCAAACAAGTTATATTCAAACGGCGCACACACTCCAAAGAAATAAAAGAATGTGTAGCACCCGTATCAAAAAGTACACGGACTGGATAAGATAAAATATGAATGGTACCTGAAGCCACCGCCGCGTCGGGTTCGTCTGTTCGACGCATCTCATAAACCCGTGGTTGTACCGAACCGACGCTAGAGTTCCCCCCTCCAGCGTTCTGACCCCGTCCCCGGCCCCTGCCGAAATTCTGCTGAGGTTGACCAAAAGATTGTCGCTGATTTATACCTTGATCAAGTGGTGCTGGGGCAGAAGCCCGAGTGTCCAAAGTCTGATTCGGCTCGGAACAATAAGCCGCTCTATGTCCCATCTGTCCGCACGTGTGACACTTCAATGGTGGGAAGTTGCATTCCGAATTAACGTGGCCTGGACGACCACAATTATAGCAAGTCACCGTGCGATTTGTGGTACCCGGAGTAGGACGGTAACCCCTCTTTCCTTTATTAGAACGTGACGACTGTCCGGCAGAATGGTTAGTCGTCTGTGACCTCTGAAAGTTGCCACCCTTAGAGCCAGAAAAATTTCCCGCGACTTTCTGCTTCTTCGGTTCTTCAATGGTATCGTTGTCGGGGCTCAACATATCATGGGCTAAAGCTCTGTCCTGATACTCTTTCAGTGTGGTACAAGCAAATCCGGCCATGTACCGCCGTAAGTCCAAATTCATCCGCATATCAAAATAACGGATCTTATCACGCTCGTTACGCACTTGATCCTTCACATGGATCAATTGTTGGTTGTACTCCACGATCGCCTGCGAAACGGGAATATCTTGTGGTTTAGCCTCGAAAAAGGCTCGGATTCGGCCCTCTCGCACCGGCCAAGGACAAAACTCGGCCTCCAAAAGTTCCTTAAATTCATCCCACGTGGCAATACGATCCTGTGGCTTGATGACCTTCCACCAGGTAGCGGCCTCCTTAGTGAGGAAATACTGAGCAATCGGTACTTTCCTCACTTCGGGGCAATCAACTGCCTCGAAAATCTTTTCCAATTCTGCTAGCCAATCTTCCCAGCCTAACGGGTCCGTGGCACCGCCAAACTGTGGAGGGTGCATACGGATTACATTCTGAAGCAAGGCATCCGTGTTTGGATTCGGATTATTCAACTGAACAGTTTGGTCTAAAATGGTCATCTGAGTAGCCAATTGTTGAAGTGCATTCGCAACTCCAACGTCCGCGTTGTTCCCCTGGCCGTTCAACTAGTCGTGCTGACTTTCGGTGTCAGGATGCACCGAGTTCGACAAACTGGGGTTGGTCGACCCCGCAACTGAACTGATGGAAACGGCCGCGCCACGACCTCTTCCTCGTCCACGACCACGACCACGGCCACGGACCCTACCAGCTGACATACTGAAGAACACACAAGGCACGTAAGTACAGTTCAATCGCACGTCATTAAGGTGACCGATTCTCAAGAATACCAATAAAAAGAAGCAAAACGAATAAGGAAACACCAGAAGAGTAAGAGGTCTTACAAGTACCGGTCGCACTGTGATGATGGCAGAGTAGTGATACTGTGGACAAATGACGACTCATTCGACCCAAAAGACCGACAACCTAGGTATCCATAGACCTAAGCTCTGATACCATATTCTGTAACACCCCCAAGTTATTCAGGGAATATTACAGCGCCGTAAGCCCCTCCGTGGGACCCATAAGGCTAAACATACGTGGAACTATAGATTTTGACCGAGAAGGTCTACATACAGTGGAATGAAGAACAATACAAAGGGTATTCAAAACATAACCAATGTATCCAAAGACATCACAACATAAATCAAATACCTCGGCAAACACAGGCCGAAACATCAAGGAGAACGGAAAACAATACTCGAGTATTCAATAACCATTCCAGTACAACAACACTGAATGGAAAAATCAAAACATAACCGGAGGAAAGACACAGTATCACACTTGCCCACCATCTTCATGCCGACCCGATACCTGCCTGTCCGCTCTCCTGGAACCTGAAATACATAAACAGTATTTCCCCCATAAAAGGGGTTAGCCGTCGAACAGCTAGTGCAAGTATATCAAGTATGAAACACAATACTCCTCGACAATAAAGTAAATGTAACCGTCAATTCATCAATCCAAGACTAGTATTCCGGAATAACTAAATCTCATAGCATCACATCAATATATTATGAATACCGTGGAACCACACCAGAGGCTACGGAACCCTCAGAGGACCCGTCGGTCTGTCCCAGAGTGGTTCGTTCATATCATCCGTGGAATCGCACCAGAGGCTACGAAACCCTCAGGGGACCCGTCGGCCCGCCCCAGAGTGGATATAAATAATCATGCCATTAATGTATTTTACTTTCAAAGTCGAGAACGTACAATCATAAATATATACTTGCCTTTGAGACATCGAGAAATCAAACGGAAAAAGGGTATGAGTTCGGTAGGTCCAAGAACGCGCTTCCGGCACCTAAACGATTCACAAGGAATATGATAATCAATTATCCATACTCAAATTACACGAAGAAATTCCCGAAACCCATCTACGACTCATGAAAATACACGGATAAACAACTAGAGGTTGGAAAATCGCCCAAACTCCCACAAGTCCGAAAACGGCACAATCCAATCCGTAAAATCGTAGGAAAAGCATGCATACGGTATAGATACATCATAATCTCAAGGTTCTCAAGCTTCAAATCGGATAAATCGGACGAATCTACGAAAAACCCCAAAATCCAACACAATATTCAAAGTGTTCTTGAATAATCCTTCACTAATCCAATGAATAATCAAACATGCCCATAATCATGCATATATCACTTCATACAACATGATCTTAACATCCAAAACATCATTACTCAATACAAAATCGAAATCCAAGATGTTGAAGAAATTACCTCTTGAAGATCCAAGCACTATGATCCGAAGAATACGCGTTAGATCGACTATCCGGGCTTCACGATCGAAAGGAAATGAAGAAAATCAAACCCTTAAGTGATGAATGATGAAAAGTTTCTATCCTCAAGCTCTCTCTCTCGTAAAGTTGAAGAAAAATGGAAGAATGATCTGATCTTGCTGGAAAAAAAACACAATTATAGAGTTGACTGCCCTGTGTGCCGCGGCCCGGCCGAAGTGTGCCGCGGCACAGGGCCAAAAATGCCCCCAGTGATCGGCAGCGTGCCGCGGCCCGGACGAGTGTGCCGCGGCAGTGACTCGGCAGTATGCCGCGGCCCCATCGGCATGAGCCGCGGCCCAGGGTACTGAAGGGTTGGCCGATAAGTTCCAACACGAGTGTGCCGCGGCCCGGACGAGTGTGCCGCGGCCGTGACTCGGCAGTGTGCCGCGGCCCACAGTACAGGCTGCTCGGCCAAAAAAGCTGGACAATGTGTGTGTCGCGGTGCACACTCCTTGTGCCGCGGACCACACCCCCCTTGGGTTCTAAAATGATGAAATATGATCCGGGAAGAGAATAAAAGCAATAGGAATCAATATTTGGGAAACAATAACACGAAATGGAAGTACGGAAACCCCAAAACGGTGGTTCCAAGCCATGATTACAAGGGTTCGTCCAACAAAACCCAATTTGAACAATGAGGAGATTTGAAATGACATGAATTCCAACCGGGTATTACACGTCATGGAGTGGAAGAAGCCACATGGGAAACGGAAGATAGCATGAAGTCCAGATATCCAGAGTTATTTTCGTCTTGAGTTTCGGGACGAAACTCCTTTTTAGTAGGAGAGTATGTAATATCCGGATTTATTATTGTGCATTTCATCTGTATTCGAACCCTGTATTATTCGGATTGTGATCTCGATAATTGGAGTATGATATTTCTCACATTGGTATCTTTGTATATAAGTATATCATCATGCAAAATTTCTCATGCAAGCTCGTGATAGCGCACATTAAGAATGTAGCTTAACGCACGCTATCGGCTACTACTAGCGCACGCTACGAATGTAGGACTTGCGTGCGCTAGGTAATCAATTATTGAGCTAGGCGGCTAACACATGCGCCAGCCGGACGTAGGACCGGATAAGATTCCCGCGGATGAACCTGGACAGTTTTGGAGTCAACTCTTATTAGCGCGCGCTAAGGATGTATGGTAGCGTGCGCTAATCTACTAATGTACAGAAAGTTTATATATGGGTCAGCACTCCATTTTATTCTCATTTCTTTCGGGCATCCTTCGTTCTTGAGAGACCAGAGAGCATATCATCTTCCTTAGACACACTTATAACACATCTACTTAATCATTGGATATTGGATTTTCTTGTAATGAATCATTGAAGTGGAGTAGCACCTTGGAGTGGCATACAACCAATCGGAGTCGGATTCTATCTTTTTGGTTCAGTGATTTGGTCATATTAAGGTAGGCTAATTCTATCTCCAGCCTTATATTCGGGTTCTAAAGAATTAGATGAGCATGCTAGCAAGATATTGAATTTCATTGGTGAATTATTCAACAAACATCATGTTTAGAAGATTGGAATATTTAGGATTATGATATTGTCGTTGGAACCTCGTAGTTGGAGTATTAGTACGACAATTTATGAGAGGAACATTCTGAAGATGATTATCCGTATGAATTATGTTGTTATATTGATCATGAACTTGGAGATGATATCACTTTTGGTTATAAGGACTTAAGAAAGAATCATCTTGGATTTGCACCGTTTCTTATAAACTGGAATTGTTAGTTTATCTCCTTAGTTAAATCGAGATGTCATGATGATAATACGTCGACCTTAAGAACACCAAACTTCGCATGAGAATTGAAATCAAGATGGATTATGGTGTTGTGATGATAATACATATTCTTGATTTTTGAAGTTGTTGTAATCCGTAAGATCATTCATAAACCGTATGAACATATTATGCATGGAGATGACATGTATTAACACTGAAGATTTCATGAGTTTCATCACCGTTAGAACAATCTTCTGCCCAGTAGTAAACTGCCATGCACGGTTAGCGCACACTAAGCTATGTAGATTAACGTGCACTATCGAGCACGAGTTAACGTATGCTACGTTTGGTACGTAACGTACGTTAGGCCATCAGGCGAGTCAGTCGGCTGATCAATGAGGTACTGACCGTGCGTAGTTAGCATATGCTAGACTTAGTTATTTGCGTGTGCTAACGAACAGACTTAACGCACGCTACGTATAATACTTAGCGTACGCTAAGTAGTTCAGACAGATTACATTTTATGAGCTTTCGGCCGTAAATCGAATTGTTAGACATTCGTACGATGTGAGATAAATTCTACATTATTTCTTTTGTTAAGGTTCGAGCTTGTTACGTGATTGATTGAAGGGGCGACCTTCGAGTGTTTCGTTTTCATGGAAGTATTGTTCTTGTCTTCGAATCGAGGCAAGTACCTTATTTGTTTTATGTATTGATGTTATACATATTGTCGTGCATGTATGTCGTTGTTGTATGTCCACCTCGTGTTGGTTCGACAGGATCATCGGGTGATCTATGCTAGCGTGCGCTGGATCAACAGACGGGTTTTTCCACCACGAGTTGGTCTGACGGGATCATCGTGGGTTCTAGGCAGTGAACGCTGGATCGTCGGAATTACCATGTGTATGTTATGATATCATGTTGTGATTATCAGTTGTTTATGTTATTTATGAGTTTCTCGTAGGAGAAGACTCGTTGGTATTTTTGTCATTTACGTTATTATTCTTCGTGAGATGTCGAATAATATGTTGTGGTACTTGTACTAGCATCGTTGTGCTAACCCCTTCGGGGGTGAACATTTTGTTTATGTTCAGGATCCAGGAGAGCGGGGAAACAACCACTTTGGGATGGCATGACGAGGGTGCAGAGTGATGTTCCGGCTGGGTTTATTTGTCTGCTGTTTGTTAGTTATTTCAATAAGTACTCGAGTACGTAGTCGTTTATGATGAATTTGAATTTGGTGATGTATTAATAATTTTTTGTTGAACATTCGTATTTTCAGTATTTGGTCAGAACTGTTGTATCTTAATTTCGTTATTTTCATTCGTTGGTGCTTGTTAATGTCTTTTCAATTCTTCAGCCTTGTAAATCCTTATGTAAAGGATTTACGGTGCTGTAATATTCCTGAATCTATCGGGGGTGTTACAGATCGCCTGTTGAGATGTATAATTCTCGACACAACACACAATGTCTTCCATGTATCCATGTTAAAGAAGTGCATTTCAAACCCCTCACATGTGTTAAACTATGAGCCGTTGGAATTATCCCCAGATTTGTCCTATGAAGAGAAGCCAGTACAGGTTCTTGATAAGAAAATAAAGAAACTAAGGAACAAGGAGATTCATTTGATAAAGATTTTGTGGAGGAATTATGCTATTGAAGAGGCTACATGGGAAAGAGAGGAGGAAATGCAAAGCAAATATCCAGAACTATTCGGTATGTCAATTTCGAGGACGAAATTTTATAAGGAGGGGAGGACTGTAATGCCCGGTTATCCCCTAAGCCAATAACCATTTTATACCTAAATGCATTTACATGATATGCATTAGGGAAGCATGGCATACAAGTAGACATCTCATGAGCATAAATAACTGCTATTTCCATTCGCATTACGTTTTATACGACATGTTAATTAATTCCTCTAACATGATAAAAGTCATTGTGAGATGTTTTGTTGCAGTGAGGAGCTCAGTTTCTCGAGATCGATGTGCTAAACGATTATAAAATAATAATTGTAATATCCTAGAAAATTCAAAGACTTATTTAAATGCTATTTATTTTGCTAATGATCATGGATTTCGATATTTACAAGTTGTCCAATACTTGGACCGATATGTTCCTAACATAAAATGAAGGATTTAAAAAGAAAAGATTTCAAAATAAATTATAAGGATTATTTTAGAATTTATGAAAGTAATTTCAAAAAATTTTCGACGATTTGATACGATAAAATTTTCATTACAGAACACTTATACTGCAAAAATAATATTAAATTATTATTTTATTATTATCGAAAATCCGTTCCGAGCATATCGAAGATTTAACTCAGACGAGTCTGGAACAGGTCGGAAAATCAAATTTGGACATCAGGAAGGGGTCGAACCGGACGAGCCAAATTGACGGACATGTGCCGGTCACCGCCGGACACACCTACCGACAGATGCCGGTCACAGCCGACAGAAGTTTCTCGACCACTATCCGGATAAGGCTGTCCAGCTGTCCGGATAAGGTCGGTCACGACCGACAGAAGCTTCTCGGCCAGCTATCCGGATAATGTCGGTTACGACCGACAGAAGCTTCTCAGCCAGTTGTCCGGATAAGGTCGGTCACGCGGCCAAGCGAAGCTTCTCGGCGGTGTCAGGATAAGGCTTCATTTGTCAGAGTAAGGTTGATTTTCAACTGACTTTAGACTCCTATAAATACATATATACGTAAGTATGTGTTGTTGCCCAAAATATTTATCCGAAGATTAAATACTGCTGGAAGACGGACAACAAACAATAATTTGCGGGAGCACTTCCGAGCGAAGATAAATAATACAAGATTTGCCCGGTTTGTTAGGCGCGGGCTTGAATGCTCTCGCGAAATGTTATTAATACAAATATTCGTGGATACAAGTATTAATGTGAGAAATCTAAATACAATGAGTGTAAAAAGACTCTGTTAATCCGGCTCTTGAGCGAAGCTCGGTGTTCTTCGTCCCTGCCGATCGTCTTCTTGATGAGAGAGGCCGAGAGAAGAAGTACCGAAAGATAGCTGTTGCCAAGAGTTGGAGATAGCCAAGTGCTGTGTATTGATTCTGTATTGTGTGCTCAAATCACGATATTGCAGGAGGAGTTGGCCGAGTGCAGGGAGCCTTGTATATATAGGGGCAGCCGAGTCTTGTCCTCTGGCGGGCGATCGCCTTCCGGCCATTATAACAATGGGGCGATCGTTTGCCGGCCAATATTATAATGGGGCGATCACCCGGTCTGTCGGGCAAAAGTCCAAGGTAGGTGCTGGCAGTCTGCCTAAAGTCCAAGGTTACAGCCGGCAGCCAGCTGTGCGGTCCAATGAGGAGCCAGCACGCGTCCGGGGTCACTGTCACATGCGGTCCTACTGACAACTTTCGGCGGGCCTGTCGGCTGGTGGACGGATGCTGACAGGCTGTGGTCAACGATCCGTGATATGCGGATCTTGTCTCGGATCTTGCACGTGGTGTCTGTCCTGAGGCTCGGCCTTTGCCGACTGGATGGCCATCGGCATGATGCGGTCGTCTCTAGCTGGTCACTGAGGGTCGCCATCGGCCAGTCGCTGAGGGTCGGCGTCGGTCGGTCACCAAGGGTCGGTCGGCCAAGTACCGAGAGACGATCGTATTTGATGTCGATCGCTCGGCACCAGGACTTGTCCTGGGACCTTCGGCTGGCCGATACTTCTTGCCTGCGGGGCTAAGGCTAGGCCGCACAGTGGTGGTCGCGATTCTGCCTCAGTGCTTTCAGCGGTGGCTAGGTTGCCCGATCTCCGAGGCGATCGCCGGTCGGAGAGTGTAATTCTCGACACAACAATTGCCCCCCAGCTTGCTCCTATGTTGAAGACATGGGGTGAGGTGGTTCTTGCTGGCGATCGTGTAAGATGAGGACGGGCGATCTTGATGAGCTGACTTAGGATTCGGACTTGGGCTATCATGGTCGATTGGCTAGCTATCTTTCGGTCTTGTACCTGCAAAAACAACATTGGCCGATCCCCCTCGGAAACTTGATGGTTTCGCTTGTTTGAGGAATCGTGCACAGTCGCGAAGTTCGATGGACCGACTCCATGACCGTGTCTCGATGCGCGAAGACATTGAGTGTCTCGTTACTCACTTTATTATGAGGGTCCTCTGTTAGGCTGCGCCTCGCCTCGTATTTAAACGAAGGGCGTGCGGTCTCGGTCTAGAGGAGTCCTTGCGCGGGGCAGCGTCGGATGAATCAACTCCACGCCCGCGGTTTGTTTAGCTCTGCTTCCACCTCGGCCTACCATGAAGATGGCGAACCTCGACGGTGTATGTTGAGACGGGGGTTGTGGCACGTGTCGCATTGTCCGGGTAGATCATCTTTAGATGGTGAACCTTGAGGGCGAGCGATCGTGTCCACTGATTAATGTTGGAGAGCCCTTAGACTACGCCGGCCTCGTATATAAACGAAGGGCGGGCGATCTCGGCCGAAAGGGACCTTGCATGGCCGAAGCAGCCGGTTCCATCGACTACCAGGACCATGGCTTTATGAGGTGCGGTGGAGGCAATCTTATGCCTTAGTCCGTCATGTTAGATGCTGGACTTTAAATGGCGATCATGTCCTCCGGGTTGCTGATGATGTAGCGTGGTGATGGCGATCGGGCTGGAAGACTGGAGATCGTCGCTCGGCTGCCGATCGCTTTACTCGTAGGTTGGTATCGGCGATCGGGTGGGAGATCGTTGTTCGGGCGCCGATCGCGCTGCTCACAGGCTAAGAAGAAACCTTTGCCTGGACAGAAAGTCTGCGGCTCTAGCCCGGAAGGCTGCGTAGGTCGTGGGTTGGCTCTTCGTGAGATGCCTGAACATAGGCGAAAAGCCCTGAAATCCCCCTAGGACCGCGTAGAGGGCAGTCTCATTGCTTACGGGCTCGCCGTTGAGGATGATCACGTCTACCCGTTCGATGTAGTCCGATTCGGACTCTTCTTCTCCCTGCTTGATTTGCATCATGCGAAGGGGACCTTCTGGCCGGACGACCCTGGTGGCGAAGTACTCCATGAAGACGTGCGCCAGTTCGTTGAAGGAGCCAATGGACCGAGGTGGCAATAAGGTGTACCACCGGTGGGCGAGGTCGTCCAGCGTCAGAGGGAACATTCGGCACCTGGTCACGTCTGATGCCCCACACCCGGTCATGTAGATGTTGAACTTGTTCAGGTGTGTTTGGGGGTCCGATCGCCCCTCGTACAAGGGTGTTTGAGGAGGAGCGATCTTGTGCTGCACAGGGGCGAGCTCGATGTCGATCGCGAGCGGCTCGCTTGGCTCGGCGATCGTCTTCTTGGCGCCTGCCCTGGATTGCAGGAGCGCCTTCACGTCGTCGAGCTGACGTTGCAATGCGGCAATCGCCGTGGCTCGGCCGCTCGCTGATCGGCTTTGGGAGCGGGAGCCGAGGCGATCGTGTACCGATCTCCGGACTCCGCTGCTGCCGACCTCGGCTATTTGGCGAGGGGGAGCCAGACGGCTGGGCTGCCTTCTGGGAGTCGGGTAGGCCGAGCTCCTGGTGACGGACTCAAACTCCGTCGTCTCGTAGCTGGGGCCGGACTGCCCCGGTCGCCAGGTCGGGTCACTGCCCAGGCGATCGAAGACAGAGGTGCCCCGGCTGGCGAGCGCCTCTTCTTGCGGACGAGAGCCTCCTGGCGATCGCTCGGCCAGTAACGCCTTGAGCTTCCGCTTGGACTTCCGGCGGACGGCCGAGGGGGTGATAGCGGGAGGCGCGTTGAGAGCACTCCGTCGCTCCTGTAGGACGGTTATGGCCTCCTCGATTTGTTCTATGGTTCGGAAATGATCGAGTGAGAGACTTGGGCCGGCCTCCAGGGGCGGGATCGAGCGTCTCTGACCGCGACGGCTACCTTCCACCATCGGTTGTGGCTCGGACTGGGACGGAACGAGGCGTTTGGCCGGCTGGCCGGCGGCTTTCTTCGACGCGGAGGGGGAAGACATGATTTCTGACAGATTTCTTTGAAGTGCAGTGAGTGTCACTTCAAGTATATGCCCCGAGAACAGTGAGTGTTCTTCGGGATGATAGGAATAAAAATTTGAGGGTTAGACCCCCTTCTTCTAGCGCCAATTATTGTTGCCCAAAATATTTATCCGAAGATTAAATACTGCTGGAAGACGGACAACAAACAACAATTTGCGGGAGCACTTCCGAGAAAAAATGAATAAACACTAGATTTGCCGGGTTTGTTAGGCCCGGGCTTGAATGCTCTCGCGAGATGTTATTAATACAAATATTCGTGGATACAAGTATTAATGTGAGAAATCTAAATACAATGAGTGTAAAAAGACTCTGTTAATCCGGCTCTTGAGCGAAGCTCGGTGTTCTTCGTCCCCGCCGATCGTCTTCTTGTATGAGAGAGGCCGGGAGAAGAAGTACCGAAAGATAGCTGTTGCCAAGAGTTCGATATAGCCAAGTGCTGTGTATTGATTCTGTATTGTGTGCTCAAATCACGATATTGCAGGAGGAGTTGGCCGAGTGCAGGGAGCCTTGTATATATAGGGGCAGCCGAGTCTTGTCCTCTGGCGGGCGATCGCCTTCCGGCCATTATAATAATGGGGCGATCGTCTGCCGGCAAATATTATAATGGGGCGATCACCCGGTCTGTCGGGCAAAAGTCCAAGGTAGGTCTTGTGATCTGCCTAAAGTCAAGGTTACAATGGCCGGCCACTGTGCGGTCAATAAGGAGCCGGCCACGCGTCAAAGTCCTTGTCACATGCGGTCCTACTGACAACTTTCGGCGGGCCTGTCGGCTGGTGGACGGATGCTGACAAGCTGTGGTCAACGATCCGTGATATGCGTATCTTATCTCGGATCTTGCACGTGGTGTCTGTCTTGAGGCTCGGCCTTTGCCGACTGGATGGACATCGGCATGATGTGGTCGTCTCTAGCTGGTCACTGAGGGTCGCCATCGGCCAGTCGCTGAGGGTCGGCATCAGTCGGTCACCAAGGGTCGGTCGGCCAAGTACCGAGAGACGATCGTATTTGATGTCGATCGCTCGGCACCGGGACTTGTCCTGGGACCTTCGGTTGGCCGATACTTCTTGCCTGCGGGGCTAAGGCTAGGCCGCCTGGTCGCTGGTCGGCAGTTCTGCCTCGGCTGCTCGGCAGTGGCTAGGTTGCCCGATCTCCGAGGCGATCGCCGGTCGGAGAGTGTAATTCTCGACACAACAGTATGTTCCAACAAATAATATATTATTTTGAAGCTGTGAACCTCTACTTTAAAACACCCGCAACATATTTCCATTTCAAAAATTATAAAAGCCACAAAAATCCCGATCAAACAGATAGCTCAAATCTGATAGTTTTTCAAAGGTGTTTGATAAAAGTCCCCAAAGAGATTTCAGATTTTTTTCAAGGATTTTAGCACATCCATCTATAGAAACTGATCTTTTCACATCAACGGGCACAGGACCTAAGGTAAGATGAGGCTTTTCCTTGCTGTATCATAAGGATCATATATTGATTGATATTTTCATATGTGACTGTTATTGAATGATCATGCATAAAATGTGTATGTAAAAGAATGTTTAAGAATAGGAAGTATGGTACTTGATTGATTGCGGGTAGGCACGGGATACGGGGGACCGGTGGACCCAACACATGGTGGCAAATACTTGCGGCTGAAAGTCGGTCAAGGAAACCCACACTGAATGAAAAAGGTTGAATACGGCTAATACCATTAGTTGAAAACCAGTATGGGAACCCCCGTATACATCTTTTATTGGCCAATTATATGAACAGGTTCCGAAAACCATGGCCTATCACTATAAGTCGAGTATCAAGGGTACCCGAAGAAAGGATTTTACAAGAACATGACTATATTATATAAAGTAGTTATCTGTTGATGAATGTGATATGTGACACTTTGCTATTACAGAAGTCTCATCTTACTGAGCCATTAGCTCACTAGATTCTTATGATAAAGGTGATGATGCTCATGTTTAGGAGTTGACTATCTTCTTCAGTGTTGACAGCCGGAGACTTGTCCATATGCCATTCCCCAGCTATTTCGCCCCTATGCTGGAAGACTATGTTTTGTTTTGAATAAGATCACTCTGTTATGGTTTTGTTATGTATTAAACTTAAGGTTGTGTAATGTTTTGAATAAATAATACCGGTTTGCGTTATTTCCTTGAGTACTCGCATTACCAAAGCTACTTTTTATTGGTTTCAAAGTTTAAAAGCGTGATACTCCCCAACTTAGTAGCACGTACCCCTTTGCGGTTCAGCTGCTAGGTTAGGGGTGTTACAGCTACGTACTCTCTTTAGTGCGCGCTAATTGAGTACGGGTAGCGCACGCTACCTTGCAACATTAGCGCACGCTAGCGATGTTCAGGCAGACAGTCTAGTGGGCACCGGACTGTAGTTAAGTTGTAGTAGCGCACGCTACGAATGGTAAGTAGCGCGCGCTAGTAAGTTTGGATAGCGCATGCTATGCAGTCAGTGTAGCGCGCGCTAAGGTCGATCAGGCAGAGTCCAGTGGGTACTGGACTGATCTGGAATAATTCATAGCGCACGCTATGAGTAGATTTTAGCGTACACTAATGATGTAGTAGTGCACGTTGAGTTTGGGTGTAGCGCACGCTATCGCGAGCAGATCAGAGAACAGGAGGTTCTGGACTTCAGTTACTGGGCATCAGATATTCTCTTAGCGCACGCTAACATTTTGGAGTTAACGCACACTAACGAGGCAGTCAGTAGGCACTGTACTGTCGGGTTAACTCGCTAGCGCACGCTAAATATCAGGGCTTAGCGTGCGCTAAACGGGAACAGTATAAATAAGACAGTCAGCCCAGGTTTCGTCATTTCTCGCATATCATTTCGTTTTTTGGGCGTTTTGGGCGATTTCGGACGTTTTGGAGAGATTTCTTCCTGCTGAATCCATCTATAATCATCTTCAAGCCTATCATTCGGATTAATCATCATTTCATCTTCTCCAACACATCAAATCAAGGTAATGATTCTTGGATCTAGAATTTCGGTTTTTGAGTATTTTCCTTCCGATATCTTCGTGTAAGCTTGCTGTTATGTTGGAATATGTTAGATATGGATTATCTACCTTGGATACATGTATTCCTATGAATTTATTGGTGTTTATTTCGGATTTCATGAAGGTTGGGATTTGATTCAAGAACACCTTAGGGTTGACTTTGATATTTTGGGGGTTTTCGATTAGATGTTGTCGTTAACTCGAGTTGTGGATTCCTATGGGATTATTGATATCATTGAAGACATTTTGTTGGTTTGAACTACTCATTTTGGAGATTGGTCGTTATATTTTGGGATTGGTTATAATCAAGGATGAATGTTTACAACGTGTTCGTTAGAATGCCTCTATGAGTTTGGATATTGTTGTATCGACTTTTGAGTTGGTCGTGATTCGTGGTTGATACGTATATTGAGCGTTTGTTGGTATTCATGTTATTCAAGGTTGTTCGAGCGACCGACATCTCAGTGTAGGACGTTTGTTCCAGGAAGAACATTCTTCACCGGTATTGTGTAAGTAAATTCTTACTCGGTTAAAGGAATATTCATTCCTTACGTTGTTGTTCATTCATGCATGTAATTCACTCATAATATATCATTCATGTCGAGACTTGTAATCATCTCATGTAACTCACGAGGAATGACGGTTCCAAATTATTTTCATTGAAGCTATCACTCATTGTATCGTTATGTCATCTCGGTGAGTCGTTCTTTATCCTTATCGGATTTTATTCATTACCTCTCATCTTGGTCGCTTTTGTTTTTGTAACCTTCTAGGATTGTGTTTCGTGGCCGGGTGGCGTATGTGTGGAATTTTTAGTCGGGCACACTATGGTCATGTGTATATGCGGGACTCCGGACACATTTGGACTGTGCACATGGTAAAGTACCTCCGTGAGACTAATTAGGACAAGTTGCGGGTGTATATGTGGGGCTCCGGACACTCGGCTACTTGTGCACTCACACATTCCATTCGGGCGTACTATGATACTCATCATTCAACTCTAATACTTAATTCATTCATGTGATTGTTGTATATTGTTCAACTCTTGAGGATTGTTGTTCTGTGTAACTGACCCCCTTGGGGATATTGTTTTTAGGTCATGGCAAGGCAAAAGCACGGGAAGAGAACGTGGACGGCGAGAAGTCCCAGTGATACTAGTAGGGGGCCCCAGTCTCTTCATTTCATTCACATTTTCTTGTTATGTATTTTCCGCTGCACTTCCTTTTGGATTGTCATTTGTTCAGTGATGTATATTTTATCTTCATATAAAATATACATGTATTCAGTGTTTTCCTGGGTGTGTTGTACTTGAAATTCCTTATCGGAGTAATTGATAATGTAATGTGGTTCGGTACTACATTTGTATTATGCAATTTATTAATTTTCGTTCGCCTGGTGGGTCCTGTTGTTACCCAAAATATTATCCGGAGATGATATTACTGGAATGGTCGAGTAACAAACAAATGCGAGAACACTTCCGTGGGAAAGTAAATAACATAAGATTTGCCGGGGTTGTTAGTCCCGGGCTTGAATGCTCTCGCGAGATGTTATTAATATAAATACCTTGGAGTACAGATATTAATGTTAGAATGCTATTACAACGAGTGTAAAGATTCTAGTTATCTTAGCAATAGAGCGTGAAGATTGCCGGAAGAGCCAGATCTGATTTCTGTGAGTTCTTGCTTTTGATGTTCTGTATATGTGAATGAATATTACTGTGTATGTGTATGTATTCGTAAGGAGAGTCCACCGTTCTCTCTGTACGTTTTTTACTGCCCTTTGGCCACTGTTGGAGGCCTCCTATTTATAGGAGAAAAGGTTGCTGGGTCCTCTCCGGCGATCGCGGGAGACCGCCGTTTTCTATAATAGAATAAGGTGGGCGATCGTCCCGTCACGTGGGGCTGTTCCCTTAAAGTCCGAGGCTGCTGCTGGCAGCCAGCTGTGGGAGCCAATGGGAAACCTGCACGCGTCCTGAGTTGCTGTCTGGGGAGGACCCACCTTGTACCTTTCGGCGGGCCTGTCGGTAGGTGTGAGGTTGGTGACAGGCTGGGGTCAAAGGCCTTATCTTGCAGCGCCTTTTGTGGATCTGCACGTGGGTCTACGTCCGAGATTCGGTCTTCGAAGACTTTGACGGGTGTCGGATTCACATGCAGTATGGGACGATCGTCTACAGTCAGATATCATTGGCGATCGCTAGATGCCTACAGACGATCGCCTTGGACGCCGATCGCCATGTGCTTGCCCAACATCTGTCTTCTTTGGCTGGCTCCTGACCATCATGCCGATTGCCATCGAGGCATATAAATCGCCGCACAACAATTGCCCCCCAGCATGCTCCGATGTTGAAAACGTGGGGTGAGGTGGCACTGTTGGCGATCACTTGTCCTATACGATTGGTTCGTCTGCTTATGACAAGGACGGTCTGATTTCGAATACGGATGATCTGATTTCGAATCCGGACGATCTCCTTATGCACTGGAAATAGGGGGAAATGGAGGCGGGCTCTTGAAACGTTGCAGGGACACGCGTCGCGCTATCGTTGGGGGAGTCCGACGGTTTTGTCAGACTTGTCGTCTGGTGTGCCCTCGAAACGACACGTACGCGGGTTTCGAGGGCTACATTTAATGTGTCCCCCCCGACGGTTGCACTCCAGCCCCTGGGATTCCGCCTATTTGCACAGAGGCCCCTGTTTCCGCCTATAAAAGGGCTAGGGCCAATTCAGTTCAACCCTTTATGTGCCCTTGCTTTTCAGACGAGACTTTGCCGAATTTCTTCGAAGATTCTTGTGCCGACCGACTTTCCTTCTAGGTAAGAACGAAAACTTTCTCTCCCCCTTTACTCTTAAGAACATGTCTGGAGGAGGATCTAAAACATACGAGGCTGGTAGCTCTTCCGCCGCTGCGGCTTCGCCTGACTGGGAACAAACCCCCGTGGCTCTTCATATGGAAACGGCCGTCGAGGCCATTCGTGCGGGGATTGCACCCGCGGAGATTGAAGAGCTTTTCAATGAAGCTGACGTGGCGAGGTCGGCGGCAGCGGGGCAGAGGGGCTCGCCGGTGGATGAGGATGAAGCGGTGAGGCTGTACTGGGAGCAGAACAGCGTGTTCGGCCCTGCCTTTTTGGATTTCGCCGGTCTTATGGAGAGGATTGCCGGACCGTGTCCCGAGTTTGACTTCAAAGCATACTCGGCCGCCCACCCCTATGAGCCCGTGAAGCGAACGGCGTTTCGGGCCGCGGACCGCTCCCTGTGGACCCTCGGTCAGGTTCGGAGTTCGGCGACCAGGAAAGACTTGAGTCGCTGGAGGGCGAAATTCCATATCCCTTCCGATGTCTCGCTGCACGTGCCCTCGGAGAACGAACGTGCCGACCAACCTCCCGAGGCTAGGCTGCGGTTCCCCTTGCCGTTCGCCGTGTCATATTTGCTGAACGCCTGGAATGTGGCGCCGCTCCAGCTGACGCCGAATGCCTGGCTGCAGATCATTTGCACCTTGACATTTTTTGGCGGTCGTCGGTTGTTCCGTCTACCTTCTGCGCTGGAAATGAACTATCTCTTCAAACTGACTGCGCAGAAGGGATCGGTCGGCGGTTATCACATACAAGGCCGCATGGGTAGGGTGGTCCTTGGGGTGCCGAACAAGGTTCGGGGCGACCTGGCAAAATGGTGTTGGGTCGGCGGAGCGTGGAGGTCGGCTTCGAGTGATAAGCCAGAGGAAGAGTTGAATATCCCCACCAGTTTTCGGGATAGGAATCCGAGTAAGGGTTTTAACTCTCCCGTAGTTCGGATACATCTTGGACTGATCTAATTTGGTTTCCTTTTTGCAGGTTCCCTCGTTCCAGCGATCGACGACCTTCCTTTCGACTTCTTGATCATCTGGGAGCGAATTCGCGGTTTGCCGGACTCCTACATCGACGTTCGTACACTCAACCACGAAACTCATCGGTTGGAAGCTCGATTGTTTCGGTTCCCTCGTCATCTGAAGGTTCCAGGTATAAATTTTTACTTCCTCTTTTCTGCTTGATGATCGTCTATTTGAAAGAGATGTTTAACTTGTCTGAATTTCTTCTTTGACAGAGATCCATTTTCCCCGTTATACCGAGCCCCCGAAAGAGATCTCAATGTCGAACCTTGGTCTTTTGGGTCGTCTTTACCAGGGAAAGAAGACGGGTCGTGCCCCAGCAACTACGTCCCGTCCTGTCCCTGCGGTGAGACCTACTACGGTGCCGGTCGTCGAGCTGGAAGTTCGGGAGGAAGAACAGCTTCAGCGCAACCGCAAGAGGCGGAGGCCGGAGGAGTCCATGCCGACTGCTGACGCGGAGGTATCCATTTTGGAGCCGCCGGTTGCCGCGCCACCTATCTCTGCTGTTCCGATGGCGTAGGGGTCCAGGCCATCAGCTGCCTTCCTGAAGACCGCGGCGATCGCCGGAGCCGATACTCCTCGGGGCAAGCCCTTTTTCGGCCGCGACCCCTAGTTGGTCAACAGGTAAGACCGATTTGATCTTTCTGAGTTAGGCTATTTGTGTAGGATGTATAACTCCTTTGTTTCTTTTTGTTTGTGTTGCAGGATCCGTCTTGCCGATCCGGACACCTCGCCGATGGTGTTGGATTTCCTGGCGAGCAAGTCTCTGCGCCAGTTCCTCGACGTCCCCTCTTACGTCTCCCGGGCCATCACCTCTCTTCCTAAGGCCTAGACGACCGACCTCGACGCGATTGCTCGTCGGCGGTCTGGAGATGCCATGCAGGCGACGCTCGCCCTGACTCTCCAGGAGGCGACGATGGCTGCCCAAGCCGTTAAGGATTACGAGGGGCGACCCTCTAATGCTCGCCTCCATCAAGATCTCGAGGTTGCTGGGAACCAGAATGCCGAGTTCGCTAACCGGATCATGTCCATGGAGAAGGAACATATTGAGACGGCCAAACGGGCCAAACAAGACCTCGACCGGATGAAGCAATAGCTTGGCCGGTCCAAGGAGGTGGTCGATCGGTTCCGCGACCAGATGAGGGATGCTCGTCGGTTGCACGCGGCCTCGCTGGAAGAGGTGACTGGGCTGAAGGCGATAGTGGATCGTCTCAACGGCGAGCTGGAGAAGGCGAAGGGAGAACTGGCCGCCAAGGTAGCCGAGCTTACGGATGCTGACAAGACGACTGCGGGGTTGAAGGAGCAGTTAAAGGCAATCGAGACCGATCCCTACCTTAATGTGGGATACGTCGGCGAGTTTACCTATTATATGGCCTACGCCGACGCTATCCGTGCCACCAAGAAGGTAGGGATCGAGGTCGGCCCTATGATGGAAACCTTCAAGGCCTACGTACTCGAGCATCCCCTGCAGCCGGACTTCTCCCTGCCGATCCTCGATCTCACCGACTTAGGGATTGATCTGAGCTGGTATCCTTTTCCGGATAAACTTATTTATCCTGAAGTCGATGAGGAGGCGCGCGCCGATCCGCCTGCTGGAGGCGAAGGCCAGTCGTGGGTGGCCTAAGTGAGGCTGGAATTTGTTTTGTTTTCCTTTGCGTTGTAATTTCCAGTTTTCTCTTGTATTGCCTTCGGGCTTGTATGTACGATCGTTTTGAATGGAATAAAATACTTTTTCTTCGCATCTGATTCTTTATATGTACGATCGTTTCTTCTGAATGTTTGCATATGAATTTGTACAAGTGTTTACACAATTGCACCTAATGCCTTGTTTGTACGATCGACTGTTTGAATGTTGAATGGATCCGATTGTATTGGTACACTTGAAAATTCTTACTTGTAAATTTCTTGAACAAACCCGATCGTCATGTGTGTGTTTGAACGAAGCCGATCGTGTATGGTCCCTTCCTCCCGATCGCATTTCAGGAATAGCTCCACTTTGCCTCTTGTTTTTGTTTACTTAGTGTAAGTAAGGGAACGAAAATAGTATGTTGGACGAGCTATCTTGAGTTTTGCCGATTCTTTGAGGGAGGACGACTGTGTGTACGGTCGCTGAGTTCGATGGACTGACCTCCGTAACCGTGTCTTTATGTGCGAGGGACATTCCATCCGTAGGTATGTCCCGCGACTCACTTTATTGTTAGGGTCCTCCGTTAGGCTGCGCCTGCCTTGTATTTAAACGAAAGGCGAGCGGTCTTGGTCTGGAGGAGTCCTTGCATGGGGCGTCATCGGTTTATTCGACTCCACGTCCGCGGCTTGTTAGCACTCTTCTACCTAGGGTCGGCATGTTAGATGGCGACCCTCGACGGTATACGTTGTGATAGGGACGCGTCGCCTTGTCCGGGTACATCATGTTAGATGATGTACTTTTGAGGGCGCGCGAGCGTGTCCACGGATTTAATTGGAGGGTCCTTCGGCTACGCTCGCCTCGTATTTTAATGAAGGGCGAGCGATCGCAGCCCAAAGGAATCTTGCATGGACGAAGCTGTCGGTTCCATCGACCTCCAGGACCACGGCTGCACTTTTCTACCTTGGATCGCCATGTTAGATGACGACCCTCGACGGTATACGTTGTGCTTGGAGGGGCGATCGCTTGCATAGGTCTGTCAGGTTTAGACGATGACCTCTTGTAGGGCGAGTGATCCGTCCTCTTTTTAGTTGTTCGTTTTCGTCAAGGCGAATCATATAGATGGGATAGGAAAATCTCATTATACTCTTTGTACATTGGGTAACTGAAACTGAATACAAAGTTTTCACTGGTAGTATTTCTTTAAATGTACGGCGTTCCAGGGATATTTGTCCGGAGTGCCATCAGGGTGTTCAAGTTCGTAGGCTCCCCTAGTTAGCCACTTAGATATCCTGAAGGGGCCTTCCCAATTCGGGCCAAAGACTCCTGTGTGGGTCTGGACTTTTTTGAGGACTAGGTCGCCTACTTGGAACCGTCTTTCCTTGACCTTCAAATTGAAGAACTTCTCGGATCTCCTTTTTTGGATTATGTTCTTCATTTCCGAGGTCAGTCGCCGTTCTTCGAGCATGTCCAAGTCGATCCGCCGGGCCACATCATTGTACGTCGTCATCTCTTGTTCAGTTCGGTGGCTGAGGACGGCGATCTCCGAAGGGATCACCGCTTCTGTTCCGAAGGCGAGGGCGAACGGGGTTTCACCAGTCGAGTTTCGGGTCGTCGTACGGTAGGACCACAATACGTCTGGGAGTTCGCTCGCCCATCGTCCTTATTTGGATTCAAGTCTCGCTTTGATCGTGTGTTTGAGGATCTTGTTTACAGCCTCTACCTGCCCATTCGTCTGAGGGTGGTAAGGGGCCGAGAACAACTTTTTGATTCCCCACTTCTCGCAGAACTGCATGACTTCCAAGCCGTCGAACTGCTTTCCGTTGTCGGAGATTATAGCCTGGGGTAGACCGAATCGACATATTATGTTCTTCCAAATGAACTTAATTACTTGTTCTTGGCCGATCTTGTTGAGCGGCTCGGCCTCAGCCCATTTCGTGAAATAATCGACCCCCACGATGGCAAACTTACAGCCCCCTGGCGCCATCGAAAAGGGACCTATAAGGTCGATGCCCCACTAGGTGAATGGCCACGGGCTGTACATTGAAGTGAGCTGCTCGGGGGAGAGCTTGATGTTTGGGCCCATCACTTGACACCTGTGACACGATCGGGCGTAGGCGATCGCGTCTTTTTGTAGTGTAGGCCAGAAAAAACCTTGCCTGGTCGTTTTGTGGATGAGAGCTCGCCCGCCAGCATGGTTTCCACAGATCCCATCATGGATCTAGGCTAAAACGAGCTGGCATTCCTCCGGCGTGATGCACTTAAGGAGAGGAAGGCTGAAAGCTCGCTTGTAAAGCCGGTCGTCCAATAGGGTGTATCTGATCGCACGGAGCTGAAGCTGACGAGCTTTGATACGGTCGGCGGGGACCGTTCCGTCCTTCAAGTATTTAATGAATGGAGTCATCCAGTTCAACTCGACGATGACAACTGTGGTAATCAGACTTCTGTCGATCTCCGGCTTTGCAGATTTTGTGATTTGGATGTTAGAGAAATCTGCTGCCCCATCTGATGATGCTAGTTTGGATAGGGCATCGGCCTGGGAGTTGTGCTCTCTCGGGACTTGTTCGATCAGAACTTCCTTAAACTTCATGCACATTTCGGCGACCAGTTCTTGGTATTTGATCATTTGTTCGCCGCGCGCCTCATATTCTCCCTTGACTTGGTTCACGACCAAGAGGGAGTCCATGAAGATGTGGAGACGGCGAACATCCAAGGCGAGGGCTAGATTGAGCCCGCCTACCAAGGCTTCGTATTCGGCCTCATTGTTGGTCGCCCGAAACCCGAAACGTACAGCATTTGTGAAACTTTGGCCGTCGGGCCTAATGAGGACAATCTCTGCCCCTGCTCGCGAGTTGGTTGCCGAGCCATCCACGTACAACTTCCAAGCGGGGTGACCGATCTGGGTCGGACTGGGTGGGAATGTTAATTCCACCACGAAGTCCGCCAGAGCTTGGCCTTTGATCGCCGTGCGAGGAGCGTACGTGATACCATATTGGGCGATCTCCAGTGAGCACTTGAGGAGTCGCCTGTTACTGTCTGGACGGTGCAGGACTTGCCTTAAGGGGAGAGTCGTCAGAACCTCCACTTGATGTTCGAAGAAGTAGGCCCTTAGCTTGCGAACACTCATGACTAGAGCGTAGGCGATCTTCTCCAGAGGCGTGTATCGCGTTTCCGCATCATGGAGCGCTTGGCTAACGAAGTAGATCGGCAAGTGGACTTGCCCCTCTGCTCGCACTAAAACAGCACTCAGGGTGACCTCCGAGGCCGCCAGGTAACGGAATAGCTTTTCGCCGGGGATCGGCTTCGCCAAGATCTGGGGGTCAGATAGATACTCCTTAATTTTAGTGAACGCTATTTGACTCTCCTTTGTCCATGCGAACTTCTTGTTCTTTATGGTCACGAAGAATGACTTGCTTTTATCCCCGAGCCGAGATATGAAACGGTTGAGGGCAGCTAGACAACCAGTGAGGTGTTGCACCTGTTTGACATTCCGTGGCTCCTGCATGTCGAGGATCGCCTGGATCTTGGTGGGGTTCGCCTCGATTCCTCTTTGGATCACTATGTGCCCCAGGAATTTTTCGGAGCCCACCCCGAAGTTGCATTTCTTGGGGTTAAGCTTCATATTGAACTTTTCGAGGATGGCGAACGTCTCGGCTAGGTCATTGAGGTGATATTCCTTTTTGAGGCTTTTGACCACGATGTCGTCAATGTAGACCTCCATGGTCTTTCCGATCTGATTGGCGAACATCCCGTTGACTAGCCGTTGGTAAGTCGCCCCTACATTCTTCAGGCCGAACGGCATTCGGACCCAAAAGTATATGTCTTTTTCCGTGTGGAACGATGTGTGCTTTATGTCCTTCTCCGCCATTGGGATCTGATGGTATCCGGCGAAGACATCTATGAACGACATCATTTCGCAACCTGCTGTACTATCGACTAAGTGGTCGATATGAGGCATCAACAAGTGATGTTTTGGGCATGCCACATTGAGGTCGGTGAAGTCGATGCATAACCTCCAGGAATTGCTCGGCTTTTTGACGAGCACCGCGTTGGCTACCCACTGTGGCTCGTCGGTAGCTACTCCGATTAGTTTATTGTCGAGTAGCTTCTTGACTTCTATGTCAAGCGCTGCGTACTTCTGAGGACCGAATTTCCTACGTTTCTGGTGAACAGGTTTCCTTGCCGGGTCGATCTTTAGATAGTGGCAAGCATGTTCAGGACTTATTCCGACCATATCTTGATGCGACCAGGCAAAGACTCCGATGTTCTTACGTAGTAAGCTGATCAGATCATCCTTAATTCGAGGTCGACGCTCGTACCGATCTGTACTTCCCACTCCGGGCGAGCCGGATCTATTGTTATACATTCCAACTTTTCAATGGGGATGGTCGCTTCTCGTTTGGAACGATTTTCGGACTCGATCCTTGGATCGATGTCGAGGATTGGCTCGAAACCGATCCTTGGCTCGATGTCGTCCGTTAATCGATGTGAGATGGCGTCCTCTGAGTCGGGTTGGTTCGAGGTGCTCGGCTCGTCGATCTCCATCGGTTGATTGTCGATCGTCTCAATGTTATAAATAGTACGGGAAGTGTTGAAAGAAGTTACGACACACGAGTAATTCAAACATTTCTTAGCCATTAGTTGGTCTTCTTTTACAGTACCGACCGTCCCATCGGCAGTGGGGAATTTGATACAGTAAAAGAAGGAAGAGGCGACCGCCTCGAAGGTTTCTAGAAATGGACGACCTAGAAACCCATTATAGATGTTGGGCCTATCTATGATTACAAAGTTTAGGTTCCTAGTAATCCTAACCTTGGGATCGTAAAAGCATATTAGCTCGACATAGAGCTTGATCCTTCCATAGGCTTGGACTGTGCTGTCGCCGAACCCTTGAAGCACGGTGTCAAATGGCTTGATGAACTTGGTCAGTTTGCTGAGCTAGTCAAGAGCGGATTTGAAAATGATATTGCAGAAGCTCCCATTGTCAACCAGCACGCGATCGACCATTTTCACAAGGATACATGCAGAGATTACCAATGCATCCTCTTTGGGGCACTGCACTCCCTCCCTATCCTTGTTGGAGAAAGTGATGAGCGCGTCTTTGGAGATGGTCGGCTCTGGGGGTACCACGACATGGACCCCGGCGAACGCCCTTAATTCGGCCTTCTGCTTTCTGTTCGACATGGTGGAAACCGGGGAAAGTCCTCCGAGGTTTCCACCTCCCGCCTGAAGCATATTGATCCGACCGCCAGGGTTGATCGGAGGGATTGATTCGTCAGAATACTCCGGATCGTTCTGCTCGATCCTGGCGACCGGATTGGGAGGGATCCCGTCGTTCTGTCGGCGCTCGCGCCCCCCGGTCCTCTCTGCTCGGGGCTCTGGCTTGGTAACCAAGTTATCCAATTTGCCTTCCTCAAACAGTCTCCAGAGTTGTCTGAGGAGGTCGCGGCACTGACTGGTGTTGTGGCCGGGACTCTTGTGGTAGGCACAAAATTTGCTACGGTCGAGATGACCGTGGTCCCTCACCGGCTTTGGTTTGCTAAGCCATTCGCGACCCTTGATGGCGTTGAAAATGTGGGCCGGAGATAGGTTGAGGTTGCGGAGGAGGTGAACCTCCACATCCTCGAAAGCTTTGAATTCTCCGGGCGGCTTTGCGATCGCCTTTCTGGGCTTGGCGACCGCCTTTCTCGGGATGGAAGATGGCGTCTCCCCTTCTTCTAGCGCCAATTGTTGTTACCCAAAATATTATCCGGAGATGATATTGCTGGAATGGTCGAGTAACAAACAAATGCGAGAACACTTGCGTGGGAAAGTAAATAACACAAGATTTGCCGGGGTTGTTAGTCCCGGGCTTGAATGTTCTCGCGAGATGTTATTAATATAAATACCTTGGAGTATAGATATTAATGTTAGAATGCTATTACAGTGAGTGTAAAGATTCTAGTTATCTTAGCTATAGAGCGTGAAGATTGCCGGAAGAACCAGATCTGATTTCTGTGAGTTCTTGCTTTTGATGTTCTGTATATGTGAATGAATATTACTGTGTATGTGTATGTATTCATAAGGAGAGTCCACCGTTCTCTCTGTACGTTTTTTACTGCCCTTTGGCCACTGTTGGAGGCCTCCTATTTATAGGAGAAAAGGTTGTTGGGTCCTCTCTGGCGATCGCGGGCGACCGCCGTTTTCTATATTAGAATAAGGTGGGCGATCATCCCGTCACGTGGGCTATTCCCTTAAAGTCCGAGGCTGCTGTTGGCAGCCAGCTGTGCGAGCCAATGGGAAACCTGCACGCGTCCTGAGTCGCTGTCTGGGGAGGACCCACCTTGTACCTTTCGGCGGGCCTGTCGGTAGGTGTGAGGTTGGTGACAGGCTGGGGTCAAAGGCCTTATCTTGCGGCGCCTTTTGTGGATCTGCACGTGGGTCTACGTCCGAGATTCGGTCTTCGAAGACTTTGACGGGTGTCAGATTCATATGCAGTATGGGACGATCGTCTACAGTCAGATATCATTGGTGATCGCCAGATGCCTACATACGATCGCCTTGGACGCCGATCGCCAGGTGCTTGCCCAGCGTCTGTCTTCTTTGGCTGGCTCCTGACCATCATGCCGATCGCCATCGAGGCGTATAAATCGCTGCACAACAGGTCCCATTTGGGGATCCACGGCACTGTAATATTCACCTAGTTTGGGGTGTTACAGGGTCGAGGACCCCTAATAACGTTGAAATGGTTTTAATGTAAAATTGTTTTCCACATAATGGGTCAAGGACCCGAGAAATTTTGAAGTTATTTTCTAAAAGTATTTCCATTCGATTTTTCAAAACCCCAAAACGGCCCGAGTCGACAATATCATTTTCAAATCATCTTATCGAAATGTTTTTCCAAAATATTTCATTTAAAATGGGTTTTCGAACTAGTTCTTTTGACTCATTGGGGCTCGTCTAAAGTTTTCCTTGATGCTATGTTCCGTAAAGAAAATATGTCTGTGTGAATGCTCTTCTATGCTGTTTGTGTGAATGTGTGGTTCGTGTTAAGGCTTCACGTATGTTGGGTTTTGTGTTGGTATTTTTCGTATATCTTGCACATTATGTACTTGCACTAGCAAAATTCCAGTTTGCTAACCACCAAGTTTTCGGGGGTGGGTGCCTGTTATGCGCTCAGGTTTGCAGCTCGGGAGTAATCACGGGATTGTCTTGAAATGAGATGGAGGACAATGATGCTAATCACACAAGAGTCAGGGTCTTTTCTTTTGTTTTATTTTGGTCAGTATTTATCTTGTGATTGAGTATTCACCTTTGCACGGGTGTGGTTTTCATTTATTAAATTGAGTTGTCATTCTTTTCTATATTCAACTTTATTATTGTCGTTGAGTTGTGAACTATGTTGTTTTTGAATTGTTTAATGACCTTGCTGGTCTGTTTTGTAATTAAATTGACCTCGATCGGTCTATCATTGAGCAGTCTTTTGGAGTTTAGCCTGGTAGATTCTTGTAAGAAGGGTCTACGGCATGTGACATTCCCAGTCGAACTCTGGGGGTGTTACAGTTATGGTATCAGAGCCAGGTTTGCAAAAAACTAGGCCGTTGGGTCAAGTCCATGTCATGTGCAAGTCGCGCGCATCAGGGTTGTGATTAGTATCGTGATTCCGACATCATCTTCAGGCAATCCGTGATGGTAAGTCTCCCAATTGTAAGCCATTTCATATGTATATTGGGATTATGTTACGCTAACTAGTTTAACTTTGATCGAGGGACAGGAACTTGTTTGCGGCATTATCGTTTTGAATATAAAATGCGTAAACGGTCCGCGTGATAATGGTTATGTAGTGTATTTTGGAAAATTGGGTATATTAGTTCCTATATCCCATAATGAATTTTATCCGCTGCACGAACGTTTTAAAGTGGTGTTTTGAAATTTTCAAACATTGTGAAAATCTACGATTTAATATCGTCATATCAAATGGTCACGTATTTCGGTGAAATTTTTTCTGCTCAAACATTTGGTAGAAGAAGAAAGATTTTTAAACTTTTGATATTTGAACATCAAATTAAAATTTTGAAATATTTCAAATTAGTCACCATACTTTTAAAATTTTAAAAAACAAATTATTTTATGCATTGTTAAAAAAACATAAATTGTTTTATTCATAATTCAAAAATGGTTTTAAAGTCGACCTCTGAAATAAAACTTCTTCTTCTAATAAAATAATAGTATTTGCAAATTTTGGCGAAACGTGACTCGCCCTCTTAGTCTCACATAATATTATCGCCCTCGTCACAAGACTAAAAATTGATTTCAAAATTCTGCACTATGCGAGCTCTAGTTATTCTGTGGCTCGTATAGTGTCATTTTCGGTATGATAAGAACACTCGAACTCGTATATAGTACACATACTTTCCAAATTCTTTTGTTTTTCATTTTAGTATTGCCTACTTTGTGCATTCGGGGATGCTTACCAAATCCTGTGTGGACGATTGTGGTGTTACTAAGGGGTTGTTTTGTAACACCCCCGATATATTCAGGAATATTACAGCGCTGTAAATCCTTTACATAAGAATTTACAAGGCTGAAGAAATGAAAAGACAATAACAGATACCAACAGATGGAATTAACTGAAATAAAATACAACGATTACGGGCAATACCGTCTGAGCGTCGAATGAAGAATGTTAATACATAACCAAATTCAACATCACAACTGATAACGTACTCGAGTACTATTTAGAACGACACAAACATTAGACAATTAAACCCGGCCGGAACATCACTCTGCACCCTCGTCGTCATGCAGTTCCAGTGGTTGTTTTCCTGCTCTCCTGGATCCTGAACATAAACAAATGTTCACCTCCGAAGGGGTTAGCACAACGATGCTAGTACAAGTACGATAATTATACAACAATGACTTAATCAACAATAAACATGACAAGTTTCTCCAACGAGAAATAATAACAACACATATCACATCATGGCACTCTCAACATACTCATGGTATTCCAACGATCCAGTGCACACAGCTGTAGATTCCCATGATGATCCTGTCGGACCAATGCATGGTGGAACTACCTGTCCAACGATCTAGCGCACACAGCTATTGATTTCCCATGATGATTCCCGTCGGATCAACGCACGGTGGACAATTAATCACAGCATATGTGCACAGTACAATCATAACATAACCGACATAATACGAACAATTCTAATTAAAGTACTTGCCTCGAACTGATGACAAGACTAAAACTTCGACGAATATCAATACACTCGAAGGTCGCCCCTTCGATCAATCACGTTGCAAAGCTCAAACCTTAAACAAAAGAAATAATATAGAATTCATCTCACATCGTACGAACATCTAATAATCCAAATTACGGTCAAAAGTTCATAAAACGTATCCTGTTTGACCTGCATAACTTACGTTACATACCCTTTGTAGCGTACATTAAGCCTACTCATTAGCGTATGTAAGCTACAAAGTCTAGCGTACTCTAATCATGCATTGACAGTTCCTCTCTGATCAGTCGACTGACTCGTCTGATGATATAACGTACGTTACGTACCAAACGTAGCGTATGTTAATTATGCCCATTAGCGTACGTAAGCTACAGAGCCTAGCGCACGCTAAACACACATATGATAGTTTCTCACTGAGAAGACGACTGTCTCGATTGGTGATGTAGCGTACGAAATCCTCAGTGATTAACGTACGTTATCCTCATACATATTATGCTCATATAATTATGAATGATCTTACGGATAAAAACATCTTCGAATTCAAGGATACGTATATCATCACAACAATATATTCAATCTCGATTATAATTCTCATGTGAAGTTTGGGTGATCTAAGGTTGATGCCTTTGTTTCCAATATCATCATTACATTCAAACTATATCTTAAAGATGAACTAACCGATCCAACTTATAAGAAAGGATACAACCTTTGATGATTCTTTCTCAAGTATGTTTAGCAAAAGTGATATCAACTCAAAGTCTACGATCAATATGGCAACACCATTCAATATGGATTATCCAACTCATAACACTACTCTTATTGTTTGTCGTAACAAGGTTCCAACTATAATGTTCCCAACAAAGGTAACTTAAGCATAATCATCCCAACATCCTAAACATGATGTTTGGTTGAATAAATCATCTATGGAACTTAATATCCTTGGTAGCATGATCATAACAACCTTAAGAATACGAATTCAAGGTTGGAGATAGCATAACATAACTTAAGATGAAGAAAATGCTGAGACAATAGGTAGAATCCAACTCCGGTTGCTTGTGTGTCAATCCAAGATATTCTTCAACTTCAATGATCAAGTAATAATGATATCCAATCTTCAATGATCAATTAAAGGTGTTCTAAAGGTGAATAAGGTGGTTGGGAACTCTTTGGGAATGAAGTATGTTGAAGGCTAAGTGAAAGAAACGAAATGAAATGGGATGGGGTGATGTCCCATTTATAATTTCCTGACCTTAACGTACGTTAGCCTTCATTCATAACGTACGTTAGTCGCTTAGCGTACGCTACCCAGTCTTCTTAGCGTACGCTATCGTTCAATGATAGCTTACTGTCCCATTCTTCACTCGATTACGTACGCTACACCATCAGGTTACGTACGTAAACAACACCCATCAGCGTACGCTAGACACATATCTTAGCGAACGTTAACACCCGTTGACTTCAAAACTATCCAGGTTCATCTGCGGGAATCTTATCCAGTCCCATCGTCCGACTGGCGCATGTTCTAGCCGCCCAGCTCAATTATTGGCTGCCTTACGTACGCTACGCTTCATTCGTAATGTACGCTAATCTTGGCACATAACGTACGCTATGCTCATTTCGTAGCGTACGTTATCACGTGTTTGCATGCGAAAATACATATTTGATATTATCATGCACATGGATACGAATACGAGAAATATCATACTTCGATTATCGATATCACAAATCCGAATAATATAGGGTTCAATTACAGATGAAATACTCAATAATTAATCCAGATATTACAGTTTTCTTAGTTTGTTCTTCTACTCTTTGTTTTAATTTTCGAGGAAGAAACTTTTTTAAGGGGGTAGTATGTAATATCCTGAATTTTAGAATAATATTTTATCGTTAACTTTGTTAGAAGATTGATGATGTGATTTTTTTCGGTAATAAATGTGATATTAAGTAAATGAGAGTAAGGTGTAAGGTAGTATTTTCTAATATCGTCGAATAATTATGATGAACAAATCAAAACTCGCTAGTGTACGAATCGCTTTTGTAGGTAGCGACAAGTAACTCCGAGGTCGATCTCACAATGAGTTGGAAACGGTTTGCGGTTTGAAATTCAATAATGTTCGGCAAATAGTCGAATTAACAAAAGCAAAATAAAGTAAAATACACCGATGATTTGATAGGATTACAATCACAAATGCAGAAAATTAAAATAAACGAAACGTTAACAACACCGAATTAATGGTTGGATAAATAAGAGATTATAATTATGAGAATGATATGGGAGTTTAGAATCACCAACACACACGTAATCAATTATTAGTTCTGATACTCAAAGAAATAAGGTTTGGAATTATCGATTGCTGGCGATTAAAAGAAATTCGTTTGATGGCGGTAATTCTAAAAATCACGATTGTTCTTTTCGAAAATAAGAGACACTCCTTTGATGGGGATGAATCCCTAACTAACAATCGATTAACAGACTACTTTTGATGAGGTAAATCGCTAAAAGAACGCGTAAAAAATTTTAGAACATTAACAATCGCTTCCATCGGGTCGTTTGATGGCGGAATCCGACAAAAACCCTCGTTTTGACAATAATAACAACTATGAAATAGGTTTGATGATCTAAATCAAAAGCAGTGTTCTAAAAATCCCCGCCTAGACCGATTAATCCTCCGATTAGTCCCTAGAAGGTCCTCTACCGTTCCGATTATGGCCTAGGCGTTTGTACTGGGCGGTTAGATGATTAATCGATCGTCTAGGCTGGCTGGGCTGGGGTCTACGAAGGCAACCTAAGATGCTACGAATACTATGGACTACTTTATATCTATATCAATGTTTCAAATTCCTAGTTATGTGGGCGACTAGGCGGATGCCTAGGCGGTTATACTTTTTTTTTGTTTGTTTTGTTCTAATAGTACTATAAATTCATAAACTAAGATAGTATGGATATTATGGACTCTCTTATATCTATAGAATATTTCAAATTTAATACATAATTGTTATATTTTACATATATATAATTTTTATATATAAAAATGATTAAAATAATAATAAAAAGTAAATCCGCCTAGTCCGATTACTCCCCGATTAATCCCCGAGTAATCCTCTGGGCGCTAGACGTTAGCAATCCGAACGCCTAGCGCCTAGCGTTTTTTAGAACCATGATCAAAAGTTCTTATGCGAAGAACAAACAAATAGGAACAATCCCAAACTCTACCTGGAAAATCAATTGAAACTAACAATCGACAACATGTGTGTGGCTCAATCGAAAAACCCATATGAAAAGATTAGCTACACATGATTATTTCAACAACAATACTGAAAATCGTAAAACAAAACATGGTAGAAACTTCCCTTGTAAAAGCCGAAATCGAATTCCCGATGAAGGTTTGATGTTCTTCCTTCAAGAACTCATAACAAATGATACAAGAAATTATAATCACTCACAAATGCATTTTTCAAAATGATGAACATACAAGGAAGATGATAAAATCTCTCTTTTCCTCCCTGTTTGGTGTTTTTTTTTCACAAATCTTGTGTTCTTCCACACACTACATCTCACAAGATCAGAATATCGCCTCTTTAAATCCCCAAGACCTTTTATAAAGACAAAAAGCCAAGAAGATCCCTCCAAATCGTGTAAAAATGTCAATGAAAAGGTCATGCACCGAAAAGTGACACGGCCCGTGTCTAATGGCACGGCCCGTGTCGAACTGTCCTGGAAATGCAAAAGTTCACTGTCCAATGGATCCGGCCCTGTCCTATGACACGGCCCGTGTCGAACTGCTCTAGAAACTAAAATCTCACTGGATGCGTGACCCGGCCGTGTCCTGTGACACTGTCGAGTTGCCTGACGCGGCCCGGGTCGTTTCTTCTTGTTTTGACTCCAATTTTTGGTCTTCTTCGGCTTGATCTTTCATTTTTGCATCAATACACCTCGGAATTTAGCTTATGATATACTGTTTCGAAGATAATTTCACGAGGAATCTATATCAATAGAGAACACATCCAAATTCAGAGTGATGATTCTGGAATTTAGAAAATACGACCGATGTTGCTTCATTTTTCATCGCCCGAGCTATGTTTTTGCTCCCGACTTGCTATTGATCGTCACAAATTCCAATATTGACCATAAAAGTGCATATTTCACCACAATCTTCGTCCGGATACCTACAAAACAAAAACACAACATACCACGCGTAAAAAGAGCAAAAACACTTAAAAACAAATGAAAGCACGACTCAATAGAACAGAATGAGACGATAAAAAATCGACTCATCAAATCCCCCCAAACCTAAACTTTGCTTGTCCCCAAGCAAAAATAAATAAAACACACGACAAATAAAATGAGGAGTATTAAACAATCAAGTTAATCATCGGGTATACATACAATCAACCGAGAATGTAAAAGTATCGTAAAGTCTCGTAATTCGTAATGGTAGCGTAAACTCACAAATGAATGGATATCAATAGCACTTAATCGAACATGCAAGAAAACAAGTCTTAGTAGTCCCTCACAGAATTTTGTCGATTCACTCCTCTCTCAAGATTTAGATAGGTCAGTACGCTCAACTCGATTCAAATGGAAAGTTCTACTATATGCTTGCACTTATTCTCTTCATAAAACGCATCAATATTCACAGAACACGAGTCATAGGGTCTTACTTTTGGTTGTAACGGGACTGTGGCTCAGGTTGGGAAAATTTGGCTAGTAGTTACAAGTTCAGTCCAAGTAGACCATATACGATCCTCACATATATGAATTAAACACTCAAAGCGATCATTCTACTTCAATTCTCCCGTATATATATATCTCTTTTTTTAGGGCTTGTTAAGCGCAATTCTTTTGATATTGGCCTATTTCTCACAACCCAACGACTTCCCTTTTGTTTTTCTTAGGCTCACTCCTCTCCTCCCCTATCTTTTCTATCCCATTATTATTATTAGGATCGCCCATTTTTTTGTTTTTTTTTGTTTTTTTTTGTGTGGGGCTTATTATTTTCAGGGGAACGGGAGAGAAGATTTTTGCCTCTATACACCATAAACTTTGCACACCTTCGTTTTTTAATATATACCCTGCTCTTACATAGACCAATACTTGGGTAAGTTATGGCTTTTGGATATGGAGCTATAAGATGTGGGTTTTTCGAACAAAATTACGGCTAAAGGCTCAACGGGGCTAGCAAAGGATATTGATATGAAATGGTGGGTATTTTTAGATAAGTAGGTTCAAGACAAAAAAAAGGCAGCCCGAATCATTTCTCGTGTATGTAAATATCAACACATCATCCGACAGAATCATGCAAGTTCTAAAGAATACAATCCATAAGAAGAGAAATCACATATCAAAGATTTTACCGCTAAAAGTAAACAGTTCAGTTAGGCACAAGAACTAACGGCTTTTTGACTACCATACTCATTCCTTACACGTCAAATCATGTAACCAAAACTATACATTCACACGCAAGGTCAAACAATCAATTAGATTTATAAAACTCTACGAGCCAAGTACAAACACGATTAATCATCCATATACCCAACAGTTAACAAGGTTATTGCAATCCAACTACGACATCACGCAAGAAAAAAAATAAAGAAAGGAAACAAAAATCACGCAAACTAAAAACAAATAAAAATCGAAGAAGTTGCACCCTCTGCTTGTTCCCAAGCAAAAAGATTAAGTCAGGAAAAATACGAAAACGCAAATTAAAAAAAAGAAAGTAAAACTATCAGATTAAGAAGTGTGGTTTTTGATCGCGGGGCACCATGCTTTTGTGCTCGGGTCTCAACTTTAAATAGGCTAGGCTTCTTGCTCCCATAAATACCTCCTTTTTATAAGTGACCGATTCTGCCTTGCCAACCCGGCCGTGTCATACGACACGGCCCGTGTCCAACTCCTCCAGAAAGTGAATTCTCACTGCCTTGATGACCCGGCCGTGTCCTGTGACAGGGCCCGTGTCCAACTTGCTAGAATTGCAAAAACTCACTGTATTGCTAACCTGGCCGTGTCCTGTGACACGACCCGTGTCCAACCTGCCCAGAATGTGAATTTTTGGTAACACTCTCATTTCTTTGCATTTTTAACACCTAAATTCGAACCGGTCAGTCTCGAACCAAGCAAAAATGAATAAGGAAAATAAATTCGAAAAACAAAAAGATGAAAATATAACTAAACCATTGGGTTGCCTCCCAAGTAGCGCTTTTTTATAGTCATTAGCTCGACTTCTTCCTGTCTTACTCAATTTTCGACATCATGCACCTCTATGCATTCAAACACATTGATTTCTTCACTTTGGCTAAAGTATGGCTTCACTCTATGTCCGTTCACCTTAAAATGCTCATTCTTCCGTAGATCAAGGAGTTCTACCGCTCCGTGTGGCCATACTTGAACGAATTTGAAAGGTCCGCCCCATCGTGACACTAATTTCCCGCCATGAGCTTAAGACGAGAGTTATGTAGTAGAACATCCATCCCAGGCTCGAGAGATTTGCGAATGATACGCTTGTCGTGATATCGTTTCGTCCGTTCCTTGTAGAGCTTAGCATTTTCGTATGCCTCATATCGCATCTCTTACAACTCATTCAAATGTAGAAGTCGTTCTTCCCCCGCCTTTTCTTGATCCAAATTTAGCGCTTTGATAGCCCAATATACCTTATGTTCTAACTCAACAGGTAGGTGGCATGCCTTCCCAAAAACGAGGCGATACGGGCTCATTCCAATCGGAGTTTTATAAGCCGTGTGATATGCCCATAAGGCGTCGTTCAACTTCAATGCCCAATCTTTCCTTGTCGGCTTCACTGTCTTCTCAAGTATTGCCTTTATCTGTCGATTACTCACTTCAACTTGCCCGGAGTGTTGGCCACTTAAGTATACTGGATACAGTTTGGAAAAGTAGTTTAAACAACAAACTGTATGGAATCTAAATCTGAGTGCGTAGCGGATGTCTTGGATACAGTTAGTTGCCGTGGATACAGCAACAGAGTATTTGGTGTATACTTAATATATCACAGTAATTTCAAACAGTAAAAGCTGAAGGTAAATGACACAGTAATTTAAGTGGTTCGAGGTAAACCCCTCTACGTCCACTGGTCCTCCACACAGGAGTAAAAAGTTTATTATATAATTACTGCGTACACAACTACGTAATTATAAACAAACCTATCCTTGTATCGTTCACACAGATTGATACAAAGAATATCACTTTCAACCGTTCACACAGTTGGTTAAAGCTTCCTTCTTGACTAGCTTCTTCACACACAGTTCCAAAGCTTCGTCCTTATTCGTCCCACACAGTCGAATAACTTGTTGAGTTCACACGAGCTCGGTTTTTACAGAGGTAAAAGGTTAGGTAACCCAGGTAAGAACAAGACTTTGAATATCAAGATCCGATGATAGTTGTTCTTGATGTTTGAGCACCGTATATCTCTTTCGTTTTAACTTGCGATATGCTTTGGAGATATGTTTGCTCGGATGATAACTTGATAGCTTTGAGAGTTACTTTGATTCGTAATTGGTAATCGATCTTCAATGTCTTCAAGGATATATATAGCCTCTGAAGAAAGTATCCGTTGAGATGTCTGTTTGAATAAGATTTCCTTCAACGGAATATGACATGATCCGGATTTCGGGATTCTCAAGATTCAAGACCGGCGTATTTAAATACTTTATCCTTGAGTATTTAAATACTTCTTTGTTCAACGGAACTTGACTTGTGTTCTTTCTTGTCCTTTTGTGAACTGTATGGAAGGTGACTGTATTTAGGGCATCGAGACAGTTTTCCATACTTGATCTATTACAAGTCTTCTTGTCTTGTGAGCTTCACTTATGCCGATTCGAGGTGGTCTTGATACATGATAAATCCTTAAGCCTCGATACGGTTTCCTTTACTGTATTTGGCATATATGTCAAAACCTTCTCAATAACAAATAACAATCGATACAGGATCGGGTATCCCGGTGATTCGATCAGGTGATTGTTTTTCCTAACAATTTCCCCCTTTTTGACAATTTGCCAAGACTTAACTTACTTCAACTCTTCGAGTCTTCTTGATGATGCCAAAACCTTCTTCATGAAGCGTTCTTCTTCGATGACTTCTGGCAGATTTCTTGGTCTCTTGTCAATAGGTCTGACTTAGTGACTTAGTCTATAATAATGAACTGCTCGCAGGCATGTTCGATACAGTTTGAGATTTATTACAACTTAAGCCTATGATTGGCGCGCAGGCACAATCTTACAATGTATTCTAAGTTTACAACTGAAACTATGAACTGTTCGTAGACTAGTTCGTACAGCTTAATTTTTCAATCAAGTTTATCTAACTTGAGATTCCTATCAAACAATTTTAAATAATCATACATTAACACAGTAGATTACGAGTTGTAATCTTTCAAGACAAACAAACTATTTTATTGATATTCAAAAAGATTGAGTACAAAGTTTGTGTCGAATAGAAATTACAAAAACAAAAATAATATACATAAATTTCAGCTCTTTATCTTTGATCCGCATGCCTCCATGGTCTCTTTCCTGGCTCATACTCGGTGCCGCGCCACCAGTTTTGAAGTGAATCATTGCCTCGTTCCTGGTAAATCGCTCTTCCTTCATATGAACGATCAAAGGCAAGTATCCAATCCTGCGGATGGGTGACCCGATCTCCTCTTCTATGTTTTGATTTCATTTCAACTTGGAGAGGGAGTTTACCTTCTTCGAGCATCTTTGAAAACCTATCTGCGCTTCCGCCAACGTTTTATAATTTTTGAAGATGGCGGATTCCCGATGAGTCGACAAAATATCTCATCGATTCATTCTTCCTCCAAAGGCTTCACTTCTTCGGTTGGGTTGCGGTTTGTTGTGACGTATTTAGAAGGTCTTTGAACAAGATTTTGCCAAGGGACATTTGGGTCATGGAATTCTCGTCTGAGCCCGAAATTCTAAATCTTTGGGGTTGAGGTGCTAGCTTGTTCAATTCGGCGATATCGCTCTCGAGCGACCTCAAATTCCCTTTCTGTTGCGTCTTATTCTCCTTGCGGCTTCTCGTGCTTCTTCCTCCTTTTGGCTTCATCAAGACTTTGCAGGATTTCAAGAGCGGCGTCTGTTTGGTCTCGATCTTGTTTATTCTTTCAACGAGGGAGGAAAGAGTCTGCGACATCTCTTGAATGGATTTGTCATGCGCACGCAATGAGAGTCGTTTCTCTATCATTGCACAGTGTCTTGGCTTTAGCAATTCTTGTCTTTGAAGCTTCCTCCTTCAAGATTGCGCTTGTTTATCTTCCATAATCTTCAAGGCTTGCTTGAACACTTCGCGAGAAGAATGAATGCATCAACAACTCGAGATACTTCGTGTTGAAGAGTTGTCATTTCTTCAACTGCAGAGGTGTGCATCGATTGATGCCTTTTCTACGGAAGAGAGAGCGTTAACTGCATCTTGGATAAATACAGTCTGAAGGCCAAGAGCTCGCAGGCGCTCTTTGCGTGTAGCAGAGATAGGAGAGTCAGGCTGGGCGAAGTCTTCAGCACCGTTTAACCTCCTTACGTTCACGGATGGACGTGAAGTAGGTTGGATATCCTCAGGTTCGTTACCGTCCTCGGATTCCAAGGTTGCAGGGGCGGGAGTAGCTTCTTGTGGAATGGCGACAGTTGGTTCAGAAGCGTCCTGTGGCGAAGGTTCTTCGGCAGACATGGATGCAGGAGGGACTGAATCCTCCTGTTGCCTTGCAGGAATGGCTTCTTCGGTCGCTACAGGCTTGGGTGCCTGTTCCAAAATTTCTTGATTTTCTCGACTGGAGGGACTGATTCCTCCTGGTCTGGAATGTTCTCCGGCTGTGGCGAAGGTGGATTAGCTTGGGTAGATGGCCCTTCGTCTTTTCTGGGTGGAGAGAAGGCTTGGGCTTCAGCCTCTTCACGGCTCATTCTCAGACCTGCTTGAAGAGCATTGTCGTCGTCGTCTGAGTCGTGGTCGTCGTCGTCTTTTGGATTGATGGGAGTGTCCTCTGACTTCTTCTTTCCTTTTCTTCTGGCGTCGGATTTGTGCAGCAGGTGGCTTTCAATGAGATCTTTGCAAGAAGCGTTGTCCCATCGAAGCAGGGCCTCAATTTGATTGAGTCATTACTTCGGAGACAAATCGCTCTTCGTGGCTCCATTCGCTCCAGAATTACAGTGTGTCGTACGGAGCTAGCCTAAAGCTTTTCCATTGCAGAAATCTTTCGTACGCCTGTTCAATTTGTACTGAAAGAAGTGTTTGATTTATAATTGAGTCTGGGGAGGGACTTCGAATCACGTCTGGAGACGCTGTTTCGAGGGATTCCGGTACAGGTATGGGATCCTGCACGGAAGATGGACTCCTTGCTGGGGATGGTGCCCCGAAGGAAATTGGATCCTGCATGGGTGTGGGATCCCGCAAAGGAGAAGTAGCTTTTGGCTCCGAATGGGCAGCCGACGTGCTAACGTCTTGAATGTTGGCAGATGTCTCTACATCCGTCGTAGCCGCCAAAGGCTCGGGATCTACTGTCGAAGCAGTAGGAGACACCTCTTCCGCAGGGGTTGGGCCCTGGGGTGCTATATCAGTGGGTTGCGCCACGGGCGAGACATCCTCGGAGTGTTTGGCTTTGATTTTTGAGAGCCTCCGGAGTCTCTTCTTCGACTTCTCATCAGCAGAGTGCTTCTTGCTGTGAGAACGCTTGCGCTTCTTCTTTGAAGATTCCAATTCAGGGGCCTTCACGGTTTCGTCTCTGGGGTTGTCAGAAATAGGCATGTGCCTGGTTCTCGGGTGATTGGCATGCATTGTGCTCTGGTTATAGGCAGAGGGTTTGACGCCTCCTAAATATATCCGTGAGCTGTTTTTCTTGGAATCGGCGGATTGCTGGACTCCGCACCTCGTCAGAATGTAGTTTAGCATTAAACCAAATGATTTCTTTTGGGTGGCCGGTTTGCACACCTCTTCCTGAAGTCGTTTCAAAATGATTTGGCACCAATTGACCTTTTCACAGGTCAAGATAGCGACCATCATTCTGAACCTAAGATTCGTGCACATCTCGAACGCACCGGTTCGATTTTCAATGATCCTGGAACAGAAATCGTGGAGATAAACGAAATGAAGAAGAAAATTTTTCTTGTGGCACGTGGTTGTCACCATATCAACCACTTTGGACCCGGTAAATAGTCCATAAAACTTGGTAATCAGCTCTTGAGACCCAAACGTCTCTAGGTGGTCCATGGTCAGCCGTCGGCGGGCACCTGTAGATCTTCTCAAGTAAGTCACGATTGATGCGGACTTGCACTCCTTGGACTATTGCGGTGATGTCGGCAACATGTCCTCCCTGGGCTAGTGAGAGAAAGCGAACGGCAGCGTTGAGGTAGAATTCCTCAACTAGATGAGCGTCGTATTTGTCGGCGATTTTGCTTCCGAAGCGATAAAGTCCTTGTTGTTCAAGACGAGTAATGATATACTCCATCGGTTCAGTGTCGTTGATTTCCGAGATGATACGCTCGATGATGACGGGTTTAGAGAAGATCCGGCCATCAATGATGCTGGAAGTTTTCTTGAGCGGGGATGAAGATTGAGTAGCCATGGATGTTTTCTTAAAACGAAGGTGGAAGAAAACAGAGAAATTCTCGGTGAATATGCGAGAAAATATGTAGTTGTTTGCTTGAGATCTCTTGTAATTGCGTAAAGCGTAAAGAGTCTCTAATGGCAGATACAGTCCTTTTATACTTGGGCGGCGAAATAGAGTTTTGCAGAGTACGAATGGTCAGATTTTAAGGGATGGGAACCGGTTTTGAAATCGACGGTCAGGATGGATTTAGTGTAACTGGTACGCTAATCCATTAAAAAGGTTTTAAAATACAGCGGGTCCCACTTCTGACATAGGTTGATTACCCTAAATGCCTAAAACGGCGGTTTAAAAATAATAAACAATTTAAAAACATCGCGGCTTTTGAGATTCAGTTGTCCAAATGTCGTGTAAGGCATTTAATGAACATGACGTTTGACATAAAACAGGGCACGTGGACAAAAATTATTTTAAAAGGGAAATAATATTATATTATATACTGAATCGAAATCCCATAGTATGTGCTGTTCTCCGCGTCGATACAGCGTTCCCCCTTAAAAAGGTACTAATAGGTTTTAAATTCCATACAGCAATATTCGGATTAATGCTGTATTCATGGGTCCTACAAGATTCCCCCTTAATTATTGCACACATCACCGTAGGATTCATATGCCTTCGTTCGCTACGATCTTGTATTGATGATTACGAGTGTACGGATAATTAATGTTGAATCTTTTGTATTCACGGGTCTTACTGAGATTCCCCTCAATTGTTGAGTAAAAGCAAGAAATTTACTTACAGGAGTCCGGCCGCAGTATTCCCAGTCGTTCTTAGCATGTTGAATCTTGCTGTGTCGAGAGGCTTGGTGAAAATGTCAGCCAGCTGGATGTCTGTATGGACTTTTTCCAGGCGAACATCCTTGTTCTCGACATGATTCCTGATGAAATGATGCTTCATGTTGATATGTTTTGTGCGCGAGTGCAAAACAGGATTGTGCGTGATTGCAATTGCACTCGTGCTATCACACATGATTGGAGTCTCTCTAGCATCGATTCCATAATCTGACAGTTGTTGCTGCATCCAAAGGATCTGCATACAGCAGCTACCAGCAGCATAGTACTCTGATTCAGCCGTGGAAAGAGAGTTAGCCAATTGCTTTTTACTGAACCAAGAAACGAGTCTAGGTCCGAGAAAGTGACAAGTTCCACTTGTACTCTTCCTATCTAGCTTGCAGCCTCCGAGATCCGAGTCGCTGTATCCAACTAAATCGAATCCGCCTTCCTTAGGATACCACAGTCCTGCATCGACTGTTCCTTTAACGTATTTCAGGATTCGTTTAGCTGTATTGAAGTGTGATTCCTTAGGTGCAACTTGGTATCTCGCACACACTCCAACAGCATACTGGATATCGGGCCTGCTAGCCGTTAGGTACAGGAGCGAACCAATGAGCTTCCTGTAGAGTGATTGGTCAAACGGCTTTCCGGCTTCATCAGCACTAATTTGCACGGAAGTGCTCATGGGGGTTGGCGAGGATTTGGAAGTGTTCATTCCAAATTTGTTGAGAAGCTCCTTGCTGTATTTCTCCTGGTTGATGAATATACCTGTAGGCATCTGCTGTCTTGAGGGATAACGGGGCTCCTGTATCCAATACCTAGGTGCACTGTACTGAGGGTACTGTTGTGCGGGCCTTTGGTGGTTGGATATCGTCTTCTTTCTGAATGACTGTCGGCTTTGATGATATGCTTGTGGAGCATGCTTTAGATTACGCCTTCTGAGTGGTTGTTGGTTCCACTGTCTCGAATAGTAGAGTTGAGGGGGCGGAATTGCAGCTTTCGGTTTTCTCGGTACAGCAGGTTCCTTTATGGGACTAAGAACATCTTCCGATTCTGGAATGTGTTCCACACTCTTGACGAACACCGTACTAGTTTTACCTTTATTCGAACATGAGCTGTATCCTAAGCCACTTTTATCATGAGCATGTTGCCCAGTGCTCAGAATTTCTTCCATTCTTTTGGACGATTTTTCAAAAGACTTTAGAATGGTCTCAAGTTCAGTTTCTCGCTTCTCGAGAGTTGTAATTTTGGTTTGTAGTAGAACCAAATCATTTGTCTTGCTCTCATTATGGGTTTTAACTGCATTTAGTTCATGAGCAAGTTGATGATTGCTCTCCATGAGTTTTTCAAAATCGACCTTCTTTGGTTTCACAATCAAGAGACATATTTTCATAGTTTATTTTCAGCAAGTCATTTTCATCTTTCAGCTCTAGATTTGTTAATTGAAGCTGTATATTCTCAGTTTTTAGAGTCTCATGGGCTTTTTGAATGTTTTTGAATTCATTCATCATATTTTCGAAGGTATGAGATGCACTAGGTGGAATAACTGAGGTTGAACTTACCTCATCGTCGCTGTCTTCACCTTCTGGAACATCTTTGGCCATAAAGCACATGTATGCTTTATCATCGAACTCATCGTCAGATGAATCACTCTCAGTGACCACCAAGACATTCTGCTGATTTGGATGGTGTGGGGAGGCTTCGATTCTCCAATCGGGGCCTTGAGCTTGTCTTTCCAAGCACGTCTTCTTTCATCTCTCTCTTGTTGCTCGGCCTCGGGCAATCTTTGGACTTTGGGATGAGGACATTTGTTTGCATAATGGCACGGTTTCTGCAGATTATAGCACGAGTTAGCATCACCGGATGAGGTTTCGGTACTTACCTTGTTGTGAGTTTGGGCTGTAGGGAGTCTTTCCAGACTGTTTGATGAACTTTTTGAACTTATGCATTAGAAGCGCCATTTCATCTTGTGACGGGATGTCGTCCATCGGCGTTCTTGTGGCCGGGCTTCGGCGAGCTAGGCATCTTTGTGTCGACGGTTCGATACAAAGAGCCGAGAGTGACCTTTGAAGGAGATTCTTGACTTTCTCTCTTACACAATGTCATACTCAAAAGCTTTAAGGTCAGAGAAGAGATCAAAAGTGGATATTTCATTAAGATTACAGGATACACGCATAGCTGTGGTCTTAATGTCCCATCGGGCTGGGAGAGATCTGAAAATTTTAAGTTCTTCTCCTTTTGGGTGTAAATCTTGCCCAACGCTTCAAGTTCACCAACAATACCAGTAAATCTGAGGTCAAGTTCCTCAAGTGTTTCCGTTGGTTTCATTTCAAAAGATTCAAATTGCTGAGTAAGTTTTGAAATCTTGTTTTCTTTTGAGAGCTCAGTTCCCTCACAAATTAACTTGAGTTTATCCCAGATTTCTTTGGCTGTTTTGCAGCTCTTTACCTTTGAGAACGTGCCTTTGTCAAGAGTGACAAATAACGCGTTCTTAGCCACGTTGTCGAGATTGGCTCGCTTCCTTTCATCGGTTGTCCATTGCTCGCGTTCCTTCTCGAGCATTTCAGCATGGGCTTGGCCCTCAATCCTTGCGGCTGGATTGACCTTCATGATCTTGATCGGACCATCCTGTATAACAAAGATCATCTCTTCGTGCATTGCTGCAAGATGAGCTTCCATTCTAATTCTCCAGTCGTCAAATTCGTTAATAGAGAACATAGGGACTTTGTTAATCATAGAAGTATCCATACTGATAATATAGGAATGAAAGAAACTGTTTTGAAAATAAGTGATTTGAATCTGATTCGGTTAAAAGAAATACGACTGATTCTTTTTAGAATCAACCGCTCCGATACCACTTGTTGGCCACTTAAGTATACTGGATACAGTTTGGAAAAGTAGTTTAAACAACAAACTGTATGGAATCTAAATCTGAGTGCGTAGCGGAAGTCTTAAATAGAGTTAGTTGCCGTGGATACAGCAACAGAGTATTTGGTGTATACTTAATATATCACAGTAATTTCAAACAGTAAAAGCTGAAGGTAAATGACACAGTAATTTAAGTGGTTCGAGGTAAACCCCTCTACGTCCACTGGTCCTCCACACAGGAGTAAAAAGTTTATTATATAATTACTGCGTACACAACTACGTAATTATAAACAAACCTATCCTTGTATCGTTCACACAGATTGATACAAAGAATATCACTTTCAACCGTTAACACAGATTGGTTAAAGCTTCCTTCTTGACTAGCTTCTTCACACACAGTTCCAAAGCTTCGTCCTTATTCGTCCCACACAGTCGAATAACTTGTTGAGTTCACACAAAGCTCGATTTTTACACAGAGGTAAAAGGTTAGGTAACCGGTAAGAACAGTGACTTTAAATATCAAGATCGATGATAGCTGTTCTTGATGTTTGAGCACCGTATATCTCTTTCGTTTTAACTTGCGATATGCTTTGGAGATATGTTTGCTCGGATGATAACTTGATAGCTTTGAGAGTTACTTTGATTCGTAATTGGTAATCGATCTTCAATGTCTTCAAGGATATATATAGCCTCTGAAGAAAGTATCCGTTGAGATGTTCGTTTGAATAAGATTTCCTTCAACGGAATATGACATGATCCGGATTTCGCGGGATTCTGAAGATCTGAAGACTGACAGTATTTAAATACTTTATCCTTGAGTATTTAAATACTTCTTTGTTCAACGGAACTTGACTTGTGTTCTTTCTTGTCCTTTTGTGAACTGTATGGAAGGTGACTGTATTTAGGGCATCGAGACAGTTTTCCATACTTGATCTATTACAAGTCTTCTTGCTGTACTGACGAGCTTCACTTATGCTGATTCGAGGCTGGTCTTCGATACATGATAAATCCTTAAGCCTCGATACAGTTTCCTTTACTGTATTTGGCATATATGTCAAAACCTTCTCAATAACAAATAACAATCGATACAGGGATCGGGTATCCCGGCTGATTCGATACAGGGTGATTGTTTTTCCTAACACGGAGGTTTGTGGATGGTAAGCCGTCGCGACCTTATGCGTCACGCTATACTTCTTTAGCAACCCTGCAAGTTGTTTGTTGCAAAAGTGTGTGCCTCTATCGCTAATCACAGCTCTAGGCGTCCCAAACCTGCAAAAAATTACATCCTTAAAGAAATTGCAAACCACGTTAGCATCGTTAGTACGGGTTGGAATTTCTCCCACCCACTTAGAAACGTAATCCACAGCAACTAAAATATATTCAAAGCCAAAGGAAGGTATAAAGGGAGCCATGAAATCACCTCCCCAAACATCGAAAAGTTCTACTACAAGATTGTTCGTCAACGGCATCTCATTTCTTTTGCTTATGTTCCCCGTTCATTGACAACGATCGCAACTCTTGCAATAGGAATAAGCGTCCTTAAATAATGTCGGCCAATAGAATCCAGATTGAAGAACTTTGTGTGCCGTTTTATTCACGCTAAAATGTCTCCCACAGTGCAAGTCATGACAAAATGACAAGATTCTCTCGTACTCTTCTTCCGGGATACAATGTCGGATTACTTGATCGGGCCCCAACTTGAATAAGTAGGGGTCGTCCCAGTAGTAATGCCTGCACATGGAAATAAATCTCTTCTTCCCCTGAAAGGTCATGTCAGGCTGTAAAACACCACTAACAATATAATTAACAATATCGGCATACCAAGGTGTCTTAGTCACATCAAACAATTGTTCGTCAGGAAAAGTCTCAACAATTGGCAAGGAGCTATCGAGCTTAAAATTATCACCTTCGGTTAATCTAGATAGATGGTCGGCAACCACATTTTCAGAACCCTTTTTATCCTTAAACTCTAAGTCAAATTATTGCAACAAAAGAACCCACCGAATCAATCTTGGCTTTGCATCAGATTTTTTAGCAAATATTTCAATGCAGCGTGATCGTATGCACAATTACTTTCGAACCAACCAAATAGGATCGAAACTTGTCTAAAGAAAACACAACAGCTAAAAACTCTTTTTTGGTGGTGGTATAACTGGCCTGAGCTTCATCGAGTGTTTTGCTAGCATAATAAATTACATGGAAAAATTTATTCACTCTCTGCCACAAAACGGCACCAATAGCAAAGTCAGACGCGTCGCACATAATTTCAAATGGTAAAGACCAATCGGGTGCAACAACAATAGGCGCGAAAGTCAACTTCTCTTTCAAAGCATTAAAACCAACCAAATATTCCTTGGTGAAATCGAACTTAGTATCCTTACACAAAAGGTTACTTAAGGGGCGGGCAATTTTCGAAAAATCTTTAATGAAACGCCTATAAAACCCGGCATGCCCTAAGAAGATTCGAACTTCTTTTACACACGAAGACGGAGGTAATTTAACAATTAAATCAACTTTAGCCTTATCAACCTCCACTCCCTTATTAGAAACCACATGACCCAAAATAAGCCCTTGTTTAACCATGAAATGACTCTTTTCCCAACTAAGTGTAAGATTACACTCAATACATCGTTCGAGCACAACAGTCAAATTATGTAAACAATCATCAAAAGTAGTTCCAAACATAGAAAAATCGTCCATGAATACTTCAATGGACTTTTCCAACAAGTTATAGAATATGGAAAGCATGCACCTTTGTAAAGTAGCGGGAGCATTGCAAAGACCAAACGGCATCCTCCTAAAGGCAAAAGTGCCAAAAGGGCAAGTAAAAGTGGTCTTCTCTTGATCCTCCGGAGCAATGGGAATCTGATAGAAACCTGAAAGACCATCTAGAAAAGATAATAATCATGCCCAGCTAAACGTTCGAACATTTGATCAATGAAAGAGAGGGTAAAATGATCTTTTTTCGTTACGGCATTTAACTTCCGATAATCAATGCACATTATCCAACCGATCACTGTTCTGGTGGGCACTAACTCATTTTTATCATTACGAACCACCGTTATTCCAGATTTCTTAGGCACTACATGCACATGACTAACCCACTTACTATAGGATATCGGGTAGATGACTCCGACATCTAACAATTTCAAAACTTCCTTTTTTACTACATCCTACATGTTCGGATTCAAATGCCTTCGAGCTTGCCTAACAGGTTTAACATTATCCTCAAGAATTATTTTATGCATGCACCTAACAGGACTTATCCCCTTGATATCATAAATACTCCACCCAATCGCTTCCTTTAATTTAGTCAGAACTTCTACTAATTTGTTTTCTTGCAAAAGAGTTAATTCGGAAGAGACAATTACAGGGTAAGTGTCACTTTTGCCTAAGAAAACATATTTAAGATGTGCCGGAAGTTCTTTCAATTCAAGTTGGGGCGGGGTGATTTCAATGGGCTCCTCAAAATTTAACTCCAAAGGCATATTAAGATCGTCAGCTTCATCAATGAGTTAGGATATATCTAACAATGCAACATATTCTTCAATTTCTAAATTATTCAGCCCCATATCATGCTCAACGGTTAGAGCATCACGCAACATGTCCCCTACATCGTCATGCAAATATGTATCATCAACCAAAGAATCAATGCAATCAATAAAATTACAATCACTGGCAGCATAAATATGAGAATGGATAGGAGATGAACCGAACACGTCGATTTCCACCGTTTCACCCAAGACGGTCATGGTGACCTTTCCTTCGTCAACAGCGACGATTGTTTTTGTTGTACGCATGAATAGCCGTCCTAGAAGTATTGTCCCTTCATTTTCGCTTGTTGCAAAATCGCTCATCTCCAAGATAATAAAATCAGCCGGAATCACCAACTTGTCCACTTGCACTAATAGGTCTTCAATGATTCCCTTGGGGTATTTCACCGACCTATCCGCCATTTGAAGAGTCATTATTGTTGGTTTGATTCCCCTGAGTCTAATCCTCAAATAAGTCGAGTATGTCATGAGATTCACACTTGCTCCCAAATCGAGCATCCCACTATCAACTTTCTTATCTCCCATAGTGATGTCGATCATAAAACTTCCAGGATCACCCTTTTTTTGACTCCTTGCTTCTACCTCGTAGAGCACCACTTTCTCGTTCCCAAAATATCGTCTCTTTTTAGAGGTCAATTCTTTAAAAAACTTTGTGTAAGCGGGAATGTTCTTCACAACATCCAAGAGAGGTAAGTTGACACGAACCTTCGAAAGCATGTCGTAGATTTCGAAAAATTGCTCATCTTTCTTTGCTTTTATAAGTCGGCTCGGAAAAGGGACCGGTGGCTCAGATTTTTGAAGCTTGGAGGTCGAAGTTTCTTCGTCTACTCTCTCTTCTTGATTTCCCGACTCATCTTCTTTCCCACCACCCATCTCTTTTGCTTCCAGAATTGTCTCTTTATTTATCACTTTACCACTTCAGAGGGTGGTAATAGCTTGAGCTCGGGTTGACTTGGTAGTTTACCCCTTTCTTGTCTACATGCCTCGGTAGCAAGTTGCCCAATTTGAATTTCCATTTTCTTCACCGAAGCTTCTAAATATTCGAACCTTTTATTGCTTTCCTTAATGAGTGCCGCAATACTCTCCTCAAAAGAGTTCTTTTGTTGTGGAGATGGTTCACTTTGTGTTGTTTGTTGGGTTCGGTTTCCTCTGTTGTATTGAGCTTGGATGCTTGTGTCGTACGGCATCGGGTTGTTGTTTCTCCATGAGAAATTCGAATGGTTTCTTACCCCAGGATGATAAGTGTTCGGGAGAGGTGCATTTCTTGCATTTCCGCCATAATTATTTCTCCTCTCCTCCCATTCGGGCCTTCCTGTGCTTTGTCCCATAGCCCAATTCACTTGTTCGGTTTGTTCTTCTAGAAAAGTATGTGGGCAAGAATTAGCATCATGTCCGGGTGCTCCGCAAATCTCGAAAACTCGTGAGCTCGAAGATTTATTTTGAGTCTTGAGTTGTCTTAGTTCCCTTGTTAACTCATTGATTTTAGATTGCATCTAGTCCTTCTCGCTTACTTGGTTCACAGCTCCCCTACTAACACGTACACTCTTTTGTTGTGAATTAGCTCCCAACGTTTCATACACATCATAAGCTTGTCTCTCCGTTAACCCCCAAAACAAACCACCGGCTGCGTTATCCACCGCATCTTGGCAATATTGAGTCAACCCATCATAGAAGAATTGAATAAGTAGTTGAAGCGGATATTGATGGTGTGGGAATTGAATGAGGAGCATCTTGAATCAGTCCCATGCTTCGTGAAATGCCTCTCCATCTTGTTGTCCAAATGTTGAGATTTAAGTTCTCAATTGTGTAGTCTTCGAATGAGAGAAGTACTTGGTAATGAATTTGTCGTAAACTTCATCCCACGTTCTTAGTGAGCCCGGTGCCAAAGTCATCAACCACTGTTTCGCTCCATAGAAGTCTCGGATGAACGACAATGGGTCCTCACGTGCTAATCCGCGAAATGAGGGCAATTGCTTGATGTGAAATCCGCTGATGTGGTAGTTCCTTGATGCCGGTGCTAATTGGATGCACGAGATGGCAGTGTTAACCACAGGCTTTGCATAGTCCCGCATTAGATGCTCAACCGGAGGTTGTTGTGGCCTATTGTAGTTTGCTTCCATCCCATATTGAGGCCCGGGATAATAGTTCGCTCCATATTGCACTCCAATGGGTGGTTGTCTCGGATAAAAGTGTCTCCCTTGTTGAGCTTCGGGTATCCCTTGATTGCGCCCGACATTCTCATATCTCGGAAACCTCAATTGACGAATGTTTTCTTCATCTAAATATTGTGCAACATTATCATGCCTCGGTTGACGAGGGTTTTCTTCCTGGAGCAAAAGTCGCTCTTCAAGATCCGGATTCTCCTCGTTGTTTGCCATTGATGATGTGGCTATTGTTTTTGGTGCTCTAATTCTTTGAACTTCGTCTATGGGTGGAAGAATCGGGTTTCCCAACGATCTCATACCAAGCATAACAAAACAAGTTAGAGTGAATTTTTTAGACTTTATCGAAAATAATGAAAACGGAAAAATGATCAAGAAAAACAATTCAACTATTATTAAAACAAGATAAAAAATGAAACGCCAACTCTCCGGCAACGGCGCCAAAAACTTGATGAACAAATTAAAACTCGCAAGTGTACGAATCTCTTTTGTAGGTAGCGACAAGTAACTCGAGGTCGATCTCACAAGGAGTTGGAAACGGTTTGAAATTCAATAATGTTCGGCAAATAGTCGAATTAACAAAAGTAAAGTAAAGTAAAATACACCGATGATTTGATAGGTAACAACACTGGATTAATGGTTGGATAATTAAGAGATTACAATTATGAGAATGATATGGGAGTTTAGAATCACCGACACACAAGTAATCAATTATTAGTTCCGATACTCAAATAAATAAGGTTTGGAATTATCGATTGCTCACGATTAAAAGAAATTCATTTGATGGCGGTAATTCTAAAAATCACGATTGTTCTTTTCGAAAATAAGAGACACTTCTTTGATGGGGATGAATCCCTAACTAACAATCGATTAACCGACTACTTTTGATGAGGTAAATCGCTAAAAGATCGCTTAAAAAGTTTAGAACATTAACAGTCGCTTCTATTGGGTTGTTTGATGGCGGACTCTGACAAAAACCCTCGTTTTGACAATAATAACAACTATGAAATAGGTTTGATGATCTAAATCAAAAGTTCTTATGCGAAGAACAAACAAAGAGGAACAATCCCAAACTCTACCTGGAAAATCAATTGAAACTAACAATCGACAACATGTGTGTGGCTCAATCTAAAAACCCATATGAAAAGATTAGCTACACATGATTATTTCAACAATAATAGTGAAAATCGTAAAACAAAACATGGTAGAAACTTCCCTTGTAAAAGCCGAAATCGAATTCCCGATGAAGGTTTGATGTTCTTCCTTCAAGAACTCATAAAAAATGATACAAGGAATTATAATCACTCACAAATGTATATTTACAAATGATGAACATACAAGGAAGATGATAAAACCTCTCTTTTCCTCCATTTTTGGTGTTTTATTTCACAAATCTTGTATTTTTCCACACACTATATCTCACAAGATCAGAATATCCCCTCTTTAGGTCCCCAAGACCTTTTTATAAAGCCAAAAAGCCAAGAAAATCCCTCCAAATCATGTAAAAGTGTCAATGAAAAGGTCATGCACCGAAAAGTGACACGGCCCGTGTCAGATGACATGGCCCATGTCGAACTGTCCTGGAAACGCAAAAGTTCACTGTCCAATGGACCCGGTCGTGTCCTGTGACACGGCCCATGTCGAGCTGCTCTAGAAACGAAAATCTCACTGGATGCGTGACCCAGCCGTGTCCTGTGACACGGCCGAGTTGCCTGACGCGGCCCGGGTCGTTTCTTCTTCTTTTGACTCCAATTTTTGGTCTTCTTTGGCTTGATCTTTCGTTTTTGCATCAATACACCTCGGAATTTAGCGTATGATATACCATTTCGAAGCTAATTTCACGAGGAATCTATATCAATAGAGAACACATCCAAATTCGGAGTGATGATTCTGGAATTTAGAAAATACAACCGATGTTGCTTCGTTTTTCATCACCCGAGCTATGTTTTTGCTCCCAACTTGCTATTGATCGTCGTAAACTCCAATATTGGCCATAAAGTGCATATTTCACCATAATCTTCGTTCGTCTACCTACAAAAAACACAACATACCATGCGTAAAAAGAGTAAAAACACTTAAAAACAAACGAAAGCACGACTCAATAGAACATAATGAGACGATCAAAAATCGGCTCATCAAATTATTAGTCAGAATGTGATGGTGGCGAACGTTATATTCTCAGATAAATTATTCAACGAAAATTAGAGAAAATTATATGGACTATATATGAGCTTGTGTATTTACGTGGATGTATTTGAGATGAATTTGTGGTCTTGGACCATTTAAAATAAGAGATAAGTGCCGAGAGTGTAAATAATAATAAAATTGAACATTTTCTTGAAAGTGTCGCGGACAAGTATAAACTTTGAAAAATCACCACGAACTTTGGAATGTTTGGAAATTCTCAAAATTAACAATATTATAGACAATTGAGCTAGCTTTCCAACAGTTCAAACGACGAGCCAATCCGAGTCCGAACGAAGAAGTTATGATCGAATTAGTAGAGATTGTCGGATGTCGAGCGCCGACAGAAGCGCTCGCACGCGAATCGCGCGTCAATGCCGGGTGGGCCTAACAGCGTGCTGGGCAGGTCAGCAAGCAGGCGCCGAAAGTGGCCGACAGACTTTTGCTCCACGCGGTTTTTGACTGACTAGCGGAATTTGAAACAATAAAGTGCGGCCTTATCGCTACGTTTTTCTAATACCGTTTATCAATACCTGTAGAAAACGTACTCATATTCCGTCACGTCTTTTTATATCCTAGTCTTAAGATTTTAATAAGCTCAAAAACGCTCAAACTGTAATATCCGCAATTTCGGATTTCGGTAATTTTCATTTTTCGGCGGAAGTCCATTTTAGTGACTCGCTCATGACCGTTTCGTCATTCCGAGAATGATTAATTCTACACTTTTTGTCATCCGAGTTCATTTCGGTGTCGTTTTGTTGAGTTCCGTGTCCTTAATCGACTTTTTCACGTGTGAGTTCGACTTTGTAAAGTCACCATTAATTCTTGGAAACTCCAAAATTTTCTAATCTTTGCAATATTATAGATCATCAAGTTAGCTATCCAATGGCTCAAACGGTGAGTCAATCGGAGTCCGGACGAAGGAGTTATGGTCGAAATAGCTAAGACTGCACGATGTGCCTTTTTGGTGTTGGAGTGGACTGTACCGCGTGCCGCGGCACACTTCGGCTGGGCCGCGGCACTAAGCCAGTGCTGGGCAGTTTTTTTTGGCCGTGGGCCGCGGAACACTTGTCCTGTGCCGCGGCACACAGGGCAGATTAGCCTATTTCTGCGGATTTTGTGAGATGAATGCTCATTTCATCTCTTCCTTCATTCCTCCTTCTCTTGGGCGATCTTGTGGGCGATTTTTGGGCGGTTTGGCATCATCAATCCCAGAGAACTTCATATTCTTCAAGTTCATGGTATGGATTAACAACACCAACAATTGTTCTTCATCATTAATCCAAGGTAAATTCTTGAAACCTTACTTTTGGGTGAATTGGGGGTTTTAGTTCGTTTTGTCCGATTTAACCATAATAACTTAGATTTGTGATGGATTGATGATTATTAAGTTGTATTATATCGAATCCCTTGTTTTTCCATGGTTAGATCGTATCGATTCGTTGTTTTGGTCGAGTTATTGATCGACGCCTTGAAGGTGTCCGGTAAAATGTCATAGAGGGGTTTTCGGGCGTTCTACGATTATTCTTCCTCGTATGATCGATGATTTATTGATTATATGTTTTTAGGGTCGAGTTTCTTGCGAAGAAACTGAGTTGAACCCTTCCGTTCGTTGTCGTCTTCCTTTTCGATAGCATCGGGCGTTCCGAAGCTTACCGGTTGAGCCGTGTTCGTCGGAATACTTGCGTGCCGATTTCGAGGCAAGTACCTTGTCCATACAATTCTTGTTTTATGGATATGATAATTAGTGATCGTCTCCTTGTGTTTATTTGATCGTTTGAATTTCACTTTCAAAATATTCGGCTAGCCTCGTTAAAGGCCCTCTTTCAAAACCGTGTGTGTTTTGTAAATTGTGTGGGTTGTAAGTGACTCTGTGAATCCTATGGATATGTTTGGTGTTGATGATGCACTTGGTAATTGCGTGTGGAGGTGTATTGTTTCATTTCGGTGCGTTGTGATTTGACGATTATGTCGTGCTTTGTGTTTGTTGCCTTTGGTGGATTGTATGAATATCCTTGTTGTGACGTGTTAATTGTGTGAATGTATTTCGCTCACCTCGGGAGGGTCCGACGGGATCACGGAGGGAGTCCAATGGTATAGCCCTGGATTCACGAGTGCGGTTGCTTATGTTTTATGAATGTGTTTGCTCACCGTGTGTTGGTTCGATGGGGCCACGACGGGAATCCAATGGTATAGCCCTGGATTCACGAGTAAAACTTCACAAGTGTGTGTGTGTATGTTTTAGTGAATGTATTTTACTCACCGTGGGTTGGTTCGACGGGGCCACGACGGGAATCCAATGGTATAGCCCTGGATTCACGAGTAAAACTTCACGAGTTGGTGTATATGATTTCAAAAACGCATTCTGCTCACCTTGGGAGGGTCCGACGGGGCCGCGAAGGGAATCCAATGGTATAGCCCTGGATTCACGAGTTGGTGTTGTATTTTTGTGACCAAGATTTGCGTATCTTGGGCGATAATATTGTATTGATTTTCTGTCCGTCGAGGACACGTGACGTGGGTTTTAACCCTGTGGATTACTGTTGGTTTTCTATTTGCGAAAATAAAACCTTTGGGCTGTGACCCCTGTTGATTTTGGAAAGATAAAGATTTGATAATCCTAAATTGTTTCTATTAAAACTCTCGATGGCATTTTAAACTGTTTCATAAATTGTTTTCCCATAATTGTGGTCTTTCGGTTTCGGAATGTTTTACCCAAACTCTTGCCTCGGGAAGTACTTTTCGTTACTTTTGGATTTTTAAGGATTCCTGGTTATTGTTATTCGTGGAATGTGAATTGTATGGCTCGTATTTGCACTTTGTTCTTGCACTAGCAAAACAGTGGAGTTTTGCTAACCCCCGAGTATTCGGGGGGTGGATGTCTGTTTTTGCATTCAGGTTTGGGAGCATAACACAGGGTCGGCACGAAGGATGATGAAATATGAACGATACTAATCACACGAGGACCCGTTGATGTCGTATTGGTCTAGTTATATTTTATTTTCCACTGCAGTATCTTTTCCCCGTTGTATGGGAGTTTATTGTATTTCGACCCCTGCGTGGGCTGGTATTGTATTCGAGTTGTATGCTTTATTGAAAGGCCAAATCGGTCTACTGAGTCATTTTAGCCTTAGTGGCATTGTCGATATGTCTAATGTTGTTACTAGCCTGGTAGATCCTTGAGGAAAGGTTCTACGGCATGTAATATCCCTGAGCGGATTGGGGGTGTTACATAAATGGTATCAGAGCTTAGGTTGTGGAAACTTAGGCTGTCGGGTCAGTGGTGTCTGTTGAGTTTTTGTCTCGTCGGATTTTGTCTGACTAAGTCGTGTCGCGACGCGTCGTCTGAGTTTGTTGGTCGTGATTAGTATCGTGGGCGATCATCATCTTCGTGCGACTTGTGGATGTAAGTCTCCCTTCTTTGTGTTGTGTCTCGTGTGACACGAGCTATTTTTTATGATTATTTGTTAAGTGACGGAATCCTCTTATGGATTTTGATTTCTTGATACATGACTATTTGACTCTCATATTTCGTTCGTATGAGGAGTATTGTTGCTGGACTGTGCATGTCGAACTGTATTTTTTTTATCCGCTGCATGAGTTTTTTCAAATGGCTTTCGGCTTTATGCCAACTGAGTTTGATTTCGAAAACCGATTCCCTTAACCGAGTTTTTGGCCTTGATTGTCTTGACGGTAGTTGGTGTTTTCAAATGATTTTGTGAGTTTTGAAAAATACTACCGTCATCGGCCTTCTTGTCGTTTTTTTGTAAATAGTTTTTAGCCTGGTGGGTTCCGACGCGGGACCCATGGCGCTATAAAGTTTTGTGTAATTACCTTAAATTTTTGGGCATTCTAGCCCATTGAATTATTTTCGAAAACCTTGAGTATCTTAGAAAATAAATTTCGAGACGTACGTTTAAAATGAATTATTTTCTCGTGGTACATCCAAGGTGCCACAATATGTTTCAAAATTCTTCTACCTCGAGGACCCAAAATGTTTTGAGATATTTTCAATGTTTTATAAACACTTTTACTTAGACCCGAGGGTCGAATATTCTGAAAGTTTTTCACTGAGAGAAGGTATCCTCATTTTTGTTCAAACGCAAGATGATTTTCAAAGTCTCGGTAACAATGTTTGCACTACTTCTTGTAAAGTGATACTCAAGATCAACTGGTGTTTCCAAACTATTTTCAAAAGGTGGTTTTCGTTTTTAAAACCCATCATTTCGTGCTTGTGGTCGGAGAAGGTGTGTATGATGTTGGTATTGTTGTTAGGGTGTTAGCCCTCCGAATTGTGATTGAATTGGTGGTGTGAACGTTAAGTCGTTCGCCACGCATATGTTTTGTTAGCCCTTCGTGGGAGGTGTGATGACGATCTTTAATGTTGCCATTTCGTGGTGGCTTGCGTGTTATCGCACCTGTGTGAGCTGTTAAAGCTTGGGTTTGTACGTTTGTGTACATGTGTGATTGTTTCATGATGTTTGTAATTATGTGCTGGTTATTGTTCGGACCGTTGAGGTTGCCGAACGATACCGTCGTTGCTGTAGTGTTTGTGTGTGTGTATTACTTTACGATGGTAATCGTTGTATATGATATGTGTTATGATTCTTTGTTGTGCTGAGTTGGCATCTCCGCTATGTTATTTTGCGATGTTATGCCCCATTGTATTTAGCATTTGTATTTTCGGTATGCCGAGCCGAGGCGTTTCAACCGTGATGTTCCGGGGCATGCACGTGTAAATTGTCCTTCTCGTCGATAACACATTTCAAGTGTGGACTCGAGGGACACCGAATTCAGTTTTGCGAAGTGGCTACCGAGACTTCCGGAGTTCGCGCTTAGTACAAATATCAGGATCGGCTCTAAGAGGCCCATGGGAAATGTTTCCGCCAACTGCTTTTGTGTTGTTGCCTTGTTTCCATTATTGTGAGTTGCGGGGACGACCTTCTTTTATAAAAGGTCGAATGTAATACCCGTATTATTTTTGGACTTCTGCATTTCCTCTTTCTCAGGTCTATCGACTCGCTCGTGTTCGTTGATACTTTCTGAACTTGTTCTGTATTTCAGTTTCATCGTTCGAACGAGCTGTAATCTTGTTTTGGGTCGATCTGGTATCGCTGTGACTTTTTCGAGTTCGGTTCGATTCTTATGAACCTTGTTCGGAAGTAACATCTTTTGGTTCTACTAGTTCTTTTATTCGAAGTGGATCGGATTTAGAACTTCTGTATTTTCGACTCTGTCGACTCGTTTATGTTCGTTAACATTTTCTGAGCTTGCCATGTCCCTTACTTTTGTTAATCGAACGAGGGTGGTATTGTTTCGGAATTACTCGTTTGTCGTTGTGACTTTTCAATTGCAATTCCCTTTCCTGTTGATCTTATGTGAGTGCGCATCTTGTTGTTCTCACCGGATCATGTTTTGTCTCGAGTCGAGATGTGAACCTCGGAGTTGTCGGTTGAACCTTATTGTTCTTCGTGATCCGAACATGATTATTCGATTTTTGTTGTCTCGATCGTTGTGGTTCGATCATTGATTGTTCGGTTTTTGTTGATCTCGTTTCGTGATTGTTGAACGTTTAGACTCCTTCGTAATTCCCTTAAGTTCGGGAAATTAGTCTCGTTTTCGGTCTTCCAACCCTTGGGCGGTGGAATTCCGTATTTGTTCAGCGATTGGCTCGCGTGTTGATTGATGTACCGTTAGGTTGGTCGATCGTGTTGATTTTCGTTCGTTGTGTTTTGTGATTGTTCGGATAATCGACTTGATTGTATTATCTGTTTGATGACGCTTGTCACTTGTTGGTGTTATTATGTCTCTACCGGTGGCGTTGTGTTGGTCGTCGTGGAGCGTGTTTTCACATCGTATATTCCTTTGTGTTGCTTGTAACGTTTCGCCGTTGGGTGTAAGTTACGCGTTTCTTGTGTATCTCGTTGAGTTTTCCTGGCGGGATATTGCTCCTCCCTACTTATTTTAAGTTTTAGGACGAAACTTCTTTTAAGGAGGGTAGAATGTAATATCCGCAATTTCGGATTTCGGTAATTTTCATTTTTCGGCGGAAGTCCGTTTTAGTGACTCGCTCATGACCGTTTCGTCATTCCGAGAATGATTAATTCTACACTTTTTGTCATCCGAGTTCATTTCGGTGTCGTTTTGTTGAGTTCCGTGTCCTTAATCGACTTTTTCACGTGTGAGTTCGACTTTGTAAAGTCACCATTAATTCTTGGAAACTCCAAAAATTTCGAATCTTTTCAATATTATAGATCATAAAGTTAGATATCCAATGGCTCAAACGGTGAGTCAATCGGAGTCCGTACGAAGGAGTTATGGTCGAAATAGCTAAGACTGCACGATGTGCCTTTTTGGTGTTGGAGTGGACTGTACCGCGTGCCGCGGCACACTTCGGCTGGGCCGCGGCACTAAGCCAGTGCTGGGCAGTTTTTTTTGGCCGTGGGCCGCGGCACACTTGTCCTGTGCCGCGGCACACAGGGCAGATTAGCCTATTTCTGCGGATTTTGTGAGATGAATGCTCATTTCATCTCTTCCTTCATTCCTCCTTCTCTTGGGCGATCTTGTGGGCGATTTTTGGGCGGTTTGGCATCATCAATCCCAGAGAACTTCATATTCTTCAAGTTCTTGGTATGGATTAACAACACCAACAATTGTTCTTCATCATTAATCCAAGGTAAATTCTTGAAACCTTACTTTTGGGTGAATTGGGGGTTTTTGTTCGTTTTGTCTGATTTAACCGTAATAACTTAGATTTGTGATGGATTGATGATTATTAATTTGTATTATATCGAATCCCTTGTTTTTCCATGGTTAGATCGTATCGATTCGTTGTTTTGGTCGAGTTATTGATCGACGCCTTGAAGGTGTCCGGTAAAATGTCATAGAGTGGTTTTCGGGCGTTCTACGATTATTCTTCCTCGTATGATCGATGATTTATTGATTATATGTTGTTAGGGTCGAGTTTCTTGCGAAGAAACCGAGTTGAACCCTTCCGTTCGTTGTCGTCTTCCTTTTCGATAGCATCGGGCGTTCCGAAGCTTACCGGTTGAGCCGTGTTCGTCGGAATACTTGCGTGCCGATTTCGAGGCAAGTACCTTGTCCATACAATTCTTGTTTTATGGATATGATAATTAGTGATCGTCTCCTTGTGTTTATTTGATCGTTTGAATTTCACTTTCAAAATATTCGGCTAGCCTCGTTAAAGGCCCTCTTTCAAAACCGTGTGTGTTTTGTAAATTGTGTGGGTTGTAAGTGACTCTGTGAATCCTATGGATATGTTTGATGTTGATGATGCACTTGGTAATTGCGTGTGGACGTGTATTGTTTCATTTCGGTGCGTTGTGATTTGACGATTATGTCGTGCTTTGTGTTTGTTGCCTTTGGTAGATTGTATGAATATCCTTGTTGTGACGTGTTAATTGTGTGAATGTATTTCGCTCACCTCGGGAGGGTCCGACGGGATCACGGAGGGAGTCCAATGGTATAGCCCTGGATTCACGAGTGCGGTTGCTTATGTTTTGTGAATGTGTTTGCTCACCGTGGGTTGGTTCGATGGGGCCACGACGGGAATCCAATGGTATAGCCCTGGATTCACGAGTAAAACTTCACAAGTGTGTGTGTATGTTTTAGTGAATGTATTTTACTCACCGTGGGTTGGTTCGACGGGGCCATGACGGGAATCCAATGGTATAGCCCTGGATTTACGAGTAAAACTTCACGAGTTGGTGTATATGATTTCAAAAACGCATTCTGCTCACCTTGGGAGGGTCCGACGGGGCCACGAAGGGAATCCAATGGTATAGCCCTGGATTCACGAGTTGGTGTTGTATTTTTGTGACCAAGATTTGCGTATCTTGGGCGATAATATTGTATTGATTTTCTGTCCGTCGAGGACACGTGATGTGGGTTTTAACCCTGTGAATTACTGTTGGTTTTCTATTTGCGAAAACAAAACCTTTGGGCTGTGACCCCTGTTGATTTTGGAAAGATAAGGATTTGATAATCCTAAATTGTTTCTATTAAAACTCTCGATGGCATTTTAAACTGTTTCATAAATTGTTTCCCCTAAATTGTGGTCTTTCGGTTTCGGAATGTTTTACCCAAACTCTTGCCTCGGGAAGTACTTTTCGTTACTTTTGGATTTTTGAGGATTCCTGATTATTGTTATTCGTGGAATGTGAATTGTATGGCTCGTATTTGCACTTTGTTCTTGCACTAGCAAAACAGTGGAGTTTTGCTAAACCCCGAGTATTCGGGGGGTGGATGTCTGTTTTTGCATTCAGGTTTGGGAGCATAACACAGGGTCGGCACGAAGGATGATGAAAGATGAACGATACTAATCACACGAGGACCCGTTGATGTCGTATTGGTCTAGTTATATTTTCTTTTCCGTTGTAGTATCTTTTCCCCATTGTACGGGAGTTTATTGTATTTCGACCCCTGCGTGGGCTGGTATTGTAATCGAGTTGTATGCTTTATTGAAAGGCCAAATCGGTCTACTGAGTCATTTTAGCCTTAAAGGCATTATCGATATGTCTAATGTTGTTACTAGCCTGGTAGATCCTTGAGGAAAGGTTCTACGGCGTGTAATATCCCTGAGAGGATTGTGGGTGTTACACAAACACCCAACGAATCTGAGCAGCCTACTCGAGGAGACATTCGGTAGATGTTTGAAGGAATTCCCTAGAGTCTGTAAATTCCAGACTGAGTTGCCCTCTTTCAACTCGATTATCCCACAATCGGTAAGTTATTTTACAGATACATCTCGAGTATTTTGTAAATAAAGTACATATGAGTATAAATGTTATTTGGACCGTACGTATTGAGTCGGAATACTTTCTTAATATGAACCGTTTTCTAGTGAGTCAGTCATGATATTTTTCAGTCATTTCCAACATTTCTTTTGAAGTTGATCGAGTTGCCTACTTTGAATATGTATATCTTTTAACGTGCAAGTTATTTTTCGATGAAATTTTGTGTATTTTGTAACTGAGTGACATATTTAAATAAATCGGTTTTTGTTTTGATAAATTACTTTATTTATCGAACTATAATCGAGATAAGTTCCTAAAATCTTAGTTTTCGGAAATTTGGGGATTTTGAATGACGTTGTCCGTTTATTCCCAACTAACTTAGATTATTGAATGATCATCAATAGTCTAGTTTTATTCCCCCCATTTTTGTTGTTTTTCCATGGTTTAATTGCTAGAAATTTGTCGGTTTAATCGAGTTCTCAATTGACGCCTTCAAGGTGTCTGGGAAAATGTCGCAGTGAGAGATTCGGTCGTTTTACGATGTTTTTCCTCGTGTGATTGATTGTTTAATTGATGATAGGATATTAGGGACGAATTCCCTGCGAAGAGCTGTGTTGAACCCTTGTGATCGTCGTTTTCATCGGAGTTCCGGATTTTCCGATCAGCCGTATTCTTCGGAGTATTTGCGAAATATTACCAAGGCAAGTACCTTGATATACGAATTATATCTACATAAAATCATAGTTGCTGAAGCGTATGTATTATTTTATACATATATATATATATGTGTGTGTTACATATATATATATATATGTGTGTGTGTGTGTGTGTGTGTGTGTGTGTGTGTGTGTTTGTGAATATTGAGTGATTGATATTAATATTAGTTTGATGTACTTAATTTGGATTAAAGTATAAGCTATATTTATAGAGATAATATAGCCAGGTATGTGGTTGAATTACGATTCAGGGATATATGTGTAGGTGTTGGTTTGTTTATGCCTGAAGGCGTATTGTGCCGAGTTTTGATTGATAACGTGCATGGTGTTGTTTGTCTGTGTAGTTGTTGATTGACAGATAATTTGTGTGAATTTGTGTACTGATTTTGATAATTGTTGCGATGATTGACTGTGTGCTTGATATTTGAAACAATGTGAATATTTGTTTGTGAGAGACGTTGTATCCGGAGCCTCTGAGGGTGTGGCATGTACTTCGGCCTGTGTACGCTGCAATGAGCGGCTCCATATGGTTGGTGAACGCCGGTGTTACCTAATGTGTGTGCAAGGGGCGCCTCTTGCGGGAGTGAGCGCCGGCGCGGTGACATGTTCAAGGGGCGGCCAACATAGTGTAGTGAACTCCGGTGCACATGTGCGCAAGGGAGGCGCCTGGCAGGCTTATTGGTTACGGATATTCGAGTGACAGCTAAGACCCCGATACCGAAAATTTTTCGTACTTCAAAAGTTCTTTTGAACTCGTTTTAAATGTTGGTCACGATAAAGGCTGAGATTTGTGCTTCTGAAAGTTTGTTTCAACTCATTTAAATGTTGGTATTAGGATTAATTAACCAATGATATCTGACGAGATTTTCGAGGGTTAATTAATCAAGGGTCTTGAGCAGGATTTGTCGAAATGAGAGGTTGTGACATTGATTGTGCTGTGAATTGTTCTGTGGAATGTTGAGATGATTGTTCTTGTGATGATGTTCGGTGGATTGGGTCGAGGACCCCATGAGATGTTGAGATGATTGTTCTTGTGATAATGTTCTGCAAATTGGGTCGAGGACCCCGAATAACGTTGAAATGGTTTTCCTGTAAAATTGTTTTCCACATATTGGGTCAAGGACCCGAGAAATTTTGAAGTTATTTACTAAAAGTATTTCCATTCGATTTTTCAAAACCCCGAAATGGCCCGAGTCGACAATAACATTTTCAAATCATCTTATCGAAATGTTTTTCCAAGATATTTCTTTTAAACAGAGGTTTTCGAACTAGTTCTTTTGACTCATTGGAGCTCGTCTAAAGTTTTCCTTGATGCTATGTTCCATAAAGAAAATATGTCTGTGTGAATGCTCTTCTATGCTGGTTGTGTGAATGTGTGGTTCGTGTTAAGGCTTCGCGGCTGTTGAGTTTTGTGTTGGTATTTTTCGTATATCTTGCACATTACGTACTTGCACTAGTAAAATTCCAGTTTGCTAACCCCCGAGTTTTCGGGGGATGGCTGCCTGTTATGCGCTCAAGTTTGCAGCTCGGGAGCAGTTACGGGATTGGCTTGGAAGGAGATGGAGGGCAATGATGTTAATCACACAAGAGTCAGAGTCTTTTCTTTTGTTTTATTTTGGTTAGTATTTCTCTTGTGATCGAGTATTCACCCTTGCACGGGTGTGGTTTTCATTTATTAAATTGAGTTGTCATTGATTTCTGTATTCAAGTTTATTATTGTCGTTGAGTTGTGAACTATGTTGTTTTTGAATTGTTTTATGACCTTGCTGGTCTGTTTTGTAATTAAATTGACCTTGGTCGGTCTATCATTGAGCAGTCTTTTAGAGTTTAGCCTGGTAGATTCTTGTAAGAAGGGTCTACGGCATGTGACATTCCCAGTCGAATTCTGGGGGTGTTACATTCGCTGCGTCATAATTCCAACAATTGATATCAGAGACAGTTTTTTAGGCTTTTGTTGTAGCACCTAAGAAAAATGATTTCTCCAATCTTAATAAAATAAAATGATTTCTCCAATCTTAATAAAAATAAATGGAAAAAGACATCAGAAATAATTCTTTTATAAAATATATTAATCGCAAGTATCATTCCCAAAATCGAATTAATGACTAAACATACTTAGAATCTACAAAAAAGGTTTCAAACACTTGTGTGTTGTAATACCCGCGCTTTTACTACTGTATTCTTCGTTTAAATAAAGTATTGTCGCACCATATATGTGTTCATTATATTGATGAATTATGTTAAATCGAAATCCTAGTCGTTGATACTATATTGATTGTTGGATGATATTGGGAGAATTTCATTTTTACTTGTTATTGACCTTAGCGTATGCTAGTCTACTCTCTTTACGTACGCTATGTACGTAGCATTACGTACGTAACTCTCATATGTTAACGTACGTAATGCGGTGTATCCATCAGCAGCTCGCCTTTCGGCGGGTGGGGCCGAACATGGGTAGGTGGTCGGGAGTCAATCGTGACAGCCTAAGTCAACGGCCATTACGTACGTAATGGCTGTGCCGTAGCGTACGTAATGTACAAGAGTCTTACGTACATACATTTGGCAACGTACGTAACAACATGTGTATTTTAAGTCAGTGACATTTGGTAATCTGTTACGTACGTAATCCTCGGAAGGTTACGTACGTAATGTCGTTAACGTACGTTAATATTTAACTATAGCGTACGTAATGCTGAATTCGGGTTATAAAAGTATGAGTTGCCTTTCATCTCTACACGACCATTTTCCATCCTCCCTCCCTCAAAACTGATTCCCTGCTCCCTTAGATCATAATCTTGCCTTCCAATCTCGTATTAGAGCTACAACACTTGGATTATAGCGTGGTAACTAGAAGATAGGAGTGTGTTCTTGGAAGATTTGGTGCTATTCTTCATTCCTTTTCTTGAGGTTGGTTATCTTACTCTTGTTGTTCATATGGTTACTGATGTTAGTAGTAGAATAACCTGATATATCATGATGAACATTGAAGTTATGAACAAATTTAGTTTGGAACATGATAATATAGTTAGAAACCTTCATTGGATGATTGATTAAGTTGTGGATAGCATGTTCAATATAGAACCCTTAGTTAATCATGTTAAAATCAGGAGATTAAAGTTATGAATGTATTCTTAATTGCTAGTAGGATCTTTTGATGTTATAGCCATATATTGGAGAAGGTTTACCAACTCATTGGGAAGAGATTGATGATGTCTTTAGAATTTCAAAACCTTCAAAGATATAATTGTGCTTGAAGTAAAAATCTTAGGGATGATGATGGATTATGTAGAACACAAGTATAACCTTTATATATTCAAGATAATTGGGTGTGTTTATAACTCAAGAAGGGGGTTGATCACTACATTAATATGTTGATAGTGTTTTAAGACGATTATAACAAATATGGGTAATAAGGGTGCGGTAGAATTAATAACCGAATTCTATTACGTTGATCCTCGTGTATTAGGATGACGTAAATTAGGATGATGTTCTTGTTATGCTTAAAACTTAAAGTCATTATTTCACTTCTGGATTGGCTTAACGTAATTATTGTGAAGGTGACGAATAATGTAAATGAACACGAACTTTTAAAATGATTTGACGTTAATCGGAAGTGTTGATGAATTGAGAGTATGTTTAATCATCATATTATTACATTGATAATGTTGTTGATTTCAAACAGTTGCCATTAATGTTAGAAAGTGTGGGTGAATCTAATAAACTTGTGATGTGATGATCCATAATTGGAGCATTAGAATGTTTAATGGGATAGTCGAAACTATTCGAGTAAACTTACAAATATTGTTTCTATGAATTAATACCATTATAGTACGAATGTGTTGTTGAATGAATTACGTTTCATTCAAGGTTGCTTGTTCAAGTGAGTATTGTTAGACGGAGATACCGTTCGTTGTTCGTTCAAAGAATGATTATTCATCTACGGAATTGAGGCAAGTTATGTTGCTTGGTTATAATGATGGTTGAATTCTTGTGATTATTATGTATTTCGTGTATATGGAAATGTTCTGTGAATCAATTATTCATGATGTGGTGGTATCCTTGATCGTTTTACCGTTTGTGGCGGGATTGCATTCCCAAACTTATCGCCCTTGTTACCGTTTGTCTCATTGAGCTTTGTTGTCACTTCGGTGAGTTGTTCGATTCTTTGATAAAAGTGTAATTCGTTGAGTTCCGTTGTCATGTTGTATCGTGACATCTCTGGAGTCATATCTGCGTGCCGATGGGTTATGTGTAGGATTTTTAGCTGGTCACTTGATGGTCATGTGTGGATGTTTCCGCATTAGATCGTGCACATGAGACGTAGTTCGTGAGGCTAATTAGGTACATCGTCCAACGTATATTCTGGATTCCGTATACGGGGTGGACATGTGCACGGACACATTTCCGGATCGGGCATACTGTGACGTCCGTCTTGAGCCATATTATTTTGTCGTTCGTACGTTTGGATATGTTCGACAGTTGGGACTGACTGTTTATACACCTGCGGGGTATATTCAGTAGTCGATTGTTTCTTTGAGATCAGTATGTATATGAATTGTATAATGCCATGAGAATTATTATCATGTATAGCTGACCCTGTGGTTTGGGAGAAATACTTGTATTTCAGGGCGTGGTAAGGGCAAGGCACATGAAGAGCACGACGATGACGGAGGGTTTTGAAGGATGCTAATTCGGGGGGCCCGAGTGATGTGAATCCTCTATCGGTACAGTGGAAGGCTATTTTGACGAGCGGAAGCAAACAACACTTAGACAAAAAGGAATCTAACAGCGCAGTTGGGAGGCGCGAGGCCCGATAACAACAGTCGATACAAGGCAATAATGGACAAGGCGTGCGCCTGAGACGAGGCGAAAACAACAGTTCGATACAACAACAAGACAGGAACTGGCCGAGTGGAAATGACTCGGAACAGGAAACTCCAAATAGCAACACTTGAAAACAGCAGGCTTCGATCGGATGCCAATGGAAACAGGAAGCAAGCTTCGGATAATCGGACGGCAAGTGATGTGAACTCCCGATCAAGTACAACCTGTATCGAAAGCAAGAGGAATATGGAAACAGGACGAGAAATAGTTGTTTTATCGAACTAGACCTATAATTCGATAAGGTGATTTATTCTCAAGACCTATTGAGAATCGATCAGATTAAGATTCGAAACGCGTCGAATGATAACCAAATTTTGGAAGGAAACTCGTCCAACACTTAAACAATACACAGTGTATTTTTGTTTGATGATTCAATAATCTCCTTTCATTACAACTCAACATGACTACTTATAGGTGAGAGTAGCCTGACAAAATTACTTAAACTATTACAAGATAAGGCCATATGACCTTAAAATAAAGGAAAAGACAATAAAAGATACTCCACGCCACTTGCAAACAAAAGGCATAAAAGATGGGTTTTGTCTCCAAGGTATTCTTCCTCTCTAAATGCAGGCCGAGAATCCTGCTTCTTTTATTATAAAGAAAAGGGCTGAAATCTTTATTATTTTATCTTCACCACTTGACCCTCATATGATGCAAGTTGCCATGTTTAAGTTACTCCAAGTCCGATCACCAAGGTTACTCCGGGTTTCGTATCCGTTTTCTCGCCTAAGTATGTTGGAGTATGTTCGAGGTGTTTTACATAAATCCTCACTTCGTCTTCTTCACTTGGAGTAGTCGGTTTCGTATCATTCCCTCCTTCTTTAAAATGAATTGACCTCAATTCCGCAATTCCATTGTCATCGAGATAAGGAGATAGATCACCTATGTTAAAAGTAGCATGCACTCCATAATCACCCGGAAGTTCTAACTTGTATGCATTGTCGTTCACCTTCACAACTACTTTAAATGGTCCCTCAGCTTGTGGCATTAACTTGTTCTTATGCTTACTCGGGAATCGCTCTTTCCTCAAATGCACCCAAACTAAATCCCCAACCTCGAATAGCCTCGGTTTTCTTTGCTTGTTCGACTTTCTTTTGTAAGTCTCGTTTATCTCCTTGATTCGGTTACGTACTTGTTCATGTAATTTCATCATTGACTTCAGCTTTGAGTCCGCATCCTTATGCACCAATTCGTCACTCGGTAATGGAATTAGATCTAACGGTATGTAAGGATTCAGTTCGTAAACTACTTCAAATGGAGAGTGCGCCGTGGCATGAGTAGGAGAACGATTATAACCAAACTCCGCATGTGCCAGTTTTAGATCCCAGTCTTTTTGTGTTTTGCTTACAAGACCTCGCAACAGTGTTCCAATAGTTCGATTAGTCACTTCGGTTTGCCCGTCGGTTTGAGGGTGGTGCGAAGTGCTAAACAAGAGTTTTGTTCCCAATTTCCTCCATAGGGTGTTCCAAAAGTAGCTAAGAAATTTTGAATCCCAATCCGAAACAATAGTCTTCGGAATCCCATGTAAACGTACCACCTCTCGGAAATATAAGTCAGCCACATTGCTTGCATCGTCTGTCTTGTGGCACGCTACAAAATGAGCCATTTTTCGAAAAAGGATCAATGACTACCATAATAGCATCCCTCCCTCGTTGAGTACGAGGTAAAGCTACAATGAAATCCATCGAGACATCTTCCTATGGCCTTTCCGGAATTGGTAACGGTGTGTATACTCCCAGCTTGAACGAACTCTTCGCAACATGGCATGTCACACACTTACTAATTATGTCATTAACATCCCCCTGCATCTTTGGCCAATAAAAATGTTCCTTAAGTACATCTAATGTCTTAGACGAACCAAAGTGGCCAGCCAAGCCTCCCCCGTGAGCCTCCCGAACCAACAAATTCCCGAACCGTATGTTTGGGCACGCAAAGACGATTTCCTTTGAAGAGGAAGCCTTCCTGTATCGAAAATTCTCCAAACGGACCAGATTTGCAAAGGATGAAAGTCTCACCAAAATCTGCATCACCGTCATAATATTCCTTTACTGTATCGAACCCAAGCAAACGAACATCAAGGGTAGAGAGTAAGGCATACCGCCTAGACAATGCATCCGCTACAACGTTGCTCTTGCCATCCTTATACTTTGACGAAAAGTGAAATGATTGTAAGAATTCCACCCACTTAGCATGCCTCGGACTTAACTTGTGTTGCCCATTAATATACTTCAATGACTCATGGTCCGAATGTAGGATGAAATGCTTCAGCCGAAGATAGTGACTCCAATGATCTAGAGCCCTCACAATAGAATAGAACTCCTTGTCATACGTACAATAATTGAGACGAGCACCATTTAACTTTTCTGAAAAATAAGCAATAGGACGCTTTCCTTGAATGAGAACTGCTCCAATGCCAACTCCGCTAGCATCACATTCTACTTCGAACGGTTGCGAAAAATTGGGTAATGCCAAGATTGGTGCTTCGCATAACTTTGTTTTCAAATTTTCAAACGACTCCTGGGCAGCCCTGCTCCAATTAAACGTACCTTTCATCAAACATTCTGTTATTGGGATTGTAATGGTGCTGAAATCTCGAATGAATCTTCGGTAGAATGAAGCAAGTTCGTGGAATGACCTAACTTCCGTTACTGTAGCGGGAATCGTCCATGACTTAATTGCTTCGATCTTGGTTTGATCAACCGACACTCCGTCCTTCGAAACGATATAGCCAAGAAAGACTATACTTTTGACTAAGAATGAGCACTTCTCCCTTTTTGCATACAGCCTTTGGTCCCTAAGGGTCTCGAAGACTTGCCTTAAGTGTCTGAAATGTTCTTGCAACGATCGGCTATAAATCAAAATGTCATCCAAGTATACAACTACAAATTTCCCCAAAAATGGCTTAAGTACTTCGTTCATCAAACGCATGAAAGTACTCGGTGCATTTGTAAGGCCGAATAGCATAACGGTCCATTCATACAGTCCGTGTTTAGTTTTGAAGGCCGTCTTCCACTCATCTCCTTCTCGCATCCGGATTTGGTGACCACTTTGTAAGTCAACCTTTGAAATATCACGGACCCGTGTAATTCGTCCAACATGTCATCAAGTCTCGGTATCGGGAATCGATACTTGATGGTTATGTTATTCACGGCTCGACTGTCAATACACATTCGCCAAGATCCATCTTTCTTCGGGACAAGCAAAACTGGAACCGCACAAGGGCTTAGACTTTCTCGAACATACCCGCGGTTCATTAGTTCTTCGATTGGTTTTTGTAGCTCCTTCGTCTCCTCGGGATTACATCTATAGGCAGCTTTGTTAGGGAGTGATGCACCCGGTATAAGATCGACTTGGTGTTCAATCCCACGTAAGGGCGGCAAACCCGGCGGTAAGTCTTCCGGAAATACATCTGCAAATTCGCGTAACAAGGTATCGATTTCCCCTTCGTCTTGCACAACCATGTCCACGTCTCGTGTTTCTTTAATCATCAACAAATACACACGCTCGCCATCATCAATAGCGTGCTTCACCTATTTCTCACTAGCAAACATAGTAAGTTTTGGTTTTTCCATTTGGCTAGAACTCATCGAACGAATGGTCTAAGGTGCTATTGGTTTAAGCACAATCTTCTTGCCCTTATCCCGTAATTCATATTCGTTACTTCTTCCTCGATGTAAAACATCTCTATCAAATAGCCATGGTCGTCCCAAGAGTATATGGCATGCATCCATCGAAAGTACATCGCATAATACGTCGTCCCTATATGAACCCATAGTTAAACCGACCCGTACTTATTTCGAAACTTTCACTTTACTCCCATCATCGAGCCAATGTAACGCGTATGGTTTTGGATGAGCAGTGGTGATGAGTTCGAGCTTCGTCACCATCTCGTTTGAAGCTACATTAGTACAACTTCCCATATCGATTATCAAACTACACCATTTGTCTTTGATTTGACACTTGGTGTGGAATATTTGGTCTCATTGTTTTGTATCCCTCGAAACTGTTTTGACTTGTATAGTGCGAAGTACTAGGCTCGTAACATAATCTGGAGCATCGTAAGCCTCGCACTCCTCTTCTTCTTCGGTGTCCACGTTAAACACGTCACCGAGCCTTTCTCTTTTGTCCTCGACTAGCAATTCTTCCCGGACCTCAAGAGCCTCCCTTAGTGTCACCACTCGTTTGTTCAGACACGCATTTTGGTAATGACCGAACTCTTAACACTTGAAACATCGCACCTTCGCCAAACTCGTTTCCTTCGGAACGTAGGGGGCTTTAGGAATCGCAACAGCGGCAGGAGTCGGTATAGTCATTTTAGTAGTTGAACTGGAACCGATACTTAGGTTTCCAAATTTGGATGGAAACTCAGGTTTATACAACTTCATCTTGTTTTGAGCTTCCAACTTCACACATAGTCCACATAATGTATCAAAGTCTTCGTATGGGTATAATTCCACCGAGTTAGCTATGCTTCGGTTCAAGCCACGCAAGAAACGCGACAGCTTCTGCTCCTCATTCTCCTCTATTTCTCCCATTAAGGTCAGATTCTCAAACTCCTCAATGTATTCACTGACACTCAACTTTCCTTGCATGAGGTCGGCAATCTTCCGGTACAAGGACAACCGGTGTGATGTTGGTACATATCTTTTACGAAGTTTTCTTTTTAACGAATCCCACGAACGGATCTTTTCTTTCCCCGCACGAGCTCTTCGTGTTTTCACTCCTTCGTACCAAAGTTAAGCGCCTTTCCCCAACTTGAGAATTGCATACTTGCACCGTTCTCATCGTCGAGGTCTTTGAACTCGAACATGCGATCAATTTTGCGTTCCCATTCCAGGTAAACTTCAGGGTCTGTCCCGCCAACGAACTCCGGAAGCTCGTTAACCTTGAACTCTTCGACATGGCGTGAGGGTCGTTCATAGTCACCACACTTAGGTTGCCAACGTCGGTTGCGTTGTTCTGGTATGTCACGCAATGCATTACGAAGTTTTGCCAAGAAATCAGCGTCGTTGAGATCCATAATGCCAAAGATCAAGAACTTGGGTTCTGATGCCACTTATGATGCAAATCGTCTATCGGTACAGCGGAAGGCTGTTTTGACGAGCGGAAGCAAACAACACTTAGACAAAAAGGTATCAAACAGCGCAGTTGGGAGCTGACACATACTGATAACAACAGTTCGATATAGCAGCAATAATGGACAGCGGCGTGCGCACAAGACAGGAACTGAAAACAACAGTTCGATACAGCAACAAGACAGGAACTGGCCGAGTGGAAATGACTCGGAACAGGCAACTCCAAATAGCGACACTTGAAAACAGCAGGCTTCGATCGGATGCTAATGGAAACAGGAAGCAAGCTTCGGACAATCGGACAGCAAGTGATGTGAACTCCCGATCAAGTACAACCCTGTATCGAAAGCAAGAGGAATATCGAAACAGGACAAGAAATAGTTGTTTTATCAAACTAGACCCATAATTCGATAAGGTGATTTCTTCTCAAGACCTATTGAGAATCGATCAGATTAAGATTCGAAATGCGTCGAGTGATAACCAAATTTTGGAAGGAAACTCGTCCAACACTTAAACAATACACAGTGTATTTTTATTTGATGATTCAATAATCTCCTTTCATTACAACTCAACATGACTACTTATAGGTGAGAGTAGCCTAACAAGATTACTTAAACTATTACAAGATAAGGCCACATGACCTTAAAATAATGGAAAAGACAATAAAAGATACCCCACGCCACTTGCAAACAAAAGGCATAAAAGATGAGTTTTGTCTCCAAGGTATTCTTCCTCTTCAAATGCAGGACGAGAATCCTGCTTCTTTTATTATAAAGAAAAGGGCTGAAATCTTTATTATTTTATCTTCACCACTTGACCCTCATATGATGCAAGTTTCCATATTTAAGTTACTCCAAGTCCGATCACCAAGGTTACTCGGGGTTTCGTATCTGTTTTCTCGCCTAAGTATGTTGGAGTATGTTCGAGGTGTTTTACGTCAATCCTCACTTCGTCTTCTTCGCTTGGAGTAGTCGGTTTCGTATCACCGAGTCTTTTGATGTTCAGTTATGTCTTAATGTGATTGTTCATTTTATTTTATTTCGGATGAATGTATTATAATTTGTAAGGTATTTCCCATCATCATATGGTCTATATCGAATTTGAATCCTGTGTACGTTGTGTGAGATGATATATGTATAATTTGTACTCCACGTCGGGTTTGGATTAATATTGTGATTCGATACCACGTTGTTGAGATTTTAAGGTTCATATTGTGATATCGCCTGGTGGGTCCCGGTGGGGGTCCACAGCACTGTAATAGCCGCCATTTTTTGGATGTTACAGAAGATGGTATCAGCGAGTCTTTTCTTTTGAGTCGTTGTAGATCGAACTAGCATCAAGAAACCTTCGTGCCACGTGTAACCTGTGCAAGCACCCGACGCGTCGAACACGGTATGTTTCTCATGAGCCATGATTTAATTACTGGTATAATATTGATGACGTATTGATCTCTTTACTGATCTTGGCATCTTGATAATGTGTGGTAAGATTCATCTGTTTGATTTTCTGAGGAAAACCTAAATTGATTTTGTGATTGGAACTGGTTTGACTTGATGTCGATATGATATTGAGTGTATAACACCCGCGGTGCTAGTGATTCATTATGAACTGTTTTCTTGAATATGTAATTCCTTGTTGCTATTAACTTAACATGAATTTTGATTGATAACTTGAACTGTACTATGATTTGATTCTTTTAGTATGGAAAGAAATATGAGAGGCCATGGCAGGGGGGGACGAGGCCGCGGAAGGGGCCGAATCCCGATACCACGAGCCAACAGGCGCGCGAATGTGGAGCATAGTTCCGCAGGCAGTGATTCGCCTTCTAGGGACCAATCGCATCATACTGGAGAGAATGCGCGTGTCGATCCTTACGTTTTAATGCAGGGCATGATGGCCCCGATGATCCAAATGGGTCAGCTAATGGAAGCTATGCAGAGGAATACTACTGGCCAACAGCAGGGGCAGCAGCCTCCGCCTCCGGTGCACGGCGGGATCGTGAGCCGGATTATTAGAAACATATCGCGACATCGACCTCCAACTTTTGAAGGCTCATCTGAGCCTGCTGACATTGTACACTGGATAGAGCATTTCGAGAAACTGTTCGAGATGGTGGAGTGCCCAGAGGAGAATCGAGTTGCTGTGGCAGCCTACTACCTTAGTAAGAGTGCCCATACTTGGTGGCTTTCTGTGAGGACTGCTGATGGCGCGAGCACTTGGGAGGAATTCAAGAATCTTATGCTAGATCGTTACTATCCTGCACCCCTCCGTGAGGCCAAACTGTCCGAATTACTGAACCCCGATCCATCTGAGGACGAGGATGTGTTAACTATTGCCGAGAAATTCTAGGCACTTCTCCCTTTTGCTACGTCAATTGTCCGTTCGGAAGCTGATAAAATCAAATACTTCACAAGAGGCTTAAACCCCGAATGAGGATGCAATTGATCAATCACCACTTTACGACCCTACTCGAGTTTATTGAGAAGGCTTTGGAGTATGAACTTACTGCGAAGGAGATTTCCAAGAAGCAGCCTCAGTTTTCTAATAAGAGATCCAGGAACCAGACCCAGGCAGACAGTAACCGGGGGACGTTTAAAAAGCCCCAGTCTGTACCAAATCCTTCTGAGCGACCACCTATGGCGCCGAAGCCGACCGGAATGCACTCTCGAGCAATCAGCTCACCTATTGTATGTTATAACTGTGGGGACCAAGGACACATCAGCTCCAAATGCCCGAAGCCGGCCATTGTCTGCCACACTTGTGGTAAGAATGGACATCGTGCTCTCTATTGCAGGGATGGACCCAGGCGTGCTCCAGTAGCATCTCTTGCTCCAGTACAGTCTTCTGTCCAGGACCGTGTTCCTCTATCCGCTTCTTATCAGACTACCGGGGCAAACAAAGGGATGGGTCGTGGAAATCAAGCTGGTGCACCTGGTACCGGAGTTGCAAAACCCAGAGTCTACGATATGAAGAAGGCTGACGATCCCGAAGCCAGCATGATCGCAGGTACTCTCGAGATCCATTCTCAGCCTATTTGTGTTCTTTTCTATACTGTTGCTTCACACTCCTTTTTATCTGCCTCTTGTTTGAGTCGTTTGCAATTAGATCATGTTACCGATTGTGAACCTTATGTTATCGGTCTACCCGATGGTAGAAGAATTGTTGGGAATCGTGAAGTACAGAACTGTCCGATTCGCATGAACGACCGTGAATGGTTGTCAGACTTGATTGTGGTCGATTTACCTAAAGATGATGTGATCTTGGGCATCGACTGGATGGATCGTCATGATGCCGTACTTAGCGTCCATAAGCAAATAGTGACCGTCAAATCTGATGATGGCGTCGAGTGTATTTTTCAGGGTGATAATCCCAGTCACTCCGGGAGAGTCATCAGCGCTATGAAGGCAATGAAACTACTCAACCAGTGGTGTGTTGGTTATTGGTGTTACATGACCAAGACAACTAATCGACCAGTCGAGTTGGTCGATATTCCGGTAATTTGGGACTACCCAGATGTATTTCCAGATGAGCTGCCAGGATTACCCCCACATCGAGGGGTAGAATTCACCATTGAGTTGGAGCCAGGAACGTCCCCACTTTCGAAAGCACCATATCGCATGGCACCAACCGAGATGCAGGAATTGAAGAGCCAGCTTGAGGAGTTGACTGAGAAAGGATATATTCGACCTAGTGCGTCCCATTGGGGAGCACCAGTGTTATTTGTACGGAAGAAAGACGGATCGCTGCGTTTGTGTATTGATTACCGTGAGCTGAACAAAGTAACAATCAAGAACAATTATCCTTTACCTCGTATCGATGATTTGTTGGATCAGATCCAGGGAGCCGCTGTATTTTCCAAGATCGACTTGAGATCCGGATACCACCAATTGCGGATTCGAGAGTCTGACATTCCGAAGATAGCTTTTCGCACTCGCTATGGGCATTATGAGTTCGTTGTCATGCCATTCAGATTGACTAATGCACCGGCAGTGTTCATGAAATTGATGAATCGGGTTTTTATTAGTTGTCTGGATCGTTTTGTAGTCGTTTTTATTGACGACATTGTGATCTACTCTCGTGACCATGAAGAGCATGAGTGTCACCTCCGCCAGGTTCTCGATGCGTTAAGGCGAGAACAACTCTATGGGAATTTTCTAATGTGAATTCTGGATGCCTGAGGTTATTTTTCTGGGTCATGTAATATCAGCAGATAGAGTGAGAGTAGACCCACAGAAGACAGAAGCCATCCGAGACTGGCTACCTCCGAAGAACGTGAAGGAAGTTTGTAGTTTTCTGGGTCTAGCAGGCTATTACCGACGGTTCGTGGAAGGTTTTTCCAAAATTTCTCAACCGATGACTAATCTGTTGAGGAAAGATAAGAAATATTTGTGGTCAGAAGCATGTCAGCAAAGTTTTGATGAACTCAAGATTCGATTAATTTCAGCACCTGTTTTGGTTCTACCTAAAGGAACGGAAGGATTTGTGGTATATAGCGATGCGTCGAGACAGGGCCTTGGCTGCGTATTAATGCAGAATGGGAAAGTGATCGCCTATGCATCTGGACAGTTGCGACCTTACGAGGTTAACTACCCGACTCATGATTTAGAGTTAGCAGTTGTGGTTTTTGCTTTAAAAATCTGGCGCCACTATATGTATGGAGTTACCTGTCAGATATTTACGGATCACAAAAGCCTGAAGTATATTTTTACTCAGAAGGAGTTGAATATGAGACAGAGGAGGTGGCTAGAGCTAATCAAAGACTATGATATCGAGATCCTTTATCATCCGGGTAAGGCAAATGTGGTTGCTGATGCCTTGAGCCGTAAGACAGTACAGGAGCAGATACTTGCCCGTTTGACCACCCAGAGGGAATTGCAGTTAGAGTTCATGAGACCAGAGATTGAGGTCTGGTTACAGCGCATTCAGGGACAACTTTGCACGCTTGATATTTCATCATCCCTGGATGAGATGGTCAGGACGAAACGGATGACGGACCTGTTTTTATCTAGAATTCGAGGAGAAATCGATCAGGGGAAGGCCCCTGGATTTGTGGTTCATGATGACGGACTGATACGCTTCAAAAACCGAGTATGTGTACCGACAGATGAAGAGTTGAGGAATACTATTATGAAGGAGGCTCGTGCTACCCCGTATTCCATACACCAGGGATCGAACAAAATGTATAAGGATTTGAAGCCGTATTATTGGTGGGGTAACATGAAACGGGAGGTTGCAGAATTTGTTTCGAGGTGTTTGACCTATCAACAGGTCAAGATTGAGCATCAGCGACCCAATGGCATGATGAAACCACTCCTGATTCCCGAGTGGAAGTGGGAAGACATATCGATGGATTTTATTACTAGCTTCCCGACGAGCCGTCGAGGCATGAATATGATTTGGGTGATTGTGGATCGACTGACCAAATCAGACCACTTCTTAGAGATTAAGGATACGTAGGGTCCTAAGAGGTTGGCCCAGTTGTTCATTAAAGAGATTGTGAGGCTGCATGGCACCCCCAAGAGTATTGTATCAGATCATGACGGACGGTTCGTATCACACTTCTGGAAGGCGGTTCATCATGCGATGGGTACACAGTTGAACTTCAGTACGGCATTTTATCCTCAGACCGACGGTCAGTCTGAGAGGACTATTCAAACTCTGGAGGATATGTTGAGGCCGTGTGCTCTCGATTGGAAGTACGATTGGGAAGCCCAACTACCGTTGGTAGAATTCACATATAATAACAGTTGGCACGCCTCGATCAAGATGGCACCTTATGAGGCATTGTATTGCCGTCGTTGTAGGTCCCCTCTGTGTTGGGATGACTTGTCTGAATCCATTGGTACGGAGCCTGATATGTTGTTAGCAGCCCGCGAGAAGATTACTCTGATTAAGAGTCGTCTATTAACGGCTCAGAGCCGCCAGAAATCGTACGCAGATAACCATCGGCGACCACTCGAGTTTGAGGCTGGTGATCATGTATTAGTTAGAGTGTCCCCTACTCGAGGTGTTTTCCGTTTTGGGAAGAAAGGCAAGCTGAGCCCGAGGTATATTGGTCCATTTGAGATTTTGGATCGTGTAGGCAACCTAGCTTATCGTTTGGCATTACCACCAGTTTTGAGTCGAATTCACAACGTATTCCATGTATCCCAGTTGAGGGTGTACGTTGCCGACCCGAGCCACATTATTCAATTCGAAAAAGTCGAGATAGCCGATGATCATTCATATGAAGAACGTCCCGTGCGGATACTTGAGAGGAGGGTCAAACAGTTGAGGAACAAGACAATTCCCCTATTGAAGATTCAGTGGTCGAGACACGGATCCGAGGAGGCTACGTGGGAGACTTAGGATAGCATGCGAGAGAGATACCCCGAGTTATTTACCCCTTAGTTTTGGGGACGAAACTCCTTTTAAGGGGGGAGTATGTAATACCCACGCTTTTACTACTGTATTCTTCGTTTAAATAAAGTATTTTTGCACCATATCCATGTTCATTATATTGATGAATTATGTTAAATCGAAATCCTGGTCGTTCATACTATATTGATTGTTGGATGATATTGGTGTAATACTCGTAATTTTGATTTCCGGTAATTTCTTTTTTTTGGCAGAAGTTCGTTTTGACGACTCACTCGTGACCGTTTCGTCATTCTGAGAATGATTAATTCTACACTTTTTGACATCCGAGTTCGTTTCGGTGTCGTTTTGTTGAGTTCCGTGCTTTTTAGCGACTTTTCCGCACTTGAGTTCGATTCTTGCGAATCTTGTTCGAAACTATTCTTTCCAGTTTCCCGTAAGTCCGTTTAACTTTGTTAGACGTGTTGTGAACTTCGGTTTGGTTATTCGATCACGTATCGTGATTTTTGGGCGTTTTGGGCCATTTTGTAATTTACCCAAAGTTATGGGTATCCGTATCTGTATTTGTTGTCTCGACCCTTTTCTTGGTCGCGTATGATTAATTATTGCATTATGTTTGCATTCAGGGTCGTTGATGTTGTCCGCGAACTTTTCGTCATGTTCGTTTCGTACATTTTCGGATAATCGAGTCGTCGAGCCCTGGTGGTCGAGCATTGGCCGTACGGTTGCGGGTTCTGGCCGGACGATTGCGGGCACCAGCCGGACGGGTGCGGCAGGAACCGGCGTAGCGCACGCTACGGCCGGAAGGCTGCGCGCGCTAACCGGCAGGTGTAGCGCGCACGCTTCTCAGGCCTAGCGTCTGTGTCAGGGTGCAGGCGGAGAAATTTCTTGGATCTTGGACTCGGGGACGATCGGCGGGTAGTGCACGCTCTTGCCGGGCATTGCGCCGCCTTCTGACCGGCAGTAGCGCGCGTTACGGCCGGAAAGTGCGCCGCTTCTGGCGAGTCAGTAGGCCAGTGGGGGCTCTGGATTGCGGCCTGGGCCGATAGCGCACGCTAGCTCGGCAGGCTAGCGCACGCTAGTCCGGCCCAGTATAAATATGACAGAGTAGTTATATTTTCACTCGTTTTTCATTTCTTTTCCTTTCGATCCGCGGCTGGAGCTTCGGAGGAGGCGAAGCCATGTTGTTGAACAAGAAATCCACGAAGTTCTTGAGTTCATAACATCAATCAATCATCCTATATCATCATTTGATCCAGCGAATCAAGGTAATCTTTCTTAGAACCCTAGTTTCTTGAATTTTGGGGTTTTTGCGTTTTTGTCCGATTCGTTCTGTATTGTTGATTAATTCATGATGGGTATGATTAATCTTGGTAGTATTCTTGTGTTTAACATCATTTAATCCATTGTTCTTCATCGAATCGAAGTATATTTCTTGATTTCCTTCGAATCAACTTTTTGGGGGATTTGTTCTCGATCTCGTTTTCCATCCGTTTTTGATGGATCAATTGTGGTTAAATGATATTGTTAAACATATTCTATGGATTGTATATCCATATTTCAACTTGGAATTCCGTTTTCGTGTTTTGTCGGGACGAATCGTGTTCTTGGCCGTTTTGGGGAAAACACTTGAACGTTCGTCATTCGTTCTTTGAATTCAACGGCTTTGAGTCGTGTTATGGAATTCATTTCATTGTCGTTATTGTCCTTCGTAGTTTATGACCGCGAGTTGGCGATCGGTGGAGTCGGCGGGTTCGTAATCGGTTCGTGTCAACCTACTTCGGTCGATTCTCCGCATTGTTCTTATTCGAGGCAAGTACCTTCACTACACCATAAGTGCTCATAGGCAATGCTCTTAGCTAGTGTTGCCACCAAAGCGTTTCAATAGATTGCTGATTTTTGATCTTTTTAAACACTACTGAAATAGTATTGCACTAGATATATATTTGGTGTTGCAAAATAAAAATGGTGTTGCGCGACGTGCAACACCTGTGATGGTGTTGCATTATATCTAATTTTTTAATAATTTTTTCAAATTATTGTCACAAAACAAGCACAATGAAATGAAATTTAAATTTTGATATTTTTTACTCTTAAAGTTTGATATATAACATATGATAAATTTGATTTAAATTATTTATATTTAATATAAATACTTGTTATATTTTTTAATATTGTAATTAAAAATTATAAATATTTTTTATAATTTTAAACTTTAATATATTATCAATATATATAATGAAATTTAAATTATGATATATGTTTTATTTTCAATGTTTGATATATAATATAATATAAATTATAACTTATATATATATTTAAATTATTTAATATAAATACACATTATAAATTTTAATAATAAAATTTCAAATTATAAAAAATAATACATCCTTTTTAAAAATACTTATATAGCATTTAATTAGGAAGCGCTATGTAACAGTACACTTACATAGTATTTTAGAAAACGATGTGGTAGGTTCCGTATTTTAAGTAATATTTCTTAAATTCTCGATCCGTCAATTAAAAAGGTATTTTGAACTTTTTACACCCACCCGCGAAATACCCGTATAACCCACCCGCGAAATACCCGCTAATTAACCGCTAATAATAATAATAATAATATTAATAATAATATTATTAATAATATTCCTAAATTAATCTACCCACTATAAAATAGAAAACACAAACCCTATCGCTCTCTCGCTCTCGCCCCTCCTCACTGTTCTGTCACTCACTCAGCCGCCGCGAGTCCCTCCCTCCCCTCGGTTCAACCGCCGCGACGCCCTCCCCTTCCCTCCGCGAATCGACGCCCTCCCCTCCCCTCCCCTCAGTTCATCCGCCGCGACGCCCTCCCCTCCCCTCCGCGACGCGACGCCTTCCCCTCCCGTCCGCGACACAACACCCTCCCCTCCCTTCCGCGATGCGACCCCCTCCGAGCCGGCGACGCCCTCCCCTCCGCGATGCCCTGCCGCAACAACCAACAGGTATGTATTTTAATGTATATTTAATTAATCATAGTGCCACGATTTCACTAAGTTGCTTTCACAAACTGCATTTGCAATGTGAATGTAGCTATTTTGCTGTAGAATGCACCATACATGCTTATTAATGGAACGATTGAATCAACCTTATTGTTCCTCTTTTTTGTTTTCAGGTGTTTGCCTCAAAGTCACCGGATCTCCTAGATTTTCACAAAGATCTTGTTTACTTGGATGCCGCATCAAAGGTTCATACTTCAATTCCACTACTAGATGCTAATTTAAGTTAGTACATAAATAAACTTGAAGAGAAATGATTTTGGTTTGCAGATACAATTAAAACCTTTGGCAGAGGATATGCAAGCCATTATAAAGGGTTTAGAAAAGGTGAAACAAGAATTGGCTGCTTCCATGTGGTTTAAGTCGCTACTCCTTTGATAACTGATACTCATTATGCACACCACATTATTTCTTGGGGAGTATTTGCATTTATTAGAAAAAAGTGATTCTTAAATTTTCTCTGCATTCTTTTTCTTTTTCCATTTTAATGTTTGTAATGCCAACTTTTGCTTCTAATTCTGCTTTAATTAGAATTAAAAAGTAGGGAACATGTGCTTTTGTCTCGATTCTGCCTCTAGTTTTTTCTAACGTGGAAAATGCTTTATTAGGTAGGATTAAACAGGCCATTGAAAGTGGTTATTACATCGAAACTGCTAAGAACATTTCTATCAGGGTATCTAGTCCAAGACTTGGATCCACATTTCCAACAATTTGGTAGGGAAAAGTGAAACAGGAAAGTGAAACAGGAAAGTGGGAGAAGCTAATCCCGGCTCAACTGGGATATTGGAGAATTTTGTGTAATGATATCAAGTGATCAAGATGATAATGCTACTCCTATGACTCAAGGCGGCACCACGTATCAGTTATTTTAATATGTAACTTTCGATCACTTGTATTTAGACTTAGTAATTTTGTACTTTTTAAGTTAGATTGGTGTTGTTGCTTGGTTTTTGTACTTTTGAAGTTAAATGGTGGTTTGTTGCTTTGTATGAATTTAGGAATTTGTATTTTGTATTGTCATCCTTGTTGGTTTTTGGATGCCTTGGTTTATTTTGGATGGTTTGATGTAAAAATAAAATGGTTATTTCAAAATATTTGTATGAAGTGTTGCCTTTTACTTTAGCTGCTGTTGTATTTTATAAAAATAGTATTATAAAAAATTGCCGATGTGGCATAGATGTGGGGCCCATTGCTGACCTGGCATAAATGTAGAGCCCATTGCCGACGTGGCATCAAGATGGGACCCACTGATGGCATGGCATAAAGATGGGACCCACTGATGACGTGGCATATGTGGACCCCATGTTCTGGTTTTTTTTTTTTTTTGAAATCTTAAGCAACATCATTTGTTGTTGCCTTACTTGGTTATGTTGTTGCATTAGAGGCGTACTGCAATACTTTTCTGTTGCTGCAGTACAGACCAAAAGTGTTGCCTTATGTGTCAAAGGCAACGGCCGTATTGGCAACAAGAGTTTGGTGTTGCCTTTGGCCTAAGGCAACACTTATTGTGTCTTCTGCAACAATAAACAGGCATTGCCTATGAGCACTTATGGTGTAGTGATTGTCCATACTTTTCTTGTTTTGTGGATATGATAATTGGTGATCGTCTTGGTATATTTGTTGATTGTTTGAAATGAGTTTTCAAAAGATTCGGCTAGCCTCGTTAAAGGCTCACTTTCAAAACGCGTGTGTTTTGTAAATTGTGTGGGTTGTAAGTGACTATGTGAATCCTATGGATATGTTTAGTGTTGATGATGCACTTGGTATTTGCGTGTGGACGTATATTGTTTCATTTCGGTGCATTGTGGTTTGACGTGGTGTTTTGCTAAGTGTTTGATGCCTCTGGGTGAATTGTTTGGATATCCTTGGTGTGATATGTTATTTGTGCATGATTGATTCGCTAGCCAGCTCGGGAGGGTCCTTCGAGGCCTCGAGTGGGATTCGTGGCTTCGTCCCGGTCCTAGGTGACATGTGGTGCTTGTGTTGTTTTGTGATGTGTTATTTGTGCATGATTGATTCGCTAGCCAGCTCGGGAGGGTCCTTCGAGGCCTCGAGTGGGATTCGTGGCTTCGTCCCGGTCCTAGGTGACGTGTGGTGCTTGTGTATGTTTTGTGAATGTGTTTACTCACCTCAGGAGGGTCCGACGGGGCCACGGAGGGAATTCCAATGGCTTCGACCTGGATTCACGAGTGAAACTTCACGAGTGCGTGTGTATGTTTTGTGAATGTGTTTACTCACCTCAGGAGGGTTCGACGGGGCCACGGAGGGAATTCCAATGGCTTCGACCTGGATTCACGAGTGAAACTTCACGAGTGCGTGTGTATGTTTTGTGAATGTGTTTACTCACCTCGGGAGGGTTCGACGGGGCCACGGAGGGAATTCCAATGGCTTCGACCTGGATTCACGAGTGAAACTTCACGGGTGTGTGTGTGTACTTTATGTCCATCGAGGACGCGTGATGTGGGTTTTTAACCTTGTGAGTTGTGGTTGGTTTTATTTGTGAAAACAAAACCTTTGGACTGTGACCCCCGTTGATTTTGAAAGAGAAGGATTTGATGATCTTAAATTGTTTTCTATTAAAACTCTCGATGGAATTTTAAACGGTTGTGTAAATTGTTTTCCCTTGATTTGTGACCTTTCGGTTTTAGAATGTTTTACCAAACCCTTGCCTCTGGAAGTACTTTTTGTTACGTTTGGATCTTTGAGGATTCCTGATTATTATTGTTCTTGGAACTTGTATTGTATGGCTCGTATTTGCACTTTGTTCTTGCACTAGCAAAACAGTGGAGTTTTGCTAACCCCAGAGTATTCGGGGGGTGGATGTCTGTTTTTGCATTCAGGTTTGGGAGCATAGCACAGGGTCGGCACGAATGATGATGAAAGATGAACGATACTAATCACACGAGGACCCGTTGATGTCGTATTGGTCTAGTTGTATTTTCTTTTCCGCTGCAGTATCTTTTCCCCGTTGTACGGGAGTTTATTGTATTTCGACCCCTGCGTGGGCTGGTATTGTAATCGAGTTGTATGCTTTATTGAAAGGCCAAATCGGTCTACTGAGTCATTTTAGCCTTAAGGGCATTGTCGATATGTTTAATGTTGTTACTAGCCTGGTAGATCCTTGAGGAAAGGTTCTACGGCGTGTAATATCCCTGAGCGGATTGGGGGTGTTACATAAATGGTATCGGAGCTTAGGTTGTGGAAACCTAGGCTGTCGGGTTTAGTGGTGTCTGTTGAGTTTTTGTCTCGTCAGATTTTATCTGACTGAGTCGTGTCGCGATGCGTCGTCTGAGTTTGTTGGTCGTGATTAGTATCTTGGGCGATCATCATCTTCGTGCGACCTGTGGATGTAAGTCTCCCTTCCTTGTGGTGCCTCGTGTGACACGAGCTATTTTTATGATTATTTGTTAAATGACGGAATCCTCTTATGGATTTTGATTTCTTGATATGTTGTTATTTGACTCTCATGTTTCATTTATATGAGGAGTATTGTCATTATTTACGTCCTTTTGACTGTGATATTTGACTGTTGTTTCCGGTAAAAGACAGGTGTTGTCTTGATTTTGAGCGAGTTGTTGCGTGTATTATGATTGTATGTAAGTGAATATTGTTACATGTGAGTTTTTAGGCATTTTAGCCTAATAGATTTTCAAAAACCTTGAGTATCTTAGAAAATAAAATTCCAGACGTACTTTTAAATGGATTGTATTTTCAAGGAGCCTACTAGCGCCACTATCCGTTTCAAAATTCTTCTACCTTGAGGACCAAACTATTTTTTTTTCTTCTTTCTTTCCAGTAATTTTGGAAACACTTATTTCTGAAAGTTTTCACTAAAAAGAAAGGTGTCCTCATTTTTGTTCAAACGCAAGATGATTTTCAAAGTCTCGATAACGATGTTTCACGTTTATACTTTTTTTTGAAAGGCAATACTCAAGACCAACTGGTGTTTCCAAACTGTTTTCATAAGGTGGTTTTCGTTTTTTAAAACCCATCATTTCCTGCTTGTGGTCGGAGAGGGTGTGATGACGATCTTTAATGTTGTCATTTCGTGGTGGCTTGCGTGTTATCGCATCTGTGTGAGCTGTTAAAGCTTGGGTTTGTACGTTTGTGTACATGTATGATTGTTTCATGATGTTTGTATTAATTATGTGTTGGTTCTCGTTCGGGCCGTTGAGGTCGCCGAACGATACCGTCGTTGTTGTAGAGTTTGTGTGTGTATTACTTTACGATGGTGATCGCTGTATATGATATGTGTTATGATTCCTTGTTGTGCTGAGTTGGCATCTCCGGTTTGTTGTTTTGTGATGTTACGGTCCATTGTATCTAGCATTTGTATTTTCGGTATGCCGAGCCGAGGCATTTCAACCGTGATGTGTCGGGACTCAGGGGAATGTACGTGCAAATTGTCCTTCTCGTCAGTAACACATTTCGAGTGTGGACTCGAGGGACACCGAATTCAGTTTTGCGAATTGGCTACCGAGACTTTCGGAGTTCGCGCTTCAGCACAGATATCAGGATCGGTTCTGAGAGGCCCATGGGAGATTTTTCTATCGGTTGCTTTTTGTGTTGTTACCTTGTTTCCGTTATTTTGCGTTGCGGGGACGACCTTCTTTTATAAGAGGTCGAATGTAATACCCGTGTTGTTTTTGGACTTCTGCATTCCCTCTTTCTCAGGTCTATCAACTCGCTCGTGTTCGTTGATACCTTCTGAACTTGTTCTGTATTTCAGTTTCATCGTTCGAACGAGCTGTGATCTTGTTTTGGGTCGATCTGGTATCGCTGTGACTTTTCCGAGTTCGGTTCGATTCTTGTGAACCTTGTTCGGAAGTAACATCTTTTGGTTCTACTAGTTCTTTTATTCGAAGTGGATCGGATTTGGAACTTCTGTATTTTCGACTCCGTCGATTCGTTTATGTTCGTTGACATTTTTTTTAGCTTGTCCTGCCCCTTGGTTTTGTTGATCGAACGAGTGTGATATGGTTTCGGAATAACTCGTTTGTCGTTGTGACTTTCCAATTGCTATTCCCTTTCCTGTGGATCTTATGTGAATGCACATCTTGTTGTTTTCACCGGATCATATATTGTCTCGAGTCGAGATGTGAACCTCGGAGTTGTTGTTTGAACCTTATTGTTCTTCGTGATTCGAACATGATTGTTCGATTTTTGTTGTCTCGATCGTTTGATTGTTCGGTTTTTGTTGATCCCATTTCGTGATTGTTGAGCGTTCAGACTCCTTCCTAATTCCCTTAAGTCCGGGAAATTAGTCTCGTTTTCGATCTTCCAACCCTTGGGCGGTGGAATTCCGTATTTGTTCAGAGTTTGGCTCGTGTTTTGATTGATGTACCGTTGGGTGGGTCAATCGTATTGATTTTCGTTCGTTGTGTTTTGTGATTGTTCGAGTAACTGACTTGACTATATTATCCGTTTGATGACGCTTGTCATTGTGGGTTTTATTATATCCCTAACAACGACGTTGTGTTGGTCGCCGTGGAGCGTGTTTTCACGCCGTATATTCCTTTGCGTTGCCTGTACCGTTTCGCCGATGGGCGTAAGTTACGCGTTTCTTGTGTATCTCGTTGAGTTTTCATGGCAGGGGATATTGCTTCTCCCTACTTGTTTTAAGTTTCGGGACGAAACTTCTTTTAAGGAGGGTAGAATGTAATACTCGTAATTTTGATTTCCGGTAATTTCTTTTTTTTCGGCGGAAGTCCGTTTTGACGACTCGCTCATGACCGTTTCGTTATTCTGAGAATGATTAATTCTACACTTTTTAACATCCGAGTTCGTTTCGGTGTTGTTTTGTTGAGTTCCGTGCTTTTTAGCGACTTTTCCGCACTTGAGTTCGATTCTTGCGAATCTCGTTCGAAACTGTTGTTTCTAGTTTCCCGTAAGTCCGTTTAACTTTGTTAGACGTGTTGTGAACTTCAGTTTGGTTATTCGATCACGTATCGTGATTTTCGGGCGTTTTGGGCTATTTTGTAATGTACCCAAAGTTATGGGTATCCGTATCTGTATTTGTTGTCTCGACCCTTTTCTTGGTCGCGTATGATTAATTATTGCATTATGTTTGCATTCCGGGTCGTTGATGTTGTCCGCGAACTTTTCGTCGTGTTCGTTTCGTACGTTTTCGGATAATCGAGTCGTCGAGCCCTGGTGGTCGAGCACTGGCCGTACGGTTGCGGGTTCTGGCCGGACGATTGCGGGCACCAGCCGGACGGGTGCGGCAGGAACCGGCGTAGCGCACGCTACGGCCGGAAGGCTGTAGCCAGCTAACCGAGTGTAAGCGCCACGCTTATCAGGCCGGCTAGCGTCTGTGCTCGGCCGGGCGGAGGGGCTACTAGAGTACGGGACTGCAGGACGATCGGCGGGTAGCGCCGCTCTTGTCGGGCATTGCGCCTTCTGGCCGTGAGTAGCGCGCTACGGCCGGAAGGCTGCGCACGCTACCTGGCCGAGTCAGTAGGGCAGTGGGGGCTCTGGATTGCGGCCTGGGCCGATAGCGCATGCTAGCTCGGCAGCCTAGCGCAGCTAGTCCGGCCCAGTATAAATATGACAGAGTAGTCATATTTTCACTCGTTTTTCATTTCTATTCCTTTTGATCCGCGGCTGGAGCTTCGGAGGAGGCGAAGCCATGTTGTTGAACAATAAATCCACGAAGTTCTTGAGTTCATAACATCAATCAATTATCCTATATCATCCTTTGATCCAGCGAATCAAGGTAATCTTTCTTAGAACCCTAGTTTCTTGAATTTTAGGTTTTTTGCGTTTTTGTCCGATTCGTTCCGTATTGTTGATTAATTCATGATGGGTATGATTAATCTTGGTAGTATTCTTGTGTTTAACATCATTTAATCCATTGTTCTTCGTCGAATCGAAGTATATTTCTTGATTTCCTTCGAATCGACTTTTTGGGGGATTTGTTCTCGATCTCGTTTTCCATACGTTTTTGATGGATCAATTGTGGTTAAATGATGTTGTTAAACATATTATATGGATTGTATACCCATATTTCAACTTGGAATTCCGTTTTCGTGTTTTGTCGGGACGAATCGTGTTCTTGGCCGTTTTGGGGAAAACACTTGAACTTTCGTCATTCGTTCTTTGAATTCAACGGCTTTGAGTCGTGTTATGGAATTCATTTCATTGTCGTTATTGTCCTTTGTAGTTTATGACCGCGAGTTGGCGATCGGTGGAGTCGGCGGGTTCGTAGTCGGTTCGTGTCAACCTACTTCGGTCGATTCTCCGCATTGTTCTTATTCGAGGCAAGTACCTTGTCCATACTTTTCTTGTTTTTTGGATATGATAATTGGTGATCGTCTTGGTATGTTTGTTGATTGTTTGAAATGAGTTTTCAAAATATTCGGCTAGCCTCGTTAAAGGCTCACTTTCAAAACGCGTGTGTTTTGTAAATTGTGTGGGTTGTAAGTGACTATGTGAATCCTATGGATATGTTTAGTGTTGATGATGCACTTGGTATTTGCGTGTGGACATATATTATTTCATTTCGGTGCATTGTGGTTTGACGTGGTGTTTTTCCAAGTGTTTGATGCCTCTGGGTGAATTGTTTGGATATCCTTGGTGTGATATGTTATTTGTGCATGATTGATTCGCTAGCCAGCTCGGGAGGGTCCTTCGACGCCTCGAGTGGGATTCGTGGCTTCGTCCCGGTCCTAGGTGACGTGTGGTGCTTGTGTTGTTTTGTGATGTGTTATTTGTGCATGATTGATTCGCTAGCCAGCTCGGGAGGGTCCTTCGAGGCCTCGAGTAGGATTCGTGGCTTCGTCCCGGTCCTAAGTGACGTGTGGTGCTTGTGTATGTTTTGTAAATGTGTTTACTCACCTCGGGAGGGTTCGACGGGGCCACGGAGGGAATTTTAATGGCTTCGACCTGGATTCACGAGTGCGTGTGTATGTTTTGTGAATGTGTTTACTCACCTCGGGAGGGTTCGACGGGGCCACAGAGGGAATTCCAATGGCTTCGGCCTGGATTCACGAGTGAAACTTCACGAGTGCGTGTGTATGTTTTGTGAATGTGTTTACTCACCTCGGGAGGGTTCGACGGGGCCACGGAGGGAATTCCAATGGCTTCGACCTGGATTCACGAGTGAAACTTCACGGGTGTGTGTGTGTGTGTACTTTATGTCCATCGAGGACGCGTGATGTGGTTTTTAACCTTGTGAGTTGTGGTTGGTTTTATTTGTGAAAACAAAACCTTTGGACCGTGACCCCCGTTGATTTTGAAAGAGAAGGATTTGATGATCTTAAATTGTTTTCTATTAAAACTCTCGATGGCATTTTAAACGGTTGTGTAATTTTTTTCCCTTGATTTGTGACCTTTCAGTTTTAGAATGTTTTACCAAACCCTTGCCTTGGGAAGTACTTTTTGTTACGTTTGGATCTTTGAGGATTCCTGATTATTATTGTTCTTGGAACTTGTATTGTATGGCTCGTATTTGCACTTTGTTCTTGCACTAGCAAAACAGTGGAGTTTTGCTAACCCCCGAGTATTCGGGGGGTAGATGTCTGTTTTTGCATTCAGGTTTGGGAGCATAGCACAGGGTCGGCACAAAGGATGATGAAAGATGAACGATACTAATCACACGAGGACCCGTTGATGTCGTATTGGTCTAGTTGTATTTTCTTTCCGCTGCAGTATCTTTTCCCCGTTGTACGGGAGTTTATTGTATTTCGACCCCTGCGTGGGCTGGTATTGTAATCGAGTTCTATGCTTTATTGAAAGGCCAAATCGGTCTACTGAGTCATTTTAGCCTTAAGGGCATTGTCGATATGTTTAATGTTGTTACTAGCCTGGTAGATCCTTGAGGAAAGGTTCTACGGCGTGTAATATCCCTGAGCGGATTGGGGGTGTTACAATTGGGAGAATTTCATTTTTACTTGTTATTGACCTTAGCGTACGCTAGTCTACTCTCTTTACGTACGCTATGTACGTAGCATTACGTACGTAACTCTCATATGTTAACGTACGTAATGCGGTGTATCCATCAGCAGCTCGCCTTTCGGCGGGTGGGGCCGAACATGGGTAGGTGGTCGGGAGTCGATCGTGACAGCCTAAGTCAATGGCCATTACGTACATAATGACAGTGCCGTAGCGTACGTAATGTACAAGAGTCTTACGTACATACATTTGGCAACGTACGTAACATGTGTATTTTAAGTCAGTGCCATCTGGTAATCTGTTACGTACATAATACTCGGAAGGTTACGTACGTAATGTCGTTAACGTACGTTAATATTTAACTATAGCGTATGTAATGCTGAATTCGGGTTATAAAAGTATGAGTTGCCTTTCATCTCTACACGACCTTTTTACATCCACCCTCCCTGAAAACCGATTCCCTACTCCCTTAGATCATAATCTTGCCTTCCAATATCGTATTAGAGCTACAACACTTGGATTATAGCTTGGTAACTAGAAGATAGGAGTGTGTTCTTGGAAGATTTGGTGCTATTCTCATTCCTTTTCTTGAGGTTGGTTATCTTACTCTTGTTGTTCATATGGTTATTGATGTTAGTAGTAGAATAATCTGATATATCATGATGAACATTGAAGTTATGAACAAATTTAGTTTGGAACATGATAATATATGGTTAGAACCCTTCCTTGAATGATTGATTAAGTTGTGGATAGCATGTTCAATATAGAACCCTTAGTTAATCATGTTTAAATCAGGAGATTAAAGTTATGAATGTGTTCTTAATTGCTAGTAGGATCCTTTGATGTTATAGCCATATATTGGAGAAGGTTTAACAACTCATTGGGAAGAGATTGATGATGTCTTTAGAATTTCAAAACCTTCAAAGATATAATTGTGCTTGAAGTAAAAATCTTAGGGATGATGATGGATTATGTAGAATACAAGTATAACCTTTATATATTCAAGATAATTGGGTGTGTTGATAACTCAAGAAGGGGGTTGAGCACTACATTAATATGTTGATAGTGTTTTAAGACGATTATAACAAATATGAGTAATAACGGTGTGGTAGAATTAATAACCGAATTCTATTACGTTGATCCTCGTGTATTAGGATGACGTAAATTAGGATGATGTTCTTGTTATGCTTAAAACTTAAAGTCATTATTTCACTTCTGGATTGGCTTAACGTAATTATTGTGAAGGTGACGAAGAATGTAAATAAACACAAACTTTTAAAATGATTTGACGTTAATCGGAAGTGTTGATGAATTGAGAGTATGTTTAATCATCATATTATTACATTGATAATGTTGTTGACTTCAAACACTTGCCATTAATGTTAGAAAGTGTGGGCGAATCTAATAAACTTGTGATGTGATGATCCATAATTGGAGCATTAGAATGTTCAATGGGATAGTCGAAACTATTCGAGTAAACTTACAAATATTGTTTCTATGAATGTGTTGTTGAATGAATTACGTTTCATTCAAGGTTGCTTGTTCAAGTGAGTATTGTTAGACGAAGATACCGTTCGTTGTTCGTTCAAATAAGGATTATTCATCTACGGAATTGAGGCAAGTTATCTTGCTTGGTTATAATGATGGTTGAATTCTTGTGATTATTATGCGTTTCGTGTAAATGGAAATGTTCTGTGAATCAATGATTCATGATGTGGTGGTATCCTTGATCGTGTTACCGTTTGTGGCGGGATTGCATTCCCAAACTTATCGCCCTTGTTACCGTTTGTCTCATTGAGCTTTGTTGTCACTTCGGTGAGTTGTTCGATTCTTTGATAAAAGTGTAATTCATTGAGTTTCGTTGTCATGTTGTATCGTGACATCTCTGGAGTCATATCTGCGTGCCGATTGGTTATGTGTAGGATTTTTATCCGGGCACTTGATGGTCATGCGTGGATGTTTTCGCATTAGATCGTGCACACGAGACGTAGTTCATAAGCTAATTAGGTACATCGTCCCATGTATATTCTGAATTCCGTATACGGGGTGGACATGTGCACGGACACATTTCTGGATCGGGCGTACTGTGGCGTCCGTCTTGAGCCATATTATTTGGTCGTTCGTACGTTTGGATATGTTCGACAGTTGGGACTGACTGTTTATATGCCTGCGGGGTATATTCAGTAGTCGATTGTTTCTTTGAGATCAGTATGTATATGAATTGTATAATGCCATGAGAATTGTATCATGTATAGCTGACCCTGTGGTTTGGGCAAAATACTTGTATTTCAGGGCGTGGTAAGGGCAAGGCACAGGAAGAGCACGACAGTGAAGGAGGGTTTTGAAGGATGCTAATTTGGGGCCCCCGAGTCTTTTGATGTTCAGTTATGTCTTAATGTGATTGTTCATTTTATTTTATTTTGGATGAATGTATTATAATTTGTAAGGTATTTTCCATCATCATATGTTCTATACCGAATTTAAATCCTATGTGCGTTGTGTGAGTTGATATATGTATAATTTGTACTCCACGTCGGGTTTGGATTAATATTGTGGCTGGTACCACGTTGTTGAGATTTTAAGGTTCATATTGTGATATCGCTTGGTGGGTCTCGGTGGGGGTCCACGGCAATGTAATAGCCGCTGTTTTTGGGGTGTTACATGTGTAAACTGAAATATTATTTCAAGAAAACGATAATAAATAAATGTTCAAATTCTTAAACTTTGATCACCCCTCTCACTCGCATGCCACATCGATCTCCTTAACTTGAGATGGTTAAATAGTTATGGTGAGTTTTCAACAACTCAGTGTGGAGGGTCATAGGCGGATTGAGGACTTCGGTCCCACTAGTGCACTAACAATAAATCAAGAATTGAAGCCTCTTTTTATATACTAGGATATAAAACGGCATTTCAAATGTACACCTTCAAAATCACGAAATACTTTTTTAAATCAAGTTAATGATCTTCTTTAATCTCTTTTAGATAAAATTCAACTTAAATTCCAGTATTCTTTTGGATTTGTCTATTTCATATTATAGTTTTTTAATGATGCGTATTATTGATTTTGTAACATCCCAAAAATGACGGCTATTATATTGATGTGGACCCCACATTGGGACCCACCAGGCGATACAAACAAACTAACCAATCGTAATATAACTGCAGTACTGAACCACATAATATTACCGAACACTATGAGGAGGAGGTTATACATCACATGGTTATAAATTTCCACCTCACACATGATCTAAAATACAAGTATAAACCATATGAAAATGAAATATCCCCAAAATAATACAACTAAATAGAAATACAATGAAGCGAAAGTAAAAGTACATGGTTCAATCATAATCGAAGAAAATAAGACTTGGGTCCCCTAAAACTATTATCCTTCAAACCCTTCGCCGTCACAATCCTCTTCATGTGCCTTAGACTTCCGTCGACCTAAAGTACAACAAGAGTATTTCACCCAAAATCACATGGTCAGATATACATTATAATAAATCTCAAGGTATTACACAAATCACATACAATATATCTCAATGAAATAAACCCGACTGTTGAAAATACCCCTCGGGTGTATGAACAACCAATCGTAAACTGTCGGACATACGCAATCACACATGATGTATGAACGGCTAATCAAATTTGGCGCAAAGACGGACATCACTTTATGCCCGACCAAAAAATATGTCCGTGCGCTTGTCCGCCCCATATATGGAATCCTCAAGATATATGTGGGACAATGTACCTAGTTAGTATCATGAAGTGATCGTCTCGTGTGCACGATCCAATGTGGAAACATCAACACACGACCATATACACAAAGCCAATCGACAGGCATATATAATTCCAGAAATATCACGGTAGAAAATGACAATGAGACTCAAGTAATCAAAAGATTCAATGAGGATCAAGGGAAATCACCGAAGTGACAATGATCAACGAGATCAGCGGTATCAACGATAGTGAACTTGGGATTACAATCCAACAACAAAAAAATCTACATGATCAACAACAAAACCTCGATATGAATCATAAATTCATTAAAGCATTACACGCACGTGAAATGTAAAACATTCATAAGAATCATTTATCATTATAACCAAGCAAGATAACTTGCCTCAATTACAAAGGCAAAAAGTATTCTTCCCTCGAACGAACTAGCGAGGTCCTTCAACAAACAAGACTCACTCGAGCAAGCAACATTGAATGAAATACAATTCATTCAATAACACAACTTCTCAATACCGATATCGAATTCATGGAAATTGATATCCTTGCTTCAACATGAATGGTTTCAAGTTATTAAAATGAATATCAAAGTCCTTATTTATGAATTCCAACCTCCTAAATTTATCTCTGATCAAACTAACATATTCATAATGTTATTCAACATTTATGATAATCCGTTCTGCAAGGATTATCAAGAACAATATTCAGATAATCATCCTATTATGATAATGTCATCTTTTATCATCATAACCTTCTCAAGAACATTACCAGAACTTAAACATGACGTCCTAAACAATCATCAATCACCAATTCATCAGATTTAACATCAAGTTTAACTTAACCATTTGAAAACCATGATAATTATCTCATAACTCACCATAATCTTTCATTAAATGGTTATTACCCTCCCAAGAACATCAATGATATCAACAATCACCTTCAAACTATGTTAATCATCTAAAAATCTTAACATAATCCTTCCACAACATGATTATAACATCTAAGTATTTCTAAACATCAAGAACATACTCATCCTCAAGTTATAAGCACCATGTTCTTAATCATGTGTTCATAAAAACCGACAATGATCATGCCATCCTCTAACAATTTGTCAACACATGAAATAATCATCAACAATATCATCATTTCATAATTGACACAAGATTAGACAGCATTCCTCTTGAAGATGAAGAACAAATGTTTCTTCGAAAAAATAGATGGAATCCTCAAGTTGAATCTGCTTCCAATCTCTTCCCAATATTTAAAGATGATCAATCCCACGAACACTCAAGTGTTTGTGTCTCAAAAATCACTTTAAGGACTCTCTCTCTCTCTCATAGAATAGAAGGATGGCCAAACTAAACAGTAATTTCTGTTCTGCAGGTATATGTAAGATACATTACCAGCGTGCGCTAATGGGTACCTTAGCGCGTGCTAGCGCAGGTTGGCAGAAGGCTAGGTTTTCTGACCCCGTTAGCATATGCTAGTACCAAAATTAGCGTGCGATAATCACCCATATAATACGTACGGAAACATCCATTGACCATATCCAATCGCGTGCCGAAAGAATCCTGGACCACACAATAGACTCCCTTGGACTGATCCGCATTTATCGTTAGCCCTATCCCTTAGCACACAATAAACGCTTGTTGAATAAGCCATGCACATACATGCTGAAAGCTGTCGGCTACTGGACCCACCTGTCAGCCACTGCCCGGATCCTTATCTGATTAGATTTAACATGCGCTAATCTTGAAATTTAGGTACGCTATATCCGTAAGTTATCGTGTGTTAGCTCTCTACGTAACAGGCTCTAGGTAGGCCTAACTTAGCCAAAAATGCAATTCACCAAGTATCGTAGAATTGGTAAAAATGATACTAACGATAAACAAAAATAGTTAAATTCCACAATGATCAATATAATACTTATAGTATAAATCCAAATATAATACAACATCACTTGCACAATTCCAACTGAATGCGTACAAAACAACAATATAAAATAAAACATTACAGCCAGATATTACAGATTTCGCAACACATTATTAACACATCACTATATTGAGACTGAAAACAATAAGAAAATATGATGAGTGGATGGTATGGATGTCATTCACAATTCCTTCTTGTCATTATAGATACTTAGATACAATCAATTATTTTGCAAGGCAAACTTTATATAAATCAACCACATATTGTTATATTTCAACGACCAATATATGCACATAATTTATGTATTTATGTATTGTACTTGCAGTCACGAATACCTATTTTACATGATCCACTTGCAGTCAGGGATGTTTAATTGATCAAATTGAACTATTTAACTCATTAATTTAATTGCTCACTTCAGAGACAACAAGAAGCTGCATTCACAAAAAATCACTATCTGCACTTGAAATAATAAAAGATAAGAAAGTATAAACAGGTAAATAATGACATGTCTAATGTCGATAGACAAATAAAATATTGAAAAATTTAGATTAAATACAATATCTAGTGTCTATTTGGTTGCTCAACCCATTATTTGGGTTATTGGAATCAAATGGGATTTTGTGATGATATGATGAACATGAGTCAATTATAATATTTTTGGTTGATTGGTTTATTTGAGTTTAGAAAATAAAGTCAGGTCTCCTAAAGAAGGCTCTGTCGAGACCAGTAGTGGAGCAAAGGAAGGCCGTCGCTGGCAGGCTAGCCGGGCCGTGACCCAAAATCCAGAAAACCAAAAATTTTATTAAATAAAAAAGATGTAAACCTGAGTTAAAAGAGGTGAATATAAGAATCCACCTCAATTTGGTGCAAACAACATGCCTAAGGGTTAGATTTTTTTCAACTTGACTTGTTATGAAACTAGGATTGTGAACCTCGCAACCAAACGACATAATCTAGTTTTATAATTTAATAAGACATTGACACACCAACCAAACAGACACATAGTGTAATTAGCAAAAATACTAGTGGTGCACCCGCAATACCAAATTTCATATGCATCCGTCTATGTGGAGGGTACGGAATATACCTAATTTAATTTTTAGATAAATCTCCCTTATATACTAATGCAGAACGCTGAGCCTAAGTGTCAGCTTCTCATGCTTCGGCTGCCACATGTCTTCTGCTGGTGCTTCGTGTGCTTATGTGTCAACTGTAATACCCGAGATTTTCATTTCTGATTATTTTGAATTATTTGCCGTTTGTGTCGATTATTTTGTTCCGTTGATGATTATTCGGAATTTCTCTTTATTATGGGCGGTATGATGGACCATGTCGTGGTGTTCGTCGAATACGACTTGATGTTGTGTAAGTCGTACAGGTCGTGTATATGCATGTGTGACATAGCATATTGTACTCTATTGTCTTTCCGCCTCTTTGAGGGCGTTGTGACCCTATGTTATCGTCCACTCTCGAGTTGGTTATGTTCTGGGTGCTTTTGGAGTCGTGTTGGGCTCGATATTGGTCCCTTAGTGTAGCACATGAGCAGTCCACACGAGCATATGCTCGTGCGTTCTGCTCGTGCGCAACCAGTGCACCAGACAGTATAGTCTGGCCAAGGACAGGGACGCACGAGCAGGTGCTCGTGCGTGTAACACCCCCAGATCAAACCGGGAATATTACACGCCGCAGACCCTCTCCGTGAGGATCCACCAGGCTAGACATCAATACAACACATTACATTACATACTGACGAATCAAAATAACGAATCAATAGACCGATTTGGTCTTCCGTCACTGACTTACAAATCAAAATATATAAACTCATCCAGACTCATACACATGCAAGGGTAAAATACTTGCAACAACGAACATTAAGACAGCGGAAAAGACAATACAATGGACTCCGACTAACTGAACCCAAAACTGGCCTTCGTGTGATTAGTATCATTCGTCTTTCATCATTCCTCGTACCGATCCTGTGTCTTGCTCCTGAAATCCTGTATGTACCTGGACACAATACAGATATCCACCCCCCGATTACTCGGGGGTTAGCAAAACTCCATTGTTTCGCTAGTGCAAGTATAGAGTGCAAAAACGAGCCATACACAACACATTCCGAGAATACAACGAAAGACTTCCCGAGATATATTTAGTTAAAAATAGTTCAAGTCTTGAAAGTAGAAACGAAGCAAGTAAGCATTTTGAAAACACTTTCAAATCTCGGGAGTTTTGAAAACATTTGAAATTGAAAAGTTCTTAATTCCTCGAAAGTCATTTAGGGTCACAGCCCCAAAGTTCATTTTCCAAAATGCAAATCCATTAACAAAACACGGGGTCCACGACCCAACCATTCCGGTCACAAAGCACAGGGCCTACGACCCGATCATCCACTGCAATTCACTTACAAGGACATGTTACACATAACACATTATTCTTATGACATTCTAGCCAAGCACCAAGACTCGATATATAATGTCTCTCGACCCCGAGCACAAAGCATTGTGATACTCCGGACAATATCACAATTAACAAAAACATCAACATCATCCTCAAGATGAAAACTACACCTGGTAACCCGCGACCGTACCCCTTAGTATCGTCCCCCAGACGCCCCGTCGAACGCTCCGGGTGGGAAACCACTTCCGCGGCCATACCCCTTAGTATCGGCCCCCAGACGCCCCGTCGAACGCTCCGGGTGGAAGATCAATCACACACGCACCCAAGTTCACTTCCGTGGCCGTACCCCTTAGTATCGACCTCCAGACATCCCGTCGAACACTCCAGGTGGAAGGAACAACACACACACACGTTCCAAAATCACAATTGAAAACCACAAGCCTCGAAGGTCAATCACAGTATATATAGTCGAGGTACCTTACTAGAATGGCGGGTTCATCCAACATATACTCACGACCAAGTAACGATACGATTCATGCTAGAATTTCAATGATGCAGCTAGTACCAATAACATAGCAACGAGGGAAAATACCTATCCAACCACGCCGGACGACACAATGTCACAGGATCATCAATATGCATATGTTCCACACATACCTCGAGGAAAGGTTAAACTATAAATCTACAACGTCATCAATATGCATATGTTTCGGGCCTGTTTTGGGTGAGCCGTGTTCGTCGGAGTTTCGTTAGCGATTATCGAGGTAAATGTTCTTGTCTATATGATTTATATCTTGCGAATGGAAGTTGAGTAATGTAATTATAACAATTTGGTTGTCCTAGTTGATTATGCATTTTGTGAATTGCCGCCGTGGATGTCTAGTTATGTGTTGATTGTATTCGATCGTCCCTTGTTGTGGTATTATATCGATTGTGATGATCTAGTTAGTTTATTATACTTTTGATATGTATTGTGACGAGTTGAATTGATGAATATATTATGTGTTTGATTGTTCCGATCGTGAATACGTGTTGACGGTGAAGTTGTGTTCATTGGATAATACACTTAGGTGTGAATTATGATATATTGAGAATCATTATGTTGATGATGCGTTGTTTGTGCGCCTTGTGGCGTGATTGAACGTGTACTATTCGTGATGGCTGTTGTGATGTTGATTGTGTGTATATGTGGAAAGCCATGCTGGGCCGAGATTATCCAACCTAGGGATGTCCGACGGGGCGTATATGATTTTGTGCCTTGAGGGGCGAAACACGGATAATCGTCGGATCGTGCATATGAGTGAGAAAGGTTGTAATGTTCACCCAGGGATGTCCGACTGGGCGTATGGGGATCCGTACCTTGAGGGGCGGATCGCGAACATGAGATATCCACCTAGGGATGTCCGACGGGGCGTATAGGGTTTTGTGCCTTGAGGGGCGGAACACGAATAATCATTGATTGTTGCGGAAATGAATGTTGAGCTGAGATTATCCACCTAGGGATTTCCGACGAGGCATATAGGGTTTCGTACCTTGAGGGGCGGAACACGGATAATCATCGATCGTAGTGAAACTATTTTTGGGTTGGTGAACCCTAATGATTTATGGACTGATATGGAAGTTATTTTGGAATACTAATTTGTTTTGAAGTCAAGTGTTTCGAAAGGTTGTTTTACGGAAAATGGCTTAGGGCCGGGAACCAATGGATGTGAAATGGTTTTATAACTAAGGACGCGACGTCCAAAAAGGTTTTCCATTTTATAAACTTTTGTAATATGAGATGAGATTCGGGTTGAGACCCTAATATTTGGAAAAAGGTTTACAATTTCGGACTTGAGGTCCTAAAAGGGTGATTTATTTTCAACATCGCCTGAGAGATGATTCGTTTCTTTTAAAGAATTGAGTTTGTTTCCTAACCATTTAAACCTCTCGGGAATGTTTTGACAATTAATTGTCGTACTTGATTCGTGATTGCTTTTGCTTGATACATTTCATATACTATTATACTTACACTAGTAAAACAGTAGAGTTTTACTAACCCGTGAGTAATCGGGGGGTGGATGTCTGTTTTGCACCCAGGTACAGGCAGGTTCGGGGGAGCAGTCACAGGATCGGCACAGAAAGTGACGAGCTATGATAATAATCAAGAGTTGAGAGTTTGGTCGAGTTATGTTGTATCGATCGAGTTATAGTCAGACTTCCGTTGTTGTGTATCTTTACCCCTGCGTGGGTATCTATTGTAAGAGCTGTATTTCATATCATTTGCATTGGTCGTGTGACCTCATCGGTCCGTATGGTTGTATTGTAATTGACTTTAATGGTCTGTATGATTGTAATGATTGACTCCGGTCGGTCAAGTTTTTGGTAATTCTGTGTCGTTTCGCCTGGTAGGTCCTCGTGGGAATGGTCTACGGCATGTAATATTCCCATATGGTATGGGGGTGTTACATCAGCCTCTCATGCTTCAGCTGACACATAATTAAATATTAGCCTAATCATCATTGCATTAATTACTTTATAATTACACATCAAATAACTCCTACCTACCTTATTAATTTTTACGAATTAAGGAATATGAATTACGAATAAATAGGAATTGATTATATTTACAGTAATATTTCACGTTTCATTAATTAAAAAATATAAATCCCAAACAAAGAGAAATTTAATATAGTTGTGTGCACTATATATTAAAAACTTAAACCTAAAATCTAGAGAAAATATTATATAATTCTAATAATTAATTAATTTATATTAGTTAGTCACTGTAATTAGGTATATCAATAGAAAATATCAACTAGAATGAAAGATGTTTGAGGTATTGTAAAAGAAGTGTTGAATATATATAATTAAAGGTACTCGAAGTTTTAATCAATAAATAAATCGTACTTCTTAAAAAATATTATTGAAAGTGTAGAAACAATGGTTTTAATTATTATTTATAAATAAATCAAAAAATTGTGGAATAAATCAAGTAGTCTATTTTAGTTTTAAATCTTATTTAATTAATATAAAATAACAAAATAAATGAAAAACTCATATTTACTAGATTATGTAATTACTGCTTTTATAAACTTTCAAAGAGATATTTCTAAATATATAAGAAATTAAATTTAATAATAAATATACTAATCCGTAGACTCATATTTGTACAAAGAGAATTTTAGAATATAAAAAATGATCGTGTTAAGTGATTTTTAAGTGTTTTTTATTTTTTTTACTTTTAAAAGATTTGTTAATTTATCTATTTTGGAATCAACTATATATTTTTGAAAATTTTGGATTTACTTTTGTATTTTAGATTATATTCAAATATTTATGTATTTTTTTTCAAATATAAGGATTAAATTATCTCCTTTTTGGTCATTTAACAGATACCATTAAATACTTAACGACTTGGACCTTTTTGGCAAAAAAAGCACCAAAAAAGAACGTGAAACCAAAATGTCATCAAATACATTTTAACACAATCATATATGAATTGAGTTGTCTTCTAATACGAGTTTTCGAAATTACTAAAAGCGCCCAACTATTTATGTGTTCTCTTGAATGTAAAATGTGCCAACTTTAATACTTCTATATGTTAAGTTAAATGTTTGAAAATAATATCATATAAAAATGATATAAAGTTTCAACTGAACCAAACATCACTTAGGTCTTTGGTAATACAAGTTTCACAAATTACTAAAAATACTCTAATTAAATGTAAAATTTCTTGAATTTAGTACTCTTAAATATGAAGTTCAATGCCTAAAAAATACACTATAACTTTCCAGGCTCATCTTATATTACAAACAAGATTGGTCATTTTTTTACTTTTAAAAAAGGGGGATAATTTTAATTAGGCTAGGATATGGATGTAGTTTTCTTAGTTAACCCCGCGATTAGTATACTTACAATAAGTCATATAAGTAATTCACTTATATATATATATATACACATGATGATGATGCTTCTTTTTTTTGGCAACTCAAGAAGTACTTAATTTTAAGTTATAAGTCATAATCTCCTTACTTTGTAATTTCAAAACCTATTTTAAAATAAATATATATAGTTTCACCGAGATTTTTTGTAATACAAGTTTCAGAAATTACTAAAAGTACTTCAGCTCTTTTTCTATTTTTTAATGTAAAATGGGTAGACTTTAATACTCTTAAATATGAAGCTAAATATTTGAAAAAATATCATATAAGCATAAATATGCCGTTTCACTTCAATAAAATCAATTGAGGTTTTTCTTTTGTAATTTTCTAAAATTTAAAGGTCATTTATAATTAGGATAAAATTATGATGTATATTTTTTAACTTATCCAAACTATTCTTATATTACAATCTAAATTGTTAAATTTCTTGGTAATTTTAAGGTTAGGACTTGTATGTGGTTTTCTAAATTAACAGGTATATTTATAATAGGTATACAAGTAATTAAATTACATATACTACTATTATGACTTTCCATTGCAATTTGAGAAGTGCTTAATTTTAAGCAAAATCTCTAATGTATTTCCAAAATCTTTTTAAATTCCAAATATTCTAAATTACCCTTGCCACAATTATTTAGTATATTTCTAATATGAAGTTGTACCAAAGGACAATGCATATATCGTTTATTCAAGTATAAACTATTCTTCACTTTGCCATCATTTTAAACTCATAAATTTAGGTTGCAGGTGGCATAAGCTCTACAAAAAATTAAGGACTTCTCCGAATGAATCCTCAAATTATAGATGGTGAGCTGAGCGAAGAAGTCGATAGAGAAACATTGATTGATATTCTTGATATTTACTAATCTGGAATGCCCAAGATCATATTGCAGCCATTGTTGAAAGCAGTATCATTCACTTATAAGTAACTTTCCATAAAGTAATTTTTTGAAGAAAGAGCAATCCTGGCGCCAACAAACGATGTTGTGGAGATAGTAAACGATTACGTGATGTCTATAATTTCAAAAGACAAGCAGATATATCTCAGTTTTGATAGTATATGCAAAATTTTTGCGACCTCTAAAAGTCAAAATCAAGTATATTCAGTGAATTTTTTTTGAATAGCATCAAGTGTTCTAGAATTCCAAATCACATCTTGAAATCGTAAGTTAGAGTTTCAATTATGCTAATTCAAAATATGGATCAATCATCAGGATTATGCAATGTCACATCATCAATAATTATCTAAATTCGAAACCATATTATTGAACAAAAAAATTCGGGGAATAATTTTGAGAGTAAAGTATTTATTTCACAATTGATATTAAGCCCGTTACATAGCAGACATTTAAATTTTAAATACGTCAGTCCCCATTTATTATGAGCTTTGCCATGACTATATTTAAGAGTCAAGGTCAAACGCTCTCTCATATAGGTATGTATCTTCTAAAACTCGTATTCGATCATGGTTAGCTTTATGTAGCCATATCAAGAGTGAAGGTCAGGAAAGACTAGAAATCTTTTGTTGCAATGAGAATGGTGTAATCATAAACAGAACAAACAGTGTAGTTTACATATTATATATTTACATAAGCGTTCTTTTTTGTATTCCCGTGTAACTACATGGGTGTTATACTAGTTAACAAGTATAACACACCATAACAAATAACTTTTGAAGCACGTCTACATGCTAGCCCAAAGGCTTTATGCAAAGTTAAGGCCATGTTTACTTCACCAGTTTTCTAGAAAAATTTTCTAAGAAAACAGAAAAAAATGAAAACACGTTCAAATTAGATATTTTCTAAAAAGAAAACTAGAAAACTGGAAAACACGGTTTTCCAAATTATAACTGGACTTTAGAAAATTATAGAAAACAGTCCTGACTTATTTTCTAGATTTAGAAAATTAGAAAACACGCTAGAGTTGTACTACAAACAAGCTAGACACTCTTCGAACAATCGAACCTCAATAAATGCCAATGTTCTAAAAATCGGCCTGGGCGGCCGCCTAGGCGGCGCCTAGGCGCTAGGCGGCCCCCGGGCGCTCCGATTATGCCCTCGGCATTTGTCCTGGGCGTTCGGGTGATTAATCGGCCGCCTAGGCGGGCTGGGCGGGCGCCTAGGATGACAAGTTGGGCGGGCGCCTAGGCAGCTGGGCGGGCGCCTAGGCGGGTAAACATTTTTTTTTATTTTTCATATTAGCGGTACTATAAATTCCTGAATTGAGATACTATGGACTATGTTATGCTTATGTCAATGTTTAACAATTTAATATATGATCGATTATATGTTTTTTTAAATATTTAAATATTAGATGTTTTTATTCTTTACATATATATAATTTTTTATATATAAAAATAATTATTATAATAATAATAAATAAATCCGCCTAATCCAATTAATCCCCGACTAATCCCCGATTAATCCTCTGGGCGCTAGGCGTTAGCAATCCGAACGCCTAGCGCCGAGCGTTTTTTAGAACCTTGATAAATGCACATATTTTAACATTTTTTTAAATCTATGAGCCATACTTATAGTTATGAATACGTTACATAATTAGTATTTTTAAATGATAAAAGATCTAACAAACAAAATGAAACATCAAATAGTATAAATATTATTTATTTGTTAATTATTATTTTACTGTGTTCATGTCCATTATTTTAAATTAAATAAAAAATAAAAATCTTGTTTCTATATTTAAAAATCTAACTGTATGAACTAGTGATCACTTAAAAATAATAAGAGGAATAAATAGTGTATAAACATGATTATAAAATATTAAAATGTAATGTATAATAATTAGTTATATGTTAATGTAAACAGTATGTATATAATTTTTTGAGAGGATACTACAGAACTATTTTTTGAGAGTCAAGAACTACAAAGAGAAAATACTAATCAGTGGCGAACAACTATATCTATTGAACTGTGGAAGGGTATATGAATATATTGATTAATCAGATTCATTTTTTAGATGAAAAATACCATCTTTTGAGTATATATATAGTATTGAGTAGATTTATAGAGGTATATTAAAATATAATATATAATAATTAGTTATATGTTAATGTAAAAAGTAAGTATATAATTTATGAAACTAAAAAAGTAGAAAACTGATAAATTCTATTTGCATATTTGGAACATATTTTCCTAGTTTTCAATAGTTTTCTTAAAAATTGAAAACTCGGAAAATTTTAAAAAATTTTGGAGAAGAAAAGTGGAAAAATTTTCCACAAGTAAACAACCCCTAAGAGGAGGAGGTACGGTGGGCTGGATGACTCGCGCCAAACCACCAGTCGAGCTTAACCAATGGCGCACCGTATCGGTGTTCGCGCCAAAGGCCCTAGCGCCATAGCTAATGTAATACCCGTAATTTCGATTTTCGGTAATTTTTTTTCGGCGAAAATCCATTTTGACAACTCGCTCATGACCGTTTCATCATTCTGAGAATGATTAATTCTGCACTTTTCGACATCCGAGTTCGTTTCGGTACTGTTTTGTTGAGTTCCGTGCTTTTTAGAGACTTTTCCGCGCTTGAGATCGGTTCTTGCGAATCTCGTTCGAAACTGTCGTTTGGGGTTTCTCTTAAGTTCATTTAACGTTGTTATACGTGTTGTGAGCTTCGGTTTGATTATTCGTTGCCGTATCGTGATGTTTCGGACATTTGGGGCTATTTTGTAATTTCCCAAAGTTGTGGGTATGTCGTCATACCCATTTCTGAGATGTTCTGTTGCTGTCTCTCTGAGTTGTTAGCGCACGCTACGCTTTGTGGCTAGCGCGCGCTAAGTTGCCGAAGTTAGCGCACGCTAAGTGTTGCCGTTAGCGCGCGCTAACGGGTGGTGCAAGCTTGATCCAGGCTCTTTGGGTAGGTTAGAACGTTGGTTAGTGCACGCTATTTGGTAACATAGCGCGCTAGGAGTGCATTAGTAGCGCACGCAGGGGAGGATAGCGCGCGCTACCCGGTGCCAGGCGATCCAGGAGTTCTTGGGTAGTGCAGGGTCTCGTTAGCCCACGCTAACATTTGTAGCTAGCGCGTGCTAACTGTACATTTTGACAGAACGCTTTGTTCTGATGATTCGATAGCGCACGCTAATCAGTTAGGATTAGCGCACGCTAAGCTGTCCAGTATATAAACTGGACAGCATTCATTACTCTTCATTTTTCTTCATTTATTCTTCTTCCTACGCGGGTTGAGACGAGGGCGACTAGGGCTTGGGCTCCTGGCCAATTTCTACTCCATCCAAGGTGTTTTGGAGTATCCTAGGTGATTATAACATCATTTAATCCATTGTTCTTCACTGAATCAAGGTATTTTTCTTGAATCCCTAGAGTTGACTTTTTGGGGGATTTGTTCTTGATTTCGTTTTCCATACGTTTTTGATGGATAGATTGTTGTTAAATGATGTTGTTAAACATATCCTATGGATTGTATATCCATATTTCGATTTGGAATTTTGTTTTCGTGTTTTGACGGGACGAATCGTGTTCTTGGCCGTTTTGGGTAAACACTTGAACTTTCGTCATTCGTTCTTTGAATTCAACGGCTTTAAGTCGTGCTATGGAATTCATATTCATTGTTGTTATTGTCCTTCGTAGTTTATTATCGCGAGTTGGCGTTTGGTGGAGTCGATGGGTTCATAGTCGGTTCGTGCCAACCTACTTCGGTCGATTCTCCGCGTTGTGGTTATTCGAGGTAAGTATCTTATTATACGACTTGTATCTTGCGATTAATAATCACGTATGAGATTTATAATGATTCTGCTTGCCTTCGTAAATATGTTCCTTTTGAATTGGTTGTGTATTCCGCAATTTGAAGACTTGTGATAATAGTGTTATATTGGTATACGTGTTAGGTGTTGTGCCATTTGTGCAGGATTGCGACGTACATATGGGATGGTTGTACACTTGGTTGAGCAATATATTGTGTACCGATCGTGTGTTATGTTGGTTGTGTGTCGTTGATTGACGATAGTTGTTGCGAGTGTTGAGATCGTGTTATGTGCGTGTGATGTACGATTTTGTGATGATCAACGTGATTGATTAACTGTGATCATTGTTGTATGAAATGTTATTGTGAATGTGAATATGTGCTGGAATGCTAAGTTCACTCGTGTGGGTTCGACGGGGCCTACGAGGATTCATGGCACAGGTCCATGGGATCAGAACTTAGTATGTGGTGCTGAGGTCCAATCGTGCGGGTCTGACGAGGCCTACGATGATTCATGGCACAGGTCCATCGAATCAGGACACAGTACGTCCAACCGTGCGGGTTCGACGGAACCTACGGTGACACGTGACACAGGTTCACGGGGTCAGGACCAGTTGTTGTGATTGATGTGTTTGTTTCTTTCCGTGCGGGTTGTCGAACCTACGGAGACTCGTGGCAGGAGATCACGGGGTCATAAATATGTTTGGATCGTCCAAGTTTTGAAAATGAAGTTTTCTAGAAATGAATGTTGGACCGAGTCCTAAGCTTGAGTAAATGTTTTACGTTTTGTGAACTTTTGATTTATGAAACAAGATTTGGGTTAAAGCCCTCAACCCCTCTTTTGAAAGGCATGGTGAACCAGGACTCGGAGTTTTAAAGGTTTTGAAATTCCAAAATTCCCGAGGTGATGAACTTATTTTCGAAATGCTTCATAGCTTAAATTCCCTTATTAAAACCCCCGGGAATAAATTGATACTTGAATATTGTGTTTGATTCTTGATTAATGTTTGCTCGTTACTTTTCGTATGATTTGATACTTGCACTAGTAAAACAGTGGAGTTTTACTAACCCCCGAGTAATCGGGGGGTTGGTGTCTGTTCTGCGTCCAGGTACATGCAGGTTCAGGGGAGCAGTCACAGGATTAGCACAAGAGGATGACGAGCTGCGATACTAATCAAGAGTCGAGAGTTGGTAGAGTTTGGTTGTATTGTTAGAGTTGATTCAGTCTTCCGCTGTATTGTGTTTCGACCCTTGTGTGGGTAATGTTGTTAGTCAGTTCTGTTGATAGAGTTGTGTGACCTCATCGGTCTGTGTGTTTATGTGTAAGTGACCTTAACGGTCTGTATTATTATATTGTTTGACCCTGGCCGGGCAAGCATTTGCTTGTTTATGGATATTTAGCCTGGCAGATCCTTGTGGAAAGGGTCTACGGCGTGTAATATTCCCATACGGTCTTGGGGGTGTTACATTTATGGTATCAGAGCTTAGGTTGCGGAAACCTAGGCTGTCGGGTCGAGTCAAGTCGTGATCTGTCGAGTAATGTGTTGTCTTGTCGTTCGAGTCGTCAGGTGACAAGTTGAGTTGTGCATAGTCACAATGTGTCGGTTATGTTGTCAGACGAGATTAGTATCGTGGGAGACCGTCACCTCCGTGCGGCCTGTGGATGTAAGTCTCCTCCTTTATGTGTAATACCTGTGTATCTCGATTTTATCTTAGTGAGTTAATTGCGGTGCATGATTTTATTTACACAGTATTGTGTAATGTAGTTGTGTTTAATACTCGTGGCACATAGTATGAGTATAGTTGGGCGTATTGTTGTTTTACTTTTGAACCACCGTGTGGGTGGTATGGTGTGAAAGATGTAAACCTTGATGGGTTCTGTGAAGGTATCAACGGTAGAGTTTGTGAGAAACTCCGATGAATGATTTTGCTGTGTGTTTAAACTTGATACCACGAGATGCATTTGATTGAATTGGCGACCCTCGTTGCCATTTGAGTATGTGGTTTTAAATTCGACTGTTTTTGGAATGTTGTAATTTTTGTCCAGTTTGAGAATATTTTCTGTAGGACTTTACAGTTTGAGAATTTTTGTAGAAATCGATTTTTGGAAAATATTTTGGTGGTGCGGTCAAACCACGGTTTATGTGGATTTTTAAAATTTGTTAAATTTTGACAAATGGGCCGTGTATTTCCAATGACACAATCAGATGGTATTTGAAAAATGTGTTTTGAAGTACTTCGGACAATGTAAAATATTACCGTCGTTTTGGTTAGGAACTAAAGGATTTTGGGAAATTTTTATTTTGCAGAACGATTTTTAGTTTTCGGAATTTTGAACTTCTTATGTCCACGTGTTGGGGTTAAGTGGTTGTGATAAGTTTGTAGTGTTGTTGTGCTTGCCGGAGGATGTTTCAGTGTTTTCTAAATGTTGAGATACATGGTTTTGATTAAACGATCGAGGTATTAAAAGTGTTTTCAAAAATTTCATTTCACCAAATTTTTCAAACTTGAGAATTTTAAAATTTTATCATTTGAATAATACCCCGGAAATATTTTATTTTTGCTGCTAGTGTTTGATCCCTACGATACGTGTGTGGTTTTGACTGTGTTTGATTTGGTAAAATCCAAACACCTCTGTTGATGTGACTGTGTGAATTATTTTTGAATGAAGTTCCTAAATTACAGTGTTAGTTCGTGCACTTGTGTGATGACTTGGAGTTGATGCTTTATCGTGCTGCTACTATCGTCCTATGTTGACGTTGTGACGTTTGTTTGTTTGCGTTATTCTGTTTGGTCGTCCGTTCAGTATGCTGAGAGGTCGTGGCCGAGGACGTGGTCGTAGTCGTGGTCGTGATCAGGAGCGTGAGAGGGCGACTCCCTCCTTGCCGAGTACCAATCACTCGATGCATCAGGGACATTCGACTAGCGTTAATGTTGACGTTGGCGCCGCCACCATCCTTCGTCAGGTGGTTGATCAGTTAGTGCAGATGAATCAGGTCGTACATCGGAATGAGAATCCAGATGGGGATAACGGGGCTAGTAAGTGGTTACGAGATATGATGAGGATGCAGCCGCCTCGTTTTGTGGGTTCGTCTGACTTGTTAGGTTGGGAAAGCTGGCTCTTCGAGTTGGACAGAACATTTGATGCTGTAGCTTGTCCGGACGAAAAGAGGGTACCCATTGCTCAGTACTTGCTTGATAAAGAAGCTGCAGACTGGTGGCAGGCTGTAGTGCCTGCAGATCGTACACCTATATGGGCTGAGTTTAAGACCGCCATGGAGGCAGAGTATTGCCCGTTGCCTGTTCGTGAATGCAGGATCGTTGAGTTTTTCTCGGCTACGCCCCAGGATGTGTCGATATCCCAGACGATAGTCGATTTTAATCGACAGCTGGCTTATGTTCGTGATCAAGTGAGAAGTGAAACGGACAAGGTCCGATACTTCAATATGCGCATGAAACCCCATATCCGTGAGAGTATGGCTCCGCTCATGTGTACCACCTTGAAAGATTATTAGGACCGAGCTCTAGCCATCGAGATGGCTGTTTCCATGTCAGAGGGTAGCTCAGGAGGTAAGAGGCAGAAGACCTCGACAAGAAGCCAGAGAAGTGAGACTCGTGAGCCTATTACCTTGTGTTGCCCTTCTGGGAACACTTATCGTTCGTTTGATCAGTCTAAGAATCCTACTCACGAGCCGAGTAAGACAAGCGGCGTGAAGTTATGTTTCAATTGTAGCCGTGTGGGCCATACTCGGAAGAATTGTCGCTCGCCGCAAGTTAACTGTTTTAAATGTGGGCATGTGGGACATCAGGCGGTACACTGCGAGACCGTAGTTGAGATGTTCGGGAGCCGAGATCCCGCCCCTACGCGTGGAGAGCTCAGTGGTGCCCAGTAGCATAGTGCGTGTTGTATTTGTATTGTAATTCGAGTAGAGATTGATATTTGTTGCGTGAACTTTTTGGTTTTGTTTGTATTCTACCCTGATGTTTTATTTTAAGTTTCGGGATGAAACTTATTTTTTGTGTGATAGAATGTAATATCCGGTACCCTCGTTTTCCGTTATCTTGAATTGTTGGTGTTTTGACGTCGGACATTTTCTTGTTGATGAGAATCAGAATGATTTCTTTCGTGATACTCTATTTGTTTCTATCGCATAGCCGTTTTAGTCGGGTGCGACTTGTTGTCGCGTACGTTTTTTTTTTGATTAAATGTGTGCATGTGATGTGGTATGTGATGCGTCGTTAATTGCTCGTTATTGTTTTGAATCATTGTCGGTGGCGTTGTGTTGGTCGACGTGGAGCGTGTTTTCACGCCGTATATCTCCTTGCGTTTCTTGCAGCGTTTCACCGTTGGGCGCGAGTTTTCGTTTTTTGTGTATCTCATCGAGTTTTCCTGGCGGGGATATCGCTTCTCCCTACTTGTTTTAAGTTTCTGGACGAAACTTCTTTTAAGGAGGGTAGAATGTAATACCCGTAATTTCAATTTCTGGTAATTTTTTTTTTCGGCGAAAGTCCATTTTGACGACTCGCTCATGACCGTTTCATCATTCTGAGAATGATTAATTCTGCACTTTTCTACATCTGAGTTCGTTTCGGTGCTGTTTTGTTGAGTTCCGTGCTTTTTAGCGACTTTTCCGCGCTTGATATCGGTTCTTGCGAATCCCGTTCGAAACTGTCGCTTGGGGTTTCTCGTAAGTTAATTTAACGTTGTTATACGTGTTGTGAGCTTCGGTTTGATTATTCGTTGTCGTATCGTGATGTTTCGGACATTTGGGGCTATTTTGTAATTTCCCAAAGTTGTGGGTATGTCGTCATACCCATTTCTGAGATGTTCTGTTGCTGTCTCTCTGAGTTGTTAGCACACGCTACGCTTTGTGGCTAGCGCGCGCTAAGTTGCCGAAGTTAGCGCACGCTAAGTGTTGCCGTTAGCGCGCTAACGGGTGGTGCAGCTTGATCCGGAGGCTCGGGTAGGTTAGAACGTTGGTTAGCGCACGCTATTTGGTAACATAGCGCGCGCTAGGGTGCATTAGTAGCGCCGCTGGGGAGGATAGCGCGCGCTACCCGTTATTTGAGCGATCCAGAGTTACTTGGGTAGTGCAGGGTCTCGTTAGCGCACGCTAACATTTGTAGCTAGCGCACGCTAATCAGTACATTTTGGCGAACGCTTTGTTCGATGCTTGATAGCGCACGCTAATCGGTTAGGATTAGCGCCGCGCTAAACATCGATATATAAACTGGACAGCAGTCATTACTCTTCATTTTTCTTCATTTATTCTTCTTCCTCCGCGGGTTGAGACGAGGGCGACTAGGGCTTGGGCTCCTGGCCGATTTCTACTTCATCCAAGGTGTTTTGGAGTATCCGAGGTGATTATAACATCATCTAATCCATTGTTCTTCACCGAATCAAGGTATTTTTCTTGAATCCCTAGAGTTGACTTTTTGGGGGATTTGTTCTTGATTTCGTTTTCCATACGTTTTTTATGGATAGATTGTTGTTAAATGATGTTGTTAAACATATTCTATGGATTGTATATCCATATTTCGATTTGGAATTTCGTTTTCGCATTTTGACAGGACGAATCGTGTTCTTAGCCGTTTTGGGGGAAACACTTGAACTTTCGTCATTCGTTCTTTGAATTCAACGGCTTTAAGTCGTGCTATGGACTTCATATTCATTGTTGTTATTGTCCTTCGTAGTTTATTATCGCGAGTTGGCGTTCGGTGGAGTCGACGGGTTCGTAGTCGGTTCGTGCCAACCTACTTCGGTTGATTCTCCGCGTTGTGGTTATTCGAGGCAAGTATCTTATTATACGACTTGTATCTTGCGATTAATAATCACGTATGAGATTTATAATGATTCTGCTTGCCTTCGTAAATATGTTCCTTTTGAATTGGTTGTGTATTCCACAATTTGAAGACTTGTGATAATAGTGTTATATTGGTATACGTGTTAGGTGTTGTGCCATTTGTGCAGGATTGCGACGTACATATGGATGGTTGTACACTTGGTTGAGCAATATATTGTGTACCGATCGTGTGTTATGTTGGTTGTGTGTCGTTGATTGACGATAGTTGTTGCGAGTGTTGAGATCGTGTTATGTGCGTGTGATGTACGATTTTGTGATGATCAACGTGATTGATTAACTGTGATCATTGTTGTATGAAATGTGATTGTGAATGTGAATATGTGATGGAATGCTAAGTTCACTCGTGTGGGTTCGACGGGGCCTACGAGGATTCATGGCACAGGTCCATGGGATCAGAACTTAGTATGTGGTGCTGAGGTCCAATCGTGCGGGTCTGACGAGGCCTACGATGATTCATGGTGTAACACCCCGAGATATTCGGAATAATTACAGCGCCGTAAACCCTTTAAATAAGGATTTACAAGGCTAATTAAAAATGAAAGTGAATATAAGACGTCAATACTGTGAAAATTCGAGTTTAAGGAAACGTACAACTGGTTCAACGGCTAATTAATACAACCATATCGAATTAATATCAAAGGACACACGTACTCGAGTACAGAAAACAAACCAAGACAACAAATCTCCAATAACAATAAACATCACTGAACCCCTTCGTCGTCACGTCGATCTGTATCGTTTCCCACTGCTCCTTGGCTACTGAACATCAAAACAAATGTCCACCCCAGAAGGGTTAGCAAAACAATGCTAGTACAAGTATCGTATTTAAACAATTCGAATATGCATCAACAATACACAACAAGACATATCACACGGGCTTCCGCCGAACCCGACAAAGCGAATCTACAAGATTCCAATACACAGCATGGGTATTCCAATGATCCAGCGCCCTCAGCATAGATCCCAAGATGATCCCGTCGGACCAACACGAGGTGGAAATAACCCGTCCAATGATCCAGCGCCCTCAGCCTAGATCCCAAGATGATCCCGTCGGATCAACACGAGGTGGACATCCGATCCAGCGCCCTCAGCATAGATCGTACAACGTATACAAACACAACTCATGCATACACATATGCCAAATCATTATGTTCATCAACATGAACATATAAACAATATACAACGAATATCATGACAGATCAACGAAGTAAATATCATGTTCAACAACATGCATAATCATACATATACTCCAGAAATACCGATATTAACATATCACGATACTTGCCTCGTAGATGGCAAGAACGATATACTTCAATGCTCTCGACGCACTCGAAGGCCGCCTCCGATCAACGTAACAAGCTCGAACCTTAACAAAAGGAACGATATACAAATCATCTCGAGTCGAACAAATGGCCTAACAATTCGACCTACGGCCGAAAAGCTCAAACTAAACAAGCTGCCTGGATTGCTTAGCGCGCGCTACGTACTATACGTAACGTGCGCTAAGCTGAACTATTAGCGTACGCTATCGTATAAGACTAGCGTGCGCTAGCCACAACCGGCGTCGACTCGGCCGCCTCATAACGTGCGCTACGTGCGTTACGTGCGAAAACCGAACCTCGATAGCGCACGTTAACTCACACATGTTAGCGTGCGCTAATCGTGCATGGCGTAATACTACGAACCGAAAACTGGGTTGAATGATGATGAACTCATGAACCCTATGGTGATATTACAAGTTATCCTCGGGTATATCATGCTAATAAGGTTTCGGAAGATTTATGATTGTGAAACACCAATATACGGATAGTTATCTCGATATCACAATTCCTCTACGATCTTCAAGAAATAATCTAAATTCCATCGTCTTACGTTCCAAAACACATGATTCCAACGTATACAACGTATCAACTGGGTAATATCCGATTACTTGATCATAAATCGATTTAAACATGCTTAGGAGTCTTTATAATAAGATGGTTCAAAGATTCATTCGACATCTAGTACCGATACGTCAAAAGTATCCTTCTAACATGTGATGATCGATAAAAACGAGATACTAGCTATCCAAACATGATTCAAACTCCATCATGAACATTACTAATCATTGGTGAAGAATCACCTACCTCAAAGTAGTGAAGAACACGGATGAAAAATGAAGCAATCCAACACCCAAGGCTTGAACACCAATCTCCAATGATATAAGATCTTCAATCTCGAACTAGGAGGTTGATATGGAGTGTTTAAGACGAATGGAGTTATGTTTCAAGTGCAAGAGTTCGGGTTATGGGGGAAGAAAGGATCAATTCACGAATAGGATCTTTGTCTATTTATAATAAAAGGGTTATTAGCGCGCTACACCACCTGCTCGTAGCGTGCGCTAACGGCTCACGATCTAAATCGTACTCGGCACTTAGCGTACGCTACGCATATTCTGTAGCGTGCGCTAAGGCGTTGACCCGGCTTTTCCAAAGCCGTCTGTACATCCGACAGATCCGACAGGGTCCCGGCCGATCTCACCTACCGCCGCGTCTCAATCGGTGCGACCACGCATAGCGTGCGCTACTTACACTCGGTAGCGTACGCTATGAAACCATGTTAGCGTCGCTACCGTAGCTGGCGTGCGCTACATGCACGCAATTTCAACCATATAAATCACATACACGAAATTATATGCTCGACGACATCGGATTATGAAATACGGAGAATAATACTCATACAAAAGTACAATCATTACAATATCACAAGTTCCAATTATATAACAGAAATCTCGGGTATTACATCCTTCCTCCCTAAAAAGAAGTTTCGTCCCGAAACTTAGGATGAAAACAACTCCGGATATATAGCTTTCATACCGTCCTCCGTTTCCCAAGTGGCCTCTTCGACTCCATGTCGTGACCATTGTACTTTAACCAAATGTATTGGTTTATTCCTCAATTGTTTGATCCGACTTTCAAGTATCTTGATTGGTCTTTCTTCGAAGGTGCCATCATTAGCTATCTCGATCTCGTCGAAATCAATAACGTGACTGGGGTCCGGTATATACTTCCGTAGTTGGGACACGTGAAACACATTGTGAACATGACTTAGCGATGGCGGTAAGGCCAACCTGTACGCTAAATCCCCAACTCTCTCTAGGATCTCAAATGGTCCGATAAATCTTGGACTAAGCTTACCTCTTCTCCCGAAACGGAAAATCCCTCGTGTAGGAGACACCTTCAATAGTACGTGGTCCCCAGCGTCGAACTCTAGAGGGCGACGACGTACATCTGCATAAGACTTCATCGACTGCAGGCGATCAGCAGTCTCTCTCGAATCACGGCTATCTTCTCTTGAGTCCGAACAATCAATTCAGTTCCGTCCCGATCAAATCCGAAGAATCATCCCAACACAGGGGTGATCGGCATCTCCTCCCGTACAAAGCTTCAAATGGTGCCATTCTAATAGAAGCATGCCAACTATTATTGTAAGTGAATTCGATCAAGGGCAAGTGAACTTCCCAATCAGTTGACCAATCCAACGCACAGGCTCTAAGCATGTCTTCCACAGTTTGGATAGTCCTTTCGGACTGACCGTCTGTTTGGGGATGATAAGCTGTGCTAAAATTGAGTTCAGTCCCCAAAGCCTTGTGAACTGCTTTCCAGAAGTGCGACACGAAACGACCATCTCGATCCGAAATAATGGTCTTCGGCGTCCCATGCAATCTGACTATCTCTGCAACAAATACTCGTGCCAATCTCTCGGGCCCCCATGTATCTTTGATCCCTAGGAAATGAGCCGACTTGGTTAGTCGATCAACTATAACCCAAATCATGTTAATTCCCGTTCTAGTCCTTGGCATACTGGTGATGAAATCCATCGAGATATCCTCCCACTTCCACTCAGGGATCGGAAGTGGCTTTAACATCCCGACAGGTCGCTGATGCTCAATCTTGACCTGCTGACAAGTCAAACACTTCGAAACGTACTCTGCTACGTCCTTCTTCATATTCCCCCACCAGAAGTTTTGTTTAAGATCCTTATACATCTTACTGCTGCCCGGGTGAATAGAATAGGGCGCGCTATGAGCTTCTCTCAGAATAGTCCGTCTCAAATCATCATCTTCGGGAACGCAAAGTCGATTCTGAAATCTCAGAACTCCATCATCTTGTATCACGAATCCTGGGGCTTTTCCTTTCTTTACTTCATCACATAATCGAAGGATCAGAGAATCGTCCAACTGCTTGGACTTGATCTTCTCGACTAGTGATGAAGTCAGTTCCATCACATAAAGTCGCCCTTGGATTCCTGGTGCCCATACTTCAATCCCTTCGCGGATCAGTTCTCGTTGAATGTTGGTCTGGGGCGTAAGTGCTTCCAACACTCGAAGAGAAACGGGTTTTCGGCTCAAGGCATCGGCTACTACATTTGCTTTCCCCGGATGATAGAGAATCTCTAAGTCGTAATCCTTGATCAATTCCAGCCACCTTCTCTGCCTCATGTTTAATTCCTTCTGACTGAAAATGTATTTTAGGCTCTTATGATCCGTAAAGATCCGACAATGAGTGCCGTACAGATAATGTCTCCAAATTTTCAAGGCAAAGACCACAGCTGCTAGCTCCAGATCATGCGTCGGATAATTAACTTCGTACGGTTTCAATTGCCGAGAAGCATAAGCAATCACCTTATCCTTCTGCATCAACACACAACCCAAACCCTGATTTGAAGCGTCGCTGTATACCATGAATCCATCAGTTCCTTCTGGCAGCGCTAATATAGGTGCTGTTGTCAGTCTCTTTTTAAGTTCATCAAAACCAGCCTGGCATTTCTCATTCCACGTGAACTTTTGAGTTTTCTGAATAAGTGAGTGAGCGGACGAGCAATTTTGGAAAATCCCTCTACAAAGCGGCGATAATATCTGCTAGTCCTAAGAAGCTTCGGACTTCCTTCACGTTCTTAGGAGCTTCCCATTCCAAGATTGCTTCGACTTTCTTGGGTCCACCGAACTCCATCGGCGGATATCACATGCCCAAGGAAGGTTACTTCCTTAAGCGAGTCGCATTTAGCAAATTTTGCATATAGTGTTCCTTTCTCAAGATGCTCAAAACCACACGTAAATGATCAGCATGCTCCTCTGCGTCCCTCGAATATATCAAAATGTCGTCAATGAAAACGACCACAAATTTATCCAAGTATTCCAAGAATACCCGATTCATCAATTGCATGAATACCGCAGGAGCATTGGTAAGTCCGAATGGCATCACCACAAATTCATAATGCCCGTACCGGGATCTGAAAGCAGATTTCGGTATGTCCGATTCCTTAATTCTCAATTGGTGGTATCCTGACCGCAAGTCAATCTTCGAGAATACCCTCGCCCCTTGCAGTTGATCAAACAAGTCGTCGATCCGAGGTATAGGATACTTATTCTTGATCGTCATCTTGTTAAGCTCCCTGTAATCAATACACAGTCGGAGGGATCCGTCTTTCTTCCGGACAAAGAGAACGGGCGCTCCCCAAGGGGAAACACTCGGTTGAATATAGCCCTTCTGTAACAATTCCTCCAGTTGCTTCTTGAGTTCATACATCTCGGTTGGCGCCATGCGGTATGGTGCCCTGGAAATAGGGGTTGCTCCAGGCTCTAATTCGATGGTGAAATCCACTTCTCTTTGCGGGGGTAACCCGGGTAGCTTGTCAGGAAATACATCTGGGAACTCATTCACAACTGAAATAGACGAGAGCTCTATTCCTTCCTCTTTCCTCATGGCATAGCACCAAAGTCCGTGACATCCCTGCTTCAGTAATTTCACAGCTTTCATTGCCTTGATCAATTTCCCTGAGCTTCCCGGTCTCCATCCTCGGAATAAGTGTTCAGATCCGTCATCAGCAATAATGGAAATGACTCTCTCTCGGTAATTCAACACAGCTCCATAGCGGTTGAGCCAATCATCTCCGAGAATTAAATCGTCACCGCATATGTCAACTACAATAAGATTCGATGGCCAATCTCTCCCTTCTATAGATACTGGGAAATCCCTAGCTTCTAGTGTTCCCACAATTTTCTCTCCGCTCGGTAACCCCACAACATAAGGTTCACAATTATACAAACACGAGATGTTCAAACGATTAATACAGTTCAAAGATATAAAAGAATGCGTAGCTCCCGAATCGAACAAGACACTATCGGTTGCAAAAGGATCGAATCGTGCACGATGCAACAGCGGTGTTCGTCGTCGATCTCCTCATTTCGTGCAGCGCGGAGGAACGGAACCAAGATGGATGTCTCTCTCTTCCCAGCGTTACTGCTGAAATCCACTCTGTGTCTGGTTCACACTCATCTCCTTAGGAACCGGTCGGAGTGCGGTTGCCAACAGATCTAGTAGCGGCTCCACGTAAGGCCGCACGGTGCCCTTCTTGCCCACAATCGTAACAAGTCACGTAAGATGCGGGGCAATCTCGTCGAATATGCCTGCTCGACCACAATTGTAGCATTTCCTTGATGCGTCCGAAAGCCCGATCTTTGTCAGGAACTTCTTTCCGCCTTTAGAAGGATGTGGAGGTTTCCTAGCCGAATAAAAGGAAGACCGGCCCTTGCGGGCCCCACCACTCTTGTTTTCTCAAAGCCGGTCACCTTCGCTTCTTTGCCTCTACCGATTTCTCCGCCGCCTCTTTCATGTCGTAGGCCGGCGCTTTGTCTTGAACTGCCGCAACGTAGTACACTCGAACCGGACATGTCTTGAATCTCCGCTTCATCCGCATATCAAAATGGAAAATCTTTTCGCCTCCGTTCGACCAAGTGTCGCACACAAGTCACCGATGATTAAAAGTTTTAATTACATCATCACAGATGCCTCCGAACTCTGTGGTGAGAAAAACTCTCGGATCTTCGCCTCTCTAACCGGACGAGGACAATACTGTGCCTCCATCATTTGTTTGAATTCCGTCCAATCCGCATTATGGTTCTCGGGTCGAATGGCCTCCCACCAGTCAAAGGCCTCCCCAGTCAGAAAATACCGGGCAATGGGAACCTTCCGGTCCTCGGGACAATTAAGACCCGCGAATATCTTCTCCAACTCCTTGAGCCAGTGATCCCAAGTAAGTGCCTCAGCAGATCCGTCAAATTTTGGCGGGTGCAATTTAACCACCTCAGCAAGCCATCTGTCTCCCCGGTTATCCTCATGGTGCTGTTGTCCCATCGCTGTCTGCATGCGATCAACGACCTGGGCGAACTGGTTTATCTGCGCCACCACCTGTTGAAGCACTCCCGGCATGTTCGGATTTGCGTCATCATTCGCTGATCCTTGCTGCCCTCCCGAATGGGAATCGGTTCGACTAGCCGATACTTCTGGGGTAGTTGCGGAATCCTCATGTCTCAAATTACCACGTCCGCGTCCACGACCGCGTCCGCGTCCACGACCTCCTCTCAACATACTGTAAACGAAATTTCTCAATATACAGAACAAAATTTTTGAAATAAAGTCCGTCAATACTCACAAAACAGTAATTAAGTAAAACGGTAGTATAAGAGATTAAGAGACTTACAACCACGGTCCACATGACGACTTCGGCTGAACAGTGATGTTACAAACGACCCGTAAATCAAATAACGTAAACAGACCCAAATAAAACCCGACTGCCAAGATATCCATAAATCTTAGCTCCGATACCATATTCTGTAACACCCCGAGATATTCGGAATAATTACAGCGCCGTAAACCCTTTAAATAAGGATTTACAAGGCTAATTAAAAAGGAAAGTGAATATAAGACGTCAATACTGCGAAAATTCGAGTTTAAGGAAAGCGTAACCGGTTCAACGGCTAATTAATACAACCATATCGAATTAATATCAAAGGACACACGTGCTCGAGTACGTAAAACAAACCAAGACAACAAATCTCCAATAACAATAAACATCATGAACCCCTTCGTCGTCACGTCTTGATCGTGTCGTTTCCCTGCTCCTTGGCTACCTGAACATCAAAACAAATGTCCACCCCCGAAGGGGTTAGCAAAACAATGCTAGTACAAGTATCGTATTTAAACAATTCGAATATGCATCAACAATACACAACAAGACATATCACACGGGCTTCCGCTGCCGGAACCCGACAATGCGAATCTACAAGATTCCAGTACACAGCATGGGTATTCCAATGATCCAGCGCCCTCAGCATAGATCCCAAGATGATCCCGTCGGACCAACACGAGGTGGAAATAACCCGTCCAATGATCCAGCGCCCTCAGCCTAGATCCCAAGATGATCCCGTCGGATCAACACGAGGTGGACATCCGATCCAGCGCCCTCAGCATAGATCGTACAACGTATACAAACACAACTCATGCATACACATATGCCAAATCATTATGTTCATCAACATGAACATATAAACAATATACAACGAATATCATGACAGATCAACGAAGTAAATATCATGTTCAACAACATGCATAATCATACATATACTCCAGAAATACCGATATTAACATATCACGATACTTGCCTCGTAGATGGCAAGAACGATATACTTCAATGCTCTCGGCACTCGAAGGCCGCCTCCGATCAACGTAACAAGCTCGAACCTTAACAAAAGGAACGATATACAAATCATCTCGAGTCGAACAAATGGCTAACAATTCGACCTACGGCCGAAAAGCTCAAACTAAACAAGGTCATGCGGATTGCTTAGCGCGCTACGTCTTATACGTAACGTGCGCTTAAGCTGAATCAAGCGTGACGCTATCGTATAAGACTAGCGTGCGCTAGCCACAAACCGGCAGTCGACTCGGCCGCCTCATAACGTACGCTACGACGTTCGTGCGAAAACCGAACCTCGATAGCGCACGTTAACTCACACATGTTAGCGTGCGCTAATCGTGCATGGCGTAATACTACGAACCGAAATCGGGTTGAATGATGAAGAACTCATGAACCCTATGGTGATATTACAAGTTATCCTCGGGTATATCATGCTAATAAGGTTTCGAAGATTTATGATTGTGAAACACCAATATACGGATAGTTATCTCGATATCACAATTCCTCTACGATCTTCAAGAAATAATCTAAATTCCATCGTCTTACGTTCCAAAACACATGATTCCAACGTATACAACGTATCAACCGGGTAATATCCGATTACTTGATCATAAATCGATTTAAACATGCTTAGGAGTCTTTATAATAAGATGGTTCAAAGATTCATTCGACATCTAGTACCGATACGTCAAAAGTATCCTTCTAACATGTGATGATCGATAAAACGAGATACTAGCTATCCAAACATGATTCAAACTCCATCATGAACATTACTAATCATTGGTGAAGAATCACCTACCTCAAAGTAGTGAAGAACACGGATGAAAAATGAAGCAATCCAACACCCAAGGCTTGAACACCAATCTCCAATGATATAAGATCTTCAATCTCGAACTAGGAGGTTGATATGGAGTGTTTAAGACGAATGGAGTTATGTTTCAAGTGCAAGAGTTCGGGTTATGGGGAAGAAAGGATCAATTCACGAATAGGATCTTTGTCTATTTATAATAAAAGGGTTATTAGCGCGCTACACCGCTCGTAGCGTGCGCTAACGGCTCACAGCCTAAATCAGACTCGGCACTTAGCGTACGCTACGCATATTCCTGTAGCGTGCGCTAAGGCGTTGACCCGGCTTTTCGGCCGTCCGTGTACATCCGACAGGATCCGACAGGGGTCCCCCGGCCAGATCTCACCTACCGCACGTCTCAATCGGTCTGACCACGCATAGCGTGCGCTACTTACACTCGGTAGCGTACGCTATGAAACCATGTTAGCGTACGCTACCCGTAGCCTGTAGCGTGCGCTACATGCACAGAATTTCAACCATATAAATCACATACACGAAATTATATGCTCGACGACATCGGATTATGAAATACGGAGAATAATACTCATACAAAAGTACAATCATTACAATATCACAAGTTCCAATTATATAACAGAAATCTCGGGTATTACACATGGCACAGGTCCATCGAATCAGGACACAGTACGTCCAACCGTGCGGGTTCGACGGAACCTACGGTGACACGTGACACAGGTTCACGGGGTCAGGACCAGTTGTTGTGATTGATGTGTTTGTTTATTTCCGTGCGGGTTGTCGAACCTACGGAGACTCGTGGCAGGAGATCACGGGGTCATAAATATGTTTGGATCATCCAAGTTTTGAAAATGAAGTTTTCTAGAAATGAATATTGGACCGAGTCCTAAGCTTGAGTAAATGTTTTCCGTTTTGTGAACTTTTGATTTATGAAACAAGATTTGGTTTAAAGCCCTACCCTCTTTTGAAAGGCATGATGAACCAGGACTCAGAGTTTTATGTAACACCCCCAGATCAAACCGGGAATATTACACACCGCAGACCCTCTCCGTGAGGATCCACCAGGCTAGACATCAACACAACACATTACATTACATATTGACGAATCAAAATAACGAATCAATAGACCAATTTGGTCTTCCGTCACTGACTTACAAATCAAAATACATAAACTCATCCAGACTCATACACATGCAAGGGAAAAATACTTGCAACGACGAACAATAAGACAGCGGAAAAGACAATACAATGGACTCCGACTAACTGAAGTCAAAACTGGCCTTCGTGTGATTAGTATCATTCGTCTTTCATCATCCCTCGCACCAATCCTGTGTCTTGCTCCCGAAAACCTGCATGTACCTGGACACAATACAGATATCCACCCCCCAATTACTCGGGGGTTAGAAAAACTCCACTGTTTCGCTAGTGCAAGTATAAAGTGCAAATACGAGCCATACACAACACATTCCGAGAATACAACGAAAGACTTCCCGAGATATGTTTAGTTAAAAATAGTTCAAGTCATGAAAGTAGAAACGAAGCAAGTAAGCACTTTGAAAACATTTCCAAATCTCGGGAGTTTTGAAAACATTAGAAATTGAAAAGTTCTTAATTCCTCGAAAGTCATTTAGGGTCACAGCCCCATAGTTCATTTTCCAAAATGCAAATCCGTTAACAAGACACGGGGTCCACGACCCAACCATTCCGGTCACAAAACACAGGGCCTACGACCCGATCATCCACTGCAATTCACTTACAAGGACACATTACACATAACACATCATTCTTATGCCATTCTAGCCAAGCACCAAGACTCGATATATAATGTCTCTCGACCCCGAGCACAAAGCATTGTGATACTCCGGAATATCACAATTAACGAAAACATCAACGTCATCCTCAAGATGAAAACCACAACTGGTAACCCGCGGCCGTACCCCTTAGTATCGACCCCCAGACATCCCGTCGGACACTCCGGGTGGGAAACCACTTCCGCGGCCGTACCCCTTAGTATCGACCCCCAGACATCCCGTCGGATACTCCGGGTGGAAGTTCATCCACACACGCATCCAAGTCCACTTCCGTGGCCGTACCCCTTAGTATCGACCCCCAGACATCCCGTCGGACACTCCGGGTGGAAGGAACAACACACACACACGTTCCAAAATCACAGTTGCAAACCACAAGCCTCGAAGGTCAATCACAGTATATATAGTCGAGGTACCTTACTAGAATGGCCAATTCATCCAACATATACTCACGACCAAGTAATGATACGATTCATGCTAGAATTTCAACGATGCAGCTAGTACGAATAACATAGCAACGAGGGAAAATACCTATCCAACCACGCCGAACGACACAATGAGACAGGATCGTCAATAGACCTACGTTCCATACATATCTCAAGGAAAGGTCAAGCTATAAATCCACAACGTCATAATCATACAAAACGATACCGCACACATACCTAGACAAGCATATTTAACAACGAAATCATACGAGTCATCTTTTAAGGAAGTATTGAAAAGCATATCAATTCCTTTGAAAGTTAATTATAGGCATTCATAAATCACGTATCGTAAATTACCAACTAATATATCCACAAAACACGTAATGTATGGGCAAGATACTTGCCTCGAATAACCACAACGCAGAGAATCGACCGAAGTAGGTTGGCACGAACTGACTACGAACTCACCGACTCCACCGAACGACAATCCGCAACAATGAACTACGAACGAAAACAATAACAACGAAAATAAATTCCAAAGTACGACCCAAAGCCGCTGAATTCAAAGAACGAATGACGAAAGTTCAAGTGTTTTCCCCAAAACGGCCAAGAACACGATTCGTCCCGACAAAATGCGAAAACAGAATTCTAGGTCGAAATATGGATATACAATCCATAGAATATGTTTAACAACATCATTTAACCACAATTTATCCAACAAAAACGGATGGAAAACGAGATCGAGGACAAATCCCCCAAAAAGTCGATTCGAAGGAAATCAAGAAATATACTTCGATTCGACGAAAAACAATGGATTAAATGATGTTAAACACAATAATACTACCAAGATTAATCATACCCATCATGGATTAATCAACAACACGGAACGAATCGGATAAAAATGCAAAAACCCCCAAATTCACGAAATTAGGGTTCTAAGGAAGATTACCTTGATTCGCTGGATCAAAGGATGATAACGGATGATTGATTGATGTTGTGACCTCAAGAACTTCAAGGATTTGTTTTAAAACAACATGGCTCCATGATGAGCATACCCTCAGCCGCGGAAGAGAAGGAGAAGGAGGAGAAAATGGCCAAAACCCATTGCGGGGCCATAAATAAGCCGCACAGTGTGCGCCGGCACAGCCCAAAATGGCTCGCGGTGGTCGGCGGTGTGCAGCGGCCGGCCGGCATGTGCCGCGGCACCGTCTGATCAGTTTGGCGAAAAATGCCACGAGTGTGCCGCGGCCGCAGTGCGGCTGCTCGGCCGAGCCGCCGAGCACTACGGCCGTAGCTTCGGGCCGATCTTGCCGGCCGGCCTGGGCCCAGATTGCCCGGCCATGACTCGGCCGGGGCCAACTCCGACGGCCCGAACGACCCCGAAACCCGAACCTGAATAAGAATCGATGATACGGTTACGACGTACTCGTAAAGACGAATCTAAGAGCTAAGAGAACACACAATTCCGACCACCCGAAGGCTCGGAATTCGACAACGGAAGTAATTACCCAAAAGTTTGGGAAATTACGAAAATGGCCCAAAACATCCGAAAATCACGATACGCAAACGAAACACCAAACCAAAGCTCGCAACATGAATAATAACATTAAATGAACTTACGAGAAACTCGAAACAACAGTTTCGGACGAGATTCGCAAGAATCAAACTCAAGTGCGGAAAAGTCGCTAAAAAGCTCGGAACTCAACAAAACGATACCGAAACGAACTCGGATGACAAAAAGTGCAGAATTAATCATTCTCGAAATGACGAAACGGTCATGAGCGAGTCATCAAAACGGACTCCGGCCGAAAAAGAAATTTACCGAAAATCGAAGATTGCGGATATTACATTCTACCCTCCTTAAAAGAAGTTTCGTCCCGAAACTTAAAACAAGTAGGGAGAAGTAATATCCCGCCAGGAAAACTCAACGAGATACGCAAGGAAACGCATAACTTACGCCCATCGGCGAAACGTTACAAGCAACGCAAAGGAATATACGGCGTGAAAACACGCTCCACGACGACCAACACAACGTCGCCGTTGGGGATATAATAAAACCAACAAGTGACAAGCGTCATCAAATGGATAATACAATCAAGTCAATTATCCGAACAATCACAAAACACAACGGACGAAAATCAATACGATTGATCAACCCAACGGTACATCAATCAAAACGCGAGTCGATCGCTGAACAAATACGGAATTCCACCGCCCAAGGGTTGGAAGATCGAAAACGAGACTAATTTTCCGAACTTGGAAAGGTCACAACGATATATAGATCAATTTGGGACAATATCAGAACTCACTCGAATGACAAAGGTGAGAAACAACACTGTGTCGAAGCATCAACGAACACGGTCAGTCGATACGGTTGGACGAAACAGAAGAGAAAGAAAGAAAAATGTGGGTATTACATCATATCACCTTTAAAAGAGGTTTCGTCCCGAAACCTAAACAACGAGAACGAAGTGCTGGAATAGCAACCTTCCCGACCATACCCTCTTGGTCCACATCCGATCTTCATGTCCATTAATATCGTGGTCACGACCGTGTCCTCTGCCCAATGGCATACTAAGCGGATTCCCACTCAATACGATTGCACAACTTCGCAAAATATTATACTAAAGTACCAACTCAGCACGACATATCACATAAGGTAACCAATAACAACTCGAAAAGAAAATTCACGAGGTATCCTTTTAAAGGAAATCTTTTGAAAATCCTTGGATTTGTATGCTATTTAAAATAAACTTTAAAAGTACTTTTGGTACCTCAGGTTGTTTCATCAAAACTTGTAAACAACATACTTTAACCGTCTCATTTGAAATCATTTGAAGTCATCATGCCTCTACGTATCATCATCACCGTTAACAACTAACAAGTTAACCATGCAAGATCATCAAATCATTCTTACATACTCTAACATTTCCACATTTGAGTTTGAACTTTACATCGAGTGAGATTTTTCATCTTTCACTATATATTTTTGAAAATAAAAATCGCATTGGTTTTTGAAATAAAATATTTTTATGGTGTGAAAGGTTTTTGAAAATCATTCACTCGAATTATTTGAAAATGCAACAATACGTTAAAATCATTTTCGAAAATTCTCCCAACACTTCACAAACATCAACGACGGTAAAATTTTACAAAATGTTCAAGGTACTTTAAAACAACTCATTCAAATACCATCGAGGTTTTATTTGAGAATCCTAGGCCGGCTCGCAAATTTCAAACAATTTCTAAAGTTCATACGAAGCCGCCGGCTAATCGCACTTGCACAAACTTATGAAAGTTTTAGAAAAGCGTGTTCGAATAGACTCGCAGCAGACATAATTTATCAATTTGCCGAACCCAATCAATTATCACTTAGCGCAATGAAAAAAAATCATAACGCACATTCATACCAAACAGTTGTCATTACTTGACAACACACATAGAATACAGTCCCGGGTGATTGACTGTTAAGGTTAGGCCTAACGGCGAAAAGAAATGTAGTTCCCTAGCCTCTGTCCAGACTGACTAACGTGCGCTACAACACATATTTAGCTTGCGCTATCCATGCTGCATTAGCGCGCGCTAGCCTTACACTTAGCGTGCGCTAACGGTTCTATTTTAGCAACATGATTGCGAACATATATACGACATTACTGGAATCGAAGGTCACAAATAAACAACAACAATATTCGAATCTCAAAGCCATCGATTCACATAATTACAACACATCATGAGCAACCATCAAAAGGCAATTGTCATTCAAAACCGAAAAGTTAAAAGCAAGGGTCACGTTTTGAGTATATTTTGTAGAACTCATTTGAGTTCAAAACTCGTGTTTTGAAAACTTATAGTACACAGTGGAAAAGAATTATCAATAATTCGAGTTTTCAGAACTTTCACCCTTGAGGTCAACATACGAAAATCAACTTTTTCCTCCCTTGGAGGACATTTTAAAAAATTTACGTGACTCCCCGAAAGGATTCGAAAACTTAAAATTCCAAGGTTTATACTCTTGCAAGAAAAACAATTTATACAAAGATACATTCAGCAATATCATTCTACATTTTAGCGCAAGACGGGAATCAACAAATATATGTCACTTACTCACGATGCACCTTCAAATACTAACTACATAACACAGAATCACACAGGCTCGTATAGCTCGTGGTACAACCTGTAGTAGGGAGACTTACATCCACAGATCGCACGAAGATGATGGCTGCACCCTGATACTAATCACGGCCGACATTCCAAACGACGCGTCGTGACACGACTCAGTCACACAAAATCTGACAATACAAGACTCAACAACACATAACTCGACCCGACAGCCTAGGTTTCCTCAACCTAAGCTCTGATACCATAAATGTAACACCCCCAGATCAAACCGGGAATATTACACGCCGCAGACCCTCTCCGTGAGGATCCACCAGGCTAGACATCAACACAACACATTACATTACATACTGACAAATCAAAATAACGAATCAATAGACCAATTTGGTCTTCCGTCACTGACTTACAAATCAAAATACATAAACTCATCCAGACTCATACACATGCAAGGGAAAAATACTTGCAACGACGAACAATAAGACATCGGAAAAGACAATACAATGGACTCCGACTAACTGAAGTCAAAACTGGCCTTCGTGTGATTAGTATCATTCATCTTTCATCATCCCTCGCACCGATCCTGTGTCTTGCTCCCGAAAACCTGCATGTACCTGGACACAATACAGATATCCACCCCCGATTACTCGGGGGTTAGCAAAACTCCACTGTTTCGCTAGTGCAAGTATAAAGTGTAAATACGAGCCATACACAACACATTCCGAGAATACAACGAAAGACTTCCCGAGATATATTTAGTTAAAAATAGTTCAAGTCTTGAAAGTAGAAACGAAGCAAGTAAGCACTTTGAAAACATTTCCAAATCTCGGGAGTTTTGAAAACATTAGAAATTGAAAAGTTCTTAATTCCTCGAAAGTCATTAAGGTTCACATCCAAAAAGTTCATTTTCCAAAATGCAAATCCGTTAACAAGACACGGGGTCCACGACCCAACCATTCTGGTCACAAAACACAGGGCCTACGACCCGATCATCCACTGCAATTCACTTACAAGGACACATTACACATAACACATCATTCTTATGCCATTCTATCCAAGCACCAAGACTCGATATATAATGTCTCTCGACCCCGAGCACAAAGCATTGTGATACTCCGGACAATATCACAATTAACGAAAACATCAACGTCATCCTCAAGATGAAAACCACAACTGGTAACCCGCGGCCGTACCTCTTAGTATCGACCCCCAGACATCCCGTCGGACACTCCGGGTGGGAAACCACTTCCGCGGCCGTACCCCTTAGTATCGACCCCCAGACATCCCGTCGGACACTCCGGGTGGGGCCAACTCCGACGGCCCGAACGACCCCGAAACCCGAACCTGAATACGAGTCGATGATACGGTTACGACGTACTCGCAAAGACGAATCTAAGAGCTAAGAGAACACATAATTCCGACCACCCGAAGGCTCGGAATTCGACAAAGGAAGTAATTACCCAAAACTTTGGGAAATTACGAAAATGGCCCAAAACGTCCGAAAATCACAACACACGGGGTCCAAGACCCGAATCATAAGCTACAGGTCCACGACCCGAATAACATAACACATGTTCCTAAGGATTATTCGCGTCCCGTGCTAACAAGCCACGAACCTCAGATGCTCCCGTAGAACATACCCAAGTGAATAATCCAATAGGAAACCATACCAAATCACATGTCCTCGTGACAACAGTCACAGAACCATTCCAAACCACAACCATAAGTTATCCCGGTATCGGGCTAACAAGCCACGAACCTCGGAGTCCCCGCAAGACATACCCGATGATAACCCCACAAGTTATCTCGGCATCGGGCTAGCAAGCCCCGAACCTCGGAGTCCCCGCAAGACATACCCGGATTGGATAACCCTACGGTCACGCCCGACCCATACTAGCAAGTATGGATCCCGGAGATTCAACAATCCTACCCGGAGGCACATCACTATCAACGATCACATAACAATGAGCAGAATATCAAGCCAAGCAACACTTAAACATCACAACCTCCTTTCAAAGGAGTATCAACTAATATCACACCCAATACGTTCTTACCGAACAGATACACATAACAATACGTAATTCCCGGCAAAGGATTACGGTCTATTAAACTCACTCAAAGTGGTCATAGCATCTTTTCAACATACAAAACCAACACACATATCCCGAGAACACATATATTCGCGAAATACACGAATTATCGTTGAAAGACAACATTTATCGAGAACATACCGATCCCTTTTTACGTTCATTAAACATTGGGTTTCGTATATAATCATTTATCAATAATTACGCCTACGAAACATGAAACGTATGGACAAGATACTTGCCTCGATATCACGAGCGACGAAACGACGAACGGGCACGATCGGGAAACCTTCGAACTTCCAAAAACGATCAAGACTTCGACAGCCCACGAATACTACGAAAATAGCATCACCAAGAATCAATAACACTAATCGAAAACCGAAACGATCCTAAAAACGACAAGGATCTAAGTGTTCTCAAAGAAATAAAGAATCGTTGATCCGGGCTATAAAAATCGATGAACGGTTAACAAAATCTGAAGATTACGGTCAAGACAAACAAGAACAAATAACCGATCGGATGAGATCGGTTAAGAATCACAAATCCAAGCAAAAACCCCAAATTTAAGAAAATAGGGTTCTAACAAGAGATTACCTTGATTTGGACCAAGAAGATGATTAGATGTTGTTAAACATCTACAAATCCGCTCCAAGATGAAGCTAGAAGAAAAAGATCGGTCCTACTCGCCTCTGGATCTCACTCCCGTCGGAAGGGATGAAGAAAAGTGGGAAAATGACGACTTAATCTTTGCTGTCCGGTATTTATCTTTGGAGCCGATTATTAGCGCGCTAAACACCCTGCATTAGCGTGCGCTAACGGTGTCAACGCTCCAGAAACCGCCTATAACACGCTTATCGTGCGCTAGCTAAAAGTCGTAGCGTGCGCTAACGGGTCACAAAACCACCCAAGATCCGGTAGCCACAGGCGCACCTACCGTAGCGTGCGCTAGAAAGAAGAGAGCGTGCGCTAAGCGATCGATAGCGTGCGCTAGCTATCGGCCTTAGCGTGCGCTAACAAAGCTCAGCCCGATCCGGTAGCTACCGGTGTCTCGGATCGCCGATTAGCGTGCGCTACAAATTGATGGCGTGCGCTAAACACCACGCAGTAGCGTGCGCTATGCTTCAAGCATTAGCGTGCGCTACACCACAAAAACTCAAAAACTCACAAAGTGATCCGAAATGCCTCCAAAAACATGTCCCAACAAGTCACAACCAAACATGGCACGAAATTCCTACGATGAGGACAATGACAATCCGATAAAACCCAGAAAACCCATCGAATCCGGAATAAAGATCTCGGGTATTACACATGCAGGTTCAGGGGAGCAGTCACAGGATTAGCACAAGAGGATGACGAGCTGTGATACTAATCAAGAATCGAGAGTTGGTAGAGTTTGGTTGTATTGTTAGAGTTGATTCAGTCTTCCGCTGTATTGTGTTTCGACCCTCTGTGTGGGTAATGTTGTTAGTCAGTTCTGTTGATAGAGTTGTGTGACCTCATCGGTCTGTGTGTTTATGTATAAGTGACCTTAACGGTCTGTATTATTATATTGTTTGACCCTGGCCGAGCAAGCATTTGGTTGTTTATGGATGTTTAGCCTGGTAGATCCTTGTGGAAAGGTTCTACGGCGTGTAATATTCCCATACGGTCTTGGGGGTGTTACAGCTAACAGCCAGCGCCGTTGATTTTTTTTATTTTTTTTGAATTGTTGAACGTTGGGTAACGGTAATATTGCCAAAAAAACCCATTTTTCAAATTTTTATCCCTTAAAAATCCTATAAATACCTCTTTATTCTACCATTTTCACACACTCTTCTAATTTAATTTCTACTTCAATAATACTCAATTTTCTTTCAACTATGAATCCAAACAATCCCAACACCACCTCCACCTATGACCATTATGATGTTTATTTTCAAAACGACCCGGAGCGATATATCTAGGGTTATGCGGCGTGTGGAACAATTTACGTACTATGTTTTTATTTTTAGGTAACTTTCTTTTATTAATGTAATGTGTTTTTTTTTAATTTAATGAAGTTTATTTTAGTTAATATTGTGTGTGTTTTATTTTATGTAAATGAAAAAAAAAAGCCAACGGCACCACATTTGTTGGTGCCAAGGATAACGGCACAAAATGTGGTGCCAAAGGATTTCTGGTGCCATAGAATGTTTTGCTTGTAATACCCGTAATTTCGATTTTCAGTAATTTCTTTTTTCGGCGGAAGTCCATTTTGACGACTCGCTCATGACCGTTTCGTCATTATGAGAATGATTAATTCTACACTTTTTGTCATCCGAGTTCGTTTCGGTGTCGTTTTGTTGAGTTCCGTGCTTTTTAGCGACTTTTCCGCACTTGAAATTCGATTCTTGCGAATCTCGTTCGAAACTGCTGTTTCGAGTTTCCCGTAAGTCCGTTTAACTTTGTTAGACGCGTTGTGAACTTCAGTTTGGTTATTCGATCACGTATCGTGATTTTCAGGCGTTTTGGGCCATTTTGTAATTTACCCAAAGTTACGGGTATCCGTATCTGTATTTGTTGTCTCGACCCTTTTCTTGGTCGCGTATGATTAATTATTGCATTATGTTTTCATTTCGGGTCGTTGATGTTGTCCGCGAGATTTTCGTCGTGTTCGTTCCGTACGTTTTCGGAAATCGAGTCGTCGGGTCATGATGGCTGAGCAGTTGGCCGGATGGTGGCGGGTCCTGGCCGGACGGTTGTGGCACTGGCCGGGCAGGCACGGCAGGAACCGGCGTAGCGCACGCTACGTCCGGAAGGCTGCGCGCGCTAACCGGCAGGTGTAGCGCACGCTATCGGCCGGCCAGTCTGTGCTATCGGGTGGCGAGAGGGTTCTTGGATCTTGGACTAGGGACGATCGGCGGTTAGCGCCGCCATCGTCGGGCATTGCGACGCCTTCTGACCGTGGCTAAGCGCGCTTCGGCCGGAAAAGCTGCGCCACGCTTCTGGCCGAGTCGGTAGGGCAGTGAGGTTACGGATTGCGGCACAGGCGATAGCGCACGCTAGCTCGGCAGCCTAGCGCACGCTAGTCCGGCCCAGTATAAATGTGGCAGAGCAGCCTCATTTTCACTCGTTTTTCATTTCCTTTCTTTTCGATCCGTGGCTGGAGCTTCGGATGAGGCGAAGCCATGTTGTTGAACAACAAACCCACGAAGTTGTTGAGTCGATATCATTGATTTATCATCCTATATCATCCTTTGACCCAGCTAATCAAGGTGCGATTTTCTAGAACCCTAGTTTCTTCAATTTTGGGGTTTTTGCGTTTTTGTCCGATTCGTTCTGTATTGTTGATTAATTCATGATGGGTATGATTAATCTTGGTAGTATTCTTGTGTTTAACATCATTTAATCCATTGTTCTTCGTCGAATCGAAGTATATTTCTTGATTTCCTTCGAATCGACTTTTTGGGGGATTTGTTCTCGATCTCGTTTTCCATCCATTTTTGTTGGATCGATTGTGGTTAAATGATGTTGTTAAACATATTTTATGGATTTTATATCCATATTTCGACTTGGAATTCCGTTTTCATGTTTTTCGGGACGAATCGTGTTCTTGGCCGTTTTGGGGAAAACACTTGAACTTCGTCATTCGTTCTTTTAATTCAACGGATTTGAGTCGTGTTATGGAATTCATTTCATTGTTGTTATTGTCCTTCGTAGTTTATGAATGCGAGTTGGCAATCGGTGGAGTCGGCGGGTTCGTAGTCGGTACGTGTCAACCTACTTCGGTCGATTCTCCGCGTTGTTCTTATTCGAGGAAAGTACCTTGTCCATACATTTCTTATTTTGTGGATATGATGATCGGTGATCGTCTTAGTGTGTTTGTTTGGTTGTTTGAAATGAAGTTTCAAAAGATTTCGGTTTGGCCTCGTTAAAGGCTCTCTTTCAAAATGCGCGTGTGTTTTGTGAACGGTGTATTTTGGGAATTGATTATGATTTGATTATTTTTGAACGTTGGAGGCTTTGATTATACCCCTGTTGTTTAAAGTTATGGAATCGTGTATTCCGTGTTTAATCTTGTCACTGTGTTTTGAAGAGTTTGATAACGGCGTCAAGTAAGTGGCCATCTCTAGTAAGTATTCTTGATGAACTTACATTCTTAGCATATTAGTATTGCATGAGTAACGTGTGTGTGTGTGTGTGTATGCTCACTACGGGTTAGATCCGACGGGGTCTCGGTAGGGCTCCACGAAGCTGTGGAACCGCGATCTTGCTTTTAACCACTGTGGGTTAGATCGGACGGGGTCTCGGCAGGGGTCCACGAAGTTGTGGGTCCGCGGTTAATTGTGGTGTATTTTGCAATGTGATTTGGATTATTGGAATTTCTGGAAATGAGTGCTTTCGAATGGTTTTCATGATTGCATGCATCGACTAAGTGTGTAAGAGGTAAGTGTTCGTTTGGCTTACTTGGCTAGGATGGCACTAGAGTATTTTGTTGTTTGTGTTAAATCCTTTAATTGTGGATTTTGATGTTGGAAGACGAACCTTGTTGTCGTTCTCGTGTACTGTGAGTTGATGAGATTTGGGGCTAAACTCCCAACGGTTTTGTAAAGGTCATTTGACGGATTTGGGGCTAAAATCCCAACGGTTTGGTAAAGATTATTTTACGGAAAGTAAACTTTTGGGGCGGTGACCCCTTTTGTCTTTTGGGTTTTGAAAAGTGGGATTTGATCATCCTAAATTGTTTTCTATTAAAACTCCCGATGGTATTTCAAATCATTTTATAAATTGTTTCCCTTGATATTTTGATCTTGAAATTTTGGGAAGTCTTTACTCAAACTCTTGCCTCGGGAAGTGTTCATCCTGTTGTATTTGAATCTTTGAGGATTCCGGATTATTATCGTTCGTGGAATGTGAATTGTATGACTCGTATTTTGCACTTTGTTCTTGCACTAGCAAAACAGTGGAGTTTTGCTAACCCCCGAGTATTCGGGGGGTGGATGTCTGTTTTTGCATTCAAGTTTTGGAGCATAACACAGGGTCGACACGAAGGATGATGAAAGATGATCGATACTAATCACATGAGGAACCGTACATTGTCTATTGGTTCAGTTGTACTTTATTTTCCGCTGCTATATTTTTCCCGTAGTACGGGTGTGGTTGTGTTTTGACCCCTGTGTGGGCATGAGTTGTATTTGAGTCGTATGTATTTATTGAAAGACCAAATCGGTCTACCGAGTCTTTTTAGCCTTAAAGTCATGGTTGAGTTGTTATATGTTGTTACCAGCCTGGTAGATCCTTGAGGAAAGGTTCTACGGCGTGTAATATCCCTGAGCGGATTGGGGGGTGTTACATAAATGGTATCGGAGCTTAGGTTGAGGAAACCTAGGCTGTCGGGTCAAGTCGTGTTATTTGAGTCTTGTTTCGTCGGATTTTATCTGAATAAGTCGTGTCGCGACGCGTCGTCTGAGTTTGTTGGTCGTGATTAGTATCGTGGGGCGATCATCATCTTCGTGCGACCTGTGGATGTAAGTCTCCCTTCTTTGTGTTGTGCCTCGTGTGACACGAGCTATTTTTATGATTTATTTGTTAAGTGATGGAATCCTTCTGTGGATTTTGATTTCACGATATGTATTTAGTCGACTCTCGTATTTGGTTTATACGAGGAGTGTCGTCGCTGCTGATGTCTTTTTACTGTTGTTTTTGTCCGTTGTTGATGATTTTCGAATCAATTTGCTTGTTTTACAAGTTCTCTTTTGGAAGTTTGTGCTTATACGCGTTCGACTTGTTCACTAGCCAGTGCGGGAGGGTCCTTAGAGACCTCGAATGGGGTCAGTGGTTTTGTTCTGAATCCTATCCGGTCTTCGACTGTGGTATTTTATCGTTTATTTTCCGTTTAAAGATCATGTATTGTCTTGATTTTAAACGTTTTGATGCGTGTACTAGGAGTTGTTTATTTGAATGTCGATACATGTGAGTTTTTAGGCATTCTAGCCTAATAGATTTTCGAAAACCTTCAGTATCTTAGAAAATAAAATTCGAGACATACTTTTAAACGGATTGTATTTTCGAGGCGCCTACTAGCGCAACTATATGTTTCAAATTCTTCTACCTTGAGGACCAAAATATTTTTTTTATTATTCCGGTAATTTTGGAAATGCTTTGCTTAGACCCGAAGGTCGAATATTTCTGAAAGTCTTTCGCTAAAAGAAAATGTCCTCATTTTTACCAAACGCATGATGGTTTTCAAAGTCTCGACAATGATGTTTGTTCAACTTTTTGAAAGGTGATACTCAAGATCAACTAGTGTTTCCAAAATCATTTTTTCTTTTAAAGTGGTTTTCGTTTTTAAAACCTATCATTTCTATTTGCGGTCCAGGAATGTATATGTGACGTTAGCGTTATTGTTAGGATGTTGGCCCTACGAGTTGTAGTCGAATTGGCGGTGTGAGCGTTGAGTCGTTTTCCACACATTTGTTGTGTTAGCCCTCCGTGAGAGGTGGGATGTTGGTGTTGAATGTTGTCGCCCCGTGGTGATTTCTGCGTTATCGCGCATGTGCGAACTATTAGAGATTGGTTTGGTATGACTGTGTGCATCGGTGATTATTCCGTTATGTGTCGGTTGTTTAATGTATTGTTACCTTGCTTCCGTTTTTGGTGAATTTCGTGGACGAGGTCGAAGGTATTACCCGTACTGTTTTGACTTCTATATTTTCTCTTTCTCCATTCTTGCAACTCGCTCGTGCTCGTTGATACTTTCTGTTCTTGTTCTGTATTTCGGTTTCATCGTTCGAACGAGCTGTGATCTTTTTGTGGGTCGATCTGGTTATCGCTGTGACTTTTTCGAGTTCGGTTCGATTCTTGTGAGCCTTTTTCGGAAGTGACATCATTTGGTTCTATTAGTCTTTTATTCGAAGTGGATCGGATTTGGAACTCCTGTGTTTTCGACTCTGTCGACTCGTTTATGCTCGTTAACATTTTCTGAACTTTCCCTATCCCTTGCTTTTGTTGATCGAACGAGGGTGATATTGTTTCGGAATAACTCGTTTGTCGTTGTGACTTTTCAATCGCTATTCCCTTTCCTGTGGATCTTATGGGAATGCATGTCTTGTTGTTCTTACCAGATCATCCTGGGAGTTGTTGTTTGAATTTTATTATCCTTCGTGTTTCGGACATGATTGTTCGATTTTTGTTGTCTCGATCGTTTGTTTGTTCGGTTTTTGTTCTCGTTTCGTGATTGTTGAGCGTTCATGATCCTTCGTAATTCCCTTAAGTTCGGGAAATTAGTCTTGTTTTCGATCTTCCAACCCTTGGACGGTGGAATTCCGTATTCGTTCAGCGATTGGCTCGCGTTTTGATTGACGTACCGTTGGGTTGGTCAATCATGTTGATCTCCATTCGTTGTGTTTTGTGACTGTTCGGATAATCGACTCGATTGTATTATCTGTTTGATGACGCTTATCACTTGTTGATTTTATTATGTTTCTACCGGTGGCGTTGTGTTGGTCGTCATGGAGCGCGTTTTCACGCCGTATATTCCTTTGCGTTGCTCGTAACATTTCGCCGTTGGGCATAAGTTATGCGCTTCTTGTGTATCTCGTTGAGTTTTTCCTGGCGGGATAATTCTTCTCCCTATTTGTTTTAAGTTTCGGGACGAAACTTCTTTTAAGGAGGGTAGAATGTAATACCCGTAATTTCGATTTCCAGTAATTTCATTTTTCGGCGGAACTTCGTTTTGATGACTCGCTCATGACCGTTTCGTCATTCTGAGAATGATTAATTCTACACTTTTTGTCATCCGAGTTCGTTTCGGTGTCGTTTTGTTGAGTTCCGTGCTTTTTAGCGACTTTTCCGCACTTGAGTTCGATTCTTGCGAATCTCGTTCGAAACTGCTGTTTCGAGTTTCCCGTAAGTCCGTTTAACTTTGTTAGACGCGTTTGAACTTCAGTTTGGTTATTCGATCACGTATCGTGATTTTCGGGCGTTTTGGGCCATTTTATAATTTACCCAAAGTTACGGGTATTCGTATCTGCATTTGTTGTCTCGACCCTTTTCTTGGCCGCGTATGATTAATTATTGCATTATGTTTTCATTTTGGGTCGTTGATGTTGTCCGCGAGCTTTTCGTCGTGTTCGTTCCGTACGTTTTCGGAAATCGAGTCGTCGGGTCATGGTGGCTTGGTGGCCCGGACGGTGGCGGAGTCTGGCCGGACGGTTGCGGCACTTGGCCGGCAGCACGGCGAGAACCGCGTAGCGCACGCTACGTCTGGAAAGGTGCCGCGCTAACGGCAGTGTAGCGCCGCGATCGGCCCCGGCCGCTTCTGTGCCGGGCGAGAGGGTTCTTGGAGTCTTGGACTCGGGGACGATCGGCGGTTAGCGCACGCTATCGTCGGGCATTGCGCCTTCGACCGTGACTAGCGCGCGCTTCTGGCCGGAAGGCTGCGCACGCTACTGGCGAGTCGGTAGGGCGATGGGGGTTACGGATTGCGGCACAGGCGATAGCGCCACGCTTCTTCGGCGGCTAGCGCACGCTAGTCCGGCCCAGTATAAATGTGGCAGAGCAGCCTCATTTTCACTCGTTTTTCATTTCCTTTCTTTTCGATCTGCGACTGGAGCTTCGGAGGAGTCGAAGCCATGTTGTTGAACAACAAACCCACGAAGTTGTTGAGTCCATATCATTAATTGATCATCCTATATCATCCTTTGATCCAGCGAATCAAGGTGAGATTTTCTAGAACCCTAGTTTCTTGAATTTTGGGGTTTTTGCGTTTTTGTCCGATTCGTTCCGTATTGTTGATTAATTCATGATGGGTATGATTAATCTTGGTAGTATTCTTGTGTTTAACATCATTTAATCCATTGTTCTTCGTCGAATCGAAGTATATTTCTTGATTTCCTTCGAATCGACTTTTTGGGGGATTTGTTCTCGATCTCATTTTCCATCCGTTTTTGTTGGATCGATTGTGGTTAAATGATGTTGTTAAACATATTCTATGGATTGTATATCCATATTTCGACTTGGAATTCCGTTTTCGTGTTTTGTTAGGACGAATCGTGTTCTTGGCCGTTTTGGGGAAAACACTTGAACTTTCGTCATTCGTTCTTTGAATTCAACGGCTTTGAGTCGTGTTATGGAATTCATTTCATTGTTGTTATTGTCCTTCTTAGTTTATGAACGCGAGTTGGCGATCGGTGGAGTCGGCGGGTTCGTAGTCGGTTCGTGTCAACATACTTCGGTCGATTCTCCGCGTTGTTCTTATTCGAGGCAAGTACCTTGTCCATACATTTCTTATTTTGTGGATATGATGATCGGTGATCGTCTTGGTGTGTTTGTTTGGTTGTTTGAAATGAAGTTTCAAAAGATTTCGGTTTGGCCTCGTTAAAGGCTCTCTTTCAAAATGCGCGTGTGTTTTGTGAACGGTGTATTTTGGGAATTGATTATGATTTGATTATTTTTGAACGTTGGAGGCTTTACCCCTGTTGTTTAAAGTTATGGAATCATGTATTCCGTGTTTAATCTTGTCACTGTGTTTTGAAGAGTTTGATAACGGCGTCGAGTAAGTGGCCATCTCTAGTAAGTATTCTTGATGAACTTACATTCTTAGCATATTAGTATTGCATGAGTAACGTGTGTGTGTGATCACTACGGGTTAGATCCGACGGGGTCTCCGTAGGGCTCCACGAAGCTGTGGAACCGCGAGCTTGCTTTTAACCACTGTGGGTTAGATCCGACGGGGTCTCGGCAGGGGTCCACGAAGCTGTGGGTCCGCGGTTAATTGTGGTGTATTTTGCAATGTGATTTAGATTATTGGCATTTCCGGAAATGAGTGCTTTCGAATGGTTTTCATGATTGCATGCATCGACTAAGTGTGTAAGAGGTAAGTGTTCGTTTGGCTTACTTGGCTAGGATGGCACTAGAGTATTTTGGTGTTTGTGTTAAATCCTTTAATTGTGGATTTTGATGTTGGAAGACGAACCTTGTTGTCGTTCTCGTGTATTGTGAGTTGATGAGATTTGGGGCTAAAATCCCAACGGTTTTGTAAAGGTCATTTGACGGATTTGGGGCTAAAATCCCAACGGTTTGGTAAAGATTATTTTGCGGAAAGTAAACTTTTGGGGCGGTGACCCCTTTTGTCTTTTGGGTTTTGAAAAGTGGGATTTGATAATCCTAAATTGTTTTCTATTAAAACTCCCGATGGTATTTCAAATCATTTTATAAATTGTTTCCCTTGATATTTTGATCTTGAAATTTTGGGAAGTCTTTACTCAAACTCTTGCCTCGGGAAGTGTTCATCCTGTTGTATTTGAATCTTTGAGGATTCCGGATTATTATCGTTCGTGGAATGTGAATTGTATGACTCGTATTTTGCACTTTGTTCTTGCACTAGCAAAACAGTGGAGTTTTGCTAACCCCCGAGTATTCGGGGGGTGGATGTCTGTTTTTGCATTCAGATTTTGGAGCATAACACAGGGTCGGCACGAAGGATGATGAAAGATGATCGAAACTAATCACATGAGGAACCGTACATTGTGTATTGGTTCAGTTGTACTTTATTTTCCGCTGCTATATTTTTCCCGTAGTACGGGTGTGGTTGTGTTTTGACCCCTGCGTGGGCATGAGTTGTATTTGAGTTGTATGTATTTATTGAAAGACCAAATCGGTCTACCGAGTCTTTTTAGCCTTAAAGGCATGGTTGAGTTGTTATATGTTGTTACCAGCCTGGTAGATCCTTGAGGAAAGGTTCTACGGCGTGTAATATCCCTGAGCGGATTAGGGGTGTTACATTGCTGACGTGACAGTGTTTTTTGCCAACGGCACCACCCCAACGGCACGAGGGTACCCAGTTGTCACGGCCGAAAGTCGACGACGAGACATATGTGCGCAGACGGTCGCACAGGGTGCTGAGGGACCGGCACGAGCAGGACGCCAAGGATGGCATCAGGCTGCATGTGAAGATTCAGCCTTCGGGACGGCGTGATCGGATGGAGAATCACGCGAGGAAAACGTGGGAGGAGCACGGACGCCGCTGTGGGAAGCAGATCGCCCAAGGGGCATTGCGGACACGACATGTTCGGGACTGTCCGGCAGCGTAGGGGGGCGGGCAAGGCCGGACGAGCAAGAGTCGTGTGGGACAAGGCACAACGGGACAAGGCCGAGTCGGGGAACAAGACTCGAGCTGGGCGGCCGGACGCGGGCGTGGGATGCCGGGCGCGGCCGACGTGCGCGGGTGCGCGCGCGCGCGAGGTGCGAGAGAGACCCTCCCCCCTATAATAGGCTTAGAGAAATATTGCCTTGTGGGTGCAGTGGACATTAAAAGGCTCAGGAGCCACTCAGCAGGGAAGACTCGACCGGAAGCAGCTAGAAGCGGACCAGCATGGTCCAGGAGGTTTGGGAAGAGTCTGGAACATGGCAGAGACGGACTTGGACAGTCGGGCCGATGCGGGCCGGGATGGGCCAATGCGGACCGAGATGGGCCGGGGCGCCCGGATGAAGAGGAAGCCTCTAGGAATCCCCTAGTATGATGTAGTGCTTGAAGGTTATAGAGTATTCTAGATGATTGTAATTAGCCTTGTACTTGGAATTATCTAGAATAGGGTAGAAATATGTGGATATGTGTTGACATGTGTGGATGATTCTAGAGTTAGGTTCTAGAATTGTAATGTTGTAGATAGGTCTAGGACCCTCCAAATGAGGAGGGGGAGACTCATTTGCAACTAACCCTCAAAGACTCAACCTTCTTGTAAAGTGCTTGTGAAATAGTAAAGTGTTTCTCTCAACTCCCTACTCCCTAGTGCAAACCCCTTCTTACACACTTAGCAATCGAGTGAGTTGGGATTACTAGATAGAGATCGAGGCGATTCTAATCTAGTGCCGCACGGGTCCGAAGAGCTTTCGAGTGCTCAAAATCCAACCCCGTGACACAGTGCTCTAAACTTGTTATGATTGGCACAATTTAAGTGTTGGTGATTGATTTGTACACAACCACACACAAATAAACACACGCGCGCACCCCACATACATACTCACAGACGCATACTCACATAATCGGAATCGCGCACAGTCGTTGGCCACCGAGCCCGCAGCAAATCGGAGACGGGCAGCGCGGAGGAATCAGGCCAGGTAAGCCGTGTTTCGGAATGTGGGTTCGGATTAGAGGGCTCCGTGGTTCGATTGCGAACTTGGATATTCTGATTTTAGCTATAGTTCTCGGTTGAATGAGGATTGGATGTTGGCTATTCTGGGTGGTTGATTTTGATCTGGATTGAATTTCAGATCCGGTGGTGCTAGGTTAAAAGGACCCCGATGGGTTTTCCGGCAACTCGGTGTCCTTAGGCTGAAGATGAGTTATACGGCCATGGTTTGCAATCAAGATCTGGAGAAGGGTTTGCTTTCTGTCCAGAGTTTATGGTTCCATTACTGAATTTGGGTTTGATGATGAATCGAGGTATGGGACTGGAATTAGGTATATTCTCGGCCGATTAGGTGTGGAGGAAAGGGCTGGTTTAAAAATCATGAGTGTGTTTCTCAATCTTTTACCGTTGTCAGTGTAGAACTATAAAACTAAAATATGGTCAAATTATAAGAAGGCAAAGGTAGAGAATTGCAAGCTTCACCTTCAAATTACTTATATAAGAATGACTATTTAGGATGACCGTTCATTTTAGTGTTTTATCGCCATCTCAACCCATACCGTTTACCCAGTGGAGATAATCTTAAGCCCAAACAATGTCGTATGACTTCAAGTGGACTTTCTCTCCTCTTCAATTTTCTCGTTTCTCTGCATTCCTTCTTCTTCTTTCTTGACGGTACGACGATCAAAAATCACAATCAACCCGAGATCTAACCGCACGAGAACTGACATCGTCGCAAGAAATCTTAATGGACATAATCTCTGCGTGAGTATAGTGCTTTGGTGTTCTTCGCCCTCAGTCAAAACCCTTCTTCTCCCCTTCAGCGTCAAAAACCTCAAACCTTGGCGTCTCTATTCGATCAGATATGTGAAATCCATGGCTTTCGGATGGTCATATTGTGGTATGGCGCTAACCATGGGTTCGTTCCTATTTCGTTCTTTATATCTATTCATGTATTGTCGGTGTTTATGTTTATACAGTTGATGAATTCCAATGGGTCATCATGATCTTGAAAAGGAAGATTTTCTCACAATTCCGATCTTTAAATATGTAAGCTTTGTAATTCTGCTATGGTAGTCTTTTTCTCGTTTTTTCTTTATATCTTCTACATGAATGTTAATGCTGTCATTTCCTATGCACGGATGAGTTTATCTGAATATGTTTATAGTAGAGTTTTATATTTTATATGTTGAGTTTTGATATTTTCCTATGCACAAGTTAGGATCTTTTTGTGGGAGTTTTCACTTGCCAATAATAAGGTGCTTGTTGCCTGTTGGAGTTTCTTGTTTTAATTCTTGCACTTAGGCAAATTTTTATTCATAAATTGCTTCGAAACACGACCTGTATCCCACACATACCATATTTATATTACATTTGTCATATAGTATGAGAGACATCTTGCTAGGTGATATTTGCCTTTCGAAGAATGTACCTATTTATTATTAACTTAGTTGTCTTTCATCAGTTTTTAGTTTTTGAAAATTCTGAAGCAATCATATTTGAAGTGATAAACTTATTCCAGAGGAGTCAACCGTCAATGTTCAATTGTATAAAAGCTGATGTCGGCTGACTAAAAACATAACATGTAGGAACTAACTAGGAAGTGTAGGATTACAAGGTTTAATCAATTTGGGGAATATTTTAATGAATATTTTAATTCGATCGATAAAACTAAACATTTTTTTATTAATTTTAGTAAATGAAAAGTGTTCCTCTTTAGATAATTATAATCATTGTATATTCTTTCTTGCACCATCTCGATGACAATGGTATATCATTTTGTTCGCTATTTTGTTGGCCATTTTGTTATCTGAATTAAATTTCACACTATATGTAGATGTTATTATTTTCTTCAGATTTTCAATTATTTTGGTCACTTAAGATACGTACTTGTCATTATGTGTATGCAAATGGAGTGATTCAGTTGCATTGGCTTATGAAACTTCTTTTTGGAATTTAGTTAGATTATCAGTTTGTTTAATTTCTCTGTTGTATGAAGGTTGTGACAGGAATGGCATCCGGCATAAAACTTTGCCACTTCGCTTTTTTCATGAATTATCTTGTTAACCAATTCATAAAATTAATTGGTACTATAATCTTCATGCCACCGGTCCGAACATAGTTGGGATTGCAGTTGATGATGATGATCGATTAGTTTGATTTCCCTTGAAACTTTATATGATAGCATCTAACAATTTTCTATCCTAAATCAAAAAATTTGCAGACGCTTCTGTGAGGTATTTTGGCAAGTATGGAGAGATTACAGACTCGGTAATAATGAAAGATCGTCACGTTGGTAGATCTTGGGGTTTCGGTTTCGTCGCATATCTTGATCCTTCCTTTCTTACACAGTTATAGTAAAAACACGTCGTTGACGTGAAACAAATGAGGATATCATTGTTGTAAAAGATTTGTTGTGGTTCTTTTGTGTAGTTAATTTTCATACATTTAATAAGTACGTAGAATGGGCACGGGTTCACACGACAGGGCGCTCTGTAGTTGTTCGAGTCCTATGATGCTATACCGTCTCTTGCCGGCCTTTTGCTCCTCTTTCTATCTTCTAGAAAAAATTCAATATATGGAGTCAATTAGTATACATCATACTTTCTTGCCACAAACTTAGAATCTCAATTTCCCCGTGTTTCTTATGTGTGGAGTAGGTGTGGTTGGTGTAAGATTTTTAGATTATCTTGTTGTTTCTTATGTCTTGGTTTTGAACAAACTTAAACAAATAGTATGTATATGGACATTAATAAATTAAAAAATTTGATTAAATGTTGACTGGCATAGGGGCTCCACAGACCTCTTGAAGGAGGTCTACATTCGAGCCTAAATCGCAACCCGTGTTGGCTTTCCAGTAAAATTTAATGCAATTTGCGTCTCTTTCACAGCAAATATGGGGTAAGCTTCTGCTATCATCTCGGAGCCGTGAGGGTGGTGACGCTGCTCAAGGTGACAATAGAAGATTTGTTTCTGTTGTCTCTCTCAAAGGTATGCATATGATGTCCTTATTTGAAAGAGACCTGTGGCTGATTTTTTTTTTATCAAAACCTATTATTAGATAGCGGAGATTAAGCAGAGGGGTGATTCAAGGTATTTGTGATATATTCAATTTTTTGGGTCAACGGCCACACCACCGGCGAGTGCGCGGACAGATTGTGATAATATGTGTGTTGGTGTGATTGCCCTAACATATATACACAAGTGTGGGTTCAGGTGAGAATGCAATTTAAGTTAAGAAATAAGAATGAATTTCATCCATAGATCTTGATATGGATGGCCTAGATTTATTCTTACAAAAATTTGATGCATATAGTGCAATATTTTAATGCATCGATATTTTGATGCATATAATGCATATTTTAATGCATTGCAATTTTGATGCACGAAATGCATATATTTCATGCATAATTAGTACAAAACTCATACATCTTCGCAGGATAAGAACCATTCTCATTTGATCCTAAATCTACACACACACACACACACACACACACATATATATATATATATATATATATATATATATATATATATATATACAATATCAGTTCCGGCCCTGGGGGTAGGTCATGAGTGCGTCGGCCCAGGGCCCAGAGCAAAAAGGGGCCAATTTTTTTTTAATATTGCCATAGGCACGCGGGCCGTCCATGAGCAGCCCAGCCCACCCATAATTTTCTTTTTTTTTTTTTCCCTTGACCGTCAGCCCCGCAAGAAGTAGAATAGAAAGGAAACATTGTACTGTACATCATCACTACGAAATCATCTGCCGCTGCACGAAGTGCGACCACGGAGTCACGGACCATTGTTCGGCGAATCGGCTGTTCCCAAATCCAACAGCAATCAGCAAACATCTGTATATCATTACTGCAATCTACATCTGTTAAGTTTCAGCAATATTTGGGGCCGCGAGGAGCAAGTCCTCTAACGTCGCCGCGAGACCGAGGAGCCATCTACCGCCGCGAGGCCGAGGAGCCATCAGGTGTTTTTGTTCTGATTTTTAATTCCTAGCTTGTTTTATTTGGTTTGCTAATTGCTACTTGTTGTTTTGATTTTCAATTCCAAGCTCGTTTTGTTTGGTTTGCTAATTTCTATTTGCTAATTTTCTAAGTATTGTTGTACTTCGATCAAGATGTACCCTAAAAAATACAAATCTGTGCTGAAAAAAGAAAAGAAAAAAATGAAAACTAGGCATAGAGTTTACAAAATCACATTACAGAGCTCTTGATAAATTTGTTTTAAAAGAGGTAGATGCGCCAAATGCTAATGACGTGTCAAATATTAATGATGTGCCAAATGCTAATGATATGCTAAATAATGATGTGCAAAATGATAATGATGTGCCAAATGCTAAAAACAAGAAGAAATTCCTCGGTTTGATATTTATGACCAAAAAATTGGGAGAATCTTGATCACACATCGAGAATATTCTAGTTGAAAAGGGTCCTAGTAGATATATGTGATTTTTGCACCTCAAAATGCTCGAAGAAACCACTTGTTAGGAATCTTTGTTATATTTTCATTTGTATTTGGTTTTATGTCCCTAAAATTTTTGTACTCTTGTTATTTCTTTCAATCAATTGGGGTAGAGTACTCTCTTCATAATGGTGTTTTCCTTAAAAGGGGTTTTGCGCCACAAGATTTTATTGAAGCTCATTGCACATTATCCCATTTTGCTTCAAAATGTGTGTGACGTTTATTATGTTAGATAAGAGGGGCCCCTATTTACCAGAGTTCGCCTAGGGCCAACGAAATGTCAGGACCAGCCCTATATATATATATATAATATGGTTTAGGTTTAGAGTAATTATTGATGATAGTTATGATCTTGAGGGACAGACATTGATTCTGGAGTTCAATTTATAAGGAATTCATGTTAGGAGACTCAAACTCGAAGAAGAAAAATATCTACAAAATCAGATGAATTTGACAACCCACTAATGTCGGAGAGTGGGACCAACATCTATATGTAAATCGGAATTAAATTGGAAATTGTGAATCTCTGTTTCTGTAAAATAAATATATATTTTTGTTATCGATTTTTACGACTTTTTGCAATTGTTGTAACAGAAGTTGTTGTACCTTAAGGATGACTGCAGACAACTGTTGCCACTTCGTACAATGACGGAGCCAGAAATTGGCTAAGTGGGAGCGAAGTTGTTGTAATGGACTTTGTTCAATTCCTCAAAAGGAATTCCCCGAGTCAAATTTAATTCAAGCATTTTCGACTTGATTAAAAAAATTAAAGGTACACATATTTTATAAATATATAATATCTCTAAAACATCGATATTCCTAAGAAGCGTAATGATACTACAACGATCCAATTCTACTCGAAGCTTCTGACCAATAAAAAAAGAAAGAAAGAAAAATACATATAACGGAAAAATATGTATCATTCTCAAAAGATAAACTATCTAATAATATAATACATCAAGATTCCAAAAAAAAAAAATGACATTGTATTACATTAATACTCTCATTTTTCATATTTTGGAACTATAATATAATATGCTCCTTTTGGCATTCACCTTTAAAACTTCTGGAAAACTGGGTTAGATGATTCTTCAAACTGGATTTTAATCAGTTTATTTTTTTTGTAGATCACCGATACAAAAATATTATAATTATTTAGCACTAAAGTTGGATATATATATTTACCAATAGTAATAAGAGTGTATCTTCGTCGTCCGCCTCTTGCCTATTTCACCTGCTTCCTTTCACATGCTTTCCGTGTTCTGCCTTCTCTTCTTCCACCGAGATCTCTGCTCTGGCCACTCGGGTGACGTCTCCCTCCTTCCTTTCGGTCTTTATTCCTTGTTTCATATCATATCTGCTGTATGTTTTTTTTTTCCCTCTTCTTGCTTTTTCTTTCTTTTTGGGGAATTCTTTTGATTTTAGGTTTCAATTGATTTGCAACTATCCCACGGCTGAAAGGTTTCATATCAATTGATTCTCCAGAGTTGAAGGGTTTTTGGTTTCTACTCTCACCACGTGAATTGTGATGCGTCTTCTCAATCCGCATGTGAAAAGGCTGTTCAATTCTCTCAATCCCCTTCTTTAGAGATCTAATCGCAACGCCCAGTAGGAGAGAGGAAAAGAAAAAAGAAAAAAGAAAAAGATAAATATTAATAATATAAAAACTTTGCCTGTGAGCGATTTTTGTGTTTTATTCTTTTGGTTATTTATATTCCCATATTTACCGTCTTTCCGTATCATTCATTTACCTCAGTCTCATTTATCTCAATCTTATTCGGATTTATGTATGCATGCCATGTATGGAGACTCTGTTTTGAGTTTGGACTTTTCATGGGTCTAATCTTTGTTTAATCCATTATTTTATGTAAATATTCTTCCAATTATTTGGACCTCATTGAATATTTAGATCTTTGTTGACCTTACCTGCTTTTAGTTTTTGTAGGTGCTCCATCTCTAGGGTTTGAGTTTCAACGGTCCTCATTCCGAAGTAAGATTTCTAATATATTTATTGTTTACTTTGCATTCTTCTGCGGCCTTTTTTATTATTATTATTAACCCATTGGCAGAATTACAAGGAAAAAGAAAAGCAATGTCAATAAAACTCGTGGAGTGTAAGTATTGGGGTTTTGCTTGATTTTAGTTTGCACGGTGCTCTTTATGAATAACATTAGGTCTCCTTTTTGAGGTAAAAGCATTGGTTTCTCGAAATTATAAATTCTGGACAATTTGATTGATGGATAGGGATAGGTCTCATCATGGCAATGGAAATTTACTTCCTCCACTGGGAAGGTACTCTGTTTTCTCTCCACCAAATAGTAGTTATAACATGAGGTCTGACCAATCGGTAGCCTCGAATTTGCCTCCATTAGGGCCAGGCAGTGTGCTCATCATATATATAGTAATTTTGGAGAAACTGTCCCCCGACATTATTTCTTGTTGTTGAGCTACTTGAGCTACATCTTTTAGATATCTGATTCATTTTGATTGTTTGCCATTCTAGCTTGATACTCAGGAACCTTCCAGTTGAGTTGGATGGAATCGATATATATGAGGTTGAATGGGAAATCACATTTGGGATTTGTTGTTGTGTTTTTCAAAAAGGTGGATGTGTTTGTGAAGGGAAATTTCATGTAATGATCCATTTACTGATGTTTGAAATCGCTGAACCTTCCAGTTGAGTTGGATGGTTGCTGGTTTTTGATTGTATGTTTGGCAGCATTACGTTTGGGTTGATCTGGCCTTGGTTTCTACCTCGGGTGTCGACTTTCTATTGCGAAGTTTTAGGTTCTATGTAATTTTAGTCGCGTAAATTTACAACGGTGGCATATCTTGTAAATGCTAATCCAGTTGAAACAGTTCTAAAATAATACGATGTTCAGTACGGTGTTGGTGCTTGGTTTGAGTTTTTATTATTGTTCCGCTCTGTTGATTTTTTTGGTAGGTGCTTGGTCATTTATGTTTTTATTTTTGCCTGCTTTATTGATATTTCGATGTTTTTTTGCTTCGTCACAGTTACACGAGCGTCCCTTATTGTTTGCTGCACTTATTTTCTGTATTATGAGGTTATGCTTGCTTTATTTAAATAATATATATAATTGAATGATTTCTTCTACACTGTGAGTAGGGGTGTTCAAAAATACCCGACCCGAACTACCCGGCCCGAATACCCGATGACCCGAACTAAATATTTCGGGTATTTTTAAAATTTTTAAATTTTTTTCGGGTCGGGTACCCGACCCGAAAAAAAGTCATATAATCGGGCGGGTCATGGGCCGACTTGTTGCGTAAATTCTGTTACTCTAAAACTCTTTTATTTTTTAATAATTAGTTTTTTTATAAATTTAATTATTTAATTTGCAATTATATGAAATTTTATCTTTCAACTAATATGAAATATATTTAATATGAGAATACATTTTAATGTATTTTCACTCATGGTATTTATTCTCACTAGTTTGGAAATTTATAAAATATTTAAATAAAAATAATATATTCTTTCATATATATAATTAAATATTGAATTAAGCATAATTATATAATAAAAAAATGATATATATAAAAATATTTAGTTAGTTTTGAAATTTACTTATTGTACGGAAAATATTTATAATGTATTTAGTACTCGGGAATTAATTTATATAATAAATTTTAAAATAAATTTATATTAAAATTATAAATTATTTATAAAAATTTAAAATTAGTGGTATTAAATTTTGGTAGGGTACCCTATGACCCGACCGAAAAAATAGGGTACCCGCTTTTTAGTGCGACTTTTCGGGTCGGGTCACGGGCGAATTTTTCATTACCCGAAAAACCAGTAAACTCGGGTGCAGCAGTGCGGTTATGAACACCCCTAACTGTGAGTACTTATTTGCTGTTGTCGTGTTTGTGCTTTTTTGAATCAGCTGCGATTTCATTCTGAACTGCCTTCGGTGTCACGTACTCTTGAGTCGGGTACTTTTTCCTACATATGCTGTTTTTAGGGTTGCTTTTTTTTTTTGGTTTAGTTTGGTTCTAATATTTTTCCTTCGTGTGTAGGTGTTTTTTGCCTTCGCTAAATTGGACATTTTGTTTTTTTATTCCAGCCTCTAGGAATCTGCTGCGATCTGCTTTCCAAATAGGTACTCTTTATCTATATATGTTATTTTTGGCTTTCTTACGGGATAGGCTCTTTGAGGCTACCTTACTGTCTTCCCTTTATTATGTTTCATGATTACGATGAATGGTATAACCTATTTTTTTTCCTGAAGAAACTACACCACTAAAAAGGCAGCAAATTACACGGACTCGAGCTTCTCGGCATCCATCTGAAAGGCGTCAATCGTTCGCATCGTCTCCCAATTTTGCTAGGCTGTCTCCACTGGATAGGTATTTTTTCTTAACATTCAGATTTTGTTTGTGCTTTTCTCTGACTTTTGAGATTAGGCTTTTATTTTTTCCATATTTTCTCCCATTCCTGTGTTGGTCTTTTTATATTCCTACATAAGGAGGCGCCCGATTTGGTCTTCTGATTTGAATTCGTCAATTTCATAGGATGTCTAAATCTAGATTTAAAATATCTGGTTATAGACGTTAGCAATTTGACATGATGATATCAATGCAATTTCGTTCCATCTTATAAATATATAAGATACATCAACTCATTTGGTTGCCACTCAAAACTCTTTTGTCTTTACAAGGGAAATTACACCTTTCCCAGCAAAGCTTTCAACTAAGGCAACTTGCCTCTCTTGTACAATATTGGAGATGATAAAAGACTTAACTTAGCTAGGAAAAAAAATGGACCAAGACTTTATTTAAGTTTATATACAACAACAAAAGGGACAATACTTGCAAATTTAGCATATAACACAGGCATTAGGGTTTTTTTCATAGGTGGGGGCGGATGATAATACGGCCTGTACGACCGATAAGGCAATGCAGTGCCGAGTACCATTTCATGATCGACTTTTTTCTCCTCCTTTTTTGGTTCTTCGCCTTTTTTAGCTTCTTCCCCTTTTGACTCGTCTTTCTTAGCTTCTTCCTTGACCGCCTCGTTCTTGGGCTCCTCTTCTTTCTTAGATTCTTCTTTCTTGGGCTCCTCTTTCTTCTCGGGCTCTTTTTTCCTACCTATGCTGTTTTTAGGGTTGCTTTTTTTTTTTTGGTTTAATTTGGTTCTAATATTTTTCCTCCGTGTGTAGGTGTTTTTTGCCTTCGCTAAATTGGACATTTTATTTTTTTATTCCACGCTCTAGGAATCTGCTGCGATCTGCTTTCCAAATAGGTACTCTTTATCTATATATGTTATTTTTGGCTTTCTTACGGGATGGGCTATTTGAGGCTACCTTACTGTCTTCCCTTTATTATGTTCCGTGATTACGATGAATGGTATAACCTATTTTTTTTCTGAAGAAACTACACCACTAAAAAAGCAATGAATTACACGAACTCGAGCTTCTCGGCGTCCATCTGAAAGGTGTCAATCGTTCGCATCGTCTCCCAATTTTGCTAGGCTGTCTCCACTGGATAGGTATTTTTTCTTAACATTCAGATTTTGTTTGTGCTTTTCTCTGACTTTTGAGATTAGGCTTTTATTTTTTTCCCTATTTTCTCGCATTCCTGTGTTGGTCATTTTTATATTCCTACATAAGGAGGCGCCCGATTTGGTCTTCTGATTTGAATTCATCAATTTCATAGGATGTCTAAATCTAGATTTAAAATATCTGGTTATAGACGTTAGCAATTTGACATGATGTCTAAATTTAGATTTCAAATTTTCTTTATAGATGTTACCCTGATGTCCTGGCCCTTGAGACATGTGTTGTGCCGTATATGTGCTGGTGTGTGTATGTATTTGTATGTATGCTACTGACGAGGCAATTATTACGAGGAATATGTCCCCAACTTTTATTTTTGAGTTTCAGCCATGGTTTGCACGCGTGTTGATGTGTGTATGTGTTTGTATGTGTGCTGCTGTATGTGTTGATTATGTGTGCTCTGACGCTAACCTTCTTGACGACATTTATTAATGTATTGTTGATTTTTCTCTTGTATCGTTTATTATGAGGCTGTCACTATTTTGTTATATATTTTTCAGTTGTTGAGTTCCATCCACAATCAGTCAAGATTCCACCAATTGTGGACACCAACTTGCTATTGGGCCTCTATCTGAGGTTTCATTATGTATTGTTGGTTTTTCTCTTGCATCATATATTAGGAAGTTGTCACTATTAAAATTTTATTATATGTTTCCAATCTATTAAGATTACAGACAACTGTAATCAGTCTATGTTGATTGGTTGGTTTCATAGATTTTACGCCTGTGATCTTCCTCTTTGTATAGATGATTTACGTAATTTGAAATAAAAGTATAAATCCGAAACTAATCAAACGGAGAATTTCCAAACATGTCTTCTTCGAATATTGAAAGAAAAATTCCAATAGTTGTATTTGTTTTTGTCATCTCTATCAATCTTAGGATTGTATTTTTCTAGAATAAATACTTCAAAAAAACTATTTGAAAAGGACGATGATGATGTATATGTACTGGTGCACGTGTAATGCGAAGTGCGTGTGTGTGTGTATGTGTGCTTGTGTGATGCGTGTGTGTCTATGTGCTGGTGTGTCTCTGTGTGCTGGTATGTATGTATGTGTGTGCGCATGGTGTGTTACAAAATATTTCGGCCAAAAAAACTAATTCTAATAGCATTAATTAACATGGTGTGTTACAAAATATTCTGCCCATCTGTTAATAGTCATCCTCTTCAATTTTATCATTATTTTCATTCCCTTTTCTTCAAGAGAGAGGGATAGAGAAACGATAGTGTCGGTTCAAATGTTGAAGAAAAAATCTTTGATATGATTTCACACTCTATATATCAATATGTTTATCTCAATGAGTAGGACACAAATCTATGTTCAGTTTTACAAACCGATGCTAAAATCGTCGGAACTGGATAAAAACACTGTTTGTCTTCAGGTTGTCCATGTTGGTTTATCTCTATCAGAATTTTACAAACTTTACATTGTTGCGAGCCTATTGTTACAAGGAACGTGTTTCTAACTTGTATTTCGAGTTTCGGTGAGGTTCTGTGTGTCGTATAAGTGCTGATGTGTGTGTAGTGCTAAGTGTGCGTGTGTGTATGCGTATGTATGTGTTTATATGTGTGATATCCCACATCGACTAGCAGAGAGCAGGGCGAAGTACCTTATATGTGCATGCGGAACTCTTATAGCATGAGGTCTTTTGGGAGCCTAGTGGCTTCGGGGTGATGAGAACTCCGAAGTTAAGCGTGCTGGTGCGAGGAGCAGTCTCAGGATGGGTGACCTCCTGGGAAGCTGCTCGCTGGGCTCCCAGAAACAAAATCGTGAGGGCTGGCTCAGAGGAGAGCGCCCAGAGCGGACAATATCATGCTACGGCGGAGGGGTCCCGGGATGTGACAGATTTGGTATCGGAGCAAAGGTTTAAAGCGTTTCTGAAGACCGTTCATATACAACAATCGCTTGGCGGAGAGGAGCAACCCATCAGTCAATGGTTTTATTTATTTATTTTTTTTACTTGCTATTTGCGTGTTTATGTTAATATTGGCTAATAAAAGATCCTTATGTGAGAAGTGAAGGCTATTAAGAGATCATGGAAGAGAATAGAACGCAAGGTAGTGCTGAAGGAGTGAGGGATAACCGTATCGACCGACTGACGGATCTTGTGGAAAGGCTTATAGAACGAGATGTTAGACGTGAAGCTGAGGCTCGTCGTTCTCCACCTCCTCGAAATGATGCCATTGATCTGGTTAGTGAGAGGTTCCAGAAACTAAAACCTCCCACATTTGAAGGTGGGCTCGATACGAGCGTCTCTGAGAATTGGCTCCGAACTATGGAAAGGATGTTCAGCTACGGCAGAATCCCTGATGAGGCCAAGGTTTCATGTGCGGTATTTTACCTCCGTAATGATGCTAGCTACTGGTGGGACACCATGATGGGTATATATGATGTTCCTAGACTGACATGGGAGGAATTTAAAGAGCTTTTCGAGGCGAAATACCTTACAAAAGCTGCACGAGCTGCAAAACGGAAGGCATTTTCAAACTTGAAGCAAGGTGACATGTCAGTTGATGAATATGTCAGAAAATTTGAGGAGCTTTCAAGGTATGCGCCACACATGGTAAGCACGGATGAGCTAAAGGTCGAGCAATTCATCGAGGGTCTGAAACCAGAGATATATAGAGATGTGCAAGTCGGGGAAACTGGAGGCTCAAAATATGTGGCAGTGGTTCAGCGAGCTCTGAATGCAGAAATGGCTCAAAGGAAAATCATGGAGGAACGAAAGGAGAAAACGGCTAAAGAAAAGCAGAACCAGCCGAATTATCAGCAGGGCCAAGGCAAGTGGCAGCACTCAAACAAGGGTAACAAGAGGCAAGGCCAGTTCTACAAAGGTAATGGCCAGAAACGGTTTAAGGACAACAACGGAGGACAGCCATCAACTGGAGGTAAACAAAAGCCAAAATGTGCAAAATGTGGAAGATATCACTTTGGCGTCTGCATGGAAGGACTCAGAGCATGCTATAAATGTGGAAAGATGGGTCATTTTGCGAAGGAGTGCACCTCTAATGACTCCGAGCAGAAGAAAGTACAAGGAAGAGTATTTGCAATCACGCAGGCAGAGGCTGATGCCAACCCTGCAGTCGTCTCAGGTAACATACTAATTTGTGGTATTCCTGCATATGCATTGTTAGATCCAGGAGCAACACATTCATTTGCATCGACCAAGTATGTGAGAAGGTTGGGCAAACCACTGGAAGAGTTTGGTGGGCAGTTTAATGTGTCTACCCCTTCAGGAGAACTCTTGACCTCGGACAAAGTTCTCCGATCCTGTAGTGTACTAATCAATAACCGGGAATTGGATGCTGATCTCATTGTGCTCAACATGTCGGATTATGAAGTAATCCTAGGGATGGATTGGTTATCCAAGCATCATGCTACCATGGATTGTAAAAGGAAGATTGTTACATTCCAACCACCAAATGAAGAGGAGTTTGTGTTTGTTGGGAGTAGCAGCAAATTGAGAACAAGAATAATTTCAGCAATGATGGCACAAAAATTACTTAGAAATGGATGTGTCGGTTATTTAGCCAGTGTGGTGGACAAACAGAAGGAGCAGATCCACAAACCCGAAGATGTACCTGTGGTACATGAATTTCTAGAAGTATTCCCAGAGGATTTACCAGGGCTACCTCCAGACAGAGAAATTGAATTTAACATTGAGCTGATTCCAGGAGTGGCCCTAATATCGAAAACATCGTACAGAATGGCTCCTACAGAATTGAAAGAATTAAAAATTCAGTTGAAGGAATTGCTTGATAAAGGATTCATACGACCCAGTTTTTCACCATGGGGAGCCCTAGTACTCTTCGTCAAGAAGAAGGATGGTACCATGAGACTCTGTATCGATTATAGAGAATTGAATAGGGTGACCATCAAGAACAAATATCCTTTGCCAAGGATTGACGATTTATTCGACCAGCTTCAGGGAGCTGCAATGTTTTCAAAGATCGATTTAAGGTCGGGTTACCATCAATTGAAGATCAAAGAAGATGACATACCAAAGACGGCATTTCAAACCAGGTATGGACACTATGAATTTCTGGTGATGCCTTTTGGTTTAACCAATGCCCCTGCTGCTTTCATGGATTTAATGAATCGAGTCTTTAGAGAGTACTTGGATAAGTTTGTCATTGTCTTTATTGATGACATCCTTATCTACTCTCGGTCATTGGATCAGCACAAGGAACATTTAAGAATAGTGTTGGGTATCCTAAAGGATAAACGGCTATATGCTAAGTTTAAGAAATGCGACTTCTGGAGGGAACAAGTGGCATTCCTTGGGCATGCCGAAGAATGTTCATGAGGTACGTGAGTAAGTGGAAAGTGGAGGCCGTGAGTAAGTGGCCCAGACCGAAGAATGTTCATGAGGTACGCAGTTTCTTGGGGTTAGCAGGTTATTATAGACGATTCGTTGAAGGATTCTCCAAGATAGCCTCACCGCTTACTCAAATGACGAGAAAGAACGTTAAGTTTCAGTGGTCTGACGCATGTGAAAAGAGCTTTGAAGAACTGAAACAGAGGTTAACATCTGCACCGATCCTTTCGATTCCAACAACTGCGGGAAGATTTGTTATTTACAGTGATGCGTCAAGGTCAGGATTGGGAGCTGTGCTTATGCAAGATGGAAGAGTAATTGCTTATGCTTCACGGCAACTGAAGGATTACGAGAAAAACTATCCAACTCATGATCTTGAATTGGCAGCCGTAGTATTTGCCTTGAAAATGTGGCGACATTACCTTTATGGAGAAAGATGTGAAATCTACACGGATCATAAGAGCTTAAAGTATTATTTCACACAGAAGGAACTTAATATGCGGCAAAGGCGATGGCTGGAATTGGTTAAGGATTATGATTGCACAATAAATTATCATCCAGGTAAGGCAAATGTTGTTGCAGATGCTTTAAGTAGAAGGTCTAATGCTAGCGTATCGGCAATAATAGTGACCCAGAAACCATTATTACAAGAGTTGGAGAAGTGGGGATTGCAGATTGTGCAAGAAGGGCATGACAGAAAACTGTTTTCAATGACGCTGCAACCTACCATACTTGAGACCATTAAACAGGATCAACTTACGGATCCCTATATGTCTCATTTGAAGGAAGAAGTCGAGACAGGCAAATCCAAGGATTTCGGAATTACACCAGATGGAGTTATCAACTTCAAGGGGTGGCTATATGTACTGGATAATAGTAGTTTGAAGAAGGAGATACTCTCAGAAGCTCACAACACTCCATATACAGTACATCCTGGAACCACCAAGATGTACAAGGACCTAAAGATGCACTATTGGTGGCCTGGGATGAAGAACGATGTGGTTAAATTTGTGGCTCAGTGCCTAACTTGTCAACAAGTAAAGGCAGAACATGAGAAGACCCGCAGGGACATTACAATCACTGGATGTTCCTAAATGGAAATGAGAAGACATCACTATGGACTTTGTAGTTGGACTTCCAAGAACCAGAGAAGGTCACGATGCCATATGGGTTATAGTTGATCGCCTAACAAAATCATCTCACTTTCTTCCGGTACATACTACGTATTCCATGGATAAGTTGGCGGATTTATACGTTAGAGAAATTGTAAGATTGCATGGCGTACCTTTATCAATTGTATCAGACAGAGATCCCCGTTTTACTTCATCATTCTGGAAGAGCTTACATAAAGCTCTGGGAACAAAGTTGGCGTTCAGTACAGCGTTTCACCCACAAACTGATGGTCAGTCGGAGAGAACTATCCAGACTCTGGAGGACATGTTAAGAGCGTGCGTACTGGATTTCCAAGGGTCGTGGAATACCTACCTGCCTTTGATAGAGTTTGCGTATAACAATAGCTTCCACTCTACTATTGGCATGGCGCCTTACGAAGCTCTTTATGGCAGAAAGTGCAGATCACCGATTCATTGGGATGAGCTGGGTGAGAGGAAGTTTCTTGGACCAGAATTAGTGCAGAAAACCAAAGAAGCCATTGAGAAAATTAGAAAAAGAATGCTTACAGCTCAGAGTCGGCAGAAGAGCTACGTGGACAACCGACGACAAATGCTTGAGTTTGATGTCGGAGACAAAGTATTTCTCAAGGTGGCACCAATGGAGGGCGTCATGAGATTCAGAAAGAAAGGGAAATTAAATCCAAGATACATAGGCCCATTTGAGGTACTGGAAAGAATTGGAGAAGTGGCATACAGGTTAGCACTTCCGCCATCACTAACAAATGTTCACGACGTCTTTCACGTTTCAATGTTGAAGAGGTATGTCTCGGATCCATCACATATATTGAGCTATGAGCAATTGTCGTTAAGTGAGGACTTGAATTATGAAGAGACACCGGTCAAGATCTTGGATAGTAAGCAAACAGAATTGAGGAACAAAAAGATGTCATTTGTTAAGGTGTTGTGGAAGAATCACTCAGTTGAAGAAGCCACATGGGAGAAGGAAGATGAAATGAGGCATAAATATCCGGCTCTATTTGGTAAGTAAATTTCGAGGACGAAATTTCTATAAGGAGGGAAGATTGTGATGCCCAAAGACTCTCACACACAAGGTCTAGTCAATAATAGCATATTAATCTTAAAACATGCAAAACTTCATGCATAATAATATGATTCATGCATTACTTGTTATCAAGTATTATTATGACATTTCATGATTCACATTATTTGATAGTTAATTTAACGGCATTGAAGTGGCTAAGCATTTGAACATAACCCCAAGTACAAGTGGTAAGCCTATAAGCAGTAAATAATATCAGTGATGTGTCTATCGGTTGGTCTCGGGGTTTTAGTCGGCGGGTATGCTGAGTCAATTTGGATTGATGATTCAAGTAAATTACCCTTTCTTATTCCGATAACACGTGTCAAGCATCTTGATACTTGTGAATACCATCAATGATGAAATTCAAGGTCTCAGTGATAACATTTGTTAAGTCATTCGATTTGTAAGTATCTTATTCGTCCCAAATGCGGTCGGGTAGAATGGAATTTGTCCTTTAGTTCATTGTCCAATAATTTCATATTTCTAAGTGAGTACTCGGACTCTTATTTCTGGGGTTAATTATATAAAATTTCATAAAGATAACAACAAACTCATTTTTTCTACCACTTTCGAAGGTATTCGCAAAAGTAGCTGATTTTAAACAATAAAAATACATATTAAACTTTATCAAAAACCTTGGACCATGCATCCATACCCTAAACATGATCAATCTCTACTAAGAACCGGTTTAAAACATCCAAGAACCGGATTATAACAACTTCAACCGGTCCATTCTTCTAAACCTGACTTCTGGAGGCCATTGAGGGGTATTTTAGTACTTTCACCCTTATAAACCGACTCTTCCACTTAGATAAGGGAGGAAACAGACTCTAAACTCTTCTAGACACTCTGAACTCGATCCATAAGCCCCACACTTCGAAAATTCATCAAAAAAATTGAGGAGAAATCATAAAAAACATCAACACCTTAAGTCAGTTGACAATCAAGGTGAGTTATCTTTGTTTTACTCTTGTTCTTGCTTTGGTTCTTGTATGATAGGAAGTTCTGAGAGCTGGTTTAGGTTCTTATATACGTCCTAATGATGTTAAGAACTCATACATGGCCTAAACTTGTGTTTGATGTGGATTTATAGGACTGAAAACTCACTAAGACAACAAAAGAATCAATTCTGCCACCTTTTGAAAATATGTGTGGATAGTATTGAATTCGTGTGCTTCAGGGGCAGAGGTTGTTATATACATGTTCTTAAGTATATTAGGTATGCTATATCAAAAATTTATGCAAATCCGACATATAATCAAGCGGATATACGCCGGACAAATTTAGTTATTTCAAGATCTTGATAGTTTCCCCTCAACCATTGTATCGTTATAGAATCCTAGAGTTTTTGCCTATAAGAGTTGATCTAACACTATGAACAGAAAATAATAGGCTTCATAATGAATTATGAGTGTAAAAATGATAGAGTATTATGCTCGTATATAACGAAATGCGCACATAAATTTGTAGAATACCAATTATGTGAAATCGGTAAAATCCTTCGGATATGCAGTGAGTTAAACTTCCTGTATACCATATAGATTCTTTAAAGGCACTCCTTGAAACAGGCTCTGAATACATATCATCACAACCACCTATTATTGGTATAAAAGCAAAGGTATCACCTGAACAAGGTAAGTAGTAACTGATTGCAAAACTGTATCACAAGAGCATTTGTCTGAAATATGTGTTAATGATTGTTGTTTTGGATATTGCTCATACCTTGGGTATATGTGGATAACATATTGCTCTATTCTTATTGTGTGACATGTCCCATAGAGCATTTATACATGTGGTATTATCACGATGCATATAATCATAGCATAGCATTGGAGGTTGTTGTCGCATGCATTGATCATAGTACAGGCGTTCTAAAGGTGATCAGAACAAACTGTTTTGGTTATGTGCATCGCGGGATACTGGTAAGGGGCTGTTTTGTGGCGGAGTCTATGACACGTCGTAGTGATCCATGTGTTATGATTGGACACTTGTGTGATGTTTTGCAGTGAAGTCTGGGACACACCATGGTGACTCATGTGTATGATTGGGCACCTTTATAGCCATGATCCTGGTGGAGTCTGGGACACGCCAGGCTGACCCATGTGTTATGATTGGGCAGTTTGTTCTGGCTATGGTTGGACATGCACACTTTTGGCTCGGGCCAGGAACTCGAGGTGTACATAGCAGCGCGCTATAAAAGAGTTTTCGAAAGTTAAAGGAAAATAAAACTGCATTTCACAAACTCATTCATAAAGGCATTCATGCATTGTGTGTCACTACTTACTGAGCTTTCGCTCATTTAGTTGAATTCTTGTGATACAGGTAATAATTCGGGGTATCAGGCATAGGTTGATGTCCGGGACACTTCTCTACGCCAACGAGCCGTTGTATATGAACATCAGACCTGTGGAGTGTTCTGTGGGTGTGTTAAGTCTAAGTTTGCTTATAAACCTATACAACCGATGTTTTCTTTTGGTTGTAATATAATAGTCGGCTGATGTGTAAAAGTAACTTTTGGTGTGTAAAAGGAGTTTCCTCTTAAAGGTTTTAAGTTTTCCGCTGTGCTGTAATATATAATAAGGATATTTTTAATATACGATATCTGATAGTAAAATCTATGGGGTGTGACAATATGTGTGTTGCGCGTGTGTTTGTGTGTATTGGGTTTTTAAGAACAATCTGTTTGTGGTTGTGTATTTGTCATACCGTTTGTGTATGCGTGGTGCTGCGTGTATGTATGTGTTTTGTGTGTGGTGTTATGTGTGTGGGTGTGTGCTGCGTGTGGGTGTGTGAATGGTGTGTTGTATATATATATGTACACTACTGTAAAGTGTGAGTTTGTGCGTAAAGTGTTATATATATAGTGTTTGTAAGTGTGTGCAGAAATTGTGTGTTTAGTTTTGAGAGTGTCTGTATATGTGTTTATGTTTGTGTGTGTTTAAGTGTTTGTCTGTGTGCGTTTATACAAGAGGTTTTACTTATGACTGCCATTGAGGTCTCGGAATTTTACAGATAAATAGTTACTTTAAAAATTCCCAAAGACCCACCTCGGGTTTTCGTTTTACAAGGTTTCCAATCATGACACCGGACATGCTTGTATTGAGATTCTGATTCATACATTATCTTGATAAGGTTGCTTGGTTTTGAAACTATTATGTTTATGCAGTTTCAGTGGATTGAACTTCTCTCTCTTTTTATTTCTCATTTGTGATTCTAATTAAACTCCTTATGACATTTTATTTTTTTTCCTCAAAAATCAGTATTCTTAGTTCTGTTTTCCAGTGTTCTTTTGTTTGCAAATTTCTTGAGGTTGATATAAGGTGATATAGAGGTCATATTCTTTTCTACCTTTGTTAATTAGATGTTTGGCTTTGAAACCCAAAAATCCTTCTCTTGTGAGAAAGAGTTTCTTTGCGTAACTTCTTTGTCCTTTTGTAAGTCTTTGCGGTTTGGCCAGGATTTTACCTCGTGCTATTTTGGCCTCGACAGGTTTTCATTTTTCAGGTTTCTCAGTTGACAATGTGCGTTTATCTGATCTCTTTATATAAGTATTTTTGATGTTTTTTTTGACCTAATATTTATGAAAATTATCTTTACCTAATGTTCTTGTGTTCCATTACGATTTCTTGTTAAAATATCACAAGATTGAAATTTTAGGCTTCAGTGAGATGGAAACATTCGGATCAGATTTGTTTTGTGTTACATAATTGAAATTTGCAGGTGTCGCGCTTCAGAGCAGCTTCGCTCGTAAAAAAATTCAGATTTCTACCAGCCATATTTACACGAGCTCGCAAGTTAATATGTGCCTCCTGTTCCCAAGGTTTTACTTACGTTGTGCTTCGGAATATTTTTTGAAGACACAACAGATAGGAATGTCATGCGCAAATCTGGTTCTGCTTAACTAAACCTCTAAGAGGTACATTATATTTTACCAATCGATTACCCTTCTATCAACAACAGTCTTGTAACACCCCCAGATCAAACCGAGAATATTACACGCCGCAGACCCTCTCCGTGAGGATCCACCAGGCTAGACATCAAAACAACACATTACATTACATACCGACGAATCAAAATAACGAACCAATAGACCGATTTGGTCTTTCGTCACTGACTTACAAATCAAAATACATAAACTCATCCAGACTCATACGCACGCAAGGGTAACATACTTGCAACAACGAATAATAAGACAACGGAAAAGACAATACAATGGACTTCGACTAACTTAACCCAAAACTGGCCTTCGTGTGATTAGTATCATTCGTCTTTCATCATCCCTCGTACCGATCCTGTGACTTGCTCCCGAAAACTTGCATGTACCTGGACACAATACAGATATCCACCCCCCGATTACTCGGGGGTTAGCAAAACTCCACTGTTTCGCTAGTGCAAGTATAAAGTGCAAAAACGAGCCATACACAACACATTTCGAGAATACAACGAAAGACTTCCCGAGATATATTTAGTTAAAATAGTTCAAGTCTTGAAAGTAGAAACGAAGCAAATAAGCACTTTAAAATCACTTCCAAATCTCGGGAGTTTTGAAAACTTCCGAAATTGAAAAGTTCTTAATTCCTCGAAAGCCACTTAGGGTCATAGCCCCAAAGTTCATTTTCCAAGATACAAATCCGTTAACAAAACATGGGGTCCACGACCCAACCATTCCGGTCACAAAACACAGGGTCCACGACCCGATCATCCACTTCAATTCACTTACAAGGACACATTACACATAATACATTATTCTTATGCCATTCTAGCCAAACACCAAGACTCGATATATAATGTATCTCGACCCCGAGCGTAAAGCATTGTGATACTCCGGACATATCACAATTAATCATCAAAACATCAACATCAATATCACCGAAACCACACTTGGTAACCCGTGGCCGTACCCATTAGTATCGGCCCCCAGAGGCCCCGTCGGACCGTCCCCAGGTGGGAAACCACTTCCGCGGCCGTACCCATTAGTATCGGCCCCCAGAGATCCCGTCGAACCTTCCCCAGGTGGAAGAAAATCAACACACGCACCCAAGTCCACTTCCGTGGCCGTGCCCATTAGTATCGGCCCCCAGAGGACACATGCCATCCCCAGGTGGAAGAGTAACAACTAACATATAACAAAACCACAACTCTCAAAGGTCAAACACACAAAATATATGTAGTCGAGGTACCTTGCTAGAATGGCCATATTATCCAACACGTACTCATGACCCAGAACTATATCAGTTCACAAGGGAGCACAAGATCTCAACAGCACCGAACGACACAACCAATATCACACAAACTCACATATTGTTCCATAACCACGTGACTCGAAGCACATAATTTGAGGTAAGAATTACACTTTACATTTACCGACGACATAATCATACATAATGACATCACACGAAAGTAAGGTGATCCTATGCTCGACACTAGCACACATATTCAACTAAGCATATTAATTCCCAACACACACGGGTCACCTTTACGAAAACCATGATGGTAAATATACTGACTCTTGAAAAATGGTTATAAATATTTATTTAGCACATATCGACACTTAGCAACCATTATATCCACAAAACACGTAATGTATGGGCAAGATACTTGCCTCGAAAATTGATATCGGACACTCCGAAGAACACGGCTCAACCGGAAACCTCGAACACCTACAATTCTCCGGCGAAGACAATGAATACACCCACGATCGGAAAGCTTGAAGAAGACGACGAACGGAAGGGTTCTGACTCGAGTTCTTTGCGAGAAATATGACCCTAACATCATACCATAAATAAATTAACGAACGAATGAGGAAGAATAGTCGAAGAACGCCCGAATCCCCTTTGTGACATTTTATCGGACACCTTCAAGGCGTCGATAAGAGACTCGATAAAACGACGAATCCTCGGCAATCCTACCGTGGAATAACAAGTAATTTGATATAATACAACATAACAATCATCAATCCATCACTATTCTAAGTTATTTCGGATTAAACAGACAAAATCAAGTAAAACCCCAAATTTACCCAAAAGTAGGATTTTAGAAAAACTTGCCTTGATTCGCTGGATTGAAGGATGCTATGTGATGATCAATCGATGATATGAACTCCAAAACTTCGTGGATTCATAGTATAACAACATCTCTTCGACTTCCCAAAGACTCCAGCCGCGGACAGGAAAGATAGGAAATGAAAACGAGTGAAAAAAACGACTGCTCGGCCATATTTATACGCCTGCCGAACACGGCGCAGCAACCGGCCCAGACCAGCGCCGTGTCTTCCGCCGGGTTTCGGGTCAGTGCGCGACCTGACCGACACGGCGCAACACCCGGCGCAAAACTTGCACGGGTTCTCGGCCGTGTCTCGGCAGGCTGCTAGTCCTGGCTGACCCGGCGCAGGACACGGCGCTCGGCAGCGCCGTTTTCAGCGCCGTTGCGCACAGGTCCGGCCAGCAACCTCCAGCCTCCAAAAAAAATGATTCCGACACAAATCAAAAATTACGACAGAACCACAACGACGATCCGAACAACCCCGAAACCCGAACCTGAATATGAATCGAAGATACGATTACGAAGTACTCGCAAAGACGAATCTAAGAGCTAAGAGAACACACGATTCCGACCACCCGATGTGTCGGAATTCGACAACGGAAGTAATTACCCCAAACTTTGGGAAATTACGAAAACGACCCAAAACGTCCGAAGTACACGATACACGATCGAAACACCAAACTAAAGCTCGCAACATGAATAATAACATTAAATGAACTTACGAGAAACTCGAAACAACAGTTTCGGACGAGATTCGCAATAATCGAACTCAAGTGCGGAAAAGCCGCTTAAGAACGCGGAACTCAACAAAACAACACCGAAACGAACTCGAACGACAAAAAGTGCAGAATTAATCATTCTCAGAGTGACGATACGGTCATGAGCGAGTCGTCAAAACAGACTTCCGCCGAAAAAAGAAATTACCTGAAATTGAAATTGCGGATATTACATACTACCCTCCTTAAAAGAAGTTTCGTCCCGAAACTTAAAATAAGTAGGGAGATGCAATATCCCACCAGGAAAACTCAACGAGATACACAAGAAACGTGTAACTTACGCCCAACGGCGAAACGTTACAAGCAACGCAAAGGGATATACGGTGTGAAAACACGCTCCACGACGACCAACACAACGCCACCGGTAGAGACATAATAAAACCAACAAGTGACAAGTGTCATCAAACAGATAATACAATCAAGTCGATTTTCCAAACAATCACAAAACACCACGAACGAAAATCAATACGATTGACCAACCCAACGGTACATCAATCAAAACGCGAGCCAATCTCTGAACAAATACGGAATTCCACCACCCAAGGGTTGGAAGATCGAAAACGAGACTAATTTCCCGAACTTAAGGGAATTACGAAGGAGTCTGAATGTTCAATAATCACGAAACGAGATCAACAAAACCGAACAATCAAACGATCAAACCACAATGATCGAGACAAGAAAAATCGAACAATCATGTTCGAATCGCGAAGAACAATAAAATTCAAACAACAACTCCAAGGTTCACATCTCGACTCGAGACAATATATGATCCGGTGAAAACAACAAGATGTGCATTCACATAAGATCCACAGGAAAGGGGATAGCAATTGAAAAGTCACAACGACAAACGAGTTATTCCGAAACAATACCACACTCGTTCGATCAACAAAAGCAAGGGGCAGGACAAGCTCAGAAAATGTTAACGAACATAAACGAGTCGATAGAGTCGAAAATACAGAAGTTCAAAATCCGATCCACTTCGAATAAAAGAACTAGTAGAACCAAAAGATGTTACTTCCGAACAAGGTTCACAAGAATCGAACCGAACTCGAAAAAGTCACAGCGATAACCAGATCGACCCAAAACAAGACCACAACTCGTTCGAACGATGAAATTGAAATACAGAACAAGTTCAGAAAGTATCAACGAACACGAGCGAGTCGATAGACCCGAGAAAGAGGAAATGCAGAAGTCCAAAAACAATACGGGTATTACCTTCGACCTCTTATAAAAGAAGGTCGTCCCCGCAACTCACAATAACGGAAACAAGGCAACAACACAAAAGCAGTCGACGAAAACATTTCCCATGGGCCTCTTAGAGCCGATCCTGATATCTGTACTGAAGTTCGTGCCCCGAAAGACTCGGAACCCAACTCGCAAAACTAGATCCTGTGTCTCTCGGGTCCACACTTGAAATGCGTTACTGACGAGAAGGGCAATTGGTACGTTGATAAGTGGTAATTTTACCACTTATTTCTAGGATTTTATACTGGGTTTTTATCTCGTTTCGTGATTAATGTGCTCGTATTTGGCTTATTTATGATTAGTCGAGCCGTATTACGCGTTTGGGTTGGTTTTAGTGTGTTTGCAGGTTTTTAGAGCCAAAAGGACCCAAAACGAGACAAAGGACCAAGAGTCGAGTCACGGACGGAAAAGACGGAATTTTGCGAGAGACAGACCACCCTATCGGCCCAGACTATCGGCCAATAGGTGTGCCCGAAAGGAATCCCTGCCCTGCCGAGTGAAGAGAATGACGAAGCAACTATCGGCCAGCCTATCGGCCGATAGGCCAGGCCGAAAGGCTTCCCAGCGGACTCTCGTTTTTGGACGGATTTTGACTCTTTTAGATAGATTTTATTTCCTAGATTAGGGCTAATCGGGAATGTAACCCCCTTAGGCTATAAAAACACCCTTCTAGACCTAGTTTCAGCAGCTTTTATCATATTGGATCAGCCCCTATCATTCTTTTTCATCTTTCACAATTTTTTACATCTTCTTAGCAAGATTAATTTCTTTGAGGCAAGAACTTTTTGGAAGAGAATTATTATTGGTTTTCAGAGATTGAAGACTCGGAGTTCATCCATAAGGGTTGTAATCTCTCTTTTCATATTAATAATATGCATTCTTCATCAATTTCTTGTTTAATTTCAAGTATGTCTGGCTAATTCATTGATTGATTCTAGGGTTAGTAATTTTAATTGATGTTCACATGATGTTCCTTTGATTACCTTTTGACCTTTCATCCTAGGCTTGTGTTCAAGTTGTGTTAAATCTCATGTTAGATTAAAGGGCCCTTAATCGATGCATGTTAGCTAATTGATTTTGTCCGGAAGGAGTAATTGATTAGTGGAAATACTTGATGCACAATATGATTTTATCTTGAGACCTAGCGGAGAAAGATAAATCATAGATAAATAAGTTGGTGCTTTTTAAGTGATTTTAATTCTTTGAGCCCTGGCGGGGAAAAGGGTTTTAATTAACTATCTTTCTAGGTTGCCTTGACAGGAATTCTAGATCGACCGAGTGATTATTTCTAGGATTGAATTAAATTTTGGGGAGAAGGAATCAAGTGAATAGATTGTGTGAACTCAATTAGATGATACTACCCTAGGATCAATTACCTTTCGACTTGTGATTTTATCTTGCTAATTTGCTTTATTTGCTTAATTTAGATTATTCATCTTTTATTTAATTTTTGTTCTTCGATTTTTAAATTTAGATAATTAGAATCAAAACAATTTTTCAGATTCCTAAATAGCAGTCAAATTTTGAGTAGAGTTAATTCCTTTATTTTCGACACATCAATTCCCTTGGGTTCGACACCTTGGAAATACTCCGAGGTTTTACAAATTTTAAAATTGATCGGATTTGAAAACCATACTACGCGAAAACTAGCGATCAATTTTTGGCGCCGTTCTTGGGAATTGATAGAAAATTTAAGGGAATAATTCGAAAAAGAAGAGATTGTTACTTTAGGTAGTTTACTTTTATTATTAATATTCGATCTCGTTTCCTCACATCTTGTTTTCTTTTCCTTGTAGGCGGTGCATGATCACGAGATCCCAAGGAAAGAACTTATTTCCTTTGGACCCGAAAATCGAGAAGTCTTTGAGGAGGAAGAAGCAAGAAGCGAGAACCGAGACTATTACTATACCTTTCGTTGATACCATGGCGGCATTGTTGACCAACCACGAGAACTCGCTCGTCGAGAAGATCCCTTTGAATGCCCGCTTTCGACCTAAGGTGGACGATTATCAAGAAGGAGGTTGGGGAAAGATTGATGCCAACAACTTGAGCTTAAGCCGTCCCTCATTGCTACGGTGAAGTCTCAAACATACGGAGGAGTGAATGAAGATCCAAACGCTCATCTTGAGTCGTTTTGGACATATGTGCCACCATCAAGCAAAGCGGAGTGCCTCGGATGTCATTAAGCTCCGCCTATTCCGGTTTTCTTTAGAAGACGATGCGCTAGATTGGTACAAGAGCCTAGATCGGAAGGAAATTGGTACTTGGAGAGAGATGACCCGGTTGTTCTTAGCACAGTTCTATCCTCCCTCCAAGGTGCAAAAAACAAATCAACGATATCTTGCAGTTCGAGCAATATGAGGATGAATATTTATACGAGGCATGGATCCGATTCAAGAAGCTACTTCGCAAATGCCTGACATGGAATTGACAAAGAGGAGATCTATATTCGGTTTTATCGGGGTTTGACGAGGAAGGCTAGAAGAGAATTGGACTATTCATCGAAAGGGGATTTCTAGCTAACGATTATGAAGAGGCCAAGAATCTCATTGGTGGCGATCAACAATGATTATGAGGAGGTGACCGATAGGAAGATGACGAGAAGAAAGGTTCCATCCGGTGACGAGGACGCCTACGGTGATTTGAAGGCGAAATTTGAAAAACAACAAAAAGAGCTTGAGATGCTAAAAAGAAGACTTTGGGAGTCAATGCGGTTTTGAAGAGCTAAACGAGCCTATTGCAATTGAGGAGGATGTGAATTACTTGCAAGGAGGAAACTTAGGCAAGGGAAATAGGGAAACTATTATCCGAACAATCGAAACCACCCTAATTTCTCCTATGCCAACCCGAACAATGCTCTCCAGCCACCACCGGGATTTAACGTGAAAAACGGGGTTATTCAAGAGCCGATTGCTAAGACACCAATGGAAGAGATGTTGGAACGATTAGAGGCGAGCCAAAAAGATTTTATCTACAAAGCAGACAAGAGGTTCGGAGCTCTCGAGCATAGTGTGACATCTATTGGAAACTCGGTGATAGCCTTGACAAAGCAGATGTCGATGGTGGAGACCCAAATGAGTCAAATGGCGAACGCCCAAGCCGGATTTCATAAGCCGGGGCATTTTCCGAGCAGCACCGAGACCAACCCGAAGACGCAACAATGCAACGCAATCGAGCTTCGGAGTGGGACAAAGTACATTAATCATGGGGCTGAAATTAAGGAATCTGGAAACGAGGATGTATTAGAGACGGGAGACGAGAACAAGAAAGAAGATGAAATGCAGCAGGACCATCGGCCAAGCCTATCGGCCGATAGGCCCAACCGATACCCATACAGCATGCCGGCAGTAAAGCCTATCGACCCACCTATCGGCCGAAAGGCTCCTAGAAGTTCGAATATGAAAGATTTTGAGGAAAAAGCTCCATTTACACAGCGTTTGGCCAAGTCGAGATATGATGAAAAGCTTCAACAATTTATCGACATGTTTCAAAAGGTGAATATCAACATTCCACTTCTAGACGCTTTGAGAGACATGCCGGGTTACGTGAAATTCTTGAAAGACGCTGTGGCAAGCAAGAGGAAGTTGGGGAAGTTTGAAACCATAAATTTGACAGAGGAGTGTAGCGCTATCATTCAAAACAAGCTTCCGCTCAAGCAGAAAGATCCGGGACGTTTTACGTTGACATGCATGATTGGCGACCAAACGTTCCGTAATGGGTTGTGTGATCTCGGGGCAAGCATCAATCTTATGCCTCTATCCATCTTTAAGAGGTTGAAGATTGGGGAGATGAAGCCGACTACCATTTCTCTACTCATGGCGGACCGGTCGATCACTTATCCGAGGGGAATTGTGGAGGATGTGCTCGTTAGAGTCCAACACTTGGTCTTCCCGGCCGATTTCGTAGTTCTTGATATGCCCAAGGATGAGAATCAACCATTGATCTTTGGGAGACCGTTTCTAGCAACGGGGAGAGCACTTATAGACGTCCAGGAGGGTGATCTTACTTTCCGGGTTAACGATCAAAATCTGAAAATTTCCATCTATGACGCGATGAAGAAGCCCGACGATGCGCCCGAGGAATGTTTTGAAATTGAGTCTATTATGCCGCCCCCGACCGACTTGTTGGAGCATTGTATTTCACACTCCATTTACTCACATTCTGAGGTTGATGAAATTTCCGAGGATTTGCCGGAGTATGTTCGAATGTTGGAGGCGAACGAGTCTCGACCTAATGAGAGGAGCGTGTGCTATCTTGATATCAACAAACCCGTTCAAGGGGGAGTTGTCACTGAAGATCCGGGTTGAATGAGGTATCGTCTAGCTAAAGACGTTAAACGTAGCACTTGTTGGGAGGTAACCCAACGTATGTATGTATATTAGTTCGTTTTATTCATTTATTTTCGATTTTTCGTTTGCGTGATTTTTGCAGTTTCTAGTTTCGTAGTAGCTTTGCTAGTTTTTGTTAAGTTCTAATCCATGCATGCCGAGTTTTGAATACCTGCAGGTCTTTCATCGCCATATCCAAGCAAAAACGGGACCAATTATGCGAAAAGAGAAAAAGCTGGAAAATTTTCTGAAACAGAAAATCCAATCGGGCGAGCCTATCGGCCGATAGGCCCGGCCGATAGGCTGAGGAAAATTAAACAAAATTACATGTTGTGACGGTGGTCGACAGAATTCCACATCGACCGATATCACTTCGATATGAGCATGGTAAGAGACAGAAGTTCCTATCGGCCCAGCCTATCGGCCGAAAGGCCTGGCCGATAGGACATACCCGGCCCAGTATACACTACGAGCTCGCCGAAAAACCCGCCATTTCAGCCACAGTGATTAGGTACTCCATTAACAAAGCCACTCCTTTCTCTTTTCAAACTTATTCCTCCTTTGGGATGCGAAATAAGTTTGGGGGGAGGGAGAAGTGCGGCTTTGTTAATTTCTTTACGTGTGAGTACCTTGTTTGCCTTGTATCTTCATTTGCTTGTGTTGGTGCCCGTTGTTTTTATTTGTGCTTATCATATTGGTGTTGCGTGGTTTTGGCTTTTTGTTGCTTAGTTTTTAGATTTTTTTTATGTTCATTTTCGTTTGGTGTGTTTGCTAGTTTCTATTTTCTATTTTTTTTTTTTTTTTTTTTTAGGTCGTAGTAGTTTTTTTTGATTTCGTGTTTGCTTTTATTTGCTTTTCGTTGTTTGCTTTAGATAGCCTTGCTTGTCTTTAGTTTTTCCTTTTTAGTGAATTTTTCGTGCTTCTAATTGTGTGATACCGATGTTACGACCTTTGTTTTCTCTCTGAAGAAGCAGTCGAGTTTTAGTCGAGTTGTAGTTAGTAATTTACATTTTGCATAGTATTCATTTAGGTCCAAAATTTTTCGTGATTGTAGAGGTCTTGGCGGATAAGAGACGATACATACTTGTTTTAAAATCACGTCAATACGTTTGGTTACATCTTAGGATAGTGAGTCGTCTTGTTTAAATCGATCGTGTTGGCACTTAGATTGAGTTTAGAGTCGGTCGAGTTTTCCCAAAAGTTGAGATAATGTTGTTCTATGAAGGGAAGTCTAGTAGCAGGGGCATTCGCGTGACCGTTGTTTACCCTCGCGTAAAGCAGCGACTGATTAGACTAGTGATTTAGATATTTCACATGTGCCAATGATAGGAACTTAGTAGCAAGGGGTATTCGCGTGACCATTGTTTACTCTCGCGTAAAGCGGCGACCTTGATTCGGACATGCGGAAATTATATATTCGAGTTGTTTCTCCATTGTAGACGGGAACTTAGTAACTAGAAGCATCCATGTGCCCCATGAGTGTCTTTTACGTCAAACGGTTTCCTAATACATGAGAATGGAAGTTCCACCTAGGATTACCCCGATGAAACATCCCGAGATCCTAACCTAGTGGTCAACTCGAATCAAATTTTTGAGCATATATATAAGGGAATACTTGGCCGAGGTTTATTTGTTATGAAACTCGTGAAAATTGTGCCACTAGGCGTATAGCAGGACGAACTAGCTTGTTTATTTTAGCCTTTCATATTGACGGTCGATTTGACTCACGTTTTGTTAATCTTTGAGTGGATTTTCTTCATGAGCGAATAATTAGACTGAACTTGACTACTTTGCGGAATCATTATTACGAGTGCGGCTCGCTTTTACGACAATCGGATTATTAGGAGAAAATTACAGGATAGTATTGATTAGGTTGAACACTATGAGTTGCACGATGATTCACGACTTTCTTTTCTTTTCTTTTTGTTGTTCGGGACGAACAAGGCTTAAGTTTGGGGGTTTGATAAGTGGTAATTTTACCACTTATTTCTAGGATTTTATCTTGGGTTTTTATCTCGTTTCGTGATTAATGTGCTCGTATTTGGCTTATTTATGATTAGTCGAGCCGTATTACGCGTTTGGGTTGGTTTTAGTGTGTTTGCGAGGTTTTAGAGCCAAAAGGACCCAAAAGCGAGACAAAGGACCAAGAGTCGAGTCACGGACGGAAAAGACGGAATTTTGCGAGAGGCAGAGACCACCTATCGGCCCGGACTATCGGCCGATAGGTGTGCCGAAAGGAATCCACCTGCCCGAGTGAAGAGAATGGCCGAAGCAACTATCGGCCGGCTATCGGCCGATAGGCGAGCCGAAAAGCTTCAGCGGACTCTCCTTTTTGGGATTTTGACTCTTTTAGATAGATTTTATTTCCTAGATTAGGGCTAATCGGGAATGTAACCCCCTTAGGCTATAAAAACACCCTTCTAGACCTAGTTTAGTGACTTTTATCATATTGGATCATTTATCATTCTTTTTCATCTTTCACAATTTTTACATCTTCTTAGCAAGATTAATTTCTTTGAGGCAATAACTTTTTGGAAGAGAATTATTATTGGTTTTCAGAGATTGAAGACTCGAAGTTCATCCATAAGGGTTGTAATCTCTCTTTTCATATTAATAATATGCATTCTTCATCAATTTCTTGTTTAATTTCAAGTATGTCTGGCTAATTCATTGATTGATTCTAGGGTTAGTAATTTTAATTGATGTTCACATGATGTTCCTTTGATTACCTTTTGACCTTTCATCCTAGGCTTGTGTTCAAGTTGTGTTAAATCTCATGTTAGATTAAAGGGCCCTTAATCGATGCATGTTAGCTAATTGATTTTGTCAGGAAGGAGTAATTGATTAGTGGAAATACTTGATGCACAATATGATTTTATCTTGAGACCTAGCGGAGAAAGATAAATCATAGATAAATAAGTTGGTGCTTTGTAAGTGATTTTAATTCTTTGAGCCACAGGCGAAAAGGGTTTTAATTAACTATCTTTCTAGGTTGCCTTGACAGAATTCTAGATCGGAGTGATTATTTCTAGGATTGAATTAAATTTTGGGGAGAAGGAATCAAGTGAATAGATTGTGTGAACTCAATTAGATGATACTACCCTAGGATCAATTACCTTCGACTTGTGATTTTATCTTGCTAATTTTCTTTATTTGCTTAATTTAGATTATTCATCTTTTATTTAATTTTTGTTCTTCGATTTTAAATTTAGATAATTAGAATCAAAACAATTTTTGATTCTAAATAGCGGTCAAATTTTGAGTAGAGTTAATTCCTTTATTTTCGACACATCAATTCCCTTGGGTTCGACACCTTGGAAATACTCAGGTTTTACAAATTTTAAAATTGATCGGATTTGAAAACCATACTACGCGAAAACTAGCGATCAATTTTTGGCGCCGTTGCCGGGGAATTGATCGCTAGTTTTCGCGTAGTATGGTTTTCAAATCCGATCAATTTTAAAATTTGTAAAACCTCGGAGTATTTCCAAGGTGTCGAACCCAAGGGAATTGATGTGTCGAAAATAAAGGAATTAACTCTACTCAAAATTTGACTGCTATTTAGGAATCTGAAAAATTGTTTTGATTCTAATTATCTAAATTTAAAAATCGAAGAACAAAAATTAAATAAAAGATGAATAATCTAAATTAAGCAAATAAAGAAAATTAGCAAGATAAAATCACAAGTCGAAAGGTAATTGATCCTAGGGTAGTATCATCTAATTGAGTTCACACAATCTATTCACTTGATTCCTTCTCCCCAAAATTTAATTCAATCCTAGAAATAATCACTCGGTCGATCTAGAATTCCTGTCAAGGCAACCTAGAAAGATAGTTAATTAAAACCCTTTTCCCCGCCAGGGCTCAAAGAATTAAAATCACTTACAAAGCACCAACTTATTTATCTATGATTTATCTTTCTCCGCTAGGTCTCAAGATAAAATCATATTGTGCATCAAGTATTTCCACTAATCAATTACTCCTTCCGGACAAAATCAATTAGCTAACATGCATCGATTAAGGGCCCTTTAATCTAACATGAGATTTAACACAACTTGAACACAAGCCTAGGATGAAAGGTCAAAAGGTAATCAAAGGAACATCATGTGAACATCAATTAAAATTACTAACCCTAGAATCAATCAATGAATTAGCCAGACATACTTGAAATTAAACAAGAAATTGATGAAGAATGCATATTATTAATATGAAAAGAGAGATTACAACCCTTATGGATGAACTTCGAGTCTTCAATCTCTGAAAACCAATAATAATTCTCTTCCAAAAAGTTATTGCCTCAAAGAAATTAATCTTGCTAAGAAGATGTAAAAAATTGTGAAAGATGAAAAAGAATGATAGGGGCTGATCCAATATGATAAAAGCTGCTGAAACTAGGTCTAGAAGGGTGTTTTTATAGCCTAAGGGGGTTACATTCCCGATTAGCCCTAATCTAGGAAATAAAATCTATCTAAAAGAGTCAAAATCCGTCAAAAACGAGAGTCCATTGAAGCCTTTCGCTCGCCTATCGGCCGATAGCCGGGCCGATAGTTGCTTCGTCATTCTCTTCACTCGGCGGCGAGATTCCTTTCGGGCACACCTATCGGCCGATAGTCTGGGCCGATAGGGTGGTCTGTCTCTCGCAAAATTCCGTCTTTTCCGTCCGTGACTCGACTCTTGGTCCTTTGTCTCGTTTTGGGTCCTTTTGGCTCTAAAAACCTGCAAACACACTAAAACCAACCCAAACGCGTAATACGGCTCGACTAATCATAAATAAGCCAAATACGAGCACATTAATCACGAAACGAGATAAAAACCCAGTATAAAATCCTAGAAATAAGTGGTAAAATTACCACTTATCATACGTGCATGCCCCAGGCACACCACGGTTGAAACACCCCGGCTCGGCATACCGAATATACAAATGCTAGATACAATGGGACGTAACATCACAAAGCAACAAACTAGAGATGCCAATTTGGCATAACTTATCAACACATACTAAAATCACAAATGTACATAATCATATAAACCGAAGCTCTAACAGCTCGCACAGGTGCGATAACACGCAATTCACCACGAAACGACAACATTAAGGATCAACATCACACCTCTCACAGAAGGATAACGTAACAAATACGTGGCGACAACTCAACGCTCACGCCACCAATTCAATCACAATTCGGAGGGCTAATATCCTAACGGCAATACCAACATCATACACACCTTCTCCGACCACAAGCCGGAAATGATGTTTTTTTTTTTAAAAACGAAAACCACCTTTTGAAAAAAGTTTGGAAACACCAGTTGATCTTGAGTATCACTTTACAAAAAGTTAAACAAACATCATTGTCGAGACTTTGAAAACCACCTTGCGTTTGAACAAAAATGAGGACACTTTTCTTTTAGTGAAAAACTTTCAGAAATATTCGACCCTCGAGTCTAAGTAAAAGTGTTTCTAAAACATTGAAAATATCTCAAAACATTTTGATCCTCAGGTAGAAGGATTTTGAAACATATTGTGGCACCTTGGATGTACCACGAGAAAATAATTCATTTTAAAAGTACGTCTCGAAATTTATTTTCTAAGATACTCAAGGTTTTCAAAGATAATTCAATGGGCTAGAATGCCCCAAAAATTTCAGGTAATTACACGGAATATTATAGTGCCGTGGGTCCCGCGCCGGAACCCACCAGGCTAAAAACCATTTACAAAAACGCCAAAAAGGCCGATGACGGTAATACTTCAAAAACTCACAAAAGCCATTCAAAAAATACTAAATACCGTCATAAGAATTTCGCCAAAACGATCAAGGCCACAATGCCAAAAACTCTGTTAAGGGAATCGATTTTCGAAATAAAATTCAGTCGGTAAAATACCGAAAGCCATTACAAAAGAACCCACGCAACAAATTAAAGAAATACAGTCCAACATGCACAATCCAGCAACACTACTCCTCATATGAACGAAATATGAGAGTCAAATAACCACATATCACGAAATCAAAGTCCATAAGAGGATTCCGTCAATTAACTCATAATCATACCTGTAACTCGCATCAGACGAGGCACAAACACAAAGAAGGGAGACTTACATCCACAGGTCGCACGAAGATGATGGATGCACCCTGACACTAATCACGACCGACATTCCGAACGACGCGTCGCGAAACGACTCAGTCAGACAAAATCTGACAATACAAGACTCAACAACACATAACTCGACCCGACAGCCTAGGTTTCCTCAACCTAAGCTCCGATACCATAAATGTAACACCCCCAGATCAAACCGGGAATATTACACGCCGCAGACCCTCTCCGTGAGGATCCACCAGGCTAGATAACAAAACAACACATTACATTACATACCGACGAATCAAAATAACGAACCAATAGACCGATTTGGTCTTTCGTCACTGACCTACAAATCAAAATACATAAACTCATCTAGACTCATACCCACGCAAGGGTAAAATACTTGCAACAACGAACAATAAGACAGCGGAAAAGACAATACAATGGACTTCGACTAACTTAACCCAAAACTGGCCTTCGTGTGATTAATATTATTCGTCTTTCATCATCCCTCGTACCGATCCTGTGACTTGCTCCCGAAAACCTACATGTACCTGGACACAATACAGATATCCACCCCCCGATTACTTGAGGGTTAGCAAAACTCCACTGTTTCGCTAGTGCAAGTATAAAGTGCAAAAATGAGCCATACACAACACATTCCGAGAATACAACGAAAGACTTCCCGAGATATATTTAGTTAAAATAGTTCAAGTCTTGAAAGTAGAAACGAAGCAAATAAGCACTTTAAAATCACTTCCAAATCTCGGGAGTTTTGAAAACATTCGAAATTGAAAAGTTCTTAATTCCTCGAAAGCCACTTAGGGTCATAGCCCCAAAGTTCATTTTCCAAAATACAAATCCGTTAACAAAACATGGGGTCCACGACCCAACCATTCCGGTCACAAAACACAGGGTCCACGACCCGATCATCCACTTCAATTCACTTACAAGGACACATTACACATAATACATTATTCTTATGCCATTCTAGCCAAACACCAAGACTCGGTATATAATGTATCTCGACCCCGAGCGTAAAGCATTGTGATACTCCGGATATATCACAATTAATCATCAAAACATCAACATCAATATCACCGAAACCACACTTGGTAACCCGTGGCCGTACCCATTAGTATCGGCCCCCAGAGGCCCCGTCGGACCGTCCCCAGGTGGGAAACCACTTCCACGGCCGTACCCATTAGTATCGGCCCCCAGAGGTCCCGTCGAACCTTCCCCAGGTAGAAGAACATCAACACACGCACCCAAGTCCACTTCCGTGGCCGTGCCCATTAGTATCGGCCCCCAGAGGCCACATGCCATCCCCAGGTGGAAGAGTAACAACTCACATATAACAAAACCACAACTCTCAAAGGTCAAACACACAAAATATATATAGTCGAGGTACCTTGCTAGAATGGCCATATTATCCAACACGTACTCATGACCCAGAACTATATCAGTTCACAAGGGAGCACAAGATCTCAACAACACCGAACGACACAACCAATATCACACAAACTCACATATTGTTCCATAACCACGTGACTCCAAGCACATAATTTGAGAAAAGAATTACACTTTACAGTTACCGACGACATAATCATACATAATGACATCACACGAAAGTAAGGTGATCCTATACTCGACACTAGCACACATATTCAACTAAGCATATTAATTCCCAACACACACGGGTCACCTTTACGAAAACCATGATGGTAAATATACCGATTCTTTTGAAAAATGGTTATAAATATTTATTTAGCACATATCGACACTTAGCAACCATTATATCCACAAAACACATAATGTATGGGCAAGATACTTGCCTATAAAATTGATATCGGACACTCCGAATAACACGGCTCAACCGGAAACCTCGAACGCCTACAATTCTCCGGCGAAGACAATGAATACACCCACGATCGGAAAGCTTGAAGAAGACGACGAACGGAAGGGTTCCGACTCGAGTTCTTTGCGAGAAATATGACCCTAACATCATACCATCAATAAATTAACGAACGAACGAGGAAGAATAATCGAAGAACGCCCGAATCCCCTTTGTGACATTTTATCGGACACCTTCAAGGCGTCGATAAGAGACTCAATAAAACGACGAATCCTCGGCAATCCTACCATGAAATAACAAGGAATTTGATATAATACAACATAACAATCATCAATCCATCACTATTCTAAGTTATTTCGGATTAAACGGACAAAATCAAGTAAAACCCCAAATTTACCCAAAAGTAGGATTTTAGGAAAACTTGCCTTGATTCGCTGGATTGAAGGATGTTATGTGATGATCAATCGATGATATGAACTCCAAAATTCGTGGATTCATAGTATAACAACATGTCTTCGACTTCCCAAAGACTCCAGCCGCGGGCAGGAAAGATAGGAAATGAAAACGAGTGAAAAAAACGACTGCTCGGCCATATTTATACGCCTGCCGAACACGGCGCAGCAACCTGTAACACCCCAACCCGACAAGGGTAGAAGCATCACATTATGGTGACATATCAAAGCATAGATAATGAACATAATGAACAGCGGAAGTCTTAAACATAAATAATCAAAAGGAGTTAAGTCGAAATGACTTAAACCAAAACATAAGTTCAACGAAAAGAAATACTCCAAAGGGAGGAATAACAAATCATCCAAGTCTAAACAATGTCCTAACAATAGCAAAATAATTCTAAGATGACTAGGGTAAAATCTCCACAAGCTCAACTCTCAACCCCAAAGCAACCCTAGCTCCTAGCTTAGATACCTGCCTCAGAAAAAAGGAAAATGCGGCTGAGCTTAAAAAGCCCAGTGAACAGACATATATAAACGAAACCAAAAGATAAGGAACAAACTTATAAAGTACGGTGCATTGGGAAAAACATGAGGTATAAACAAATGGATATCAAAAGTAAGGAAAGGTCAGTGATCTACCACGAGCCCGAACACAAATCAAATCAATATCATAGTAACCATGGAGTAGCTAACTCCCGAACATGTGAAAGACGTGTAATGCACACAAGCATCAATCACCGAACATATCATATCATAATCATGTCATATCCAATCAAATACAAATCGAACCTAGGATGCATCCATACGCCTCCGAACAAATCATATTGGCCATAACAAATATAAAGTGCACATATCATATCAAAATGGGACGGTGTGGAACATCACTCAACCACACTAGAGTCGTGCCATTGGTGCATCAATGACACGGCCATGTTACCTTCATGGCTAGGAAACGAACTTGGCTCGGGTATCAAACTGAAGGGTTCAAATGTCATATCATATCAAAGTTCATATCAAAGGTTCATATCAAATGTTCATAATCAAAAGTTTACAAATCTAAAGGAGCATAGAAAAGGCATAGATCAACTAAGAAAGCAATAATAAGAAGGCTCAGATCAAAGGCATCATAATCAAAACTAATATCAAACCGTTGTGATCGAATCATGAGAAACCGTAAGGGATAAGGTCAGAATATCTGTACCTTATTCAAAGCAAGCAAAAGGAAAGAAAGGTCACACGAGATGGATCACTCCCGCTTCACAGAACCTATACGAATTAAATACCAAGTATTACTTTAAGTTCAATTTGAATTAGGTTACTCATTTTAGTATACTTCTATAAATTGTAAGTTTCCATATTTAGAAGGTTTCCAGATTCAGAACATTAGTCATTAATATCCAAAGTTATCATTTAATTAGTTTAAGGAATCAAACGTGACAATATTAATATTTTAAGGTTCACAATGATAATTATATAAGTTTAGGGTTTATAGTGCAAATATTGTAAGATTAGGGTATAAAACGTAAGTATCATAAAGTTATATGGTTTCACAAGTTAAGCCCTTTAGTTTATAAAATGATAAGTTCAACCCGTAAGTTCAATAATACACACATAACCCTTATTTAGCCTTTTAACCTTTTTATCAGCTTTTAACTACGAACAGGTCACAACTTGACGAATTTTTGAACCACATCAGAACTCAGAGTTAAAGTTCACAAAATTTCACACAGGTACTGAAATGTTTTTAGAACCCATACGAATTTTCCCAGAATTTATTTGTTAGTTTAACCACACACAAAAAATACTCAAACTCGGACTATTCAGAAAATCGACCTGCAGTTGTACCCAAAAAGTATTCGCCTCAACGACCTACCAAAACATCCAGGAAAAATTTTCAAAAATTCATGGTATTACCGGAGAGTTTCATGGCCCAACTCATTATAGTTTTTGAATAACAAATCGACAAAGTGGACTGATTTCAGACTCCCGAATTTCAGATTCAATACTTAAACACACAAAAATTAAAAACACGACCAAAACAACTCGAAATCACTCCAAACCAATTGTATCAGTTAGTAAACTCTTTAAACTTAGTTTTGGACTCAAGAAACTTAGAAAAACACTTGGGTATCATCAAGATTCACCCTGCTAAAAACGACTCTAATATTCTGTAAACACAGTTTTGACATATCGTCTCATAAAATTCAAAAATCGGACTAAATCAAACTCAAATACATCCAAACTAATTGGAATACTTTACTAAGACCCTAAACTGAGTTTTAGAGCAAAAATCCCGAATAGAACATTTATGAAACTCGTTGTGTGATGCATACAAGTTCGACTATCAAAACTGTCCCAATCAAAACATCCACATAAACCCTAATTCTTTTTACCCTACGACATGATCAAATAAGAGAAGGAAGAGGAATTGAACAAGGTTTGGATTTGTTACCCTTGCAGCGTGACACGAAGGAGAGACAAAACAAGATCGAATACCAGCCTACAAACGAGCCGAACACAAGCAAACTCTAACCGAAACTTAGACCACGATCATGACACCCCTGCAGCGTTTGCTTTTGAACGAGAAGAACCAAGAAGAGTGGTAGAAGCCGATGTGTTGTATATGTATTCTTAGGGTTTTTCTTTGTGTGTGTTATATGTGTATTTAACGTGTGATGAGAAGAGAGGAGGGAAACGTGTGATGAGAAGAGAGCAAAAATCAAGGAATGCCGTGATGAGAGAATATTGGTAACGTGACATATGGGATTGATATCTCATTCCTTATTTAGTTTCAATAATGGACTTGGGGCTTGTTATGTTATGATCACTTGAATTCAACTCCATATACTCGGCCCAAAAGAAAATATTAGGCGTGTGAATTTAATACACATGTACATGGTTGTAACTTTTAATTATCATAAGTCTTAAAGGTTAGTAAAGTTGTGAAATGTTCAAGCATTAGTATATTTAATGCTTAGGTTAAATATAATTAAATGTTTTAGGTTATTTAATCGTCTTCCAAAAGTTTCAAATTAGAGGGTATTTTAGATATTTAATAAGTTTAAAATTTTCGGGTATTACAATTCTTCCCCTCTAAAAGAAAATTTTCGTCCTCGAAAATTGAAATGAAAACGGAGTGAAGACATACCAGACTATGAAAAGAAATGAGGATAACTGGTTCGTATCGATTCCTCAGTTTCCCAGGTAGCTTCACGCTCTGGGTGATTCTTCCAAAGAATTTTAACAAACGGAATGACTTTGTTTCTCATGACTCGATCTCGTCGATCCAAAATAGCTTCGGGTTCTCTGGAAGAGACATATCAGGTTGAATTTGATCAAACGGATAAGATGCCACATGCAAAGGATTATAATTGTATCCCCTGAGCTGAGATACATGGAAGACATTATGAACATGTGATAACTGAGGAGGTAGAGTCAAACGATAAGAAACCTCCCCAATACGTTCAAGAATCTCGAACGGTCCAATGAATCGAGGACTAAGATTCCCTTTGATCCCAAAATGTTTCACACCTCTGAACGGCGATACTTTCAGAAATACAGATTCCCAACCTGAAACTCCAAGTCACGTCGACGCTTATCAGCATAACTCTTCTATCGAGTGCGAGCCTCTTTCAGCTTCTCCTTGGCTACAGCCACTTTCTCATTAGTGATCTCAATAAGTTCCGGCCCCTCGATCACACGTTCACCTACCTCGTCCCAACAAATAGGTGCTCTACATTTCCTCCCATATAAAAGCTCATACAGTGCTGCCTTGATGCTAGTATGCCAACTATTATTATAAGCAAACTCCACCAAGCACAAGTATTCGTCCCAACTTCCCGTCCACTCCAAAGCACATGCCCTCAACATGTCTTCTAAAGTCTGAATGGTCCTTTCTGACTGACCATCTGTCTGTGGATGAAAATCCGTGCTAAACTTAAGACGTGTACCCCAAGCTTTATGTAGGCTTTTCCAAAAACGAGAAGTAAACCGCGGATCTCTGTCTGACACGATAGATGTCGGAGTACCATGAAGTCTAATAATCTCCTGTTGAAAAATTTCCGCCAATCTACTAACACGATAATCCATACGAATATGTAAGAAATGGGAAGATTTGGTTAGACGATCGATGACTACCCAAATTGCGTCATGTCTTTTCCGAGTAAGAGGCAAACTAGTAACAAAGTCCATGAAAATCTCATCCCACTTCCAAGCAGGAATATCTAACGGTTGCAGCAAACCACTAGCCCTCTGATGTTCGATTTTGACCTGCTGGCAAGTCATACATCTAGCAACATACAGGGCTACATCATGTTTCATGCCGTTCCACCAAAAGTGTTGCTTAAGATCCCTGTACATCTTGGTAGAATCAGGATAGATAGTGAATGGGGAACTATGGGCCTCTGAAAACACAGCCTCACGCAAATCAGGATCATTAGGAACACAAAGTCGATTTTCAAACCATACCACACCAGAGTCATCTACCATGAACTCCGAACGCTTACCCTCCTGAATATTATGAACCACAGCCCAAAGCTCACCATCATCCTTTTGAGCTTCCTTAATCCGTAGTATAAGATTGGATTCTATCTTCATACTAGCCCAATATCCGTCATAACCTCGTACACAAAGTTCAACATCCAAACGTTCTAAATCATGTAGAACCCTTGGGTCAATCTCTAAACTCGCAATCATACCAGACTTCCGGCTAAGCGCATCGGCAACAACATTCGCCTTGCCCGGATGGTATTGAATATTCGTATCATAATCCTTAAGGAGATCCAACCACCTTCTTTGTCTCATGTTAAGTTCCTTCTGGGTGAAGATATACTTGAGACTCTTGTGGTCAGTAAAGATATCACACGATTCGCCATACAAGTAGTGTCTCCAAATCTTCAAAGCAAAAACCACCGCAGCCAACTCTAGATCATGAGTAGGATAATTTTCTTCATAAGGTTTTAATTGCCTCGAAGCATACGCAATCACCTTACCTTGCTCCATAAGGACACATCCTAAACCCTTCTTCGACGCGTCACTATAAATCTGATAGCCCCCAGAACCAGATGGAAGAGTCAAAATAGGAGCCGACACCAATCTCTGTTTCAACTCTTCAAAACTCTGCTCGCGTTCCTCCGTCCAAACAAACTTCTCACCCTTCCTCATCAGTTGCGTCAAAGGTAACGCCAACCGTGAGAAACTCTCAACAAAACGTCGATAGTAGCCAGAAAGTCCCAGAAAACTCCTAACCTCAGTCACAGTAGTAGGTCTCGGCCACTTGGTGATAGCCTCAACCTTAGATGGATCCATGGTGATGCCATCTGCGGATACAATATGACCAAGGAATGCAACTTGCTTTAGCCAAAACTCACACTTCGACAACTTGGCATACAACTTCTGTTGCCGAAGAGTCTCCAAAACAATCCGGAGATGTTGCTCATGATCTCCTTCAGTCTTGGAATAAACAAGGATGTCATCGATGAAAACAATAACGAACTTGTCGAGATACTCGTGGAATACGCGATTCATAAGATCCATAAATACAGCGGGAGCGTTTGTCAAATTGAAGGGCATAACCAAAAACTCATAGTGACCATATCGGGTACGTAACGCGGTCTTAGGAACATCTTGCTCCTTCACACGTAATTGGTGATAACCGGACCTCAAATCGATTTTCGAAAAGAACTTAGCCCATTGCAATTGATCAAACAAATCATCGATATGCGGAAGAGGATAACGATTACGGATAGTGATACGGTTAAGCTCACGATAGTCGATACACAGTCGCATACTTCCATCCTTCTTCTTAACAAACAAAACAGGTGTACCCCAAGGAGAAACACTGGGTCGGTTGAAACCATTCTCCAAGAGTTCCTGTAACTGTTCCTTCAACTCTAAGGGCGCCATACGGTACGGTGCTTTGAAAATAGGTTCAGCACCTGGGATCAACTCAATGCCAAACTTAACTTCCCTAGCAGGAGGTATACCAGGAAGTTCGTCGGGGAAAACGTCGGGAAACTCTCGTACCACAGGAAGACTTTCAATACTAGGGCTCTTCAAAGATGTATCTTTAATAGAAGCCAGAAAACTTGGCAACCATGGGAAATCAAAGTTCGTGCCTTCATAGCAGAAATAATTTTAGCAGATTTAAGAGGTTGAGAACCATGATAAATAAAATCAGGCTGATGCAAGTCACCGAAGATCACATTTCTGGCATGGCAATCAATGGTAGCTCTATGCGAAGCCAACCAATCCATGCCCAAAATCACATCAAAATCGATCATATCAATAAGGAGCAAATTTGCCAGACGAATGCGGTCATCAAACCGTAAGGGACAATTCACATATTCATGTTCAATGAGTACATGGTTTTTCATTGGTGTTGATATGGATATACGATTTGTTAGTGGTGTTGGGGTCATATTAAGTTTCTTGGCAAATGCAACAGATATAATGGAGTGTGTGGTACCAGTATCAAATAATGCAAAAACTGTATGATCACCAATGCAAAGAATGCCGGTAATAGTACCTGATAAGTTTGCTGCCTGATCACGCGTCGTAGCATAAACACGACCCATAGTAGGAGCTAGCTTAGCGGAGTTCACTGATGTAATCCGTTTCTCCTGGGGACAATCCCTCACCTTGTGATTAGTGGACCCGCAAGTGAAACATCCTCCAGTAGCTTTGTGACAAACGCCCGGGTGAGGCTTTCCGCAAGTAGCACAGAGAGGTGGAGGAGGTAAGGTCTCAGTAGGCCTCATCTGACACGTTCCACCTGAAAAACGACCCTGCTGAGAACCCCGAGTCGACTGATCCCTGTACTGACGCTGGTTGTTGTTGCCATGACCCTGACGGTCATTCCCATTCCTACCAGTAACCCTCTGATCCTGACCCCTGTACTCCTGTCGCCTCTGATCAAAGCCCCGATCCTGGCGACCCCTGTGCTCAACACCCTGGTCCTGACGACCCCTATAGTTAATACGATGACCATCCCTGTCCCTCTTGTTCGAACCCCTATCAGCATGAAGTAACTCAATATTGCGGTCCGCGTCCGCTACTAGTGCAACATCGGTGTAATCAGTATTCACGATCCGCTATAATATCCACTTCTTCAGCCCCCACTTAAAGTGCCTAGCCTGCCTATGAGCATCACCCGCAATCGGTCCAACAAAACTAGCTAACCTCAGAAACCTCTGCATATACTCTCCAGACGATTCCCGATCCAACTGATGAATAGCCCCATACTCGCGCTCATACCTTTGCTGCTCGGAGAAAGGAAAGTACTGCTTATAGAAGATGTCACGGAAAGTATTCCACGCACAAGTGTCAGCAAAATTCTCTCCCTTAGCCAGAATATACTCCTTCCACCAATTCAACGCATCACCTTCCAACTTGAAGGTAGCCAAACGCGTCTTGAATTCATCACCACAACCCAAGACCTTGAACAACTTCTCCATATGTGTGATCCAATCTTCTGCCTCTGTGGGGGTGGCAGCAGATCGGAAAGAAAGAGGCTTAAGCTTTGTGAACTTTTCAATCCAACCATGCATCCCGATAGGTGGAGCACCGCCACCCGACGAACCAGCACCATTTCTGATGTCATCGACGATTCTGGTCCTCAATTCAGCAAAGAGATTCGGGAGAGCATTAGCCAAAGCAGCGGCTATCATAGCCTCGAAGTCAGAGATATCATCCCCATTAGGATTTCTACGCGTATTCACCATCTGAATGATCGTCGAAACGCAGAAGGAAACCTAATGTCTACCCAATCCTCACAGGTCATAGCCTAAGCTCTACAGGTCGAACCTAAGGCTCCGATACCATAATTGAAACACCCCAACCCGACAAGGGTAGAAGCATCACATTATGGTGACATATCAAAGCATAGATAATGAACATAATGAACAGCGGAAGTCTTAAACATAAATAATCAAAAGGAGTTAAGTCGAAATGACTTAAACCAAAACATAAGTTCAACGAAAAGAAATACTCCAAAGGGAGGAATAACAAATCATCCAAGTCTAAACAATGTCCTAACAATAGCAAAATAAATCTAAGATGACTAGGGTAAAGTCTCCACAAGCTCAACTCTCAACCCCAAAGCAACCCTAGCTCCTAGCTTAGATACCTGCCGCAGGAAAAAGGAAAATGCGGCTGAGCTTAAAAATCCCAGTGAACCGACATATATAAACGAAACCAAAAGATAAGGAACGAACTTATAAAGTACGGTGCATTGGGAAAAACATGAGCTATAAACAAATGGATATCAAAAGTAAGGAAAGGTCAGTGATCTACCACGAGCCCGAACACAAATCAAATCAATATCATAGTAACCATGGAATAGCTAACTCCCGAACATGTGAAAGACGTGTATTGCACACAAGCATCAATCACCGAACATATTATATCATAATCATGTCATATCCAATCAAATACAAATCGAACCTAGGATGCATCCATACGCCCCCGAACAAATCATATTGGCCATAACAAATATAAAGTGCACATATCATATCAAAATGGGACGGTGTGGAACATCACTCAACCACACTAGAGTCGTGCCATTGGTGCATCAATGACACGGCCATGTTACCTTCATGTCTAGGAAACGAACTTGGCTCGGGTATCAAACTGAAGGGTTCAAATGTCATATCATATCAAAGTTCATATCAAAGGTTCATAATCAAATGTTTACAAATCTAAGGGAGCATAGCAAAGGCATAGATCAACTAAGAAAGCCAAAATAAGAAGGCTCAGATCAAAGGCATCATAATCAAAACTAATATCAAACCGTTGTGAGCGAATCATGAGAAACCGTAAGGGATAAGGTCAGAATATCTGTACCTTATTCAAAGCAAGCAAAAGGAAAGAAAGATCACACGAGATGGATCACTCCCGCTTCACAGAACCTATACGAATTAAATACCAAGTATTACTTTAAGTTCAATTTCAATTAGGTTACTCATTTTAGTATACTTCTATAAATTGTAAGTTTCCATATTTAGAAGGTTTCCAGATTCAGAACATTAGTCATTAATATCCAAAGTTATCATTTAATCAGTTTAAGGTATCAAACGTGAAAATATTAATAGTTTAAGGTTCACAATGATAATTATATAAGTTTAGGGTTTATAGTGCAAATATTGTAAGATTAGGGTATAAAACGTAAGTATCATAAAGTTACTTGGTTTTACAAGTTAAGCCCTTTAGTTTAGTAAATGATAAGTTCAACCCGTAAGTTCAATAATACACACATAACCCTTATTTAGCCTTTTAACCTTTTTATCAGCTTTTAACTACGAACAGGTCACAACTTGATGAATTTTTGAACCACATCAGAACTCAGAGTTAAAGTTCACAAAATTTCGCACAGGTACTTAAATGTCTTTAGAATCCACACGAATTTTTCCAGAATTTATTTGTTAGTCTAACCCCACACGAAAAATACTCAAACTCGAACTATTCAGAAAATCGACCTACAGTTGTACCCAAAAAGTATTCGCCTCACGACCTACCAAAACATCCAGGAAAAATTCCCAAAAATTCATGGTATTACTAATCATACAGAAGTTACATACTGGTGAGTTTCATGGCCCAACACATTATAGTTTTTGAATAACAAATCGACAAAGTGGACTGATTTCAGACTCCCGAATTTCAGATTCAATACTTAAACACACAAAAATTAAAAACACGACCAAAACAACTCGAAATCACTCCAAACCAATTGTATCAGTTAGTAAACTCTTTAAACTTAGTTTTGGACTCACGAAACTCAGAAAAACACTTGGGTATCATCAAGATTAACCCTGCTCAAAACGACTCTAATATTCTGTAAATACAGTTTTGACATATCGTCTCATAAAATTCAAAAATCGGACTAAATCAAACTCAAATCCATCCAAACTAATTGTAATACTTTAATAAGACCCTAAACTGAGTTTTAGAGCAAAAATCCCGAATATAACATTTATTAAACTCGTTGTGTGATGCATACAAGTTCGGTTATCAAAACTGTCCCAATCAAAACATCCACATAAACCCTAATTCTTTTTGCCCTACGACATGATCAAATAAGAAAAGGAAGAGGAATTGAACAAGGTTTAGATTTGTTACCCTTGCAGCGTGACACGAAGGAGAGACAAAACAAGATCGAATACCAGCCTACAAACGAGCCGAACACAAGCAAACTCCAACCGAAACTTAGACCACGATCAAGACACCCCTGCAGCCTTTGCTTTTGAACGAGAAGAACCAAGAAGAGTGGTAGCAGACGATGTGTTGTATATGTATTCTTAGGGTTTTGATTTGTGTGTGTTATATGTGTATTTAACGTGTGATGAGAAGAGAGGATGAAAACGTGTGATGAGAAGAGAGCAAAAATCAAGGAATGCCGTGATGAGAGAATATTGGTAACGTGACATATGGGATTGATATCTCATTCCTTATTTAGTTTCAATAATGGACTTGGGCTTGTTATGTTATGATCACTTGAATTCAACTCCATATACTCGGCCCAAAAGAAAATATTAGGCATGTGAATTTAATACACATGTAAATGGTTGTAACTTTTAATTATCATAAGTCTTAAAGGTTAGTAAAGTTGTGAAATGTTCAAGCATTAGTATCTTTAATGCTTAGGTTAAATATAATTAAATGTTTTAGGTTATTTAATCGTCTTCCAAAAGTTTCAAATTAGAGGCTATTTTAGATATTTAATAAGTTTAAAATTTTCGGGTATTACAATTCTTCCCCTCTAAAAGAAAATTTTCGTCCTCGAAAATTGAAATGAAAACGGAGTGAAGACATACGAGACTATGACAAGAAATGAGGATAACTGGTTCGTATCGATTCCTCGGTTTCCCAGGTAGCTTCACGCTCTGGGTGATTCTTCCAAAGAATTTTAACAAACGGAATGACTTTGTTTCTCATGACTCGATCTTGTCGATCCAAAATAGCTTCGGGTTCTTATGGAAGAGACATATCAGATTGAATCTGATCAAACGGATAAGATGCCACATGCAAAGGATGATAATTGTATCCCCTCAGTCGAGATACATGGAAGACATTATGAACATGTGATAACTGAGGAGGTAGAGCCAAACGATAAGAAACCTCCCCAATACGTTCAAGAATCTCGAACGGTCTAATGAATCGAGGACTAAGCTTCCCTTTGATCCCAAAACGTTTCACACCTCTGAACGGCGATACTTTCAGAAATACACAATCCCCAACCTGAAACTCCAAGTCACGTCGACGCTTATCAGCATAACTCTTCTGTCGAGTGCGAGCCTCTTTCAGCTTCTCCTTGGCTATAGCCACTTTCTCATTAGTGATCTCAATAAGTTCCGGCCCCTCGATCACACGTTCACCTACCTCGTCCCAACAAATAGGTGCTCTGCATTTCCTCCCATATAAAAGCTCATACGGTGCTGCCTTGATGCTAGCATGCCAACTATTATTATAAGCAAACTCCGCCAAGCACAAGTATTCGTCCCAACTTCCCGTCCACTCCAAAGCACATGCCCTCAACATGTCTTCTAAAGTCTGAATGGTCCTTTCTGACTGACCATCTGTCTGTGGATGAAAATCCGTGCGAAACTTAAGACGTGTACCCCAAGCTTTATGTAGGCTTTTCCAAAAACGAGAAGTAAACCGCGGATCTCTGTCTGACACGATAGATGTCGGAGTACCATGAAGTCTAACAATCTCCTGTTGAAAAATTTCCGCCAATCTACTAACACGATAATCCATACGAATATGTAAGAAATGGGAAGATTTGGTTAGACGATCGACGACTACCCAAATTGCGTCATGTCTTTTCCGAGTAAGAGGCAAACTAGTAACAAAGTCCATGGAAATCTCATCCCACTTCCAAGCAGGAATATCTAACGGTTGCAGCAAACCACTAGCCCTCTGATGTTCGATTTTGACCTGCTGGCAAGTCATATATCTAGCAACATACAGGGATACATCATGTTTCATGCCGTTCCACCAAAAGTGTTGCTTAAGATCCCTGTACATCATGGTAGAATCAGGATGGATAGTGAATGGGGAACTATGGGCCTCTGACAACACAGCCTCACGCAAATCAGGATCATTAGGAACACAAAGTCGATTTTCAAACCATACCACACCAGGGTCATCTACCCTGAACTCCGACTGCTTACCCTCCTGAACATTATGAACCACAGCCCAAAGCTCACCATCATCCTTTTGAGCTTCCTTAATCCGTAGTATAAGATTGGATTCTATCTTATTACTAGCCCCATATCCGTCATAACCTCGTACACAAAGTTCAACATCCAAACGTTCTAAATCATGAAGAACCCTTGGCTCAATCTCTAAACTCGCAATCATACCAGACTTCCGGCTAAGCGCATCGGCAACAACATTCGCCTTGCTCGGATGGTATTGAATATTCGTATCATAATCCTTAAGGAGCTCCACCCACCTTCTTTGTCTCATGTTAAGTTCCTTCTGGGTGAAGATATACTTGAGACTCTTGTGGTCAGTAAAGATATCACACGATTCGCCATACAAGTAGTGTCTCCAAATCTTCAAAGCAAAAACCACCGCAGCCAACTCTAGATCATGAGTAGGATAATTTTCTTCATAAGGTTTTAATTGCCTCGAAGCATACGCAATCACCTTACCGTGCTGCATAAGGACATAGCCTAAACCCTTCTTCGACGCGTCACTATAAATCTGATAGCCCCCAGAACCAGATAGAAGAGTCAAAATAGGAGCCGACACCAATCTCTGTTTCAACTCTTCAAAACTCTGCTCGCGTTCCTCCGTCCAAACAAACTTCTCACCCTTCCTCATTAGTTACGTAAAAGGTAACGCCAACCGTGAGAAACCCTCAACAAAACGTCGATAGTAGCCAGCAAGTCCCAGAAAACTCCTAACCTCAGTCACAGTAGTAGGTCTCGGCCACTTGGTGATAGCCTCAACCTTAGATGGATCCATGGTGATGCCATCTGCGGATACAATATGACCAAGGAATGCAACTTGCTTTAGCCAAAACTCACACTTCGACAACTTGGCATACAACTTCTTCTGCCGAAGAGTCTCCAAAACAATCTGGAGATGTTGATCATGATCTCCTTCAGTCTTGGAATAAACAAGGATGTCGTCGATGAAAACAATAACGAACTTGTCGAGATACTCGTGGAGTACGCGATTCATAAGATCTATAAATACAGCGGGAGCGTTTGTCAAACCGAAGGGCATAACCAAAAACTCGTAGTGACCATATCGGGTATGGAACGCGGTCTTAGGAACATCTTGCTCCTTCACACGTAATTGGTGATAACCGGACCTCAAATCGATTTTCGAAAAGAACTTAGCCCCTTGCAATTGATCAAACAAATCATCGATATGCGGAAGAGGATAACGATTACGGATAGTGATACGGTTAAGCTCACGATAGTCGATACACAGTCGCATACTTCCATCCTTCTTCTTAACAAACAAAACAGGTGCACCCCCAGGAGAAACACTGGGTCGGATGAAACCATTCTCCAAGAGTTCCTGTAACTGTTCCTTCAACTCCTTCAACTCTAAGGGCGCCATATGGTACGGTGCTCTGGAAATAGGTTCAGCACCTGGGATCAACTCAATGCCAAACTTAACTTCCCTAGCAGGAGGTATACCAGGAAGTTCGTCGGGGAAAACGTCGGGAAACTCTCGTACCACAGGAAGACTTTCAATACCAGGGCTCTTCAAAGATGTATCTTTAATAGAAGCCAGAAAACCTTGGCAACCATGGGAAATCAAAGTTCGTGCCTTCATAGCAGAAATAATTTTAGCAGATTTAAGAGGTTGAGAACCATGATAAATAAAATCAGGCTGATGCAAGTCGCCGAAGATCACATTTCTGGCATGGCAATCAATGGTAGCTCTATGCGAAGCCAACCAATCCATGCCCAAAATCACATCAAAATCGATCATATCAATAGGGAGCAAATTCGCCAGACGAATGCGGTCATCAAACCGTAAGGGACAATTCACATATTCATGTTCAATGAGTACATGGTTTTTCATTGGTGTTGAGATGGATATACGATTTGTTAGTGGTGTTAGGGTCATATTAAGTTTCTTGGCAAATGCAACAGATATAACAGAGTGTGTGGCACCAGTATCAAATAATGCAAAAACTGTACGATCACCAATGCAAAGAATGCCGGTAATAGTACCTGATAAGTTTGCTGCCTGATCACGCTAGCATAAACACGACCCATAGTAGGAGCTGGCTTAGCGGAGTTCACTGATGTAATCCGTTTCTCCTCGGGACAATCCCTCACCTTGTGATTAGTGGACCCGCAAGTGAAACATCCTCCAGTAGCTTTGTGACAAACGCCCGGGTGAGGCTTTCCGCAAGTAGCACAGAGAGGTGGAGGAGGTAAGGTCTCAGTAGGCCTCCTCTGACCCGAAGAACCTGAAGAACGACCCTGCTGAGAAGCCCGAGTCGACTGATCCCTGTACTGACGCTGGTTGTTGTTGCCATGACCCTGACGGTCATTCCCATTCCTACCAGTAACCCTCTGATCCTGACCCCTGTACTCCTGTCGCCTGTGATCAAAGCCCCGATCCTGGCGACCCCTTTGCTCAACACCCTGGTCCTGACGACCCCTATAGTTAATACGATCACCATCTCTGTCCCTCTTGTTCGAACCCCTATCAGCATGAAGTAACTCAATATTGCGGGCCGCGTCCGCTACTAGTGCAACATCGGTGTAATCAGTATTCACGATCCGGTATAATATCCACTTCTTCCGCCCCCACTTAAAGTTCATAGCCTGCCTATGAGCATCACCCGCAATCGGTCCAACAAAACTAGCTAACCTCAGAAACCTCTGCATATACTCTCCAGACAATTCCCGATCTAACTGATGAATAGCCCCATACTCGCGCTCATACCTTTGCTGCTCGGAGAAAGGAAAGTACTGCTTATAGAAGATGTCACGGAAAGTATTCCACGCACAAGTGTCAGCAAAATTCTCTCCCTTAGCCAGAACATACGCCTTCCACCATTCAACGCATCACCTTCCAACTTGAAGATAGCCAAACGCGTCTTGAATTCATCACCACAACCCAAGACCTTGAACAACTTCTCCATATGTGTGATCCAATCTTCTGCCTCTGTGGGGGTGGCAGCAGATCGGAAAGAAAGAGGCTTAAGCTTTGTGAACTTTTCAATCCAACCATGCATCCCGATAGGTGGAGCACCACCACCCGACGAACCAGCACCATTTCTGATGTCATCGACGATTCTGGTCCTCAATTCAGCAGAGAGATTCGGGAGAGCATTAGCCAAAGCAGCGGCTATCATAGCCTCGAAGTCAGGGATATCATCCCCATTAGGATTTCTACGCGTATTCACCATCTGAATGATCGTCGAAACGCAGAAGGAAACCTAATGTCTACCCAATCCTCACAGGTCATAGCCTAAGCTCTACAGGTCGAACCTAAGACTCCGATACCATAATTGAAACACCCCAACCCGACAAGGGTAGAAGCATCATATTATGGTGACATATCAAAGCATAGATAATGAACATAATGAACAGCGGAAGTCTTAAACATAAATAATCAAAAGGAGTTAAGTCGAAATGACTTAAACCAAAACATAAGTTCAACGAAAAGAAATATTCCAAAGGGAGGAATAACAAATCATCCAAGTCTAAACAATGTCCTAACAATAGCAAAATAAATCTAAGATGACTAGGGTAAAGTCTCCACAAGCTCAACTCTCAACCCCAAAGCAACCCTAGCTCCTAGCTTAGATACCTGCCGCAGGAAAAGGAAAATGCGGCTGAGCTTAAAAAGCCCAGTGAACAGACATATATAAACGAAACCAAATGATAAGGAACGAACTTATAAAGTACGGTGCATTGGGAAAAACATGAGGTATAAACAAATGGATATCAAAAGTAAGGAAAGGTCAGTGATCTACCACGAGCCCAAACACAAATCAAATCAATATCATAGTAACCATGGAGTAGCTAACTCCCGAACATGTGAAAGACGTGTATTACACACAAGCATCAATCACCGAACATATCATATCATAATCATGTCATATTTAATCAAATACAAATCAAACCTAGGATGCATCCATACGCCCCCGAACAAATCATATTGGCCATAACAAATATAAAGTGCACATATCATATCAAAATGGGACGGTGTGGAACATCACTCAACCACACCAGAGTCGTGCCATTGGTGCATCAATGACACGACCATGTTACCTTCATGGCTAGGAAACGAACTTGGCTCGGGTATCAAACTGAAGGGTTCAAATTTCATATCATATCAAAGTTAATATCAAAGGTTCATATCAAATGTTCATAATCAAAAGTTTACAAATCTAAGGGAGCATAGCAAAGGCATAGATCAACTAAGAAAGCCATAATAAGAAGGCTCAGATCAAAGGCATCATAATCAAAACTAATATCAAACCGTTGTGAGCGAATCATGAGAAACCGTAAGGGATAAGGTCAGAATATTTGTACCTTATTCAAAGCAAGCAAAAGGAAAGAAAGGTCACACGAGATGGATCACTCCCGCTTCACGGAACCTATACGAATTAAATACCAAGTATTACTTTAAATTCAATTTGAATTAGGTTACTCATTTTAGTATACTTCTATAAATTGTAAGTTTCCATATTTAGAAGGTTTCCAGATTCAGAACATTAGTCATTAATATCCAAAGTTATCATTTAATCAGTTTAAGGTATCAAACGTAACAATATTAATAGTTTAAGGTTCACAATGATAATTATATAAGTTTAGGGTTTATAGTGCAAATATTGTAAGATTAGGGTATAAAACGTAAGTATCATAAAGTTACATGGTTTCACAAGTTAAGCCCTTTAGTTTAGAAAATGATAAGTTCAACCCGTAAGTTCAATAATACACACATAACCCTTATTTTGCCTTTTAACCTTTTTATCAGCTTTTAACTACGAACAGGTCACAACTTGACGAATTTTTGAACCACATCAGAACTCAGAGTTAAAGTTCACAAAATTTCACACAGGTAATTAAATTTCTTTAGAACCCACACGAATTTTCCCAGAATTTATTTGTTAGAATAACCCCACACGAAAAATACTCAAACTCGGACTATTCATAAAATCGACCTGCAGTTGTACCCAAAAAGTATTCACCTCAACGACCTACCAAATCATCCAGAAAAAATTCCCAAAAATTCATGGTATTACTAATCATACCGAAGTTACATACTGGAGAGTTTCATGGGTCAACTCATTATAGTTTTTGAATAACAAATCGACAAAGTGGACTGATTTCAGACTCCCGAATTTCAGATTCAATACTTAAACACACAAAAATCAAAAACACGACCAAAACAACTCGAAATCACTCCAAACCAATTGGATCAGTTAGTAAACTCTTTAAACTTAGTTTTTAACTCAAGAAACTCAGAAAAATACTTGGGTATCATCAAGATTCACCCTGCTCAAAACGACTCTAAGATTTTGTAAATACAGTTTTGACATATCGTCTCATAAAATTCAAAAATCAGACTAAATCAAACTCAAATCCATCCAAACTAATTGGAATACTTTACTAAGACCCTAAACTGAGTTTTAGAGCAAAAATCCCGAATAGAAGATTTATGAAACTCGTTGTGTGATGCATACAAGTTCGACTATCAAAACTGTCCCAATCAAAATATCCACATAAACCCTAATTCTTTTTACCCTACGACATGATCAAATAAGAAAAGGAAGAGGAATTGAACAAGGTTTGGATTTGTTACCCTTGCAGCGTGACACGAAGGAGAGACAAAACAAGATCGAATACCAGCCTATAAACGAGCCGAACACAAGCAAACTCCAACCGAAACTTAGACCACGATCAAGACACCCCTGCAGCCTTTGCTTTTGAACGAGAAGAACCAAGAAGAGTGGTAGCAGCCGATGTGTTGTATATGTATTCTTAGGGTTTTGCTTTGTGTGTGTTATATGTGTATTTAACGTGTGATGAGAAGAGAGGAGGGAAACGTGTGATGAGAAGAGAGCAAAAATCAAGGAATACCGTGATGAGAGAATATTGGTAACGTGACATATGGGATTGATATCTCATTCCTTATTTAGTTTCAATAATGGACTTGGGCTTGTTATGTTATGATCACTTGAATTCAACTCCATATACTCGGCCCAAAAGAAAATATTAGGCGTGTGAATTTAATACACATGTACATGGTTGTAATTTTTAATTATCATAAGTCTTAAAGGTTAGTAAAGTTGTGAAATGTTCAAGCATTAGTATCTTTAATGCTTAGGTTAAATATAATTAAATGTTTTAGGTTATTTAATCGTCTTCCAAAAGTTTCAAATTAGAGGGTATTTTAGATATTTAATAAGTTTAAAATTTTCAGGTATTACACAACCGGCCCAGACCAGCGCCGTGTCTTCCGCCAGGTTTCGGGTCAGTGCGCGACCTGACCGACACGGCGCAACACCCGGCGCAAAACTTGCGCGGGTTCTCGGCCGTGTCTCGGCAGGCTGCTAGTCCTGGCCGACCCGGCGCAGGACACGGCGCTCGGCAGTGCCGTTTTCAACGCCGTTGTGCACAGGTCCGGCCAGCAACCTCCATCTTCCAAAAAAAATGATTCCGACACAAACCGAAAATTACGACAGAACCACAACGACGATCCGAACGACCCCGAAACCCGAACCTGTATACGAATCGAAGATACGGTTACGAAGTACTCGCAAAGACGAATCCTAGAGCTAAGAGAACACACGATTCCGACCACCCGAAGTGTCGGAATTTGACAACGGAAGTAATTACCCCAAACTTTGGGAAATTACGAAAACGACCCAAAACGTCCGAAATACACGATACACGATCGAAACACCAAACTAAAGCTCGCAACATGAATAATAACATTAAATGAACTTACGAGAAACTCGAAACAACAGTTTCGGACGAGATTCGCAATAATCGAACTCAAGTGCGGAAAAGCCGCTTAAGAACACGGAACTCAACAAACGAAACGGTCATGAGCGAGTCGTCAAAACGGACTTCCGCCAAAAAAAAAAGAAATTACTAGAAATCGAAATTGCGGATATTACAAGTCTTGAGTGTTAGGCGTATTTTTATATGCTTATTTATCATTATTTTGTATTATTTTGGAGAGTGAATTTGATTAAATGAGCTTTTAATGCCTTACTTTTGTATGTTTGTCAGGGGATTGGAGTCCGGAAGCTAAAACGAGGCGAAACGGGCGAAAACGGCAATTTTTGGCCGTGAGCCGCGGCACAAGGAAGCAGGGCCGCGGCACAGGAAGACAACCAGCGGGCACAAAGTAGATTGTACTCTGTGCCGCGGCACAGTCCAGGTGAGCCGCGGCACAGATGAATTAAAAGGCGCCCAGGCATCCAGCTGAAGGCAATGTGCCGCGGCACAGATTTAGTGAGCCGCGGCACACTTAGCGGGTTTGGTGTGCTCCGCGTGGATTTGGTCCGTTTTGAATCCAGTTCTCGACCTACTCACACGGACGCGATTTGGAGACTGTAAAAAGCTATAAATAAGGGTTTAAGACCCTAATTAATCATCTTGGAAATCTTGGAAATCTTTGGATCTTTGATCATTTTGGATCTTGGGGAAATCTTGGAATCAGAGGGGAGACAGCAGAAGAGGAAGAGAAGCAGAAGACTTCAAGAGCAGAGGGCGGAAGCCGAAGAACGGAGGAATCCGAGCTTCATCTGCGTTTGATTTTAATGCTTTTATTCATATATTCTGTATTTTCATTTATTAGCATGTCAGGCTAAAGCCCTAATCTAGGATTTTGATGAAACCTAAGTTTTGACGGATTTGTTTGCGATTATCTATTTAATTACCTTTTTGTTGAGTTTTCCCAATCGTGTTTAATGCTTTCAATTATCTGGCCAATAGTTGTATTGATTTAATCATTCAATTCGAATCGGGAGAGGAGAATTGGTGAGGAACTATTGGTGCGGACTGTTTTATTCTGTGAGATAGGAATATACTCATAGGAACTACGTGGCATTTAGGAGATTTTATGTTTTTTACCTATTGACGAATTAATTCACCTAGGGGTAGAGTGCGTTATTCGCCCTTAGAAAAATCTATTGACCTCGGGAGAGGCGGTAGAATATATTAGCAATCTCCGCCTTCAATAAATTGGGAAAATTATTAACTTCAGATAATCGAGAGTAAATTCGGATAAACCGAGGTGGATTCAGAATCCTAGACTTATTCATCATTTGATTTTCTTTTCGCAAGCGAACGTTTTTACTATTTAGTCTTTCATTAATTCTTTTAGTAATTAATTGCAAACCCAAAATTCGATTGTTCAAATAAAACTAGAATGCATAAAAAATCGATAGTTAGTGATTCAGTCCTCGTGGGAACGATACTCACTCATCACTTTATTACTTGTAAACGATAACGTGCACTTGCGTGTAAGAAATATCGCAACAAGTTTTTGGCGCCGTTGCCGGGGACTGAAATTTTGCCAATATCGATTTCAGTATTTCTAGTCTTAGTTTGAACGTTTTTATTTACTTATTTTTGTGTATTTAATTTCATTAATTTTATTTGTTTTTCTTTTCAGGATCTTTCGCGTAGTGCATGAGAAAACTCGGTAACGAAGGCCTACTACCTTTGGATACCGAGCTCGAGCGCACTCTTCGAAGGAACAAGAAGGAGAAACGAGAGTTACAGACGACGGTGAACATGGCCGAGAATATCGAAATTCAAGGAGGAAATAATATTGTGCAACAAGCTCAACCGGAATTGGCACTTCGAGACTATGCCATGCCGCAGATCAACGCCAACTTTTCGAGGATTCAGCGTCCCACTATCCAAGCCAACAATTTCGAGATCAAGCCTGCTATTATTCAGATGGTGCAGGCGAGCCAATTCTGTGGATTGCCGAATGTTGACCCAAATGCACATATTGCCTCTTTTCTAGAGATTTGTGACACGTTCAAAAACAATGGTGTCACCGACGATGCTATCCGATTGAGGATTTTCCCTTTCTCTTTGAGGGATAAAGCGAAATTTTGGCTGAATTCCTTACCGCCGGGATCGATCACAACATGGGCAGAGTTAGCGCAAGCCTTCCTTGCTAAATTCTTCCCACCTTCTAAAACGACGAGATTGAGAAACGAGATCACCACTTTTGGTCAGTATGACATGGAATCGCTTCATGAGGCATGGGAGCGATATAAAGATTTGTTACGGAGATGCCCTCATCACGGCCTTCCAGACTGTCTTCAAATTCAGACGTTCTACAATGGATTGAGTGCCTCTACACGCACTCTCGTGGATGCAGCCGTCGGTGGAGCTTTGATGGGAAAGACTATGGCCGAGGCACACTCACTGTTGGAAGCTATGGCTGCTAATGCATATCAATGGCCATCCGAACGAATAACGCCAAAGCGAGTTTTGGAAATTTCGAGTAATGACCCGATATCTACATTGTCAGCCCAAGTCGCAGCATTAACGCAGCATCTCCAAGAATTTTCACATTCTCCTTCCCCCGTTACCATTGAGACTTGCAATTGGTGTAACGGATCTCACCCTAGTGCGGAGTGCCAAGTCGGAAACCCGTTCGAGCAACATCCGATGGAGCAAGCTAAATTCGTGGGAAACGGAAATCGACAAAATAATTCTTATCCCAGCACTTATAATCAAGGGTGGCGAAATCAACAAAAATTTTCGTGGAGGAACGGGCAAGCTTTAAAACCTCCACAAGCTCACTTCGCGCAGCCCCCACAGCAGCCCCCTCAATCACCAAAGGTGTCATTGGAAGATGCTCTTGCTCAATTGGCGGCTAACACGAGCCAATTCATGACCCGCACCGAAACGACCCTCAAAAATCATTCTACCTCCATCCGAAACTTAGAAACACAAATGGGGCAGATTGCTAATCTCTTATCCTCTCGGTCTCAAAGTGCATTAACCAGAGAAATCGAAATGAAACCCAAGGAAAACGTGCAAGCAATTGAGTTACGAAGTGGAAAGGAGTTAAAAGGGCAGCCGAGCAATGACAAAGAGCAGCCGATCGAGCAAAGTGAGAAGGAAAAGGATGAGGCTCCCAAGCCAAAGGAAGTAACAACTACTCAGCCCACTCCTCAAATCCCATTCCCACAGCGTTTCCAAAGCAAAAACTAGACAAGCAATTTTCAAAGTTCCTCGACGTCTTCAAGAAATTGCACATAAACATTCCATTTGCCGACGCGTTGGAACAAATGCCGAGTTATGTTAAATTCATGAAAGAAGTCTTGTCAAACAAAAGAAAGCTCGAGGAATATGAGATGGTCGCTTTAACGGAGGAGTGCAGCGCTATTTTACAAAATAAGCTCCCACCTAAATTGAGAGATCCGGGAAGTTTTACCATCCCTTGCATCATCGGAAATTCGTCTTTTGAAAGAGCCCTATGCGATCTCGGAGCCAGCATAAACCTTATGCCCCTTTCCATTTTTAAAAAGCTGGACATTGGGGAAGCCAAGCCGACGACGGTCTCCTTACAATTGGCCGATAGGTCCATCAAATATCCGAGGGGAGTAATAGAGGACGTGTTAGTAAAGGTTGACAAATTTATCTTTCCAGCGGATTTTATTGTGCTCGACATGGAGGAAGATCAAGATATCCCAATTATCTTGGGAAGACCATTCTTGGCGATCGGCCGAACTTTGATCGATGTGGAAAAGGGGAAGCTGACTCTACGTGTTCAAGAGGAGCAAGTAACGTTTAATATCTTTCGATCCGTAAAATATCCGAGTAACGCTGAAAATTGTTTCCAAGTTGACGTCATTGATTCGTGCGTGAGTAGAACCTTTCGAGAGAATTATCCACCCGATCCATTGGAATCCGTTTTGATTGGGGCTGTTTCCGAACTAAATGCAGAGCATGCAGCCTATGTACGCCACATGGATGCTTCCCCGCCAATTTTCATTTGTAAACCATTCGAGGAGCTCGGAAGTTCACTAACTCGCTCAGCCCCATCGATCGAAAAACCTCCAAAGTTGGAACTCAAGAAGCTGCCGCCTCATTTAAAATATGCATTTTTGGGGCCCGACGACTCCCTTCCAGTTATTCTTTCAGCCACTTTAGCGGGGGATCAAGAGACGAAATTATTAAGAGTTTTGAGGGAGTACAAATCTGCTCTTAGATGGTCTATTGCGGATATTAAAGGGATCAGCCCGTCAATTTGCATGCACAAGATTTTGATGGAGGAAGACTACAAACCATCCGTGGAGCATCAACGTCGATTGAATCCAAACATGAAGGAGGTGGTAAAAGTCGAGGTTTTAAAACTCCTCGACGCAGGTATGATCTTTCCGATTTCTGATAGCAAGTGGGTAAGTCCGGTCCAAGTTGTGTCGAAAAAGGGCGGGATAACGGTGGTTCAAAATGATAATAATGAATTAATTCCCACTAGGATTGTCACGGGGTGGCGTATGTGTATAGATTATAGGAAATTAAATAATGCCACTAGAAAAGATCATTTCCCCTTACCTTTTATCGATCAGATGTTAGATAGATTAGCCGGACATGATTTCTATTGCTTTCTCGATGGTTACTCGGGGTATAATCAGATTTATATAGCCCCCGAAGACCAAGAGAAAACGACGTTTACATGTCCTTACGGCATTTTTGCGTATAGGCGCATGCCTTTTGGATTATGTAATGCACCGGCTACTTTTAAACGGTGTATGATGGCTATTTTTTCTGGCATGGTAGAGCAATGTATTGAGATTTTTATGGATGATTTTTCTGTTTTTGGAGATTCGTTTGACATTTGTTTGAAAAATTTGCAGAAAGTCTTGAGAAGATGCGAAGAGACAAATTTGGTCTTGAACTGGGAGAAGTGTCATTTTATGGTGCAGGAGGGCATAGTGCTTGGCCATCGAATATCCTCACATGGAATTGAAGTCGACCGGGCAAAAATTGAAACAATTGAGAAGATGCCTCCGCCTACTTCGGTCAAAGGGATTAGAAGTTTTTTGGGACATGCCGGTTTCTATCGCCGATTTATTAAGGATTTTTCAAAGATCACGAAGCCGCTGTGCAACCTACTCATGAAGGATGTTCCATTTACTTTTGACGAGTCGTGTAAAGAAAGTTTCGATTTATTGAAGAAAGCTCTAAGCACGGAACCGGTGATAGTCCCTCCGGATTGGGACCTTCCGTTCGAGTTAATGTGTGATGCAAGCGACTTTGCCATTGGGGCTATTTTGGGGCAGAGACGAGGGAAGGTGTTCCATGTCATATTCTATGCGAGCCGAACACTCGATGACGCCCAAAGAAATTATGCCACAACGGAGAAGGAATTGTTGGCGGTGATCTTTGCATTTGATAAATTTCGGGCGTATCTACTGGGAACGAAAGTGATAGTGTGGACCGACCATTCAGCAATAAAATACCTTTTGGAGAAGAAAGATGCCAAACCAAGGTTGATTCGGTGGGTGCTACTCCTTCAAGAATTCAACTTGGAGATTCGGGACAAGAAAGGGACTGAAAATGTTATAGCCGATCACCTTTCACGATTAGAGAGTCCCCTCGAGAAGGGAGAAAGTCAGTCACAAATCATAGAAACCTTCCCCGACAAGCAGTTCTACAAGTTGGATTCAAAACACGCGCCTTGGTATGCTGATCTAGTGAACTACTTGGCAAGTAAAACAATTCCGAACGACCTCTCACGCCATCAAAAGAAGAAGCTAATCTCGGACGCTAAGTATTATTTGTGGGACGATCCTTTTCTTTTCAGGAGATGCCCCGATCAAATCATTCGTATATGTATTCCGGATGAGGAAATCCATAGTGTGCTAAACCATTGCCATGCATCACCCTACGGTGGACATTTTAGTGGAAATAGAACAGCAGTGAAGGTCTTACAATCGGGGTTCTATTGGTCGTCCTTATTCAAGGATGCTCACTCCTTTGTGTCCGCATGTGATCGGTGTCAACGGACGGGAAACATCTCAAGACGACACAAAATGCCGCTGAACACCATACTTGAAGTTGAATTGTTCGATGTATGGGGGATCGACTTCATGGGTCCATTTCCTCCATCAAATAAGAATCTCTATATTTTGGTGGCCGTAGATTATGTCTCAAAATGGGTTGAAGCGGTGGCACTACCTACGAATGGGTCCAATATCGTAATCAAGTTTATAAAACAATATATCTTCACACGTTTTGGGACTCCACGTGCTATTATCAGTGATGGTGGGTCACACTTCGACAACAAATTTCTTGATGCGGTTTTGAGAAAATACGGAGTCACTCATCGTGTTGCTCTGAGATACCATCCTCAGACGAGCGGTCAAGTCGAGATATCAAATCGAGAGCTGAAGTGGATCCTAGAAAAGACGGTCAGCTCGTCTCGAAAAGATTGGTCATTTAAACTCGATGATGCACTTTGGGCGTACCGGACTGCGTATAAAACACCTATCGGAATGTCGCCTTACAGATTGGTTTACGGGAAAGGTTGCCACTTACCCGTAGAGATGGAACATCGTGCTTACTGGGTGATAAAGAAGCTAAACTTTGATCTGAAATCTGCTGGTGAAAAGCGTTGTTTGCAGCTGAACGAGTTGGAAGAAATTCGCCACGATGCATACGAAAATGCGAAACTTTATAAGGAGCGGACAAAGACTTGGCATGATAAGCACATCACGCAGAGAGAGTTTGTCCCGGGACAAGAGGTGTTGCTATTTAATTCTCGCTTAAAGTTATTTCCCGAGAAATTGCGTTCAAGATGGTCGGGACCGTTCACCGTAGTTCAAGTGTTCCCACATGGTGCGGTAGAAGTACAAAAAGATGACCGCAAATTTAAAGTTAATGGACAACGGTTGAAGGCATACTTGGGAAACCCGATAGACACGCAGAAAACGAGTGTCATCTTATCCACCGCCGGATAAATGCGAGAAAAGTCCGGCTGAAGACTATAAACTTAGCGCTTCTCGGGAGGCAACCCGAGTATTGGTCGTAGAATTTTTATTTTTAGTGTGTTTTCTTGCATTTTTAGAGTCTTTATTTTTCATCTTCTTTGCTTTGATTAGCTTCTCCCTCTCGTTCATGATGTTTTCGTTCAAAAATTCTGTGCAGGAATCACCCAAGGGGAGAAAATCAGTGATGGGCCGCGGCACAACATTACTGAGCCGCGGCACACTAAGTCTCTGAGCCGCGGCACATGTTTACTGAGCCGCGGCACACCAAATGTTCAAAGAAATGCCCAGGAGACTGTATTCTGTGCCGCGGCACAGCTTAAGTGAGCCGCGGCACACTAACAAGATGAGCCGCGGCACGCGCAGACTGAGCCGCGGCACCCGGCGGTATCACAAAATGTCCCAGGCCTACTGTACTTTGGGTCGCGGCTCACTTATATTGTGCCGCGGCCCCCGTCGCAAAATAAGAACGCCCAGGTATGCTTCATACAGTCGATCGGCCAGCAAAGTCCCTTCCTTCCTTCCTTCCTTCGCACAATGAGGTAAGTAGATACCATTCTCTTAGTCTCCTTCTCAAATTCTTCAGGTAATTCTTGATTTCTTAATCATAAGTGATACTTGATTGGAAAAGAATGGAAGTTATATATTGCTAGTTGTTCTTCAATGTTTTCTCTAAAATGGAGTTGGAATATGGGGAATTTGGTATTTAATTGTGATGGAATTGGTAATTATGAACGAATTGGTGGTGATAGTTGTCGTTATTCATGGCTATTATCTGTGTTATTATTTTTGGGATTTGGAGTTAACCATCAAAATTCTTGTTCTTCATGTTAACTTGTGCATACCAAGTGTTTGATAAATTGCTGCAAGGAAAAATTGGTAAGCCAAGCATTTTCAAATTGTATGCAACAAATCATTTTATCGAGTTACATTGTCCCCAACCCTTACATCATGTTAAACTTGAGAGCTCGTATTTAACTTCCTCTTTGATGATGCAAGCTCAATTATTCACGCTCCGCATAATGTAGTCGAGAAGCATGCAAGCTTGCCGAATGATGCCGGTACCAGTTCGTGAGCTATTTGTGGGGGAGTACTTGACCTTCTTATTCTATTGCTTATTATATTTTGTCCATTGAGGTCAATGTACGTCCTAAGTTTGGGGGGGGGGGGGTTTACTTTCTGTTGCTACATTTATTGCTGTACTGTTTTTGTTGCACTTTTCATTACTTTGCTTAATTTTTTTCGGTAGCCTTGCTTGTCTTGATTTTACTCTTATTCGTGAATTTTTCGTGCTTCTATTTGTGTGATACTGATTTTACGACACTATTTTTCTCTCTGAAGAAACGGTCGAGTTTTAGTCGCGTTGTAGTCAGGATTCTGTTTCTGCTTAGTATTCATTTAGGTCCGAAATTTTTTTCGTGATTGTAGAGATCTTAGCGGATAAGAGAGGATACATATGTGTTTTAAAATCACCGTCGATACGTTTGGTTACATTTTTCGGTTAGCTAGTAGTCCTGTAACATAAGTCATGTTGGCACTTAGATTGAGTTTAGAGTCGGTCAGTTTTTCCCAATAGTCGAGATAATATTTGCTCTATGATGGGAAGTCTAGTAACCGGGGGTATTCACGTGACCCGTTGTTTACTCTCGCGAAAAAAGACGACCCTGATTAGACTAGTGATTTAGAAATTTCACATGTGCTGATGATAGGGAGCCTAGTAACCGGGGATATTCGCGTGACCCGTTGTTTACTCTCGCGTAAAACGGCGACCTTGATTCGGACACGCGGAAATAGCTATTCGAGTTGTTTCTCCACTGTGGAGGGGAACCTAGTAACTAGAAGCATCCATGTGCCCCATGAGTGTCTTTTACGTCAAACGGTTTCCCAATACATGAGAATGGAAGTTCCACCCTAGGATTGTCCCGATGAAACATCCCGAGATCCGAACCTAGTGGTCAACTCGAATCAATTTCTTGAGCATTTATATAAGGGAATACTGTCCGAGAATTATTTTTAAGAAACTCATGAAAATTTTGCCATTTGACTGTGGAACCGGGCGACTTTAGCTCGTTTATTTTAACCTTTCATATTGACGATCGATTTGATTCAAGTTTGTTAATCTTTGAGCTAGATTTTCTTCATGAACGAGTGATTAGGACTGAACTTGGTTACTTTGTGGAATCAGTGTTCTGAGTATAGCTCGCTATTACGATACTCGTATTTTTCAGAGAGACTTTCAGGATAATATTGATTAGGTAGAGCACTATGAGTTGCACGATTATTCACGACATTCTTTTGTTGAATTTAATTCTTTTTGCTTGAGGACAAGCAAAGGCTTAAGTTTTGGGGTATTTATTAGGCGTATTTTTATACGCTTATTTATCATTATTTTGTATTATTTTGGAGAGTGAATTTGATTAAATGAGCTTTTAATGCCTTACTTTTGTATGTTTGTCAAGAGATTGGAGTCCGGAAGCTAAAACGAGGCAAAACGGGCGAAAACGGCAATTTTTGGCCGTGAGCCGCGGCACAAGGAAGCAGGTGGCGGCACAGAAGACAACCAATGGCACAAAGTAGATCGTACTCATGCCGCGGCACACCCAGTGAGTGCGCACGATGAATTAAAAGGCGCCCAGGCATCCAACTGAAGGCAATGTGCCGCGGCACAGATTTAGTGAGCCGCGGCACACTTAGCGGGTTTGGTGTGCTCCGCACGGATTTGGGTCGTTTTGAAGCCAGTTCTCGACCTACTCATACGGACGCGATTTGGAGACTGTAAAAAGCTATAAATAAGGGTTTAAGACCCTAATTAATCATCTTGGAAATCTTGGAAATCTTTGGATCTTTGATCATTTTGGATCTTGGGGAAATCTTGGAATCAGAGGGGAGACGGCAGAAGAGGAAGAGAAGCAGAAGACTTCAAGAGCAGAGGGCGGAAGCCGAAGAACGGAGGAATCCGAGCTTCATCTGCGTTTGATTTTAATGCTTTTATTCATATATTCTGTATTTTCATTTATTAGCATGTCAGGCTAAAGCCCTAATCTAGGATTTTGATGAAACCTAAGTTTGACGGATTTGTTTGCGATTATCTATTTTGTTGAGTTTTCCCAATCGTGTTTAATGCTTTCAATTATCTGGCCAATAGTTGTATTGATTTAATCATTCAATTCGAATCGGGAGAGGAGAATTGGTGAGGAACTATTGGTGAGGACCGTTTTATTCTGTGAGATAGGAATATACTCATAGGAACTACGTGGCATTTAGGAGATTTTATGCTTTTTGCCTATTGACGAATTAATTCACCTAGGGGTAGAGTGCGTTATTCGCCCTTAGAAAAATCTATTGACCTCGGGAGAGGCGGTAGAATATATTAGCAATCTCCGCCTTCAATAAATTGGAAAAATTATTAACTTCAGATAATCGAGAGTAAATTTGGATAAACCGAGGTGGATTCAGAATCCTAGACTTATTCATCATTTGATTTTCTTTTCTCAAGCGATCGTTTTTACTATTTAGTCTTTCATTAATTCTTTTAGTAATTAATTGCAAACCCAAAATTCGATTGTTCAAATAAAACTAGAATACATAAAAAATCGATAGTTAGTGATTCCGTCCTCGTGGGAACGATACTCACTCATCACTTTATTACTTGTAAACGATAACGTGCACTTGCGTGTAAGAAATATCGCAACATTGAGTCAAATTTTATCTGAGAAATAGAGTCTGAAAAGAATCGTTCCCAAAGTTCAGGTGCAAGGTACAGCCAATGTCTCTGACGGCCGACTGAAAACGAAAAAACCAGGTCACATGATGGCATTTCTCATATTCTTCTCACCATTAAATCCGAATACAAATTTGTTGTCATCATTTTCTAGCCAACATAATATGAACATTATTTACTCCAAAAATCCTGCTCGGCAACATCTGGCCGGAACATAAGACCTGGAGAGAACCTTTTGCTAGCTGCGAAAAGAACGAGTCTGGAAAAATGGGGCTGACAGCACATGGCAGAGAAATTTCCTCAATTGTACAAGGTAATGCAATGGAACTACATTTCACATAACAACATTTAATTTAACATGTTCTCATATATATCTTTTTGTTTCAAAAGGTTCAGATACCGAACAACAGATCAACATATCATCATGAAGATGCATACTCTAACCAAAAAAGCAGGACTGGTGCAGTAGTATCAGATTTTGATCGTTTTGTATATAGCGGCAACCATAAAAAAATAGCTCGGGGGTTTCAACAGAAAAAAAATATAAAGGAGTAATTGCAGGATCGAGTCATAGCCAATGTCTCTAACTCACTTGTTTTGAACCTCTAAAAAGTTTTTTACCTACCTCTATCAATGATCATTTGCATATTCATCAGTCTTCATTTTCTTTTTAATTTTATTTGTTTCATATATGGCTTGTTGCCACATTAGATCTACTAACTGGATTAGTAAACTCGCATAATTTTGCCACTAATGTAATGTTCAAAGCTGAACATGCACTGTATTTCTCACTAATTGAACTGTCATCTCATGTGTACGTTGTTTATATTCGTTCCATTCGAGAAAAGAAAAAAAAAGTGCAAAGCGTTCTATTTGATAACAGACTCCTTTATCACAGCATGCAAGCAAAAAAACAAAAAGACGCAATGTGGCAAACATTGTGATGCTGATATAGTTTTCCATTTTTCCTTTGCCTTTTCCTATTAAAGAAACGATGACCAAAAATTGTTAGGCTAATTTAATTTTGTTTTTCTCCAGTTGGTGTGTAGTGTATTTTTCAGGAGAAGCACAACGTTTAGGTCTTGTGGTGCTATTCCTAATTCAAGTCCCGACAGCAATATTGGTATTGACCGTACAAATTCTTCAGGTACTTCTAGCATCAGTATTTAATGAAATTCCTCAATGTGTAGTTCAGCCGAAAGACATTTAAAACACACTTTACTACGTAGTTTTTTTAGCAGGTCATGCGCCTTTGGCTACGAAGTTGTCATATAAGAAAGTAAATAGATCAACTCCTTATACAATTCTTCAATGCCTGGTATATCAGGAAATAATAGAGGCATACGACCAACAAGCCTCAGGCCTATCTTGTTCGAACTTCTTCCACATGGACTTTATTGAGTTTACGTGTTGTAAAATAGTGTGACATAATGTCGATTTTGCTGTTGATGTATTTGACTAATATCTTTATTTCCATCATCATCATCGTCATTATTATCCTTTTTGCATATTCAGCGACTATGATATTATGATGTTTTATAGACAACTCTTTGGATTTTGCATTTAATCTCTTCAAATGTCATTATCTAATATGCATTCGAATATGGGGACTATGTCCTGCTTATGTTGTAACTAATCACATCGATTTTAGAGGGTTCGCATGCTCAAAAAGGAGCGAGCAAATCACCCCAAGGGCGCATACTCGAATCTTAGAGCCCTCATTGATACAGCTGTAGCAACTTTGAGGCGTCCTATTACGACGTACGAGGCTAACAACCTATGTTTATAACCACCTCATTTTGGCGGTTGATGCCCCGTGTGTTGGGTTATGTGGGCCAAAGTGATTTAAAAATGATGGCCCAAAGTGTATTTTTCCTTTGCAGCCCACCATTAAAGAAACCCAGCCCGGAACCCTGGAAGCTACCCCTTTGTTAAATGACCGGATTAATCCTGGCCATCTAATTTGGCTCAGTTAATCCCGGCCGTTGGTTTTTATATTATACCTAATATATAAACCCCCCAGCAAACCCTACCCCTCATTTCCCTTTTCTGTCTTCCGCCTCCACCCCCTTTTTCTCTCCCGATTCTGTTTCCTTTCTCCTCGGTCGACTCTGCTTCTAATATGGAAACCAAATCTGGTCCGATTTTCTCTTTTCGTTTGTTGTTCCGATTCTCCTATAAATATCATTTTCGTGAGAGATGAAATATACAACAAATTGAGAGCAAGTAATTTATTTACTTCGATTCTTTTTCTCTGTGAAATAAATCGAGTGCTTTGTGGGTGAGGCTTGTGAGATAAATCCGGGATCTGAGTTTTCTGGGTGGTTTTCGGTTGAATCCTGCTGTGTGCTACGATTCCTCCGGTGGTTTGCTTCCGGTCCGGTGGTGGGTTCCTTTTTCTTGGTGTTGGCCGCGGGTCACTTGAGTCCTGGACGTGGTTACGGAGACGGAGGACTGAGCCGGGCTGTTTTCAACAATGACATCACTTCCGATCGGTTTCGGCCGTTTGGTTTGCGTTTTCTTTACTCACATTTTTATTTCCAGTATTTTAATTTAGTTTAATTTATTAAATAGAAGTTGTGTAATCCCTAATCCCTATCCCGAGTAGATCTGTGTAATAGTTATATTCGTTATAATTATTGTAATAATTCGTCACCCGATTCGGACCAATACTCAACACCGTGCAAGTAAATAGCTTGTTCACGAACTACAAAATACTGCATCTCTAATACAAAATATTGCCTCTATTCTATATTACATTATATAGGTGAACCTTTTAATGTAAACTTGGTTCGTTTTTTCTGGCAAAAAAAAGTTTCGACATTTCCTGGGCACCACCGTGCATGGCACGGTGGGCAAACCTAGTGTATATATATATATATATATATATATATATATATAACCGCCTTGACTTCATATACCAGGCAATTTCATCTTGCGTAGGTTGTGTCAAACACAAATCGCGACCATAATTTACAGCTCGTAATTATGTCCAATTTCTAAGAAAACTTTCCAGATTTTTCCAACATCTTTTAAGGTTGTTAACTAATTAACCTTGTCTAAAGTGAGGAACAGTGGACTTAGAGGTGTTCACGGTTCCGGTTCGAACCGCTGAACCGTCGATTTTGAACCGTTGACCGCGGTTCGGTTAACCATTGACCGCGGTTCGGTTCAAAATCAGAACTGTAAACCGTTTTAAGACGGTTCGGTTCTGGTTCGTCAAAATGACGAACCGCGAACCGGCGGTTCAACCAAATGTTCAACTGCTGTTTAAAAAAAAATTCAAAAAGTGACCGCTAGAATCAAGCGGTTCAAACCGGAACCGGCGGTTCAACGGTCACATTTTCAAAATTTTTTTTTTTTTTTTTTACATTTTTACACCTATAAATACCCCCCTCACATCCTTCATTTTTCTCACACCAACTATCTACTTTCTCTCTAATTTCTATTATCTCAAGTATACTTTTAATTCAAAAAAATGTCAAGTGGTCAATTCAATCGGGGAAAGGGAAAGGCTATCACCGGCATTCCTCGACGTGGAAGAGGCGGTGCTAGTGGTAGTACTCCTCCTCCTACTCATACTCCGAGTTCTCATTCTATACCAAGTCCGAATTTTGGAGATTATGTTCCCGATGAATTAACCGAGGAACAAATCAACGAAATGTTTGAAGCCTCAAAATCGATTCATGAAGATGATGAGCAAGAGCAACCAACAAAACCAAAACAAAGGAAACCATCCGAGCTGAAATCTCCATTATTTGCGATCCATTATACAAAAATGGACGACGTTGCATCCGGTCCCGGTTATTTCTTGGCCAAGTGCAACTATTGCGATAAAATGTACAAGTTTAAAAAAGGAGGAGGTTACGGGACACTCAATGGCCATATACAAAGACAACATCCCGACAAAGTTGGCATCGAGTCTAATCAAACCCAACTTCGAGGCACGACGACGTCATCTAATGCCCCCAATCAAGGTAATAGTACTTTATTTAAATTTAATCCAATTACCGCTAGAAAAGAATTAGCTAGGTTTGTTTGTGGTAAATCTCTTCCTTTTAACTTTGCCTACGACCAAATGTATGAAAATTTCACTCAACTAAGTTTTAATCCCGCTAGTAAAAAAATTTCACGCTCTACTGTAACTCATGATGTTCGAAAAACTACTAGCGAGGCAAAATTAATTTTAGCAAATATGTTTTTAAACTTAGATCATAAAGTTTGTATATGTTCCGATGCTTGGAGTGATCATTGGGAAGCAAATTCATATATGGGAATTACTTGTATTTGGATTGATGATTCTTGGACTATACAAAAATGTTTAATTGGTTTTAGAGAGTTTAATATCGCACATACCGCTCAAAATATTTCGCATAAAATTCATACAATTTTATCTGAATATAATTTAGTACAAAAAATTTTTTCAATTTCTTTTGATAATGCTAGCTCCAATACAACTAGTTTAGAATCACTTATTGCAATATGTGAGCCATCTCTTGGTGGTAAATTTTTTCATGTTAGGTGTATTTGTCATGTTCTTAATTTATGTGTTCAAGATGGTTTAACTGTTTTACAAGACGCATATGCTCCTATCCGTGAAGCAATAATGTATTTAATTAGACATTCGTCTCTAGGTGAAAAATGGAAAAGATATTGCATAAAAAATAATATTCATCCAAAGAAATTTTCAAAAGATGTGCCAAATCGTTGGAATTCTACTTACAATTTGTTAAATGATAGTTATGAATATCGTATTGCATTATGCAATTTTTATAACGAAGAACAAGTACCCGTTTGCTTATTGCCAACTCAATGGGATAAGTGCTCTAGTTTAATGGCACTTTTAAAAATCTTTAAAGAGGCAACTGAATCTTTGTCCGGTTTTTATTATCCTACTTCTACACTTGTTGTTGAACATTGTGTTAAAATTGTACTTGTATTCAAGTCTTTAATTAAAGTTCCCGAGTTATTTAATTGTATAAAAGAAATGAGAGACAAATGGATTAAATATTTCGCCTACATTCCTCCTAGGTTTTTAGTTGCTAAACTTTTAGATCCTCAAGTTAGAGAGGAAGGTTTGCTAAAATTACTTTCACTTTACTATAATGCTTTATTTCCTAATCCTATTGCTAATTTTATTCCTCCAAATCCTAGCGATTTAGTTCAAAATGCAAAAAATTTATTATCTACTCTTTATCGCGAATATGCTTGTAGTTATAGTGGTAGTCTTGATGGGTTCTTCTTCTCCTGTTCACATTCCTTCTAGTAGTAGTACATCTTCTTTTGGTTTTGCTATTCCGGATCTTAGTGAATGGAATGCCTATCAAGAAGATTTATCCCGAAAACGAACAAGGTACCAAAGTAATGCTTATCAAGAACTTGAAAATTATTTAACTACTTGTGAATTGGGAGCTTTAGAACGTGGTTCGGGTGGTAATAACAATCTTCTTAAGTGGTGGGCAAAAAGGTCTACAATATTTCCTGTAGTTGCCACGATTGCGAAGGAAATACTAGCTGTCCCCGCCTCAACAGTTTCTGTTGAACAAGCCTTCAGTGTAGGAGGATACATTCTGGATGAACGACGATCTCGATTGACGCCTAAAAATCTTGAAGCCCAAGCATTATTGAATGATTGGGTGAAAGCCGAGTTACGCCAACAAGAACCAAATTATAATGAACAAGAAGACAGTGATACTTATGATACCAGATCTAGCAATGATTCGGTTGACTTGGGTGATTGAATCATCTCCTCTCCGCCTCCACCTCCGCTTCCTAAGGTAAGTATAAGGTAAGTGAACTACGAGGACTTTGATTCCTAAGGTAAGGGGATACGTATGCAACTTAATCCAAATATTTAAAGTTGAAATTCTTAATTTTAACTTTGAATATTTGAATTAAGCTCAAGTCCATTTTATTTTTTTTCCTTCCCCCCACCAAATTTAAAAATGAACTACGAGGACTTTGATTTTGATTCCTAAACTCTAAAGTTACGGATATCAAATACGTAGACGCTTAATTCAAAGATTTAAAATTACAAAATTCAAGTTTAGACTTTAATATCTGAATTAAGCTCAAGTCCAATTTTTACACCATATTTTTTTTTAAAATAAAAATTTAAAAATTAAAAAAAAAAAAAACCGCCGAACCGACCGGCGGTTCACGGTTCAAAACCGTAACCGTGAACCGCTATAAGGCGGTTCGGTTCCGGTTCCGATTTTTGGCAAACCGGAACCGACGGTTCATGAACCGGCGGTTCAAAAAACCGGCGATTTTGAACCGCCGAACACCTCTAAGTGGACTTTGATACAATCGTTGCCTCGTTGAAGAGAAGTGAGAAAAATAAAATGACTCCAAATTTTCTCTTACTTTAATTTTATTTCGATTTTCATAATATCCTCAAATTATATTTCTACAATTATATACCTTCTATTTATTGCCTAAGTGGCCCCCCATTATAGCCCGTCCATAGATATAAGCGAGTGTTTTGGAGACCACGTATGACACATTGATATGGTAGGGAGGAATATGGATATGATATGATACAATACGGGTACGAAGATACAATATATTTTGAAACTTGAAGGATACAGGTACCACATGTATATATATATATATACACACGTATGACACATTGATATGGTAGGGAGGAATATGGATATGATATGATACAATACGGATACGAAGAAACAATATATTTTGAAACTTGAAGGATACAGGTACCACATGTATATATATATATATATATATATATATAATAATAATCTGTTGAAAATATTTATTTATTAAGTACACTTAAAAAATGTTTTAACTGTATGAAAATAAAATGATAAGTACTCGAATCTAAAATGTGACAAGTCCCATATATATATATATATATTTCACGAAGTATTTGTTAAAATATCGAATACGATACGTTGTGCTCCAGAAGTATCCGTACTTCTTAAAGAGCGATGGCAGAAAGATTTACTTTGGAGGTCCTGAATTTATAAAAATTACGAGATCGGATAATTATATATATACTTTCCCTATTTTATACTTTAACTTCCATTCATGGCCCCATGGACCCCTTGACCCTCCTCCGCCCCTGTCCTAGAGGACAACATTGATCCCTAAAAATCCGGCAAGTTTATGAAGAAAAAACCAAGAAAAAGAAAATAGCTCAGTTCTAACAGTAGCTATTAATACTGGACTCCCGAGATTCTTGTCTGCTAGTATCGTCAATGGTTGTGATCAAGTACGGTTCATCGTCTCTAAAGTAGTCATGAGTCTCTTGCTCCATTTCCAAGATTGGTTGTCTATTTCTCAGTCCTTCCAACTCAATGGATACTTGTTTCATTGTCGGTCTCTTCTTCCCATTCAACCTCAAACGCCTTGTTGCCAGCTCCGCAACGATCCGAATATCCTCCATGATCGCGTCTCCGGCCACTCGAGGATCTAAAATGTGACAAAGTTGATCATTTTCCTTCGCCATTGAAATGAAAGTCGAAACGAGATCCTTCCCCTCTTGATTTGCAGCGAAAGAGTACGGGTTCTCCCCGGTTAGCAACTCCACTAGTGTAACTCCGAAGCTGTAGACGTCACTCTTGTCCGTGAATTGGCTCGACTGGAAGTACTCTGGATCCATGTACCCTAATGTTCCTTGCACTGCTGTGGTCAAGTGAGTCTTGTCCTGTGGGACTGATCTCGACGTCCCGAAATCCGAGATTTTCGCATTGTACTTGTCATCTAAGAGTATGTTTGAGGATTTGATGTCCCTGTGATAGATAGGATCGAGGCTGAGGAATGCATGTACGATAAAGCACCGGCAACATCACATGCAATACTTAAACGATTCTCCCACGAGAGCGGAGATTCGATTAGTTCGAGGTCTTTCCTATGGATGTGATGGGAGAGCGTTCCGTTCGAAATGAACTCGTATATTAGCAGAGGAGTCTCGGTCTCCAAACAACAGCCGAGCAATTCGACGATGTTTCGATGGTTAATACCCGACAAAACGACAACCTCGTTGATGAACTGCTCGATATCGTTCTTACCGATTGCTTTTGACTTCTTGATGGCAACTACTCTGCCGTCCGGCAGCATTCCTTTGTAGACTGTGCCGAAGCCTCCTTGGCCAAGAAACGGGTTTTCGTTATAGTTATCAGTTTGAAGCTCCTCTGCGGTGAAGAGTTTCGCTTTCTCCCGGCTCCCGTCGGACGACAATTTTTCGTGCAGCAAAAGGCCGCCATTTTGCTCGAAAAACCTCTCTTTCATGATTCTTACCCTCCTTTTCTTAAGGAATTGGTGCACCTTGTAACTTGAAAGGAAAAAGCACAAAAGTGCTAAGGCAATGCCAAGACCTGCAGGAAGTAAATTAAACAAATAGAAAACAAGACATAATCGAACTTGTCTGTAAAATGTTTTGGTTCTGCACTAATTTGCAGCTTTTTTTGAAAGAGAACAAACCTGCAGGGGAGTACACTAATTTGAAGGTTTTTGGTTTTACTCTTTCCCTCCACTTGAAGAGTCTACTTTTGATATATGACTTTGTCACAATAGAAGGTCCACTTTAGGGGGGAAAACATTAATATCTAATAAAAATAATATATACTTGAATTAATATTTTTTGTTACATAAATGAGAATAGTATTCTCCTTGTGATGAAGGTTGGGACAGGAGTTATGTTGTTGCGCCATAGAACTTTGCCACTTTATTTTTTGCATTAGTTATGTTGTTAGCTAATTTTAGATAATTAATTGACACTATAATTGGGATTAAGGTGGAGCGGATGATTGATGATGATGATAAATGAGAATAGTAGGTTATTAATTAGACGACGACAACAACAACAATAACATCTACGTCTTAGTCCCAAAATGATTTGGGGTCGGCTAACATGAATCAAACTTTGAAACCGTCAATGATCGTTACATAAATAACATAAAGGGGAAAAAAGATGGAAAAAGTAGAGAAAAAAGCAAAAAAAAAAAAAAAAGAAAAATCCTGAAAAATAAATTAAAAGATAACATGAAATAAAAGAAAATAGGAATATAAAAAAAAGAACCAGATTCCATCCACCATCCGTATTCTTTCCCGCCACATTTGCCTCTCCATCGCCATACTTTCTCTAATTCCAAAAAACCGCATATCATTTTCAATCATCTTTATCCAAGTTTTCTTGGATCTTCCTCTACCTTTCACAATATTATTTGTCCCCCAACTTTCTAGCCTCCTCACTAGGGCATCAACAGGTCGTCTTCTCACATGACCAAACCATCGTAATCGATTCTCCATCATCTTGTCTTCTATAGACGCAACTCTTACCTTCTCTCTAATCACCTCATTTCTGAGCCGATCCTTTTTTGTATGACCACACATCCATCGTAGCATACGCATCTCCGCCACATTCATCTTTTGAACGTGACACTGTTTTACAGCCCAACACTCGGTGCCATATAACAGTGCAGGCCTAATTGCCGTGCGGTAAAATTTACCCTTTAATCTATGAGGCATGTCAGGATCACATAAAATCTCTGTGACACTCTTCCACTTCAACCACCCTGCCTTTATTCTGTGAGCCACATCGCCATCTAGCTCTCCATCATTTTGAATAATAGATCCAAGATACCGAAAGAAAGTGGATCCATGAACAACTTTTCCCATCAAATGTGATCATCCCCGCCTCTCTATCACTGTTTTCGCTAAACCTACACTCCATATATTCAGTCTTACTTCTGCTCAGCCTAAAGCCTCGAGCTTCCAAAGTATCCCTCCAAAGTTTCAATTTCTGTTGCAATCCAACCTTCGTTTCATCAATCAACACAATATCATCTGCGAACATCATACACCACGGAACGTCATTTTGAAGTTCTCTTGTCAATTCATCCATGACTATGGCAAAAAGAAAAGGACTAAGAGCAGATCATTGATGCACCCCAATCGTAAAAGGGAATTCTTCTGTCCTCCCAACATTAATATGTACACTTGTACTAGCTCCCTCATACATGTCCTTTATAATGTCAATATATTTCCGCGATACACCCTTCTTTGCTAAGGCCCACCAAAGTACTTTTCTTGGTACTTTATCATATGCATTCTCTAAATTAATAAAAACCATATGTAGATCTTTCTTTTTATCTCGATAATGTTCCATCAACTGCCGGATAAGATAAATTGCTTCCATGGTCGATCTTCTAGGCATAAATCCAAACTGATTTTCTGTTATCTTCACACATTTCTTGATCCTTTGTTCAATCACTCGTTCCCACAACTTCATTGTATGACTCATTAGTTTAATTCCGCGATAATTAGAACAATCTTGAATATCACCTTTGTTCTTATACAAAGGGACGAGAATACTTTTCCTCCATGCTGATGGCTAATAAAGATTTGCATATAATTAAATTATCAAGAGGAACTTCTCAAATATTTCCATTTTTTATGTTCTGGACGACTTTAGGGATGTCAATGGGTAGGGTAGGGTACGTGTATGCCTTCCCCATATCCTACCCTCATATGAAATTTTCTATGACTGCTGCAAAACCTGCTTCTGTGCCTCTTGCTGCTCATTTTCTATTATGCAAAGATCAATCTCCTAAAACTAGTGAAGAAGAAAAATCAATGGAAAAGGTTCCATATGCTAATGCTATAGGATCAGTCATGTATCTCATGGTTAGTACTAGGCCCTATATAGCCTATTCTGTTAGTTGCTTGAGTAGATACATGTCTAATCCTGGTATGCCGTATTGGGAAGCCTTGAAGTGGCTTCTTCGTTATTTGAAATCCTCTGTGGATGTTGGTATTAAGTTTTCTAAATCTGGTGACGGTGTTAAACTTGTTGGATATGTAGATTCTAACTTTGCTAATGATCGTGACAATCGAAAATCCACGACCTCTTATGTGTTTACCCTTTGTGGCTCTTGCATTAGTTGAAAATCTCAGTTACAGAATGTTGTTGCCTTATCTACGACTGAATCTGAATATGTTGCTGCAACTGAGGCGTTTAAAGAAGCCATATGGCTAAAGGGTCTTTTATCAGAAATCGGTTTTCTGAAAGAAAAAGTCGTGGTATTTTCGGATAGTCAATCTGGAATTCAGTTATGCAAAAATCCTGTCTTTCACGACCGCACTAAACATATTGATGTTAAATTTCATTTTATTCGTGATATTGTTGAAAAAGGTGAACTTGAGCTTGGAAAAATTCCTTCAAAATTCAACCCTGCAGATATGGGCACCAAATGCCTGCCTTTGGAGAAGTTCGTGTCCTGCACCGACCTGCTAAACTCGGGAACTCAAGACTAACATCTCCCACTCCAACAATTTTAGATAACCCATCGTTACCCATCTTGACTATACCAAAGTCACTCGGAGTATAAGAGGAATAGAAATCTCTACGTGATGTAACATGACACGTAGCTCCACTATCAACCACCCAACTGGATTCATCTCTCGCAAGATTCACCATATCATAGTCACAACAAACAAAGAATTCTTCGGTAGTAGTATTTACTTCGGCTTTATCATTACTACCGCTCTCCTTCTTTTGTGAGTTCTCTCGGCCTTGGCGATTCTCCTTCTTCAATTTTCGGCAAAATTTCTTAGTATGCCCTTTCTTACCACAATGGTAACATTCTATATTGGCATACTTCCCCCGGGAATTACTCCTTTGTGGCCCTCTATTACTCGGACCTCTACTTTGACCTCTCCTCCGTCTTTCGGTAACTAGAACATCCGACTGTGACGAAGATCCTTGTGCTTTTCTTCGGACCTCCTCATTCAACATGTTCCCTTTAGCTAATTCCATCGAAATGACTCCATCGGGGGCCGAGTTAGACAACAACGTTCGAAACGTCTCCCAAGTGTCCGACAATGTGCCTAACAACCACAAAGCTTGCACATCCTCTTCGAATTTAATTCCCATTCTGACAAGTTGATTAATTATGCCTTGGAATGTATTTAAATGATCCGATAGAGGAGTCCCATCTCGATACATCAAATTCATCATTTGTTTAATGAGGAATAACTTATTATTCCCCGTCTTCCGAGCATACAATTGCTCGAGCTTGTGCCATAGTTCTCGAGCATCCTTCTCTCCACTAATATGGTTCAAAATATTGTCATCAACCCATTATCGAATATATCCGCAAACTTGGCGTTGCAAAATAGTCCACTCCGCGTCGGACTTGCCTTCCGGTTTATCTTTGCTAAAAATCGGTAAATAATAATCCTTCACATATAGAAGGTCTTCCATCTTCCCCTTCCATACATGGTAGTTCGAACCATTCAAGTTAAGCATTCTACTCGTGTTGGCTTCTATCTTACAATTGAGATACTAAAAAACCACGAAACAACAAATCCCGTGGCTCTGATACCACTTTGTTGGGAAAAACACGACTAACGTCACGTCACAATGAATAATGCAGAACCTCGTTTGACAACTTCCCACTCTTCAATTGTAACTTTGTGGTTACCGACGAGTAGAGCAAATCGATTACAACTCGATAATATAATACAAATGATATCTGAAAAACAATAAACACGAGGCATAATATTTTAGCGTGGAAAACCCCTCAAAACGAGAGTAAAAAACACGGGACCGGAGCCGCTTAAATCCACTATCACCAATACACACAATAAACAATTCGTCCCTAATACAAACTAGGGGTATACACCAATCGTCAAATACTCGGTAATAAATGTTCTTCAAGTATTTGGAATACACAATAACAACAAGATCGAGAAAAGAAAATACCGTAAATAGCTTACACAAAAAGCTAACGAAATACCCGAACTTCCGGACTCAAAATCTTGATCTACACTGGTGAAAGGATTCGCCCAATAGCTACCAAGGTCTTGTCAAAATATCACGACGATCCGACCGATAAATCTCCGGGAAAATGAAGAAATGTATTTCTCTCTCTTGTTTCTCTCTCTATCTCTCTTGTTCCTCTCTCAAAGATGTGTAGGTGTAGTGTTGTTGAACTCCGAAGGAAAAGCAGATAAAAAGGAAAAATCTGGCATGTTGACTTCGGGAGCCGCGACCCAGCCACAGTGTGACGCGGCCCGTAGTACAGCCTACACCATCGCTAATTTGAAAGTTGAGTGCGCCGCGGCTCGACCGAGCTGTGCCGCGGCACGTACAGACAAATCCTGCCCCGGTAATTCAGCAGGGGCCGCGGCCCGGCAGGAGGGTGCCGCGGCCCAGAGTACAGGCCGCTCGGCCATTTGAAGGTGTTTCGGCAGGGGCGATCGGCAGGGGCCGATCGGCAGGGGCCGCGGCCTAGAGTACAGGAGGGTCGGCATGGCAGGGGTGATTATAATATCTATTTAATTCGTAATAATAACTCTTATAATAAAAGTGTAGGAATGATTGTGGGAGTAACTGTAACACCCCCAATCCACTCAGAGATATTACACGCCGTAGACCCTCTCCTCGAGGATCTACCAGGCTGGTAATCAATATTTAACATCTCGACAATGCCTTCAAGGCTACACTGACTCAGTAGACCGATTTGGTCTTTCCACAAATACATACAACTCAAATACAACTCATGCCCACGCAGGGGACCAAAATACAACTACACCCGTACAACGGGAACAATACAGAATGGAAAATAAAGTACAATCGAACCAACACACGATATACGGTTCCTCATGTGATTAGTATCGATCATCTTTCATCATCCTTCGTGCCGACCACGTGTTATGCTCCAAAACCCGAATGCAAAAACAGACATCCACCCCGAATACTCGGGGTTAGCAAACTCCACCGTTTTGCTAGTGCAAATACAAAGTGCAAATACGAGCCATACAATTCACATTCCACGAATAACAATAACCGAGGATCCTCAAAGATCCAAACGAAACGAAAAGTACTTCCGAGGCAAGGGTTTGAGGAAACATTTCAAAACGAAAAATCATAAATCAATGGGAATAATTTATAAAGCGGTTTAGAATGCCATCGAGAGTTTTAATAGAAAACAATTTAGGATTATCAAATCCTACTTTTCAAAATCCAAAGACAAAAGGGGTCACCGCCTAAAGGTTTACTTTCCGTAAAATAATCTTTACCAAACCGTTGGGATTTTAGTCCCAAATCCGTCAAATGACCTTTACAAAAACGTTGGGATTTTAGCCCCAATTTCATCAACTCACAAGACACAAGAACGACCACAAGGTTCGTCTCCCAACATCAAAATCCACAAATAAAGGATTTAAAACAAACAACAAAATACTCTAGAGCCATCCTAGCCAAGTAGGCCAAACGAACAACTTACCTCTTACACACTTAGTCAATGCATGCAATCATGAAAACCGTTCAAAAGCACTCATTTCCTAAATGCCAATATCAAATCACATTTGTAAAATTCACCACAATTAACCGTCGATCCACACCTCCGTGGACCCCTACCGAGACCCCGTCGGATCTAACCCGTAGTGGTTAAAAGCAAAGCTCGTCGATCCACACCTCCGTGGACCCCTACCGAGACCCCGTCGGGTCTAACCCATAGTGAGCATACACACACACACGTTACTCATGCAATACTAACATGCTAAGAATGTAAGTTCATTAAGAATACTCACTAGAGATGGCCATTAACTCGACACCATTACCAAACTCTTCAAAAATACAATAACAAGCTTAAATATGGAATACACGATTCCATAACTTTAAACAAGAGGAGTATCCTCATAAAATCCTTCAACGTTCAAAATAATCAAATCATAATCAATTCTCAAAACACCGTTCACAAAACACACGCGTTTTGAAAGAAAGCCTTTAACGAGGCCAAATCAAATCCTTTTGAAACTTCATTTCAAATAACCAAACAAACACATCAAGACGACCACCGATCATCATATACATAAAACGAGAAAAGTATGGGCAAGGTACTTGCCTCGATACCACGAGCACTGAACCACGAACGGATACGGCTCAACCGGGAAGCTTCGGAACGCCCGATGCTAACGAAAAGGAAGACGACAATGAACGGAACGGAAGAATCAAGCACGACCGTGAGGACCGACGAAAATGAACCTAACGATTCGAATAGCACAATCACAACCACTTCTAAACGATTATGGAAATGGAATACACCCGGAACCCCGCCTACGATTCATGTATATTCATACCGAAAACAACAACGAGGGCGGACCACAACCAAACCCTCTCGATTCCGTAAAAATCCACAAAATATCCATGAATCCGTAGGAAAACTAAATATACTAACAAGATTAATCATATTCATCATGAATTAATCAACAATACGGAAAGAATCGAACAATAATTCGAAAACCCCCAAATCTCCCAAAAATGGGTTCTTAGAAGATTACCTTGGATTAGGATGAATGATTCAAGAAGAAATCGATAATCTACAACAAAACTCGAAGTGGATGATTTCTTCAAGTCCGAAAATGTTAAAATCGCCCCAAAAGTTGCTCCGGAATCGCCCAAGACGAGAGGAAGAAAAGAGAGGAGAGGAAAATAAAAAAATCTTCCTCAGATCCCGTGTAATATAGTGAAACACAGCAGAACCTATCGGCCAGCCTATCGGCCGATAGGCCCAACCGATACCCATAGGGAATGCCGGCAGTAGGGCCTATCGACCCCCCCTATCGGCCGAAAGGCTCCTGGAAGTGATCGGCCAAAAACTGAAACGACCATAACTCTCTCGTCCGGACTCCGATTGACTCACCATTTGAACCATTGGAAAGCTAACTCGATGTTCTATAATATTGCAAAGATTTATAATTTTTGGAGTTACCAAAAATTAATGGTGATCTAACAAAGACGAACTCATACTTAGAAAAGTCGTTTAGTAATCCTGAATTCAACAAAACGACACCGAAACCCGAACCTGAATACGAACCGAAGATACGGTTACGAAGTACTCACAAAGACGAATCTAAGAGCTAGTAGGACACACAATTCCGACCACCCGAAGGCTCGAAATTCGACAACGGAAGGTAATTACCCCAAACTTTGGGAAATTACGAAAATGGCCCAAATGCCCGAAAATCACCATACGTCAACGAATAATCAAACCGAAGCTCACGACACGTCTAACAAAGTTAAACGGACTTGCGGGAAACTCGAAACAGCAGTTTCGGACGAGATTCGCAAGAATCGAACTCAAGTGCGGAAAAGTCGCTAAAAAGCACAGAACTCAACAAAACAACACCGAAACGAACTCGGATGACAAAAAGTGCAGAATTAATCATTCTCAGAATGACGAAACGGTCATGAGCGAGCCGTCAAAACGGACTCCGGCCGAAAAAAGAAATTCACCAAAAATCGAAAATTGCGGATATTACATTCTACCCTCCTTAAAAGAAGTTTCGTCCCGAAACTTAAAATAAGTAGGGAGAAGCAATATCCCTTGCCAGGAAAACTCGACGAGATACACAAAACCGAAGACTCGCGCCTGACGGCAAAACACTGCAAGGAACGCAAACAGACATACGGCGAGAAAATACGCTCTAGGGCGACTAACGCAACGTCACCGGTAGAGACATAATAAAATCAACGAGTGACAAGCGTCATCAAATAGACAATACAATCGAGTCGATTATCCGAACAATCACAAAACTCAACGAACGAAAATCAATATGATTGACCAATCCAACGGTTCACCAATCAAATGCGAGCCAAACGCTGAATAAATACGGAATTCCACCGCCCAAGGGTTGGAAGATCGAAAACGAGACTAATTTCCCAAACTTAAGGAAATTACGAAGGAGCCTGAACGCTCAACAATCACGAAACGAGAACAAAAACCGAACAAACAAACGATTGAGACAACAAAAATCGAACAATCATGTCCGAAACACGTAGGATAATAAAATTCAAACCACAACTCCCAGGATGACCTGGTGAGAACAGCAAGACGTGCATTCCCACCATATCCACAGGAAAGGGAATAGCGATTGAAAAGCCACAACGACGAACGAGTTATTCCAAAACAATACCACCCTCGTCCGATTAACAAAAGCAAGGGATATGGAAAGTTCAGAAATGTTAACGAGCATAAACGAGTTGATAGAGCTAAAAAAAAATATACAGAAGTTAAAAATCCGATCCCCTTTGAATAAAAGAACTATTAGAACCAAAAGATGTTACTTCCGAACAGGATTCACAATAGTCGAACCAAATTCGGAAAAGTCACAGCGATAAACAGATCGACTCAAAACCAGATTACAGCTCGTTCGAATGATGAAACCAAGGTATAGATCAAGTTCAGACAGTATCAACGAACACGAGCGAATCGATAGACTGAAGAAAGAGAAAATACAGAAGTCAAAATAGTATGGGTAGTATCCCCGACCTCATCCACGAAATTCACAAAAAACAGGAGCAAGGTAACAAGACATTAAACAACCGACACATAACGGAATGATCACCGATGCACACGGTCATACCAAACCAAGCTCTAACAGCTCGCACATGCGCGACAACGTAGAAATCACTACGAGGCGGCAACATTCGACACTAACATCCCACCTCTCACAACAAATGCGTGGCAACGCCTCGACGTTCATGCCACCAATCTGATCATACTCGGGAGCAAACATCATAACGACAACGCGAACATCATACATATATACCCATCCCTCAAACGGGAATGGATAGGTTTTAAAAACGAAAACCTCATTTTGAAAATAATTTAGAAGAATACTGGTTGATCTTGAGTATCACCTTTCAAATAGTACAAACGTGGAACGTCGTTATCGAGACTTTGGGAAAACCATTTCGCGTTTGATAAAAATGAGGACACTTTCTCTTAGTGAAAACTTTCAGAATATTCGACCCTCGGGTCTAAATAAAAGTGTTGAAAATATCGCGAAACATTTTGGTCCTCGAGGTAGAAAAATTTTGAAATATATTGCGGCATCTAGGATGTACCACAAGAAAATAACTCATTTGAAAAGTATGTCTCGAAATTTGTTTTTCTAAGATACTCAAGGTTTTCAAAATTCAATAGGCCAGAATGCCCAAAACTCACACATATCGATGTTCACTAAAACAACTCCTAGCACACGCACCAAAACGTTTAAAATGAAGACAATATATGTCTTTAAACGGAAATAAACGATAAAATACCATATTCAGAACAAAACCTCTGATAAAATACTCTCCCGCACTGGCTAGTGAACAAGTCGAACGCGTATAAGCACAAAGCTTTCACAATAGAACTTGTAAAACGTGCAAATCGATTCGAAAATCATCAACAACGAGAAAAACAACAATAAAAAGACATCACAAGCGTTACACTCCTCGTATAAATCAAATACGAAAGTCGACTAAATACATATCGTGAAATCAAAATTCACATAAGGATTCCACCACTTAACAAATAATCATAAAAATAGCTCGTGTCACACGAGGCACAACACAAAGAAGGGAGACTTACTTCCACGGGTCGCACGAAGATGATGATCGCCCCACGATACTAATCACGACCAACAAACTCAAACGACGCGTCGCGACACGACTCAGTCAGATAAAATCCGACGAAACAAGACTCAAACAACACGACTTGACCTAGGTTTCCTCAACCTAAGCTCCGATACCATTTATGTAACACCCCAATCCACTCGGGATATTACACGCCGTAGACCCTCTCCTCGAGGATCTACCAGCCGGTAATCAACATTTAACATCTCGACAATGCCTTCAAGGCTACACTGACTCGAGAGACCGATTTGGTCTTTCCACAAATACATACAACTCAAATACAACTCATGCCCACGCAGGGACCAAAATACAACTACACCCGTACAACGGAACAATACAGAAATGGAAAATAAAGTACAATCGAACCAACACACGATATACGGTTCCTCATGTGATTAGTATCGATCATCTTTCATCATCCTTCGTGCCGACCACGTGTTATGCTCCAAAACCCGAATGCAAAACAGACATCCACCCCCGAATACTCGGGGTTAGCAAACTCCACTGTTTTGCTAGTGCAAATACAAAGTGCAAATACGAGCCATACAATTCACATTCCACGAATAACAATAACCGAGGATCCTCAAAGATCCAAACGAAACGAAAAGTACTTCCCGAGGCAAGGGTTTGAGGAAACATTTCAAAAACGAAAAATCATAAATCAATGGGAATAATTTATAAAACGGTTTAGAATGCCATCGAGAGTTTTAATAGAAAACAATTTAGGATTATCAAATCCTACTTTTCAAAATCCAAAGACAAAAGGGGTCACCGCCCTAAAGGTTTACTTTCCGTAAAATAATCTTTACCAAACCGTTGGGATTTTAGTCCCAAATCCGTCAAATGACCTTTACAAAAACGTTGGGATTTTAGCCCCAATTTCATCAACTCACAGTACACAAGAACGACCACAAGGTTCGTCTCCCAACATCAAAATCCACAAATAAAGGATTTAAAACAAACAACAAAATACTCTAGAGCCATCCTAGCCAAGTAGGCCAAACGAACAACTTACCTCTTACACACTTAGTCAATGCATGCAATCATGAAAACCGTTCAAAAGCACTCATTTCCGGAAATGCCAATATCAAATCACATTTGTAAAATTCACCACAATTAACCGTCGATCCACACCTCCGTGGACCCCTACCGAGACCCCGTCGGATCTAACCCGTAGTGGTTAAAAGCAAAGCTCGTCGATCCACACCTCCGTGGACCCCTACCGAGACCCCGTCGTGTCTAACCCATAGTGAGCATACACACACACACGTTACTCATGCAATACTAACATGCTAAGAATGTAAGTTCATTAAGAATACTCACTAGAGATGGCCATTAACTCGACACCATTACCAAACTCTTCAAAAATACAATAACAAGCTTAAATATGGAATACACGATTCCATAACTTTAAACAAGAGGAGTATCCTCATAAAATCCTTCAACGTTCAAAATAATCAAATCATAATCAATTCTCAAAACACCGTTCACAAAACACACGCGTTTTGAAAGAAAGCCTTTAACGAGGCCAAACCAGATCCTTTTGAAACTTCATTTCAAATAACCAAACAAACACATCAAGACGACCACCGATCATCATATACATAAACGAGAAAAGTATGGGCAAGGTACTTGCCTCGATACCACGAGCACCGAACCACGAACGGATACGGCTCAACCGGAAGCTTCTAACGCCCGATGCTAACGAAAAGGAAGACGACAATGAACGGAACGGAAGAATCAAGCACGGCCGTGAGGAACCGACGAAAATGAACCTAACGATTCGAATAGCACAATCACAACCACTTCTAAACGATTATGGAAATGGAATACACAGGAACCCCGCCTACGATTCATGTATATTCATACCGAAAACAACAACGAGGGCGGACCACAACCAAACCCTCTCGATTCCGTAAAATCCACAAAATATCCATGAATCCGTAGGAAAACTAAAGATACTAACAAGATTAATCATATTCATCATGAATTAATCAACAATACGGAAAGAATCGAACAATAATTCGAAAACCCCAAATCTCCCAAAAATGGGTTCTTAGAAGATTACCTTGGATTAGGATGAATGATTCAAGAAGAAATCGATAATCTACAACAAAACTCGAAGTGGATGATTTCTTCAAGTCCGAAAATGTTAAAATCGCCCTAAAAGTTGCTCAATCGCCAAGACGAGAGGAAGAAAATAGAGGAGAGGAAAATGAAAAATCTTCCTCGATCCCGTGTAATATAGTGAAACACGGCAGAACCTATCGGCCAGCCTATCGGCCGATAGCCCAACCGATACCCATACGGAATGCCGGTAGAGCCTATCGACCCCCTATCGGCCGAAAGGCTCCCTGAAGTGATCGCCAAAATCAAACGACCATAACTCTCTCGTCAGGACTCAGATTGACTCACCGTTTGAACCATTGGAAAGCTAACTCGATGTTCTATAATATTGCAAAGATTTATAATTTTTGGAGTTACCAAAAATTAATGGTGATCTAACAAAGACGAACTCATACTTAGAAAAGTCGTTTAGTAATCCTGAATTCAACAAAACGACATCGAAACCCGAACCTGAATACGAACCGAAGATACGGTTACGAAGTACTCACAAAGACGAATCTAAGAGCTAGTAGGACACACAATTCCGACCACCCGAAGGCTCGAAATTCGACAACGGAAGGTAATTACCCCAAACTTTGGGAAATTACGAAAATGGCCCAAATGCCCGAAAATCACCATACGTCAACGAATAATCAAACCGAAGCTCACGACACGTCTAACAAAGTTAAACGGACTTGCGGGAAACTCAAACAGCGATTTGACGAGATTCGCAAGAATCGAACTCAGGTGCGGAAAAGTCGCTAAAAAGCACAGAACTCAACAAAACAACACCGAAACGAACTCGGATGACAAAAAGTGCAGAATTAATCATTCTTAGAATGACGAAACGGTCATGAGCGAGCCGTCAAAACGGACTCCGGCCGAAAAAAGAAATTCACCAAAAATCGAAAATTGCGGATATTACAGTAACATGTGTCATCCCCATTCCACATCATATGATATGTGTCACCTCCCACCCCCCACCCCCCGAAAAAAAATTTCCCGCCAAAAAAAAAAAATTTTGGGGGGTCAAATTTTTTTTTCCCGCCAAAATTTTCCTGCCAAAAATTATTACTGCATCACAATTATGATTTAGTGCATTAAGGTTATAAGTTACTGCATCATAGTTGATGCATTTAACTGTTAACTATGATGCAGTAACTTATAACTGCGATGCAGTAAAACTTATTATTATTGTATCACAGTTATAAGTTACTGCATCACAATTATGATTTAGTGCATTAAGGTTATAAGTTACTACATCATAGTTGATGCACTAAACTATTAACTATGATGCAGTAACTTATAGCTGTGATGCAGTAAAACTTATTAGTGTGATGCACCAAAACTTATAATTGTAATGCATCAAAAAAATGGTGCATCACACTTCTAAGTTTATGGCGGGAAAATTTTTGGCCCCCCCAAAATTTATTTTTTTTGCGGGAAAATTTTTTTTTTCGGGGGAGGTGGTGGGGGGGGTGGGGGGGGGGGGGGTGGGGGTGCCACATGTCATATGATGTGGCATGATGATTTGGCAAGGTGACACATGTCACTCCCACAATCCTTCCTACACTTTTTATTATAAGAGACTTTTTAAAATAACCCCACCCTATATATATATATATATAGGATTCAGGACAAAATGGATTTTTCGAGATAAAAAAATTAGACGAACAAACTCTTAAAATCAACGAACATACGCTAAAAATCAAACGAACATGAAATAAATGAATAAATATAAAAATTTTGCTCCCTTCAAAATTCGAACCCAGATGCTCCATTCGTCGAGTAAGGAGATGCATCCACCGTAGATCACTGTGATCAAAAGACTAGAAATGAGTCTTTATTTCTCTCCCAAAATTTTAATTCTTTCCTGTATGTGTGTATATGTGACAGGGACCGTGTGTGGGTGTGTGTGTGTGTGTATGTGACTGTGTGTGCGCGTGTATGTGAGTGTGTATTTGCCCAGCCCATATGTCTGTGTGAGAGTGTTCTGAGTGTGTATGTGGTGGAGTTGAGAGTGTATGGGTGTGCCGAGGGATATGTGTATGGAGTATGTTGTGTGTGTTAGTGTGTGAGTTTCAGGTGTGCCGAATTGGGGAATTAGTGTATTTTTTGTATAAATATGATGTTAATCGATGATAAAGAAGCTCCCGCTGAGGTTACGATAGATGAGATGAAGTTAAAACAAGGATTAGATGGTCGTATAAAGTTTTGGGGTGGAAAACATAAATTTTAAAAGTTTAGGGTTATGCCATCTGGGAATTAGAAATAAATTTGGACTTGATCGAAATTTTCTAAATTTTTAATTTGACCCAAAACTATATTTTTTGGTACTTTACAATTTGATCCCAAAGCAAGTTTTTAATTATTCTATATTGACCCACTAGAGTTTTAAAAAGGTCTTAAATTTATGTTTTGACCCAAATACTTTCATATTTTTTTAGAAAAGCATATAACTTTCACGAATTCGATTCAAAGTGAGTCAAACGACCTCCAAATAGTCCCTAATTCGAAACATAACCTTCTTATACCCTTATAACGCGCGATGTGTATTAGTGATTATATTTTTACCCTTAAACTAACTAAACCTGAGACTGGATCTAATATCTATTTAATTCGTAATAATAACTCTTGTAATAATTATATAATATTATAATACTCATTCTAGGTCGGAAGTCTAGTGAATCGCCCATTCCATTTTCTTGTCAATCAAATTCCCCGTATATTGGAACACCGGGCAAGTACCTTGATCGTGCTTTATGTATTATCTTATATTTTATGATGTTCTTGAAAATAAATGGAAATGAGTTGACAAATTTTCTGAAAATGTGATGTTTTATAAAATAAATGTGGTCCTTCGAATTGTGTGGGCCGAGTAAAACCGAGGGTTGCCCTGACGAGGGCTCTGGGATACGTTATGCTGAGCCAGCATATCACTCGGCGGGTTATCTAATCGGGGATTGTCCTGACGAGTGCTCCGGAGTATGAAGTGGAGTAATATGGTATAACCATGTGGTTTTATTGTTTGATGGCATACATATTGTTCCGGAATAATGACGTGATATGAATGGACCACTGTTATGTTTTATATAATCTGCATGTTATACATATTCATGTTATCATTGTACTTGCACTGACTGTTTGCTGACCCCTTCGAGGGTGGATACATTATTTATGTATTCAGGTACAGAATTCCATGACGAGCAGGCGCAGGGAGGGCACGAAGACGAAGGGCACCAGCAATATTGCCTCCTGATGATCCAGTCTTTTATATAGTTATCTTTGCCGCAGTTGTTGTTTACTCGCGAGTACAGTTTGATGTTGCCGTATATTTGTAACACCCGTGTGTAGGCCTGAGCTTCAGTTCAAGTCTAGTAGCCCGTATGATAAACAGGTACCGTTGAAGTTACTATGTTATTACGAAATTTCTTTGTACCAATTCGTGTTGTGAGTATGTTCGACCTTGCAGGTCGTGATATTACTATTGTGTTTATTCGATCTTGCTGGTCGTTATGAGTCATTGTATTCATAGGTTTTGCCTTGTGGATCCTCAAAATGAATCCACTGTACTGTAGCACTCCTGGCCCAAGATGGAGTTGTTACATGTGTGTGCGCGCGTAAGCAAATATTTTCACCGCAACAAAACGTGTAATGGAGTGTTCTTTTAAAAAATGTAGCAACTATGGGTATCCCCTTTAGTCATAATATCCGAAATTGCCTCAATAATAGTTTAATTGTTATACTTATATATATATATATATATATATATATATATATATGTATATATATATATATGTATATGTATATATATATATATATATATATGTGGATTGATTCCGGTAGGAATCTTCCCTGGTGTGAGAGTAAGAACCAACTCGAGCTATTAAATGATAAAATAAGGAGGATCCATATTTTGACACATCATCACAGCATATGAGGTGTGTGAATGACATAAGTAAGGAGAAGGGTAATTTTGTCCCTTTGTTCCCATTTAAAATACAATAACGTATTCATTTGTTATCCGTTTTAAATAAAAAAATATATCAAATTAATCGTCTTTTCATGATCTACAATTTAAAATGTATAGTGTGTACCTAAACATATAGAAAAAATAGTGTATTATAATAATAAAGCAGTGTGAATTGTAGGAAGAAATACACTGTTTTATAGAATATACAAATACAGTGCTTCATAGTATATAAATACACTGCTTCACAGTGTATAAATACACTGCTTCATAGTGTACAAAGCACTGCTTTTGACTCAAAATTAACACAAAAGTTCCTGATAAAAACGTCAACTTCAATGAATAAATTGCTTTCATTGGATATGAATTAGGAGACGTGACATGTACCATTGAAATGCAAAAGGAGTCTACTTTCCAACAAAAAAAAGAACAAAAATATATTAAGTGTGGAGAGATTTATGATATATTCAACGGAGACTGCCACGATGCTTATTTTATAAGAATATATAAATGCGTTGCTTCATAGTGTACAAATGCACTGTGAACAAATGAACTGCTTCATAGTTTATAAATTACTGTTTCTGCTTTAAAATTTGACTTATAACATATTGCTTCTTAGCATATAACTACACTGCTTCAATGTACAAATGCACTGCTTCAGAGTGTACAAATGCAGTGCTTTATAGCATACAAAGTACTGCTCTGCTTCAAAATTTGCACAAAAATTCCTCCTCAAACTGCCAACTTCAATAAATAAACTGCTTTCATTGGATATGGTTTTATATACAATTGAAAAGCCATGAGAGTCAGGTTTCCAACAAAAAAAGGACACTAAAAATATTAAGTACATAGATAGTTATGACATTCTCAGAATGCTTGTTTTATAAAAATATATAAATGCAGTGTTTCATAGTGTACAAATGCACTGCTTTATTTTTGTATTTTTAGCTATGATATACATCTTAAATCGTAGATCATGAAAAGATGATTAATTTGATATATTTTTTTAATAAAAAACGAGCACAAAATGATCAAGTTTTTATATTTTAAATGGAGACAGTTTAATAAAGATTACCCTTATATAACTTCCAGCACATCTCATGCATGCAGTTAATATTGAGCAGCGACTACATCTTAGCCCTCCATATTGACTTGTCGAACGGACAAGAGTGGTTTCTAGTTCTCATATCAGGACATGGTTCACATATGATCCATATATATATATATATATATATATATATATATAGGAAATAGATCATATGAAAACGAATTACCTTGTGGAATCTAGAAACTTTTGTAGGCCATTGATATTAGTGATCTAACGGCTGTAGATGAGTAGAATTATAAGCATTTATGTATTTGTTTTATTTCATTAATTGTTGCATATACTAGCGACCAGCTTGATGCAACAAATAATAACAAATATGCAATGAAATTACTTAATAATGCAATTGGTTCTAGATTTCACCATTAAGAGTGTTTCCACCATAGTCAATCCCTATATAGGAAATAGATATTTATGATCAAATGAGAATGATTCTTATCCTGCGAATTGCGAATATGCATGAGTTTTATACTAATTATGCATGAAATATATGCATTTCGTGCATCAAAATTGCAATGCATTATATGCATCAAAATATCGATGCATTAAAATATTACATTATATGCATCAAATTTTTGTGAGAATAAATCTAGGCCACCCATTTATCAAGATCTATGGATGAAATTCATTCTTATTTCTTAACTTAAATTGCATTCTCACCTGAACCAACCATATATATTTATATATATATATATATATATATATATATATATATATATATATATATATGGTTGGTTCAGGTGAGAATGCAATTTAAGTTAAGAAATAAGAATGAATTTGATCCACAGATCTTGATTAAATTGATGGCCTAGATTTATTCTCACAAAAACGTATGCATATAACGCAATATTCTAGTGCATCGATATTTTGATGCATATAATGCAGAGTTTTTATGCATTGCAAGTTTGATGCACGAAATGCATATATTGCATGCATAAGTCAATCTGGGCCGTACATCACACACAGATCAATGATTCAGATTTATTCTCAATTCACAACATAAAAACCATTCTCATATGATCATAAATCTCTCTCTCTCTCTCTCTATGTATATATATATATATCTTGTAATATAACTTTATATGTATCATATAATTTTAATTATAATTGAGTGTATATAATCTAAATTCATATGTACATATCATAATATAAATTTACAAATATATGTCAAATATATATTAATTATAATTGAGTACATATAATATAATCTATATATACATATCATAATACTCCATAAATTTAACAATATATATTAATATTATATATTTAAAGTCATAAAAATATAAACTATTTATCGATAAAAAATTAATATATACATGTTAAAATATAACTTAATATATATAAGAATATCATCTGATTATTTAAATACAACTAAAAATTATAATATAATTTATGAATATATATTATAATATAAATTAAAATTTATATTAAGTTATATTATATATTTAAAAAGTGATAGGTTTTGCTAAAACTCGATGTTAAATTGTCATTTAACATCGGTTCTAATAAAAACTGATGTTAAATTTTTTTCATTTAACATCGATTTTTTTTTACATCGGTTCTCCCAGAACCGATGTGAAATTGCAGAATTTAACATCAATTCTCTCAGAACATATGTTGAATTAAAAATTTAACATTGATTTTTATTAGAACCAATGTTAAATCGGTTTTTAGCACAACCGATATTAATTTGCTTTAAAAAATCCAATTATGCAACTGCGTCTTTTTAAACATTTGTTTTTGCAGAATTATTGTTAAACAGTGATCCAACAATGAACTGAGTGGCAATAAAGCTATAATTCCATCATAATAGAAATCTTCATATTGATATGGATTGGTTTACAAGACCATGGTATGCGTTTAAGTGATCCGACATAATGTAATAACAATTCTCTGATTGAAGTTATGTTCAAGGCATTTTCCTCTCAAGCATAGCTTCAATTTTCTTCCAAAGAACATCTGCTTTTTCCTCGACTAGGAAAATAACAGAAAACATTGTATTCAATGAAGCGCCAGATGTAACAACAGTTTTTCTGTGCATGATTTTTCATTCAACATCACATTTTTTGGTTTGGCATAATCACCATGTAAGGGTAAGATTCTTACAATAGAGGAGATCCAACATGTCTGGTTCTTAAATTGAGAAATTTGATGCGTTCCATTGAACATTCCACCGAGAGACGGTGATTCTTTCATTTTTAATCCGATTTCTCAACCAAATGGCTCTGATACCGCTTGTTGGAAAATACACTTGTTTAGGAAATAATGTCAAAATAAATGATATTTGCACAGTGGAATTAAGATAAATATTTTTCTTTTAGCTGGATTAAAAATGGGACCAAACCAAGATAAGAAATTGGTGAAGAAAAATATGAATACACGATTTTACGTGGAAATTCCAAATTGCGGAAGACCCAAACCTCCCTATACTAATAGATGAAACTCTCTCTTATAAATAAAATAAGAGAAAAAACTCTCCTAAATAAATAGGAGAAATAGAAAATATCTACTCCAGTGATTTTGATCAATCTCTCAAAATTGTCAACGAATAAAAATTATAAAAAAATAACATATTCAAAATACATATTAAAACAAATTTAATAAGTATTAACATGACTATATTTTTCTATATTGATTATAATTTATGGTGAAAATTTATTAATTTTGATTAAAAAAATCAAATAGGTAAAATTTTAATAGATGGAGAGATGAGGTAGAGAAAAATTCTCACTATTTTTGTGACTCTCCTCTCAAAATGAATCTTCCAAAGAGCCTGTCAGTCTGTCACGCATGAAGCACTTTTATTCATTCAGTTTTCAACAATTGTGGGTAATTTTGCCACTTTTTCTAAAGTTATCCTCGATTGTCAAGGATAAAACATGTCGATTCATCACCATGTCGGGACCTACTCTAACAATAAATAGGTTAGAAAATTCTCCACAACAGATTGTATCTAAGATTGACCCGCCAGCGACTATCAAAACTCAAAAATAGCAAACTGCATGCAACCTCCCCTGATACTAATTTGCAGATATGAATTGTTGTGATCGTAACGCCGAAGATCAGTGTAGGCCAGTGGGCTGCATTTTGGGCGTTCTGGTCTTCGTCTGCTTCCTTGTAGCCACTCCCGTCGGCGGTGCTGTCTGGTTCTTCACGTCTCTCTCTCTCTCTCTCTCTATATATATATATATATACTTCCACCGTTCTTTTATCTTTTATTATTGCAACGTGTTGACTACTCCTTTGATTTTTTGTGATTGATGCATAAGAAAAAATATAGTCATGTGAGATCTTGTTAGATTCATCTCGAAATATACTTTCAAAATATCAACTTCCTATAATTTTTAAAAATAAAGAATTGAAAATATTAATAATTAAAATTGTGCATTGACAAACCTAAAAATCCAAATATTGAAGTTATAAGAGAATATATACCCCCTCTCTCTCTCCCGTCGGCGCTGTTATCTGGTTTTAATCGTTCCTTCTTTCTGTGATGTTACTTAAATGCAGGAAAGTGTTCAGTTGGTGTTGCCCGGACTGGTGGAACGATCCTTGGTTTGATTTTGCAGAGGCGATGATTGAAGCTCCTTATTACGGTTGGAAATGGTGTAAAAAGAATATTCCTTGCTAGAAGTTGGAAGAATGTATTTTTTTCCCATGTTATTTTCCTTCTTCTTCTTTTCCAAATACAGTATTAATTTGGTTTACTATATTACACGTACTGTTGTTCCGTCTTTTCTGCAAAAGTTCTTATAAAGGATTGCTTCTTTCTTGTTCTTTCTGCCCCGTCCGGTCTCTCTAATATAACTTACTATGCACTATCTATCTATCTAATCTATCTTTCTTTTTTTTTTTTTTTTTTTTTTTTGTTTGATGACCTGTTGAATCCTGCACAGAGGCCCGATCCTCATTCCTACCCCTGTTAAATCGCGAGTTATCAAAAACCTGGCGGTTTGAGGATGCCTAATCGAATAAACATCTGAGTTTAAATCCTCGAAAAGAGCGGATGCCCCACGGAGATTCGAACCCACGCCGTACGCCACTGTGTGCGAAAGATATCCTCCTTTCACATCGAAATGCGCCCTGGGGGATTATCTATCTAATCTATCTTGTGTACAGATAAAATGGTAAAGTACTAGTATACAATACAAGTCTATTATAATTTCTTAACCACTTCCGACTTCCGAGTGACCAATGTTACTCTCTCTCTACTCGGGTTCGACTCCCACCACACCCATACTTAATTTCTTTGTAATAAGTCGAAATAATAAAAAAAAAAAAAAAGGTCTAACATAGTTTCTTGAATAACATTTAGTGGTAAAAAGAGAACCTTTAAGCCTGCCAAATTGTGATTCAAATTCACATTGTGGTCACATACTTGATTGATGGCTGATGCCAATTCTAAAAATTTAGATTACTTTATTTGACGCTAAAGTATTGACAGGTTCTTTATTTTTTTTCATTTTTCCTTCTCTATTTTGAGAAACTCAACCCCAAACCCCTCATATTCTTCATTTCACCCATTTTATTAATTAAGTATTATTTTTTCATATCAAGGATATATTCAAACAAATCTAAGGTGTGCACCTTCATTTTGTATAAAAACTAGATGTCCTCCCGTGCAATGCACGTCGTAAAATATTAAATATTTTATTATATTAATAATATGTGATTGAATTTCAATATTATATTAATAATATGTGATCTAATTATTATAAATTATAATATGTGATTGAATTGCAATAATATTATGATTATTATAATATCATGTGATGGGGCACATGATAGGAAAACTGTAATTTAATTAAGCACATGCGTTTATTTTTTCATATAGGACAATATGAGTCTTATATCTAATTTTATATATAATAAATTAAATTATGTTTATTACTATCAATTTTTATTAAAAGTATATAATCCATATTCTTACTAATATAATTTTTTATATAATTTGGCATTAATGTAATTATTTTAATATTTTATATTCAAAACAAAATAATTCTGAAAAATTAAATAATTGTTAAAGTACAAAACTATGGTAATAAACTAAAATTATATTTTTCTTCAATATTCTTATAATTCCATATGGATATATTTTAATCATCTAAATATATCATAATTATATTTAAATTACTTTATATATATATATATACTATATGGATGTCAAATTAAAGAGCACGAAGTTAGAATTAATTCGATATATTTTTTATCAAAAATAAAATTGATACGAAAAAGTTATAATTTTTTTAAATTATTAGGTTAAAAATGAAAGGAATAAAATGAGAGGAATTTTAATATTACCATGGAGACAACACATGTTTCTTTAGATTCTTTTGCGACTTTATTTTAATATTAAGTATGGATATGTAATTTTTTTTTGATACAGAGTTTAGAAACTGACATTAGTCATCGAGATAACAGTACATGCACAAGATCACTACTGGGTTAAATCGCGAGATGTGTATCTGGCTCACAGGTTCTTAAATATCCTCAACTACCGCGCACAAGGAGTGGTCCCCCAAGTGTAGGGCTGTCAAAAAAATCCGAAAAATCCGACATTTGTTCGAAATATCTGTATTCGTATCCGAAAAAAGCGGATATTATCTGTATCCGAAAAAAGCGGATACAAATATTATCCGTATCCGAAGATTCTGGATACGGATATGGATATAGGCGCATCCGTATCCGAAAATATCTGTATCCGAAAGTAATTATATATAATATATATTTAATATAATTTTAATATATAATTATAAAATATAAGCATGCTACTCCCAATAATACTTTGTCACATGTCTTCATTCTTTATTTCTCAAAAATATAAGCATGCAGTATAAGTTATATTTACTTATTAGTTATTTCTCTTTCTAACACAACAATCAGGTCAGCTAGCCAAGTGGTATTGGCTGGTAAGGAGAAGGAGCTTCACCAGGGTTCAAATCCCTCCGCCTGCATTAAATTTTTAAAGATTAAAAAAAATGGCGGATACAGATAATATCCATATCCGGATAGCATCTGCTGGATATTATCCGTATCCTATCCGTCTGAATATTTTCGAATCCGGATACGGATTCGGATACCTCTACTAAATGCCGGATCCGAATACGGATATGGCCATATCCAGCTCTGTATTATCCGTTTGACAGCCCTACCCAAGTGATTGCTCCATGCTGGACCCCCCAAAATCCAACCGCAGGGTCCCACCGAGATCTGGCCTCCCACACTGCCACTTGAAGTCCTCAATATTTAATTGTTCCACCAGCGTAACCCAGAGAGCTAGGACCTAACCCTTAGTCAAAGACTAAGGGATCATTGGGTATTGAGAAATTCAATTCCAAAGTGTTGCCACTAGGAATTGAACCCGTGACCTCCAACTAAACTGAAGGTCAGGTGGCCAACTGCGCCAAGTCAGTTGGTTGGATATGTAATTTTCTATATTTATTGATTGTTCATTTATGTTATGCATTTTATTATACATTTTTATTAAAATGTATAAAAATATGCATTTTATTGTTCGATATATGTTTAGAGATTAATTCTTGCATAATTGATATTGATGTTGTGATACCCCAAATATCCATTACAACTAGTGGCAGAAGCAGAATATTTAATCGAGAGTTCCGGATCCATAGAAATTATAGAGATCGGACAACCATATATACATAGCTTTCTCTATTTTATAGGAGAATTTTCGTCGACCAGAGGGGTTCGTAGACCCCCTTGGATCCCCCCTCCTTCGCCCCTGATTACAATATCGTGAGCCTTTCCATAAGAAACACAACTAAAATATACATGCATTAGCTTCACAAAAATATGAAGCTATTAAGGTTGACTGTGAAGTCAATATTATTTAGCTTCATAATATTGACTGTGAAGTCAATATTATTTTTTGACTAATTTTCCAGCTATATTATTTTAATTTAGAATATTGACAAAACGATGTTAGAAAACATATATTGGGTTATAATAAAAAAATATTGAAATATAAATGTACCTTATGTTTTTTTGTAAAATTCATTGGAGAAAAAAAGATAAACTAAATTATGTTATATCTAGATAATATTGAAAAAAATTGTAATTCAATTACATTTAAATAAATCAAAATCCTACAACAAAAAAAAAAAGATATGTTTATAAGTTGGTGAATAAAAGCAATATAACTAAAATTATCAAAAAGAAATTTGTAATACCCGGTTATAAATTCATTCATTATCATTCAGTATATTGTCACTCAGTAATTTGTCACTCATTAATAATCATTCATCATTCACATTCCTTCATTGTATTCACCGTTCAGAGTATTTTGTAATCGTGTATCAGTTATTATTCGTCATTCAACCCGGTTGGAGAATCGGGCCAGGCATATCATCATTGTCATCTATGTAGTGGGCTGTGTGTGAGGAGTAGCGCACTCTACGTACTCTCTTTAGCGCGCGCTAATTGAGTACGGGTAGCGCACGCTACCTCTCAGCATTAGCGCACGCTACTGTGGTTCAGGTAGACAGTCCAGAAGGCACTGGACTGAATTTGAGTTGTAGTAGCGCACGCTACAAATGGTAAGTAGCGCACGCTAGTAATTTGGATAGCGCGCGCTAGGCAATCAGTGTAGCATGCGCTAAGGCTCGGTCAGACAGTCTAGTAGGTACTGGACTGAGATGGAATAATTCATAGCGCACGCTACGAGCGGATCTTAACGTACGCTAAGGTATGTGTAGCGCACACTAAGTTATGGGTGTAGCGCACGCTAACGCGAGCAAGTCAGAGGACAGTAGGTTCTGGACTCCAGTTGCTGTGTATCAAACATCAGTTAGCGCACGCTAACATTTTGGATTAACGCACGCTATCGAGAAGGCGTTAGCGCACGCTACCAAGTTCGTAGCGCACGCTAACGAGGCAGTCAGAGCCTACCGGACTGCCCGGTTAACCCGCTAGCGCACGCTAAATATCAGGTCATAGCGTGCGCTAAACTGGGTTCAGTATATATAGGACAGTTCAGTCCAATTTCGGTATTTTCACCTCTCTCCTCCTTCCTTGGGCGATTTTGGGCGATTTTGGACGTTTTGGACATTTTGGAGAGATCTCTTCGAGCTGCATTCACCTATCAACATCTTCAAGCTTCTAATCCGAATTAATCATCATCTAATCTCCTCCAACACATCAAATCAAGGTAAATTGAGTGTTTTCATTCCGATCTCTTCGAGTTAGCCTACTTTTATGTTGGAAAATGTTAGTTATGGATTATCTACCTTGGATACATGTGATTCCTATAGATTTATTGGTATTTTTCAGAATTGTTGAGTAATTGGGGGATTTATTCAAAAACCCTTGATGGTTGACTTTGATAATTTTGGGGGTTTACGATTTGATGTTGTCGTAATCTCGGGTTGTGCATTCCTATTGGATTATTGATGTCATTAATGAAGATTGTTGGTTTGAATCACTTCTTGGAGGTTTGGTATCAATATTATTGGGGTTGGTTGTAACCAAAGGTAAGAATGTTTGCAACTTATCCGTTAGAATGCCCCAATGAGTTTGGTTATTGTTGTAGCGACTTTTGAGTTGGTTATAATCGTGCTTGATACGTATATTGAGTGTTTATTGGTATTATGTTATTCAAGGTTGTTCAAGCGACCGATATTTTTCCACTTAGGACGTTTGTTCGAGGAAGGACTTTCTTCACCGGTATTTGTGTAAGTTGATTCTTACTCGGTTAAAAGGATACTCATTCCTTTCGTTGTTGTTCATTCATACATATAATTTATTCATAATATATCAATCATGTTGAGACTTGTAATTATCAAACTAATCGTTTAATTCACGAGGAATGACGGTTCCAATCATTTCATTGAAGTTATCATTCATTGCACCATTATTTCATCTCGGTAAGTCATTCTTGACCCTTGTCGGATTTTATTCATTATCCCTCATCTCGGTCGCTTTTGTTCTTGTGACCTTCTGGGATTGTATTACGTTGCCGAGTGGTGGATGTGTGGAATTTTTAGTCGGTCACACGATGGTCATGTGTATATGCGGGACTACGGACACATTGGACTGTGCACACGGTAACGTACCTCCGTGAGACTAATTAGGCCAAGTTGCGGGTGTATATGTGGGACTCCGAATACTCGGCTACTTGTGCACTTGCACATTCCATTCAGGCGTACTATGATGCCCATCATTCAACTCAGTTTCTTAACTCATTCATGTGATTATTATATTTTGTTCAACTCTTGAGGATTGTTGTTCTGTGTAACTGACCCCGTTGGGGATATTTGTTTTTAGGTCATGGCAAGGCAAAAGCACAGGAAGAGAACGTTGACGGCGAGGAGTCCCAGTGATACTAGTAGGGGATCCCAGTCTCTTCATTTGTTTATTTTTCTTTGTCATGTATTTTCCATTGATTCTGTTTGGATTTCTATTTCATTCAGTGTTGTATATTTTATCTTCATATAAAATATACATGTATTCTGTATTCCTGGGTATTTTGTACTCGAAACTCCCCATCTGAGTAATTGATGACATAATGTGGTTCGGTACTACATTGTATTATGCAATTCATTAATTTTCATCCGCCTGGTGGGTCCCAGTCGGTGGTCCACGACACTATTGTAACACCCCGATATGTTCAGGAATATTACAACGCCGTAAATCCTTTACATAAGAATTTACAAGGCTGAAGAAATGAAAAGACAACAACAGATACCAACATATGAAAGTAATTGAATTAAAATACAACAGTTCTGGGCCAATACTGAGAATACAAATATCCAAAAGAAGAATATTAATATATCACCGAAACCGATTATCACAAATGACGACGTACTCGAGTACTTATTAAAAAAACATAAATAATAGACAAATAAACCCGGCCGGAACATCACTCTGCACCCTCGTCGTCATGCAGCTCCAGTGGTTGTTTCCCTGCTCTCCTGGATCCTGAACATAAACAAATGTTCACCCCCGAAGGGGTTAGCACAACGATGCTAGTACAAGTACCACAACATATTATTCAAACATCTCACGAAGAATAAAAATAACATAAATGTCAAAATACCAACGAGTCTCCTCCTACGAGAAACTCATAAATAACATACACAAATGATAATCACAACATGATATCACAACATACACATGGTAATTCTGACGATCCAGCGTTCACTGCCTAGAACCCACGATGATCCCGCTGGACCAACCCGTGGTGGAAAACCCATCTCGATGATCCAACATGACGCTAGCATAGATCCCTCGATGATCCCGTCGGACCAACACGAGGTGGACATACAACAACGACATATATGCACAACAATATGTATAACATCAATACATAGAACAATTAAAGTACTTACCTCGATTTGATGACAAGAATAATACTTCCACGAATATCAAAACACTCGAAGGTCGCCCCTTCGATCAATCACGTAGCAAAGCTCGAACCTTAAACAAAAGAAATAATATAGAGTTCATCTCACGTCGTACGGACATCTAACAATCCAAATTACGGTCGGAAGTTCATAAAACGTATCCTCGTCGACATGCATAACGTCGTTACATATCCTTTATAGCATACGTTAAACCTACTCGTTAGCATACGTAAGCTACGTAGTCTAGCGTCGCTAACCATGTATCGCCGCTTTCTCGATCACCGATCGCTCGTCGATGATGTAACGTACATTACGTACCAAATGTAGCATATGTTAACCTTGCCCGTTAGCATACATAAGCTGAAGAGCATAGCGTACGCTAAACAAGCATCCAGCCTCACCGAGCAATGATTGCTCGATTTATGATGAAGCGTCACGAAATCCTCGATGGTTAACGACGTTACTCTTCTACATATCATGCTCATACAATTATGAATGATCTTACAGATTCAAACATCTTCGAATTCAAGGAAATGTATATCATCACAACACTTATACTCAATCTCGATTACCATTCTCATGTGAAGTTCGGGTGATCTAAGGCCGATGCATTTGTTTCAATATCATCATTATATTCAAACTTTATCTTAAAGATGAACTAATCAATCCAACTTATAAGAAAGGATACAACTTATGATGATTCTATCTTAAGTCCATTTTATCAAATATGGCATCAACACTAAGTCTACGATCAATTTGTGATAATATTCGATACGGTTTATCAATCTCAGGCACTATTCTCATCATTTGACATAACAAGATTCCAACTATGATATTCCCAACAATGATAACTCAATCATAATCATCCCAACTTCTAAACATGATACTTGGTTGCATAAGTCGTCTAAGTGATCTACTAGTCTCGGTAGTATGATCATAACATCCCTAAGAACATGAATCCAAGGTTGGGGATAGCATAACATACCTTAAGATGAAGAAAACACCGATACAATAGGTAGAATCCAACTCCGGTTGCTTGTGTGCCAATCCAAGATGTTCTTCAACTTCAATGATCAAGTAGAGATGGTCTATAAGTGTTTAAGGAGGTTGGGATTTCTCTGGGCACGAAGTATGTTGAAGGCTAAGTGAAACAAATGAGCTGAAATGAAATGGGGTGATGTCTTATTTATAATTTTCTGACCTTAACGTACGTTAGCCTTCATGCATAACGTACGTTAGTCTCTTAGCGTACGCTACCCCAGTGTACTTAGCGTACGCTATCGTCACTGATAGTTAACTGTTCTCATTCTGTACTCGATTATGTACGCTACACCATTAGGTTACGTACGTAAGTAACACCCATTAGCGTAAGCTAGACACATTCCTTAGCTTACGTTAACAATCGTTGACTTCAAAAGTGTCCAGTTCATCCGCGGGAATCTTATCCGACCCACACCTGGGGCGCATGTGCTAGCCACCCAGCTCAATTATTGACTGCCTAACGTACGCTACTCTTCATTCGTAGCGTACGCTAACCCTAGTCGGTAACGTACGTTAAGCTACATTCTTAGCGTACGTTATCACGTATTTGCATGATAAAATATACATGCAGCTATTATCATACACAAGGAAACAAATACTAGAACTATCATACTACGATTATCGATATCACCAATCCGAATAATACAGGGTTCAATTACAGATGAAATACTCAATAATTAATCCGGATATTACAACTGTAATGTCCGCCTAGTTTGAGGTGCTACAGAGTTGGTATCGGAGCGTGGTTTTGAATACTACCTTCCGAGTCATGTCTCATTTGAAATCATCGTTCATCAGACTAGTATCATTGGACTTTCGCGTCACGTGTGACCTATGCAAGCGCCAAGCCCCTCAGACCGAAATAGCTGTAAGATTTCTGATGCCATGGTATAGTTTCTGGCAATAAGAATCACTCATTCATCATTCATCAGTCAACAATCCTCAATCATCATCTCCATTTTTGATCTTGTCGATTATGTTAACTCATTAATCACTCATTTCACTTCATTGCTCAGTTGTTGATCTTGTGGATCGTATCATTAATCTTGTTAACTTGTTCAAGATAATTATTTCAAGAATTTCATCAAATAATCATGTCACCTCAGTTGATCATTCATGTAATCATTGTGTTAGAGTGCGTGTGCTCATTATTATCATTTCATAATGTAATCATAATGCGGTACTCATGCGAGATCTATAATCATCATGTGACTTTCCTACTTCAGTATGGAGAGAGTCGAGAGGACACAGGGGAAGAGGCCGCGGTGCGGGCTGAAACCCGGGAGCTCGGATGAATACTTGTGCGAACGCGAGAAATAATGTCAATTCAACTAGCATCGACACTGCCACTCATTCACCTGGAAATAATCATTCACCGTCAGGAAGCCGTACCCGAGATACAGCTCAATCAGAAGGTGTTCGGGTGGACTCACTCGCTTTTATGTAGGGCATGATGGCCCAAATGATTCATATGGCATGTCTGATGGAGATGATGCAGAACTCAGCCACTCAGGCTCAGCAGGCCCCTCCGCCGCCACCTCAGGGTCAAGAGAGGAGTGTGAGCAGTATTATCGACGACATCTCTCGCCAGAGGCCACCTACTTTCGAGGGCTCATCTGAGCCGGCAGATATTATTCACTGGATTGAACATTTTGAGAAGTTGTTTGCTATGGTGGAGTGTCCCGAAGGGCACAAACTTTCAATTGCGGCTTACTATCTGGGTAAGAGCGCTCACTCTTGGTGGCTATCTCTGAAGTCCACCGATGGATCTTGTATTTAGGACCAGTTCAAGACCCTCATGATGGAAATGTATTATCCGGTCCCACTCAGAGAGGCCAAGTTCGGAGTTACTCAGTCCCGACCCCTCAACAGAAGATGATGTTCTCGCCATTGCCGAGAAATTTCAAGAGCTACTTCCTTTCGCCTCATCTATTATTCACTCCGAGGCGGATAAGATCAAGTATTTCAGTAAGAGGTTGAAACCTCATATGCGAATGCAGTTGCTTAATCACAATTGCACCACCCTGCCCGAATTCATCGAGAAAGCTCTTACTTATGAGCTTACTGCTAAGGAGATTGCTAAACAACAACCTTCATCTGCTAGCAAGAAATCAACAAAGCGTAATCAGTCCGAAGGCAGTCAGGCAACCTTCAAGAAGCCTCGTTCGGGTCATACTTTTTCTGAACGACCTCCAACGGCGCCTAGACTGCGAAATCTCGGTCTCGAGCGGCCTGGCGTCCATCACTGTTACATTGTGGAGAACAGGCCATTTCAGCACCAAGTGTCCAAGCCGACCATCACGTGTAATAATCAGGATTGCCGGGCATAAGGCCCGTTTACGCCGAAGAGACTCAGTCTACTCCGGCGGCATCTCAGCCCCAAGGCCACCGCCGATTCAGGCTACTCAGTTAGCATCGTTTAAGACGAAGGGAGCAACTAAAGGCGGAACTCATACTTATCAGACAAGAGCATCCGGTTCGGGGGCCGACAAGCCCCAGATTTACGAGATGAAGAGAGTCGACGATGTAACACCCCCAATCCACTCAGGGATATTACACGCTGTAGACCCTCTCCTCAAGGATCTACCAGGCTGGTAACAACATCGAATATCTAAACAATGCCTTTAAGGCTAAAACGACTCAGTAGACCGATTTGGTCTTTCAATAAAAACATACAACTCAATCTCAATACATGCCCGCGCAGGGGTCAAATACAAAATACTCCCGTAAAACGTGGAGAGAAATACCGCAGCGGAAATAAAATACAACTGAACCAATACAACAATGTACGGGTCCTCATGTGATTAGTATCGATCATCTTTCATCATCCTTCGTACCGACCCTGTGTTATGCTCCCAAAACCTGAATGCAAAAACAGATGTCCACCCCCCGAATATTCGGGGGTTAGCAAAACTCCACTATTTTGCTAGTGCGAGTACAAAGTGCAAATACGAGCCATACAATTTAAGTTCCGAGAACAGTAATAACCAGAAATTCTCAAGATTCAAATACAACGAAACGCAATACTTCCCGAGGCAAGAGTTTGAGTAAAATTTTCCAAATCCAAAAGATCGCAAATAACGAGAACGGTTTGTAAAATAGTTTAAAATACCTCGGGAGTTTTAATAGAAAACAATATAGGATTATCGAATCCTTCTCTTTCCAAAATCAACAGGGGTCACAGCCCAAAGGTTTTTGTTTTAACTCGTGAAGTTTTTCTCATGAATCCAGGGCTATACCATTGGACTACCTTCGAGGCCCCGTCGAACCTACCCAAGGTGAGCAAAATACATTCACAAAACCTACACACCAACTCGTGAATCTAGGGCTCTCCCATTGGACTCCCTTCGAGGCCCCGTCGAACCTACCCAAGGTGAGTTAAATGCGTTAACAAATCACATACACACCAACTCGTAAATCCAAGGCTCTCCCATTGGACTCCCTTAGAGGCCCCGTCGAACCTACCCAAGGTGAGTTAAATGCGTCACACAACCGCACAAATCATACCATGGATATTCGAGCAATTTACCCAAAAGCAACAAACACTTAGCAAAACACCACGTCAAACCACAATGCACCGAAATGAAACCATATACCACTACTACGGAATACCTTTCAATGACGTTGAAAAAACGTCACAAAATGGTTTTCATGACGTTTTATCCCCGTCATCTACACCGCCGTCTATACCGGTGTCATGGATAGTGTTTGAATCAATGACGTCTAAAAAACGTCGTATATACCTTTTAATGACAGTCATTTGGCGTCATAAATATATGACGCATGACGTCCGTAAATTGTCATGAAAGATTTTCAATGACGCTTGTATTTTGTCATTACAAGTCGCTATTATAATGTTAATGAAACGTCATTGAATGTTTAGTATGACAGTTTTTAATTATCATCTATTTATTATTTCATGACAGTTATATATCATCATCAATTGTGGAATCAACGACGTTGGGAAACTGTCGTTATAAACCTTTAAATGACAGTATATAATCGTCATAAATATATTAAGCATGACATTTCGAAACTGTCATAAAATGTTTTCAATGATGCTTGTATTTTGTCATTCAAAGTTGCTATTACCATGTTTAAAAGGCGTCATAAAATGTTTTTATGACGTTGTCGAACATTGATTATAATGCTTTTAATGACACTTTTCTATATTCATATATGTTTTGATGATGGCTTTCGCCCGGCGTATCCAAGCTCTATAAATAGAGAACTTCCTCCTACTGGAAAAAGGTTTGGTATCGATATTATTGGGGTTGGTTGTAACCAAAGGTAAGAATGTTTGCAACTTATCCGTTAGAATGCCCCAATGAGTTTGGTTATTGTTGTAGCGACTTTTGAGTTGGTTATAATCGTGCTTGATACGTATATTGAGTGTTTATTGGTATTATGTTATTCAAGGTTGTTCAAGCGACCGATATTTTTCCACTTAGGACGTTTGTTCGAGGAAGGACTTTCTTCACCGGTATTTGTGTAAGTTGATTCTTACTCGGTTAAAAGGATACTCATTCCTTTCGTTGTTGTTCATTCATACATATAATTTATTCATAATATATCAATCATGTTGAGACTTGTAATTATCAAACTAATCGTTTAATTCACGAGGAATGACGGTTCCAATCATTTCATTGAAGTTATCATTCATTGCACCATTATTTCATCTCGGTAAGTCATTCTTGACCCTTGTCGGATTTTATTCATTATCCCTCATCTCGGTCGCTTTTGTTCTTGTGACCTTAAGGATTGTATTACGTTGCCGAGTGGTGGATGTGTGGAATTTTTAGTCGGTCACACGATGGTCATGTGTATATGCGGGACTACGGACACATTGGACCGTGCACACGGTAACGTACCTCCGTGTGTCTAATTTGGCGTAGTTGCGGGTGTATTTGTGGGACTCCGATTACTCGGCTTCTTGTGCACTTTCACATTACATTCTGGCGTACTATGATGCCCATCATTCAACTCTGTTTATTTTCTCATTCATGTGATTATTATATTTTGTTCAACTCTTGAGGATTGTTGTTCTGTGTAACTGACCCCGTTGGGGATATTTGTTTTTAGGTCATGGCAAGGCAAAAGCACAGGAAGAGAACGTTGACGGCGAGGAGTCCCAGTGATACTAGTAGGGGATCCCAGTCTCTTCATTTGTTTATTTTTCTTTGTCATGTATTTTCCGCTGCAGTTCTGTTTGGATTTCTATTTCATTCAGTGTTGTATATTTTATCTTCATATAAAATATACATGTATTCTGTATTCCTGGGTATTTTGTACTCGAAACTCCCCATCTGAGTAATTGATGACATAATGTGGTTCGGTACTACATTGTATTATGCAATTCATTAATTTTCATCCGCCTGGTGGGTCCCAGTCGGTGGTCCACGACACTATTGTAACACCCCGATATGTTCAGGAATATTACAACGCCGTAAATCCTTTACATAAGAATTTACAAGGCTGAAGAAATGAAAAGACAACAACAGATACCAACATATGAAAGTAATTGAATTAAAATACAACAGTTCTGGGCCAATACTGAGAATACAAATATCCAAAAGAAGAATATTAATATATCACCGAAACCAATTATCACAAATGACGACGTACTCGAGTACTTATTAAAAAAACATAAATAATAGACAAATAAACCCGGCCGGAACATCACTCTGCACCCTCGTCGTCATGCAGCTCCAGTGGTTGTTTCCCTGCTCTCCTGGATCCTGAACATAAACAAATGTTCACCCCCGAAGGGGTTAGCACAACGATGCTAGTACAAGTACCACAACATATTATTCAAACATCTCACGAAGAATAAAAATAACATAAATGTCAAAATACCAACGAGTCTCCTCCTACGAGAAACTCATAAATAACATACACAAATGATAATCACAACATGATATCACAACATACACATGGTAATTCTGACGATCCAGCGTTCACTGCCTAGAACCCACGATGATCCCGTCAGACCAACCCGTGGTGGAAAAACCCATCTGATGATCCAGCGCACGCTAGCATAGATCCCCCGATGATCCCGTCGGACCAACACGAGGTGGACATACAACAACGACATATATGCACAACAATATGTATAACATCAATACATAGAACAATTAAAGTACTTACCTCGATTTGATGACAAGAATAATACTTCCACGAATATCAAAACACTCGAAGGTCGCCCCTTCGATCAATCACGTAGCAAAGCTCGAACCTTAAACAAAAGAAATAATATAGAGTTCATCTCACGTCGTACGGACATCTAACAATCCAAATTACGGTCGGAAGTTCATAAAACGTATCCTGTCTGACATGCATAACGTACGTTACATATCCTTTATAGCATACGTTAAACCTACTCGTTAGCATACGTAAGCTACGTAGTCTAGCGTACGCTAACCATGTATCGCCAGTTTCTCTCTGATCAGTCGACTGGCTCGTCTGATGATGTAACGTACATTACGTACCAAATGTAGCATATGTTAACCTTGCCCGTTAGCATACATAAGCTGAAGAGCATAGCGTACGCTAAACAAGCATCCAACAGTCTCACTGAACAGTCGACTGTTCTGATTTATGATGAAGCGTACGAAATCCTCAGTGGTTAACGTACGTTACTCTTCTACATATCATGCTCATACAATTATGAATGATCTTACGGATTCAAACATCTTCGAATTCAAGGAAATGTATATCATCACAACACTTATACTCAATCTCGATTACCATTCTCATGTGAAGTTCGGGTGATCTAAGGCTGATGCATTTGTTTCCAATATCATCATTATATTCAAACTTTATCTTAAAGATGAACTAATCAATCCAACTTATAAGAAAGGATACAACTTATGATGATTCTATCTTAAGTCCATTTTAGCAAATATGGCATCAACACTAAGTCTACGATCAATTTGACGATAATATTCGATACGGTTTATCAATCTCAGGCACTATTCTCATCATTTGACATAACAAGATTCCAACTATGATATTCCCAACAATGATAACTCAATCATAATCATCCCAACTTCTAAACATGATACTTGGTTGCATAAGTCGTCTAAGTGATCTACTAGTCTCGGTAGTATGATCATAACATCCCTAAGAACATGAATCCAAGGTTGGGGATAGCATAACATACCTTAAGATGAAGAAAACACCGATACAATAGGTAGAATCCAACTCCGGTTGCTTGTGTGCCAATCCAAGATGTTCTTCAACTTCAATGATCAAGTAGAGATGGTCTATAAGTGTTTAAAGAGGTTGGGATTTCTCTGGGCACGAAGTATGTTGAAGGCTAAGTGAAACAAATGAGCTGAAATGAAATGGGGTGATGTCTTATTTATAATTTTCTGACCTTAACGTACGTTAGCCTTCATGCATAACGTACGTTAGTCTCTTAGCGTACGCTACCCCAGTGTACTTAGCGTACGCTATCGTCACTGATAGTTAACTGTTCTCATTCTGTACTCGATTATGTACGCTACACCATTAGGTTACGTACGTAAGTAACACCCATTAGCGTAAGCTAGACACATTCCTTAGCTTACGTTAACAATCGTTGACTTCAAAAGTGTCCAGGTTCATCCGCGGGAATCTTATCCGGACCCATGTCCTGCTGGCGCATGTGCTAGCCACCCAGCTCAATTATTGACTGCCTAACGTACGCTACTCTTCATTCGTAGCGTACGCTAACCCTAGTCGGTAACGTACGTTAAGCTACATTCTTAGCGTACGTTATCACGTATTTGCATGATAAAATATACATGCTGCTATTATCATACACAAGGATACAAATACTAGAACTATCATACTTCGATTATCGATATCACCAATCCGAATAATACAGGGTTCAATTACAGATGAAATACTCAATAATTAATCCGGATATTACAACTGTAATGTCCGCCTAGTTTGAGGTGCTACAGAGTTGGTATCGGAGCGTGGTTTTGAATACTACCTTCCGAGTCATGTCTCATTTGAAATCATCGTTCATCAGACTAGTATCATTGGACTTTCGCATCACGTGTGACCTGTGCAAGCGCCAAGCCCCTCAGACCGAAATAGCTGTAAGATTTCTGATGCCATGGTATAGTTTCTGGCAATAAGAATCACTCATTCATCATTCATCAGTCAACAATCCTCAATCATCATCTCCATTTTTGATCTTGTCGATTATGTTAACTCATTAATCACTCATTTCACTTCATTGCTCAGTTGTTGATCTTGTGGATCGTATCATTAATCTTGTTAACTTGTTCAAGATAATTATTTCAAGAATTTCATCAAATAATCATGTCACCTCAGTTGATCATTCATGTAATCATTGTGTTAGAGTGCGTGTGCTCATTATTATCATTTCATAATGTAATCATAATGCGGTACTCATGCGAGATCTATAATCATCATGTGACTTTCCTACTTCAGTATGGAGAGAGCTGTCAGAGGACACAGGGGAAGAGGCCGCGGTGCGGGCTGAAACCCGGGAGCTCGGATGAATACTTGTGCGAACGCGAGAAATAATGTCAATTCAACTAGCATCGACACTGCCACTCATTCACCTGGAAATAATCATTCACCGTCAGGAAGCCGTACCCGAGATACAGCTCAATCAGAAGGTGTTCGGGTGGACTCACTCGCTTTTATGTAGGGCATGATGGCCCAAATGATTCATATGGCATGTCTGATGGAGATGATGCAGAACTCAGCCACTCAGGCTCAGCAGGCCCCTCCGCCGCCACCTCAGGGTCAAGAGAGGAGTGTGAGCAGTATTATCGGCGACATCTCTCGCCAGAGGCCACCTACTTTCGAGGGCTCATCTGAGCCGGCAGATATTATTCACTGGATTGAACATTTTGAGAAGTTGTTTGCTATGGTGGAGTGTCCCGAAGGGCACAAACTTTCAATTGCGGCTTACTATCTGGGTAAGAGCGCTCACTCTTGGTGGCTATCTCTGAAGTCCACCGATGGATCTTGTACTTAGGACCGATTCAAGACCCTCATGATGGAAATGTATTATCCGGTCCCACTCAGAGAGGCCAAGTTCGGAGTTACTCAGTCCCGACCCCTCAACAGAAGATGATGTTCTCGCCATTGCCGAGAAATTTCAAGAGCTACTTCCTTTCGCCTCATCTATTATTCACTCCGAGGCGGATAAGATCAAGTATTTGATAAGAGGTTGAAACCTCATATGCGAATGCAGTTGCTTAATCACAATTGCACCACCCTGCCCGAATTCATCGAGAAAGCTCTTACTTATGAGCTTACTGCTAAGGAGATTGCTAAACAACAACCTTCATCTGCTAGCAAGAAATCAACAAAGCGTAATCAGTCCGAAGGCAGTCAGGCAACCTTCAAGAAGCCTCGTTCGGGTCATACTTTTTCTGAACGACCTCCAACGGCGCCTAGACCTGCGAAATCTCAGTCTCGAGCAGCCAGTTCGTCCATCACCTGTTACATTGTGGAGAACAGGGCCATTTCAGCACCAAGTGTCTGAAGCCGACCATCACGTGTAATAACTGTGGGATTGCTGGGCATAAGGCCCGTTTCTGCCGAAGAGACTCCAGGTCTACTCCGGCGGCATCTCAGGCCCCGAAGCAGTCAGCTGCTCAGATTCAGGCTACTCAGTTAGCATCGTTTAAGACGAAGGGAGCAACTAAAGGCGGAACTCATACTTATCAGACAAGAGCATCCGGTTCGGGGGCCGACAAGCCCCAGATTTACGAGATGAAGAGAGTCGACGATGTAACACCCCCAATCCACTCAGGGATATTACACGCTGTAGACCCTCTCCTCAAGGATCTACCAGGCTGGTAACAACATCGAATATCTAAACAATGCCTTTAAGGCTAAAACGACTCAGTAGACCGATTTGGTCTTTCAATAAAAACATACAACTCAATCTCAATACATGCCCGCGCAGGGGTCAAATACAAAATACTCCCGTAAAACGTGGAGAGAAATACCGCAACGGAAATAAAATACAACTGAACCAATACAACAATGTACGGGTCCTCATGTGATTAGTATCGATCATCTTTCATCATCCTTCGTACCGACCCTGTGTTATGCTCCCAAAACCTGAATGCAAAAACAGATGTCCACCCCCCGAATATTCGGGGGTTAGCAAAACTCCACTATTTTGCTAGTGCGAGTACAAAGTGCAAATACGAGCCATACAATTTAAGTTCCGAGAACAGTAATAACCAGAAATTCTCAAGATTCAAATACAACGAAACGCAATACTTCCCGAGGCAAGAGTTTGAGTAAAATTTTCCAAATCCAAAAGATCGCAAATAACGAGAACGGTTTGTAAAATAGTTTAAAATACCTCGGGAGTTTTAATAGAAAACAATATAGGATTATCGAATCCTTCTCTTTCCAAAATCAACAGGGGTCACAGCCCAAAGGTTTTTGTTTTAACTCGTGAAGTTTTTCTCATGAATCCAGGGCTATACCATTGGACTACCTTCGAGGCCCCGTCGAACCTACCCAAGGTGAGCAAAATACATTCACAAAACCTACACACCAACTCGTGAATCTAGGGCTCTCCCATTGGACTCCCTTCGAGGCCCCGTCGAACCTACCCAAGGTGAGTTAAATGCGTTAACAAATCACATACACACCAACTCGTAAATCCAAGGCTCTCCCATTGGACTCCCTTAGAGGCCCCGTCGAACCTACCCAAGGTGAGTTAAATGCGTCACACAACCGCACAAATCATACCATGGATATTCGAGCAATTTACCCAAAAGCAACAAACACTTAGCAAAACACCACGTCAAACCACAATGCACCGAAATGAAACCATATACCACTACTACGGAATACCTTTCAATGACGTTGAAAAAACGTCACAAAATGGTTTTCATGACGTTTTATCCCCGTCATCTACACTGTCGTCTATACTGGTGTCATGGATAGTGTTTGAATCAATGACGTCTAAAAAACGTCGTATATACCTTTTAATGACAGTCATTTGGCGTCATAAATATATGACGCATGACGTCCGTAAATTGTCATGAAAGATTTTCAATGACGCTTGTATTTTGTCATTACAAGTCGCTATTATAATGTTAATGAAACGTCATTGAATGTTTAGTATGACAGTTTTCAATTATCATCTATTTATTATTTCATGACAGTTATATATCATCATCAATTGTGGAATCAACGACGTTGGGAAACTGTCGTTATAAACCTTTAAATGACAGTATATAATCGTCATAAATATATTAAGCATGACATTTCGAAACTGTCATAAAATGTTTTCAATGATGCTTGTATTTTGTCATTCAAAGTTGCTATTACCATGTTTAAAAGGCGTCATAAAATGTTTTTATGACGTTGTCGAACATTGATTATAATGCTTTTAATGACACTTTTCTATATTCATATATGTTTTGATGATGGCTTTACTTGGCGTATCCAAGCTCTATAAATAGAGAACTTCCTCCTACTGGAAAAAGGTTTGGTATCGATATTATTGGGGTTGGTTGTAACCAAAGGTAAGAATGTTTGCAACTTATCCGTTAGAATGCCCCAATGAGTTTGGTTATTGTTGTAGCGACTTTTGAGTTGGTTATAATCGTGCTTGATACGTATATTGAGTGTTTATTGGTATTATGTTATTCAAGGTTGTTCAAGCGACCGATATTTTTCCACTTAGGACGTTTGTTCGAGGAAGGACTTTCTTCACCGGTATTTGTGTAAGTTGATTCTTACTCGGTTAAAAGGATACTCATTCCTTTCGTTGTTGTTCATTCATACATATAATTTATTCATAATATATCAATCATGTTGAGACTTGTAATTATCAAACTAATCGTTTAATTCACGAGGAATGACGGTTCCAATCATTTCATTGAAGTTATCATTCATTGCACCATTATTTCATCTCGGTAAGTCATTCTTGACCCTTGTCGGATTTTATTCATTATCCCTCATCTCGGTCGCTTTTGTTCTTGTGACCTTCTGGGATTGTATTACGTTGCCGAGTGGTGGATGTGTGGAATTTTTAGTCGGTCACACGATGGTCATGTGTATATGCGGGACTACGGACACATTGGACTGTGCACACGGTAACGTACCTCCGTGAGACTAATTAGGCCAAGTTGCGGGTGTATATGTGGGACTCCGAATACTCGGCTACTTGTGCACTTGCACATTCCATTCAGGCGTACTATGATGCCCATCATTCAACTCAGTTTCTTAACTCATTCATGTGATTATTATATTTTGTTCAACTCTTGAGGATTGTTGTTCTGTGTAACTGACCCCGTTGGGGATATTTGTTTTTAGGTCATGGCAAGGCAAAAGCACAGGAAGAGAACGTTGACGGCGAGGAGTCCCAGTGATACTAGTAGGGGATCCCAGTCTCTTCATTTGTTTATTTTTCTTTGTCATGTATTTTCCGCTGCAGTTCTGTTTGGATTTCTATTTCATTCAGTGTTGTATATTTTATCTTCATATAAAATATACATGTATTCTGTATTCCTGGGTATTTTGTACTCGAAACTCCCCATCTGAGTAATTGATGACATAATGTGGTTCGGTACTACATTGTATTATGCAATTCATTAATTTTCATCCTTTGGTGGGTCCCAGTCGGTGGTCCACGACACTATTGTAACACCCCGATATGTTCAGGAATATTACAACGCCGTAAATCCTTTACATAAGAATTTACAAGGCTGAAGAAATGAAAAGACAACAACAGATACCAACATATGAAAGTAATTGAATTAAAATACAACAGTTCTGGGCCAATACTGAGAATACAAATATCCAAAAGAAGAATATTAATATATCACCGAAACCGATTATCACAAATGACGACGTACTCGAGTACTTATTAAAAAAACATAAATAATAGACAAATAAACCCGGCCGGAACATCACTCTGCACCCTCGTCGTCATGCAGCTCCAGTGGTTGTTTCCCTGCTCTCCTGGATCCTGAACATAAACAAATGTTCACCCCCGAAGGGGTTAGCACAACGATGCTAGTACAAGTACCACAACATATTATTCAAACATCTCACGAAGAATAAAAATAACATAAATGTCAAAATACCAACGAGTCTCCTCCTACGAGAAACTCATAAATAACATACACAAATGATAATCACAACATGATATCACAACATACACATGGTAATTCTGACGATCCAGCGTTCACTGCCTAGAACCCACGATGATCCCGTCAGACCAACCCGTGGTGGAAAAACCCATCTGATGATCCAGCGCACGCTAGCATAGATCCCGATGATCCGTCGGACCAACACGAGGTGGACATACAACAACGACATATATGCACAACAATATGTATAACATCAATACATAGAACAATTAAAGTACTTACCTCGATTTGATGACAAGAATAATACTTCCACGAATATCAAAACACTCGAAGGTCGCCCCTTCGATCAATCACGTAGCAAAGCTCGAACCTTAAACAAAAGAAATAATATAGAGTTCATCTCACGTCGTACGGACATCTAACAATCCAAATTACGGTGGAAGTTCATAAAACGTATCCTGTCTGACATGCATAACGTACGTTACATATCCTTTATAGCATACGTTAAACCTACTCGTTAGCATACGTAAGCTACGTAGTCTAGCGTACGCTAACCATGTATCGCCAGTTTCTCTCTGATCAGTCGACTGACTCGTCTGATGATGTAACGTACATTACGTACCAAATGTAGCATATGTTAACCTTGCCCGTTAGCATACATAAGCTGAAGAGCATAGCGTACGCTAAACAAGCATCCAGTCTCAGAGCGATCAGTTGATTACGATTTATGATGAAGCGTACGAAATCCTCAGTGGTTAACGTACGTTACTCTTCTACATATCATGCTCATACAATTATGAATGATCTTACGGATTCAAACATCTTCGAATTCAAGGAAATGTATATCATCACAACACTTATACTCAATCTCGATTACCATTCTCATGTGAAGTTCGGGTGATCTAAGGCTGATGCATTTGTTTCCAATATCATCATTATATTCAAACTTTATCTTAAAGATGAACTAATCAATCCAACTTATAAGAAAGGATACAACTTATGATGATTCTATCTTAAGTCCATTTTAGCAAATATGGCATCAACACTAAGTCTACGATCAATTTGTGATAATATTCGATACGGTTTATCAATCTCAGGCACTATTCTCATCATTTGACATAACAAGATTCCAACTATGATATTCCCAACAATGATAACTCAATCATAATCATCCCAACTTCTAAACATGATACTTGGTTGCATAAGTCGTCTAAGTGATCTACTAGTCTCGGTAGTATGATCATAACATCCCTAAGAACATGAATCCAAGGTTGGGGATAGCATAACATACCTTAAGATGAAGAAAACACCGATACAATAGGTAGAATCCAACTCCGGTTGCTTGTGTGCCAATCAAGATGTTCTTCAACTTCAATGATCAAGTAGAGATGGTCTATAAGTGTTTAAGGAGGTTGGGATTTCTCTGGGCACGAAGTATGTTGAAGGCTAAGTGAAACAAATGAGCTGAAATGAAATGGGGTGATGTCTTATTTATAATTTTCTGACCTTAACGTACGTTAGCCTTCATGCATAACGTACGTTAGTCTCTTAGCGTACGCTACCCCAGTGTACTTAGCGTACGCTATCGTCACTGATAGTTAACTGTTCTCATTCTGTACTCGATTATGTACGCTACACCATTAGGTTACGTACGTAAGTAACACCCATTAGCGTAAGCTAGACACATTCCTTAGCTTACGTTAACAATCGTTGACTTCAAAAGTGTCCAGGTTCATCCGCGGGAATCTTATCCGGACCCATGTCCTGCTGGCGCATGTGCTAGCCACCCAGCTCAATTATTGACTGCCTAACGTACGCTACTCTTCATTCGTAGCGTACGCTAACCCTAGTCGGTAACGTACGTTAAGCTACATTCTTAGCGTACGTTATCACGTATTTTCATGAGAAAATATACATGCTGCTATTATCATACACAAGGATACAAATACTAGAACTATCATACTTCGATTATCGATATCACCAATCCGAATAATACAGGGTTCAATTACAGATGAAATACTCAATAATTAATCCGGATATTACAACTGTAATGTCCGCCTAGTTTGAGGTGCTACAGAGTTGGTATCGGAGCGTGGTTTTGAATACTACCTTCTGAGTCATGTCTCATTTGAAATCATCGTTCATCAGACTAGTATCATTGGACTTTCGCGTCACGTGTGACCTGTGCAAGCGCCAAGCCCCTCAGACCGAAATAGCTGTAAGATTTTTGATGCCATGGTATAGTTTCTGGCAATAAGAATCACTCATTCATCATTCATCAGTCAACAATCCTCAATCATCATCTCCATTTTTGATCTTGTCGATTATGTTAACTCATTAATCACTCATTTCACTTCATTGCTCAGTTGTTGATCTTGTGGATCGTATCATTAATCTTGTTAACTTGTTCAAGATAATTATTTCAAGAATTTCATCAAATAATCATGTCACCTCAGCTGATCATTCATGTAATCATTGTGTTAGAGCGCATGTGCTCATTATTATCATTTCATAATGTAATCATAATGCGGTACTCATGCGAGATCTATAATCATCATGTGACTTTCCTACTTCAGTATGGAGAGAGCTGTCAGAGGACACAGGGGAAGAGGCCGCGGTGCGGGCTGAAACCCGGGAGCTCGGATGAATACTTGTGCGAACGCGAGAAATAATGTCAATTCAACTAGCATCGACACTGCCACTCATTCACCTGGAAATAATCATTCACCGTCAGGAAGCCGTACCCGAGATACAGCTCAATCAGAAGGTGTTCGGGTGGACTCACTCGCTTTTATGTAGGGCATGATGGCCCAAATGATTCATATGGCATGTCTGATGGAGATGATGCAGAACTCAGCCACTCAGGCTCAGCAGGCCCCTCCGCCGCCACCTCAGGGTCAAGAGAGGAGTGTGAGCAGTATTATCGGCGACATCTCTCGCCAGAGGCCACCTACTTTCGAGGGCTCATCTGAGCCGGCAGATATTATTCACTGGATTGAACATTTTGAGAAGTTGTTTGCTATGGTGGAGTGTCCCGAAGGGCACAAACTTTCAATTGCGGCTTACTATCTGGGTAAGAGCGCTCACTCTTGGTGGCTATCTCTGAAGTCCACCGATGGATCTTGTACTTAGGACCAGTTCAAGACCCTCATGATGGAAATGTATTATCCGGTCCCACTCAGAGAGGCCAAGTTCGGAGTTACTCAGTCCCGACCCCTCAACAGAAGATGATGTTCTCGCCATTGCCGAGAAATTTCAAGAGCTACTTCCTTTCGCCTCATCTATTATTCACTCCGAGGCGGATAAGATCAAGTATTTCAGTAAGAGGTTGAAACCTCATATGCGAATGCAGTTGCTTAATCACAATTGCACCACCCTGCCCGAATTCATCGAGAAAGCTCTTACTTATGAGCTTACTGCTAAGGAGATTGCTAAACAACAACCTTCATCTGCTAGCAAGAAATCAACAAAGCGTAATCAGTCCGAAGGCAGTCAGGCAACCTTCAAGAAGCCTCGTTCGGGTCATACTTTTTCTGAACGACCTCCAACGGCGCCTAGACCTGCGAAATCTCAGTCTCGAGCAGCCAGTTCGTCCATCACCTGTTACATTGTGGAGAACAGGGCCATTTCAGCACCAAGTGTCTGAAGCCGACCATCACGTGTAATAACTGTGGGATTGCTGGGCATAAGGCCCGTTTCTGCCGAAGAGACTCCAGGTCTACTCCGGCGGCATCTCAGGCCCCGAAGCAGTCAGCTGCTCAGATTCAGGCTACTCAGTTAGCATCGTTTAAGACGAAGGGAGCAACTAAAGGCGGAACTCATACTTATCAGACAAGAGCATCCGGTTCGGGGGCCGACAAGCCCCAGATTTACGAGATGAAGAGAGTCGACGATGTAACACCCCCAATCCACTCAGGGATATTACACGCTGTAGACCCTCTCCTCAAGGATCTACCAGGCTGGTAACAACATCGAATATCTAAACAATGCCTTTAAGGCTAAAACGACTCAGTAGACCGATTTGGTCTTTCAATAAAAACATACAACTCAATCTCAATACATGCCCGCGCAGGGGTCAAATACAAAATACTCCCGTAAAACGTGGAGAGAAATACCGCAACGGAAATAAAATACAACTGAACCAATACAACAATGTACGGGTCCTCATGTGATTAGTATCGATCATCTTTCATCATCCTTCGTACCGACCCTGTGTTATGCTCCCAAAACCTGAATGCAAAAACAGATGTCCACCCCCCGAATAATCGGGGGTTAGCAAACTCCACTATTTTGCTAGTGCGAGTACAAAGTGCAAATACGAGCCATACAATTTAAGTTCCGAAACATTAATAACAGAAATTCTCAAGATTCAAATACAACGAAACGCAATACTTCCCGAGGCAAGAGTTTGAGTAAAATTTTCCAAATCCAAAAGATCGCAAATAACGAGAACGGTTTGTAAAATAGTTTAAAATACCTCGGGAGTTTTAATAGAAAACAATATAGGATTATCGAATCCTTCTCTTTCCAAAATCAACAGGGGTCACAGCCCAAAGATTTTTGTTTTAACTCGTGAAGTTTTTCTCATGAATCCAGGGCTATACCATTGGACTACCTTCGAGGCCCCGTCGAACCTACCCAAGGTGAGCAAAATACATTCACAAAACCTACACACCAACTCGTGAATCTAGGGCTCTCCCATTGGACTCCCTTCGAGGCCCCGTCGAACCTACCCAAGGTGAGTTAAATGCGTTAACAAATCACATACACACCAACTCGTAAATCCAAGGCTCTCCCATTGGACTCCCTTAGAGGCCCCGTCGAACCTACCCAAGGTGAGTTAAATGCGTCACACAACCGCACAAATCATACCATGGATATTCGAGCAATTTACCCAAAAGCAACAAATACTTAGCAAAACACCACGTCAAACCACAATGCACCGAAATGAAACCATATACCACTACTACGGAATACCTTTCAATGACGTTGAAAAAACGTCACAAAATGGTTTTCATGACGTTTTATCCCGTCATCTACACCGCCGTCTATACTGGTGTCATGGATAGTGTTTGAATCAATGACGTCTAAAAAACGTCGTATATACCTTTTAATGACAGTCATTTGGCGTCATAAATATATGACGCATGACGTCCGTAAATTGTCATGAAAGATTTTCAATGACGCTTGTATTTTGTCATTACAAGTCGCTATTATAATGTTAATGAAACGTCATTGAATGTTTAGTATGACAGTTTTCAATTATCATCTATTTATTATTTCATGACAGTTATATATCATCATCAATTGTGGAATCAACGACGTTGGGAAACTGTCGTTATAAACCTTTAAATGACAGTATATAATCGTCATAAATATATTAAGCATGACATTTCGAAACTGTCATAAAATGTTTTCAATGATGCTTGTATTTTGTCATTCAAAGTTGCTATTACCATGTTTAAAAGGCGTCATAAAATGTTTTTATGACGTTGTCGAACATTGATTATAATGCTTTTAATGACACTTTTCTATATTCATATATGTTTTGATGATGGCTTTCTAACATCGTGCTAACATATTCAATGTCATTTGATTATTGTCATAAAACAAAAAAAAAATTGAAAAAAAAATTACCATTTCCTAGATTTTAATTATATTTCAAACTAATATAGAATAAATTCATCATCACATATGAAGTCAACATCCGAACTACCAAACCTAAGAACAAACAATAACAACTACCAAACTAAGTACATCCAACCAATTTAAATAGACCTTAAGTTATTGGAACAAGCCAATAACAACCAAATACAAAGTTCTACACTTGCAATGTTAACAAAAGAAATGCAACAACATCCATATCATACACGCACTATCACATAAGTTTATAAGGAGAAGAGAACATAAGTTTATAAATACTCAAGTGTGAGGGATAATGTATTTGATTGGCCACATAATGGTGCTTCCAACTGCATCTTCCATAGAAGAAAATTCGGGCTGGGAACGATAGAATTCAGCTCTAGGATTGACTGCTTCCTCAATGTCGACTCTGTAACAGTCAGGTCCAAGCTTGTATCCATGCACTTTGCTTGTTGGATCCACTGCTGATATTTTGCCTCTAGCCACAATTTCATCTGTGCCCTCCCAATCGAGTAACATGCAGCGCTGAGATACGCTGAGGGTGCTCCCTTGTACCGACTACAACAACCAAAAACACAGTCACAACTCAAATGGTGCCCCCTTTCAAACAAAATGAGATATAACATCTAGAAAATAATTAAAGGGGGATATAAGGAAAACTTATCTCAAGTAAATTTACATTTGAAAATAAAACAAAATTTGCACTTTGTCATGAAAGGCTGAAACCAGTTGGTATGATTTGAGAAGAGATCATCTAAGGAAGATCAGAGTACTAGAGAACAAGAGCTGGAACATGACACTAGAGATTTTTTAACTCTTATATTTATATCTGATACTACCAGGTGAACATCAACATGCCTGTTGAATTTGTTAAACATACCAGGTGAACATCAACAGCTGTTGAACATCAACATATCTGATACTCTCATGAAAGGCTGAAACCAGGTGAACATCAACATGCCTTCTAACTACTCACAACGAACAGTTGAGATAAAGTGAGTGATGAATGGACTCAGGGTTGTCTAGTCTTTATCATTGAATTTGTTAAATTTAGCTGTTAGGAAGAGAATAAAAGGGACAATGAGAATGTGGGGAAGTGCTGCAATATGGATAGGAGTTAATGACTGCTATTGCTGTATTTATGTTGATCAACAATGTTATAATATGTAAGAACAAAATGAATTATTGTTAGCAATATGGTGGGGAGGGGGGGGGGGGGAATAAATAGAGAAGGGAAGGGTAAAAGCAATGAGGGAAAGAATTCTATGAGAAGATTTGTTAAGGACGGGGCTAATAGTGCTGATAATAATTTTTTCTTAGATACACAGCAAAGGATTCGATTTTAGTATAGGATTGTAACCATTATAAACTAGAGATCAGAGCTTCATAAAAATGTTCAGAAGGCTAAATTTGATATGTAGATTTAATATCGGGGGAAATTATTGGCCGAAGTTGGCTATGTTTCAACATTTGACTATCAAGTATTAACTCAGATTGTTTTCTTAGATTTACATTGGGTGAAGGAAATGTAGGATTCGTACAAAAATGCGACAACATATATTATTCAAACAAAACTTGTTATCACCAAGCGGTTTGAATTTCTACCAGAGAACAAGAGCTGGAACATGACACTAGAGATTTTTTAACTCTTATATTTATATCTGATACTACCAGGTGAACATCAACATGCCTTCTTCTAACTACTCACAACGGACTGTTGACATAAAGTTCAATATAAGGAAAGATTTCTCGAACGTCAAAGTGCTTTCTGAACATGCAAGGCTGAGATACACCAAGGGTGCTCCCTTGTATCGACTAAAACAACCAAAATCACAGTCACAACTCACAGGTCTGAATATGTTTATAAACTAACCCCAAGTTATACACAACAAAACTTACTTTATTCATAAGAAATTTCAAGGAAATACTACCAAAGCAAAATAAACCTTAGTCATAGCAACACACTATCTTTCCATACATAGCAAAACAGATCTCAGATATAATTATAAACTTACCTTAGAATTTCCAGTCATAGGGCTATGGTTAATTCTTTCTTCACCATTATCAGGTAGATCCTAAATTGTAAATACACAAGCAAGTAAGTATTTATAGATTAACAAATAATTAAGTTTTCAATGATCTGGAATAATAATGCACCAGTAATTTAGTAACTTACTTGTGCTTTATCAGGACTGCTTGTGCGCTTACTTCCACCATCACCTCTACAACCATGCCCACTGCCCCCAGGAATAGTAGCACTTTGACTCTTTCAAAACAATAACAAACGATTTCATCATAGATGAACCAAAAAATAAAAATCGAGGATCAGCGGAGTTATAAGTCTAGAAACTTGGCATAAGAGATTGGTTCATGAATCTCTCCATATTTGATGATTTTAGTTGTTGTGTATGAGTATTTTTTATGATAATTAAATTTGAAGTCACCAGTTGACTAATTTTTGTAACATGGTAGAGAATATATCTGAAAAAAGGCCTACACGCATTGGAAAGGATAATGAAAATGAATTTCAGTCCCGTGAAATATTAGAATCCTATGCCGTTCTTGGAAACGGGCCAACAAACATCTCAAGCGCCTTGAGGACTTCGACATAGATGTGCCAGCATCATTAAATCATTATCAGCCCTACCGATTTGGGAACGTCGGTACTACATCCATAATCTAATTATAGTCATATAATAATTTTTCTAACGCTATAAGGCTTATCTTTCGGCCATCACTTCATGGGATGAGCCAAACTATTTTTACCCAGCTGTCAGATCTCTATAAAATTGTGAAACCACAAAACTTACCAAGTTAAAAATGAACTCCTCTAGAATCTTAGTCCGCGCACAGTTCTCCTCAAGTTTCTCTTCTAATACTCGTTTCCAAGAGCTACTTTGTAGTTGAGCATCTATCCTTGAAGGAGTAACACCTGCTCCTAGACCCCTAACACGACCATTTTTTTCCTTACCAAGAACTTGAGTTAATACATCCCACTTTACAGGTACAGGCCCTTCACTAGGAGGTTGCTCGTCAAGTTTAGTTTGCATCTCAGCCTAGTACATATGCATGTCAGGAAGCAACAATTAGCAATATCACAATATAAATAATATTTATATTGACAAACCAACAGCTGAATGAGAACACTTACACATTTGGCCTTCACATGCTCATTTTTGGACTTCTCGTGGCCTTTAATAAACAACCTTGTTCTACACAATGATTCTCCAGTTTCCATTTTCTTTAATGAACACAAGCGATTATGTTAGTTCACAGATTGGTATTTTATCTAGAATATAGATACATCAAACAATTTGAACTTACATGTTCATATTCCGTTCTGGCATAACCTTTCCGACTTAGAGTGTGAGGAAGAAGTTGTATGGCCCTTATTGCCTTCATTTTGTCACTCTTTTCCTGCCAATCATATATGCAATCAACTATTATTTGTAATATACATGACATAGTATGAAGTATTTTCCTTTTTTCAATTAATTAAACTTTTCAGATTTTATATATTTTCCAAAAAAAAAATCACCTTTTAAAATTTCATATTATCCCGGAAACTTTATAAATTTCTGAAATTATAATTTTAACCCCAAATATTTTATTAATTGTGTTAAGAGACTTACTTTCCATCTCTCTGAAGAACGTTCAACCACAAACGCATCCCACTCTTTCTGTGGCACATAAGCGGGTCTAAGGAGACCGAGTAGCCGTGTAGTTTCTGTCTTAGCGCGTCGAGCCTCTACAACATTTACAATACTACCCGAGAGTTCAGATTTATATGCTCTCCATAGCCTTCCCATTTGTTGCAAGACGCATGTCTTATAAATAAGATCCACATGATATTTTTGCTGCAACACAACATATCAAACTATAATCATTTTCATACTTAAGGAGAATTAATTACTACAATAGGAAACAAAGCTGTGAATTAATATACTAAAATTAAAAGGAAGTTATTAGTGACAAAATATATTACCAACAACAGACTCCAGACATCATTTTTGGTCTGATCTTCCACCTTATGCCAATTCCCTATGTTGATCGGCACCTGCTCTCTCACTAAAACCCCAACAGTTGAGCTAAACCGTATTGATACTAGTCCAATAGGTTGTCCTTTTTCATTCCATTCAACCATTTGACGCGCTGATTCTCCTGTTGGGATGACTTGTAAGGTAGTTTTACCTCTCACCTTTTTTTTCCCTTGTCGGTGGGAGTAAGCTCAAAATCAACACGTGGTTGTGTAATTTCATCTGAGGGTTGATTTGGTGTGTCAATATCAGCCCCTTCTGCTCTACCTCTTTTCTTTCCTATTGCCATAGCCTGTTCTTTCCTACTTCATATAATCATATAAAGTCAGTTTGGGACAGTACATTTAATCATATAAAGTCAGATCATTATATCAGTATTTAAACAAAATGTGATTACATAACACCAGTACATTATTTGTTCAAAATATCAGTACAAAAATATAATAAAGTGACATGGTTACAGAAAATGATAACTATGCTACATTACAATCAGGTTTCAACACCATCTCCATTGTCTATATCAAGTGCAAATGTCTCTTGAATAACAAAAGATGTATAAAAACTTTCATCAAATTGTTCGAGATCATTAAAACCTCTTGGTGGTGCCTTCAACACCACATACCAGCTAGATTTTTCATTATCTCTAGAATAAAATACTTGTTGGGCATGTGATGCTAAAATAAATGGGTCTTTATTACTCAAACCCTCGTGAAGGTTAACTAAGGTGAATCCATCCACTTTCTTTACTCCAGAAGCCATGTTGGCCCAATCGCAAAGGAAAACAGCCAACCGAAATTTGTAGAAATCCAAGACAAAAATGTGTCTAATAATCCCATAATAATTAGATAAAGTATCTGCTTCTATATGCACTCCGTAGTCTTGTGTAGAAACATTAGCATCCATAGCGTGAAATCTTTTTCCATTTATAACAAAACCCGTGTGAGACATTGCACAATGCCTTGGCCCTTTTACAAGACAAGAGAGTGTTTCGTCAGACTCGAGACAAGTACTACCAGCTTGAACTTTAATCTGAAAATAATTATTAAGCAAATTTTATAGTTAGGTTCATTAAAGTTTAATCAATACACTTAAACATGTAAGCCTCTTATTAATAAATCAAACCTTGGCTTGTAGCCATTCAACAAATTTCTCCGAATGCACTTTCTCTAGCAATTTAGAATTGGTCACCAAACGATGATCAGAGCACTTTAGCTCTTCCTTATGAACCCTAAAGAAGCATAACATTATCATGACTCTTAACTTTAAGAAAGGCTTTCAAAATTGAACAGATATTTTTACTTACTCAATGTAAGGTACAATTTCTTGACTATTATTAAGCACACGAGAGATGAAACGACCTTATGCAATTCATCGGACAATTTAGCCGATCGACCTTTCAAGAGTGTCGATCCTTCAATTATTGTGTCATCATCAACAACATCATTCCGTTTTGCTTACTACTAAACACGGATGAGTGTTTCATGTATCGACCACGAGAATCGAACACACTCATCTGCTAAGTAGTTTTACGCAATACTTCCTTGCAGGAGCACGATTCTTAACATAACCTTTAAGGACCTTCATGTATCTAAGAGTTTAAGAAATATAGACACTAGGTTAACAAGAACACAACACATCGGAAAAGACAAAGATTAGAAAAAGATAAAAAATTAGCAAAGATCAAGTACCTTTCAAAAGGGTACATCCACCTATAATGGGTGGACCACATAATTTTGCTTCTCTTCCTATGTGGATCGTGAGGTGAATCATTATATCGAAAAATGATGGAGGAAAGTATCTCTCGAACAAACACAATGTCTCAATAATCTCGTCTTCCATCTCTTCCAATCTTTTTTTGTCAAGTACTCTTTGACATAACTCATGAAAAAATGAAGACAAGCGAAATATTGCTTTTCTAATACCTCTTTGGTAAAAGCCCCTTCACAAAGAATAGATAGAAGTTCTTTGCATCAAGACATGATGGTCATGGGATTTCAGTCCAAGAATTTTAGATTCATTAATCTTGATACAGTTCCCAATATTGGAGCAATATCCATCAGGAAAGGTCTGCATCCATAGCCTCCAAAGAAATTTTCTCTTCTCAGGTTTTGTTAAAGTGTAAGGTTGAGAAACATCCAACATATTTTTTTTTTCTTCTACTGAAACATCTTCTAGAAGTTCTTGCAACTCTAGATCTCTACGACAAGCAGCCCCAATTTTAGATTTTCCCTTCACATCTAAGATAGTTTCTAAAACACTCTCACATACATTTTTTCATTGTGCATGACATCCAAATTATGACGCACAGGTAGTTCCTACATAAAGTAGCAAATACAACATATAATTCATAATCAAAATCATTAAAAATTCTATTTTGCAATGACTAATACCAAGTTTTTAAAATACTGACCTCCCAATACGGCAAGTCAAAAAATATTGACTTCTTCTTTAATAACTTGGCTGGATCACCTCTTTTTAGTTTCTTCAGTGTCCCTTTTTTTTCCCCACTTATTTATGAACCCAACCAAAGCATGAACAATAACTCTCCCTGTAAATATTTTAGGTCTCACTCTTCTCTCCTTTCTCCCATCGAACCACTTATGTTTAAACCGAAACCTATGGTTAGATGAAAGAAAACGTCTAGTATCCATATAAATAGTCTTCTTTGCAAGTGGCAGCCAACGAGAGCAAGTATCAGGACCACATATAGGACAAGCGAACTCACCTTTTGTAGTTAAACCAGATAAATTTCCATAGGCTGGAAAATCATTAATAGTCCACAATAGCATACCTCTAAGGTTAAATGTGGCTTTAGTGAAGGCATCATACATAAGAACACCTTCCCACAACTTAACCAGATCATCAATTAATGGCTGCAAATATATGTCGATGTCATTTCCAGGTTGTTTATGGCTTGGTATGAGTAAACTTAACATTAAGTATTCATAAGACATACATATGTTTGGTGGAAGATTATAGACGACTAGAATCACTGGCCAAAGACTATGTTTTGAGCTAAGATTACCGAACGGATTGAACCCATCGGTTGCCAGTCCAAATCTCAAATTTCTCGGATCAGATGCGAAAGAAGGCCATTTTGTATCCACTGTACTCCAACAAATTGAGTCTACGGGATGACGCATTTTACCGTCTTGACTGTGATGAGTAGAGTGCCATGTTAACTTCTCTGCAACGGTTGCTGAAAGGAACATCCGTTGAAGTCTCGGAAGTATAGGAAAGTACCGCAAAACTTTTGCAGCGACCCCTTCTTTTATTTTTCCAGTACGTGGATTTACTTTATACCTCGAAGCAAAACATTTAGGACATTTTTGTAAGTTCTCATACTCGCTTCCCCTATATAAGCAACAATCATTTATGCATGCATCAATCTTCTCATACCCTAAATCAAAATCTTTAAGTGTCTTTTTTACTGAGGATAGTGACTCAGGAAAACTATTTTCATCGGGTAGCATATTACGGAAAACCCTCATAAAGTTATTAAAACCAATATTGGATGCACCAAATTCACTTTCATCTTGTACATTTCTAAGGTGGCTGATAGTTTTGTATACTTCGTACAACCAGGGTAAAGAGGAACTTCAGCCTCAGTGATTTTTTTTTGTACTTGTCTTCTGCATTTATTAAACATGGAGTTTCACCTCCAACATCTAACTGAAAACAAACATCTTCATACATCTGATCTATTTCTAGCTTCTCATGATCCTCATCAGCATGTGGTAACGTTGCACAATCATTGAATTGTGCAACTCTTGTTGGTATGATAGGCTCACCATGAGCGACCCAGACTTTATAAGAAGGATCAAAACCATACTTAGTCAAATGAAATAGTATTGTTTCATCATTTTGTGGGCTACAGTTTCTACAAACAACGCAAGGACATATGACCGTATCAGGATTCCATGCAAACCTCTTAGAGTTTAAGATAAACTCCTTAACTTTTCCTTGATACTCCTCACTTCTTGGATCTAAATTTAACCAGCTCTTATCCATGCTAAAGCTAGAATTATCTAATACACCTAAACATTGATAAATCCACACAAATTATAATATGGTGTACCAAAGAGTAATTAACATAATCAGTATTGAATAATATTGTTCATAAATAATTCCAACATATGCATAATTGTATTTGAAGTATATATCACAAGATAAAAAGCAAATTGAAGGAAAATGTCCAAATTTTTAGCAACTAGCATAACACATATGAAAAGAAAGATGCACCAGATTCAAAATCCATGTGTTAAAACACCTCACAATATTCGAGTTGATATTTTAACTAAAAGTTAGCATGTGTGGGAAGTTTGAAATCTTGACCAATAATTTTTCGATTATTGGCTGATTAGCTTACTAAAATAAATTTTGTTTATTTTATAGGCGCATTAACAACTGTACTTATTTTGTAGGCGCATTAAAAAAAGAAAATATCCTCCTACCCGCTGCAAAATTCCAAGCTGATTGCCCAACTCCAAGCTGACTGCCGCTGCCCTCTCCGTCCATGTTGCCCTCTCCATCAAAGTAAGTATTTATTTTTACTTATTCTTGTTTGACCTTGAGCCTTTGTTGTAGCCTTGAATGCACTCTTTGTCTTTTGTTTATTGCTTTCTTTTGTTTAATAGAACAGATATGCATCGTTTGTTCTTTGTGAAGCTTTTGTATTGTATAGCAGTTTTTAATTTAATTTTTAATGTTATAAATAAGGTTTTATTTTTATTTCTGCGGTTTTTTTTTGTAAAAAAATTTGCAAGATAATTACCTTTTGAAGGGAGTTTTTATTTGTCATTACATTTTTAATTTAATTCTTCAACTCACTTTAATTTTTGTTTAATTTGCGATTATGACAAGTAAAAATGCGAAAAAGAGGTGGATCCGGGTGGAGCCATGGTCAATTAGTGATGAGAAACATATTTGCGACTTGTTTTATATATATATATACCACTTTTTACAAACTTGTCGCTATATTTGAATTTAGCGGCCGCTATTGTACCGCTATCGCTATATAGCTAAACGGGCACGTGACCGCTACGGGCCGCTAATCGCTATTGACTACTATGCATGTATCTAAACATAAATTAAATAAAGACAAAGTTACAAAAAACTAAAATATGAGGAAACAACACATAAACTAGGTAGGGCTAAAGTATTTATGTACCTCTCAAAAGGGGTTCGTCCTATGAACTCCCACCTTCGATACTTTCCCCTCCTCCTTACAGGATGTCGGTGAGTGTTCGGCTGCGGGCTCGAGGGAGCACTTATCCCCTGAGCATTAGTAATTATATAGCTCACTACACTCGAGTGAAGCGAGTCTGTTAGTATTATAACGAACAAGAAGAGTGAACGAAGTGAAGGAAGCTGTGCATGTGTGTACGTGTGCGAAGAAGAAAAACATAAAACACGCCCTAACTACTAGTGTACGCATATACACGCCCAGGAAGAAGAGTAGCCAGAAAACTAGTTGTTATATATGTAAATACCAGTCGAAAATGACAGTGTTAAATCAACTAAAATGATAGTGTTAACCCAAATAAGCATGAAAAATAACAGTAGTAAATCTGGTATTGTCAGGAATACAGCTGGCAAGTGCAGTCCTGTTAGAACCAGAGCTAGACCAGAAAAGCAGGAAAGAAAAAACAGAGCTACAACAAGCGAAGCAATTAATTCCACCAATTAATTACTAATAGAAATAATTATGTATTGCTGTTAAAACTATATAACAGCAATATATAATCAATTATTTTCCACTTAATCAAATTAGGAATCAATTATAGGGTCTAACGATTAACGATTAATGAATTAACCGGATTTCTGACTGACCTGAACTAACTCGGAAAGTTAGCTGGGTTCGTTTTAGCAACAATTTGAAAGTTAGAAATCACGAGAGCAACACGGAGCAACTAAAACAGATAACCTCACACATAGCAATTACTGAATCTTTGGGACTGGTTCGAAAATATGCGAAACCAAACTAGGACTGGTCCGACCGAATTAGTCAAAACCAGATCGGTTCGACCATCTTCTTAAACCCAGGGCGTTCCAAAAATGTGGGAAAAATCCCAAAAAACAGCGTGGCTTTCCTGTATTCTTGGTACGACACCCAACAACAGTTATCTATCGCAAAAAGCTTTCTTACCTTGCAAATGCGATTTGGGGTAGATGAGAATGGAACTGGCCGGGAATCGAATCGATGAACAGACGGGACGTTGGCGCCGAAGCCTTCCGTGCTTTCTAACAATATGAGTCATATTTAGATGTTGCAGATACTAAATATTACACTGGTAACTGAATTAAGTAAAAGATCAGTGCAAGAAACTCAAACCAAACTCGACATGTTCGTGTTTTTCTTGAATATGAGAAACTTAGATTTTCTTTCTACAAGAACTCTGCCACGAGAAATTATGCCTTTGTGAGTGGATTTTCATAAATTAGGGTTCATGTGGAAATTTGATAATTAGGGTTCATGTGAAAAATTGATTAGAAATATAAGATAGAAATGTTTCACATGAAAAATAAATAATTTATAAACATTCCAATCAAACATACACGAGGCAGACTTAGGTATGGGTAATCAGATTATAAACCATAATCTAATTGCACAGCTGCACTTGAAATGAAAAATAAAGAAAGTTGGATAACTCACGGTGGATGTTGCGGCGACAATATGAATCTGACGTGAAAAGTCGATGGACGCTGATTTGAACCCGATGTCGGTGGTCGCGGATCTGAAGCAACGTCTATGGATCTTTGGTGAGACCGCGAAATTGGGAGGCAGACGAGGAGAAGTGAGAGAGAGAGGGAGAAGTGAGAAATTGGGAGAGAGGAAAAGAAAGGACTGGTGAGACCGTGCAATTGGGAGACGGCGACGAGGAGAAGTGAGAGAGAGGGAGAAGTGACAAATTGGGAGAGAGCGGCTAGGGTTTCAGAAGGGGAGTGAGAAGGAAAACAAAATGAGAGGGAGGGAGGAGAGTAAGGCATACGGGAAATTTTCAAGGGACTAATTTGGGATTAAACTTTTGATGATAGTAATAATTTGTCATTAACGAAAAACTATTTCATGACACTTTAAAAGTGTCATCGAAAACTATTACATGATTTTTTTAAAATGTCATGCTACATGTAAATCATGACATTTTAAAAGTGTTATTGATAAACAAATATGACAGGAAAAAAACATCATCAATCTCGAAGAAACCATGATGTTCACAAAATGTCATATGGTTGTTCCATATTTTACATCCATGACGTTTGCTGCTAGAAACGTCATGGAAAGACGTTACAATGACGTTTTTGGCAAAACGTCATAAAATTTCTGTCATTAAAGGTCATATTTGTAGTAGTGTACATACACACGCATTACCAAGCGCAACATCAACACCAAACATATCCAAAGGATTCACGTAGTCACTTACAACCCACACAATTTACAAAACACATGCGTTTTGAAAGTGAGCCTTTAACGAGGCTAAACCGAATCTTTTGAAAGTTCATTTCAAACAACCAAACAAACACATTTAGACGATCACCGATCATCATATCCACGAAAGAAGAAAAGTATGAACGAGGTACTTGCCTCGAATAACCACAACGTGGAGAATCGACCGAAGTAGGTTGGCACGAACCGACTACGAACCCGTAGACACCACCGAACGACAACCCGCAACAATAAACTACAAACGACAACAATAAGAACGAAAATGAATTCCAAAGTACGATCCAAAGCCGCTGAATTCAAGGAACAAACGACGAAAGTTCAAGGGTTTCCCCCAAAACGGTCAAGAACACGAATCGACCCGACAAAACATGAAAATGGACTTCCCAACCTAAATATGGATATTCAATCCATAGGATATGTTTAAAAACATCATTTTACAACAATCGGTTCATCAAAAACGGATGGAAAACGAAATCAAGAACAAATCCCCCCAAAAAGTCAATTCGCGGGAAATCAAGAAATATACCTTGATTCGATGAAGAACAATGAATTAAATGATGTTAAACACATGAATAATACTAAGATTAATTATACCCAACATGCATTAATCAACAATACGGAACGAATCGGACAAAAACCCGAAAACCCCAAAATTTCCCAAAGATAGGGTTCTAGGAAATCTAACCTTGATTCGCTGGATCAAAGGATGTTATAGGATGATCAATCAATGATATGAACTCAAGAAATTCATGGATTGATTGACAAACATCATGGCTCCAAGATCCCCAAGGCTCCAGCCACGGAAGAGAAGAAATGGGAAAAATGACAGAAACTGGACTGCTCGGCCATATTTATACTGGTGCAGCCTAGCGTGCGCTAACGGCCCGGGCCGCAATCCAGAGACTTCCTGGACTAGACTGCTTGGCCAGGTAGCGTGCGCAGCCTTCCGGCCGTAGCGTGCGCATCCTTCCGGCCGTAGTGTGCGCAGTGTCCGACAGTAGCGTGCGCTACCTGCCGATCCACCCGAGTCTAGAACCTCTCTGCCCCTACTGTCTCGGCCGACTAGCGCGCGCAGTTAACCGGCCGTAGCGTGCGCTGCCTCCCGGCCGTAGCGTGCGCTACACCGGTTCCTGCGGCACCCGTCCGGCCAGTGCCCGCAACCGTCCGGCCAGTGCCCGACCACCATGACTCGACGACTCGATTATCCAAAATCGCACGGAACGAACTCGGATGTCAAAAAGTGCAGAATTAATCATTCTCAGAATGATGAAACGGTCCCAAGCGAGTCGTCAAAATGGACTCTCGCCAAAAAAAAGAAAATTACCAGAAATCGAATTTGCAGATATTACAGACAATCCGGAGGCCCGAATGATCTCAGGTACACTCGAAATTCTATCTCAACCTGTGTGTACCCTTTTTGATAATGGTGCATTGCATTCATTCATTTCCGAGTCATGCTTGAGTAGACTTCACCTGGATAGTGCTACTAGTTGTGAACCTTATATCATTGGTCTACCTGACGGTAGAAGAATTATCGAAGATCGTGAGATTAAGAATTGTCCGATTCATCTTAATGGTCGTGTGTGGTTGGCAGACCTGATCGTGGTAGATTTACCCAAAGATGATGTAATATTGGGTATAGATTTGATGGATCGTCATGATGCCGTCCTTAGTGTCCGTAAGCGTATGGTCACTATTGTTTTCAAACGATGGAGTCGAGTGTGTATTTCAGGGAGGTAATCCCAGCTGTTCCGGTAGAGTCATTAATATGATGAAAGCAGTGAAATTAGTCAATCAGGGGTGTGTTGGTTATTGGTGCTATATGACCAGGACTGAGAAATCACCAGTGATGTTGGCGGATATTCCTGTAGTGATAGAATATGCCGATGTATTTCCAGATGAGTTACCTGGTTTGCCTCCACAGAGAGATGTAGAATTCACGATAGAGTTGGAGCCTAGTACATCTCCAATATCGAAGGCACCGTATCGGATGGCCCCGACCGAAATGCAGGAATTGAAGAATCAAATAGAGGTTGACCGAGAAGGGTTATATCCGACCGAGTGCGTCCCCATGGGGAGCACCAGTGTTATTTGTCAAGAAGAAGGATGGTTCGTTTCGCTTGTGTATGGATTATCGAGAGCTGAACAGGGTGACGATCAAGAATAAATATCCCCTACCCCGTATTGATGATCTCTTAGATCAACTTCAAGAAGCTTTAGTATTTTCCAAGATCGATTTAAGATCTGGGTATTATCAGTTGCGAATTCGAGAGTCGGATATCGCTAGAACGGCGTTTCGAACACGCTATGGTCATTACGAGTTTGTGGTAATGTCGTTTGGGTTAACTAATGCACCTGCGGTATTCATGGAATTAATGAATCAAGTTTTCATCAACTATTTGGATCAGTTCGTGGTTGTCTTCATTGATGATATTTTGATTTATTCCCGTGACCGAGAGGAGCACGAATTTCAACTTCATCAGGTTCTTGACGTTTTGAGATGAGAGGAACTCTATGGAAAGTTTTCCAAATGTGAGTTCTGGATGTCCGAAGTGACGTTTCTCGGACATGTAATTTCATCAGACGGAGTACGTATCGACCATCAGAAAACGGAGGCTATCCGAGATTGGCAACCTCCGAAGAATGTTAAGGAAATCCGAAGCTTTCTCGGATTAGCAGGCTATTATCGACGATTTGTGGAAGGATTTTCTAAAATCGCTCAACCTATGACGAACCTTTTGCGGAAGGATAAGAAATACACGTGGTCTGATGCGTGTTAGTAGAGTTTTTAGGAACTCAAGAGCCGTTTAATTTCAGCACCTGTCCTTTCCTTGCCACAAGGGACGGAAAGATTCGTGGTTTATAACAACACATCCAGACACGGTCTTGGATGTGTATTAATGCAGAACGGGAAAGTAATTGCTTATTCTTCGCGGCAATTGAGGCCTTATGAGGTCAATTATCCGACCCATGACCTGGAGCTAGCGACCGTGGTATTCGCGTTGAAGATTTGGCGCCATTACCTTTATGGCATCACCTGTCAGATTTTCACCGATCATAAGAGTTTGAAGTATATATTTACTCAGAAGGAGCTGAATATGCGACAGATACGGTGGTTAGAACTGATTAAGGATTATGATATTGAGATTCAATACCACCTGGGTAAGGCGAATGTTGTCGCCGATGCCTTGTGCCGTAAGTCCGTTCAGGAGCAAATGCTTGCTCGTTTAACCATTCAGAAGGACTTTCAACAGGAATTCCTAAAGCATGAGATCGAGGTTTGGTTGCAGCGAGTTCAAGGACAACTTTGCATGCTAGAGATTTCATTGCCACTCGAGGAGGCGATCGGAGTAAATCAGGGTTCGGACCCATGTTTGTTGCACATTCGAGATGATGTGGCTCAGGGGAAAGCCCCTGGATTTGTGGTCCACGAGGATGGACTTTTGCGATTTAAGAATCGGTTATGCGTTCCGGCCGATGACGAGTTGAAAAACTCGATTTTGAGAGAAGCTCATACTACCCCTTATTCCATTCATCCGGGGTCTAGCAAGATGCACAAAGACTTGAAACAAAATTACTGGTGGAGTAATATGAAGCGAGAAGTCGCAGAATTTGTTTCGAGGTGTTTAACCTGTCAACAAGTCAAGATAGAATATCAGCGACCGGTGGGTATGCTGAAACCGCTCCCTATTCCAGAGTGAAAGTGGGAGGATATTTCAATGGACTTCATCACGAGTTTGCCGATGAGTCGTCGTGGCATGAATACAATTTGGGTAATTGTGGACCGCTTAACTAAGTCAGCTCATTTCCTGGAGATTAAGGATACGTGGGGTCCCGAGAGACTTGCCCAGTTGTTCGTCAATGAGATAGTGAGACTGCACGGTACTCCTAAGAGTATCATTTCTGATCGTGACGGGCGATTCATGTCACATTTTTGGAAATCAGTTTATTGTGCCATGGGAACTCAGCTTAATCTCAGCACAACTTTTCACCCTCAGTCCGACGGACAATCAGAGCGAACTATTCAGACGTTAGAGGACATGTTGAGAGCATGTGTTCTCGACTGGAAAGATGATTGGGAAGCCCAACTACCGTTGATCGAGTTCACATACAATAACAGTTGGCATGCTTCGATTAAGATGGCACCTTACGAGGCCTTGTACGGTCGTCGTTGTCGATCTCCTTTGTGTTGGGATGACTTATCAGAATCAATCGGCACCGAACCCGATATGCTTATAGTCGCCACGAAAAGGTAGCTTTGATCAGGAGTCGTTTGTTGACCGCTCAGAGTCGACAAAAATCATATGCAGATAATCGTCGTCGACCATTAAAGTTCGAGGCAAGTGACCACGTTTTGGTCAAGGTATCCCCGAGTCGAGGTATCTTCCGTTTCGGGAAACGGGGGAAGTTGAGTCCGAGATTCATTAGACTATTTGATATTTTGGATCGAGTAGGCAGTCTGGCTTATCGATTGGCCTTACCTCCGGCGTTGAGCCGAATTTATATTCACGTCTCTCAACTGAGGAAGTATGTTGCCGACCCGAGTCACATACTTCAGTTCGATGAAATCGAGATCGCGGATGATCATTCGTATGAGGAGCGTCCTGTACGAGTCTCAGATCGGCGTATCAAACAGTTGAGGAACAAGACGATTCCTTTGGTTAAGATTCAGTGGTCTAGACACGGAGTCGGAGAGGCTACTTGGGAAACCGAGGATAATATGCGGGAGAGTTATCCCAAATTGTTTGACCATTAGTTTCGAGGACGAAACTCTTTTTAAGGGGGGGAGTATGTAATACCCGGTTGTAAATTCATTCATTATCATTCAGTATATTGTCACTCAGTAATTTTTCACTCGTTAATAATCATTCATCATTCACATTCCTTCATTGTATTCACCGTTCAGAGTATTTTGTAATCATGTATCAGTTATTATTCGTCATTCAACCCGGTTGGAGAATCGGGTCGGGCATATCATCATTGTCATCTATGTAGTGGGTTGTGTGTGAGGAGTAGCGCACACTACGTACTCTCTTTAGCGCGCGCTAATTGAGTACGGGTAGCGCACACTAGCTCTCAGCATTAGCGCACGCTACTGTGGTTCAGGCAGATAGTCCAGAAGGCACTAGACTGAATTTGAGTTGTAGTAGCGCACGCTAAGAAATCAGTGTATCGCGCGCTAAGGCTCGGTCAGACAGTCCAGTAGGTACTGGACTGAGATGAAATAATTCATAGCGCACGCTACGAGCGGATCTTAACGTACGCTAAGGTATGTGTAGCGCACACTAAGTTATGGGTGTAGCGCACGCTAACGCGAGCAAGTCACAGGATAGTAGGTTCTGGACTCCAATTGCTGGGTATCAAACATCAGTTAGCGCAAGCTAATATTCTGGATTAACGCATGCTATCGGGAAGGCGTTAGCGCACGCTACCAAGTTCGTAGCGCAGGATAACGAGGCAGTCAGAGCTCACTGGACTGCCCGGTTAACCCGCTAGCGCACGCTAAATATCAGGTCATAGCGTGCGCTAAACTGGGTTCAGTATATATAGGACAGTTCAGTCCAGTTTCGGCATTTTCACCTCTCTCCTCCTTCCTTGGGCGATTTTGGGCGATTTTGGATGTTTTGGAGAGATCTCTTCGAGCTGCATTCACCTATCAACACCTTAAAGCTTCTAATCCGGATTAATCATCATCTAATCTCCTCCAACACATCAAATCAAGGTAAACATTTCTTGAATCTAGAATTTTGGAATTTGAGTGTTTTCATTCCGATCTCTTCGAGTTAGCCTACTTTTATGTTGGAAAATGTTAGATATGGATTATCTACCTTGGATACATGTGATTCCTACGGATTTATTGGTATTTTTCGGAATTATTGAGTAATTGGAGGATTTATTCAAAAACCCTTGATGGTTGACTTTGGTAATTTTGGGGGTTTACGATTTGATGTTGTCGTAATATTGAGTTGTGCATTCCCATTGGATTATTGATGTCATTAATGAAGATTGTTGGTTTTAATCACTTCTTGGAGGTTTGGTATCGATATTATTGGGGTTGGTTGTAACCAAAGGGAAGAATGTTTGCAACGTAACCGTTAGAATGCCCCAATGAGTTTGGATATTGTTGTAGCGATTTTTGAGTTGGTTATAATCGTGCTTGATACGTATATTGAGCATTTGTTGGTATTATGTTATTCAAGGTTGTTCGAGCGACCGGTATTTTTCCACTTAGGACGTTTGTTCGAGGAAGAACTTTCTTCACTGGTATTTGTGTAAGTTGATTCTTACTCGGTTAAAAGGATACCAATTCCTTTCGTTGTTGTTCACTCATACATATAATTCATTCATAATATATCAATCATGTCGAGTCTTGTAATTATCAAACTAATCATTTAATTTACGAGGAACGACGGTTCCAATCATTTCATTGAAGTTATCATTCATTGCACCATTATTTCATCTCGGTAAGTCATTCTTGACCCTTGTTGGATTTTATTCATTATCCCTCATCTCGGTCGCTTTTGTTCTTGTGACCTTCCGGGATTGTATTACGTTGCCGGGTGGTGGATGTGTGGAATTTTTAGTCGGGCACACGATGGTCATGTGTATATGCGGGACTCCGGACACATTGGACTGTGCACACTGTAACGTGCCTCCGTGAGACTAATTAGGCTAAGTTGTGGGTGTATATGCGGGACTCCGGACACTCGGCTACTTGTGCACTTACATGTAATATCCGGTATTCTCATTTTCCGTTATCTTGAATTGTTTGTGTTTTGTCGTCGGACATTTTCTTGTTGATGAGAATCGGAGTGATTTATGTCGTGATACTCTATTTGTTTCTATCGCATAGCCGTTTTAGTCGGGTGCGACTTGTTGTCGCGTGCGTTTCGTTGATTAAATGTGTGCATGTGATGTGTCGTTAATTGCTCGTTATTGTTTTGAATCATAGTTGGTGGCGTTGTGTTGGCCGCCGTGGGGCGTGTTTTCACGCCGTATATTCCTTTACATTGCTTGTAACGTTTCGCCAATGGGAGAAAGTTACGCATTTCTTGTGTATCTCGTTGAATTCTCCTGTCGGGATATTGATTCTCCCCACTTGTTTTAAGTTTCGGGACGAAACTTCTTTTAAGGAGGGTAGTATGTAATATCCGCAATTTCGATTTCCGGTAAATTTTTATTTTGGCGGAAGTCCACCATAACGACTCTGTTGTGACCGTTTCGTCGTTCCGAGAATGATTAATTCTGCACTTTTGTCATCCGATTTCGTTTCGGTATCGTTTTGTTGAGTTTCGTGTTCTTAAACGACTTTTCCGCACTTGAGTTCGATTCTTGCGAATCTCGTCCGAAACTGTTGTTTCGAGTTTCTCGTAAGTTCATTTAATGTTAATATTCATGTTGCGAGCTCTGGTTTAGTGTTTCGATCGTATATCGTGTATTTCGGACGTTTTGGGCCGTTTTCGTAATTTCCCAAAGTTTGGGGTAATTACTTCCGTTGTCGAATTTCGAGCCCTCGGGTGGTCAGAATCGTGTGTTCTCTTAGCGCTTAGATTTGTATTTGAGAGTACTTCGTAACTGTATCTTCGGATTATATTCAGGTCTGGGTTTCGGGATTTTCCGGACCATCGGATCGACCGAGTCCTGGCTGGCAGGACCTGGCCGAGTAACGACCGTAATGGCCCGGCAGTTACGGCCGTAAGGCCTGCTACGTACGTAAGCCTTGTCCGGTCACGTACGTAGCGCTGCCGGCAGTGTTGGGCAGAGAACTCGGCCATGGCCGGTTACGGCCGTAAGCCATGGCGGATTTCGTACGTAATGCGGCCGGCAGCGGCCTATATAAGGCCCATCAGACGGGTTTTCACCCATTTTCTCACTTCGTTTTCTTCTCTTCCGCGGCTGGGGACTTGTTGGGCGTGGAGGAATGTTGTCATACAATAAATTCATGAAGTCTTGGAGTTCATATCATCGATTATCTATCCTATAACATCCTTTGATCGAACAAATCAGGTCAGATTTCCTGGAAATCCTAGTTTGGGTAAATTGGGGGTTTTGTTCGTTTTCGTTCGATTTAACTGTAATAACTTAGAATTGTGATAGATTGATGATTTTTTAGGTGTATTCTATCATTTCCATTGTTATTCCACGGTTGGATTGTATTGATTCGTCGTTTTGGTTGAGTTCTTAGTCGACGCCTTGAAGGTGTCCGACAATAGGTCTTATAGGGGGGATTGGGCGTTGTGTGATTATTATCCATCGTACGATTGTTGATTTATCATTGGTATGACTTAGGGACGAAATTCTTGTGAAGAACTCGAGTCGGACACCTTCTGTTCGTTGTCTTCTTCGGGGTCCGAGCTTCCCGGTCGAACCGTGTTCTTCGGAGTGTTCGGTAGCGGTTATTAAGGCAAGTATTTTACTATACGAATTGTGTCTTGTGAATAGGGACGTCGCATTATGGTTGTGATGCATTGGTTTACTTTCGTGAATATGCTTCGTATGAATTGATTATTATGAACGATTGATGGTAGCGATAATACTCTCACTTAGATAACGTCGTGGAATTGTGTTGGCCGTGTTAATCATCTAAGTATGTACCGGGCGTGTTTAATCATTGTTGAGTTGTCGTGATGATTATGATATTTGTGTCGTGTTGATTTACTTACTTGATTATACATTTCGGTGTAATGCGGAATAGCTTGACATTTGATGATTATGAGTTGTGTCGTGACGATGTGCGTGTTCCAGGTAAGGTCTGACGAGGCCTCTGGAGTTCGGTACATGATGTCTACGAACAAGGTGTGTGATCCAGGTAGGGTCTGACGAGGCCTCTGGAGTTCGGTACATGATGTGTACGAAAAATGTTTGTGGCCGGGTAGGGTCCGATGAGGCCTCCGGAGTTCGGTACATGATGTGTACGAACGATGTTAGTGGTCGGGTAGGGTCCGTTGAGGCCTCCAGAGTTCGGTACATGATGTGTACGAACAACGATCGTATAATAGTGATTATTTGGATAACATTTTAAATATAGGTCTCGGACTCATAATGATATCTTATCTAGTGTGTTTTGAAACGAGAATCGGGTTAAGGCCCTAATGTTTACGAAAAGGTTTTGTAAATTGGGACTCGAGGTCCAAAAGAATTTCTGCTTTAAAAATCCCCGAGATGATGTGTTCCTTTTCAAATATCTCTTGCTTAAGTTCGAAATTCTAAAACTTCTTAGGAACATTTTGATAATTGATTTCCGTATTAAATTCGTAGTTGCTATTTACTTGTTGCATTTCGTATCGTATTATACTTGCACTAGTAAAACAGTGGAGTTTTACTAACCCCTGAGTAATCGGGGGGTGGATGTCTGTTTTGCGTCCAGGTACATGCAGGTTCAGGGGAGCAGTCACAGGATTTGCACAAGAGGATGACGAGCTGCGATACTAATCAAGAGTCGAGAGTTGGTTGAGTTTGGTTGTATTGTTAGAGTTGATTTCAGTCTTCCGCTGTATTGTGTTTCGACCCCTGTGTGGGTAATGTTGTTTAAGTCAGTTCTGTTGATTGAGTTTTGTGACCTCATCGGTCTGTGCATTCACGTGTAAGTGACCATAACGGTCTGTATTATTTTATTGTTTGACCATGGCTGGGCAAGCATTTGGTCGTTTTGTAAGGTATAGCCTGGTAGATCCTCGCGAAAAGGGGTCTACGGCGTGTAATATCCCCACATGGTTCTGGGGGTGTTACATTTATGGTATCGGAGCTTAGGTTGCAGAAACCTAGGCTGTCGGGTCAAGTCGAGTCGTGATTTGTCGAGTATTGTGTGGTTTTGTCATTCGAGATGTCGGGTGACAAGTTGAGTTGTGCGTAGTCACAACGTGTCGGATATGTTGTCGGATGAGATTAGTATCATGGGCGACCGTCATCTCTGTGCGGCCTGTGGACGTAAGACTCCTCTTTTATGCGAGGTACCCGTGTATCATGATTTTATCTTAGTGAGTTAATTGCGGTGCATAATTTTATTTACACGGTGTTGTGTAATATAGTTGTATATAATACTTGTGACACATAGTATATGTATAAAAACTGGGCGTATTGTTGTTTTACCTTTGAACCACCATATGGGTTGGTATGGTGTGAAAAATTGAGAACCTTGATGGGTTTCGAATAAGGTATCGACGATTGAGTTCGTGAGAAACTCCGAGGAATGGTTTTGTTGTATGTTTAAACTTGATGCTGTGAGATGTATTCAATTGGATTGGCGATCCTATTTGCCGTTTGGGCATGTGATTTTTAGTTTGATTGTTTTTTAGATTGTTATGTTTATGCCGTTACGGGTAGGTTTTAGAATGTTCTTCCTGGAGGACTTTACGAGTTTGAACATTTTTGTGGGAATCGTTTGCTATTGTTTAAAATGTTTTGATGGTGCGGTTAAAACCGCGGTTTATATGGATTTTAAAATCGGTTAAATTTTTGACAAATTGGTCGTGTATTTTCAAATGACACCATCAGACGGTATCTGGAATATATGTTTGAAGTACTTCGGACATTGTATTTTTGGTTATGAACGAAAGGATTTTGGAAAATTTTTATTTTGCGAAATGATTTTTGTTTTGTTTTTTTTTTTCGGAATTTTAAACTTCATATGTTCACGTGTTGGGGCTAAGAGGTTGCGTTAAGTTTGTGGTGTTGTGATCGCCGGAGAATGTTTTAGTGTTTTCTAAATGTTGGAATACGTTGATAGGTATCGTTCCCTAACTCTCGGAGCCCTGTTGGGGGCTGCTGTGACAATTCTGCAGTCCTGCAGCTAGTTGTTACGGCCGTAAGACGTTTTCCATCCGTAAGCTCAGAGTTGTTACAGCCGTAAACTGCATGTTGTTACGGCCGTAAACTTTTGACTGACCCGGTAGTAATTTGTTGTTACGGTTGCATCTGTGCCCTTTTACTGATTATTTAATCTCTGTTGATATATTCGTGATGGTTGGCGTGGTAATATGTTACCCTGTATATCGCTAGTAATGGTAATGATATATATATAAGATCACTTTGATGATATTGTCTATCGAGTAGGTTGGTGTTTCAAAGTGTTATTTTGCAAGTGATCTCGAATCAAAACAGTTCTGATAATGAGATACATAGTTTTGATTAAACGACTGAGGTATTAAAAGTTTTCAAAAACTTCATTTCATCAAATCTTTCAAACTCGCGAATTTTAAAATTTTATCATCTGAACAATACCCCGGAAACATTTTATTTTTTGTTGCTAGTGCTTGATCCCTACGATACGTGTGTGGTTTTGACCGTGTTTGATCTGGTAAAAATCCAAACATCTCTGTTGATGTGACTGTGTGAATTATTTTTGAATGAAGTTCTAAAATTACAGTGTTAGTTCGTGCACTTGTGTGTTGACTTGGAGTTGATGTTTTATCGTGCTGCTATTTATCGTCCTATGTTGACGTTGTGATGTTTGTTTGGTTGCATTATTTTGATTGGTCGTCCGTTCAGTATGCCGAGAGGTCGAGGCCGAGGACGTGGTCGTAGTCGTGGTCGTGATCAGGAGCATGAGAGGGTGACTCGCTCGTTATCGAATGCCAATCAGCTCAGTACAGACGGTCATGATGACCAATAACGTGATCAGCGACAATCATCCAGAGGTAATGTTGACATTGGCGCCGACACCATGCTTCGTCAGGTGGCTGACCAGTTGGTGCATATGAATCAGACTGTACACCGAGACGGGATTCCGGGTGAGGATAATGGAGCTAGTAAGTGGTTACGAGATGTGATTCGAATGCAACTGCCCCGTTTCGTAGGTTCTTCGGACTCTTTAGGCTGGGAGAACTGGCTCTTCCAATTGGACAGAACATTCGATGTTGTAGGTTGTCCCGATGAAAGAAGAGTACCCATCGCCCAATACCTGCTCGACAGGGAAGCTGCACACTGGTGGGAGGCCATAGTGCCTAGTGATCGTACAGCTACTTGGGCCGAATTCAAGATTTCCATGGAGGCCGATTATTGTCCGCCGCCTGTTAAAGAGCACGGGATTGTCGAGTTTTTCTTGGCTACGCCCCGAGACGTGTCGGTGTCTCAAGCAATAGTCGATTATAATTGACAGCTGTGTTATGTTCGGGATCAAGTGAAAAGTGAGGCAGATAAGGTTCGTTATTTCGATATGCGTATGAAACCTCAGATTCGGTAGTGTATGGCTCCTTTTATGTGTACAACCTTGAAGGACTATCAGGATCGAGCCTTGGCTTTTGAAATGGCTATAATGTCTACCGAGTTCGTATCGGTAGCGTGTTGTGTCACGATTTATTCATCCCGACAGGCGATCGACTATAAGGCCGAGCGACCAAGTCAACTCCAGTCAAACTATGGCTAGCTCGCCAAGTCGAAGATATCAGACCACCATCAGATACCCAGCGATCGACTCCCAAGGCGATCGCCCTTTGGCAGCTGGCGATCTACTCTAGTGGCCGGCTAAGGGCAATCGACCTACGCCCCGAGCAGAGACGATCGCCCGTCAAAGTCATCAAGGACTGGATCTCAGAAAAGCACCCACGTGCAGATCCACCAAAGGCGCTGACAAGATCTCCTGCTGACAGACAAGACCTTTGACCACAGCCTGCCACCTACCTCACCTACCAGCATGCGCGCCGAAAGTTGTCAGTGGGACCACCCGTGTCAGCAACTCAGGACGCGTGTAAGCTCCCCATTGGACACCTGATTGGCGCCGGCAACTCCTGCAGGCTTTGAGGGGACAGGCCCATGTGCTAAAAGACGATCACCCGATTATTATAATGCAGAAAAGGCGATCGCCCGGCGTATCCAAGCTCTATAAATAGAGAACTTCCTCCTACTGGAAAAAGGTTGGGAATTCACTTAACCTACGGTTCCGAATTCATTCTGACTTACGCTCAGAATTCATTTCTCCCACAATAGAAATACAGTAGAACACACATATCACCAAGCTCCCGGCTTTCTCACCGGAATCCATCTCAGGACTTCTCTCTCCGAATCTCTCGTCCAGAACACGATCGGCCGAAGCAGCAAGTCTCCACTAGACCGATTCCAAGGGATTCATAAGCCCCGGAGCCCAATCATCCAGCTAAATACTCGCCGTAAGAGACGGTCGATCTCTCACCACCGCGACTGTTCTTCTCCTTTGTTACAAGAACTCACAGAGTATCAAATCTGGTTCTTCCGGCAATCTACACGCTCACTAGCTAAGATAACAAGAATCTTTACACTCATTGTAATTGTATTCTTACATTAGTACTTGTATCCCCGAATATTGGTATTAATAATATCTCGCGAGAGCATTCAAGCCCGGGACTAACAACCCCGGCAAATCTTGTGTTATTTATCTTTCTCACGGAAGTGCTCTTGCATTTGTTTGCTATCCCATCCATTCCAAAGAATATCTATCTCGGATAATATTTTGGGTAGAAACAATTAGCTAGAAGAAGGGGATCTAACCATCACATTTTTATTCTCTAGTCCGAAGAACACTCTCTGTTCTCGGGGCATATACTTGAAGTGACACTCACGCACTTCAAAGAAAACCTTGAATCATGACATCTGCCGGTACATCGAAGAAAGCCGCTCTCGAACCGGAAACCATTTCCGGCTCGGTCAGAACCCGGCCGACGGCGAGGAAGCCGCGGCAACGCGAGACTCTCGATCCCGCATCCGAGAGATGGCCCCAACCTCTCACTCGATCAGTTCCAAACCGAGGAACAGATCGAGGAGGCTATGGCCATCCTGGAGGAGCGACGGAGAGCATGCGCGCCGCCCGCGATATCTCCCTCGATCATCCGCCGCATGGGAAAACGGAAATTCAACGGGCTACTGAACGAGCGATCATCAAAAAGCCCCAATTCGCGAGGAAAGGCTCTCGCACGACCGGACGGATCCATATTCGATCGCTTGGGACGCGACCCGTCCTGGCGACCGGGGCATTCTGTCTCCAACCTTGACAAGACGGAATCCGAATCCGTCACCAGGACTTCGGCCTACCCGCCTCACAGCCGAACGCAGGTCAGCCATCTGACTCCCGCCCCGATCGCCAGGGGATCAGTACTGGATCGCCTCGGATCCCGCTCCGAGCGCCGAGCCGCTAGCAGTCAGGCCACGACGATGGCCGCCATACAACGCCAGCTCGACGAGATGAAAGCACTCTTGGACACTGGGGCAAGCGCCAGCAAAAAGATCGCCGGGCCGACCGAGCCACTCGCGGTCCACATCGAGCTTGCCCCCATACAACCAACGATCGCTCCTCCCAAAACACCTCTGTATGAGGGGAGATCGGACCCCGAAACCCACCTGAGTAAATTCCGAATTTACATGACTAGGTGCGGGGCATCTGATGCAACCAAGTGTCGGATCTTCCCGTTGACATTGGGCGAGCTGGCCCATAGGTGGTACGTCTCACTACCACCACGATCAATCACCTCTTTTAAGAAACTGGCGAATGACTTCACGTCATACTTCGCCAGCAAGGTCGCCAGACCAGAAGGCCCCCACCGCATGATAAAAATCAAGCAGGGGAAGGACGAAACCGACGCGGATTACATTGACCGAGTGGACGAAATCATCCTCACCGGCGAACCCGTAAGTGACGAGCTCGCTCTCTATTCGGTCATGGGGGGATTCCGCGGTCACTCTCTTATGTTTAGACATCTCTCCAAGGATATTCCCCCAACTTACGCGATCTTCCGCGCTAAAGCTGCCAACTTTCTGGCCAGGCAAAGGCTACTCACCCTCCGCTTAGGCGAGGAAACGCCACCTCTTGTCCAAAAGATAGCGATCGCCAAAGCAAAGAAGGCGATCGCCAAGACACCCAGAGATCTCAAGGCTTTCGAGGACATGGAAGCCCATCTCCTCCATACGTTCAACAGAACTCCGGCACATATTTTCTATGCCATCAAGGGGCACGAAGAGCTCAAAAAGCCAAAGGCGATAAGGGGCCACGGTCACCTGGACAGCAATCAATATTGTGCCTACCATAAGAGTCCCGGCCACAGCACCAACAAATGCCGCGACCTCCTCAAACAGCTCTGGAGATTGTTCGAGGAGGGCAAGTTGGACAGCTTATTGGTTTAGCCGAAGCCCCTACCTATCTCTATGGACGATCGTCCGAGTCGAACACAAAACAGGCTGGAAAGCTCATATGAGCCGACCCCTGGATCAACCTCGGCGACCGTCCCTACATGCTTCAATCAAGAGAAGGAGACAACAGAAGTCACCCCGATCTCCCTCCTTATCTAGAAACCGGAGGACTCGATCGCCATCTACAGTTCACCATCTAACATGATGGACTAAGGCACGAGATCGCCTCCCCCGCACAACGTACACCGTCGAAGGTCGGCATCTGCATGACGATCCAAGGTGGAAGAGTGCAGCCATGGTCCTGGTGGTCGATGGAACCGACTGCTTAGGCCATGCAAGGTCCCTTTAGGCCAAGATCGCCCGCCCTTCGTTTAAATACGAGGCCGGCGTAGTCTGAGGGCCCTCCAAAATAAATCAGTGGACACGATCGCTCGCCCTCAAAGGTTCATCATCTAACATGGTGAACCCGGACAATGCGACGTGCCACAACCCCCGTCTCAACGTACACCGTCGAGGTCGGCCATCTCCATGGCTGGCCGAGGTGGAAGCAGAGCTAACAAGCCGCGGGCGTGGAGTTGATTCATCCGACGCCGTCGCGCAAGGACTCCTCTAGGCGAGACCGCACGCCCTTCGTTTAAATACGAGGCGGCGCGGCTATGAGAGGACCCTCATAATAAAGTGAGTCACGAGACACTCAATGTCTTCGCGCATCAAGACATGATCAAGGAGTCGGTCCATCGAACTCCGCGATCGTGCACGGTTCCTCAAGATGGACGACCGTCCCCGAGGATTCGACAAAGTTGAAGACCGCTCACTCAAGGAATTATTTTCATCCCCTTACTTCCACTAAGTGAATAAAAACAAGGGGCAATAAGAGTGCAGACTACCTACACGACGATCGTCGCTATTCAACCACATACGGAGATCGTCATTTTTTCAGATGTAGTGCAGCGATCGAATTTGTTGTAAAAAGTTGTCTTTATGAGTTTATCAATTCATTTGGAACTACCCTCGCAACGATCTCTCCTCACACATTTGTACAATGTCAAACAAAGACTCAAAAATAACCATTCATTCAAGTAATCGAAGATAAACAAACATTCAGTTCATTGCTTGAGAAGATCAAAAGTACATGGTCGCCCGAAGGCCTATGTTCTACAAAAGGAAGCTACAAAACTACAAGTAAGCAAGCTAAAACGTAAAAAATGAAGTGACTCAGGCCCCAGCCTGGCCTTCGCCTTCGGCATTCGGCGCGGTCCCCTCATCTTCCGGAGCGTCGGGATGAGCAAGATTGGCTGGAGACGGATACCAGCTCAAATCCACGCCGATGTCCGCAAGATCCAGGATCGGCAAGGAGAAAGCTGAATGGAGAGGATGCTCCAACGCATACGCCTTGAATTTATCGGCAAGAGGCCCGACCTCCAAACCTCCCTTCTTAGCCGCTCGGATCGAGTCGGCGAACGCCAAATAATAGGCGAACTCGCTGACATACTCCAAGCTTTGGAAGGGATCGGCCTTGGTCGCCTCAACCTCTCCTTTCAGCTCCGCCATCGCCTGTTGCGACCCCTGGAGCTCGGCCTCCCTCGCAGCAATCTTTTCCCTCGCCTCCGTCAGCTCGCTGGTCAGCCGAGCGATCGTCACCTTCTGGCGATCGGCCTCCTCTTCAGCAACGTTCCGCGCCTGGACGGCATTCTGCATCTGGTCCCGAAATCGGTCAACCGCCATACGATATTTCTCAGTCTCCTTCTTCTCCAGCTCAAGCTCATGGCTCGCCCGCTTGGCCGCCTCCAGAGAGTCCTTCTCCATCGCCGCGATCTTGTCAGCAAACTCGGCGTTCTCTTTCCGAGCCGCCTCAAGATCCTCCTGCAGGCGAATAGTGGAGGGCCGCCCCTCAAACTCCTGAGCAGCCTGGACAACCATGGTCGCCGTCTGAAGAGAAAGGGCGAGAACAGCGTGCATCGAACTCGCCGATCGCTGTCGAGCGATCGCATCCAGATCAGTCGTCCATGCCTTCGGCAGAGCAGAAGCAGCTTTGCTAACGTATGGAGGAATATCGCAGGAATGGCGAGGAGATCGGCTCGCTAGGAAATCCACGACCATCGGTGGACAAGACGGATCTGCGCGACGGATCCTGCACCAAAACAACTAAGTTAATACAACTCCTACGCAGATGCAATTTTCAACACAAAAATGCTATCTACCTCTCAGCCTTCTCGGGATCCCGACCGAAAAACGGTTTCCCTCGAGGGGTCTCAGCATCCGCGATCGCCATCTCCCGCATAAAAGCCGCAGAGGGCGGCTCGCTCTCCGGAGCTATGATGGTGATCGGAGGCGCGGCGATCGGTACTTCATCGCCCGGGGCAGGAATCGAAGTTTCTTCCGGCCTCGGCCTCTTGCGATTAGCTCGAAGCCCCTCCTCCGGAATTTCCTCCTCAACCACGACCGGCTCCACGCGAGGCTCCGGCTCCACGCGAGGCTCCGGCTCCACACGAGGCTCCGCCTCCGGAACTATAGGCAACGCAACGGGTGGGACCCGAGTCGACCTCTTATGGCGAAGACGGCCTAGGACTCCTGGGTTCGACATGGCGATCTCCGCCGGAGGCTCCAAAAAGCGAGGGAAGCGAACCTCTGCAGTTAAGACAATCAACCAACGGTCAGACACTTTCCTCAAGTAAGGCGATCGTGTCTAAAGTGAAGGTCGCATAAACACATACCTGGCACCGCGAGATGTCTCGGGAAACGGAATAGTCGAGCCAACATCCAACGACTCTCCTTATTGATCCGAGTGGCGTCAAGGTCGTCGTCCGACAAACTCCTTATCCGCTCCCAGACAACGAGAAAGTCAAAAGGCAGCTCCTCGATCGCCGGAATGTGAAAACCTGCAAAACAGAAATCAAATTAGATCAGTCCAAAATGCATCCAAACGAAGGGAGAGTAAACTCTTACCGGTATTCCTCTCCCGAAATTCAGTGGGGATCTCCAGCTCGCCCGTGGGATTGTCGCTCGCCGAAGCTCTCCACTTGCCAGCGACCCAGAACCACTTCGTCTGATCGCCCCGTATCTTATTCGGGACTCCATGAATCACCCGACCAGATCGGCCTTGAATATGGTAACCGCCGACCAACCCTCTATGAGCCGTCAGTTTAAACAAATGGTTCATCTCCAACGGCGACGGGAGATGGTACAGGCGGTGACCGCCGAAAAGGGTGAGGGTGCAGATAATTTGGAGCCAGGTGTTCGGCGTCAGCTGAAGTGGCGCCACATTCCAAGCGGCCAACAGATGGGAGACCGCAAAGGATAGAGGGAAGCGCAGCCCGGCCTCCATAACGGCCTCACTCACTGCGACCATACCCATCGGAGGCTGGTCGGCTCGTTCGTTCTCTGCCGGCGCGAACATGTCCACATCTGAAGGAACATGGAATCTTGTCCTCCAGACGGCCAGATCTCTCCTGGTCGTCGAACTCCGTATTTGGCCAAGCGACCACAACGATCGCTGAGCAGCACGACACTGCGACCGCTTGGGAAGCACATAGGGGTAGGCGACCGAGTACCCCGGAAATCGAATCTCGGAGTAGGACCGGCCAACCTCTCCATTATCTCAGCGAAAGCCCTGTAGGCCCGACCGAAAACGCTGTGTTGCTCCCAATAAGCCCTGATCGCCAGATCTCTCTCGATCTGCGATCGTCTCTCCTCAGCAGCCGACTCCTTAGCAACATCGGCCTCATTGAACAAAGCCTCGACTTCAGCCGGGTCGATTCCGGCCCGAATAGCTTCAGCCGCCGTCTCCAGGTGGAAGACGGAAGAAGTTTCTCCCCGGACAGTCGATGTCCCGGCGGCAGAACTGGTTCCCGCTCCACACGATGATGAGGTTCCGGCCATTCTCAGAAACAGAAAAGGAGAAAAGGATTTTTCTTACCCTAAAGTGAAATCGAACGACGATCGGCACTAAGATCTTTAGAAAATTCGGCAGCAGGTCCTTCTTTCTCCAATAAGCAAGCGTGAGTGAAACTGCAGCCCCGCGCCCCCTTTTATAGGAGAAGGCAGGGACCCGTTTGAAATAAGGGAAAACCTCAGGGGTCGGATCTCAAACGACGCACTAATTGACCCCCTCGAGACCCGCGTACGCGTCTTTTCGAGGACGCGTCAGCCAAGGAGTCATTAATGACCGTTGGCGTCCTCCAGTAGAAGCCCGACACGTGCGCGGAGACTTTTCCACGCCCATTGTTTTTTCCCGCGCAGTCCAGCGGCCAACCAGGTCGTCCGAACCCAGAGTATATCAGCTCAAAGACGATCGCCATTTCAATAAAACATGAAGTCGCTCGTCAAAATTCAGCGATCGCCAAGAGAGCCACCTCACCCCACGTTTCCAACATATGAGCGAGCTGGGGGGCAATTGTTGTGTCACGATTTATTCATCCCGACAGGCGATCGACTATAAGGCCGAGCGACCAAGTCAACTCCAGTCAAACTATGGCTAGCTCGCCAAGTCGAAGATATCAGACCACCATCAGATACCCAGCGATCGACTCCCAAGGCGATCGCCCTTTGGCAGCTGGCGATCTACTCTAGTGGCCGGCTAAGGGCAATCGACCTACGCCCCAAGCAGAGACGATCGCCCGTCAAAGTTATCAAGGACTGGATCTCAGAAAAGCACCCACGTGCAGATCCACCAAAGGCACTGACAAGATCTCCTGCTGACAGACAAGACCTTTGACCACAGCCTGCCACCTACCTCACCTACCAGCATGCGCGCCGAAAGTTGTCAGTGGGACCACCCGTGTCAGCAACTCAGGACGCGTGTAAGCTCCCCATTGGACCGCACAGTTGACTGCCAGCAACTCCTGCAGGCTTTGAGGGGACAGGCCCATGTGCTAAAAGACGATCGCCCGATTATTATAATGCAGAAAAGGCGATCGCCCGGCGTATCCAAGCTCTATAAATAGAGAACTTCCTCCTACTGGAAAAAGTTTAGGAATTCACTTAACCTACGGTTCCGAATTCATTCTGACTTACGCTCAGAATTCATTTCTCCCACAACAGAAATACAGTAGAACACACATATCACCAAGCTCCCGGCTTTCTCACCGGAATCCATCTCAGGACTTCTCTCTCCGAATCTCTCGTCCAGAACACGATCGGCCGAAGCAGCAAGTCTCCACTAGACCGATTCCAAGGGATTCATAAGCCCCGGAGCCCAATCATCCAGCTAAATACTCGCCGTAAGAGACGGTCGATCTCTCACCGCCGCGACTGTTCTTCTCCTTTGTTACAAGAACTCACAGAGCATCAAATCTGGTTCTTCCGGCAATCTACACGCTCACTAGCTAAGATAACAAGAATCTTTACACTCATTGTAATTGTATTCTTACATTAGTACTTGTATCCCCGAATATTGGTATTAATAATATCTCGCGAGAGCATTCAAGCCCGGGACTAACAACCCCGGCAAATCTTGTGTTATTTATCTTTCTCACGGAAGTGCTCTTGCATTTGTTTGCTATCCCATCCATTCCAACAATATCTATCTCCGGATAATATTTTGGGTAGAAACATAGCGAAGAAGTAGAAGATCTCCGATGACGCATCGGGAAGTAAGGGAATTGGGATTCCCACACCTCAACCCTCGTATCAGCCGAGTATGGGACCATATCGGTCAGCTAGAGAATCCAAAAGACCCAAGCCGACGTCTTTGAGTTCTGGTAATGCTCCTAGGTGTTTCAACTGTAACGTTCTAGGCCATGAACGCGCGCATTGTAAGAAACCGCCAGTGACTTGTTATAATTGTGGACACGAGGGGCATCGAGTTCAGTACTGCGAGATTGTTGCCGAGATGATAAGAGACTGGAGTTCCATTCCTACTTCCGGAGGGCCCAGTGATGTCCAGTGATAGTGTTTTTGGTACTCGTTGTGCGGATTGTTTCTCGTGTAGAGATGTATTTTGTGACGTTTTTACGTTTGGAACTTGTTAAATGATATTTTTTTTTGAATAAGTTCCCGTATAGTTGTTGAACCTACGGAGGCGTGACAGTGGACCGCGGGGTCATGAACATGGTATTTTATTATGTGTCGTTATATTTTGTTTCGTATCACTGTGATGACCTTAGTTTAAGTTTCGGGACGAAACTTATTTTTTAGTAGGATAGAATGTAATATCCGGTATTCTCATTTTCCGTTATCTTGAATTGTTTGTGTTTTGTCGTCGGACATTTTCTTGTTGATGAGAATCGAAGTGATTTCTATCGTGATACTATATTTGTTTCTATCGCATAGCCGTTTTAGTCGGATGCGTTTCTTTGATTAAATGTGTGCATGTGATGTGTCGTTAATTGCTCGTTATTGTTTTGAATCATAGTTGGTGGCGTTGTGTTGGCCGCCGTGGGGCGTGTTTTCACGCTGTATATTCCTTTGCATTGCTTGTAACGTTTCGCCAATGGGCGAAAGTTACACATTTCTTGTGTATCTCGTTGAGTTCTCCTGTCGGGATATTGCTTCTCCCTACTTGTTTTAAGTTTCGGGACGAAACTTCTTTTAAGGAGGGTAGTATGTAATATCCGCAATTTCGATTTCCGGTAAATTTCTATTTCGGGACTCTGTTGTGACCGTTTCGTCGTTCCGAGAATGATTAATTCTGCACTTTTTGTCATCCGAGTTCGTTTCAGTATAGTTTTGTTGAGTTCCGTGTTCTTAAACGACTTTTCCGCACTTGAGTTTGATTCTTGCGAATCTCGTCCGAAACTGTTGTTTCGAGTTTCTCGTAAGTTCATTTAATGTTATTATTCATATTGTGAGCTCTGGTTTAGTGTTTCGATCGTATATCGTGTATTTCAGACGTTTTGGGCCGTTTTCGTAATTTCCCAAAGTTTAGGGTAATTACTTCCGTTGTCGAATTTTGAGCCCTCGGGTGGTCAGAATTATGTGTTCTCTTAGCGCTTAGATTCGTCTTTGCGAGTACTTCGCAACCGTATATTCAGATTATATTCAGGTCTGGGTTTCAGGATTTTCCGGACCGTCGGATCGACAGAGTCCTGGCTGGCAGGACCTGGCCGAGTAACGGCCGTAATGGCCCGGCAGTTACGGCCGTAAGGCCTGCTACGTACGTAAGCCTTGTCCGGTCACGTATGTAGCGCTGCCGGCAGTGTTGGGCAGAGAACTCGGCAATGGCCGGTTACAGCCGTAAGCCATGGCCGATTACGTACGTAATGCGGCCGGCAGCGGCCTATATAAGGCCCATCAGACGGGTTTTCACCCATTTTCTCACTTCGTTTTCTTCTCTTCAGCGGCTGGGGACTTGTTGGGCATGGAGGTATGTTGTCATACAATAAATCCATGAAGTCTTGGAGTTCATATCGTCGATTATGTAACACCTCGAGATATTCGGAGTATATTACAGCGCTGTGGACCCCTACATGGGACCCACCAGGCTACAACAAGAAAACACCACTCGACTAACCATCTCGGTTAGCGTGGACACACAATTAAATAATACAACATATAAAGATACGCCCGGAGCAACCGGCGTAATAAGCATCAACCGACAATGTAGCAATTTAACGTAATACAAAACGGAGTTCGAAATGAAAAGCCTAAGTACTCGCGAGCAAAATCTATAAGTTTATAAATGTAGGAAACACCCATATCGAAATAGACAAGAGAAATAAGAAGACCCAAATGCACATGTCAACGACCCTGGCCAACATCCTCGTACTGTCCCAGTGCCCGCTCGTCCGGAAGAACATAACCTGAAATCCATAACAAGAATTTCCCCAAAGGGGTTAGTAATTACGCTAGTACAAGTAATCAAGGCAAACCAATCGCTTACACATTTCATAGTACAATGCACCAAACCATTTCAAAACCAAAACCAGACATGTCTTTTCCGGAAACAAACAGTCAAACAATTTGCCTAGGACCGGGACGAAGCCACAAATCCCACCTGAGGCCTCTAAGGACCCTACCGAGCTGGCCATTTCATAAAACAAATCACGCACAGGCATCGCCTAGGACCGGGATGAAGCCACGAATCCCTCCCGAGGCCTCTAAGGACCCTCCCAGACTGGCTAGCGAAACAAACTCGTGAATCCAGAGTGAAGTCATAGATTCCCCCGAGGCCCCATCAGACCCTCCCAGGGTGAGCAAAGCACACACAATATACATTACCATTTCACGTTAATCATAAAGGTTTCCAAAAATACTTGCCTTGAATAATTGACGACGCGACGAACGGAAGGAAAAACACCGACGAATGCTAGGAACCGTCAAACACGAACCTAACGATTCGAAGAATACAATCACAACCAACTCTAGACGAATATGGAAATGGAATACACCCGAAAACCTGCCTACGATTCATGTATATTCGTATAAAAATAACAACGAGGGCGGACCACAACCAAACCCTCCCGATTTCGCAAAACCATGAAAATATACCATGAATCCGTAGGAAAACTAATGATATCAACAAGATTAATCATACTCATCATGAATTAACCGACAAAACGGAACGAATCGGACGAAAATCCCAAAAACCCCAATTTATCCAAAAGTAGGGTTCTAAGAGATTTTACCTTGGATTAGGATGAAAGATTCATGTTGATGTTGATATAATACACTAAGAACTCAAGAAATTTGATGGTTGAGAAGAAATCGCCAAGAAATCGCCTGGAATCGCCTCAGCCGCGGAGAGGAGGAAGAAATGAGAAAATATGTTCATTTCGGTCAACTCCCTGGTTTATATAGCCAGGGAGTGTTAGCGCGCGCTAATCCTCAAGGTTAGCGTGCGCTAACGGGACAAAACTCCAGTCCATACAATTAGCGTCCCAGTCCAGTAGCCAGATTTCTGGCCGTTAGCGTGCGCTACTCGAAACGTAGCGTGCGCTAATAACCTCTCGGTAGCGCGCGCTATCGACCAATAGCGTGCGCTACCTGGGCATCAGTCGAGTCCAGTAGCAAACTATCCAGTACTGGACAGTTACGCTAGCGCACGCTACCGGGCATCTTCGGTGGGTTGGCATACCGGTCGATCAAGGACGACGAAATCTCTAAAGCACAAAGTTGCCCGATAGCTCCAGGAAACAAAACCTCAACATCTAACTCGATCAAAACTCGTCGAAACTCAGACTGAGACGTAAGGATCTCAAGCATTTGCAACGCAACCGGTTTCCGACTCAAGGCATCGGCCACGACATTCGCCTTGCCCGGATGATAAAGGATTTTGAGGTTATAATCCTTAATCAACTCTAACCATCTCCTCTGCCTCATATTCAACTCCCGCTGAGTAAATATGTATTTCAGACTTTTATGATCGGTAAAAATCTGACATGCAGAGCCGAACAGATAGTGACGCCAAATCTTGAGTGCAAAAACAACTGCCGCTAACTCCAAATCATGAGTAGGGTAGTTAAGCTCATACGGCCTCAACTGTCTCGACGCAAATGCGATGGTCTTGTCATGCTGCATCAATACGCACCCAAGACCCTGACCCGAAGCATCACTATAAACAGCAAAACCCTCGTTGCCACACGACAACGCTAAAATCGGGGCTGAAGTCAAACGTCTCTTCAGCTCCTCAAAACTCGACTGCTTCTCATCATTCCAGACGAACTTCTCGGATTTCTGGAGCAACTGTGTAAGCAGCTGAGCCAGTTTCGAGAAACCCTCGACGAACCTACGGTAGTAGCCGGCCAAACCCAAGAAACTACGGATCTCCTTCACATTCTTGGGCGGTGCTCAATCCAACACAGCCTCAATCTTCTGCGGATCCACACGAACCCCCTCGGCTGAAATCACGTGACCGAAAAACATCACTTCCTTCAGCCAGAACTCACATTTCGAGAAGTTCGCATAGAGTTGCTCGGTCCTCAAAATGTCTAACACTACCCGCAAATGATGGACATGCTCTTCCTCGTTCCTCGAATAAATAAGAATATCGTCAATGAAGACGACGACACACTTATCCAAATACTCGATAAAGACTTTGTTCATCAACTGCATGAACACCGCCGGCGCATTAGTTAAACCGAAAGGCATAACTACAAACTCATAATGTCCGTATCTCGTCCGAAAAGATGTTTTCGGCACATCGGAATCTCTCACCCGGAGCTGGTAGTACCCCGATCTCAAATCAATCTTCAAGAATACCACAGCTCCCTGCAACTGATCGAACAAGTCATCAATTATCGGCAAAGGATACTTGTTCTTGATGGTCACCTTGTTTAGTTCACGATAGTCGATACACAAACATAGTGAACCATCCTTCTTCCGCACAAACAGGACCGGTGCGCCCCAAGGTGAGGCGCTCGGTCGAACATACCCCGACTCAATAAGCTCACTCAATTGCTTCTTCAACTCGGCCATCTCTGAAGGTGCCATGCGATACGGCGCCTTCGAAATCGGAGCCGCACCCGGCTCTAACTCTATAGCAAACTCGACCTCACGGTCCGGTGGCAATACCGGTAACTCGTCAGGAAATACATCAGGAAATTCACTAATGACTGGAATCGACGAAAACTCGACTCCACCATCCTCCGCCTTCAAGGCGTAGCACCAATAACTAGTACACCCCTTTCGCAGGAGCCTCATCGCCCTTAAGGCGTTAATAACGAACTTCTGGTTTCCTATCTTTCGACCCGCGAAAGAGTGCTCGGTGCCGTCCTCGGCTAACATAGTGATGATTCTCGTGCGGTAGTTCAGGATTGCGCCATGCCGCTCGAGCCAATCATCCTCGAGAATCAAATCCTCACCCTCAATATTAATGACAATAAGATTAGAGAGCCAAGCTCTCTCACAAATAAACACAGAGCAGTCTCGGACCTCTCGATCACCGACAATTCTATCACTGCTAGGAAGTTTAGCGATGAAAGGTTCGCAAGGTGATAAGCAGTCGAGACTCAAACGGTGTACACACTCTAGAGAAATGAATGAATGCGTAGCACCCGAATCAAAAGGCACACTGACAGGATGGGAATGGATATTAACGGTACCTGTCGCCACAGTGGCCGCTGGATCATCGGCCCTCCTCATCTCATAGATACGCGGCTGGGCAGAGCCGACACTGGAAGCTCCTCCTCTAGCGGGCTGACCCCGACCTCTACCTCGACCGGCACTCGGCGAAGGCTGCAGAGCAAATGAGCCCTGGTTCACACTCGGCTCTCTCAGCGCTGAAAAAGAATCACGGGACTCGCGAATCTGTCTGATCTGATCACAAAAGAGGGCCTTGTGGCCCAACTGACCACAAGTATGACAAGAAAACTTCGGACGAGGACACTGCCGGTTCCTATGGCCCTGCAGACCACAGTTAAAGCATGTGGGTTCACGAGCGGAGGTTCCAGCGGCACCCCGAAAGCTCCCAGAGAAACGAGCCGAACCGCCCGTAGAAATATTCGCAGCCTGAGATTTCTGCTGGCCTCCACTTTTGGGACCAGAAAAATTTCCGACCGACTTCTGCTTCTTGCTCTCACAAGCCACATCACTAGCCGTCACCGACATATCGTAAGCAAGAGCCCTACTCTGATAATCCTTCAATGTAGCGCAGACGAGCCCATACATATAGTCCCGAATTGACAGCTTCATCCGCCTGGAAAAATGGAAAATTTTGTCGCTCTCCTCGACAACTTGGGTCTTCACATAGCCCAACTCCTTGTTAAAATCGGCAATAGCTTGGGATACGGGAATATCCCGAGGTTGAGCATCGTATAAAGCATGGACTCGAGCCTGTCTAACTGGCCACGGGCAATATTCAGTCTCCATCAACTCCTTAAATTCGGCCCATGAAGCAACATGATCTTTGGGCCCAACGGCCTCCCACCAATCCGTAGCGTCCCCAGTGAGAAAGTACTGGGCAATAGGGACCTTACGGTCCTCGGGACAATTGGTAGCAGTGAAGACTTTAGATATCTCCTTGATCCACCCTTCCCAGCCGATCGGGTCCGAAGCTCCCGAAAACTGAGGAGGATGCATCTTGATGACATCCTGAAGCCATCGATCCGCTCCGCCCCGATTAGCATGGGCCTGATCGGGGTTCTGAACCACCTGAGCTATAGCCGCCATTTAGTTTACCATTTGCTGCATAACGGCCGCAATAACAAGGTCGGCGCGCTCCTGAGAAGAAGCATGACTGTGACGGCCCCTTCCAGCATCCATGCTGGTGATAAGACGGGCAAAAGCAACTCGTTGATAAGTAAAAGAGGGAGAATAACCACAATTCAAGAAACGGAAATACGGTACGAGAAAGTAAAGAATCGAGTAAGGAAAACTTACGAACACTGGAAGTACTGAGATGCCGGCAGCGGTGTGACAATGTGCAAAACAAAACACAACTAGAACCAAATAACCGACAAGCCTAGGTATCCATAAACCTAGTGCTCCGATACCATTTTCTATAACACCCCGAGATATTCGGAGTATATTACAGCGCCGTGGACCCCTACATGGGACCCACCAGGCTACAACAAGAAAACACCACTCGACTAACCATCTCGGTTAGCGTGGACACACAATTAAATAATACAACATATAAAGATACGCCTGGAGCAACCGGCGTAATAAGCATCAACCGACAATGTAGCAATTTAAAGTAATACAAAACGGAGTTTGAAATGAAAAGCCTAAGTACTCGCGAGCACAATCTATAAGTTTATAAATGTGGGAAACACCCATATCGAAATAGACAAGATAAATAAGAAGACCCAAATGCACATGTCAACGACCCTGGCCAACATCCTCGTACTGTCCCAGTTCCCGCTCGTCCGGAAGAACATAACCTGAAATCCATAACAAGAATTTCCCCAAAACGGGTCCCCAAAGGGGTTAGCAATTATGCTAGTACAAGTAATAAAGGCAAACCAATCGCTTACACATTTCATAGTACAATGCACCAAACCATTTCAAAACCAAAACCAGACATGTCTTTTCCAGAAACAAACAATCAAACAATTTGCCTAGGACCGGGACGAAGCCACAAATCCCACCCGAGGCCTCTAAGGACCCTCCCGAGCTAGCCATTTCATAAAACAAATCACGCACAGGCATCGCCTAGGACCAGGACGAAGCCACGAATCCCACCCGAGGCCTCTAAGGACCCTCCCAGACTGGCTAGCGAAAGAAACTCGTGAATCCAGAGTGAAGTCATAGATGCCCCCGAGGCCCCGTCGGACCCTCCCAGTGTGAGCAAAGCACACACAATATACATTACCATTTCACGTTAAGCATAAAGGTTTCCAAAAATACTTGCCTTGAATAATTGACGACGCGACGAACGGAAGGAAAAACACCGACGAATGCTAGGAACCGTCAAACACGAACCTAACGATTCAAAGAATACAATCACAACCAACTCTAGACGAATATGGAAATGGAATACACCCGAAAACCCGCCTACGATTCATGTATATTCGTATAAAAATAACAACGAGGGCGGACCACAACCAAACCCTCCCGATTTCGCAAAACCATGAAAATATACCATGAATCCATAGGAAAACTAATGATATCAACAAGATTAACCATACTCATCATGAATTAACCGACAAAATGGAACGAATCGGACGAAAATCCCAAAACCCCCAATTTATCCAAAAGTAGGGTTCTAAGAGATTTTACCTTGGATTAGGATAAAAGATTCGTGTTGATGTTGATATAATACACTAAGAACTCAAGGAATTTGATGGTTGAGATGATTGGAGGAAGAAATCGCCAAGAAATCGCCCGGAATCGCCTCAGCCGCGGAGAGGAGGAAGAAATGAGAAAATACGTTCATCTCGGTCAACTCCCTGGTTTATATAGCCAGGGAGTGTTAGCGCGCGCTAATCCTCAAGGTTAGCGTGCGCTAACGGGACAAAACTCCAGTCCATACAGTTAGCGTCCCAGTCCAGTAGCCAGATTTCTGGCCGTTAGCGTGCGCTACTCGAAACGTAGCGTGCGCTAATAACCTCTCGGTAGAGCGCGCTATCAACCAATAGCGTGTGCTACCTGGGCATCAGTCGAGTCGAGTAGCAAACTGTCCAGTACTGGACAGTTACGCTAGCGCACGCTACCGGGCATCTCAGCGTGCGCTAGCCCCCGACATTAGCGTGCGCTAGACTACGTAGCGTACACTAATCCGCCAGTACAGAGGGCTGGAATCAGCACTGCCACTCCTAGGGCTTGCTCTCTAGCGTGCGCTACGAAGCAGACGTAGCGTGCGCTACTAAGGGACCTCTAGCGTGCGCTATGCAGAAAGATGGCGTGCGCTAGGTACGAAACATAAATGGTCCAAAACACTGGAATATGAACAAAACATCAAACGGAACATCTCAACATGCATCATAACATAGAATGGATCCACGGCACCCCCGAAACGGCGGTTCCGCACAACAATAACGAGAATCAGATCAATATATGACGGAAAAGATACACTGAAAGATACACGAGGGTCACTACAACTGGGAAATACACCGAAAATGAAAATACAAGGGAAAGAAAAATGCGGATATTACAGATTATCCATCCTATAACATCCTTTGATCGAGCGAATCAGGTCAGATTTCCTGGAAATCCTAGTTTGGGTAAATTGGGGGTTTTGTTCATTTTCGTCCGATTTAACCGTAATAACTTAGAATTGTGATGGATTGATGATTATTTAGGTGTATTCTATCATTTCCATTGTTATTCCACGGTTGGATTGTATTGATTCGTCGTTTTGGATGAGTTCTTAGTCGACGCCTTGAAAGTGTCCGACAATAGGTCTTAGAGGGGGGATTGGGCGTTGTGTGATTATTATCCATCGTACGATTGTTGATTTATCATTGGTATGACTTAGGGACGAAATTCTTGTGAAGAACTCGAGTCATAACCCTTCCATTCATTGTCTTCTTCGGGGTCCGAGCTTCCCGGTCGAACCGTGTTCTTCGGAGTGTTCGGTAGCGGTTATTAAGGCAAGTATTTTACTATACAAATTGTGTCTTGTGAATAGGGACGTCGCGTTATGGTTGTTGTAATACCCGGTCGTAATGCATTCATTATCATTCAGTAATTATCAGTCAGTAATTGTCACTCAGTAATTTTTTCACTCATTAATAGTCATTCATCATTCATGATTCATTCATTTGCGTTCATTGTGGGCGTGTTGTAACCATGTATCAGTTACCGATCGTCATTTCATCTCCATTTATGGATCGAGACGGGAGCATTATCATTATCATTGTGATTGGTAGTCTTGTGCTGGAAGTTTCATCTTTGGACTTGTTCACTTTCACATACGTATGGTATGTCGGATCATTCATCAATCGTAGCGAGGAATCGGAGTTGTCGGATTTTCATCTTGTCCAGCAACGAGTTACGGCCGTAAGAATGGTAAGTTACGGCCGTAACAGGTGTTCATTGGTTTCAGGGCATTATGGACGAACGGGACTTACGGCCGTAAGGTTGAGGCATACGGCCGTAAGTTGAGCAGGTACGACCGTAAGGCTTGGCCGGTTACGGCCGTACGAGTCGAGCAGGGTGTTGGGGTGTTTTTGGCCGAAGGGCGAGTTACGGCCGTAAGAGGGGCAGGATACGGCCGTAATGAGTGTTCGTGTTTTTCAGGATGTGTCGGACGAGAGGGACTTATGGCCGTAAGGGTTGCGGCATACGGCCGTAAGACGAGGAAGGTACGGCCGTAAGGCTTGGCCGGATACGGCCGCACACTACAGGCAGGGTGCCTGGTCATTTTCGACGAAGGGGGCTTACGCCCGTAAGTTTGGCCGGATACGGCCGTATCATTCGAGTTACGCCCGTAAGGTGTGCGGGTACGGCCGTAAGGATGTCGGCAGATGTTTTAGACGAGGGCGAGTTACGCCCGTAAGTCAGGACGGATACGGCCGTAAGGCTGTCAGCAGGTTTTTGGACGAAGCCGAGTTACGGCCGTACGAGTTGGCCGGTTACGGCCGTAAGGCCGTTGACCTGGAATGTTACGGCCGTAAGAAGGCCGAGTTACGGCCGTAACTTTCGGCAGTTTATATATGTCTTGGACGGGACTTTTCTTCATTTTTCTCATTTCCTTCATCTTGTCCGAGAGAGAGAACTTGAGGGAGATACTTTGTCATCATCAATCACTTGTGTGTTCGGATTTCATCATCTTGATTCATTGGGAAGCTTGGATAGTCGATTTTACACATTTTCATCGGATCGAAGTGTTTGGATCTTCAAAGGTAATATTCTTCAACATCTTGGATTTCGATTTTGTATTGAGATATGTAGCCGTTAAAATCATGTTGTATGAAGTGATGTATGCATGATTATGAATATGTATGATTATTCATTGGATTATTGAAGGATTATTCAAGAACACTTTGAATATTAAGTTGGATTTGGGGGTTTTCGATTAATTGTCGTTGTAATCACGATTTTGGATATTCATAACAGTTTATTGATCGTATTGAAGATGTTTTGTTGGTTTGAAACACTTCTTGGGGTTTTGATGTTAGTATTTTTGAAGTTTGGTTATGAACAATCGGAGTTGGCCACAAAGTGTTCGATATAATGCCCCAATGAACTTGGTTTAGTCGTTTTGACGCCTTGAGTTCGTTATAATCGTGTTTGATTCGTTTATTGAGCGGATTGTTGGTAATTGTGTTATTCAAGGTTGTTCGAGCGACCGACACTTCATTTAGGACGTTTGTTCGTGGAAGGACATTCTTCATCGGTATTGAGTAAGTTAATTCTTACTCGGTTAAAAGGATATTCATTCCTTTTGTTGTTCATTCATAATCATAACTCATTCATCATTGTATTAACCGTATCAAAACTTGTCATTATCAATTAATCACTTCAGTCACAAGGAATGACGGTTCCAATCATTTCATTGAGCTATCATTCATTTCTCTATCATTTCATCCCGGTGAGTCATTATTCGTTTCCGATGTCACTTTTGTTATATCGTGGCATTCCGGGTCATACTGGCGTGCCGGTTGGTATGTGTAGGATTTTCAAGTCGGGCACATTTAAGTCGTGTGTTGGTTGTTGGCCTCACATTGGACTGTGTACACGAGTCGATTGCTTCGTGAGACTGATTAGGTACAAGACCACACGTGTATTCGATCGATACTCGTTGGTGGCTTGTGCACGGACACATTTCCATCCCGGGCGTAGTGTGCGCCACCCTTTGAGCCGTACTGTTAGTTGATTCATACAGCATGTTTGATTGCGTATGTTTTCAACAAGATTGGGTTATAATCTAACCGATTCATTTTGATCGAACTTGTGGTTTATACTACATATATATGATTGTGTTTATTCAACTCTTGAGGATTGTTGTTACGTATGGCGGCCCCATTTGGGATTTTGTTTTTGGTCATGGCAAGGCAAAAGCACGGAATAGCATCTTGACGTCGAGAGTCCCAGTGATACTAGTAGGGGCCCCGATCTTTCGATTATTCATGTTGTTGTCCTTTAATTTCTGCTGCAGACTTTCATTTGGATACTCCGTTTCATTCAGTGTTGTGTATTTTATCTTCATATAAAATATACTAGTATTCGGTATTGTCCTGGTGTGTTGTACTTAAACTCCTCATCGGAGTATTTGGGTAATATAATGTGGTTCGGTACTACAATTATATTATTTAATTCATCATTTTCATTCGCCGGGTGGGTCCCAGTCGGGGATTCACGGCACTGTAATATCCGCCTAGTTTGGGGTGTTACAGAGTTGGTATCGGAGCGTGGTTTTGAATACTACCTTCCGAGTCAGGTCTCATTTGAAATCATCGTCATCAGACTAGTATCATTGGACTTTCGCGTCACGTGTGACCTGTGCAAATGCCGAGCCAATCAGACCGAAAGAACTGTAAGATTTCTAACGCCATGGTATAATTTCTGGCAATAATCATTCATTCATCATTCATCAATTAACAATCCTCAAACATCATCATTCATTATGATTAGGACGATCATGTTAACTCATTAATTACTCAATTCATTTCATTATTCAGTTGTCGAGCTGGACGATCATATTATTAATCATGTTAAATTGTCCAAGATAATTATTTCAAGAATTTCATCAGATAATCATGTCACTTCAGTAAATCATTCATGTAATCACTAAGTTAGAGCATGTATGCTCATCTTCATCATCTCATGACATAATCATAACGTGATATTCATGCGGGAAATATAATCATTATGCGACCTTCCTACTTCAGTATGGAGAGAGCTGTCAGGGGATGCACGTGGAGAGGCCGCGGTGCGGGCCGAAACCCGGGAAATAATCACTCGCTGTCGGGAAATCGTGCCCAGGACTCGGCTCGATCAGAAGATGTTCGGGTTGATCCACTCACTTTTATGCAGGCCATGATGACCCATGTGCAATTGCTCAATCATCATTGCGCCACTCTGGCCGGATTAATCGAGAGAACTCTCCCGTATGAGCCGGCTGCTAAGGAAATTGCTGAACAACAACCTTCATCTGTCAGCAAGAAATCAACGAAGCGTAATCAATCTGAAGATGGTCAGTCAACCTTCAAGAAGCCTCGTGTGAGTCCTATCGTTTCTGAGCGACCTCCTACGGTGCATAATCGTGCGGGATCTCGATCCGGCGGCGATTCGGCCATCACCTGTTTCAATTGTGGAGCGCCGGGTCATTACAGCACTAAGTGTCTGAAACCGTCTATCACGTGCTATAATTGTAGGAATTTTGGGCATAAAGCCCGTTTTTGCCGAAAGGACTCCAAGTCGGCTCCGGCGGCATCTCAGGCCCCGAAGCAAATAGCGATTCAGAATCCGACTGCTCTGTCAATGTCGTTTAAGACAATGGAAGCAAATAAAGTTGGAACTCGTATTTATCAGTCGGGAGCGTCCGGTCCGGGGGCCGGCAAGTCCCGGAATCATGTGATGAAGAGGATCGACGATCCGGTGGACCGAATGATCTCAGGTATACTCGTAATTTTAATTCAACCTGTGTGTACCTTTTGATACTGGTACATCGCATTCATTCATTTTCGAATCATGTTTGAATGGACTTATTTTGGGATAGTCCTATTGCTTGTGGACCTCATACCATCGGTCTACCTGACGATGGAAGAATTTTCGGAAATCATACCGAAGTAAGCTTAGTGACCGCGATTGGTTGGTAGATCTAATCGTGGTGAATTTATCTTAGGACGATGTAATATTGGGTATTAGTTGGATTGATCGTCTTGATACTATCCTCAGTGTTTCTAAGAGTTTGGTCGCTATCTTTCCGTAGTTGGTTGTCGAATGTGTGCTTCAGGGAAGTAATCCCCGTTGTTCCAGAAGAATTATTATTATGGCGAAAGCAGAGAAATTCCGCAATCGAATTGTTCAATCATTCATTGTATCATTTTCATCGATTGGCCTTTCTAAGGCAATCGAGTTATTCAATCATTCATTGTATCATATTCATCGATTGGCCTTTCTAAGGCAATCGAGTTATTCAATCATTCATTGTATCATTTTCATCGATTGGCCTTTCTAAGGCAATCGAGTTATTCAATCATTCATTGTATCATTTTCATCGATTGGCCGATTTAAGGCAATCGAGTTGTTCCATCATTCATTGTATCACTTTTTATCGATTGACCATTCTAGGGAAATCGAAATGTTCAATCATTCGTGGTATCATTGTCATCGATTGACGATGTATTTCCAGACGAGTTATCTGGTTGCCTTCACATAGAGTAGTGGAATTCAGGAGTGAGTTGGGCAGTGCGTCCCGTTATCGAAGGCACCGTATCGGATGGCCCCGACCAGAATGCAGGAGTTGAAGATTCAACTTGAGGAATAGTTCGAGAAAGGTTATCTCCGACCGAGTGCGTCCCCGTGAGGAGCACCAGTGTGATCTGTCAAGGAGAAGGATGGCTCGTCTCGTGTGTGTATTAATTATCACGAGTTGAACAGGGTGATGATCAAGATTAGTATCCTCTACCCCGTATTGATGATATCTTAGATCAACTTCAGGGAGCTTCAATATTTTCCTAGGCCGACTGAAGATCTGGATATCATCAACTGTGAATTCAAGAGTCGGGTATCGCAAGGATGGCGTTTGTACACGCTATGGTCATTATGAGTTCGTAGTTATGCCGTTCGGGCTAACTAATGCACCTGCGGTGTTCATGGAGTTAATAAATCGGGTTTTCATCGACTTTTTGGATCAGTTTGTTGTTGTCTTCATCGATGACATTTTGACTTATTCTCGTGATCGAGAGGAAAACGAGGTACATCTTCATCAGGTTCTCGACGTGTTGAGACGCGAGTAACTTCATGGAAAGTTTTCCAATTGTGAATTCTGGATGTTCGAAGTGACTTTTCTCAGGCATGTAATTTCATCAGACAGAGTTCGTGTCGACCCTCAGAAGACGGAGGCTATCCGAGACTGGCAACCTCCGAAAGATGTTAAGGAAATCCGAAGTTTCTTCGGATTAGCTGGTTAATTATTCGACCCACGACCTGGAGCTAGCAGCCGTGGTTTTCGCGTTGGAAAATTGGCGTCGTTACCTTTATGGCGTCACCTGTCAGATCTTCACTGATCACAAGATTCGAAGTATATATTTACTCAGAAGGAGTTAAATATGCGTCAAAGACGGTGGTTGGAACTAATCAAAGATTATGATATCGAGATCCTTTACCACCCGGGCAAGGCGAACATTATCGCCGACGCCTTGAGTCGTAAGTCCGTTCAGGAGCAGATGCTTGCTCGTTTATCAGTTCAGAAGGAGCTTCAGCAGGAATTCCTTAGACCCGAGATCGAGGCCTGGCTTCAGCGAGTTCAGGGACAACTTTGTATGTTAGAGATTTCATCATCACTTGAGGAGGAAATCAGGGAGAATCAGGGTTCAGACCCAACATTGTTGCGCATCCGTGAGGACGTGGCTCAGAGGAAAGCCCCTGGATTCGTGGTCCACGAGGATGGACTTTTGAAATTTAAGAATCGGCTGTGCGTACCAGTGAATGACGAGTTGAAAAACCCGATTTTGAGAGAAGCTCATGCTACCCTTATTCTGTTCATCCGGGGTCTAGCAAGATGTACAAGGACTCGAAACAAAATTTCTGGTGGAGTAATATGAAGCGAGAAGTCGCGGAATTTGTTTCGAGATATTTAACCTGTCAACAAGTCAAGATTGAACATCAGAGACTGGCGGGTATGCTGAAACCGCTCCCTATTCCAGGATGGAAGTGGGAAGACATTTCTATAGATTTCATCACGAGAGTGCCGACGAGTCGTCGGGGCATGAATACGATCTGGGTGATCATGGACTGCTTAACTAAGTCAGCTCATTTCCTTGAGATTAAGGATATGTGGGGTCCCGAGAGACTTGCCCAGCTGTTCATCAAAGAGATAGTGAGATTGCACGGTACTCCTAAGAGTATCGTTTCTGATTGTGACGGGCGATTCGTGTCTCATTTTGGAAATCAGTTCATCGTGCTATGGGAACTCAGCTTAATCTCAGTACCGTTTTTCATCCTCAGTCCGAAGGACAATCAGAGAGGACTATCCAGGCATTGAAGGACATGTTGAGGGCATGCGTCCTCGATTAGAAGACGATTGGGAAGCCCAATTACCGTTGATTGAGTTCACGTACAATTATAGTTGGCATGCTGCGATGAACATAGCACCTTACGAGGCCTTGTACGGCGTCGTTGTCGATCTCCATTGTGTTGGGATGACCCATCAAAGTCAATCAGCACCGAGCCCGATATGCTTGTAGCCGCCCGGGAGGAGGTAGGTTTGATCAGGAGTCGTCTGTTGACCGCTCAGAGTCGACAGAAATTATATGAAGATAATCGTCGACCACTAGAGTTAGAGATGGGTGACCACGTTTTGGTCAAGGTATCCCCGAGTCGAGGTATCTTCCGTTTCGGAAAACGGGGGAAGTTGAGTCCGAGATTCATTGGACCGTTTGAGATTTTGGATCAAGTAGGCAAGTTAGCTTATCGATTGGCTATATCTCCGGCGTTGAGTGTTAGGCGTATTTTTATGCGCTTTTATATCATTATTTTATATACATCTTGAGCGTAAATCAGCATAAATGAGCTTTTAATGCATTATTTTTATATGTTTTGCAGGAAATCGGAGTCCGGAAGCCAAAACGCTGAAAAACGGGCGAAAATAGCAGTTTTTGGTCATGAGCCGCGGCACACACCAAGTGAACCGCGGCACACGAAGACAACCAGCGAATGATGTGCACACTGTACTGTGTGCCGCGGCACACACCAAGTGAGCCGCGGCACAGAAAGCGCAAAAAGACGCCACTGTCAGGGTTCTGAGAAAAGTAAGTATGCTGAATTGATAATTGGGCCACGTATGTACATCAGCTTTGGGCCGCTTGGGCTTTTGTTTTTGTTTTGCCGTGAGGAGCACTTTGAGGGAAGGAGATTTTTGGATGACTTTTTTCGTGGGACACCTACTGAAGGAGGGAGAAGAGATATGATATAAAAAGGCACAGCAAAGAGAAAAAAAAGGGAGGTTGGGCGGCAGAAGAAATCAAGGAGAAAACAAGGTGTAGATTTGTGGGGCAACGACAAGACCACGGATCCCTACGGTTTTTCTGCATCTTAGTTTTTAGATCTATTCGAGTAGGATTTTGATTGTAGCCAATTTCATGACGGTTTGATTATTTATTATTATTTCGATTTACTCGTTATTCTATTGAATTGGATTCTTCTTACTGTTCTTAATGCTTTTTAATTGTCTGGCCAACAGTTAATTTGTTTTGAATGTCTTTATGAATTCGGGAGATGAAATTTAGGCATAGTTCTTGTTAGACGAATCATAATTTTTGTGAGATAGGGATATACTCATGCGAATTGTGAAGCCTGTTATTGTGGGAATTCTTGAACTATTTTAGCTATTAATTATCTGATTCGAATAGGGATATATCGAGTTAGTAATTCGTAGTATTTTCTATCGACCTTGGGAAAGGCTTTAGAATAATTTAGGAATTCCTGGCTTACAATCAATTGAATAACAGTGAATTGAATCGAATAAATATCATTCCCGATTGTTTGAGGTGAAAATCATAATCCTACCCCTTATTAGTATTATTATTATTATTATTATTATTAGTAGTAGTAGTAGTACTATTATTTACTTTCTGCAATTAGTTTAGATATAAACTCTATTTAATTGTTCTTCAAATAAAATTGTGAGTTGACTATATTTTGGTACTTAGTGAAATCAGTCCTCGAGGGAACGATACTTTACTTATCACTTTATTACTTGTTGACACCGTGCACTTGCGGCATATTGTGAGGGATTTTCCCACAACAAGTTTTTGGCGCCGTTGCCGGGGACTGATTTTTCACTAATATCAATACCAAGCGACTCTAATTTTAATTTGAAGTTTTATTTTGTCTCTTTATTTTTATTATGTTTTCCTTTGAGTATCGTGGCCCTTGGCATTTCGTAAATCCCGATGTTCTTAATAATTTGCCAAGTAGGGTCAGTCAGCCCCCTCCCCCGAAACAAAAGACCATGCTTGAACAATGTGTAGACACTCTTAAAAATCCTGATAGTACTCTTTTTGAGCTAGAATGTGCACGTCGTGGTCTTGAGATTCACTATGGTTGTATTCCAGCTCATATATTTAGTAGTGAAGTTGAGGGGGAGGTTGAGAAGAAAGACATGCTAAGTCTTAGGATCGATTCCCCAGCACCCGATAATTACATAAAGTGTGATGAGCCTGTAGAAGAAGTTACCATTGATGATGTTTCCCAAGAAATTTCATTAAATTGTCATCAAACTTCGACTAATAAGGTGAACACTTATGTGCCTAAAATTTTATTAACGGTGCCACGCATAATTTTTCCTAAATCTATAATGGGAGAGATTGACCCCATCACTTCTGATTTTGTTGATGCTGATTCTTCGAGTTCTAATGAGGTTGTTCATGATAAGTCTTTATTATTTACCCATTCGAACTCTGCTTATTTTTTCGTGCCTTATGATTATTACATTCTTCCATCATTTTTTGGTTGCCCGCATATTTACTCTTACTCATTATTTTTGGCAACTGGGCATGAACCAAAGCCTCCCTTATGGAATAAGAGGCTTATAGATTGTACGAAAGGGGCATTTGACAATCTCCCTAGAAAGAAGCCACGTTAAATTCTTTTTGCCACGTCGTGCTCAAGACGTAAAATAGAGCGCTGGATGGGAGGCAACCCATCATTTTTACTTGCTTTTTAGTTAGTTGTTTTTTTTTATTATTTTTCGTTTTTAATTTTTCTTTGTTTTGTTATTTCATTTGGATTCGTGTATTCTTGTTGGCCCTTATTTCTCTGATATTTCTTTTTAACCCCTATGAGTTATTATTCTTCATATTCTAGTCTTTCTTGATTTAATGTCTATTGTTATCTCATGACTAGAGACTAAGTTTGGGGGTCCCTCGTGATGTTGGGCGTTATTTGAAGTATGGATTGACCGACGTTTCCACTCAGACATGTGCGGGTGTTCAAGAAGATATTTGGAATAAGTTTCACTTTTCCTTATCTCTTTTATTTTCACATGAGTTTTATTATTGATAATGTTATGTGTAGTGGACTTTATTTTGCATGTTGTTGATGGTTTTTGCAAGCTTGAATTTTTCGTGCTTCCATGTGTAAAACTGATGTTACGATACTAATTTCTCTTTGAAGAAACAGTTGACTTTTGGTCGAGTTGCAGTCAGCGATTTCTGTTTCTGTTGAGTATTCATTTAGGTCCAAAATTTTATCATTTTTGTAGAAATTTTAGCAGATAAGAAAGGAGACATACGTGTTTGCAAATCACTGTTTATACGTTTGGTTAAACTTTTCGCGTAGCTAGTCGTCCAGTACTACGAGTCTTGTTGGCATTTGGATTGAGTTTAGGGTCGGACAGTTTTTCCAAAAAGTCGAGATACTATTTGTTCTATGATGGGAAGTTTAGTAACCGGGGGTATTCACGTGACCCGTTGTTTACTCTCGCGTAAAACGACGACCCTGAATAGATTAATAATTTAGAAATATCGCATTATCGATGATGGGAAGCCTAGTAACCGGGGGTATTCACGTGACCCGTTGTTTAACCTCGCGTAAAACATCAACCTTGACATGCGAGACTTGCTATTCGAGTTTTTTCTCCGCTGTAGAGGGGGGCTTAGTAACTAGAAGCATCCATGTGCCCCATGAGTGTCTTTTACGTCAAACGGTTCCCCGATACATGAGAATGGAAATCCACCCTAGGATCATCCCGATGAAATATCCCGAGAACCGAAACCTAGTGGTTAACTCGAATCATATTATTGATCATACATAAGGGAATCTTTGTCTAGGCGTAATTTTGATAATGAAACTCTTGAATTTTGCAGTGGACCGTGGGGATAGGCGAATTGGCTTGTTTAATCTAACCCTTCATATTGACGGTCGGTTAAATTCACGATTGTTAATCTTCGAGCTTGATTGTCTTCATGAACGATTGATTAGGACTGAAATTGGTTACTTTGTGGAATCAGTGTCCGGGACGTGACTCACTATTACGATACTTGTATTATTCTTTGAGATTTTCAGGGTAGTATTAATTAAGTTGAGCACTATGGATTTGCATGATTATTCACGATACATTTTGTTTAAAATTGAAAATTGTTTGCTTGAGGACAAGCAAAGGCTCAAGTTTGGGGGTATTTGTTAGGCGTATTTTTATGCGCTTTTATATCATTAGTTTATATCCATCTTGAGCCTAAATCAGCATAAATGAGCTTTTAATGCATTATTTTTATATAATTTGCAGGAAATCGGAGTCCGGAAGCCAAAATTAAAAAAGCGGCGAAAATAGCGGTTTTGGTCATGAGCCGCGGCACACACCAAGTGAACCGCGGCACACGAAGACAACCAGCGAATGATGTGCACATGCATGTGTGCCGCGGCACACACCAAGTGAGCCGCGGCACAGAAAGCGCAAAAAGACGCCACTGTCAGGGTTCTGAGAAAAGTAAGTATGCTGAATTGATAATTGGGCCGCGGATGTACATCAGCTTTGGGCTGCTTGGGCTTTTGTTTTTGTTTTTCCGTGAGGAGCACTTTGAGGGAAGGATATTTTTGGATGACTTTTTTCGTGGGACACCTACTGAAGGAGGGAGAAGAGATATGATATAAAAAGGCACAGCAAAGAGAAAAAAAGGGAGGTTGGGCGGCAGAAGAAATCAAGGAGAAAACAAGGTGTAGATTTGTGGGGCAACGACAAGACCACGGATCCCTACGGTTTTTCTGCATCTTAGTTTTTAGATCTATTCAAGTAGGATTTTGATTGTAGCCAATTTCATGACGGTTTGATTATTTATTATTATTTCGATTTACTCGTTATTCTATTGAATTGGATTCTTCTTACTGTTCTTAATGCTTTTTAATTGTCTGGCCAACAGTTAATTTGTTTTGAATGTCTTTATGGATTCGGGAGATGAAATTTAGGCATAGTTCTTGTTAGACGAATCATAATTTTCGTGAGATAGGGATATACTCATGCGAATTGTGAAGCCTGTTATTGTGGGAATTCTTGAACTATTTTAGCTATTAATTATCTGATTCGAATAGGGATATATCGAGTTAGTAATTTGTAGTATTTTCTATCGACCTTGGGAAAGGCTTTAGAATAATTTAGGAATTCCTGGCGTACAATCAATTGAATAACAGTGAATTGAATCGAATAAATATCATTCCCGATTGTTTGAGGTGAAAATCATAATCCTACCCCTTATTAGTATTATTATTATTAGTAGTAGTAGTAGTACTATTATTTACTTTCTGCAATTAGTTTAGATATAAACTCTATTTAATTGTTCTTCAAATAAAATTGTGAGTTGACTATATTTTGGTACTTAGTGAAATCAGTCCTCGAGGGAACGATACTTTACTTATCACTTTATTACTTGTTGACACCATGCACTTGCGGCATATTGTGAGGGATTTTCCCACAACATTGAGCCAAATTCATAATGTATTGCACGTCTCGCACTTGCGGAAGTATGTTGCCGACCCGAGTCACATACTTCAGTTCGACGAAATCGAGATCGCGGATGATCATTCGTACGAGGAGCGTCCTGTACAAGTTTTAGAACGGCGAATCAAACAGTTGAGGAACAAGACGATTCCTTTGATCAAGATTCAGTGGTCTAGACACGGAGTCGAAGAGGCTACTTGGGGAACCGAAGAGAGTATGCGGGAGAGTCATCCCGAGTTGTTTGGCCCTTAGTTTCTGGGACGAAACTCTTTTTAAGGGGGGGAGTATGTAATACCCGGTCGTAATGCATTCATTATCATTCAGTAATTATCAGTCAGTAATTGTCACTCAGTAATTTTTTCACTCATTAATAGTCATTCATCATTCATGATTCATTCATTTGCGTTCATTGTGGGCATGTTGTAACCATGTATCAGTTACCGATCGTCATTTCATCTCCGTTTATGGATCGAGACGGGAGCATTATCATTATCATTGTGATTGGTAGTCTTGTGCTGGAAGTTTCATCTTTGGACTTGTTCACTTTCACATACGTATGGTATGTCGGATCATTCATCAATCGTAGCGAGGAATCGGAGTTGTCGGATTTTCATCTTGTCCATCAACGAGTTACGGCCGTAAGAATGGTAAGTTTCGGCCGTAACAGGTGTTCATTGGTTTCAGGCCATTATGGACGAACGAGACTTACGACCGTAAGGTTGAGGCATACGGCCGTAAGTTGAGCAGGTACGGCCGTAAGGCTTGGCCGGTTACGGCCGTACGAGTCGAGCAGGGTGTTCGGGTGTTTTTGGCCGAAGGGCGAGTTACGGCCATAAGAGGGGCAGGATACGGCCGTAAGGAGTGTTCGTGTTTTTCAGGATGTGTCGGACGAGAGGGACTTACGGCCGTAAGGGTTGCGGTATACGGCCGTAAGACGAGGAAGGTACGGTCGTAAGGCTTGGCCGGATACGGCCGTACGCTACAGGCAGGGTGCCTGGTCATTTTCGACGAAGGGGGCTTACGCCCGTAAGTTTGGCCGGATACGGCCGTATCATTCGAGTTACGCCCGTAAGGTGTGCGGGTACGGCCGTAAGGATGTCGGCAGATGTTTTAGACGAGGGCGAGTTACGCCCATAAGTCAGGACGGATACGGCCGTAAGGCTGTCGGCAGGTTTTTGGACGAAGCCGAGTTACGGCCGTACGAGTTGGCCGGTTACGGCCGTAAGGCCGTTGACCTGGAATGTTACGGCCGTAACTTCCGGCAGTTTATATATGTCTTGGACGGGACTTTTCTTCATTTTTCTCATTTCCTTCATCTTGTCCGAGAGAGAGAACTTGAGGGAGATACTTTGTCATCATCAATCACTTGTGTGTTCGGAATTCATCATCTTGATTCATTGGGAAGCTTGGATAGTCGATTTTACACGTTTTCATCGGATCGAAGTGTTTGGATCTTCAAAGGTAATATTCTTCAACATCTTGGATTTCGATTTTGTATTGAGATATGATGTTTTAGCCGTTAAAATCATGTTGTATGAAGTGATGTACGTATGATTATGAATATGTATGATTATTCATTGGACTATTGAAGGATTATTCAAGAACACTTTGAATATTAAGTTGGATTTGGGGGTTTTCGATTAATTGTCGTTGTAATCAGGATTTTGGATATTCATAACGGATTATTGATCGTATTGAAGATGTTTTGTTGGTTTGAAACACTTCTTGGGGTTTTGATGTTAGTATTTTTGAAGTTTGGTTATGAACAATCGGAGTTGGCCACAAAGTGTTCGATATAATGCCCCAATGAACTTGGTTTAGTCGTTTTGACGCCTTGAGTTCGTTATAATCGTGTTTGATTCGTTTATTGAGCGGATTGTTGGTAATTGTGTTATTCAAGGTTGTTCGAGCGACCAACACTTCATTTAGGACGTTTGTTCGTGGAAGGACATTCTTCATCGGTATTGAGTAAGTTAATTCTTACTCGGTTAAAAGGATATTCATTCCTTTTGTTGTTGTTCATTCATAATCATAACTCATTCATCATTGTATTAACCGTATCAAAACTTGTCATTGTCAATTAATCACTTCAGTCACAAGGAACGACGGTTCCAATCATTTCATTGAGCTATCATTCATTTCTCTATCATTTCATCTCGGTGAGTCATTATTCGTTTCCAATGTCACTTTTGTTATATCGTGGCATTCCGGGTCATACTGGCATGCCGGTTGGTATGTGTAGGATTTTCATGTCGGGCACATTTAAGTCGTGTGTTGGTTGTTGGCCTCACATTGGACTGTGTACACGAGTCGATTGCTTCGTGAGACTGATTAGGTACAAGACCACACGTGTATTCGATCAATACTCGTTGGTGGCTTGTGCACGGACACATTTCCATCCCGGGCGTAGTGTGGCGCCACCCTTTGAGCCGTACTGTTAGTTGATTCATACAGCATGTTTGATTGCGTATGTTTTCAACAAGATTGGGTTATAATCTAACGGATTCATTTTGATCGAACTTGTGGTTTATACTACATATATATGATTGTGTTTATTCAACTCTTGAGGATTGTTGTTCTGTGTAACTGACATCGGCTGGGGATTTTGTTTTTCAGGTCATGGCAAGGCAAAAGCACGGGAATAGCATGCTGACGTCGAGGAGTCCCAGTGATACTAGTAGGGGCCCCCGATCTTTCAGTTATTCATGTTGTTGTCTTTTAATTTCCGCTGCAGACTTTCATTTGGATACTCCGTTTCATTCAGTGTTGTGTATTTTATCTTCATATAAAATATATTAGTATTCGGTATTGTCCTGGTTTGTTGTACTTAAACTCCTCATCGGAGTATTTGGGTAATATAATGTGGTTCGGTACTACAATTATATTATTTAATTCATCATTTTCATTCGCCGGGTGGGTCCCAGTCGGGGATTCACGGCATTGTAATAACCGCCTAGTTTGGGGTGTTACAGTTGTGATGCATTGGTTTACTTTCGTGAATATGCTTCGTATGAATTGATTATTATGAACGATTGATGGTAGCGATAATACTCTCACTTAGCTAACGTCGTGGAATTGTGTTGGTCGTGTTAATCATCTAAGTATGTGCCGGGCGTGTTTGATCATTGTTGAGTTGTTGTGATGATTATGATATTTGTGTCGTGTTGATTTACTTACTTGATTATACATTTTGGTGTAATGCGGAATGGCTTGACATTTGATGATTATGAGTTGTGTCGTGACGATGTGTGTGTTCCAAGTAAGGTCTGACGAGGCCTCTGGAGTTCGGTACATGATGTGTACGAACAAGGTGTGTGATCCAGGTAGGGTCTGACGAGGCCTCTGGAGTTCGGTACATGATGTGTACGAACGATGTTTGTGGCCAGGTAGGGTCCGATGAGGCCTCCAGAGTTCGGTACATGATGTGTACAAACGATGTTTATGGCCGGGTAGGGTCTGATGAGGCCTCCGGAGTTCGGTACATGATGTGTACGAACGATGTTTGTGGCCGGGTAGGGTCCGTTGAGGCCTCCGGAGTTTGGTACATGATGTGTACGAACAACGATCGTATAATAGTGATTGTTTGGATAACATTTTAAATATAGGTCTCGGACTCATAATGATATCTTATCTAGTGTGTTTTGAAACGAGAATCGGTCTAAGGCCCTAATGTTTACGAAAAAGTTTTGTAAATTGGGACTCGAGGTCCAAAAGAATTTCTGCTTTAAAAATCCCCGAGATGATGTGTTCCTTTTCAAATATCTCTTGCTTGAGTTCAAAATTCTAAAACTTCTCGGGAACATTTTGATAATTGATTTCCGTATTAAATTTGTAGTTGCTATTTACTTGTTGCATTTTGTATCGTATTATATTTGCACTAGTAAAACAGTGGAGTTTTACTAACCCCCGAGTAATCGGGTGGTGGATGTTTGTTTTGCGTCCAGGTACATGCAGGTTCAGGGGAGCAGTCACAGGATTGGCACAAGAGGATGACGAGCTGCGATACTAATCAAGAGTCGAGAGTTGGTAGAGTTTGGTTGTATTGTTAGAGTTGATTTCAGTCTTCTGCTGTATTGTGTTTCGACCCCTGTGTGGGTAATGTTGTTTAAGTCAGTTCTGTTTATTGACTTGTGTGACCTCATCGGTCTGTGCATTCACGTGTAAGGGACCATAACGGTCTGTATTATTTTATTGTTTGACCCTGGCTGGGCAAGCATTTGGCCGTTTTGTAAGGTATAGCCTGGTAGATCCTCGCGAAAAGGGGTCTACGACGTGTAATATTCCCACATGGTTCTGGGGGTGTTACATTGCACATTCCATTCGGGCGTACTATGATGCCCATCATTCAACTCAGTTTCTTAACTCATTCATGTGATTATTGTATTTTGTTCGACTCTTGAGTATTGTTGTTCTGTGTAACTGACCCCGTTGGGGATATTTGTTTTTAGGTCATGGCAAGGCAAAGGCACGGGAAGAGAACGTTGACGGCGAGGAGTCCTAGTGATACTAGTAGGGGTCCCAATCTCTTCATTTGTTCATTTTCTTTGTCATGTATTTTCCGCTGCAGTTCTGTTTGGATTTCTATTTCATTCAGTGTTGTATATTTTATCTTCATATAAATTATACATGTATTCTGTATTCCTGTGTGTGGTATACTTGAATCTCCCCATCGGAGTAATTGATGACATAATGTGGTTCGGTACTACATTGTATTGTGTAATTCATTAATTTTCATCCGCCTGATGGGTCCCAGTCGGGGGTCCACGGCACTGTAATGTCCGCCTAGTTTGGGGTGTTACAAAATTAATATAACATTATAAATTTGAGTTGAGGATGGATCATGGAGAGGAGGAAGGAGAAGAACCAATAAAGATTTCGCTTTTGAGGCATGGAAAAAATAATGTTGATGTATATGTATTGAATTTTTTAGACAAATAACTTCACTCATGTGAAGTTAAATTATTTGAATAGATTTCGCCATTTTTTTGAAAATTTGGAACAAAAGTGTCGTATACGTGACGCAAATAAATTTATGATCCTTTTTCACCTACTGCGTTCACCATCTGCCAGAAAAACAAACCTGAATTTTTTTCTTTGCCTTCACATAAATGAAGTCAATATATTTACATATTACAACTTATATGTGATATCTCAGTAGACAAAAAGATTTCCATTCCCATTTTTTTTGGCAATTTATCCATAATGAAAAATATTATTTTCTTGAGGTTATCTTTTCTAAATATATTGAAGGATACATTTAGAGCTTTGCATCAATATTCATTGTTATTATAAGGTATGCATATGAATTAGACAGTTGAATTTAAATGTACAGTTAATAGTGTCTTGGATGTAACGTTGTATTTATACATGATTTACATGATTTGATAATTAGAAATAAATTTATTTCATTTGATAATTGAGTTGTATTTGAAATAAGTTTAAAAGAGAGTTTTGGTTGAAGATTAGTTAATTTTTTATTGATAATTTGAAATCAATTGTTATTTGTTATATTATTGTAAGGTATGTATATGAATTAAGAAGTCAAATTAAATAAATACTTGATACATGTTTGATATATAATATTGTATTTATATATGATTTGTGAATAATTTTGTGTTGATATATATATATATATATATATATATATATATATATATATATATATTTCTTGTTGATATTTGAAATAAATTAATTAGGAGTTGATAATTTACTTGTAATGTGAAATTAATTTAAAGTTTAATTTTAATCCAAAAATATTGTTATATTTTGAATTACTGCTTGATTTGAAATATTGTTTAATTCAAGAAATGATTTTTTAGTTGATAATGATGTTTAATTTGAAAATATGTAAATACATCAATTTGTTGTGTGTTCTATTATTTGGATAGCATTAAATATTTTTTATATTTTGAAGTTAGTTATTTTGTATGTAGTGATAAAGATGTCAACTTTAGGGATTTAATGTAAAAATAATGTCGTGGTCCTGATGGCATGATTACTAGAGAATTTATTGATAGGGCTAATATGTTTATGAATTTTGGATTCTTTCATGTAATATTTGGCACTAAGATACTATGCATGCGTAAGAAGTGCAAGAATTTGCGTGAACAAGATGATAAAACCATATTGCAACATTTATATTTGTGCAGATTTGCATTGAATTATCGTATTTGGGTATGCCATGGTGAAGACGATCAGAATTGTGAGTTCAATAATTACAATATAGGGGGATCTTCTTCTACACCTGTAGAAAATATCTAATCATTATAAAGAGTATGCTAGCCTGCCTTTGTATGAATTGAATAATAGGTTGTTATTGCATTGGATTATGAAGGTAATAAATTTCACGACGACGTATAATGCATCATAAAACGCAATGGATCATTACATCAAAAGCAACAAAGGCATGGGACCGGATTAATATCTGAGTTAAATCCCCCAAAAATATTCTGAAATAAAAACTATCATGTCGAAAGTTGGTCTCCGAATGATCAAATATGATGTTTATATCAACTCTTTTATGTACCATGGCGAAAGTGAGAGTTTGCAATTCTGTCAGAGTTGTGTAACGCCACTGTATGAGGAAGGTAAATCCAGTGCACAAAAAGATTTTGATACTACCATATCACCGATGGCTTAAAACGGATGTATATATCTCACAAGACCGGTGAACACAGGTGGAATGCAAAGTGCCGTGATGGGTTAAAAAGAGTAATTCATCCTACTGACGCTGAAGTTGGCGACACTTTGATTGTACGCATCAGTTGTTTGTTGCACACTCTTTAAGTGCCAGACTCAGTCTTTATACTAGTGGCTTTAACCCAATGGAGGGAACATGTGTCTAATACTCTTGTTGCCGGTCTTCTTACTCCATATAATTTGCCACAAACTTTACGCATGTGTAAGGAGTTTACTTCCTTGAGTCTTATTACATCTGGTCTTCAGGGTCCATGATGTACATCGATGTGATGATCCAACTCTTGATCTATGAGCTATAGAACATAAACTTGTTCATCTGCCATACGAAACACTTGTTGGGACCAGTCTTCTATCGATGGATGTACCCATTTTAGAGGCACTTATCTTCTCTTTTTGCTAATATTTACATTATGTATTGTATAAACTTATATATGTATATATATAAAAAAATCTATAGAATGTTTATTATATATTATATATAGGAAAAAAATTGAATTCTGAATCTCGTATCATACTGAATATATTCGAATATCTATATCGAATCGAATTCGAATCAGTTTTTAATATTAAAAAATAATTTCAAATAGTTTCACGAATACGAACTGAATATAGTGGTATTCGCTTCATTCGACCCGTCTACAGCCCTAGCTGAAACCAAACAAACAATCGAAGCTCATAACTCATAATCCCGAATACATTACGATTTTAAATATTAGATTTGGATTTTGAATTATAGTATTTGTTTATTTAAGACTTAAAATTTCAAAACATACAACCAACAATTTCTCACATATTATGTCTTTTTATATCACATTATTTCTCTCTCTTATTTTTTACATTTAAAAAATATAGCTATTCTCTTTCTCTCTCTCTCTCTCTCTCCTCTTTTTATATCTAAAAAAATGAAGTATATTTCTTTTTATAGTTTATATTTAAGAAAATACAAATAGTTTCTCCTCTTTTTTTTGAAATAATATAATTAATAATATATGACAATACAACATCATCCACTTTTCAGACATGACTTATCATTTAAAATAAGAAGTAAGAATTCTGAATTCTAGAATGAACAAGTATTTTTATTATTCACAGTATTACCGATATTCAAGATTCAAATACGAGGATTCTAAATCTCATACATCTCCTAAGGCACTTTATTTTAGGATTTTAAATAATGGATTTGAATTTTGAATCGCAATATTGATTTATTCTAAAAATCAAATTTCAAATATATAACCAATAATTTTCTACACATCATATGTCGATTTTATATCACATCATCTCTCTCTCATCTTTTTATACTATTAAAAATACAACTACTTCTCTTTTCTCTTTTCATATTTAACAAAAATGCAACTACCTTCTCTTTCTTCTTTTTATATTAAAAAATATATAACTGCTCTTCTTTCTCCTCTTTTATCTATAAATAATATAAATTAAATACTATATAATAATACTACATTACTCAATTTTCAAATATAATTTGACATCTATAATAAAAGTAAGGATTCTAACTCTAGAACAAACTATTATTATTATTATTTATGTTATTCACAATACCCAAAATTTTGAATATCATAATTCTAATAAATCAGGTAAACAATTATATTTGAATTTCCATGATGTTTTAAGAATTTTTATAAATTTTAAAAGTGAGGGGATATTCAATTTGGATTCTTATAAACGTATTGCAAATCCATAAACTTATGATGATATTCAGTACATACTTATTATTATTTTTAACTAGTTCAGCATAGTCCACGAGTGTTCAAAAAATTTATAAATTCTATTGAATTCATAAAATGATGGATTTCTCTAAGATTTTCATAGATGTATAACTTTTATTTTATTTTTATTATTTTATTTTTTTCACTCTATCTCAACCTTTTATCGATCTTTCACCTCGAATTCAAACTTCACTATCGTTCATCGAACCTCATCATTCATTTCAATCATTACTATCTCTTTTTTTTTTCTCATATAATTATTCGCTATGTCAAACTTGTCAAGCTTGATACTTGATATAATTGAAAAAAGTTATATATGATGTTGAAAAATCTACATTGACGCGCAAAGATCTTGTAATACAATGAATGAGTCAAAAGAAATCTCAAAATACATTATTGGTGACCTCTTTTTCTTTTCTTTGCTGATTCCTCGCAATGAAATTTTCCATGTAAACTTCCCCCGGTCTTCGGCCCGAGCTGTATGGTTCTGGATTTCTTTTCTTATGGGATAAAGAGAAGTTTTTAGGATGGTGGCAGTGGTAGCGGCATGGCCATACCGTCGGTGAACACCGTCGCCACCTCGGCAGTATGTCCAGCGGCAAGGGTTGAGCGGCAATCTATGCTTCGGAAGTATGGAGCGGCCTCATGGAAAAAAAAGGGCAAATGATTGGGCGGAGATAATTTTCTATTTTTTCTTTTCTTTTTAAAAAATGTCGTTTTATTTTATCTGTATTACATTATTCAAATGATTGCCGCACGTTATTAATTTCCAAGCATAATTTCTGGGTAACACAAGGTAAATTTTAGGGATACATAATTGCAATTCGATAAACGAATTATCTAGGTTTGTCAAATTGATAGACGACGAATTTTTCCAGCGAAGAAATTGCTACTAAAAATTTATATGCCACATGTGTCACGTCTTTTAATTATGTTTTTTTAAGTATTATGTAATTTTCTTTTAGTTATTAATGAAATATTATGTTAAAATTGTTTAATATAATTTATGAAAATAAAAAAATAAAATTAGTTGGGAGGTATGAAAAAGACATGATTGCCACTAAAAAGAGGTTGGGGGTATGAAAAAAGTATGAATGAGGTGGAATGAGGTGGAATGATATTATTGGTGGATTTGGGAGGTATGGGATTTTTGGGAGGCATGACTGCCACCATCCTAAGGGCTAGGCAATTTCAGCACGAGAGTAGAGTTCCTCTTTCTCCTATTTGACTGATTCGCTTGCGATCTTGTATTCTTTTACCAAGCGAGCTATATTGAATACCTCACGATCAAAGACCCTACAGATCTTTAGAAATGAATAAAAGAATGATAATATCATTAGAAAACGGTGATCCTCCAAAAAGCTCGTTATGAATGGACCAAAATTCATCTGTAAGACTTTAGGTCTGCTAGCGAATGTAATACATAAATATTTCTGATCAGTTTCAAAACAAAATTATGTTGAGAAAGTATTACATATTATGATATAGCGGAAAAAAACATTCACCACATTCCATCTGTAGAAGATGATTTCACAAAATTTTCTGAATTGATTTTATGTCTTCGTCTGGTTATATTATAATCAATCGAATGCAACATCATTTGATTATAACAATGATCGTGGATACGGACATATACGAGGTCACGGCCTTAGCCGTGGTCATGTAACCTACCATTATGTTTTAGCCTTGTGCACATCGCCTACCATTGCTAATCGAACCTCACACTCAACCTTTGATACATTTCGATTAGTTACAGACAATTTTTTCGGAGAAACATGAATCATATTTTATTTGTTTAGTTATGTTGATTCGGACCAAGTTCATTTCTTCTTATTGTTATTAGTCAAATTTACACGAAAGTTCATTAATATATAATAAAATTTTTGAAGAGAATAATATAAATAAATAAATATTTATAATAATCCATCATTCAAAACTTGATAGCATATTAAATAGTTTACGAATCCATCAAAAATCTTTACAAACATATAAAGTAGGCCTTGGCAACTAATCCTGAAGGCTCGGGCCCGTCTCGTCCCGCACCAGGACGAGACGAGACCAAAATTTTAAAACTCAGAGCCCGTCCCGTCCCGTCCCATTTTAAGAACTTGGGACGGGCTGCGAGCCCAAATGTCGAATCCCGATGGGATCCCGTCCCGTACCGTAAGAATGTCTAGTTACTAAATTTATCCGACTACCAAGCCCAAAGCAGTCTTATCATCTAACATTTCTAACTTATCTCATTTACTTCTTTCCGGGAACGAAGTTTCAATAAACCATGAAGAACTTGTGCATAGAAGTAGAAATCAGCGAGTATCTGACTATGTTGTAATGTTCTTTATATTTATTACTTCGGGTGAAATAAGAAAGCATTCAGAGTTCTATGAACCATTTGTTCAAGAATTAACAAATGACTCACAATGATATTTGATAAACAGATTGGTTTTAAAAAAAACTTAAATGTATTGTCATGAAACAAGTCCAAATATTGTATTCATTTGAGAGTCAACATTGATCAACATAACCATTTTTTGTCCCGTTCGTGTCCCGATCCCGTCTCGATTCCATTCGGGATCGGGACGGTCGGGACAATTTTTCAAAAGTGCAATCTCATCCCATCTCGTCCCATAATTTTCAAATGGAACGGGATCGGGATTACCTAAAAATGATCCCATCCCGTCCCATGCCCAGACATAATATAAAGCTCAAACTTTTTTATCACTTATAAAAAATTACCAAAAATCAAATTCCTAAGGAATGCGAGTCGCGACATGATAAAACTAGTCGTCTCCGTCACCTGATTTCGGACCCTGACCAATATCGTCACCGAGCTCCTCTCCTCCAGCTGCTCGTGGATCTCTACTTACCTGCGTGGGATAAGTGAAGGGAAAAAACAGGTAACATAAACAATTTTTTCGAGAATTTTTCACTGCGGACGGGCTGTAGCCTGGCCTAGCCCTAGTGTAGAACCGCCCTTGATAATAGTGCTGTAGCTTGTCCAAGAAATCGTTTGTTTCCAAGGTAGAATTCAGTCTGCAGCATAAACTTCTCAGCTCCAATGCCATTTGGGACAAGGGGATTGGAGTGGGGATGGCTGTGGCATGTGTGAGTATGCTATCGTCATTGGTGTGCTCGTAAAAGAGTATTGACGAAATCAATAAAAGAACTAAATTAATGATTCGATTTTGAATTTAAAAAAGAAAAATCAAACGTCAGTTTTACCATGAGACATTATCATTTTTTTTTTTTTTTTTGGAAGTGAATGCTGTTTTAAAATCTGTCTCGATAGATTAAAATGCACTAGTGTTTGTGTTGAGATGGAATTGCTGGAAACTATACAAGTTATTCCGGGAGCCCCAAATAATTTTCATTCTGAGATTGGAATGCATGTTTCTCTTTATTCATATTATATTACTCAAAAAGTCAAAATCCATATTACTCAAGCGGCTAGAGACTCGTGCTGATAACGCGTTATAAAACAACATAGAAATTGTAGAGTTGAGAGAGAATGAATTCTAAGGGATAATTTTTGTAATAACCGAAGTCTGTTTATATGAAAACTTTAAAGGATACAATTGTAATTACAGAATTTCACTAGGGGCATAAAAGTCTGTCGGTAACATTTTGTATACTTATATAACTCGGAAACATGAGTCCATAATCGTAAATAAATATACAAAATAAATGCGGTACGTAATATATGCACTATTATTTGAAAACTGATTTTGCAACTTCAGTTTAATGTGCAGCGAAGTCAGTTGAAGTGCAAAGCCCATCGAGCAGAACCCATCAACGCCGTTCTCGTCTCCTTCATTTATGGAGATTTCTGTTTCTCATCGTCTTCCCAATCACTCATTTTACCCCCACTCTTGTTCACCGTCTCAACTATTGCTGCACGTTCCGCATCTAATGCACCTTTAGCAGCACAAGGTACACCTCTTCTCCACCTACCTCGCTGCGCATCCAGTGCACTCTATAATCTCCCATGCCTTCAATGACAATGGTTCCCCTTTACTATCAACAACTCACGGTAGACTGATGGTGAAATTAATTATTTTTTCTCCCATTGTTTTGACAAGGTTTCTATTAGTAATTTAGTTAGCTGCAGGAGGAAGAGCCGGAGAGGTAAAGAAGGCTACCAAGGAGACGAACGTTTATGTGAAGATTGATCTGGATGGTAATGCCGTGGCTGAGAATGATACGGGGATTCCATTTCTTGATCACATGTTAGATGTGAGTTTTATGTTGGATTTTTTGATCTTTGAATTCAACAAAGGTGTGCAAAAGTTTTCAACAAAGGTGGGCTTTCAACAATAGTGTGCTACTCTTTATTCAAATTGGGATGGCTGTTTTTGGATGGTTGGGAGCTCAATTTTTCCCTATAAATTCAGCTGCAAAGCCTTTCATTTCATACACCACAGAGAACAAGTCGAGCTCTGTTTCTAATTCCTATGTGTATTTCTTATACTGAAGAGAGGTGTAAGTTAGAGAGTGTTGCTAGTGAGAAAGCTTTGTGGGTGTCTTTTAGAGTGAGGAGAAAAATTGTGTAGTTGTAATAATTTTCTATACAATGGAATTTCTTCTCTGGTCCTGGTGGTTTTTCTCCCGGTTGGGGAGTTTTCCACGTTAAATTCTTGTGTCGGTGATTGTTGTTTATTTCTTCATTTTATTTCTCGGTTATTTCTTCAAGTCTCTTGATATTCTTAGTATGCTGTGTGGTTGCAGCGTTGTCTGATCTTCCACATCAGAAAATATTTCTTGAGAAAGATCCGGGTGGGGCTGTTCAATTAGGGGTGGAGAACCGGTATGTCAAAGGCTTCAAGTTCAATGAAGTTTGACGTGGAGAAATTTGATGGAAGAATCAACTTTGGCTTGTGGCAAGTACAAGTCAAAGATGTGTTGATACAATCTGGTGTACACAAGGCTTTCTTAATTCTATACTCAGATCATAATTGAACGAGTCACTAATTAATATGTCATACTTAATGCAGACAAATTAAACTCTCAATATGACAATGAACTCACTTGTTATACTACTCGAAAAGAACACCTTAATAGGCCCTAACTTTGTGGACTGGCTCCGCAACCTGATGATTGTCCTCAGTATAGAGGCACTGGAATACTTCTTGGAGACGGACATTCCGGCGCCTCCAGTGCGGACTAGAGCCAATCAGGAAGAAATTGAAGACCACGAAAAGTGGGTTAAGGATGATATAAAAGTCCGTGCTTATATGATGGCTTCTATGTCTATTAAGCTTCAGAGAGCTCATGAGAAAATGACTTCTGCTAGGCAGATTTTATCTCACTTAACCGAGCTTTATGGTGAGCACAGTCGAACTGCTAGATATGAGATATCCAAGCAACTGTTCGGTGCAAGGATGAAGGAAGGTGAGAAGGTTGGGGACCACATCCTCAAAATGATATCTATGATCGAGAGATTGGAGACTCTTGATTTTAAGATGGATACTTCTCTTCAAACCGACCTTATCCTACAGTCTCTTCCTGATCCTTCTCATAGTTTGTTATGAATTTCAACTGCAATGAGATTGCCTGCAACTCATCAGGGTTGATGAACAAACTCGTGACCGCTCAGTCTCAGATGAAGACTCCGCGAATGAAGGAGTCTGCCCTTGTGATTTCTTCTGGACCTCGGAGGTCTAAGAATAAGAAGAAAAAGACCAAGAAGCAGACGGGACCACAAGTCAAGGACCTTAAGGGTAAGGGCAACGCCCCCAAATGCGGTGAGCTGGGCCACTGGGCTAGAGACTGTCCGATTCTTCATGGCACTTCAGATACAGAACTGTTAGTTTTGGAAACAAATTGTTCTGCTACTGTATTTTTTACTTCTTGGATACTGGATTCTGTTGCTAGTTCTCATATTTGTACTGTGAATCAGGATCTGGAACAAAGTAGGAAGCTTGGAGCTGGGGAAGTGATGATTACTGTTATTCATTTAACCCAGCTCCCACTATTTTTTTTGGAATAACACACTCCCATGTGAAAACCGGAAGTATTGTTCCAGTTACTTCATAGTGGTGATCGAGTTCTTTATAAATTTTAATAGAGGGCAACCGAACAGGTTTATAGTCTATTAATTTTCATAAAGTGGTGTCCAACACCAACCCATCTAATAGATGATTCGATCTTATTTTTCTCCTTGTTTACTCCCCTCAACCTATACGGTTTCTATGGTTCGTGAACAAGTTAAGTTTATACCATCGACGCAAATCAGTTTCACAATTGAATCTTATCCGGCAACCAAACAGGTTTCTGGGATAAAATTTGCTCCAACCGAAGGCATCCAATGCGCTCCCGGTAATTTATCCATCCTCCCTGAACAACTACCCCGATAACTCAGAAGCATAGTGTAATATCCGTAACTTTCCATTTTTAGCAGTTTCCATTTTGGTGTATGTCTATTTTTATCGACTCGCTTGTAACCGTTTCGACATTGTGAATCTACTTAATTCTTGGAGTTTTCCCATTTGGACGAGTTTTAGTGATGTTTTCACGTAATTTCATTTTATGACATGTTTTGCCGTATGAACGTTCGATTCTCGTAAAACTCGTTTGTTTTCGTTGTTTCTTGGTTTGTGCAAGTTCGTATGGTTGAGTTGGTCGTGTTGAGACTTTCGGTTTGTAAATCCGACGCCGTTTCGTGATTTCCGGGCACTTGGGCCATTTTGGGGCATAGTGTCGAAGCAACTGACATAGGATCACTTCTTTTGGATTTGGAATCCGGCTTTGTTTTAACTTTAGATGATGTACTTGTTTTTCCCAAGGGGCATAAAAACATTGTATCCATTATGGCCATGGATCGGAAAGACTTTTCATTTTTCATTGGTGATGGTTCCTGCAAAATTTATTTTAGAAATAAACTAGTAGGCACTGCTACATTGTTAAATAGACTGTATCATCTTAACCTAAGTAACGAAGTCGTTGTGAATACTATGACTAGGAAGCGTGGTAGGGATGATACTAATCAAGTTTTGAAATGGCATTTTAGACTTGGTCATGTTGGTCAGACCAAGGTTTACAAAATGGAAAAAGATGGACTTATGGGTCCATTGGGATTGGATCTCTTTCCAACTTGTGAATCTTGCCTTAAAGGCAAAATAACTAAGTCCCCCTTCACAGGGACTTTTGAAAGAGCCGCTGATAAACTTGGATTAGTCCATATCGACGTATGTGGTGCTTTGGAAGCAGCACGTGATGGATTTCAATATTTCATTATGTTTACAGATGATCATACTAGGTATGTTTATGTATACTCAATGAAACATACATCCGAGGTCTTTGAGAAATTTCAGGAATTTAAGGCCCTAGTCGAAAAACAAACTAGTAATCACATCAAAGCACTTCGGCCGGACCGAGGTGGCGAGTATATGAGTACAGATTTTGACGAGTTCCTAAAGGAACATGGAATAGTATCACAACTAACACCTCCAGGAACTCTTCAGTTAAATGGTGTGTCCGAAAGAAGGAACCGAACCTTGTTGAACATGGTCCGTTCTATGCTAGGCTATACTGACTTACCAATTTACCTGTGGGGGTATGCACTCCTGACTGCTGCTTATATCTTGAAAAGATGTTCTTCCAAATCCGTTCCTAGAACTCCACATGAGATGTGGGAGGGCAGGAAACCAAGTCTTAATCACATTAGGATTTGGGGATGTCCCGCCTACGTCAAGAAGACTAAGGTGGAGAAATTGGAAGCTAGGTCCGTGAAGGTACATTTCATTGGTTTCCCATATGGAACGATGGGTTATCTATTCTACATGCCCGAATATCGAATAATCATTGTTGCTTTGCAAGCACACTTTCTGGATGATGAGTTCATTCAGGACGGCGGAGCAGGTAGAAGTATTTCTTTGGAAGAATACAATGAAACTCCTTAGGAGACACCTGTATAAGAAGTTGGAACCAAACAATCTGAAACACAAGTACAACCACCTCGTAGGTCTAGTAGGGTGTCTCATTTACCTGAGAGGTATGGCCTTGTGCACCTGGAGGAGCTGGATCTCCATGAGGTTCCACGTGATAGCCAAGAGACCGACCCAACGACCTATGACGAAGCGATGGTAGATATAGACTCCGCGAAATGGCATGAAGCTATGGAAGCTGAGATAGAATCGATGCATGTCAATCAGGTATGGACTCTAGTAGACCACCCCAAGGGCATAGTGCCTATTGGGAATAAGTGGATCTACAAGAGAAAGACTGATAGGGATGGCAAGGTTGACACCTATAAGGCCAGGCTTGTGGCAAAGGGTTATACCCAGAAAGAAGGGATCGATTATCACGATACTTTCTCACCGTAGCTATGATCAAGTCTATTAGCATGATGCTTGCTATAGCTGCCTACCACGATTATGAGATATGGCAAATGGACGTAAAGACGGCTTTCCTCAATGGTTCCTCGAGGAGGAAATCTATATGGAGCAGCCTAAAGGCTTTGTGTCCAAGGTCTATATTCAGAAAGTGTGCAAGCTTCAGCGTTCCATTTATAGACTGAAGCAAGCTTCGCGTAGTTGGAACCTTCATTTTGATGAGGCAGTCAAAAAGTTTGACTTCGCGTAGTTGGAACCTTGTGTATACAAGATGGTTAGTGGGAGCAAGATCGCATTCTTAGTACTATATGTAGATGACATTCTACTAATAGGAAATGATGTGGGAATGCTCAGTTCTGTGAAAGCTTGGCTTTCGAGTAATTTCTCCATGAAAGACTTGGGAGAAGCAACCTATATTCTTGGCATTCGGCTCTATCGGGATAGAGCGAAGAGAATGATAGGTCTTTCCCAATCCCTCTATATAGATAAAATCTTAAAGCGATTTAAGATGGATGATTCTAAAAGAGGGTTCCTACCGATGAAACATGGAATAAAACTCTCCTCGAAGATATGTCCTCAAAGTAAGGAACAACGAAAGGAAATGAGTAATATACCATATGCTTCGGCCGTGGGTAGCCTTATGTATGCAATGTTGTGTACGATGTTACCCAAAATATTATCCGGAGATGATATGCTGGAATGGACGAGTAATAAACAAAGTGCGAGAGCACGTCCGTGGGGAAATAAATAACACAAGATTTACCGGGGTTGTTAGTCCCGGGCTTGAATGCTCTCGCGAGTTGTTATTAATATGAATACTAGTGAGTATAGATATTAATGTTAGAGTACAATTACAATGAGTGTAAAGACTCTAGTTATCTTAGCTATCGAGTGCTGAAGATTGCCGGAAGAACCAGAGTTGAAGCTCTGTGAGTTCTTGTTACAAAGATGGAGAGTTCTATGTATAGTTTGCTTTTGGCGTTATGTGTTCACGTTGTAAACTGTGTTTTTGTTAACGTTTTTCACTGTGCCTGACCACTGCTGGAGGCCTTCTATTTATAGGTGAAAGGGTTGCTGGGACGTCCCTGTCCGCCGCGGGCGATCGCCGTTTCCTGTATTTAAATAAGGCGGGCTATCGTCCCAGCACGTGGGACTGTTTCCTTAAAATCCGCAGCTGCTGCTGGTTGCCAGAGGCGCGAACCAATGAGGAGGCGGCAGGTGCCTCTTCTCGTTGTCCTGGGCGGTCCCACTTTAGGTCCTTTCGGCGGGCCTGTCGGTTGGTGAGGCCGTCCTTATCACTGACAGCTGCTGATGGGCTGGAGTAGGGCCTGTTCTCGTGGCGCCTTTTACAGATCTGCACGTGGGTCTTCACCCGATATTCGGTCTTCGCAGACATTGACGGGTGTCGGATTCACACGTGGCATGGGACGATCGTCTCCAGTCGGACATTAGAGGCGATCGCCAGATGCCAATAGACGATCGCCTTGGACGTCGACCGCTAGGCGCTTGCCCAGCATCTGTCTCCTTTAGCTGGCTCCTGACCATTATGCCGATCGCCATCGAGGCGTATAATCGCCGCACAACAATTGCCCCCCAGCTCGCTCCGATGTTGAAGACGTGGGGTGAGGTGGCACTACTGGCGATCGTCGACTAGACGAACTGGTTTCGAACTCGGACGATCTCCTTAGGTGCTGGAAATAGTGGGAAGTGGAGGCGGGCTTTTGAAACATCACAGGGACACGCGTCGCGCTCCCGTTGAGGGAGTTCGACGGTTTTAGTCAGACTTGTCGTCTTGCGTGCCATCGAAATGACGCGTACGCGGGTTTCGAGGGCTGCATTAAATGTGTCTCACCCGACGGTTGCACTTCAGCCCCCGAGATTCCGCCTATTTGCACAGAAGTCCCTGCTCTCGCCTATAAAAGGGCTAGGTCTACTGGAGTTTAGATCTTTATGCGCCCTTGTCTTTAGACGAAGACTCTGCCGAAATTCCTTGAAGCTTCTTGCGCCGATCGACATTCTCCCTAGGTAAGAACAAAAATTCTCTTCCCCCTTTTCTCTTCGAACATGTCTGGAGGAGGATCCAATGTGTATGAGGCGGGTAGCTCTTCTGCCGTCGCGACTTCGCCTGCCCGGGAAGAAACCTCCGCGGCTCTTCACATGGAGATGGCCGTTGAGGCCATTCGTGCGGGAATTGCACTCGCGGAGGTAGAAGAGCTTTTCAACGAGGCTGACGCGGTGAGGTCGGCGGAGGTGGGGCAGAAGGGCTCGCCGGTAGACGAGGATGAGGCGGTGAGACTGTATTGGGAGCAGAACAGTGTGTTCGGTCGGGCCTTTCTGGAATTCGCCGGACTTATGGAGAGAATGGCCGGACCACGTCCTCGGTTTGATTTTGGTGCATACTCGCTCGCCCACCCCTATGAACCCGTGAAGCGGACATCATTTCGGGCCGCGGACCGCTCCCCGTGGACCCTCGGTCAGATCCGGAGTTCGGCGACCAGGAAGGACTTGAGTCGCTGGAGGGCGGAGTTCCATATCCTTTCTGATGTCTCATTGTATGCGCCCGCGGAGAACGAATACGCCGACCAACCTCCCGAGAGTATGGTCATTGTTATTGAACTGATCTTGGGGGCCGGATTGCGGTTCCCATTGCCGTTTGTTGTGTCATACCTGCTGTCCGCCTGGAATGTGGTGCCGCTCCAATTGACGCCGAACGCCTGTTTGCAGATTATCAGTACCTTAACTCTTTTTGGCGGTCACCGGCTGTTCCGTCTACCTTCTGCGCTGGAAATGAACTACCTATTCAAGCTGACAGTGCAGAAGGGTTCAGTTGGCGGCTACCACATTCAGGGTCGCATGGTCAGGGTGGTCCTCGGGGTGCCGAACAAAGTTCGGGGCGACCTGACAAAATGGTGTTGGGTCGAGGTCGGCGGCGAGCGATAAACCAGAGGATGAGTTGGATATCCCCACCAGATTTCGGGAGAGGAATCCGAGTAAGGGTTTTAATTCTCCCTTTGTTCGGATACACCTTGAACTGATCTAATTTGGTTTCCTTTTTGCAGGCTCCCTTGTTCCAGCGTCCGGCGACCTTCCATTTGACTTCTTGATCGTCTGGGAGCGAATCCGCGGTCTACCGGACAACTACATCGATGCTCGCACGGTCAACAACGAAGCTCATTGGTTGGGCGCTCGGTTGTTTCGCTTCCCTCGCCACTTGAAGGTTCCAGGTATAAATGTTTACTATCTCCTTTCTGCTTGACGATCGTCTGATTGAAAGAGATGTCTAACTTGGTTGAATGTCTTCTTTGACAGAGATCCACTTCCCCCGCTATTCCGAGCCGCCGAGAGAGATTGCAATGTCGAACCCCAGCCTCATGAGTCGTCTCCACCAAGGGAAGAAGGAGGGCCGTGCCCCTACAACGACGACCCGTCCTATCCCCGAGGAGAGGCCTCTCATAGCGCCGGTCGTCGAGCTGGAAGCTCGGGATGAGGATCAGCTTCAGCGCAACCGCCAGAGGCGTAGTCCGGAGGGGCCCTCGCCGACTGTTGCGGCTGAGGCATCCATTGTGGTGCCGCCGGTCGCTGCGCCTCCTATTTCTGCCGTTCCAATGGCGGAGGGATCTACGCCCTCAGCGGCCTTCCTAAAGGCTACGGCGATCGCTGATGCCCAGACTCCGCGGGGCAAGCCCTATTTCGGCCGCGACCCCGAGAAGGTCGAAGGTAAGACTGGTTTGATCTTTCTGAGTTAAGCTACTTGTGTAGGGTGCATACTAACTCCTTCGTTTTTTATTGCAGGGTCCGCCTTGCCGACCCGAACACCTCGCCGATGGTGATGGATTTCCTAGCGAGCAAGTCCCCCTGCGAGCCTATCGACGTCCCTTCCTACATCTCCCGGGCCATCTCCTCCCTTCCGAAGGCTTGGACGACCGACCTGGATGTGATTGCGCACCGGTGATCTGGAGATGCCATGCAGGCGACTCTTGCCCTGACCCTCCAAGCAGCGATGATGGCCACTCAAGCTGTTAAGGATTATGAGGGGCGGCCCTCTATTGCTCGTCTCCATTCGGAGCATGAGGCTGCTCGGAACCAGAACGCCGAGTTTGCTGATAGGATCATGGCCATGGAGAAGGAGTATGCTGAGACGGCCAAGCGGGCTAAACAAGATCTTGACCGGATGAGGCAGGAGCTCGACCGGTCCCGGGCGGTGGTCGATCGGATGCGCGACCAGATGATGGAGTCTCGTCGGTTGCATGCAGCCTCGCAGGAGGAGGTGACCGAGTTGAAGGCGGTGGTGGACCGGCTAAATGGCGAGTTGGAGTCGTCGAAGGGGGAACTGGCCGCCAAGGTAGCCGAGCTCAAGGATGCGGACAAAACAGCCGCGGGGCTGAAGGAGAAGTTGGAGGCGATCGAGAACGATCCCTACCTTAGCGTGGAGTACGTCGACGAGTTTGCTTATTACATGGCTTACACCGACGCCATTCGCGCTGCCAAGAAGGGAGGGCTCGATGTCGGCCCTCTGATCGAAAACTTCAAAGCCTACGTGCTTGAGCATCCCTTGCAGCCGGACTTCTCTTTGCCGATCCTTGACCTCACCGACCTCGGGATCGATCTGAGCTGGTATCCGTCGCTGGACAAACTTGTTTATCCGGAAGCCGGTGAGGAAACGCACGCCGATCCATCTACTGGGGACGAAGGCCAGGCGGGGGAGGCCTGAGTGAGACCGCTGTCAATTTGTTTTTTTCCTTGTAATTTCCAGTTTCTTTTTGTTTTGCCTTCGGGCGTGTATGTACAAACAATTTGAATGGAATAAAATACGTTTTTGCATTTGACTCTTTATTTGTACGATCGCCTCTTTGCATGTTTTGCATACGAATTTACACAAGTGTTTACACAACTGCACCTGATGCCTTGTTTGTATGATCGTTTGTCTGAATGTTTCGCATCATTTCGACTTTGCACAATTGTTTGGAGAGCGGTCGTTGTATGAATAGCCCCGAATGTATTGGTACACTTGAAATTCTTACTTGTAAACTTCTTGAACAAAACCGATCATCATGTATGTGTTTGAACAAAGGCGATCGCGTGTGGTTCCGTCCTCCTGATCGCATGTATGAATAGCTCCACTTTGCCCCTTGTTTTTGTTTACTTGGTGAAAGTGAGGGAACGAAAATAATTCGTTTAGTGAGCTATCTTTAGTTTGTTTCTTGCGATCTTCAATTTTGTTGATTCCTCGAGGGAGGCCGATTATTTCGACCTTGAGGAACCGTGAACGGTCGCGGAGTTCGATAGACCGACCTTCATGACCGTGTCTTGCGCGCGAGGGACATTCCACCTGTAGGTCTGTCTCGCGACTCACTTTATTGTGAGGGTCCTCCGTTAGGCTGCGCCGGCCTCGTATTTAAACGAAGGGCGAGCGGTCTTGGTCTGGAGGAGTCCTTGCACGGGGCGTCGTCAGATTAATCGACTCCACGTCCGCGGCTTGTAAGCACTTTTCTACCTCGAATCGTCATGTTAGATGGCAATCCTAGACGGTATACGTTGTGTTGGGGGTAGGGACGCGTCGCCTTGTCCGGGTCCACCATGTTAGATGATGAACCTTTGAGTGCGGGCGAGCGTGTCAACATATTTGTTTGGAGGGTCCTTCGGCTACGCCCGCCTCGTATTTAAACGAAGGGCGAGCGATCACAGCCCAAAGGAACCTTGCATGGACGAAGTTGTCGGTTCCATCGACCTCCAGGACCATGGCCGCACTTTTCTACCTCGGACCGCCATGTTAAATGACGATCCTCGACGGTTTACGTTGTGCTTGGAGGGGCGATCGCTTGCATAGGTCCATCAGGTTAGATGACGACCTCTTGTAGGGCGAGAGAGTCGTCCTCTTTTTTATTTGTTTGTTTTGTCGAGGCGAATCATATATAGGGGATCGAAGAATCTCATTAAACTATTTGTTCATTGGGTAACTGAATACAGAGTTTTTATTGGTAGTAGTTCTTTAAATGTATGGCGTTCCAGGGATATTGGTCCGGAGTGCCATCTGGGTGTTGGAGTTCGTAGGCTCCTCTGGTCATCCATTTAGATATACTGAAGGGGCCTTCCCAATTTGGGCCAAATACTCCCGTGTGAGCCTGGACCTTTTTGAGGACTAGGTCGCCCACTTGGAATCGCCTTTCCTTGACCTTCGAATTGAAGAATTTTTCGGATTTCCTTTTGTGGATCGTGTTCTTCATTTCCGAGGTCAGTCGTCGTTCTTCGAGCATATCCAAGTCGATCTGTCGGGCTATATCATTGTCCGTCGTCATTTCCTGTTCAGTTCGGTGGCTGAGGACGGCGATCTCCGAAGGGATCACTGCTTCTGTTCCGAAAGCGAGGGTGAATGGGGTTTCGCCGGTTGAGTTTCTGGTCATCGTTCGGTAGGACCACAAAACATCCGGGAGCTCGCTCGCCCATCGTCCTTGTTTGGATTCGAGTCTTGCTTTGATCGTGTGTTTGAGGATCTTGTTTCTGACCTCTACACCCGTTAAATGCGAGGGTGGTAAGGGGCCGAGAACAACTTTTTGATTCCCCATCTCTCGCAGAATTGCATGACTTCCAAACCGTCGAACTGCTTCCCGTTGTCGGAGATGATAGCCTGGGGTAGACCGAACCGGCATATGATGTTCTTCCAAATGAACTTGATTACTTTTTCTTGGCCGATCTTGTTGATCGGACCGGCCTCAGCCCATTTCGTGAAATAATCGACCCCCATGATGGCAAATTTACATCCCCTGGCGCCGTCGGCAAAGGACCGATGAGGTCGATACCCCATTGGGCGAACGGCCATGGACTACACATGGAAGTGAGCTGCTCGGGGGAGAGCTTGATGTTCGGGCCCATCACTTGACACTTGTGACACGATCGGGCGTAGGCGATCGCGTCTTTTTGTAGTGTAGGCCAGAAAAAACCTTGCCTGGTCGTCTTGTGGATGAGAGCTCGCCCCCCAGCGTGATTTCCACAGATCCCGTCATGGATCTCGGCTAAAACGAGTCGGCCTTCCTCCGACGTAATGCACTTGAGGAGAGGAAGGTTGAAAGCTCGTTTGTAAAGTCGGTCGTCCAATAGGGTGTATCTGGTTGCACGGAGCTGAAGCTGGCGAGCTTTGATACGATCGGCGGGGACCGTCCCATCCTTCAAGTATTTAATAAACGGAGTCATCCAGTTCTCTTTGGCGATGGCAACTGTGGTAATCAGGCTTCTGTCGATCGCCGGCTTTGCTGATTTCGTGGTTTGGATGTCAGAGAAATCTGCCGCCCCATTTGATGATGCTAGTTTGGATAGGGCATCGGCCTGGGAGTTGTGCTCTCTCGGGACTTGTTCAATCAGCACTTCTTCAAACTTTGTGCACATTTCGGCGACCAATTCTTGGTATTTGATCATTTATTCGCCGCGCGCCTCATATTCTCCATTGACTTGGTTCACGACCAAGAGGGAGTCCATGAAAATGTGGAGGCGGCGAACGTCCAGGGCGAGTGCTAGATCGAGCCCGCCTACCAAGGCTTCGTACTCGGCTTCATTGTTGGTCGCACGGAACCCTAAACGCACATCATTTGTGAAACTTTGGCCGTCGGGGCTGATGAGGACAATCCCTTCCCCTGCTCGCGAGTTGGTCGCCGAGCCATCTACGTACAATTTCCAAGCAGGGCGGCCGACCTGGGTCGGACTGGGTGGGAACGTTAATTCCACCACGAAGTCCGCCAGAGCTTGGCCTTTGATCGCCGTGCGAGGAGCGTACGTGATACCGTATTGGGCTATCTCCAGTGACCACTTGAGGAGTCGCCCATTGGTGTCTGGCCGGTGCAGAACTTGCCTTAAGGGGAGAGTCGTCAGAACCTCCACTTGGTGTTCGAAGAAGTAGGCCCTCATCTTGCGAACACTCATGACTAATGCGTAGGCGATATTTTCCAGAGGCGTGTAACGCGTTTCCGCGTCGTGGAACGCTTGACTAACGAAGTAGATCGGCAAGTGGGCTTGCCACTCTGCTCGCACTAGTACAGCGCCCAGCGCGACCTCCGAGGCTGCCAGGTAAAGGAATAGATTTTCGCCGGGGATCGGCTTCGCCAAGATTTGGGGATTAGACAGATACTCCTTGATTTTAGTGAACGCTATCCATGCAAACTTCTTGTTCTTTATGGTCGCGAAGAATGGCTTGCTTTTATCTCCGAGCCGAGAAATGAAACGGTTAAGGGCAGCTAGATAACCTGTGAGGCGTTGCACCTGTTTGACATTCCGTGGCTCCTGTATGTCGAGGATCGCCTGGATCGTGGTGGGGTTCGCCTCGATCCCCCTTTGGCTCACGATGTGCCCCAGGAACTTTCCGGAGCTTACCCCGAAGTTGTATTTCTTGAGGTTCAGCTTCATGTTGAACTTCTCGAGGATGGCGAACGTCTCGGCAAGGTCATTGAGGTGATCTTCCTTTTTGAGGCTCTTGACCACGATGTCGTCAATGTAAACCTCCATGGTCTTGCCGATCTGGTTGGCGAACATCCCGTTGACTAGTCGCTGGTAGGTCGCCCCTGCATTCTTCAGACCGAATAGCATTCGGACCCAAAAGTACACGTCTTTTCCGTGTGGAACGACGTGTGTTTTATGTCTTTCTCCGCCATTGGGATCTGATGGTACCCGGCGAAGGCATCCATGAACGACATCATTTCGCAACCTGCCGTGCTATCGACCAAGTGGTCAATATGAGGCATCGGAAAGTGGTCTTTTGGACATGCCGCGTTGAGGTCGGTGAAGTCGATGCATAACCTCCAGGAGTTGCTCGGCTTTTTGACGAGCACCGCGTTGGCTACCCACTGTGGCTCGTCTGTATCTACTCCCATTAGTTTGTTGTCGAGTAGCTTTTTGACTTCTGTGTCGAGCGTTGCGTACTTCTCAAGACCGAATTTGCTACGTTTCTGGTGAACAGGATTCCTTGCCGGGTCGATCTTTAGATAATGGCAAGCGTGTTCAGGATTTATGCCGACCATATCTTGATGCAACCAGGAAAAGACTCCGATGTTCTTACGTAGTAAACTGATCAGATCATCCTTTAACTCGAGACCGACGCTTGTGCCGATCTGCACTTCCCGCTCCGGGCGAGCCGGATCTATCGTTATACTTTCCAACTCTTCAATGGGGACGGTCGCTTCTCATTTGGAACGATTTCCGGACTCGATCCTTGGATCGATGTCGAGGCTTGGCTCGAAACCGATTCTTGGCTCGATGTCGTCCGTCAATCGATGTGAGATGCCGTCCTCTGAGTTGGGCTGGTACGAGGTGCTTGGCTCATCGATCTCCATCGGTTGATTGTCGATCGTCTCAATGTTATAAATAGTATGGGAAGTGTTGAAAGAAGTTACGACACAGGAGTAATTCAAACATTTCTTAGCCATTAGCTGGTCTCCTTTTACAGTACTGACCGTCCCGTCGGCAGTGGGGAATTTGATACAGTAAAAGAAAGAAGAGGCGACCGCCTCAAAGGTTTCTAGAAATGGGCGACCTAGGAACCCATTATAGATGCTGGGCCTATCTATGATTACAAAATTGAGGTTCCTAGTGATCCTAACCTTGGGATCGTAATAGCATATTAGCTCGACAGAGAGCTTGATCCTTCCATAGGCTTGGACTGTGCTGTCGCCGAACCCTTGAAGCACGGTATCGAATGGCTTGATGAACTTGGTCAGGTTGCCGAGATGGTCAAGAGCAGATTTGAATATGATATTGCAAAAGCTCCCATTGTCAACCAGCACGCGATCGACCATTTTCCCAAGGATACATGCAGAGATTACCAATGCATCCTCTTTGGGGCACTGCACTCCCTCCCTATCCTTGTTGGAGAAAGTGATGAGCGTGTCTTTAGAGATGGTCGGCTCTGGGGGTACCACGACATGGACCCCGGCGAATGCCCTCAATTCGGCCTTCCGCTTTCTGTTCGACTAGTGGAAACCGGGGAAAGGCCTCCGATATTTCCACCCCCTACTGAAGCATATTGATCCGGCCGCCAGGGTTGATTAGAGGGATTGATTCGTCTGAGTACTCCGGCTCGTTCTGCTCGATCCTGGTGACCGTATTGGGAAGGATTCCGTCGCTTTGTCGGCGCTCGCGCCCCCCGGTCCTTTCTGCCCGGGGTTCTGGCTTGGTAACCAAGTTATCCAACTTGCCTTCCTCAAACAGTCTCCAGAGTTGTCTGAGGAGGTCGCGACACTGGCTGGTGTTGTGGCCGGGACTCTTGTGGTAGGCACAAAATTTATTGCGGTCTAGATGACCGTTGTCCCTCATCGGCTTTGGTTTGCTAAGCCACTCGCGTCCCTTGATGGCGTTGAAAATGTGGGCCGGAGATAGATTGAGGTTGCGAACACTACGCCATAGATGGCCTATCTCCACCTCATGGGCATGGTGTTGCCTTCTCAGGTGTTGCAGTAGCTATGAAATTTTTGCCCTATCGCAACCTTGTAACCTTGGTGTTACCGTAGACATAAATCTATGTTGCTGTAGCTATAAATATGTGTTACACACTGCAACACTATGCATGTGTTGCCTTAGACTATTAATAAATAAAAAGACAAATTTCTTTCAAAATAAAAATTATACTTTAAGACTAATTAAAATTTAATAAAACCCAAAAATATATTTTATATAAAATATGTCTCCATTAAATAAATACTATATTAATTTTTTTTTTTCAAAATTTTCTTACAATATATATAATTTTATTAAAAAATTAAAAAAATAATATATAAAAATTTATTAAAACAAAACAAACTATGTCTTCATTAAATAAATACTATTTTTATTTCATAAATACTATTTTTTTCAAAATTTTCCTACAATATGTAATTTTATTAAAAAATTAAAAAAATAATATATGAAAATTATAATAAATTTAAACTTTTTAGTAATAAGTACAAGTTTCCATACAAGTACACATGCATGTATTTTTTCTTTCAAAATTATATATAAGAATTAAAATAAGAATTTAAAGATATTAAAATTATATAAATTAGTCCCTTCATAATATAATAGATAAATTAATTTAATTTTAACTTGTATTATAAATTTCACCAAGTACATGTATTTTGTATTTTTTAAAATTTAAAAATCTAAATTGAAAAAATAAATTAAGATGCATAAATAATTAAAATAAATTAATTAATTAAAATAGTGGGTGGTTGCACGGTCCACGACACTTCCCCCTTAACATAATTTCCCCAAACACTCTCTACTCTCCACTCTCCACCCACGACCACGAGCTATGAAACCCTACCCCCTGTGCACTCTATACCACTTCGATTCATTGTTAATCGATTAATCGATTAACATCTTCGTAGTTTCAATTCGTAATTGAATACACTTTCTTTTTCTCGTCTTCTAAAATATCTTTCATTGATTTGGGACTTGATTTTGCAGAGGTACTATTTAGGGCTTTCGATTTGGGGTTTTATTTTAGGTAATTGAACTACATCTTCTTTTCATGTTCTTCTTCACTTTCATTTGGCTTGATTTTGCTGCTTGTTGCAGGTTTGCGAGGAAGTCCCCTGGATTTTAATCAACGACTTGAGATATCCATTGATGTTGCTCATGGCTTGACTTATCTCCATCAATACGCAGGTTTATAAGAATCTCTAGATATAAATTATTGATTGTTTCTATTTACTGGTCATTCCAAGCTTATCTTCTGTTTCTCGCAACAGAGAAGAAAATTATCCACCGGGATGTTAAGTCAACCAATATTCTTCAGTTATATGGACAAATTTGCATTTTGCCTATTCATTGAAGTCCACAGGATGATATGTAGAATAAATATGTTTGTCGTAGTTGACTTGAAACTCTGGTCTGATTTGATTGCTGGTCCAAACTGAGTTGACAATGCCGTTATCTTGAAAAACCTGATGCTAACAATCTGAGGTGGAAGTGAAAGGCGAGAATTACATTAATTCAACTATTTTTGGGTTCATCAAACCCTTCAACATCAGACCCCACACGTGCGTGCGCATGTATTTTTTACTGCTTTAGGACGTATATGGTTTACTGCGTTGTTGTATGTGCGCGGGCCGAGGAACCGAGAAATTATGCCCTTGATTTTATGGATTAAGTGTGTTAATTACGCAGCTGCACTCAATTCACGCCTTTTCTTCGACAAGCTTAATTAGAAATTGTGTAGCGACCTAATTGCTTTTACGCGTTTCCATTCACACGACCCATTTCGAATTTCTAGTCTTTCTGGAATCCTGAATTAAATTTGGCGATCTGGTGTTTGTTTCAACTTCATATATTACTCATTTTGCTGAACAGTTTCTGATGGACGTTTATTTATTGCGTTCCCTTTCACTCCGCTGAGTCTAAATATACGCTTTTCTGCTGGGGAGTAGTTTTTTTCTCTCTCTTTTTTCTCTTGTAGGCTTTTCTCTGGAAGTGAGGAGCACCAGTCCAGTTTCATCACCGTTTCTCCATCACCATGAGAGCAAAGTGGAAGAAGAAGTGTATGAGGAGGTTAAAGAGGAAGCACCGAAAGATGAGACAAAGATCCAAGTAGTCTCATACGTGTTTGGCTATTTTCAATATCTTCGTCGGGGAGATTTCTAGGGTTTCTGTTTCCTTTTCTTATTTGATGGTATTTTCATTTTCGTTAACTTCTGTTATATAATAGCAGTGCATTAGACGATCCGTGATTGAATTGAATGGAATTTCTTTTTATGGAAGAACAAGCCGGCTGTGATGGAGGTCAGGCGGCGGCGGCGACTTCCAGCACGTGGTGATTCCGACCGATGTCCCGGCGAACTCTACTAGTAAAGGGAGGTTTCATCTGAAATCGAAGTGATTTTCTGATTCTCGTTGATCGAGGTAATTTTCTTTCTGTATTTCGTCTTAATAACTTTAGATCTACCAGAAATGAAGTCAGTTTTGTAAGATATCCTTGCATTTAGTTTCGGTTCTGGGAGTTGATTTTATTTATTCTTTGATGGTTCTGTGTGATAGAATGCATCGGTGATGGTGTTTCAGTTCTGGGAGTTGATTTTATTTATTCTTTGCTGGTTATGTGTGATTGATAGAATGCATCGATGATGGTTTAAGTTGTTAGTGCAATCTATTTTAGAGATCTGCTTATTAATCATCAAAATTTAAAGTCAAAGGTGTACACTATCTCTATTCATGCTTAAGAATTGTAATAAGTAAGACCGATAAAGTTTTTGTTATTTGTGTCCTGATGAACTCGGTGTATTCTGTGTGATGCTTATGTGATTGTTGATGTGTTTGATTGAAATGATTGAATTATTTTACATTAGATCTCTCTGAGTCAACTAATATGTCGGGATGAGTTTGTCTTGACCGGAATTTCCCATATATTCTTTGATATGTTTTTAATGGAGTTTTTGTTTATAGAACTTTCACAATTTCTCCTTTATCGATTGCACATCTTATTTTCATGCTTGTATGTTTGTATGGTTTAATTATCTTTAATATTTCACTTGTGTAGGTAAGATGGCTTTGGAGATTATCCAGTATTTGTTGTCTGCTAAATCACCAGATGCAAAATCTCAAAATGAAGCAGAGATTACACTCGGCCAGTTTAGAGATCAAAATTTATCAGGATTTTTGCTATCATTATCTGTTGAGCTCTCTAATGATGGCAAACCTACTGATTTGTATTATTATCTGATCTTAAATTGGATATCAAATTTTTGAGATTTAGCAGTGAAGTAAGAGTGATGAAGAGGCTTCAATGATGTAGTAAGAGTTGTTATTGAAATTTCTTATAACCTGCCATACCATCTTCTTCTGTCTCAATAGTTTAATAAATTTGAACAGTCCCTCAACAGTCTATTGGTATAATAATTGTTTATATGTTGGAATGATACAACAATGTACTAGACTGCTTTGTTTCTTTGCCTGGAAACTATCTTCCTTTTTTCATGCAGTAACCCTCAAGGCTTTGGATTTGTCCAATTTGTGACCCAAATGATGCTACAGAAGCTAAACATCTGATGAATGGCCAAATATTTAAAGGACGGTAGCTCACTGTTTTTTTGGCAGAGGAGAATATGAAGAGAGTCAAGAGACCAACTGAAATGAGAACCCGAGGACATGGAGTAAGGTGAGTTTTTTGCTTGTACTATTTACACTTGAATTGCTTTTTATCTTTTACATGACATTTGTTATGTTGAACTATCAAACATGGGTGTTACTGAAGGGGGTTCGAGCTTCTTTAGATTTCGTTTTAGGTATAAACCTCACTTAATCTCTCATAAATTGTATATGCATGCTTCGATTTTGTGTACAGGCGGATATGATGCAAAAGCTTTGAAAAAAATTAAATCAGGCTACAGCTCCAATTGATTCGTACGTATAAGAATTGACGAAAAGGATTCGGCAGGAGCTTGTTGATGAAGTGGAGACGAAGGTTACCCGTAGGGTCAATGAAGAAATAGATGCCAAGGTGAATCAGAAGGTTCAGCACAACCTGACATGAATTCTGAAAAAATTAGGTGAAGCCAACTCTGACTTGAAAATTGATATTGGTGCAACACTTTCTGGTGACACGCGAGAAGATGGCACTCCAATTAGGCGAGAAGATGGCACTCCAATTACGCAAGAATATGACACTCCAGTTACATGAGGCCCTAGCCCTTAGATGTCATCCATTTGTTCTTCTCTTTTGAACAATTTTCAACTATCTATCATGCCTATTACATTTTCATGTGGTTTGTTGACAATAACCATATTATTTCTAGTACTTCTACTTATGTTTTTAGATTGGTTGTCTATTTGGTTGATGTTGTTGGTTGATGTAGTGGATTGGTTGATGTTTTTGGTGAATTGATGTACTTGTTGGTTTAACTATAGCTAGGTTAATGATGCAGAATTGTTTTTTTTTTATGGGAAATGTAATATTTAAATGCTATATTTTTGTTCTGTTCATTTGATGTGTTGCAATAGGTAGTTAGTGTCTTGCACTTGGTTAATATTTTGCAATACATATTGGGTTGCAGTTGTTATTTTTTGGTGTTGCATTAAACTGAACCATGTTGCCACAATATGGGCCCCACAGGTGTGTCCCACACAATCTGGTATCTATTTTATTAAATTTTAGCATCTATTGCAACACAGATAAAATGTTGCAATAGGGTTCCAAGTATGTTGCCATAAGATCTTATGGTAACATGAGAACAGGGTGTTACCATAGGGAGTTCGCATGTTGCCTTTGTGGTCAAAGGCAACTGCTGAGAACACAACACACTTTTGGTGTTACCTTTTGTAATATCCGCATTTTTCTTTCCCTTGTATTTTTATCTTCGATGTATTTCTCGATCGTAGTGCCCCTCGTGTACCTTTCAGTGTGTCCTTCCTGTCAACTGTTGAACTGCATTCTTGTGATTGTTGTGCGAAACCGCCGTTTCGGGGTTGCCGTGGATCCATTTCGTGTTATTAGTCCCCATATATTGATTCCTATCGTTTTATTCTCTTTCCGGATCATTTTTATCATTTTGGGACCCAAAATGGGTGTGGGCCGCGGCACAAGGTGCGTACGCCGCGGCACACAAATTTATCCAAATGTTGGTCGAGCGATCTGTACTATGTGCCGCGGCGCACGCATCCTGTGCCGCGGCACAGTGCCGAGTCAGTGCCGCGGCACACCCGTCCGGTGCCGCGGCACACCCATGTGACATCTGCGACCAAAACCCGATCAGACGGTGCGCGCACAAGTATCTGTGGCTGACACCGCCGAAACACAGGAGTAATTTTTGGCTCAGGCCGCGGCACACAAAGCGGTCAACTGTGCAATCTCGTCCTTATTAGACGAAATCGGCTATTTCCTCCTTCATTTCACCTGCGAGAGAGAGAGAGATCTAAGGGGGGGGAACTTCTCAAGCATTATTCATTCGGGGGTCGATTTTCATCATCTTTCTTCGGTTGTGAGGATCGGATAATCAGTCTAACGCGTGTTCTACGGATCTTGGTACTTGAATCCCCAAAGGTAATATTTCTAGAACCCTATTTTCGATTAATTTGGGGGTTTTGAAATTTTCTTCCGATTAGTTCCGTTTTGTTGGTGGATTCATGATGTATACGATTAATATTGTTAGTATCTTTAGTTTTCCTACAGATTCATGGATATTTTGTGGATTTTTACGGAATCGAGAGGGTTGGTTGTGGTCCGCCCTCGTTGTTATTTTTGGTACGAATATACATGAATCGTAGGCAGGTTTCCGGGTGTATTCCATTTCCGTAATCGTCTAGAGTTGGTTGTGATTGTGTTATTCGAATCGTTAGGTTCATTTCCGCCGGTTCCTTGCGGTCGTGCTCAACTCTCCCTTTTCATTCGTATCACCATCTATTAACCGAGGCAAGTATCCTTATGAACTTACGATCTTGACATAGTAGTTTTGTATGAGAAATTGTGTGTGTGTGTGTATGCTCACTACGGGTTAGATCCGACGGGGTCTCGGTAGGGCTCCACGAAGCTGTGGAACCGCGAGCTTGCTTTTAACCACTGTGGGTTAGATCCGACGGGGTCTCGGCAGGGATCCACGAAGCTGTGGGTCCGCGGTTAATTGTGGTGCATTTTTACAAATGTGGTTTGATCATTGGCATTTCCGGAAATGAGTGTTTTGGAACTATGTTTTCTTGAGTTGCATGCATTACTATATGTGTAAGATGTAAGTCGTTCATCTGGTTACTTGTACTAGCGTAATTGCTAACCCCTCTGGGGACCCGTTTTGGGGAAATTCGTTTTATGAATTTCAGGTCAGGATCATCAAGACGAGCGGGCGCTGGACCAGTATGCGGATGATGGCCGTGCGTGATGATTGTACACGAGTGGTGTCTTGTTGTTTTCTATCTTTTACCTTTGTGGTCTTTAAACTAATAGAAGTACTCGAGTACTTAAGAACTTTTACTTGTCGGGATTGTATTGTTGTTTATTACGCTGTGATGGATTATGGTGTCATGTTTGACCGGTTAAACCGGGTGAATTATTTTGTTGGGCGTCTTTATGACGAGGTATTTTTCTATTGTTTCTGTGAGTCGATGAGTATGATGTTTGTTCAGCCTGGTGGGTCCCATGTAGGGATTCACGGCGCTGTAATATACCTCGGATATCCTGGGGGTGTTACAGAAAATGGTATCAGAGCGCGCTAGGTTTATGGATACCTAGGCCTGTCGGTTTAATTGGGTCTTGTTGTATTTTATTTTGCACATCATCATCACGCTGCCATGATTCCGGTACTACCAGTGCCCGTAAGTTTTCTTTCTTCTCTTCCTTATACTCTTGTATCGTACCTCTAGTTCTCGGTTTGCGATCGTTCTTTTCTTGTACTGACCCTCGTATGGCTTTTGCTACTTATTTAACTCCAGTATGGATGCTGGAAGAGGTCGTGGTCGCGGTCGTGGTCGTGGACGCGGCCGGGACGTGGGCGCCGTGGGGCGGCCACGTCACAATCTTCGGAGCCGGCAGCACTGGCGACCGTCACAGCCATGCTTCTTCTCAGAGCGCGCCGACCTTGGTATTGCGGCCGTTATGCAACAAATGGTGAACCAAATGGCGGCAATAGCTCAAAGTGTTCAGAACCCGAACAAGCCCATGTTAATCGTATGAGCAGCACTGCTGGCTCCAAGATGTCATCAAGATGCATCCTCCTCGCTGAGCTTCCACCCGATTACCGGGAAGGGTGGATCAAGGAGATATCTAAAGTCTTCACCGCTACCAATCGTCCCGAGGACCGTAAAGTCCCTATTGCTCAATACTTTCTCACGGGGACGCTACGGATCGTGGGAGGCCGTTGGGCCCAAAGATCATGCCGTCGTGGACGAGTTTCAAGAATTGATGGAGATCAATATTACCTGGCCGGCCGATGTGCCTCGGGTACATGCTTTTATGATGCTCAACCGGGATATCCCCGTATCTCAAGCTATTGCTGATTTTAATAAGGAGTTGGGTTATGTGAAGACCCAAGTTGTCGAGGAGAGCGACAAAATTTTCCATTTCTCCAGACGGATGAAGTTGCCGATTCGGGACTATATGTCGGGGATTGTATGCACTACCTTGAAATATTAACAGAGCAGGGCCCTTGCTTACGATATGTCTGTGACGGCGAGTGAGGCGGCCCGCGAGAGTAAGAAACAGAAGTCCGCCGGGAATTTTTCGGGCCACAAAGGTGGGGGTCAGCAGAATTTCACCGCTAACTTTTCACGGTGGTGGCTCACTCGATCTACCGGGTTTCCCGTAGGGCCGCCAGTGCCCCTTCTCGAGAGGTGAAATGCTTTAATCACAGCCAGGCCACATCGTCGTGTTTGTCCGAACCCTTTGCCGACGTGTAATCTGTGGCTACCGGGTCACAAAGCCGCTTCAGGCCGAGAGGAAGAAAATCCTTGGTGCCCGGCTTCCATTCCAGCGCCTAGGGAACCAAGTGTGAATCGTGGATCGCTTGCTCCTCAATCTCCGCCGAGTGCTAGTCGGGGAGAGGTCGGGTCAGCCTCTAAGGGGGAGCTTCCAGCCGGCTCAGCCCACCCGCGTGTCTATGAGATGCGGAGAGCCGATGATCCAAAGCTACCGTAGCGGCAGTACCGTTCATATTCTTTCTCATCCCGTCGTGTGCTTTTCGATTCCGTGCTACGCATTCGTTCATATCTCTGGATTGTGTGCGCCGTTTGAGTCTCGACCGTTTAACGCCTTGTGAGCCCTTCATCGTTAAGCTTCCTAGCGGTGATAGGATCGTTGGTGATCAGGAGGTTCGAGACTGTTCTGTGTTTATTTGTGAGAGGGCTTGGCCCTCTAACCTTATTGTTGTGGGTATTGAGGGTGAGGACTTAATTCTCGGGGATGATTGGCTCGAGCGGCATGGTGCAATCATGAACTACCGCACGAGAATCATCACCATGTTAGCTAATGATGGCACCGAGCACTCTTTCGCCGGGCGAAAGAGGGGGAACCAGAAATTCATTATTAACGCCTTGAAGGCGATGAGGCTCCTGCGAAAGGGGTGTACCGGCTATTGGTGCTACGCCTTGAAGGCGGAGAGTGGTGGAGTCGAGCTTTCGTCGATTCCAATCGTTAATGAGTTTCCTGATGTTTTTCCTATCGAGTTACCGGGATTGCCACCGGAACGCGAGGTCGAGTTCGCTATAGAGTTAGAGCCGGGTGCGGCCTATTTCAAGGCGCCTATCGCATGGCACCTTCAGAGATGTCCGAGTTGAAGAAGCAGTTGAGTGAGCTTCTTGAGTCGGGGTATGTTCGACCGAGCGCCTCGCCTTGGGGCGCACCGGTCCTGTTTGTGCGGAAGAAGGATGGTTCACTACGTTTATGTATCGACTATCGCGAACTAAACAAGGTGACCATCAAAAACAAGTATCCTTTGCCGAGAATTGACGACTTGTTCGACCAGTTGCAGGGAGCTGCGGTATTCTCGAAGATTGATTTGAAATCGGGGTACTATCAGCTCCGGGTGAGAGAGTTCGATGTCCCGAAGACAGCTTTTCGGATGAGATACGGACAGTATGAGTTTGTAGTTATGCCTTTCGGGTTAACTAATGCGCCGGCGGTGTTCATGCAGTTGATGAACAAAGTCTTTATCGAGTATTTGGATAAGTGTGTCGTCGTCTTCATTGACGATATTCTTATTTATTCGAGGAACGAGGAAGAGCATGCCCATCATTTGCGGATAGTGTTAGACATCTTGAGGGCCGAGCAACTCTATGCGAAGTTCTCGAAATGTGAGTTCTGGCTGACGGAAGTGATGTTTTTGGGTCACGTGATTTCAGCCGAGGGGGTTCGTGTAGACCCGCAGAAGATCGAGGCGGTATTGGATTGGGCACCGCCCAAAAACGTGAGAGAGCTCCGTAGTTTCTTGGATTTGGCTGGCTACTACCGTAGGTTCGTCGAGGGTTTCTCGAAACTCGCTCGACCACTTACACAGTTGCTCCAGAAATCCGAGAAGTTCGCCTGGAACGACGAGAGGCAGTTCAGTTTTGAGGAACTGAAGAAGCGTTTGACTTCAGCTCCGGTTTTGGCGTTGCCATGTGGCAACGAGGGATTCGCCGTTTATAGCGATGCTTCGGGTCAGGGTCTTGGGTGCGTATTAATGCAGCACGGAAAGACCATTGCCTTTGCGTCGAGACAGTTGAGGCCGTACGAGCTTAACTACCCTACTCATGATTTGGAGTTAGCGGCAGTCGTATTTGCGCTCAAGATTTGGCGTCACTATCTTTTCGGCTCTACATGTCAGATTTTTACCGATCATAAAAGTCTGAAATACATATTTACTCAGCGGGAGTTGAATATGAGGCAGAGGAGGTGGTTAGAGCTGATTAAGGATTATGACCTCGAAATCCTTTATCATCCGGGCAAGGCGAACATCGTGGCCGACGCCTTGAGTCGGAAACCGATTGCATTGCGATCGCTTGAGATCCTTACGTCTCAGTCCGAGCTTCGGCGAGATTTAATCAAGTTAGATGTTGAGGTTCTGTTGCCGGGAACTGTCGGACAATTTTGTGCTTTGGAAATTTCGTCGTCTTTGATCGATGAGATTAAGCTGAAGCAGTCAGAGGACCCGATGATTACTCAAATCCGAGAGAACGTTCTTAAAGGAAAGTCTCCTGGATTTGTGATTCACGAAGATGGTGTTTTGAGGTTTCGGGGTCGGCTTTGTGTGCCGAACGACTCAGAGCTGAGACAGAGTATTTTGCGGGAGGCCCATGCTACACCTTACTCCGTTCATCCTGGTTCGAGTAAGATGTACAAGGACTTGAGGAGGAACTCCTGGTGGAATGACACGAAGAAGGAGGTCGCACAGTTTGTAGCAAGGTGTTTGACTTGCCAACAAGTCAAAATCGAGCATCAGCGACCGGCTGGGCTTTTGCAGTCACTTCCCGTTCCGGAATGGAAATGGGAAGATATATCGATGGATTTCTTTACGAGTCTGCCGAGATCGAGGTCGGGCATGAATATGGTATGGGTGATTGTCGATCGTCTGACCAAGTCGGCACATTTTCTGGGCATCAAGGACACTTGGGGCCCGGAGAAGTTAGCTCGTGTGTTTATTGCGCAGATCGTGAGACTTCATGGTACCCCGAAGTCTATTGTTTCGGACTGTGATGGCCGTTTTGTATCGCACTTCTGGCAGGCGGTGCATAAGGCGTTGGGTACCCGGTTGCGTTTGAGTACCTCTTTTCATCCCCGATCGGATGGACAATGAACGCACTATCCAGACGCTCGAGGACTTGTTGCGCTCGTGCTCTCGATTGGAGTAGTGACTGGGAGGAACATTTGCCGCTGATCGAATTCACGTACAACAACAGTTGGCACGCGTCGATTCGGATGGCACCGTATGAGGCACTTTATGGGCGGCGATGTCGATCACCGATTTGTTGGAATGAGGCATCCGATTTGGTCGGGACTGAGCCGGATGTCATTTTAGAGACGAGGCGGAAGATAGAATTAATTCGGGAACGGATGTTGATCGCCTGAGTCGATGTGTCGTATGCCGACGTCCGTCGTCGACCTTTGGAATTCGAGGTGGGAGACCACGTTTTGCTAAAGGTGTCGCCGACGAAGGGAGTTTTTCGTTTCGGGAATAAAGGGAAGTTGAGTCCGAGATTTATCGGCCCCTTTGAGATCCTCGAGCGAGTCGGTGGGTTGGCATACCGTTTGGCGTTACCTCCGGCCTTGAGCCATGTTCATAGCATTTTTCATGTTTCCCAGCTGAGGAAATATGTCCCGGATCCTAGTCACGTCATCGATTATGGCGAGATTGATATCGCTGAAGATATTACTTTTGAGGAGCGTCCTTTGAAGATTTTGGAGCATCGTGAGAAACGACTGAGGCATAAAACCATCCCTTTGGTCAAAGTGCAGTGGTCGAGACACGGTGTCGAGGAAGCAACTTGGGAAACCGAGGATAGCATGCGTGCTAGGTACCCTGAGTTGTTTGTTTCTTAAGTTTCGGGACGAAACTTATTTTTAGAGGGGTAGAATGTAATATCCGCATTTTTCTTTCCCTTGTATTTTTATCTTCAATGCATTTCTCGATCGTAGTGCCCCTCGTGTACCTTTCAGTGTGTCCTTCCTGTCAACTGTTGAACTGCATTCTTGTTATTGTTGTGCGAAACCGCCGTTTCGGGGTTGCCGTGGATCCATTTCGTGTTATTAGTCCCCATATATTGATTCATATCGTTTTATTCTCTTTCCGGATCATTTTTATCATTTTGGGACCCAAAATGGGTGTGGGCCGCGGCACAAGGTGCGTGCGCCGCGGCACACAAATTTCTCCAAATGTTGGTCGAGCGACCAGAGACTGGTGCCGCGGCGCACGCATCCTGTGCCGCGGCACAGTGCCGAGTCAGTGCCGCGGCACACCCGTCCGGTGCCGCGGCACACCCGTGTGACATCTGCGACCAAAACCCGACTGTACCGGGTGCCGCGGCACAAGCAGGCTGTGCCGCGGCACACTGCCGAAACCTGGGAGTAATTTTTTGGCCTGTGCCGCGGCACACTTCGGCTGTGCCGCGGCACACAAAGCGGTCAACTGTGCAATCTCGTCCTTATTAGACGAAATCGGCCATTTCCTCCTTCATTTCACCTGCGAGAGAGAGAGAGAGAGATCTAAGGGGGGAGAACTTCTCAAGCATTCTTCATTCGGGGGTCGATTTTCATCATCTTTCTTCGGTTGTGAGGATCGGATAATCAATCTAACGCGTGTTCTACGGATCTTGGTACTTGAATCCCCAAAGGTAATATTTCTAGAACCCTATTTTCGATTAATTTGGGGGTTTTGGGATTTTCTTCCGATTAGTTCCGTTTTGTTGGTGGATTCATGATGTATACGATTAATATTGTTAGTATCTTTAGTTTTCCTACGGATTCATGGATATTTTTTGGAATTTTACGGAATCGAGAGGGTTGGTTGTGGTCCGCCCTCGTTGTTATTTTTGGTACGAATATACATGAATCGTAGGCGGGTTTCCGGGTGTATTCCATTTCCGTAATCGTCTAGAGTTGGTTGTGATTGTGTTATTCAAATCGTTAGGTTCATTTCCGCCGGTTCCTTGCGGTCGTGCTCAACTCTCCCTTTCCATTCGTATCACCATCTATTAACCGAGGCAAGTATCCTTATGAACTTACGATCTTGACATAGTAGTTTTGTATGAGAAATTGTGTGTGTGTGTATGCTCACTACGGATTAGATCCGACGGGGTCTCGGTAGGGCTCCACGAAGCTGTGGAACCGCGAGCTTGCTTTTAACCACTGTGGGTTAGATCCGACGGGGTCTCGGAGGGATCCACGAAGCTGTGGGTCCGCGGTTAATTGTGGTGCATTTTTACAAATGTGGTTTGATCATTGGCATTTCCGGAAATGAGTGTTTTGGAACTATGTTTTCTTGAATTGCATGCATTACTATATGTGTAAGATGTAAGTCGTTCATCTGGTTACTTGTACTAGCGTAATTGCTAACCCCTCTGGGGACCCGTTTTGGGGAAATTCGTTTTATGAATTTCAGGTCAAGATCATCGAGACGAGCGGGCGCTGGACCAGTATGCGGATGATGGCCGTGCGTGATGATTGTACACGAGTGGTGTCTTGTTGTTTTCTATCTTTTACCTTTGTGGTCTTTAAACTAATAGAAGTACTCGAGTACTTAAGAACTTTTACTTGTCGGGATTGTATTGTTGTTTATTACGCTGTGATGGATTATGGTGTCATGTTTGACCGGTTAAACCGGGTGAATTATTTTGTTGGGCGTCTTTATGACGAGGTATTTTTCTATTGTTTCTGTGAGTCGATGAGTATGATGTTTGTTCAGCCTGGTGGGTCCCATGTAGGGATTCACGGCGCTGTAATATACCTCGGATATCCTGGGGGTGTTACACCTTTGCCCTTTTCGGGGCTAAGGCAACACTAAATCAGGTCTATGGTGACACAGTTTCAGGGTTGTTGTAGGCCATATATGGCGTAGTGGGAGGAGGTGAACTTCCACATCCTCGAAGGCCTTGAACTCACCGGGCGGCTTTGCGACCGCCTTTCTGGGCTTGGCGACCGCCTTCTTCGGGACTTGGGATGGCCCCTTCCCTTCTCCGGTAGATCCCTCGCCTAAGCAGAGGGTGAGCATCCTCTGCCTAGCCAGGAAGTCGGCGGCCCTGACGCGGAAGATCGCGTAGGTCGGGGGGATGTCCTTCGTGAGGTGCCTGAACATGGGTGAATGGCCATAAAATACCCCTAGGACCGAGTAGAGAGCGAGCTCATCGCGAATGGGCTCTCCGGTGAGGACTATTTCATCCACCCGGTCGATGTAGTCTTCGTCGGGCTCGTCCTTCCCCTGCCTGATCTTCATCATGCGGTGGGGGCCTTCTGTCCGAGCGACTTTAGCGGCGAAATATGACGTGAAGTCGTTCGCCAGTTTATCAAAACAGTTGATCGAGCGTGGTGGCAGTGAGATATACCACTTATGGGCAAGATCGCCCAATGTCAATGGGAACATTCGGCACTTCGTCGCGTCTTATGCCCTACATCCGGTCATGTAAATCCGGAACTTGCTCAAGTGGGTCTCAGGATCCGATCTCCACTCATATAGAGGTGTTTGAGGAGGAGCGATCTTCGGTTGTACGGGGGCGAGCTCGATCTGGTCCGCGAGCGGCTCACTCAGTCCGGCGATCGATCTCTTGGCGCCTGCCCCAGTTTCTATGAGCGCCTTCATTTCGTCGAGCTGGCGCTGCATGGCGGCCATCGCCGTAGCCTGACTGCTCGCGGATTGGCTCTCGGAGCGGGAGCCGAGGTGATCATGTACCGATCTTCTGGCCCCGTGGTAGGTGACGAGTTCTCCGCCACCGAGCTCAATTCTTTGGCGAGTGGGAGCCCGTTGGCTGGCCTGTCTTCTGGGAGTCAGGTATGCCGAACTCCTGGTGACAGATTCGAACTCCGATATCTCCCGGCTGGGGCCCGAATACCCGGTTCGTCATGAGGTATCACTCCCTAGGCGGCTGAAGACGGAATCGTCCCGCCTTACGAGTGCCTTTTCCTACAGCTCGAGGCTTTCTGACGATTTCTCGACATATAGCCCCTTGAGCTTCCGCTTGCCCGCACGGCGGATGGCTAAGGGAGTAATGGTGGGCGAGTCGCATGCCCTCTGTCGCTCCCTGAGGATGGCCATAGCCTCCTCGATCTGTTCCGCGGTTTGGAACTGATCGAGTGAGAGGCTGGGGCCGTCCCTCGGGGGCGGGAGTGAGAGCCTAGCGTCGCCGCGGTCGCCTTCCACCGTAGGTTGGGATTCGGCCTGGGCCGGAATAAGATGTCCGGCAGATCGTAGGGTGGCTCTTTTTCAGGCCGTGGCTGACGTCATGTTTCTGGAGGTTTTTCTTTGAAGAACAGTGAGTATTTCTTCAAGTATATGCCCCGGAGAACAGTGAGTGTTCTTCGAGACGGTCGGAATAAAAAATGAAGGTTAAGGCCCCTTCCTCTAGCGACAATTGTTGTTACCCAAAATATTATCCGGAGATGATATGCTGGAATGGACGAGTAACAAACAAAGTGCGAGAGCATGTCCGTGGGGAAATAAATAACACAAGATTTTCCGGGGTTGTTAGTCCAGGGCTTGAATGCTCTCGCGAGATGTTATTAATATGAATACTAGTGAGTACAGATATTAATGTTAGAGTACAATTACAATGAGTGTAAAGACTCTAGTTATCTTAGCTATCGAGTGCTGAAGATTGCCGGAAGAACCAGAGTTGAAGCTTTGTGAGTTCTTGTTACAAAGATGGAGAGTTCTCTGTATAGTTTGCTTTTGGCGTTATGTGTTCACGTTGTAAACTGTGTTTTTGTTAACGTTTTTCACTGTGTCTGACCACTGCTGGAGGCCTTCTGTTTATAGGTGAAAGAGTTGTTGGGACGTCCCTGTCCTCCGCGGGCGACCGCCGTTTCCTGTATTTAAATAAGGCGGGCGATCTTCCCAGCACGTGGGACTGTTTCCTTAAAATCCACAGCTGCTGCTGGTTTCCAGAGGCGCGAACCAATGAAGAGGCGGCAGGTGCCTCTTCTCGCTATCCTAGGCGGTCCCACTTTAGGTCCTTTCGACGGGCCTGTCGGTTGGTGAGGCCGTCCTTATTACTGACAGCTGCTGATGGGCTTGAGTAGGGCCTGTTCTCGCGGCGCCTTTTGCGGATCTGCATGTGGGTCTTAACCCGATATTCGGTCATCGCAGACTTTGACGGGTGTCGGATTCACACGTGGCATGGGACGATTGTCTCCAGTCGGACATTAGAGGCGATCGCCAGATGCCAATAGACGATCGCCTTGGACGTCGACCGCTAGGCGCTTGCCCAGCATTTGTCTCCTTTAGCTGGCTCCTGACCATTATGCCGATCGCCATCGAGGCGTATAATCGCCGCATAACAATTTCCCCCCAGCTTGCTCCGATGTTGAAGACGTGGGGTGAGGTGACACTGCTGGCGATCGCCCGTTCTAGACGAGCGACTCATCTATTTATGAAACGGACGATCGTCGACTGGACGAACTAGTTTCGAACTCGGACGATCTCCTTAGGCGATGGAAATAGCGGGAAGTGGAGGCGGGCTTTCGAAACGTCACAGGGTCATGCGTCGCCGCACAACATACGAGACCTGACATTGCGCACGCTGTGAGCGTGGTAAGTAGGTTTCAGGCAAACCCAGGCAAGGAACATTGGACTGCCGTAAAGAATATTCTCAAGTACTTAAGAAGGACTAGAGATCTTGTTCTAATGTATGGCGGTGGAAAACTTGATGTGATGGGCTTCACTGATTCAGACTTCCAAGGACAGAAAGACGATTTGATGTCCACTTCTAGCTACATATTTACTCTTAATGGAGGAGCAGTATCTTGGCGTAGCGCCAAGCAAAGCGCGACTGCTGATTCCACCAGTCAGGCTGAGTATCAAGCAGCCTCGGAGGCTTCTAAGGAAGGGTTTTGTATTAAGAAGTTTCTGGGAGAACTTCAAGTGATACCATGTGCTGAGCTGCCTGTTCCGCTTTTATGCGACAACGACGGAGCTCTAGTGCAGGCCAAGGAGCCGAGGTTTCACAACAGTATCAAACACATTGAGAGGAAGTATCATCTCCTAAGAGAATTTGTTCGCAAGGGTACATTGTGCTGCATAGAGTAGACTCAGCCGACAACATCGCTGATCCACTGACCAAGCCACTTTCTCAGATTAGCTTGGAGCGTCATCTGGAGAACATGGGTATTAGATACCATAGTGTGTGGCATTGAGTGCAAGTGGGAGATTGTTAGGAGTATGCCCTCGAATGCCACTCAGAGGATGTTGAGTGAGGGCATTGTACTTGTTATTATGTAAATCATTATCAGAAGGCAATTGTATGTTTCTTTATTTACTGGTAGTCACTGGTATTCCTGAATCGCAAATATATATAGAAACTAGTCCGTGTATTTGAGAGCAAAACATTCCATTCCTTATTGAATAAGGGGATCGGCACTGGAAATATTTATGGCTAAAATACTTAATCGTTCGCAAGTCGATGAAACTTGACTGGGCGTTAAGTTTATGTGAAGACTTATATGACGTGTTCTTTGACTTGGAGAGTTCCTGTCGAACACTAATGGTTAGTGGGAGCACACGTTATAGGTATGCTAATTAGATTAGTATACTCGAACCGACTCACCCTCGATTCGTCACACGGATTCACTCCAAGACAGTCAGTGATGGAATCGAAAGGTTGTGATAGGTATTCGTGAACCTTTGACTTGAGGATTTAGTAGGGATGTGCTTCTAACGTTAAGATTTTCATTAGAGTAGTTCGACCCAGAAAACTGGAAGGTGGGGCGCCAATCTCGACGTGCGTCTTAACGGGCAAGTAGCATGTTATACTGAATACCAAAATAGAATTCTTTCTCCTGTTAGTGAACGGGTTATATGTCCTATGCGGTTATTGGCATATGAGATCACAAGTCTTTGGCCAAAGCATTGGAGCTAGTTGTATTAGATACACGAGAGCTCGATGATCTCGGTTTGCATTAACTCATGCATAGCGTCAAGTAAAGTTAGGGTTTGATGACCGTGGCCCTATAACTTGATCGGGACATTTGAAAGAAGGATTTATATGTATACTGGTATTCACGACAGAATGGTTCTTGAATGATTTCAATCATTCGTTCTCAGTTGGGGTACAGTGTAGGCCGCCAGGCTGGCTAGCTGGTGCTACTACTCTTTGGTTCCTCCCATTGCTAACTGAGACGGACCTACCGAGTCGCGCAATAGGATTGATGACGGAATGAATCGAGCTTATTCCTTCTTTATGAATATTAGATATTGGATATCTAATTTATTGGACATTGGATGTCTAATTAATATTGAGACATTGGATGTCTAAATTAATTTATTGGATAAATTAATTTACGGCCTTATGAATTAAATAAATTACTGGGTGATTAATTTAATTCATGAATATAATTATTTCTTATAGAAATAAATTATATTATTTTGTATTTGATATGATTAATTAATTGGATTAATCAATTGATATAAATACATCGGAACGTAATGGAGTTTATCTGTTTGGACTCATGGGAGTCCGAAACGAACCAAACCCGTCCGGATCTTCTAGATGGCCGCCCCCCACCTATTTCACCTTCGCTCTTGGTCTTTGTCTCTAATTTTATAATTGCAAGACCAAAGAAAATAAGAGATATGATATCTCTTTTTATATTGAAAGGTGATTTGGTGTAGAATGTGTATAAAGAAGTGAAGACTTCATTACTCTCCCTTACACTTTGAGATTCACGGTTCAAACAAATATATATATATATATATATGTATGTATGTATGAGTTATAATAAAAAGGGTGTTATAATAAAAAGGCTAGGAAGCCACCACAACTCGCCATGTGTCCTAATTAGGCCCTCCCTTAATTTAATACACACAGGGGTATTTTCATTATTTACATCCAACCATATAAAACCCTTTTATCCTCATTCATTCAACTATTCTGCTTCTTCCTCATTCTCTCACTCGATGCAGACACATTCCCTATCTTCTTCTCATTCGATACACCACCTTACTCTCCCACCGTTCACCACGTTAACCACCTTAACCTCCCGACCTTCACCACCATTCCCCACCATTAACTATCGTTCATCGTTCCTAACAAACTCAAAGTCAACGAATTCAACAGCTTTTTTGAAGATGTCGATTGATTATTTAAACTCTATTGAGTGTAGTTCATCAAGAGTTAATGATAGTAAGTTCATAATTCAAACACCTAATGTTCTGTATTTTTTTTGTTTTTATTGATCTAAGTATGTTATATTTAGAGTTTGTTTCAAACTACTTGTTGTTTCCTTCTAGATTTGGAACAAAATGTTGAAAAAAATAGATACAAAACGTGTTTAAGAAGTTGCATACAAGGTATTTGATAAAATGTCTCAATAAGACTTTATAACTGTGATGCACTAAATTTAGATTGTGATGCAGCTGTTTTTTAAATGATGATGCAGTAAGTGTTTGTTTATGGCAAATATATATCTAAAAGCTTAGTTTTTGCTTATGTTATGTATAGAAAGTGTTTGTGTGTGTAATTGTATGTATGATGCAGTTTTTCTGAAATTTTGATGTAATAGGTGTGTTTGTTTGTAACAAATACATATCTATTAGCTAGTTGTTTTGTTATTTTATCAGAAAATGACTTGTATATTTAGTTATATGTTTGATGCAGCAATTCTGAAATACTAATGCAGTTGATATACGTTTGTGGAAATTTAGATATATTAGTTCATTTTTTGGTTATTTTATTAGTAAAAAATGCATGTATGTGCAGTTATATGTATGATGCAATTGTTCTGAAATGCTGATGCAGTAGGTCTTTTTTTGTGGAAAATACGAATCTAGGAGTTTGGTGCAATCTCTTATTTTTCTTAGAGGTGTGATTGCACAACAGGAGTTTGGTGACATGAAAAACCAAAATGTATCAGATAAGTTGCAGTGTATTAGGTATAATTTAGTACTTTTGAATTTTGATGACTAGATATAAGAGTGTGATGCACTAGATATAAGTCTATGATGCACTAGTTCTAAGGATTTTGTTTTTTGGATAATCTACGCTTACTTTTAATGTTGTTTTGAAAATTATGTTTGAGTTTGTAAATCACAACAATGATTTTATAGGTGTAATGCACTAGATATAAGATTACGATGCATTAGTACAAAGGTCATTGATTTTGTGTTCAACTTACAGATGTTGATGCTTGGTGTCAAGGAGACAGATAATCTTACAATACATAATCCAGGTGTTAGTAAAACTAAAGGATCTAGTTGTTTTTTAAGGATGAAGCCAAGAGCCAAAGTATCTACCGAAGAACTTTCCAAGAGAAGGACGTGTGGTGTATGTGGAGAGGAGGGAGGCCATAACTCCAGGACCTGTAAATAGACATTTCCAGCATCCAAGAAACCCAAGAAATACGATCCACCGAAAAGAGCTAGTTTGAGAGAATCTACCCGCAAATGATCTTTCAATGAATATTTTTTTTCTATATTTTCCCTTTTTTACGAATAACTTTGGTGTTGAGTTATTCTGTACAGAAACATATTCCTTACAAAACATTGATTCAATTGTAAGAAAAAAGTATAGCATACAGATCATCAATGCATGATTATCTTAATTTTATGATATCTTTTGTGTTCATTTTGTTTAGTGCATTATAGTTTTATTTCTAGTGCATCTCTATTAAACTATTGTCCATCACAATGTTATTCCCAGTGCATCACTATGTTGGTTTATATATCCAATGTATCATAGTTATAATGTTACTGCATCACAATTCAAAATCTAGTGCATCATTGTGTTATTTTGAGTGCATCATAGTGTTTGTGTTACTGCATCACATATATCTGTTAGTACATCAAATTTAAGGCATCATACTGTTATTATTTTTGATTCAGTTGTTGTAATTCAAAAAATTATACTGGTATATATTTAAGTGAATATATACAATGTTATGCACCAGATTTTTACAATGTGATGCACTTGATATATACATTATGATGCTCCAGTTGTATACACTATGATGCACTAGTTGTATACACTGTGATGCACTAGTATTTTCAGTGCATCATAGTTAAAAATTTAGTGCATCACGGTGCACAATTTAGTGAATCACAGTTTATAATCTAATGCATCTATGCTCATTCAGAATCAGCAGTAATAAAAAGTACCTAATATTAAACAAATATTATGCTCATTAAGAGGTTCAATACTTAGTATTAAATATTCAGTAATCCAAAGTATTACAACTAAAAATTTGAAACATCCAGTAGAATTTACACCATTGTTATGAAACAACAATTAATATTCCTCTACGAATGACAACACTTCAAATCTCTCTCATTGATACTTGAATTCTTTCACATATTAGGTTGATCTTCACCTCATTTCCAGGATTTAGAATCTTGCCCATCTCGTCGCCCTTTACGTGACGTTTCCTAAGCAAGTTGTTACAAACATGATAACCTGTGAGTACCAAGATAGATTATTAAACTGATGCACTATTTTATAAACGAACTGATGCACTTAATATAAACATAACAAATTCACTAATTCAAGTTCTACTTACTAGTTCATATAGAAGATCCTTATATCAACCAAGAATACAAACACAGTTACGCACATAATACAACCTACACAAAGCCTAATGCATCCTTATACACGACAAAGTGGGGAGCTACTACATCACAGTGCAAAACCAAGTGCATCGTTCATACAACCAAGAAACAAAAACACATTTCGACACATAAGGAAACATATGGGTACACTAATGCAGCCATCTACGCGACAACTGAAATCTTACTGCATCACAGTTTAAAAGCAAGTGCATCATAGATACAACCAACTAGAAAAACACATTTACACATAATATAACCTGTGAGTACCCTAATTCAGTATATACGCGACAACTGAACAACTATTGCACCAAAGTTCAAAACTAAGTGCATCGTTCATAAAACCAAGCAAACAAAAAAAATTGAAACATAATACAACCTATGTGTAGCTTAATTCAACCTTATACACAACAAATGAGCAGCTACTGTATCATTCTTAAAAACCAGGTGCATCATTCATATGAAAAAGCAAACAAGCAAATTTTAACACATAAAACAACCTACCGGGTAACCTAATTTAGTCTTATACGCGAAAGCTGAACACCTACTGTATCACAGTTCAAAACAAGGTACATCGTTCTTACATAAAGCATAAAAACACGTTTCCGCACATAATATAACTGAACATCTACTACATAACAGTTCAAATTCAAGTGCATCAGACAAATAACCAAACATACAAACACATTTTCTCACATAAGGCAACCTACGCTTAACCTAATTCATTCTTATACGCGATAACTGAACATCTACTGCATCACAGTTCAAAATCAAGTGTATCAGACAAACAACCAAACACACAAATGCATTTACGCACATAACACAACCGACGTTTAACCTAATTCATCCTTATACATGACAGAATACCTACTGCATCTCAGTTCATTTTCCATTGCATCGCACATACAACCAAGCATACAAACACATTTACACACATAAAACAACTTACACATATGTCACGGGATGGGAGTTTTGCGCAGCTAACCCATGCGGCAGTTAAACAACTAAGCTGAGTCGAGTTGCTAAGTAAGCCTGAAAGTAACGAGAAAAGGGGAAATGGCACAAAAGGATTTTATTAGATGAATGCTTTGGGTACAAGAGAGCTTTACAATTCTTGATTGCTTGAGGGTTTCTGGATGGATTGAGCAAATGAGGCTCCTCCTCTTTTTATACCAGCCTAAGAGAGTTTTGGAGTGGAACTCTCTAGATAGAACTTTCTAGATAGAACACTCTAGATACTTATAGTGCATTTACATGGGCATTTACATGAGTATTCTACAAAGTGTGTAAGAAGTACATTTCTACATGCATCTAGAGTCATCTAAGTATGTAGAGATCTCTTGGTCTTTCTTGACCATTCTAGAACCTTCTGGAACCTTCCGACACATAGAGACTCTTGTTAGGGTCGCTTTTGGGTCGCTTTCGCCCGACCCGTCACACTTAGCTTACTTCATCCTTACATGCGACAACTAAACACCTACTGCATCTAAGTTAAAATTCCAGTGCATCAGACATACAACCAAGCATACTAACAAGTTTACACACATAAAAAAACCTACGCTTAGCCTATTTCACCCTTACACGTGACAACTAAACACCTACTGCATCTCACTTCAAAATTAGTGCATCACAGTTTCATTACAAGTGCATCAGAATGCAAAGTTAGAGTACCACAGTTATGAAGTCCCATTGAGACATTTTATCAAACACCTTGTATGCAGCAATCATAAACATACACATACACACACTCTTGAACTGATTTGATAGCCTACTTCATCATATTCAAATTAACGAACTTAAATTGATTAAAAAAACAAGATTTTAGTAAACCAAAACAAACAAAATGATGCAGTAACAAAATTAGGGTTCATAAATCAACTTACGAGGTCGTTTAAGATGTGGTAGATTTGTCTTCAACATCGTTGACACAATGATGCAGTAATGATTCTATCGTGATTATAAGGTTTAAGATGTGGTAAATTCGTTAACGATTGGATTATGATGAGGTGATGCAGTAATGATTCGATTAGAGATAAATATAATGAAGATGTGTGTGAATTTTTAGAGAGAGAAGTGTGAAATTATTGAGAGAGAAAGTGAGATCCAAGAACTGGTTCGTGATAAATGACGGAAGGGCGTATATGTGTAAAATACAATGTTATAGATTTGCCCCTAAAGTTTGCATTATTTACCATCTTGCCATCGCACTTTTTGATCTTGTCAAATCTGGTCAAATCTGATCCAAGGGTTGAGATCCCTTCCTATACTTTTTATTATAACACCCTTTTCATTATATCCCCACCCTATATATATAGAGAGAGAAAAATAGTTTTTCTCCAAGTCTTCATCTTCTTCTTCATGTTCTTGAGTTTTCTTGGAGAAAAATCGAGAGATCATTGAGAGAAAGTGAGTTATACACTTAGAGTGTTATAATCACAATAAAAAGCTTCCATCACTCGATTATAGCCGTAACCTTGGAGGTTACTTGGGTGGTCGACGTTCCGTTCGTTTCTCCGGCGCGTGGCAAGTAGAGACGCGGTATTTTCGGCGTTGGATCATTCAAGAGCTTGACGAATCGGATTCGTGGGAAGAGCATCTAATGCTTGGGGAATCGTCTTCGAGGAGTGCGCCATTTAATCAATGAACTACAAGGGTATGATTTCGAATCTTCCTTTGTTTCGTTTTAATATTCGTATATACGTAGCTTGATCGATCCTCGTAGGGATTCGGATCGAATTAGATTCGTGTTTTGCTTCCGCTGTGCCTTCGTTTTAGGCACTGAATCCCAACAACTGAAACCCCTTTTGGAATTTGTTCCTTTAAATCGGTAAAGAAATGTCTCATTTTATAGTAAAAAATAACTTATACCAGACCGTTTGAGAGACCGAGTCTAGATTTTTTTTTTGGGGGGGGGGGAGGTGGTCTTCCGAGGTTTTTTATTTATTCAATTTTTTTAGAGTGTTGTTTTAATGTTTTCAGTTTTGAGACTTAGTTTTAGGAGTATAGTTTTGTTCACCCTCCTAAAAAGAAAGTAAACTTACTCTACACACTTGAAGGGTGATTTTAAGACATAAAAAATAGGAAATATGAGCGGCTTTGTTTGATGGAGAGACACCAAAGACATCCCCCACCAAGTTATGTACTAAGATGTAGCCCGAAAAATAACCTTAAGAAAACGAGTACTAACTCGTAGAGGCTTTGGTATATTATACTTGTAAACTTAAATGTTGATTGTTATAGTAACTGGCGATTGTTGTAGCAGGTGTCAAAGTAGCTATTTGGTATAGATATTCGACACGTACAAACTGTTAAAATAATAAAACAAATGAATAAGATGGTAATTTAAAACTTAATTAGATAGTTTTTCTCCCACTATTCATAAAAAACTAGATTTGTTTGTTTTTGAAAAACACTGCTTCAAAAGCTACAAAGCTACCATCCACCACTACTTTACCCAATGATAATATTCATATTCATTAGTCTCTTGACTTGATCAAAACAGTAAAAGCCACTCCAGAAGTTGTAGCCCAACATGTAAGTATACTCCAACTGATCAGCTTCATTACAACGGCCATACGAGAAGTGGTGGTAAGGTATACTTGAATTAATCAGCTTATTTACAGATAAAGAAGCACCCATCTCTCATCGCTTTCGAAACAATGAGCGTAAGTTGAATTACGATGAAAATACAAAATTTGATCCTCTAAAGAATGTTCTCTATAAAAGTTGATGAAGTAATGTTACAACAATCACCCAATCGAAAAATCGTATCAATCTTTGAATAATGCTTCAATTTTCCAGGATATCTTCAGATGATAGTATGACTCTAAAAACGGCGATTCAAGCTTCTCTCTCCTTGCAATCTGTGAACATTTCCCAGAGCACCATCGTTTGGGTATGGGAAGGCATAAAATACGCGCCTGATTCTTAGATGCACAATCGCCATCGAACACCTACATCCACATTACAAGTCGAGTAACACAACTAGAGTCGAAGCAATGTTTGATTAATTTGTTAAGAAAACACAAACCACGGACGATTGTTTGTAATATTATTCTTCTAAATGTTCCTAAAGCTAAATTATAAAACCTCTATCTCCCACACACACATACGGGCAACATTCGACTTAAAGGAGTGAAAACTGACATAGTGCAGGACTCCCATGCAAAGTAGATGCAGTGTTCTGTTCTTTTATGAACATTAGGTTCTGATTCTGGTTCTGGTTCCGAGAATTTGGCCACACCAATAATCAAAGAAGAACTGAATGCTTGATTTATATAATTCAGTCATTAGTTTATGCTTTATATATTTATATAAAATTTTGGTTCTTAATATGATTTTTGGGTTTTTAAAGTTTAGTAGAAGTTCATTAATGTACCCTTAATAGTTGTATAATTATAGAAATTTCGGGATCGCTAGTGGAGTCCATCATCTCTATTCGTCTTTCGAGAAGCCTTTCATACACGGAGGCCTCAAGTCGAATAATATATTACTCGATCGCCATTACACTCCGTGCGTATCGGATTTCGGCCCACACCTTCTCCTTAACCCGATTGCAGCGCAGCAAATTCTCGAGACGTCGGCCTCCACAGATACAAAGACCCCGAGTTGATCAAAATAAAAGATGCGAACAGAGAGTGACATATACACCCTAGGCGTGATTTTTTGCTGTCAGTCGTGGTCAAGATTCTAATCTTCCGAGCGCATTAAGGAGTGTTGTTCATGATGATGGATTCACGGGCTTCAATCATCCTGACCTTCTCCTTGGCTTAATCGATAACGAGAGAACAATGGTTGAAGACGATATTTCGAAACTTTTTCAACTGGCAAATGCGTGTTTTTCGCCCTCTCGTATTGTCCAGCCAGAATTCTTGAAAAAGCTTCAAGCAATTGGGAGGGGTAAAAGAGATTGGACATATTGTGCTCGTGAGATTAGAATAAACTTGATTGTAGTTGACTTTAATGGTGATAACTGATTACGACACATTATGGTCAAAGGAAAGTTAGGTGGATTGACTTTTAGCATGATGACTTAGAAGATTAAACACTTTGGGCATGTTTACGTTATTGAATGAAACGGAATCAATTCTATTTTTTGTGTTTACTTGCAAAAAGTGTCCACTTGAAACCAAATGGACCCATCATATATTTGGAATCCCTCATCTCGATTCAACTTTTTCTTCTAAAAATAATTTGACTAGAATTTTATAATTCCAATGTTATTGAGGCATCATGGTAAATCTATTTTATTTAGATTCATGGCTCATTACAGATAGTTAGTAAACATGTGAATGGAAATAGTTCAATTACATATTTATCCATTCTAATACCCATTCAAGACTTATTTCTATTCATTATTTATCCCATTCTAGGTAAGTAAACATGTCGTTTGTTACATCAGAATCGAGATAGAGCATGAATTGCAAGATTCATCTTCAAATACATGTTTTGAAAATTGGACTGCGTTGGCTAATAATTTGATCACAAACTGGTGGTCAAGTCGCCCGCTAGAAAATGTTGTTGGGTTGAACCGGAAATAGCCGAATATCAATTGGTATGATCAAATCATCTTTGACCAAAAGATAGAGCATCTAAGGGTGTGGCTATTAAGGAGAGGTGGAATAGGTATTTTTTTATCTTTTCAATGAGGTTAGGGGTAGTGACTCGGTGGTGCAAGGAGTTAGTCTATCTTCTGCCCGTTCGTTTAGTTCCTGTGAGAGCATCAGCAAGGAGGAAGTAAAGAGTGCCCTAATGAAAATGGGTAGAGCTAAGGCTGTAGGCCCAGATCAGATCCCTATTGAGGTGTGGCTTTGTCTGGGGGAAGTCGGAGTTCAGTGGCTAGCAGAGCTGTTCAATATCCTCCTCAGAGGTTCTAAGATGCCGACGGAGTGGAGACATAGTATTGTCATGCCGTTTTTCAAGAACAAAGGCGATGCTCAGAGTTGTAGTAACTATAGGGGTATTAAACTCCTCAGTCATACTATGAAACTTTGGGAAAGAGTGGTGGAATGCAGGGTTAGAAGAGAAGTTGAGATCTCAGAGAACCAATTTGGCTTCATGCCGGGGAGGTCCACGACTGAGGTCATTCATCTCGTCAGACGCCTTATGGAGAAGTTTAGAGAGCGGCGTAAGGACCTCCATATGGTTTTCATAAGATCTATAGAAGGCTTAAGATAGCATTCTGCGAGATGTTATTTGAAGGAGCCTAGTAGAGAGGATGGTGTTGTTGCCGTTCGTTAGGGCGATCCAAGACATGTACTCCCAAGCTAGGACGTGCGTTAAGACCCCAGCTGGTGACACCCAGGGGTCGGCGCTAAGCCCTATTCTCTTCGCTCTGATCCTTGACGTCAGTTAGCGGTGGATAAAAGATGGCGTCCCGTGGTGCATGCTTTTTGCTGACGACATTGTGTTAGTGGCAGAGTCGAGGAGGGAGGTGAACTCGAAGTTGGAGCTATGGAGGTCTAAGTTAGAATCCCAGGGCTTGCTAGTGATCCGGTATAAGACCGAGTATCTCTGGTATAACTTTAGTGGTGAGGCCAACGAGGAAGATGTAGAGGTAATGATTGCGGATCAGATCGTACCCCATACGGATAAGTTCAAGTATTTGGGTTCAATCATTCAGAAGGAAGGTAAGTGTGAAGATGATGTCACTCATCGCATCAAGGCGGGGTGGGTAAGGTGGAGAGTTGCGACAGGAGTCCTGTGCGACAAGAAAGTCCCTCTAAAGTTGAAGGGTAAATTCTATAGAGCGGAAAACCGACCTGCAATGTTGTATGGCTCCGAATGTTGGGCGATGAAGAAGTCGCTTGAGAGAAAGTTGGAAGCGGCTGAAATGAGAATGTTACGCTGGTCGTGTGGTCGCACAATGTTAGATAGAATCTCGAACGGGGTCTTTAGGAACGCGTTAGAAGTGGCGCCCATTTCAGCGAAAGTTAGGGAAGGGAGATTGAGATGGTTTGGCCACGTCCGCAGGAGGCAGGCATCTGCTCCGGTGAGAAGGGTCGAGAGTTTATTGGTTGTCGGGGAGAGGAGGAGAGGCAGACCGAGGAGGACGTGGGAGGAGCAGCTTAGATTAGATTTGAAGGCCTTAAACCTTTCCGAGTCCATGACTGTTGATAGGTGCGCTTGGAGGCGCCAGATCAGAGTTGTAGATTCTTTAGTTGGGAGTGGTGCTGTAGTTGAGAGCCTCAGGGTTGAGTTATCTCGGTTATCTTTGACCTAGAGCATTGCATTTTTACTTTTATTGTATATTTAATCCTATTTCCTTTTGCGTGTGGTGTATTTTTGACAGGGAGCTGTGCGCGGAGTCAACCTCTCTTCTGTTTGAGCAGCGTTCATCGGGAGTGAAGTAACCAAATCCTCTTAGGTAAGTCCCATGTGGATTAAGCCATGGGCTCAGGTATGGTATTGAGCTTTTTCGAATCATATGCTTCCCTTTGTATTTCACTCAATATTTTGTCAGCACTAAGTCGGGGTCTACACTAAATGTTCTCCCTACCGTAATAAGTAGGGGCATGGTCTGCGTACATCTTACCCTCCCCAGACCCTGCTCTGAGCGGTATATACTGGTATGTTTGGTTTGGTTTAGTTTAAATCAGCTTTGACCAATTTTCTTATTTCTTTTTTTATAGAAATTTTACTATACTTTTTATGCAGTATTTCGTTACACATATAAAATTATTTGAGCTTTGGACAATATTAACCTTGTTGCCTTGTTGGTAGTATTATTTTTAAGTAGTACTCCCTCTATCCCTCAAATTTGTTTATTTTAACTTTTCTATTAGGTAAGTCTTACAAATGTGCTCTTATGCAATTTATGAGTATTAATTAACTTAATATTATATTAATATAGAACCTTTTTTCCACTCATAATATACTCAATATTTTTTTTATTAAAACATCTGCTGAATAATCCCGGATTGAGCAATGGTTTAGATACTACCAATAGTTATCTTACTTTTTCAAATTGTAAACTATATAGTACTCCCTCCATCTGCCAAAAACCTGCCCCAATTTCCTATCTGGGGTGTCCACCAAAAACTTGCCTCACTTATAAAGGGAAAGTTTTTCTCTTTTTTTTTTCTTCTTCTTACAAATGGACCATTTTTCCACTAAAATCACTTTATATTAGCTTTCCTTAAAATCCGTGCCATATCAACTGGGGTAAGTTTTTGGCGGACGGAGGGAGTAGCTTTTTTTCTTTCTCACACACATATATACCCAAAAAGAGAACTATGGTATGTTAACACCCCCGAGTATTCAGAGTTATTACAACGCCGTAAATCCTTTATGTAAAGATTTACTAGGCTAATCGAATAAAACAAACACTTATCAAGTACCAACAATGAAGTTATTATTACAAATCGAGTTTCTCAAAATAAACGACGACACTGAATAGAATTGATCAGTACATAATCATCAAAAATCAAACAACAAAATGATGTACTCGGGTACTTACTTAAGACAAACATAAACTGAAAGTACTTCTTCGGGCCGCTTGTTGGAATATTCTATTCCATATAATTATAAAATGATTTTGATGATGTGTTGTCGAACAAACCAAAACAACAAAGGAAACAATAGATCAAAGCAAAACAACAAGGAAGCAAAGCTGGGCAAACAATCAGTTAATGCACGCTATTATTAAGAGCTTAACGTACTCTATGTATGTACTGTAATGTACGTAATGCATATCACCTGAAGACTCACCTGAAATGTCACCTGATGATTTAGCGCACGCTACAGACGAAGATTAATGCACGCTATCGAACAAGCTTAACGTACGTAAAGAATGTGAGCTAACGTACGTAATGGTTTGAATACGAATTCAAACAAGGAACCGTTGAAGATGATGTCATGGAGTAGGTCAGCATGCAACATATATTTTGACTAAAGTTAACGTACGCAATGATATGTACATAACGTACGTAACCAGATGAATTTACCATACGCTATGGATGATACAACGTACGTAAATAAGACCACATAAGCTACTGGACTGATCTACATGAAGCTTAACGTACGTAACCAAAAGATGTTAACGTACGTAACAGGACTAACGTACGCTATAGAGGAATGCTAACGTACGTAATGCAGTCCGCAAAAGCTAACGGGTTAGTTGAGGCTTTGGAGCCTATAAATACCACTTCTAATGGTATTCAACATACAACAACTCCAAGCAAATCATATATTGATCAGATATCATTGTATACATATTTGTTGTTGTAATTGTGCTTAATTGATAAGTGTTTGAGTGTTCATACACGAGAACATACACGAGAGGAAAGATACGAATTTAGGATCGTTGATCTGGCGTAACACCCCCAACCCGTTTGGAAATATTACAGTACCGCATACCCTCTTAAGAGGATCTACTAGGCTGGATACCAACAGAAGACATCATATCTAATGCCAACATGGCTAAACAAATGAAACAGTAGACCGATTTATTCTTTCATCAATACATACAACGTGAACAACATATACAACTCTGTCTAGAAACTCATACCCACACAGGGGTCAAAATACAACAACACTCTCATAAGACGGGAGAATAATACAGCTAAAAGAACAATACAATTCGACCATGTCGAAAACCCAATACTGGCCCTCATGTGATTAGTATCATTTATCTTTCATCATCCTTCGTACCGATCCCGTGGTTTGCTCCCCAAGAATCCGCATATACCTGAATGCAATACAGACATCCACCCCCAATTTCTCGGGGGTTAGCAAAATTCCACTATTTTGCTAGTACAAGTATAAAGTGCAATTACGAGCCATACACATCATATTCCAAGAATATAATAATTTGAATAATCACCGAGTCAAAACACAGCGAAAGTCTACCCAAGAGTTTTCCTTTGAAAGAGATAGTCCAAAGCCTTGAAAGGCGGTAATAAAACAAATAAACAACTTGTAAAGCGTTTTAGAGATATCGGGTGTTTTCAGAATAATACATTGAGGATTTTAGAATCCTCATCTTTTCAAAATCACTTTAGGGTCACAACCCAAAGATTTAATTTCCCAAATTAATAATCCGACAATAAATTACGGGGTCCACGACCCAAACATCCATATCGATCATAACAATAAATTTTTGAGGCCCACGCCCAAACGTCCATCTCAATCATACGCCCAAAGGTTATTCTCGTCTCATGCTAACAAGCATGAACCTCGGAGCTTCTATGTGCGTACCCGAGTGAATAAACCAATGGTAATCAAACGAAAGATCCATACCTCATAAATCCGTGGATTCGCGCTATAAGCTACGATCCCTCAGAGGACTCGAAGTCCCATCCCTGAGTGGTTAACACACATCACCATAACAAGGGTCACAAAACAACACAATCATTAGCATTCCACAACGGACATATAACATACACTCATAGTTATCCTGGCATCGTGCTAGCAAGCACGAACCTCGGAGCCTCGCGACGACGTACCCATTTTGGATAGCCCATGACGAGTATGCAACATATCCAAATATACGCCCATAAGTTATCCTGGCATCGTGCTAGCAAGCACGAACCTCGGAGTCTCCTCGAGACATACCCGGTTTGGATAACTCTATAGTAAAATTCGACCCGTACTGACAAGGATGGATCCCGGAGGTCTCAACGAACCTTACCCGGTAGAACATCACTTACAAATGATCACATACTACGAGGAGATATACTTCTCGAACAATAACGAATGATACCACCTTTTACCAAGGGGTCAATAAACATTTCAACGCAACATTTCGCACTCATCAAATGAATACACATTTGAACATTCAACCCTTCACAAGGGAAAAGGGCTTTTGTAACCACATAGTACGAAAGCAATATTATCAATTCGCATCCATAATGCATATATCCATAGAATTCATTCGTTCGCAAAGTAATTGAGCATTTTTTTAAAGAAAGTCATTAAAGGGATTTTGTCAATCCTTTTTGAACATTCGTCAAGAATACTCAAATAACAAACATAGTCCATTACCAATTATCACATCTACAAATTACGAAAGGTATGGGCAGGATACTTGCCTATGAGACATAGAGAATAGGAAGGAAAATCATACAAGTCGGTAGGTCCAAGAATGCACTTCCGGCACCTAAACGATTTGTAAGGAATACGATAATTAATAATCAATACTCAAACCACATGGAGAAACTCACAAAACCCACTAACGATTTCCACCGATTACAATCTCATAAACATAGGGTTGAGAAACACCCAAACCCTCTTGAATTCACAACACAAACCAAAAGGGCATGAAATTGTAGGGTTGACGTATATACAAGTGAGATTAATCACAAACTCAAGATTTCCATGGTCAAAAATAGGTTACACAACCGAATCGAACAAAACCCCACAAAACTACCCAAGGTAGGGTTTCACGAAGATTTACCTCGATTTGAAGGAGAAGAGATGGTATTGTGATGATTAAATCACGTTATGAACTCGAGATGATGATGATCGATGAACTCCCGTCGATTTTTCACCTTGGAATCACACCAATGGAGAGGAAGAAGGAGGAAATGGGTTAAGAAACCCGTCCCTCAAGTTTATATAGGTTGGTCGGCCATAACTATTATTTCTTGCGGCCGTAACTATGCTACTGGGCAACTCCCTAATTAATGAAGGTATTTTATGGCCGTAACTTCCAAGGATTATGGCCGTAACATCCAACACTTACGGTCGTAACATGCAAATAGATACGGACGTATAAATGCTACTGGAACAATAGGTTTTTGCCGAACGCAACTTACGGCCATAATAAGAAGGACTTACGGCCGTATCAAGAAGTACGTACGGCCGTAACATAAAGCCGCTACACTAAACCTGAGTCCGGAAAATCAAAAACGACATGAATGATGCGGAACTCAACGGATAGCACTAGTTCATGAAGTGCTCGCGAATAACGTCAATGTACGGATTCAAGTGTTATACGAACCTGACATTCCGACCCGAAGGTACGTAGAATGAATAAAAGAGAAAATGCCCCAAATCTTTGGAAAATTACCAAACGGCGCAAACGTCCGAATAATCACGATACAAGCTCAAATAACAAGACCGACGCTCACAACGCATCTAAATACATTGAACGAACTTATTGTTGGAATGTAAAACGCAGCGGAAGCTAGTTGGTGAAATTATTTTAGGAAAGGTTTTATAAACTAACCAACATAAAAACCGGATCTATTTAGGCTTGTCAATTAATTAACTAACAGATTATAAACAATTAAATACACATATTTACGCATGGAAGTTGGTAATTTGTACCTTTGACGCGAAGTGGTAGAAGATCCCTTTTGGTCGATTTTTCCCCTCTCCGTACTCCTCTCCGATCTTCTTGTATTTCTACCTCAAGATCTTCTAGAGTATATCCCGCCTATGTTCGGATGTCGTGTGGACAACAATCTACCAGACTGAATTTAGACAGCAAGGGGTCGGCCGAAATCTCTTCTCAAGAAACTTACGATTTTTGTTTTCTCTATTTTTCTTGAATATTTTCAGTATTTTAGAAAAATATTGTGTTAACTAAATTGTGGAATCCAAGACACAAGTCAAGATCCACAATTAAACACACACAAAAAAAATCGATTTTCTTGGGCAAAAATCAGATGAAAATTGGCCACCCCTATGTCCCTATTTATAGGTGTTTTGGGCTACTTTATGGACCTTAAGGAGGATATGGTAAGGACTCTTAATAGATGTCATCTTCATATATTAGAACTCTTCCTAATATAATGACTCTATTAAATATCAACTTAGTCCACTAAAAAGCTGATATTGCACTTCCTACCAAAATCCCAAATTACGAAATTAGGCTCCTTTTTTAATTGATTATTTCCCGTGTTTAAGATATTTCATGTCCATTAATTAATTTAAGCTACTGACAGCCTTTAATTAATTAATGTGTTATACATGAGTATACCACTCGACCTTTATTATTGTATCGGAAAATTAATTCCACTTGCAGGGTTTAATATAATAATCCTTTCGAGTGCCTCAAGAGACATGATCAACCCGACTGGTCGGGACACGATTTCTAGCTATAATATTAATTATCATATAAATAATAATATTGCCTAAAATATCGAGCATATTGAGTCAATCGTTGTGGCTCTCACCCATGATAAATCAAAGCAATAAATATTAAATATTAATCACTAGAATTAAGAAATAATAATTGTCCGAGGTGTACGTTCTTCTTATAGTCAGTACAGAAGAATCTATCTCACCTCGATCCTGTTCAACGTATACTGAATACACTAATATATGCTAACGGTCAAGACCAACCAATCTCAAGCATATACGACAACCTCTCACATAACGGTCTAATGTTATATAGGTTGTGAACTAAATATTACTATATAAGGATCCGATAATGTGATCTTCTGTGTGACACGACACACCACATTATCTACAATATAAAATAATTTAGACTACATTTGCATAACCATAGCATGAATAAATATGCAAAATATGTGATAAATGAATTAAATATTCTCATAGACAAAGACCGGGAAATTAGGTAATACAAGCATAAAGTATGCTTTGACGTATACAACCCTAACAATCTCCCACTTATACTCAAAGCATGCTTTTGAAGTATACTATCTAGACTGTCTATCTATCTCCCACTTGTACTCAAAGCAATGCTGCCATACATCTCAACCCATTCCTTCCACATGCCCTTCAAATGACTTTGAGGGCAACCCTTTCATGAAAGGATCAGCTAGGTTGTCTTCAGATGCTATCTTGGAGACAATAATCTTCCTTCTCTTCACAAAATCTCGAATGATATGATATTTGCGCTTGATATGTTTTCTTGATTTGTGGGCCCATGGTTCCTTCGAATTTGCTACAGCACCGGTATTATCACAATAAAGTGTAATACTCCTAGGCAAATCAGGAATCACACCCAAATCCTTTAGGAAGTACTTGAGCCATACCGCCTCTTTAGCTGCCTCTGAGGCTGCTACATACTCGGCTTCCATGGTAGAGTCTGCTATGCATTTCCGCTTCACACTCCTCCAACTGATGGCTCCACCTCCCAAAGTGAAATACGACTTTTCTTTGTCCGCACTGAAATATGAGTCAGTGTAACCCAAAGGACAAAGTGTATCTGATTGATATACAAGCATATGCTCCAGAGTCCTTCTCAGGTACTTGAGTATATGCTTGACAGCAATCCAATGTCTCGGTCCTAGGTTCGACTGATATCTCGCCACCATGCCTACAGCATGACAGATATTAGGCCTAGTAAAAAGCATAGCATACATGAGGCTTCCCACTGCCGAAGCATAAGGGACCAGCTTCATGTCATCTATCTCCTTTTGTGTCTTAGGACACATAGCCTTAGATAGCTGAATTCCATGTCTGTAAGGTAAGAAACCTTTCTTGGAATTCTCCATGCTGAACCTCTTTAGCACCGTATCGATATAGGATGCCTGAGATAAGCACAACATCATTTTCTTGCGATATCGAAAGATCTTAAGACCAAGGATGTGCCCGGCTTCTCCCAAATCCTTCATATCGAACTGCTCAGACAGCTATACCGTTACGTCTGATAATACCTTCACATTATTTCCAATTAGAAGTATATCATCTACGTACAGTACAAGAAACACCAGCACGTTTCCATCGCACTTTTTGTATACACAAATCTCACTAGGACACTATTCAAAACCATATGATTGAATGACCTCATCAAATCGCATGTTCCAAGACCTTGATGCTTGCTTGAGACGATAAATGGTTCTCTTAAGCTTGCACACTAAGTGCTCTTCTCCTTCAACAATGAATCTATCAGGTTGGCGCATATAGATTTCCTTATCAAGACTCCCGTTCAAGAATGCAGTCTTGACATCCATCTGCCAAATCTCCATATCCAAATGCGTAGCTATAGCTAAGAGAATCCGGATCGATTTAAGCATGGCTACTGGCGAAAAGGTCTCATCGTAGTCGATGCCCTCCTTCTGAGTGTAATCTTTCGCAACAAGCCTTGCTTTGAAGGTTTCAACCTTCCCTTTCAATCCTCTCTTATGCTTGTAGACCCACTTACTTCCAATGGGTTTTACCCTATTGGGTAGCTCTACTAGCTCCCACACTTGATTAGAATCCATAGATCCCATTTCGGATTTCATTGCTGTTTGCTATGATTCAGCATCCTTGTCTTGAACTGCCTGTTTGTACGTACATATATCCGTTTCATCCAGGTCTGGGGAGTGGTCCGAAGACGCTCCCACGCCGATGAAAAGTTCAGGTTGACGAACAACCCTTCCACTACGACGAGGCGTGTCCTTGGTTTGCGTATCCACAATAGTGTCGATACGTGATACACTAGGTGTTTGCACAATTGGTATTGTCGAAATCTCGCCCCTAAGTTCTTCTAGAATGACCTCACTCCTAGGCTTGTGGCTTATTACATAGTCCTCCTCTAAGAACTGGGCATTGGTGCTAAAAATGACCTTCTGGTCTTTAAGACTGTAGAATAAGCCACCATTCGTTCCCTTCAGATATTCCACAAACACTCGTACTTCTGTACGAGATGCCAACTTATCAGCTTCCTTATTCAGCACGTGTGCTGGTGAACCCCAAATCCGAACACGTCCTAGACTGGGCTTGCGCCCATTCCACAGTTCTGTGGGTGTTTTTGGAACTGATTTCGAAGGCACCAAGTTTAGAATGTACACCGCTATTTCCAAGGCGTATCCCCAAAACGAAATAGGCAAATCAGAATAACTCATCATTGACCTAACCATCTCTAATAAAGTACGATTCCTTCATTCAGCAACACCATTTTGTTGTGGTGTACCAGGTGCTGTGAACTGGGAAGTAATCCCCTCATGTGCCAAGAAATCCAAAAACTCTCCACTAAGGTACTCGCCACCATGATCAGATCGTAGTGACTTGATACTCTGCCCATGACGCTTCTCTGTTCTATCCTTGAATTCTTTGAACTTATCAAAAGATTCAGACTTACGTCGCATCAAATAGATGTATCCGTATCTCGATTAATCATCTATAAACGTGATGAAGTATTCGAAACCACCCTTAGCCTGGATGTTCATTGGACCACATACATAGGTGTGTACTAATTCCAATACATTTTGTGCACGATTTCTTTTTCTTTGGAAAGCCCTTTTAGTCATTTTACTTTCTAGACAGGATTCGCGGGTTGGAAATGACTCAACTTGGAGCGAATCCAATGGGCTATTGCTCACCAATCTTTGAATCTTTCTAAGGTTAATATGACCCAATCGTAAATGCCACAAATATGTTGGATTTATGCTCGAAGGCTCTTTTATTTTATTAGGATTAGTCAAAGAATTAAGTGATTTATAATTATGCAAGGGAATTGGTGCAGCATTAATGATATAAAGTTCTTCACTATAAGTACTCGCGCAAACATATTCACCGTTTCTTTTAATAACTGCATTATCTTCAAAAGAAACTGAATATCCATCACGACACAATTTAGAAACTGAAATTAAATTCATTCTAAAATCGGGTACTAATAATACATTATTTAGAACTAAAATCCTATCATCAACTTTTAGCCGCATCGACTCACGCAATGTACCTTCACTGAATAGTCGCCTGACTTATTGTAATCTCATCCGCACTAAGTACCTTGGTTACTTGGAACCCCTGCGAGTCATAACAAACATGATCAGTGGAGCCCGAATCCACTATCCACAAAGTGATAGAACAGGCAGCCAAACATGTTTTGACTACTAGTGCATGAGACGTACCTTTCTTAGGGCAGTCACTCTATGAATGCCCTTTCAGACCGCAGTTGAAGCACTTGACCTTCGGATTTTTGTTCGCCTCAGGCTGAGGAGCCTTTGACTGAGGAGCCTTGCCCTTAGCTTTGAAGGTTGCCACTTGCTTCTGGCCAACCTGCTTTTTCTTCTTTCCCCATTTGGGTTATGAAGAAGCAGCACCGGTTGCTGTAAGAATTTGATGATAACCTTGTTTGAAGAGACCTTCGGCAGACTGAAGCTCTGTCAGAAATTCCGCCAATGTGTAAGTCCTACGATTCATGTTGTAGTTAAGGAGGAACTGCTCAAAGCTTCTTGGTAAAGTGCCCAAGATAATATCGACATGCGACTCTGCATCGATAGTGGCCCCCAGTATGCTCAGTTCGTTCAAATGAGAAATCATTTTAAGAACGTGATCCCTTACTGGGTTCCCTTCAGACATTTGGGTTGGCATCAAAACCCTCATTGCATTTTGCCTAGCCTCCCGGTTCTGATGACCAAACATCTCAGTGAGATTTTTCATCATTTCCGCGGCCGAGCCCATCGTCTGATGCTGATGCTGCAATACATTTGTCAGTGAAGCCAAAATGTAACAGCGAGTCATCTCATCAGACTTTTTCCATTTTCGGAATTCAGCCAACTCTTCAGGAGTGGCATTCGTTTCTGGTTCTAAAGGGCTCTCCTCAATTAAAACAAATTTATGCCCCTCGGCAGTCAAGACAATATCAAGATTTTTTTTCCAGTCGGCAAAGTTAGTGCCGTCAAGTTTGTTTTCTTTGAGAATAACAGCTAGTGGATTGAAAGACATCTAAGAATAAAATTAAAACACCATTCATCACATAATTCGACGCATAATATATTGAAAGAACCTTAAAACACAATATATATGCAATCAACCAACACCTTGAAAAACCGCACATGCAAGCCACGATAGTATGGACGTTTACACATACATTTTCAAGTAGATTTTAACGTCTTTAATTTTACTATCTAGCCAAGATACGTTTTGACAAGTAAAATTAAGATTTGATTCCTCTTGGCCATGTATTAAATTAACATAGACTCCGATGGGGAGCTTATTAATTAATACACCTAAGTGAACACCATAATTTAACAAATTTTAGAATATTATTTAATGATAATAGTCCTACAGATGGAGAGGTCCTATCATAAAAAATAATATTCACCTTTTCGTTATCAAATTTGAAGTTTAAAACCAGTGAGCCAATAATTAGCACATCCGATGTGGAGGAAGACTCTAATGTCAACGCGCATGCTAATTATTTCACAATTTAAACCAATTATGGATGCCAATTTGATTTTGAAAAATCAATTTAAAATCACTTAGTTATTTTGAAAAATTAAGGTTTTTAATTTTCTCGTCCTAACATGCAAGGAAACATATCACGCATACATCCATACATGCCCTACATCAAAATAATAAAAACCAACAAATAATAAAATTGGATAATTAAATCCAATTATCATGGCTTTTATTCCTCGTTTTGAATAACGAGAAAATCTTCGGCTCGTTTGCTCCGACTGCTTCAAGCATCTCGCAGAAAAACAAATCGAACGACCCGAACCGGACAACTTGGCCCGATGGCCGCTGCCCGACTTCCGCCTGAATCGCCCGACCACGCCCGAGCCGACCGAGCCGCCCGACTCGCCCGACCGCCCGATTGCCCGAGCCAAGCACTGCCGAGGCCGATCGGCTCCTCGGGTCTCGGTCGGTTCGTCCGATCGGGACTCCTCTTCGCGTTGGACTTCTTTCTCTTTCGTACTTTGTGTGTTCCAATTCGATTACAATTTTATTGGAAATAAAATACATCGAATTTACATCAAATTACAAGAAAAAAATCTTATTCTACCCGTGGATTTTCTCACGAGAAAAACTTATACATGCCTCAAAACCGGGCCAAATTACTAAAAATGCGTAAATAAATAAAAAAACATCACATAGCCATGATAGTTGGATCATATTTTCCTGCAAGACAAATTCTAGCAAAATACTCCAAAAAATCATACTATATGAATATTTAATTGCTAGAATATTAATCACCAAATTAATTAAATTGAACAGAACCTAAAGACCGGCCCCGATACCAATTGTTGGAATATAAAATGCAGCGGAAGCTAGTTGGTGAAATTATTTTAGGAAAGGTATTATAAACTAACCAACATAAAAACCGGATCTATTTAGGCTTGTCAATTAATTAACTAAACAGATTATAAACAATTACACATATTTACGCATGGGAGTCGGTAATTTGTACCTTTGACTCGAAGTGGTAGAAGATCCCTTTTGGTCGATTTTTCCCCTCTCCGTACTCCTCTCCGATCTTCTTTTATTTCAACCTCAAGATCTTCTAGAGTATATCCCGCCTATGTCCGTATGTCGTGTGGGCAACAATCTACCGGACTGAATTTGGACAGCAAGGGGTCGGCCGAAATCTCTTCTCAAGAAACTTACGATTTTTGTTTTCTCTATTTTTCTTGAATATTTTAAGTATTTTAGAAAAATATTGTGTTAACTAAATTGTGGAATCCAAGACACAAGTCAAGATCCACAATTAAACACACACAAAAAAAATCGATTTTCTTGGGCAAAAATCAGATGAAAATCGGCCACCCCTATGTCCCTATTTATATGTGTTTTGGGCTACTCTATGGACCTTAAGGGGGATATGGTAAGTACTATTAATAGATGTCATCTTCCTATGTTAGAACTCTTCCTAATATAATGACTCTATTAAATATCAACTTAGTCCACTAAAAAGTTGATATTGCACTTCCTACCAAAATCCCAAATTACGAAATTGGGCTCTTTTTTTAATTAATTATTTATTGTATTTAAGATATTCCATGTCCATTAATTAATTTAAGCTACTGACAGCTTTTAATTAATTAATGTGTTATACATGAGTATACCACTCGACCTTTATTATTGTATCGGAAAATTAATTCCACTTGCAGGGTTTAATATAATAATCCTTTCGAGTGCCTCAAGAGACATGATCAACCCGACTGGTCGGGACACGATTTCTAGCTATAATATTAATTATCATATAAATAATAATATTGCCCAAAATATAGAGCATATTGAGTCAATCATTGTGGCTCTCACCCATGATAAATCAAAGCAATAAATATTAAATATTAATCACTAGAATTAAGAAATAATAATTGTCCGAGGTGTACGTTCTTCTTATAGTCAGTACAGAAGAATCTATCTCACCTCGATCTTGTTCAATGTATACCGAATACGCTAATATATGCTAATGGTCAAGACCAACCAATCTCAAGCATATACTACAACCTCTCACATAATGGTCTAATGTTATATAGGTTGTGAACTAAATATTACTATATAAGGATCCGATAATGTGATCTTCTGTGTGACACGACACACCACATTATCTACAATATAAAGTAATTTAGACTACATTTGCATAACCATAGCGTGAATAAATATGCAAAATATGTGATAAATGAATTAAATATTCTCATAGACAAAGACCGGGAAATTAGGTAATACAAGCATAAAGTATGCTTTGACGTATACAACCCTAACAATCTCCCACTTATACTCGGATCAAAACACAGTATAGTCACAACATTACTCGGATTCGACTACAACGGCTTCGAAATACGATCAAATGACAAAAGTGCAGAACAATATAATTTCCAGAATATCGACACAATTACAAGCGAGTCGTCAAAATCGTAAGGATACCAAAATCATAAAGATACGGAAAGTAGAAAAATATGGATATTACAGGGTATTACATTCTACCCTCCTTAACAGAAGTTTCGTCCTGAAACTTAAAACACAAAACAAGGCAGCAACATTGTAGTAACGGACAGACAATATCTCTCAAGGATACCTCAAAGTCGATCCTGATATCGGTGCTGATGCCCGCATCCCGGAAGACTCGGCAACCATCTCACAAAACTGGATTCTGTGTCCCTCAAGTCCACACTTGTAACACGTTACTGGTCGGGAAGGACAATGTGCACGAACATGACCAGACACATTATAGTTGAAACGTCTCCTGGCCTTACCAGGAGTCGAAGCTGATGACTTAGAACTCTCAAGTGATAGGAATATCATCAAACGTCCTCTGCTTCTTCGACTCGGGCACATGCTCAGTCGATGATGAGGCTAGCTCGTAGGCTAATGCTCGATTCTGATATTCCCTCAATGTAGTACAAGTGAATCCCACCATATGCTGGCGAATATCCGGCTTCATTCGCATGGCAAAGTGACGGATCTTCTCTTCTTCAGTCCTCACCTGATCTCGCACATAGCTGAGTTGTTTGCCTAAATCGATGATAGATTGAGACACCGGTACATCTTGTGGTTTTGCCAAATAAAAATCACGAATTCTCTACTCTCGGATCGGTTCCGGATAAAATTCGGCTTCCATTAATTCATGGAATTCCGCCCACGTGACAACACGATCGCGAGGCTTAACAGCTTCCCACCAGTTAGCGGCGTCTCTGTCAAGAAGGTATTGAGCGATAGGTACGTTCTTCGGGACAATCAACTGCCTCGAAAATCTTTCCCTATTGGAAAAGCCAACCATCCCAGCCTAATGCATCCGCGGCACCCGTGAAACGAGGGGGATTCATACGAACCACTTCTCGTAGCCATTGGTTTGCACCGACGTTCTGGGTCACATCTGTGTTACGTTGAACCGCCTGGGTCAAATAAGTCATATGTGTCGCTACTTGTTGCAAACATCAATGCCAATGCCATTCCCGGCAATATTCTCTTGGTTCCGCATCTGATCTCCACGACCATCTGTACCGCGGCCACGACCTATGCCCCTTGGTATACTGAGCAAATACCCACTCAACACGATGAAACACAACATCGCAAAGTAATATACCAAAGCGCCAATCTCAGCACAACATATCAACATAAGGCAACAAATAGTAACACCGTGAAAATATCTACTCCGAATACACAACTACGATAATTTACAATTGCAACCAATGAAACTTACGATCGTAATTAACGGTTCACATAGCCGTATCAACAGAAAATTAACAACCAATAATATTACAATCACGGTTATAATATACTACACATGGTAGTCGGATCATTTTTAATATTCTTTTTAAAATCCACGAGGTACCCATTGATTAATATCATTACGAAGTATTTGAATTCATATATTTTTCTGAAATAAAATTTGGAAATACTTATGACACCTCGGTCTGTTTTTACCAAATTCATGAATCATAAGTTTTAACCATCTCCCTTTGTAAACAATTGCAAACCAACTTTCCGGAATATCAATTTCTTCGGAAACAACATCACCACAATTAACAGCAAAAGGTGTATCCTGTGGTCATGCTCTTCTGGCACCGACCCCCAGAGGTTTCACCGAACCATTCCCGGATGGGAAAACACTCATACCCGTACTAATCATTCCCACAGATACACAATCACATCGGGATAACATCATAGAAACCATAAGCAATTCAAACCATGCCATCATAACATGCATGCATACAACTATAGTTCTCCAACGAGAATGATAACATGACAATAAATCAATCATACGGTCTCACAAGCAGTCGTTTTGGTTCCAACTCTAGCATATCGCCTTAAGCAATAAATCTATTTAGAACGCACACTATAAATGCGATTAGCGTGCGCTAACCGACTCAATTTAGAAAAATTTTCCAAATCCGAATTCAGAGTTTAAATCAAGTAAGATTTTTCTTCTTTCACTATTTATTTTTGAAAGTAAAAATCACATTTTTGATTTAGAATATAAAAATTTTGATAGTGTGAAAGGTTTCTAAAATCGTATATTCGAGTTATTGGAAAATAAAACCGATAAGTAAAAATCACTTTCAAATCCCTTCAAACACGACAAGGGATTAACGACAATAACATTTTTCAGTGTATCTCAAGACGCTTCAAAACACAATTCTCAAATATCGTCGCAAGATTTTACTTAAAAATACCAGGTCGGCTCGCTCAAATTCATACCACTTTTCAAAATCCGCAATACGCCGCCATTTGACCGCACCGTCAAAACATTTTCGAAAACTGATTTTCCACAATACACTCGGGTCTAAGAAATTTTAGGAAATCATTTTCAAACGCGCACGCAGCGGATACAATTACTAATAGGAACACATTGGCTGTAAACAACAACAACTAGTCAATCACAATTGACTATCAAACACATGCCCATACGGCAATCAAAATCACTAGTTCAACAAACACAACTCGTGAACACTAATTTCAACACACGTCAAACCATCTCTCCAAGTTTAACGTCATAACTAATGAACATTAATTCGTACACATGTCGAAACCATCTATATGAGTTATCAATAAACTCTCATACCAATACACCTATCGAAACACATTAACGTTTCAAGTTTTCACATCATACTGCACCACTCGGTGTCAAATCCATCAATACATTTAGTTCATTATACACGTAATATACAACAAGTATCAAACACGAATTCCATCTCCGCGACACGCATGTAAACAGAGTCATGAGACACAGATAATACACATAAAATAGGAGACTTACATCCACAGATCGCACGAAGATGATAGCTGCATCACGATACTAATCACGGCCGACAACTTAGACGACGCGTCGCGACACAATTCAGTCAGACAAAATCCGACAAGACAAGACTCAACAATATGCATGTAAACAGAGTCATGAGACACAGATAATACACATAAAATAGGAGACTTACATCCACAGATCGCACGAAGATGATAGCTGCATCACGATACTAATCACGGCCGACAACTCAGACGACGCGTCGCGACACAATTCAGTCAGACAAAATCCGACAAGACAAGACTCAACAATACTCGACTTGACCCAGCCTAGGTTTCCACAACCTAAGCTCTGATACCATATTCTGTAACACCCCCAACCCGTTTGGGAATATTACAGCACCGCAGACCCTCTTAAGAGGATCTACTAGGCTGGATACCAACACAAGACATCATATCTAATACCAACATGGCTAAACAAATGAAACACTAGACCGATTTGGTCCTTCATCAATACATACAACGTGAACAACATATACAACTCTGTCCAGAAAGTCATACCCACACAGGGGTCAAAATACAACAACACTCTGTTGGGATTCAGTCCAGCATCCTGCCTGCATAGGCTTAAAAATACGTGAGGCGCGGCTTGCGATTCGACCTGTGAGATCTGCACTAGAAAATGGTTAAATGAATTGATTTGAACTACTCATACCAATAAGATGCATCTTCTTTTCTGGTATCAATCTGATAAAAACTCCAAAGTTAAGCGTGCTTGGCCTGGAGTAGTTATGGGATGGGTGACCCACTGGGAAGTTTCTCAGGTGCGCGTGAGTGCGGACAAAGCGCGCTAGAAAAGACTCGTGTTGGTACAGTAAGGATAGTCTTCATCATTATTGGGACCAACAATTGGTATCGGAGCAGGTCATGGGTGCGAATTCCCTAGAAGTATCCTACAGTGGAGGCTGCCAGAGTGTTGGAACTAAGAGGCGGGCATGTAGCAAATGTTGCCAGTTGGCCGGAACCAAGATGTTGGCGTTGTGGAGATTGTCAGGTGCTGGAGGGCTATGTGATCAAATATAGTATGCTGGAACTGAGATACTGGCACAGCAGAAGTAAACGGAGCTGGAACAGATGCTGATGTCAAGTGTTGGAGGACTGTGTGAATGAATCCAGCCGCTAGAGGGCTGTGTGATCAAATCTAGTTCGCAGAGGTTTCCAGACTATGGGGCTTAGATGCTGGCAGTGTAACACCCCCAATCCACTCAGGGATATTACACGCCGTAAATCCCTTTCCACAAGGAGCTACCAGGCGGGAGACTACAAATCAAACCCACATGCGGTCAACTTGACCAAAACATAATACCGTAGACCGATTAGGTCTCTCAAAACACAGCATAACCGTACATCTGATGAAACTAAAATACAACTCGATCACATAGTACATAAAATGTCCATCCCCTCAAGGATGACAAGAACTCAAACCGACAGATCACTGACAGACAACAGACTACAACTGTGACTAGTATCGCTGCTTTGCATCATCCTCCGAGCCAATCCTGTGGTTGCTCACTCTCCAGTCAGAACACCTGGAATAAATAACAAAATCCCCAACGAGGGGTTAGCGATGGAATCGCTAGCAAGTAACCAAGCTATACATTTATACTTCAAGAATACAACCTTATGAAAATAACATTTCGACAAGGTAGTAACATGATCCCCGAGTCTAAAGTCTTTTGAAAATTTATTCCTTTAAAACAAACCATGGGGATTCCTCCAGAAATCATTGTAAGAGATTATTTAGAGATTTCGGGGGTCTCAGTGTAAAATCCTGAAATATGAATGTTTTTCCTTTCCAAAAGGTTTTCTTTCAAAATCATACAAATGATTTTATTCTCAACTCATGTAATATCCATAACTTTCCATTTTTAGCAGTTTCCATTTTTGGTGTATGTGTATTTTTATCGACTCGCTTGTAACCGTTTCGACATTTTGAATCTACTTTATTCTTGGAGTTTTTCCATTTGGACGAGTTTTGGTGACGTTTTCACGTAATTTCATTTTATGGCATGTTTTGCCGTATGAACGTTCGATTCTCATAAAACTCGTTCGTTTTCGTTGTTTCTTGGCTTGTACAAGTTCGTATGGTTGAGTTGGTCATATTGAGACTTTCGGTTTGTAAATCCGATGTCGTTTCGTGATTTTCGGGCACTTGGGCCATTTTTGTAATTTCCTATAAGTTTAGGGAATCTCATTTTCGTTGTCGCATTACGGACCCTCCGGTGGTCGGAATTGTATTTTCTTTCAGCGCTTAACTCCGTCGTCTTGTATATTTCGTGATCGTATTTCTGGATTATGGCCTTGTCGTGCGTTTTGAATTTCGTACCTTCGACAGCAGCATTATGGGATGGGCAGTGCTGAACTGCTGTGTTGATAGCGCACGCTACTCTTTCTCCCTTTCGTGCGCTATCGATGTGCAGTTAGCGTACGCTAACACGTTACTGTTAGCGTGCGCTAACGATTGTTATTAGCTACTGGACTGTTATAAGCCCCGTTAGCGCGCGCTATTTGTGTTAGTTAGCGTGCGCTATAGTTTATATAAGTCAGCGGGCAGTTCAGAAATGGCATTTTTCACTCTTTTCTTTCGTTTTCTTCACGGGGCAACTCCAGAGGGCGATTCCCTTCAGTTTTGATCGGAAATTCTTCGTATTCCATCACCGTAGAATCGCATTAGCATATTACCATCAGCATAATCACCCTTCGTCAGCCGAATTCAAGGTATTACTCAGGAACCCTAACTTTGACGAATTTGGGGGTTTTACGGGATTAGTTCCGAATTGTTCAATTATGTTACGATATTCCTTACCGATTGTTGTTATTAAGTGATTCCAAATCCAATTTCCTTGATTTTAACCCGTGAATTATCAATACGGGGAGATTTTGTGTAAACCCTCGCCCGTATCGATTGATCGTTCATTATTGTAGTTTATAATCGGGGTTATGGGTGTATTCCAGTAGAGTATTGTTGTCCGTTGGGACTGAACTATGTTGATCCTTCGTTTAGGAACCGTCATTTTCTACCCGGACCGTTCGTAGTCGTGTTTCACTTCCGTTTCTTCAAGAATGTCTCAAAGGCAAGTACTTTACATTTGTTTACATGTTCTAGTATTTGAATTATGGCCGTATCGTGGTTGTTGTGGATGGTTATGTGTATGTTCACCTAGGGACGGTCCGACGGGGCCTCTAGGGATACGTATCGCCGTGAGTGTGTGTATCGCGAACTGTGGTTAGCCACCCAGGGATGTCCGACGGCTCATGGTACGGTGGCCGTGAGTCTCGTACCAACGGTTAACTTTGAATTGTGATTTGTTGGAGATAATGTGTTTTGTGATTGTACATTGTAAATATTCCGGAATATAAAATGTTTTCTAAAATGATTTTTGGCGCATATATTCATCTGATTAAAATGTAGTTCAAATGGATTGAAATTCCACTAGCAGTTGACGCAAACCCCTTAAATGGGTGAAATACTAATTATATTTCAGGTATCGATCGTGGGGACAAGCGAGCACTCGAGCCGTATGAGGATGATGGGCAAGCATGATACTGTCCAGTAGTTGATTATTGGTGTTCTGTCTGTCGGTTATTATTGATATCTTGTTTTGGGATTTCTGTATTGTAAAATTGGTTTAAGTACTCGAGTACTTCCTTTTCAAAATTGTTAATGTTGTGTTCCCGTTTTGGGAAACGGATTGATGTTGGATTCTAATTGTCGAGTTGTAGTCTTTTATTTGGATTGTCGTTTTATTGATAATTGTATGTCATCGTCGAATGTCTTGTTGATACGTTAGCCTGGTGAATTCCACAGTGTGGGATCCACAGCGCTGTAATAAGCCCTGAATGTCTTGGGGGTGCAACAGAACATGGTATCGGAGCTTAGGTTTATGGATACCTAGGCTGTCGGTTATTTGGGTTTAGTTAAGTGTCATTTTTGGGACAGTATCACTGCTATGCCATCATCTCAGTACGCCGGTGCTCGCAAGTTTTTCCTAACTTGACACGTTTCACCGTTCTGTTCTATTCCTGTCTTAGTATCTTGTTGCGTTTTGCGTTTGAATTGTACTTACCCGTTACTTCTTCAGAATTCCTGCTGGTAGAGGACGCGGACACGGTCGCGGACGCGGTAGGGGACGTGGCGCAGCCGGTGGAGCGGCCATGTCCGATCACTCGGGAACTGATTCAGCGATGCCTTCTTTGTCGAACAGTGTTCCCCCTAGTTCCGGAGGTCAGCAGGACCAATCTGCTAGCTCCGGTAATGCTAATGAGAATGTTGGAGTGGCTAATATTTTGCAACAAGTAGCGAACCAAATGACCCTACTGACTCAGGCCGTTCTAGTCGGCCAAGCTAATGCCAACCCGGTTCCGCCTACTGGATCCGGCAATGACAAGTTACTTCAGGACGTGATTCGTATGCGTCCTCCGCAGTTTGATGGTGCTTCCGACCCTTCCGGATGGGAGAGTTGGATTTTTGAGATGGAAAAAGTATTTGAGGCTGCTAATTATTCTGAGAAGAGGAAAGTACCCATTGCTCAGTACTTCCTCGCCAAGGAGGCAGCAACGTGGTGGCAAGCGGTGAAACCGCGTGACCGGGCAGCCATGTAGGCAGAGTTTCGGGATCTGATGGAAGATGAATTTTGCCCATGGCCAGTGAAAGAGGGAAGGATCCGAGCCTTATTTGAGGTTAAGCCCCAAGATGTTCCTATTTCTCAAGCTATCAAAGACTACAATCAACAGCTGCATTATGTGAGAAACCAAGTCCGAGATGAGCTTGATAAGATCCGCCACTTTGATATGCGGATGAAACCGAGGGTGCGCCACTACATGTCTGGTCTGGTGGGGTGCACGACTTTGAAAGATTATCTGAATAAAGCGATGGCTTATGAGATGTCGTTTTCTGCAACAGAGACGGCAACCGAAGGAAAGAAGCAGAAGACCTCCGGTCAGTTTTTGGGAGGCAAGTCAGGAGGGTATCCGAAGGCTCAGTCTGGTTCGCGAGTCTTGAGTCCGGGCCGCCATCACTGGGCGAGGAAACGGTTCTAGGTCTGCTCCTACCGGTTCCGTTCGTGGTCCTACGTGCTTCAACTGTAGTCGTCCGGGCCACATGATGAGTGAGTGTGATAGGCCTCCGATTCAGTGTCTTGCTTGTGGTCGGATGGGTCATCGTGCTAAGTTTTGTACGGATGCATCTCGGGCTCCAGTTACTCAGATATCAGCCCCAGCTGCGGGAGAGCCGAGTGTGAATCAGGCACCGACAGTTCCTCAGCCGCAGCAGAGTTTTGGTAGAGGTCGAGGACGTGGGCAGCCTTCTAGAGAGGGAGCTTCTAGTGCGGGGTCTGTTCCGCCCCGAGTGTATGAGATGAGACGAGCAGGAGATCCTGACGCGACGGTGGCTACAGGTACCGTCCACATCCTTGATCATCCCGTTTCCGTATTGTTCGATTCTGGTGCTACGCATTCTTTTATATCTATGGATTGTGTGTGTCGTCTGCATGTTGATTGCCTAGTTGCTTGTGAGCCTTTTGTTGTTAAACTTCCTAGTGGGGATAGCATCGTGGGGGATCGTGAGATTAGAGATTTTTCTGTGAGTATCGCGGGGAGGGATTGGCCTTCTGATCTGATTGCGGTAGATATTAGAGATGAGGATTTGATTCTGGGTGAGGATTGATTAGACCGTCATGGGTCGATCATGAATTATAGAACGAGAACCGTTTCGATGTTAGCCTCTTACGGTACGGAGCATTCTCTTGTGGGGCGTAAGCGGAGTAGCCAGAGATTACTGATCAGCGCCTTGAGGGCGGTGAGACTTCTTCGGGGAGGTTGCATGGGGTATTGGTGTTATGCTTTGAGATCGGGAGAAGGGGGAGTCGAGCTCTCATCTATTCCGGTAGTGTGTGAGTATCCTGACGTTTTTCCAGACGAGTTGATGGGTTTGCCGCCGGACCGAGAAGTTGAATTTACGGTCGATTTAGAGTCGGGTGCAGCACCGATTTCTAAGACACCATACCGTATGGCGCCTGCTGAAATGCTGGAGTTGAAGAAACAGTTGGGGGAGTTGCTGGACATGGGGTATATTCGACCGAGCGCTTCACCTTGGGGCGCACCGGTCCTGTTTGTGAAGAAGAAGGATGGGTCACTTCGTTTGTGTATCGACTACCGAGAATTGAACAAAGTGACCATCAAAAACAAGTATCCGCTCCCGAGGATTGATGACTTGTTTGATCAATTTCAAGGGTCAACCGTGTTCTCGAAGATTGATTTGAGATTGGGGTATTATCAGCTCCGAGTGAAGGATACCGACATTCCGAAGACGGCCTTTCGGACGAGATACAGTCACTACGAGTTTGTGGTTATGCATTTTGGGCTAACCAACGCACCAGCCGTGTTCATGCAGCTTATGAACAAAGTCTTTATCGAGTACCTCGATAAGTGTGTAGTCGTTTTTATCGATGACATCCTCATTTACTCGAGGAGCGAGAAGGAGCACGCCCGTCATTTGCATATCGTGTTAGATATTTTGAGAACTCAGCATCTTTTTGCGAAGTTCTCAAAGTGTGAGTTTTGGTTACGGGAGGTTATGTTTCTCGGTCATGTGATCTCGGTCGAGGGTGTTCGTGTGGACCCACATAAGGTAGAGGCAGTGTTGGATTGGGCGCCGCCCAAGAACGTGAAGGAGGTCCACAGTTTTCTGGGATTAGCCGGGTATTACCGTAGATTCGTCGAGGGGTTCTCTAAGCTCGCTCGACCGCTGACTCAATTGTTATAGAAATCAGAGAAGTTTGTGTGGACCGATGAGAGGCAGAATAGTTTTGAGGAGTTGAAGAAGCGGTTGACGACCGCTCCTGTTTTGGATTTACCGAGTGGTAATGAGGGTTTCTCAGTTTTTAGTGATGCTTTGGGCCAAGGGCTCGGATGTGTACTCATGCAGCACCGGAGGACGATTGCCTATGCTTCCCGTCAGTTGAAACCATACGAGTTGAATTACCCTACGCATGATCTTGAGTTGGCCGCAGTTGTATTTGCATTGAATATCTGGCGTCATTACTTGTATGGCTCGTCGTGTTAGATTTTCACCGATCACAAGAGCCTGAAGTACATTTTTACGCAGAAAGAGCTTAATATGAGACAGAGGAGATGGTTGGAGTTGATTAAGGATTACGATCTTGAGATCCTTTATCATCCGGGCAAGGCTAATGTGGTAGCAGATGCCTTGAGCCGGAAATCGGTATCGCTTCGGGCGCTTGAGTTACTTACGGCTCAGCCGGAGCTTCATCAGGAGTTGATGAGGTTGAGTGTTGAGATTTTACGGCCCGAGAGTTCTGTACAGTTGCGTACTCTTGAGATTTATTCATCTCTGGTCGATGACATTAAATCGGGACAATTGGAGGACCCGATGTTTAGTCAGCTTCGAGAGAGTGTAGGGAAGGGGAAAGCCCCGGGATTCGTTATTCATGAGGACGGTGTATTGAGATTCCGAGGTCGGTTGTGTGTTCCGAACGACTTGGAATTGAGGCAGAGTATTATGCGAGAGGCTCATGCGTCACCTTACTCAGTCCATCCGGGCTCGAGTAAAATGTATAAGGATTTGAGAAAGAATTTCTGGTGGAACTACATGAAGAATGAGGTAGTTCAGTTTGTGGCTAAGTGTTTGACTTGTCAACAAGTCAAGATTGAGCATCAGCGGCCAGCCGGGTTGTTGAAACCACTTCCCGTCCCAAAGTGGAAGTGGGAGGATATCTCTATGGATTTTGTCACGAGTTTGCCGAGAACGAAGACTAGTATGAATATGGTATGGGTGATTGTAGACCGACTGACTAAGTCGGCGCATTTTCTGGGCATCAAGGATACTTGGGGTCCAGAAAAATTGGCCCGTATTTTTATCGCGTAGATAGTGAGACTTCATGGTACGCCGAGGACCATTATTTCAGACAGAGATGGCCGATTTGTATCGCATTTTCGGCAGGCGGTACCTAAGGCATTGGGGACACAGTTACGTTTGAGCACTTCGTTCCATCCCCAGACCGATGGGCAGTCCGAACGTACCATTCAGACGTTCGAGGATTTGTTGCGTGCGTGTACGTTAGACTGGAGTAGTGACTGGGAGGAGCATTTGGCCTTAATTGAGTTTACTTATAATAATAGCTGGCACGCGTCGATTAAGATGGCACCGTATGAGGCACTTTATGGCCGATGTTGCCGATCGCCGATATGTTGGGATGAGCCATCCGATCTAGTTGGCACCTGGCCAGACCTTGTGTTAGAGACGAGGGAGAAAGTTGAATTGATTAGAAAGAGAATGTTGGCTGCTCAGAGTCGACAAAAGTCTTATGCGGATGTTAGGCGTCGACCTTTGGAGTTTGAGGTGGGAGATCATGTTCTGTTGAGAGTGTCTCCGACGAAGGGAGTCTTCCGTTTTGGGAAAAAGGGGAAGCTCAGCCCGAGGTATATTGGACCTTTCGAGATATTGGAGAGAGTCGGTGAGTTGGCATACCGTTTGGCTCTACCTCCGTCGCTGAGTCATGTTCATGGCGTATTTCACGTTTCCCAGTTGAGGAAGTACGTTCCGGACCCGTCCCACATTATTGATTTTGGAGATGTGGAGATCGAGAAGGATGTTACGTTTGAGGAGAGGCCCGTCAAGATTTTGGAGCGTCGAGACAAACAGTTAAGGCACAAAACCATCCCTTTGGTTAAGGTGCAATGGTCGAGACACGGAGTAGAAGAACCGACGTGGGAGTTAGAGGAGGATATGCGTTCGAGGCACCCCGAGCTTTTTGATTCTTAAGTCTCGGGACGAAACTTTATTTTAGAGGGGGATCATGTAATATCCATAAGTTTCCATTTTTAGCAGTTTCCATTTTTGGTGTATGTGTATTTTTATCGACTCGCTTGTAACCGTTTCGACATTTTGAATCTACTTTATTCTTGGAGTTTTTCCATTTGGACGAGTTTTTGTGATGTTTTCACGTAATTTCATTTTATGGCATGTTTTGCCGTATGAACGTTCGATTCTCGTAAAACTCGTTCGTTTTCGTTGTTTCTTGATTTGTACAACTTCGTATGGTTGAGTTGGTCATGTTGAGACTTTCGGTTTGTAAATCCGACGTCGTTTCGTGATTTTCAGGCACTTGGGCCATTTTTGTAATTTCCTATAAGTTTAGGGAATCTTATTTTCGTTGTCGCATTACGGACCCTCCGGTGGTCGGAATTGTATTTTCTTTCAGCGCTTAACTCCGTCGTCTTGTATATTTCGTTATCGTATTTCTGGATTCTGGCCTTGTCGTGCGTTTTGAATTTCGTACCTTCGACAACAGCATTCTGGGCTGGGCAGTGCCGAACTGCTGTGTTGATAGCGCACGCTACTCTTTCTCCCTTGCGTGCGCTATCAATGTGCAGTTAGCGTACGCTAACACGTTACTGTTAGCGTGCGCTAACGATTGTTATTTAGCTACTGGACTGTTATAAGCCCCGTTAGCGCGCACTATTTGTGTTAGTTAGCGTGCGCTAACTATGCAGTTTATATAAGTCAGTGGGCAGTTCAGAAACGGCATTTTTCACTCTTTTCTTTCGTTTTCTTCACGGGGCAACTCCAGAGGGCGATTCCCTTCAGTTTTGATCGGAAATTCTTCGTATTCCATCACCGTAGAATCGCATTAGCATATTACCATCAGCATAATCACCCTTCGTCAGCCGAATTCAAGGTATTACTCAGGAACCCTAACTTTGACGAATTTGGGGGGTTTTCGGGATTCTAGGGATTAGTTCCAAATTGTTCAATTATGTTACGATATTCCTTACCGATTGTTGTTATTGAGTGATTCCAAATCCAATTTCCTTGATTTTAACCCGTGAATTATCAATACGGGGAGATTTTGCGTAAACCCTCGCCCGTATCGATTGATCGTTCATTATCGTAGTTTATAATCGGGGTTATGGGTGTATTCCAGTAGAGTATTGTTGTTCGTTGGGACTGAACTATGTTGATCCTTCGTTTAGGAACCGTCATTTTCCACCCGGACCATTCGTAGTCGTGTTTCACTTCCGTTTCTTCAAGAATGTCTCAAAGGCAAGTACTTTACATTTGTTTACATGTTCTAGTATTTGAATTATGGCCGTATCGTGGTTGTTGTGGATGGTTATGTGTATGTTCACCTAGGGACGGTCCGACGGGGCCTCTAGGGATACGTATCGCCGTGAGTGTGCGTATCGTGAACTGTGGTTAGCCACCTAGGGATGTCCGACGGGGCTCTGCGGGGTACGGTGGTCGTGAGTCTCGTACCAACGGTTAACTTTGAATTGTGATTTGTTGGAGATAATGTGTTTTGTGATTGTACATTGTAAATATTCCGGAATATAAAATGTTTTCTAAAATGATTTTTGGCGCATATATTCATCTGATTAAAATGTAGTTCAAATGGATTGTACTTGCACTAGCAGTTGTCGCTAACCCCTTAAATGGGGAAAATACTTTTTGTATTTCAAGTATCGATCGTGGGGACAAGCGAGCACTCGAGCCGTATGAGGATGATGGGCAAGCATGATACTGTCCAGTAGTTGATTATTGGTGTTCTGTCTGTCGGTTATTATTGATATCTTGTTTTGGGATTTCTGTATTGTAAAATTGGTTTAAGTACTCGAGTACTTCCTTTTCAAAATTGTTAATGTTGTGTTCCCGTTTTGGGAAACGGATTGATGTTGGATTCTAATTGTCGAGTTGTAGTCTTTTATTTGGATTGTTGTTTTATTGATAATTGTATGTCGTCGTCGAATGTCTTGTTGATACGTTAGCCTGGTGAATTCCACAGTGTGGGATCCACGGCGCTGTTATGCCCTGAATGTCTTGGGGGTGTTACAACTCAAACCTCAAGACCAAAACAATATTCACCAATATAATTGGGATTCAAGATTCAAACATAAACAATTCAGAGATATCAAATCAACAGTCATAACGTCTCCGTGGCCCCGAAGGGTCCCACCCGGATTAGGTCATCAAAAATAAACTCAAACACACCCATAAGTTATCTTGACATCGCAATCGCAAGTGACGATTCTCGGAGCCCTCTCCAGACCTACCCGATTAGATAACCTTATGGTCAAATCGTAACATCTGACCGTACTCGCAAGCACGCGCCTCCGGAGGCCTCGACGGACCCTACCCGGATAACATCATTCAAGTACGCCCATAAGTTATCATGACATCGCACTCGCAAGTGCCGATTCTAGGAGCCCTCCCTAGACCTACCCAAATTTATAACCTTATGGTCACAACGTACGTCTGGCCGTACTTGCAAGCACGCGTCTCCGGAGGCCTCGACGGGACCCCTACCCGGATAACATCTCAACTCTCTACTATACACAATAACAAAGGTATAATATTCACCACAACCGCAACCACGTAACACATAGGTTAACGCATCATAACTTCAACAAGGGCACAACATTCACAGCACACCATCATTCAGGAAAAAGGCCAACGAGCAAATAATACAAGTATTACGCGATTCCATAATTCTTCGGTTAACTACTCATTTCTAGTATTTATTTTAAGTACAAAATAACATGAAGAAGTAGTTATCATTCTTCTTGAAATTCAAGTTTACGTTCGTAATTACCTTCATAAAATCACATCTTCATTTAAAAGTAAGTTACGATTAAATATACCGTCACTAACGAGTCCACGTTAAATTCACGACACATCACATTCTCAAAGTATAAAGAATATAGACGAGATACTCTTCTCAAGTCCAACGCACGCGGATCAACGGGAAAGCTCGACTTAATGACCGCTACCGAACACTCCGAAGAACACGGTTCAACCGGGAAGCTCGGACCCCGAAGAAGACAACGAATGGGAGGATTCCGACTTGAGTTCTTCACAAGGATTTTGTCCCTAAGTCATATCAACAATAACTCAACAATCGTACGATGAATAATAATCGCATAATGCCCGAATCCCCCTCTAAGACCTTCTATCGGACACCTTCAAGGCGTCGATTAAGAACTCGACCAAAACAACGAATCTATACAATCCAACCATGGAATAACAATGTAAATGATAGAATACATCTAAATAATCATCAATCCATCACAAATCTAAGTTATTACGGTTAAATCGGACAAAACCAAACACAACCCCCAATTTTCCCAAACTAGGATTTCTAAGAAATCTGACCTGATTCGCTCGATCAAAGGATGTTATAGGATGGATAATCGATGATATGAACTCAAAGATTTCATGGATTCATTGCCTGACAACATGTCTCCACGCACACCAAACCTCCAGCCGCGGAAGGGAAGAAACGAGTGAGAAAATTGGTGTAAAACCCGTCTGCTAAGCCTTACATAGGCAGCCTGCCGGCCGCCTTACATACGTAATCGGCCATGGCTTACGGCCGTAACCGGCCATGGCCGAGCCAACTGCCCAGAACTTCCGGCACTATTACGTACGTGACCGGCCATGGCTTACGTACGTAATAGGACTTACGGCCATAACTGCCGGGACCCTTATGGCCGTAACCGGCCAGGTGTGGCCTGGCCCCAAGATGCCCGGCCATGACTCGGTCGTGGCCAACTCCGACGGCCCGGACGACCCCGAAACCCGAACCTGAATATGAATCGAATATACGGTTACGAAGTACTCGCAAAGACAAATCCAAGCGCTAAGAGAACACACGATTCTGACCACCCGAAGGCTCGAAATTCGACAATGGAAAGTAATTACCCCAAACTTTGGGAAATTATGAAAACGACTCAAAACGTCCGAAATACACGATACACGATCGAAACACCAAGCCAAAGCTCGCAACATGAATAATAACATTAAATGAACTTACAAGAAACTCGAAACAACAGTTTCGGACGATATTCGCAAGAATCGAACTCAAGTGCGGAAAAGCCGCTTAAGAACACGGAACTCAACAAAACGATACCGAAACGAACTCGGATGAGCAAATACGAAGAACAAAACATTATCAAAATGTCAAAACGGTCACAAGCGAGTTCTGTAAACTAGAAAAATGCCAAAAACGGAAAATTACCGAAAAAGAAAATCACGGTATTACATTTTACCCCTCTAAAAAGAAGTTTCGTCCCGAAACTTAAAAAAAGGGTGAAGTCACAAACAACAAAGCAAGGCCGACAAAATCTCAACGGTCTCGACGAACCGATCCCGATACCGATGCCGAAACACGATTCTGGGAAACCTCATGGAATAATTCACAATACTGAACTCTGTGGCCCTCGAGTCCACAATTATAACAAGTAATCCGTTGCGAAGGACAATTAGCTTGCACATGACCCACAACATTGCAATTGAAACACCTCCCAGTCTGACTAGGGGTCAAAGAAGACGACTTGGAACTCTTGGTTCCACCGAACGAAGAAAATGAAGGTTTCACCGAAGGACTACGTGAAACTCGACGAGAAGAAGTTCCGATCCCACACTATCCGAAAAATCTCCAGACATCCTCTGCCTCTTTATCTCATGCAAAGGCCCAGTAGATAACGATGCCATCTCGTACGCCATAGCTCGATTCTGATACTCTCTCAAAGTAGCACAAGTGAAACCCGACATGTACTGTCGAATCTCTGGTTTCATCCGCATATCAAAATGACGGATTTTGTCTTCCTCGGTCCTCACCTGCCCCTTCACGTAAGCGAGCTGTCGACTATAATCGATAATAGCCTGCGACACGGGTACATCCTGCGGATCGGCTAGATAAAAATCTCGGATCCTCTGCTCTCGGATCGGCTCTGGACAGAACTCTGCTTCCATCGACTTCTTGAACTCATCCCAAGTAACGGACGATCTTGAGGCTCAACGGCCTCCCACCAATTAGCAGCGTCACTATCGAGAATAAATTGAGCGATAGGAATCCTCCGTTCCTCTGGACAACCAACCGCCTTGAAAATCTTTTACAATTGGAAAAGCCAACCATCCCAGCCCAAAGTATCACTTACGCCCGCAAAACGGGGAGGACGCATACGAACCACTTCTCTAAGCCACTGAGTCGATCCGACGTTCTCGGTCACGGTAGTGTTACGCTGAACCGCCTAGGTCAAATGAGTCATCTGGTCTGCTACTTGCTGAAGTATAGTAGCAACACCCATACTAACGCCATCACCGGTAGCATGATCCTGATCGCGTGACTGATTCCCACGGCCCCGTCCTCTGGCCCTCAACATACTAAACTGAAAAACCGTTCATTAAAAACGAGACATAACAACACATAACATCAATCACAAAAGAGGGTCCATACAAGACACATTGCGAAGCACAGAAATATTCTTGCTAGTAAGAGTTACTATAGAGTGTTCACACAATAAACTCATATCTGATAATTCTCATAAATTCGGAAAAGAATATTTCCGACAACAACATTTATCAAGTCATCACACACTAGAATCAAGCACATGAGTAAACCACTCGAAACATTCAACACATGCCCGAGGCATCAAACGCAGCTATCACCGCATACACGACAATATCATCAAATTTCGAACCATTCTTAGCTGTTATCACTATTTTTGAAACAAAACCAAACTCTCATAAAATAGTCATAAAACTTCACACTAAAGTTGACCAAGCTCATAGATTTACCAATAACCAAGAACATCCCAATTCAGTTGAACTTTTGAAATTCTCAAGTCAAAATTTTTGAGTTAAAGCACTGAATTTTCCGAAGTTTATCAAAGTTCAAACCTTTTAACAAGAGTCACGAAAAATGGTTTAATGACCACAAATTCGAATACCATCAAAATGAGAAATGATATTAGTCAACACATGTATCTCTCAAACATAAGTGCCGAACGTACATAAAAAAAATGAAATTTCCTTCCAAACAACAAAATGTTTGTAATTGTCGCTTCTTCGTGAAACGGATCAAGGATTTCTTATTTTGAAATTTTTGAAAAGGTGTGAAAAATATTTTAGAAGACTGTCTTTCCTCATAGAGCGGAAAGGACTCAGTCTGGAAAAAATAAATTTTTTGAAATCATCAGCATCCCATTCCGTTTTGAAGCGAAACTTTCGAATCTTAGCAAAAAATTCCCAAAATCCTTTCGATCATAAACAAATGACGGTAATAATTTACAATGCCCAAATCAATTTAAAACGCTTACTTCAGATACCGTCTGAAGGTGTCATTTGAAAATACAAGACTAACTCGTCAAAGTTTAACTGTTTTCAAAATCCATGCAAAACTATTGATTGGCCGTACCATCGAAATATTTTCAAAAATCGGTTCTTTACAAACATACTCAGGCTCATAAATACAATCAAGAAAACCGTTTTCAAACCTACACGCAGCGGATATAATTACAACTATTTAAAAGCAATCGAACCTGAAACTACCTGCCCCATCGGCAAACGAGATTATAAATCCAACCAAATATAATTCGCGAACACCAAGTTCAAACATACGTCAAAACTACCCATCTGAATTCCTCATGAACTCTACCGACAATACATTCTCTGGAACACGTCAAAATTCACAGTTTTCATATTTTATTGCACCAACCGATGTCCAACCGTCAATACATTCAGTTCAATATACATATGATATAACACAAGTACCAAACACGGATTTCACCTTACAGCACTACACAAACAAAATTACGAACCACAATCACCGCACATACAGGAAATCATGAAATACCAATACCTCACATAAAGGAGGAGACTTACGTCCACAGGCCGCACAGAGATGATGGCTGCACCACGATACAAATCACCACGAATCACAATTGATCACAACAGATCACAATGATCACGCTTGTTCACAATTGCTCACCCGGGTGACACGACAAGACACGACTCCGACAAGACACGACTCGACAAGACCCAACTAGACCCAACTGCCTAGGTTTTCGCAAACCTAAGCTCCAATACCATTTATGTAACACCCCCAATCCACTCAGGGATATTACACGCCGTAGACTGCTTTCCACAGGGAGCTACCAGGCGGGAGACTACAAATCAAACCCACATGCGGTCAACTTGACCAAAACATAATACCGTAGACCGATTAGGTCTCTCAAAACACAGCATAACCGTACATCTGATGAAACTAAAATACAACTCGATCACATAGTACATAAAATGTCCATCCCCTCAAGGATGACAAGAACTCAAACCGACATATCACTGACAGACAACAGACTACAACTGTGACTAGTATCGCTGCTTTGCATCATCCTCCGAGCCAATCCTGTGGTTGCTCACTCTCCAGTCAGAACACCTAGAATGAATAACAAAATCCCTAACGAGGGGTTAGCGATGGAATCGCTAACAAGTAACCAAGCTATACAATTATACATCAAGAATACAACCGTTATGAAAATAACATTTCGACAAGGTAGTAACACGATCCCCGAGTCTAAAGTCTTTTGAAAATTTATTCCTTTAAAATAAACCATGGGGATTGCTCCAGAAATCATTGTAAGAGATTATTTAGAGACTTCGGGGGTCTCAGTGTAAAATCCTGAAATATGAATGTTTTTCCTTTCCAAAAGGTTTTCTTTCAAAATCATACAAATGATTTTATTCTCAACTCAAACCTCAAGACCAAAACAATATTCACCAATATAATCGGGATTCAAGATTCAAACATAAACAATTTAGAGATATCAAATCAACAGTCAAAACGTCTCCGTGGCCCCGAAGGGTCCCACTCGGATTAGCTCATCAAAAATAAACTCAAACACACCCATAAGTTATCTTGACATAGCACTCGCAAGTGACGATTCTCGGAGCCCTCTCCAGACCTACCCGATTAGATAACCTTATGGTCAAATCGTAACATCTGGCCGTACTCGCAAGCACGCGCCTCCGGAGGCCTCGACGGACCCTATCTGGATAACATCATTCAAGTACGCCCATAAGTTATAATGACATCGCACTCGCAAGTACCGATTCTCGGAGCCCTCCCCAGACCTACCCGAATTGATAACCTTATGGTCACAATGTACGTCTGGCCGTACTCGCAAGCACGCGCCTCCGGAGGCCTCAACGGGACCCCTACCCGGATAACATCTCAACTCTCTACTATACACAATAACAAAGGTATAATATTCACCACAACCGCAACCACGTAACACATAGGTTAACGCATCATAACTTCAACAAGGGCACAACATTCACAGCACACCATCATTCAGGAAAAAGGCCAACGAGCAAATAATACAAGTATTACGCGATTCCATAATTCTTCGGTTAACTACTCATTTCTAGTATTTATTTTAAGTACAAAATAAAATGAAGAGGTAGTTATCATTCTTCTTGAAATTCAAGTTTACGTTCGTAATTACCTTCATAAAATCACATCTTCATTTAAAAGTAAGTTACGATTAAATATACCGTCACTAACGAGTCCACGTTAAATTCACGACACATCACATTCTCAAAGTATAAAGAATATAGACGAGATACTCTTCTCAAGTCCAACGCACGCGGAGCAACGGGAAAGCTCGACTTAATGACCGCTACCGAACACTCCGAAGAACACGGTTCAACTGGGAAGCTCGGACCCCGAAGAAGACAACGAACGGGAGGGTTCCGACTCGAGTTCTTCATAAGGATTTTGTCCCTAAGTCATATCAACAATAACTCAACAATCGTACGATGAATAATAATCGCATAACGCCCGAATCCCCCTCTAAGACCTTCTATCGGACACCTTCAAGGCGTCGATTAAGAACTCGACCAAAACAACGAATCTATACAATCCAACCATGGAATAACAATGTAAATGATAGAATACATCTAAATAATCATCAATCCATCACAAATCTAAGTTATTACGGTTAAATCGGACAAAACCAAACAAAACCCCCAATTTTCCCAAACTAGGAATCTGACCTGATTCGCTCGATCAAAGGATGTTATAGGATGGATAATCCATGATATGAACTCAAAGATTTCATGGATTCATTGCCTCACAACATGTCTCCACCCACACCAAACCTCCATCCGCGGAAGGGGAGAAACGAGTGAGAAAATGGGTGTAAAACCCGTCTGCTAAGCCTTATATAGGCAGCCTGCCGGCCGCCTTACATACGTAATCGGCCATGGCTTACGGCCGTAACCGTCCATGGCCGAGCCAATTGCCCAGAACTGCCGGCACTATTACGTACGTGATCGTCCATGGCTTACGTACGTAATAGGCCTTACGGCCATAACTGCCGGGACCCTTACGGCCGTAACCGGCCAGGTGTGGCCTGGCCCCAAGATGCCCGGCCATGACTCGGCCGTGGCCAACTCCGACGGCCCGGACGACCCCGAACCCCGAACCTGAATCTGAATCGAATATACGGTTACGAAGTACTCGCAAATACAAATCCAAGCGCTAAGAGAACACACGATTCCGACCACCCGAAGGCTCGAAATTCGACAATGGAAAGTAATTACCCCAAACTTTGGGAAATTATGAAAACGGCCCAAAATGTCCAAAATACACGATACACGATCGAAACACCAAGCCAAAGCTCGCAACATGAATAATAACATTAAATGAACTTACAAGAAACTCGAAACAACAGTTTCGAACGAGATTCGCAAGAATCGAACTCAAGTGCGGAAAAGCCGCTTAAGAACACGGAACTCAACAAAATGATACCGAAACGAACTCGGATGAGCAAACACGAAGAACAAAACATTATAAAAATGTCAAAACGGTCGCAAGCGAGTTCTGTAAACTAGAAAAATGCCAAAAACGGAAAATTACCGAAAAGGAAAATCACGGTATTACAGGCAGGTACTGGGAGGGGGATTGTTGGGATTCAGTCCAGCATCCTGCCTGCATAGGCTTAAAAATGCGTGAGGCGCGGCTTGCGATTCGACCTGTGAGATCTTCACTAGAAAGTGGTTAAATGAATTGATTTGGACTACTCATACCAACAAGATGCATCTTCTTTTCTGGTATCCATCTCATAGAAACTTCAAAGTTAAGCGTGCTTGGCCTGGAGTAGTTATGGGGTGGGTGACCCCCTGGGAAGTTTCTCAAGTGCGCGTGAGTGAGGACAAAGCACGCTAGAAAAGACTTGTGTTGGTATAGTGAGGATAGTCTTCATCATTCTTGGGACCAACACACTCCCATAACACGGGAGAACAGTATCGACCATGTCGAAAATCTAATACAGGCCCTCATGTGATTAGTATCATTTATCTTCCATCATCCTTCGTATCGATCCCGTGGTTTGCTCCCCAAGAATCTGCATATGCCTGAATGCAATACAGACATCCACCCCTGATTTCTCGAGGGTTAGCAAAATTCCACTATTTTGCTAGTACAAGTATAAAGTGCAATTACGAGCCATACACATCATATTCCAAAAATATAATAATTTGAATAATCACCGAGTCAAAACACAGCGAAAGTCTACCCGGGAGTTTTCCTTTGAAAGAGATAGTCCAAAGCCTTGAAATGCAGTAATAAAACAAATAAACAACTTGTAAAGCGTTTTAAAGATCTCGGGTCACAACCCAAAGATTTCATTTCCCAAATTAATAATCCGACAATAAATTACGGGGTTCACGACCCAAATATCCATATCGATCATAACAATAAATTTTCGGGGTCCACGACCCAAACGTCCATCTCAATCATATGCCCAAAGGTTATTCTCGTCCCATGCTAACAAGCATGAACCTCAGCTTCTATGTGCGTACCCGAGTGAATAAACCAATGATAATCAAACGAAAGATCCATAACTCATAAATCCGTGGATTCGCGCTATAAGCTACGATCCCTCAGAGGACTCGAAGTCCCATCCCTGAGTGGTTAACACACATCACCATAACAAGGGTCACAAAACAACACAATCATTAGCATTCCACAACGGACATATAACATACACTCATAGTTATCCTGGCATCGTGCTAGCAAGCACGAACCTCGGAGCCTCGCGACGATGTACCCATTTTGGATAACCCATGACGAGTATGCAACATATCCAAATATACGCCCATAAGTTATCCTGGCATTGTGCTAGCAAGCACGAACCTATGAGTCTCCTCGAGACATACCCGGTTTGGATAACCCTATAGTAAAATTCAACCCTTACTGACAAGGACGGATCCCGGAGGTCTCAACGAACTCTAACCGGTAGAACATCACTTACAAATGATCACATACTACGAGGAGATATACTTCTCGAACAATAACGAATGATACCACCTTTTACCAAGGGGTCAATAAACATTTCAACGCAACATTTCGCACTCATCAAACGAATACACATTCGAACATTCAACCCTTCACAAGGGAAAAGGGCTTTTGTAACCACATAGTACGAAGGCAATATTATCAATTCGCATCCATAATGCACATATCCATAGAACTCATTCGTTCGCAAAGTACTTGAGCGTTTTTGAAAGAAAGTAATTGAAGGGATTTTGTCAATCCTTTCTGAACATTCTTCAAGAATACTGAAATAACACACATAGTCCATTACCAATTATCACATCTAAAAATTATGAAAGGTATGGGCAAGATACTTGCCTTTGAGACATCGAGAATCGGAAGGAAAAGCATACAAGTTCGGTAGGTCCAAAAATGCACTTCCGGCACCTAAACGATTCGTAAGGAATATGATAATTAATAATCGATACTCAAACCACACGGAGAAACTCACGAAACCCACTAGCGATTTCCCCCGATTACAATCTCATAAACATAGGGTTGGGAAACACCAAAACCCTCTTGAATTCGCAACACAAACCAAAGTAGGGCATGAAATCGTAGGGTTGATGTATATACAAGTGATATTAATCACAAACTCAAGGTTTCCATGGTCAAAAACAGGTTACACAACCGAATCGAACAAAAAACCCAAAAACTACCCAAGGTAGGGTTTCACGAAGATTTACCTCGATTTGAAGGAGAAGACACGGTATTATGATGATTAAATCACGTTATGAACTCGAGATGATGATGATTGATGAACTCCATCGATTTTTCACCTTGGAATCGCACCAATGGAGAGGAAGAAGGAGGAAATGGGTTAAGAAACCCGTCCAATAGAAAAGGAAAACGGTTTATCTTGGACCGACATAAAGACAAGAGTGTAACGGTTTATCTCGGACCGATAGAAGACGATATTATAATGGTATCCCTCGGACCGATAGAAGACGAGGCGCAGGGGTTGATCTTAAGCCTATAGAAAAATATACGGAGAGAGGACGTACGCACGTTTGGCCGAACCTCTATAAATATTGTGTCGTTTATCTTCCGCAAGTTAATTACGCTTCCGCAATGCAAAAGAATTTGAAAACTCTATCTTCCATCATACTTAGTGGGGTGCCGATTTTTCAACACCGCTAACAATCACTGTGCACCCTCGTCATCATGTTGCCTCTGTGGCTGTTTTCCTGCTCCTCTGGATCCTGAACATAAAACACATGCCCACCCCTAAAGGGGTTAGCAAAATGATGCTAGTACAAGTACGATAATCATATAACAAGAGATTATTCGACAATTCACGAAGAATAATAACAACTTACAAGCTCCTCTTACAAGAAGACCTACAATGCATTACACAACATGACAATCTCAACATACACATCGTAATCCGTGATCCAGCATTCACGATGTTGGTATATTATCGGATATTTGCGCCGTTTTATGCGGAAGTGAAAATAAATGCGGAAAATAAATCACACAAGGATTTATAGAGGTTCGGCTATTAATGAAGCCTACGTCCTCTCTCGATGTATCTTTTTCTTTAGGATTAAGATCAAAACCTCTACACCTCTCTTCTATCGGTCGAGGGATTACCGTTACAAGCTCGTCTTCTATCGGTCCGAGTAAAATCGTTTTTCCTTTTCTATTGGATAAGGAATCAACCACTCTAGCTTTCTATGGGTACTAGATAAACCTCACTTAGATATCGATTGTGATTCTAATAATGCCGGATACTTGATCCTAATAACACCGAATCCAATCGTATCTTTTCTTTTACCTCTCGTGTGGAATGTATAAACACTCAAACTAACAAAATAAGCTCAATATTACAACAACAATGTAAGTATATGATTCTCAGATGTATGACTCGTTTGCTTGAAGTTGTTGTACTCAAACAATACCATAGGGATGGTATTTATAGGCATTTCCGACAAACTATCCGTTGCTGGCTGTTTTGACTTGCTAGCGTGCGCTAGCCTTCCCTATTAGCGTGCGCTAGACTGTTCCAGTTTCAGTCCAGTAGCTTCGTTTCTTCTTTAGCGTACGTTATGCCGTCTGTCTTACGTATGTAACCTTCTTGTATTAGTGTGCGTTAATAGTACATTGTAGCGTGCGCTAATCCAATATATCCGTTGCATGGATTGTCAAAGTATCCGTTTGATATGCTGACTTTGACCTGCTTTTCCCAACGTTCTAATTGACTTGATTCAAACAACTTAGCGTGCGCTAATCATACTTTGTAGCGTGCGCTAATGCTGACTTCATTGCATACGTTATTCTGTGTTTGAATTCCTTCACAACGGTAACAAGGCTCGATAGCGTGCGTTAATGATAACGTGTAGCGTGCGCTATCTCTTCAGATGACTTCACTTCAACTAACTTCGAACTCGGCTGATATGCAGATTACTCCTCGTTAGCGTGCGCTAACATATATGTCTTAGCGTGCACTAGACATGCATTTTGCTCAGCTTTTTGCGTCTTCGTCTGCTTCGTCATTTTGCTTCGCCTCGATGTTGTTTTGTTGTTTAGCAACTTTAATCATCAAAACACAAATTAAATAATGTGTGGAATAAATATTCCAACAATCTCCCCCTTTTTGATGATTACAAAACAACTCTTGAATTGGATAATCTGTAAAAAATAATATATGTATATTTATACGAATCAAAGTTTTCGGCTTTGATCGTTTCGTTAGTTTCTCCAATTCTCTTTTCTTTTCGACATCTCCTTTATTTTTCAACTCCGTCGTTTTTCATTTTTCAATTTTTCAACTCCCCCTATTTGTATGCTTTTCTTTTCTTTTCGACTTCTTCGATTTTTCTCATTTTTATCTCAATTCATCTCCTTCTCCTTTTAATCTCAATTCATATCTTTCTCCCCCTTTTTGTCTTCATCAAAAAGTAAAAAAAATATAAAGGATACCAAATGAAATATAAATATGCATGATACCAATTTATGCATTAATAAGGGTATAAGCTCCCCCTGAAAATATTATTTTCCCTCAAAAATATTCATTCTCCCCCTTTGTAAAATATCACTTGTCAAAATTTATTTTTGGGGATCCAACCTATAGTTGGTTTTTCTTTTGAAATGTAGACGATACTTGAAATGTTTGTTCCTTTAGGAACCCAAATCTTTTTAATTTTTATCGTTCGTCTTGGGCTTTTACAGTTAGAAATATGATGCCCAATTTTCAAACATTTTTCACATCGGAGTATTTTGAAATTGACGGATTCGTTTTTCGAACGTGGTTTGAATCCTAACCCCTCTTTATTTAGAGTATATTTTTGAACACATAACATTTGTTCAAATTTATCGTTGCCGCACGAGAATTTCTTTGTCAAAATTTTTAGTTCATCTTGAACTTTTAAAAGAGCATTCTTTAAAATATTCTCATTGTCGATGCATTTTGAATTATCGATTTCAACAAATTCCCTTTTTCAAGTATTTTGGAATTTTCAATTTCCAAAGTTTTAAATTTAGACTTGAGGGATTTAATTTCAATTAAAGCATTTTGATAGTCCGTATGTAATAACTCGAATGCTTCAAAGAGTTCGTCGTAGGAGTTACTTACTTGGCTTTCGACGTCGCTATCGTCGAATGAACTCCGGGCCATGAGCGCGAGATTATTTTGGTTTAGAAAATCTTCATCGGGATCTTCGTCGCTCCATGTTGCGATTAAAACCTCCTTTTGCTTTACTCGACAGTTCTTAGCAAAGTGGCCTGGTTTACCACATAATCGACAAGTGTTGTCGAATTTCTTAGGTTCGCCCGCTTGAATGTCCTTCTTCCTCCGGTTTAATAAGTGTTGGAACTTATTAATATTTTTGGCATAATATGCCATTTCTTCGTCGCTTTCGTCCACCGGGGTTTCTTCTTTCTTCTTCGACATTTTAGCCTTGAAGGCTATCGACCTATCCTTCGGTTTCGGTTTGGCATTCCGAGATTTTAGAACAATCTCGTAGTTGATAAGAGAACCAACGAGAGCACTAAAATCGAGAGTATTTAAATCTTTGGATTCCATTATTGCCGTAACCGTGCCGTCCCATTCTCGAGGTAGTGATCGTAGAATTTTCTTTACTTTCTCACTACTCGAAAGTGGTTTTCCGTAACATGCTAATCCATTGGTGATAACCAAAAATCGGTCAAGCATAATCGAGATGGATTCGTCGTCCTTCATTTGGAATAATTCATAATCGTGAAGGAGCATGTTTATCTTCGTCTCCTTGACTTGAGACGTACCTTCGTGTGTTACCTCGAGCATTTTCCAGATTTCTTTGGCACTATCACACGATGATATCCGGTTGTGTTCTTCCGAATTTAAAGCGCAGTATAATAATTGCGTCGCTTTGCAATTATAATGGTCGTTTTTCCAATCCGCATCGTCATACTCTTCAAAGGTTTTGAGAGTTCCGTTTGAGTTCGTCGGGATTTTGGGACCAAGACAAATCACCTTCCAAAGTTCGATGTCGTAAGCTCGAATGAATATCGACATCTTCTTCTTCCAAGTCATGAAGTTCGCGCCATCAAAAAATGGTGGTCTGTTGAGAGCAAGGCCTTCGACGGGAGCCATTTGAAATGCCATTGGATCTTTTCTCCTCGGATGTTAAGCCGCGTATTGGAGTACTGCTCTGATACCAATTGTTGGTATATTATCGGATATTTGCGCCGTTTTATGCGGAAGTGAAAATAAATGCGGAAAATAAATCACACAAGGATTTATAGAGGTTCGGCTATTAACGAAGCCTACGTCCTCTCTCGATGTATCTTTTTCTTTAGGATTAAGATCAAAACCTCTACACCTCTCTTCTATCGGTCGAGGGATTACCTTTACAAGCTCGTCTTCTATCGGTCCGAGTAAAACCATTTTTCCTTTTCTATTGGATAAGGAATCAACCATTCTAGCTTTCTATGGGTACTAGATAAACCTCACTTAGATATCGATTGTGATTCTAACAATGCCGGATACTTGATCCTAATAACACCGAATTCAATCGTATCTTTTCTTTTACCTCTCGTGTATAATGTTGAATGTATAAACACTCAAACTAACAAAATAAGCTCAATATTACAACAACAATGTAAGTATATGATTCTCAGATGTATGACTCGTTTGCTTGAAGTTGTTTTACTCAAACAATACTATAGGGATGGTATTTATAGGCATTTCCCACAAACTAGCCGTTGCTGGCTGTTTTGACTTGCTAGCGTGCGCTAGCCTTCCCTATTAGCGTGCGCTAGACTGTTCCAGTTTCAGTCCAGTAGCTTCGTTTCTTCTTTAGCGTACGTTATGCCGTCTGTCTTACGTATGTAACCTTCTTGTATTAGCGTGCGTTAATAGTACATTGTAGCGTGCGCTAATCCAATATATCCGTTGCATGGATTGTCAAAGTATCCGTTTGATATGCTGACTTTGACCTGCTTTTCCCAACGTTCTGATTGACTTGATTCAAACAACTTAGCGTGCGCTAATCATACTTTGTAGCATGCGCTAATGCTGACTTCATTGCATACGTTATTCTGTGTTTGAATTCCTTCACAACGGTAACAAGGCTCGATAGCGTGCGTTAATGATAACGTGTAGCGTGCGCTATCTCTTCAGATGACTTCACTTCAGCTAACTTCGAACTCGGCTGATATGCAGATTACTCCTCGTTAGCGTGCGCTAACATATATGTCTTAGCGTGCGCTAGACATGCATTTTGCTCAGCTTTTTGCGTCTTCGTCTGCTTCGTCATTTTGCTTCGCCTCGATGTTGTTTTGTTGTTTAGCAACTTTAATCATCAAAACACAAATTAAATAATGTGTGGAATAAATATTCCAACACACGATCTAGATCCAAAGATGATCCCATCGGACCAACATGTGGTGGAAAACCTGTCCAATGATCCAGCGCACGTGAGCATAGATCCCAAGATGATCCCATCGGACCAACACGTGGTGGAAAACTCATCCAATGATCCAGCACACGCTAGAATAGATCCCAAGATGATCCCATCGGACCAACACGTGGTGGCAAACAACGACACATATGTGCCCGACAACATGAATGACATTAATACGGAAGCACAATTAAATTACTTGCCTTAGAATGACGATAAGGATTTAATACTTTCGACGAACGTCAACACACTCGAATGACATCTCTTCAATCAACCTCTTGCACGGACCTTAACTATCAAGGTAACACCATAATGACTAACGGTTTGGGCAATTGCATCATAACATTATTATCATAAGTTCAATACACAACACGAATACAAATACAGGAGTTCCTTCAAGTACATGTATATATGTGTGTACAATTCAGTCCTTTTAATCATCATATAACATTTTGAATGAATTGTCCAACCAAACTATGATTAACTTATACGCTTTGATCGAAGGGTTAATCATATCTATAATTATAATTTCAATTCCCAATTATGGTAATTTCTTCTGGGAGGGTTCTAACGGTCTAACGTGTTTATTACCAACAGGTTCATTACCTCCTAATAATCAACGTAGAAGGATAAATCAATCGAAACTAATTCTAACAGGAATGATCATATTCTTAGTGAGAAACCTTAACATTCATCCTTATGGTTTATCTACCAAGAGCGACATCATTCTCAAGTCATAATTCAATACTTCAACCTGTTATTATCAACCAAAAGTATATGCTTCATCCATTTGACGATTCCCTGTCCAGCACATGATCGATGAACATAGCCTAAACATCTTTCAACGGTTGCGTTTTAACAGAAATTGGGTTTCTAGGTTGGTTGACATTCAAACTTTGTACCTCATAGCATAAGAAAGCTTGGAAACTATAATCACCTCGTATACCTCCTCTAAAATCATAACTTAATCTCTTAATATGCTTGTTCCAGGTATTAAACGGATCATCATGATGATATGAACATATTTCAATAAAACTGACTACCATTCTAATCAAAACATGCATATATCGAAGGATAACTACGTTCAACAAGTACTCCTCTCCAGAACTAAATAAAATATCTGAGTTCAAAATTAAGAATGAAGGTGTATTCGAATTACCTCAAAACACAAATGAAGAACGTTCCTTTAAACCTTCAAGAATCAACGGAAGCTTACTTAATCTACGAACCCACACCAATTCCACGAGTTATGGACATCCAGAAAGGAGTTTTAGTAGCTTAGAGGTGAGTTGAAGGTGAAAAATGAGAGTACGGTTCGGGAGAAAATGAAAGAGGGTTGATGTCTTTAAATATAATCCTACCATTAACGTACGTTAATAACACAATATTACGTACGCTAGCACCTTAACATACGCTAACACACTACATTGGCGCACGCTATCAATATACGTAGCTTACTGCCTCAATTCCGTCCTATTCTTACGTACGTTGTTGAAAGGCTTACATACGCTACTTAATCGACTTAGCGTACGTTATACATATGATGTAGCGTACGCCAATAGTCGCTGACTTAACTTTTCCGAAAGTTGTCTATGCTGGAATATTTTATTCCAAATATTCATTAATAGAGTTTTTATGATTAAGTTGTTAAACAAAGGAAAACAACAAAGAAGCAAACAAAACAACGAAGAAGTCGAAGACGCAAAAAGTCGCACAAACTGCAAAGCTAGCGCACGCTAGTAATCATAGTTAGCGTACGCTAACGAGGCTACCTGCAGACCAGACGAGTTCAAAGTTACCTAAAGTCAAGTTACCTGATGTGTTTAACGCACGCTAAGTCACAAGCTTAACGTACGCTACCGTAGGCGATTAACGTACGTACCACATGTGTTAGCGTACGTAACGAAGTTTGAATATGAATTCAAACAGATGAACGTTGGAAATATTCTGGTCAAAGTCAAGATTCAAACGGATACTTTGACAATTGCATACAATGGCTATATGAGGTTAACGTACGCTACAGCGTATAGTTAACGTACGCTACGGAGACTGATTAACGTACGTAATATGAAGTGACAACGTACGTAAAGGAAGAAACGGAAGCTACTGGACTGAAACTAAAATTCGATAACGTACGCTATATGAAACCTATAACGTACGTAACGAGCCATAACGGACGCTATGAAGAAAGGCTAGCGCAAGCTACATAGTCAAAAGGAGCTAACGGCTAGTTGGATGAAAATGGCTATAAATACCAAACCATTTGGTATCAAATTACACAACAACATTGAGCAAAGCATTCATACTTGAGATATCATTGTAATCATTCTAGTTGTTGTATTTGAGCTTATATTGTTCAGTGATTGAGTGTTATACACGAAATCATACAATAGAGGAAAAAGAAATGATACGACTGGATTCGGTGTTATTAGGATCAAGGATCCGGCATTGTTAGAATCGCAATCGATATCTACGTGAGGTTTATCTAGTATCCATAGAAAGCTAGATTGGTTGATTCCTTGTCCAATAGAAAAGGAAAACGGTTTGACTTGGACCGACATAAAGACAAGTGATTGAACAGTTTACTCGGACCGATAGAAGACGAGTTTGTAACGGTTATCCCTCGACCGATAGAAGAGAGGTGCATAGGTTTATCTTTAGCCTATAGAAAAAGCCTATTAGGGTATGAAAGACTGGTTTAGTTTAAGATAAAGAAGAGAGGACGTAGGCACGTTTGTCTGAACCTCTATAAATCCTGTATCGATTTAATTTCCGCACATTTATTTAAATCGCTTCCGCAACGCGGAATAGTTTTATAACTCTATCTCCAAACGGCGATACCGACAAATATTGCTCCAACAGTCCAGGTTCATGCAAGGGAATCCGACAATAGCCTTCATCCGGCTCCACCCGCCGACCCCGCCTTATTTGATCTTGACTACCTCTTCCGTACGCTAGGTAGTCGTCTTTGCATACGTCAGTTTTGATCCTTAACGTACGCTAGATACATTAGTTAGCGTACGCTTGATACATTAGTTAGTGTATGCTAGATACATCAATTCGTGTATGCTAGTATTCATGCAGGTACATGTATGAATTAACAACATTTTCAACAATACGATCATGAATACTGGATTACGGATAAGAAAATCATACTTTAGTCCAATACGACATAATCATACACCTCAAGATTCAAATACAGATAAAATACACAACAGATATATATATATATATATATATATATATATATATATATATATATATATATATAGAGAGAGAGAGAGAGAGAGAATTCATTCCATAATGGCACGGTGCAGTGTTATAAATCGGATAAAAATTATTACGAAAAAACTACTGTATCGGAAGTCCACCGGCCTCTGGCGGGCGACCCGTTGAAAACAGTCCAACAACAGCTTGCCGAAAGAAAATAAAAAAATGACCGGCCGTGGAACAGTCTCGCAGTCGTCCCAGAAAAAACAAAAGGGTTCTTTACATATCTATACAATATATGAATTAAGCATACAAATCTAACATAAAGACAATAATTACAAAGCTGACGCGTTGATACTTGCAGTTGGTAATTTGTTTACCTGAAATATTGCATTTGGATACCAGTTATCTAGGTATCTAATGCCCAACATTCATTGAAGTAAAATATTGTTAGATACTTTCAAGTAGTAGTTTAGTTTACCTGAATATTATATTTGGATACTAATATAGTCATTATTCACGTAGTTACTTTAGTTTTTTGAGATTTTTGTAATTCTTTTTACAAAATATATTATAATGTGTAATTTACCCAAAAAATGCCCGGCCGCTGAAGAACAATCGGCAAGCAGTAGAAAAAGAAAAAGAAAAAACATGGTTGTCCGCTAGAACTCTAGCGGTCGGCGATCTGCCGAAAAATAGTTTGGCATTCGACCCAAAAGAATAACTGACCTATATTCGGAGCTCTGGCGACCCGCCAAAAAACAGTCTAGTAGTCGGTCGTGAATAAAAAAGTCGCTCGCCGGAGCTCCAAAAAGATCACCAAGAACAAAAGGAATAGATGATAATTTAGTCGTCCTCTAATTTAGTTTAATTTAATTTAATTTTCTAAGATTTTTTGAAAGTTTATTTTTATTGAATATTTAATATTTATTATTAAATTCAACATAGATGACATGGAAGGAGTACAATGATCTTATGAGGTACGGACGACGACGACCATCAAAAGTATGAGTGCCCCTTATATTATAGATAGGGTGGACCCTAGCATAGGCCAAAGGAGTCGACTGGTTCGGGCATTCCATTTTGCAGGAGCATAAAAGAATATGTAATATATTGTTGGAAATTTAAGTTCCCGGAACAAATCGAACTTATTATCAACTATCCCTACCACTAAGATTAGGGCCGGGAATCGGGCCATTCGGATCGGTTTATAGTAAAACCCAAAACCAAACCAAATTTTTTCTACGGTTTGGTTTAGTTCGATTTTTCTATTTTTAACAAATAAAACCGTAACAAACGGTTCGGGTTGGTTCGGATAAATCTTTGGATTTTTTGGTTTTTTCGGTGTTTGATTAATAAAATTTATTTTAAATTACAAACTTGCGGAAAAAAAAAACATATTTCCAAAACATTCACAATATTCCGGATAAAAAACTTGCTTATAAGTTATAAAGTATACATATTCACAACAAACAAACCACCTATAAAAATATGAAGCATATTAATCATTCAAGTTTAAATGTTCAAGAGAAAATATTTAAAAAACAGTCCAAAATCAGTAATTACATGAAAAAAAAATAGTTCGAGCAAAACAGCAGCAAAACAACTGGACAATTGATGAGAATGAGCCGAAGAAGATGATGTCATATTCCGAACTTTATTTGAGGGGCTCGCGGCTGCTTGTTTTGATGTTGATGCTGAGTTTACTGACTTCCCTCCCCGACCTCTCTTCATCTACACTTAAATCATACAGCAATAATTAAACAAATGAATCACTGACAGATTTTAACTTTATATTCACTTCTACATCATAGGGCCGCTCTGCTGCTGATAAGTAAATAAACTGAAGGAGAAAAAAAAACAGAAAACTCCAATACCGCAACAATAAGATTCAAAGGCTCTTTTTTGATCGAATGAATCGAATCAATCGAATCGAATCGAATCGAATCAATCGAATTGACTCGAATCGATTGAATCAATCAACCGAATCAAGTGAAAAACTGAAAAATAAGTTCAAAAGAACAGGGCCAAAGTAACCCTCCAAAAAAAAATAATCTTTAACAAAGGTAGAAAAATCAAACAATATTAAATAATAAAATCAAAGAGAAACATACCTGTGAGAGAATTGAGCTTTGAGAAAACGAAAGTTATAGAGAAAAGAGAAAAAGTGAGATATGAGAGTGGAGGCGGGTTGTGTGAGTGAGGAGAGAGAGATTAGGGTTTTATTTAAAATACAATATTATTTAAAAAAAACAGGTACTTTTTTTAAAAACAAGTAATATTGTTTTAAAGTTTTAATATACACTAAAGTATACCCAATAAAATTTTTTATTGAACAGGTATAAAACTACTCTATATTTTCGACTTTTTGGTTTTTTGATTTTTCGGTTTGGTTCGATTTTAAAAATCTAAAATCATAACCAAACCATTTTTTTCGGTTTTTCGATTTTTCGGTTTATGATTTTTTCGGTTTGGATTTTTTCGGATTTGGATTTTTTCGGATTCGGCTTCGGGTTGTTTTTTCTCAATTTTCGGTCCGGAAGTCCCAGCCCTAACTAAGATATACTCCAGGAGAATCTTTAACTCAAATGGGTAGCGGAGTTGGTGGAGTAGGTGAGTGCGAAACTGAAAGGTCACGATTTCGATTTTCCCTGCCAACACTTTCTCAGTTGAGTAGTTAACACATAACTTGCCTAGTGTGGACCATTATGTCATTATTGAGAAGTTGGGGACCGATGTTATTACGAAATTTATTAGGAGGCAAAATGAAATTTACCCTTTAATAAGATCAAATAAATAATTTTACATAAGTAATTAATTAAATAACTTTATATGTTTAAATTTATTTATTTTATAAATCAAGAAGAGGCGGTATGCATATTACAATTTAAAACTTTAATGCGCTGCAACATACGATCTAAATACTCTAACAAGAGGCGGTAGTCCTCGTTTAAGTTTTGCTTCATACTACCTCCGTCCCATTAGTATAGCCACTTTTTATCATTTTCGTCCGTCTCCAAAAAATAGGCACACTCCATTTTTTGGAAAAACCACTTTACACTTTCTTTTTATAAAGTAATCATCTTTCTCCACTCATACTACTATCATTTCATTTTTATTAAAACTCGTGTCATTCCTCCAATTGTCTATACCTATGAGATGGAGGGAGTATTATTTTTATTATTTGGTTTAACCACTAGTTATTTTATTAGCTTATTATGTTGCAAGTAGTTAACTTGTACGCTAGCCTCAATAAAGATTGTATTCTTTTTTTTGTTCGTTTTTTGGAGATAAAATATAGATTCTAGATGTATGCTATTTTGCATATTCTCCATCCTATATGCGAGTTCACGGACCCTTCCGGCAGATGAAAATTCCCTTATAAAATATGGGAAGCTATATATATAGTTGTTTAATCTCCGTAATTTTTATAGCTCCGGACCCTCCTGAATAAATGTTTTACTTCCGCCACTAATTGGCACAATAAAATAAACTTTTTTCATTAGCTTTTTCCATTTAGATCATTGTTCATTGCTTCGATGTTTTAAATGTATTTTGTCAAATAAACAATATTATATATATATATATATATATATATATATATATATATATATATATATATATATGAGAAGACATATTTTTGTGAGACTGTACGAAATGTTATGAAAGTTGCACAAAATGTATAATTATTTCGCACAAAATCAATAATGTTGTTGCACAACATTGTGCAACAACTTTATACATTATGTGCAACATTATCATAGTGTAACAACTGGATATATTTTGTGCAATAACTGAATACATTTTGTGCAACAACTGAATACATTTTGTGCAATAATATTCATGTATAAATAAACATTTCACAAACAGTAAGCATTTTGCACAATCGAAAATATATATGGAACATTGATCTACAATAATCAGGGGCCCAAATTCATTCTCATTTCTCACGAAATATGGGCGTCTCACCTGAACTTACCCCTATATATATAATATATATATATATATTATATATATATATGGTTTATATTATCAAAAAGTTGAAAGAGGCTTCTTTCTCCGCATATCTTTTTCAAAGTAGACGATTTTATGAGACGAAAACAATATGATTATTGATAACATTATGTTATTTTTGGTAATTTGTTTCATGTGGAGCTTCATATGATCAGTCAGTATGTCACATTTAGTGATAACAGTCAGCTGTTTAGTTATGCATTAAAAGTTGGTACTATGGTATAGAATTTATTGATTATAATTAATTACACGATTTGAAGCAACAATTAGATCATCTTAATTACACATACAAATTAATTACATTAATCACTTTTTACATGCAATTAGATCAGTAATCAGCGTTCTAAAAATTTGTCGGCCTATAAAATTTTTTTTGATAACTAGATGATCCCACATTGGATTAATTCTAAATTTCAAGCCACTCCTAACTCAGAGAAGTAAATCGCGAGTCGCCGAGCAATTCCAGGTTCCCAAGACCTTTCTCAGACACTTCTAAGACGCGAGGAGAAGACTTAACCGATTAATGTTGCTCGATTCCCAAAGACAGCTTCTGGAGAACCACCGATTGGTCAAGACCTCCGGTTCCCAAGCGACATACTCCTCGGGGAGCTAGAGGATCATAAAGAGAAAAACCTCCCCTTTCACCTCCTTGGTGGGGTTAGAACCCAAGACCTCTCCCAAAGGAGTGTCTTGGGTGTAGGCGTCCCACTACTGGACCACCAACCTTGCCCCTCTCGGCCTATAAATTGACCTTAGGGCGATGCGCCAAAACATCATCTTAATAGATAATTTAACTATCGGTTTTTCTAGTGTGTGCACATAGGCACACACTAACAAGTTAGGTGGCTGATTTTGATTGGTGGAGAACTCATTAATTTTTGTGCATGTAGGTGGGCTATTATTATTAATGAGTTCTCCACATATTTAGTCAAGTCGTGTAATTATTTATCATCATTATCGACTACATCTTAATCCCAATTATATTAGGATCAATGGCATGAAAATGATAGTGCCAATTAATTATCGAAAATTGGTTATAAGTACTACCAAATCAAACCAAACATACTCAGTATATCCCGCTCAGAGCAGAGTCTGGGGAGGGTAAGATGTACACAGACCATGCCCCTACTTATTACGATAGGGAGGTTGTTTCCGTGAAGACCCTCAGCTTAGTGCACAACAATATATTGAGTGAAAAATACAAAGGGAAGCATATGATACGAAAAAACTCAATACCATACCTGAGCCCATGGCTTAATCCACATGGGACTTACCTAAGAGGAATTTGGCTACTTCACTCCCGATGAACGCTGCTCAAACAGAAGAGAGGTTGACTCCGCGCACAGCTCCCTGTCAAAAATACACCACACGCAAAAGGCAATAGGATCAAATATACAATAAATGTAAAAATGCAATGCTCTAGGTTAAAGCTAACCGAGACAACCCAACCCTGAGGCTCTCAACTACAACACCACTCCCAACTAAAGAATCCACAACTCTGATCTGGCGCCTCCAAGCGCACCTATCAACAGTCATGGTCTCGGAAAGGTTTAAGGCCTTCAAATCCAATCTCAGCTGCTCCTCCCACGTCCTCCCTTGGCCCCGCCTCCTCCTCTCCCCGACAACTACTAAACGCTCGACCCTCCTCACCGGAGCAGATGCCTGCCTCCTGCGGACGTGGCCAAACCATCACAATCTCCCTTCCCTAACTTTCGCTGAAATGGGCGCCACTTCTAGTGCGTTCCTGAAGTCCCCGTTCGAAATTCTATCTAACATTGAGCGACCACACGACCAGCGTAACATTCTCACTTCAGCCGCTTCCAACTTGCTCTCAAGCGACTTCTTCATCGCCCAACATTCGGAGCCATACAACATTGCAGGTCGGATTGCCGCTCTATAGAATTTACCCTTCAACTTTAGAGGGACTTTCTTGTCGCACATGACCCTCGTCCGCTTCTCCACCTTAGCCACCCCGCCTTGATGCGATGAGTGACATCATCTTCACACTCACCTTCCTTCTGAATGATCGAACCCAAATACTTGAACTTATCCGTACGGGGAACGATCTGATCCGCAATCATTACCTCTACATCTTCCTCGTTGGCCTCACCACTAAAGTTACACCAGAGATATTCTATCTTAGACCGGCTCACACGCAAGCCCTAGGATTCTAACTTAGACCTCCATAGCTCCAACTTCGAGTTCACCTCCCTCCTCGACTCCGCCACTAACACAATGTCGTCCGCAAAAAGCATGCACCACAGGACGCCATCTTGTATCCCCGCGAAATGACGTCAAGGATCAGAGCGAAGAGAAGAGGGCTTAGCGCCGACCCTGGTGTAGCCCTATCTCAACCGGGAAATACTGGGTGTCACCAGCTGGGGTCCTAACGCACGTCCTAGCTTGAGAGTACATGTCTTGGATCGCCCTAACGAACGGCAACAACACTCTCCTCTCTACTAGGCTCCTCCAAATAACATCGCGCAGAATGCTATCATGAATACTACAATTCATGCAAAAAATAAAGTAGCAAAGTTTGACGGTGAATGCCCCTCCTGTCATATGAAATTCCAGAACCATCAAAATTACAAGTTTTTCCAGTTACATAGAAAATATCATGAGATGGTGATGAGTCGAGATAATTACTATAATCATGTCAAATTACGTGATTGATATTATAAAATCATCACGTACATCATGGAACATGACTCCGTGTAATTATTTATAATCTACAAAATTTGAAGTACAAGATTATAATTTAATAACATAATTTAAAGGGTGACTGCTGTCGGCTAGAGTGATATGATATCCTGGTCATAGGAAACGCCATAAGTGCTTCTAATTGTTTTTTAATATAGAAAAAATCATATATTAGTTTGCAAAATTGTTAATGCTAGAAGAAAGCATAAAATCATTACATGAAGTGAAATTTTTACTTTATTTACTACATATTTTTTATAGAATTTAAACAATCATCAAAAAATTAAAAAAAAAAACTCTTAAGTTATGATAAGTCAACATTAAAAATATTGAAAACGATTTAAAAACTCTGTTCTGCAACAGAATAATTTTTTAAAAATAAATCATTTTGTATTATTTAAATAAAATACAAAAAAAAAACATAAACCTCTTTTCCATGGTACAATGCTGACATATCACTGCAATATTATTTTTTTATCAGTATAAAATATTGAAAATGATTTAAAAACTCTGTTCTGCAACAGGATTATTTTTTCTAAAAATAAATCATTTTTTTATTTAAATAAAAAAAAAACATATCTCTTTTCCATGGTACAGTGCTGACATATCACTGCAACATTATTTTTTTATCAGTATTATTCCAACAAGGAGTCAGGTCTAAGAATAACCCAAACTCCAAAATATAATTATGCTGGTATTGTACAATAATATTATTAGAAATAACCTGCAAGCAATGGTCACTTACCATTGTACATGCTTATAATGGATGGCTGAATGAAGTCTGATAGCTCTGAGCACCTTCATTGAGCACTGTGGTGGTACTTTTTATTTTATATATATTTCTAAACACAAATAGTATTTATTTGTTAAAAAGTATTAAGCATTAATCAAAAGCAACAAAAACATTAATTTATTTATAAAATAATTATATTTGAACAAAAAAAGTGTTAATTAAAATGAGGGATGTATCCAAATGATAGGGACATAAGGAAGAAAGTCAACAGAATTTTAGTCCTGAATAAGCCCCCAAAAATATTCCAGTAAGAATTTGCTTAACGGAGACTCGAACCTGTATCACCGGAGAATGAACCTGACATCACCTTGCACCTTACCGTTCCTCCGCTATCTGTGGGGACAATCTCGTATATTTCTTGCCTCTTATATAAGAAGAAAATCACCGTATTAACATAAAAAAAATCAATACATTTTATTGTTCAAGTAATACTTCATGTTTTTTTCTTTTTTTACATATAAAATATCACGTACGAGGTTGCCTATACAATGTCGGAATTTATGGGACTAACGGTATAAACCACAACATCGTCCGTGTCGGGGCTTTTAACCGAATACTGAAAAGTCCAACCATGGCATGCACCTGCATGGATCCCGTTTTTGCTGACCGCAAAAACAGCTCCGGTAAAATCGGGATATTTCCTTCCGATTATTGCAAGAGCGTCCTCAGCCGCGAGCTTCGGTTCCATGCCTAACCTCATACTCTCCACAACTTGATAGCTTTAGTAAAAAAAAAAAAATCATAGCTTTAGTACTACCAATGTACAGATTTACTCTCCTTCAAAAAAAAAAAAATGTACAGATTTTCTCCAAAAAGAGGTTGTATCTAAAACCTAAACTAAAATTAGGGATAATTGCAAATAATACCCTTGAGGTTTAAGAGAATTAAAAAAGACCTAGTAATCTTTCGAAAACATCTGAAGATAGCAACTAAATATACCAAGGAAGAAAGCGCATCATGATGTCGCCATCCCCAGTTGCCCCACAGGCCCCAACTTCAGCATCAGCATACGCCGAGGATCCTGCAATAGGTCCATCCCCCACCCTGCATGCAAGAGTTTTATAAATCATATAAATCAAGCGGTTGGCAGAGTTTTGACTTACAGAAATGAAGTTTATTGCCATTGGCATTCTGAATTTAATATCATGTTCGTGCCAACACAACACAATACATGTTGTTTTTATCTTGACAACAGATTTTATTTGAGATAAAACAACAGCAAAACGTCCTGGTGCATGCAAACAATTCACTTCCTCTTTTTTCTTTTTCTTTGGGGGTGGAGGGTTGGGGTGGGGGAATATGGCACAAGATTCTTAGATTCCCAATTTATAGGTTGCTTCAATAATAACTATTATGAAGTGTTTTAAATAGCGCTTTTTACATAGTGTTGCCACATTTTAACCGGAATCGGCGGTTCCGGCCCGTACCGGCCCGTGGTCAACGGGCCGAATCGGAACCGTTGACCACGGTCTGGTTCCAGAACCGGAACCGCTATGCAGCACGGGTCGTATTTTTCTGGGCCCGTTAACGGCGGGCCGAACCGGCGGTTCCGGCACGGCAGACGATGTTGCCGGCGGGCGCAGGGCTAGGCTACAGGCTAGGCACGGCAGTCGATGTGAAAACCGCCCGAACCGGCGGTTTTCTCAATTTTTTTTTTCAAATTCAAAATTCAAATTTTTCCCAACTCTCACCCAATTTTATCTATAAATACCCCCTTCTTCCACCTTTTAAATCACCCCATTGTGTTAACAATATTCTAAACTCTGTTCTCTTCTACTTCTAATTCTCCTCCATTCTTTAAAATTTAAATTACTCGATTGCTCTATAATTCTACAAAATACTAAATACTACTCCCTCCGTCCCACCGATCTTGGTTCATATTCCTTTTTGGGCCGTCCCAAGATACTTGGTCATTTCCTTTTTAAGACACATTTATCTCTCACAACTTTAAATAATATATATTCATACCATCACTTTATACACTACTTTTCAGCTTTTCTTAAATCCCGTGCCAAAAGGTAAATGCTCAAGATGGATGGGACGGAGGGAGTATCTACTATAATATAATATACTAGTCATTCAGATCCGTGCGTTGCACATGTCTTGTATAAAAAATTTGAAATTTGATGGTTAGCGGAAAAGGTTAAAAGTATTGATAAAATGATTGTTCAAACTGTTAATTATAACTTGTTAATTGATTGGATCGGGTCGAGCCGAGTCGCACCAAATCGGTGTTTACTAATAGGTTGTGGTACAATTTTCTTTTCAATAATACGTACGCCGCCTGCTAATTTTTTATCTGGTTTAATAGCAATACCTTTACAATCGATGCACGGCAACATCCAAAAAAAATTTCAACATAACTGAAGATTATTAACCAATCACAACCAAAAAGAATTCTTAATATCTACAAATATAAAAAATAAAAAAAAATTGAGCTAGTTGTGGTCCTAAAACTTTTGACTAATCTTTTAATTAAATCAATCTAACCCCAAACAATTAAAGATTGTATTATATTTGACAACTTAAACAAAAAAGGAATTTAACCATTTCTAAAACGTATTTTGACATTGATATTTTGGCATTGTTGATAAGTATTTTTAACATGGAACTAAAAATCAAAGACATTAAAAACAATCGACTTTATATGTAGAGATGTATTAATGACATTAATCATTAAGACTCAACATTAAATTATTGGGACTCAATCTTTATATAGATATAGATATAGATACTATCTACTATACTAAATATTATCTACTATCTACTATAATTATAATATATACTATCTACTATAATATATATTTCAATTACACTAGCACTACACACACTCTTGCTTTACATTATTGTTCTATACTCTTCTCTACTTGTTTATTTGTTATCATGCCTCATTCTCGTGGTAACCGTGGCAAGTCTATCAATGTCGACGCCGAAGAAGATATTGATAGCACCCCCACTTTTCCTCAAAATATCATCCTCAAGGAAAAAATTCGTTGTAGAAAGTCGTCACGCCGTGAGGCCGAAGAAATGATGAGTGAACAATATGCTCGACAAATTCAAGAAGAGGAGGATGAAATGCTCACATATGGACAAATTCAATTTGCGCATCGTAAACATCAAATATGTAAGATCTCTACCATTCCATGTTCTTCTCGACCTTTCCCCTTCCAGAAGTCTCTTCAGTTCTCTTTGATTAAAAAACATCAAATAAACATGCAGTTGGGAAGACTCGAACCTAAGCCGTTGTTATTTTTTTGGATGAATCTGAATTCATCCATTTTTTGTCTGGATTAATTGTATTATTTTGATGGGATAAATCTAAATTCATCGTGTTATTTTGATGGGATGAATCCGGATTCATCGTGTTACAATAAGAATGCATCCATATTTATCCCAATAATATATCAGGATGAATCGGGATACATTCTGTTATTTTGTCTAGATGAATCTGAATTCATCCGTTTATTTGTATAGTTAATTCAAACCAGTGTCTCTTTGATTAAAAAATCAAAAATATGCACCTTAAATCATAAACTCTTTGATTAATGTGATGCATCTTTTGTTTGTGATGTATCCTCGGTCTTTGATAATAAATCTAACCAAGTAATTAAACATTCAAGTTAAACATCATAATTAATCTTTTTCTTCTCCTCGTGCTGCTCCTTTCTCGCCTTCAATGCAACTTCTCCTTGAGCATTCCCAGTCCTCAAAAAGTTCTGACAAAAGACAAAAATACATCATAATAACAGACAAAAATATAGAAATTTATAAGATGGTTCGGGTTTCTGGGTGAAGTAGAATACAAATTAAGTGGAGTTATTTATCATTTGTTTATATCATGAACAACAAAGATGCCAACAGAGAAGTAACATTAATTAGAGGAAGTCTTGACGATCCCTTTAGATCTTCTTCTAAGTAACAGACAATAGTATAAGCCTCTTCACAGTTAGCATGTTATTTCATATAAAGCAAAAAAAAATTGGAAAATGAGTCTAACTATCTGTTAACAATATAAGAACTGCAAGCTACTAGGATTAATAACAACCATGCTTAGTCATTTTAATAACCCAAGAATAGACTCATGTAACTATCAAGGGCGTACCTTTCTTTTTCCTCTTTTTCGACTGGAGGTCTCCACACAATCAGGAGAGTCGACGCAGAGAACTTGTGTTCTTTCATTTTCGTAACAAACAAGACGGTCGACGCTAGGTACTTGTGTACTAATATCCAAAAACGAACGGAGAAACTTTTTTCTTCTTGTAGGATTCATGACTGATAGGGTCATATATGTTCTGCTACTTGGACCACCAACATTATCATTCAATTGATTCCATTGCTCCTCATTAAGTTGTAGATCATCTATGTCTTCACCATATTGTAAGGCTAAAAAATCCTTGACAGACTCGGAAATATTTTTGAAATGATGCACCTTCCGAAGCCATCCCTCTACGTGGTGAAAGGCGACGTTGCAATCCCTCTACCCTCTATGTGGTGAAGGGCAGCGATGCGTTTCATCACCCTCAAGGCTACATTGGACTATTTCTTCATCTTTCAATTCTGTTTAAAAGGCGCTGCAACTCTTGCAGATTTGTCAGTGTAAACACATTATGCATAAATAGTCTGAGATCACAAGTACAAACATTGGGCCTACTTTGTCTCGAGCATAAAGCTCAAAATATTGCACGACGACCTGCAATACATCGACCCTACTTCCATTGAATTGCTCAGCAACTTTAGTCCATAAATCGGTGTCACTAAAATCATTGAAAAGATCATGCACACAGATACCCCGACAGGTTGTTTTCTGCAAAGAAAAAAATATTAAATTTGTCAAATTACATATTACCAAATTGATGAGTAAAGGCCAACTGATCAGAGGATCAAGGCAATTCCTCCTTATGATAGTGTGTTGCATTATCGTTCCAGGTTCATCTGGACATGAATGTTGGACATCCTACGTCCAATTTGTCGAAAAATTGGACGAGGTGGACTCATACGCCTGGGGTGCGGCGATGTTGTCATACCTATGTCAAGGTATGAAACAGTATAAGATGGGGTGCTTAGTTGGTGGCTTTTTATGGCTGATTTTGGTAAGCAATTTTTTTTCCCGTCTCTGTTTTTCTTTTCTTCATCTCTCTTTTGATACGTTTTTAACTAACTTTTTTTTTCATAGGGTTTTTTCTTTTCTCATTTCAACTTGTATAGTATCTTTGGAATTGAACTTCAGCCAGAGATGTTTAACACGTTGGCGACTTTGGTGAAAGAAATTTCTAAAAGAATTGGCACAAACCACTACTACAAGAAGCCTAGTCACAAGTTGGAAACACAGCTGGCGGAGCTAGTTACACTCCTTGAATCAACGGGGGTGGTAAGTAAATGTTTGCTCTTTGGCTCCTATCTCAAAGCTCTTTATCAGTCCTCTCTCTGCATCGAGTCAAGGAGAATCAATTGTATATCTGTACACGCCATATCGATTTGATCGAAGCCTATATTTTCAACGTATTTACTGCGACAAGATCGATTTCACTGTGCTCACTCTATACTCACAATGCCTGAGGAAAAGAATACCAAAGTAGTTGGCTGCCTTTGTACTTCCCCCCTGTTGCCTGTTGGCTTCGGTTCTCCACTCTACTGCACTAATTTTTACTGCTAAGTTGGGTTCCTGGTGCATTGATTTTACTTGGTTCGATCGACCATGTTACTGCCATGGATTATGTGTTCTGCTGGGATTTTACTTTGCTTATTTGCTACTCTGCTGAGATTTTACTTTGCTTATTTGCTACTCTGTCCCTGATGATTTCTTTCTTCCCCATTGCTGCCTTTGTGTTTCTCCCCCTTAATTCTACTTCATGACCTTTAAACTCTCCTGCATTTCACATGACCATCATTCATAGTTTGCTCTTGTCTTGGTCCTTAAGGCTTTAGTTGTGATCGTCCAAAGTTGAACTTCAGTTTTCTTATGAAGTCGTTTATTACTTTTCCAAAAATGATTTCTGATTGTGCACTGTTATGTTCAAGTCATTTCCTGATATCCGATCAATTTATCCCAAGTTTGAATTACCGTTCACACTTTAGTTTAATGTATTAGTTTAATGGCCGTAACATTGTTGATCGAACCAAGTAAAATCAATGCACCAAGAACCCAACTTAAAATTAGTGCAGTAGAGTAGAGAATCGAAGCCAACAGGCAACAGGGGGGAAGTACAAAGGCAGCCAACTACTTTGGTATTCTTTTCCTCAGGCATTGTGAGTATAGAGTGAGCATAGTGAAATCGATCTTGTCGCAGTAAATACGTTGAAAATATAGGCTTCGATCAAATCGATATGGCGTGTACAGATATACAATTGATTCTCCTTGACTCGATGCAGAGAGAGGACTGATAAAGAGCTTTGAGATAGGAGCCAAAGAGAAAAAATTTACTTACCACCCCCGTTGATTCAAGGAGTGTAACTAGCTCCGCCAGCTGTGTTTCCAACTTGTGACTAGGCTTCTTGTAGTAGTGGTTTGTGCCAATTCTTTTAGAAATTTCTTTCACCAAAGTCGCCAACGTGTGAAACATCTCTGGCTGAAGTTCAATTCCAAAGATACTATACAAGTTGAAATGAGAAAAGAAAAAACCCTATGGAAAAAAAAAAGTTAGTTAAAAACGTATCAAAAGAGAGATGAGGAAAAGAAAAACAGAGACGAGAAAAAAAATTGCTTACCAAAATCAGCCATAAAAAGCCATCAACTAAGCGCCCCATCTTATACTGTTTCATACCTTGATATAGGTATGACAACATCGCCGCACCCGAAGCGTATGAGTCCACCTCGTCCAATTTTTCGACAAATTGGACGTAGGATGTCCAACAATCATGTCCAGATGAACCTGGAACGATAATGCAGCACACTATCATAAGGAGGATTGCCTTGATCCTCTGATCAGTTGGCCTTTACTCATCAATTTGGTAATATGTAATTTGAAAATTTTAAAAAAAAAATTCTTTGCAGAAAACAACCTGTCGGGGTATCTGTGTGCATGATCTTTTCAAAGAATTGTTTTTTGCTTCGATGAGACATGCACCGTACGAGCAATTCAATGATTTTAGTGACACCGATTTATGGACTAAAGTTGCTGAGCAATTCAATGGAAGTAAGGTCGATGTATTGCAGGTCATCGTGCAATATTTTGAGCTTTATGCTCGAGACAAAGTAGGCCCAATGTTTGTACTTGTGATCTCAGACTATTTATGCATACTGTGTTTACACTAACAAATCTGCAAGAGTTGCAGCGCCTTTTAAACAGAATTGAAAGATGAAGAAATAGTCCAATGTAGCCTTGAGGGTGATGAAACGCATCGCGGCCCTTCACCACATAGAGGGGTAGGGGGATTGCAACGCCGCCTTTCACCACGTAGAGGGGTAGAGGGATTGCTTCGGAAGGTGCATCAATTCAAAAATATTTCCGAGTCTGTCAAGGATTTTTTAGCCTTACAATATGGTGAAGACACAGATGATCTACAACTTAATGAGGAGCAATGGAATCAATTGAATGATAATGTTGGTGGTCCAAGTAGCAGAACATATATGACCCTATCAGTCATGAATCCTACAAGAAGAAAAAAGTTTCTCCGTTCGTTTTTGGATAATAGTACACAAGTACCTAGCGTCGACCGTCCTGTTTGTGACTAGGGGTGTTACCGGTCCGGTTCGGTCCGGGTATTGGCTTAGCGGGCCAGACCCGGTAAGGTTACCGGGTATACCCGGAACCGGACCGGTAAGCAATCGGTTCTAATGCCAGAACCGAAACCGTCCTAAGCCTAACGGTACTTTAGAGCCGAGACCTGTAAGACCCGTACCGGTTAAGAACCGACAAGACCCGGTTCGTGTACTCATTAATTACCCGAAATAGAACCGAAAAATTACTCGTGAAGGGTTCAAAAATCTGCATAACTTAAGTTTCAAAATACATAGAGAAATTAAGTACATCTAAATTAGAGCTTCATAACATATTCATTATAGACGCGAAATAGATAGACAAATTTTAAATAATTTCAATAGCTACTTTGCAGTTACTTTCAAAATACCAGCCTCCGAACAGTTCATCATAGGCTCAAAAGATCATAAGGTGTTCACCAATCATCATAGCTCTCAAACGATCGATGAAGCGTTGTCTCTAATATCCAACTACATTAAAAATAATATCTAAAAGTTCGTATCACAAACAAATAAACAACAAAGTCGCTCAAAGGTACAATAAATCGAATAATGAGACTTAATAAATTACTTGTCCAAAATCGTAGTTCAAACGCTCTTCATCTGCTTCAAGCTAAATAAATGAATACAATTGCCAAGATTCAATAGTAAGAACAAAACATATACATAAATCGTTTAGTTCTTATACCTGGACCTTAAGGATATGTTTGGTATGACTTACGAGTAAGGATATATTTGGTATACATAAAATAATTGAAAAATTACCGGGTTTTTTACCGGGTTACCGGTTTCGGTCCTTATCGGTTTCGGTTCTTATTACAGTACTAGTATCCGGACCGCTAACGTTTCGGGTGAGTATCGGTCCCGGGTATTATCGGGCGGTTCTCGGGCGGTTCTCGGGTATACTTGGACCGCTAACAGCCCTATTTGTGACGAAAATGAAAGAACACAAGTTCTCTGCGTCGACTCTCCTGATTGTGTGGAGACCTCCAGTCGAAAAAGAGGAAAAAGAAAGGTACGCCCTTGATAGTTACATGAGTCTATTCTTGGATTATTAAAATGACTAAGCATGGTTGTTATTAATCCCAGTACAGTAGCTTGCAGTTCTTCTTATATTGTTAACATATTATTAGACTCGTTTTCCAATTTTTTTTTGCTTTATATGAAATAACATGCTAACTGTGAAGAGGCTTATACTATTGTCTGTTACTTGATTGTTACTTCTCTGTTCGCATCTTTGTTGTTCATGATATAAACAAATGTTAAATAACTCCACTTAATTTGTATTCGACTTCACCCCGAAACCCAAACCATCTTATAAATTTCTATATTTTTTGTCTGTTATTATGATGTATTTTTGTCTTTTGTCAGAACTTTTTGAGGACTGGGAATGCTCAAGGAGAAGTTGCATTGAAGGCGAGAAACGAGCAGCAGGAGGAGAAGAAAAAGATTAATTATGATGTTTAACTTGAATGTTTAATTACTTGGTTACATTTATTATCAAAGACCGAGGATACATCACAAACAAAAGATGCATATCACATTAATCAAAGAGTTTATGATTTAAGGTGCATATTTTTGATTTTTTTAATCAAAGAGACACTGGTTTGAATTAACTATACAAATAAACGGATGAACTCAGATTCATCCAGACAAAATAACAGAATGTATCCAGATTCATCCTGATATATTATTGGGATAAATATGGATGCATTCTTATTGTAACACGATGAATCCGGATTCATCCCATCAAAATAACACGATGAATTTAGACTAAAGTATCGAGCATACATTTCATCCTCCTATTCTTGAATTTGTCGAGCATATTGTTCACTCATCATTTCTTCGGCCTCACGGCGTGACGGCTTTCTACAACGAACTTTTTTCCTTGAGGATGGAATATTTTGAGGAAAAGTGAGAGTGCTATCAATATGTTCTTCTGCGTCGACATTGATAGACTTGCCACGGTTACCACGAGAATGAGACATGATAACAAATAAACAAGTAGAGAAGAGTATAGAACAATAATGTAAAGCAAGAGTGTGTGTAGTGCTAGTGTAATTGATATCTATACTTATATTAAAAAGAGAGTCTGTGACACATGTCACTTTCTAATTTTTTTGATTTTTTATTTTAAAATAAAGTTTATATATAGAGATGTATTCTTAAATTTCTAAAAAAAAAAAATTCTAGATATGTATTGGGGAAGTTTTATTCCACAACTTACACGCATCTGCCAATAAAAAAAATCTTTTCTTTATTTTTTTAGCTTAAAATTTTAAATGTTTATAATTTTTTAAATCAAGTTTATTTTTAATAAAAAATATATCAAATTAATTTTTATTTCACAATTTTCAACTAGACATCCATATGAATATAATAAATTTGATGGGTTTACAATAATGACCGATTGCACAAAAAAAATACATTAGAAAAAATATGAATATTTATTTTCAGTAAAATTAATTGATGCAAAATAAAAATATATTAACTCATTTATTGCTACATAAAAAATAAATTATGATATTTATTTAATTATAATAACTAAAAATAATAAAACATACACCGCACACACACACATATATTAAGACTTAAGGGTTGTTTGGCAGTTGCTGAATGATTTAGTGCAGAATGGTTGAGAGGCCAGAATGGTTGAGAGCCTCTGTATGGTTGAGTGCAGAATTTGGTTGTTTGGTAACTCTGAATGGTATCAAATTACTATTTTACCCTTCTGTATAAAATAGCGATTAAAAATCCCATTTTTCCTCTCCTTGCGTACCAAAACCTCTCCTTTTTATAAATAAAAAACCTAATTTTTATAAATAATTGTGTATAATATTTTTCAACTTAATTCATTTAAAATAATAATAATAATAATAATTATTATGTACAATATTTTTAAATTTAATTCATTTAAAAAAAAAATAATTATTATTATTAATATGTATAATATTTTTCAATTTAATTCATTTAAAATAATAATAATAATTATTATTATGTATAATATTTTTAAATTTAATTCATTTAAAATAATAATAATTATTATGTATAATATTTTTTAATTTAATTCATTTAAAAGAATAATAATTATTATTATGTATAATATTTTTTAATTTAATTCATTTAGAAAATTATAATAATAATTATGTATAGTATTTTTTTATTTAAGTTCATTTAAAAAATAATAATAACAATAATTATGAATAATAATTCTTAATTTAAGAGGAGGGGTAAATCTGGAAATTGTTTGCCTCTGAATGGTTGAGAGAGCGTATGGATGCTTAATGGTTCAGATCTCTTTGTAACAATTAAGAGGTAAAAAAATTTTTGCCAAACAGCCGTAGCCTCTGAGCGATTCAGAGGTAGGCTCTTAATGGTAACATTAAGAGCCAAACAAACGGCCCCTTAATCACATATTACTTTCGTCCCCAAAATTTGTTCCTACTTTTTTTTCGGTATGTCCGGGAAATTTGTTCATGTAATGGACATTAATTGATTTAATACTCCGCTAATGTGGTACTCTTTTTTGAATTATATTATACCCCATAATACACTGAATAAGTCTTTTATTAATATTACGCTAATATTATACTCATGTCGAAAATCATCAAAAATAAATTTAGAGATCGAGAAATTATTTTCTAATAAGAGAATATCCTATGTGGTGCATCGCACCGGAGAACATCTAGTATATATTATAGTAGATAATATATATATATATATATAGTATAGTAGATAGTATTTATATATAGTATAGTAGATAATATATATTATAGTAGATACTATATATATAGTATAGTAGATAGTATTTATATATAGTATAGTAGATAATATATATGGTATAGTAGATAGTATATATTATAGTAGATAGTATATATTATAATTATAGTAGATAGTATATATTATATTATAGTAGATAATATTTAGTATATAATATAGTAGATAGTATATATTATATTATAGTAGATAGTATTGAGCATAGTAGTCTTAGTAGATAGTATTTAGTATTTAGTAGAATTATAGAGCAAGAAGAGCAATTTAAATTTTAAAGAATGGAGGAGAATTAGAAGTAGAAGAGAAGAGAGTTTAGAATATTGTTAACACAATGGGGTGATTTTAAAGGTGGAAGAAGGGGGGGTATTTATAGATAAAATTGGGTGGGAGTTGGGAAAATTTTGAATGTGAATTTGAAAAAAAAATTGGGAAAACCGGCGGTTTTGGACTGCCGTGCCTAGCCCTGCACCCGCCTGCAACATCGGCTGCCGTGCCGGAACCGCCGATTCCGGGCCGAACCGCCGGTTCATGGGCCCAGAAAAATGCGACCCATAACCGGCCCGTGCTGCATAGCGGTTCCGGTTCCGGTTCCGGAACCGGCCCGTGGTCAACGGTTCCGACCCGAACCGTACCACGGGCCGGGCCGGGCCGAAACCGCCGGTTCCGATTAAAATGTGGCAACACTAGATCTCATTAATGAATAATAGTCATCTTTTGTTCCACTTCATGTCTTTACTGGTTTTACTTGAACATGTTATCAGCACGCCCAGCTCTCTAGACAAGAATTTTTCCTCCCCTCAAGAAAATTGTCCAAAAGAAAAAAAAAAGAAAAAAAAAAGTAGAGGAAGAAGAAGAAGAAAAGTTCAGATTTTTTTTCTGAAACTGTGGAAATAGAAGACTTGTAGTAGTATTCCAATCGTCTTTAGATTAATTAGGTGATTTACTTAGCCTCCTTAGCTCTAGTGTTCATTAGATTCTTCTTGTTATTTTACACATATGCCCTTACTTGTAACCATAAATATCTCTCTTGTATTCCTAAAGAATTACCTTGGAAATCAATCTTCACATGGTATCAGTCGCCTAGGTTTTTCTATTCCTATTTTACGCAGCCTTGTCTGCCTCTCTCCCTTCACACAAGACGCCGCCCTCTTCCTCCTTCAATCCGTAGATTTTTTTTTCCTATCAATCATAGCCGATTCCGACAGGCTTTCCTATGGCACTATGATTCACATGCTTACAATCAAGCTCTCCCCCACCTCATACTTGGCTTGGAAACGTCAATTGCAACATGCGCTTCGTCCTCAATGACTTTTTGGCCATCTCGATGGCTCTACTCCTTGTCCGCCTCTTCCGGCTGCCCCGTCGGCTTCCTCCCCCTCCACTCCGAGTTCCGGTGCTTCCAAAGTGCCTCAAGAGGACTATGATGCTACTAAGGCAGCCTATGATGCTTGGGTTGCGGAGGATCAACGCCTCTGTGGTCTGATTTATGCTTCTCTCTCTCATGAAGCCATGAATGAAGTCACTACTTGTGAGACCGCTAAGGAGATGTGGGACACTCTTGCTGCTGCCTACCAACCTCAAAGTAAGTCCACTGCTTTTAGTCTTCGCCAACAAGTTTCTATGGTTCGTAAGACGGGTACCGTTCATGAACTTCACCTAACCCTAAAGGCACTTTTTGATCAATTGTCTGTTATGGGATCTCCTATTTCTAATGATGACCAGCTCTTGTGGTTCTTGAATGCTTTGGGGCCTGAGTTTAAAGAGTTTAATGCTCCCTTTGTTACTCGTGATCCCACTCCGAGTTGTGCCCAAATCGTTGCGGAGGCTAAGGCCTATGAAGCCTATTTGCAAACTTTTCACAAGATGCAAGGCTTAACAATTCAAGGAAGCACTTCTTCTGGCCCCGTCGCTTTTCTGTCTTCAGATTCTTCCCAGGAAGACCGCGCATGTACACACGCGCCGGCAAGTGGGGCGCGCGGCGGTGGCACGTGGCGTCCACGGCTCCACGCGCGCGCCAGGGGCGGCCGCTATGGCGGTCGTCATCGTGACAGAAATTCCTGGCGGTCCTCCGGTCCTTCTCAGCCACCCAGATCCACTGTTGGAGGATCTTCTTCCATCCAATGTCAATTATGTTGGAATTGGGGTCACTCCGCCGGTCAATGTCGCTCTTCTCGCCCGATTGAACAAGCTCAAGTTGCTCATAAGTCCAGCCACCACTTTCAATTGAGCCACCTCCTGTTGCTTCAGATTGGTACATTGATTCGGGTGCATCCAGCCACATGAGCTCCTCCGCCTCTAATCTTGAAAGTGTCGCTCCATATGTCGGTAAATCTCTTGTTTCCGTTGGCAATGGTATTTCTGCCATTGGTACTGCCCAAAGTAGTCCTTCTCTGCGTCTATATGATGTTTTGGTTGTGCCTCAAATTACTAAAAATTTATTATCTATAAGCAAGCTTACTCGGGATCTTGGTGTGCTTATAACTTTTGATGATCGTTCCTTTGTTATTCAGCACAAAATCACCAAGGCAATCATGGGTCAAGGACACATTGAGGATGGACTTTATGTTCTCGATCGTGGTGAAGAGGCTCTTCTTTCCTTTGTTAGGCAAAATAATAATAAGGCATCTTTTGAGATTTGGCATGCTCGCCTTAGACATGTGTCCCCTAGTATTATTTCCTTGTTGAACATGAAAGGTTTTATATCGCTTTCTTCAATTTTGCCGAAACCTAATACTTGTGTTCCATGTGTTATGGCTAAAGGACAAAAATTATCTTTTGTGGAGAACTTTAAACGGGCTGAAAAAGTATTGGATTTGGTTCATTGTGATTTATGGGGACCTTCACCAGTTTTATCTCGTAATGGTTTCTCTTTTTATGCTCTTTTTGTCGATGATTATTCTCGCTTTACGTGGTTTTATCCCCTTCGGCGAAAATCTGATTTTGTGGAAATTTATTTCCAATTTGAGGCGCTAGTGGAGAATCTTTATTCCTCTCAAATCAAGGTCTTTCAAAGCGATGGTGGCACTGAATTTCTCAATAATCGCCTACAATCTCATTTTACTACGAAAGGAATCCATCATCAGGTTTCTTGTCCTTATACGCCGGAGCAGAATGGGCGTGCTGAAAGAAAGCATCGTCACGTTGTAGAAATGGGGCTCTCGATGCTATTTCACTCTCACTTACCACTTTCTTATTGGGATGATGCATTTGCCAGTGCTGTTTACACTCAACCGTTTGCCGACTCCGGTTTTGGATGGTGTCTCTCCTTTTCAGCTACTTTATGGTCGCCCACCGGTTTACTCTAATTTTCACCCTTTTGGGTGTCGGGTTTTTCCATATGGCCGTCCTACAGCTGCTCATAAGCTGGCTCCTCGCAGTATTCCCTGTGTTTTCCTTGGATACAGCGCTCACTATAAGCGTTTTCGGTGCTTAGATACTGAGACTGGTCGTGTCTATATGTCTCGTCATGCACGATTTGATGAATCTTGTTTTCCCTTTGCCACAGCCCCTTCTGCCACTCAGTTCTCTTCTCTGGATGTTTCATCCTTTATTGATCCTACTCTTCCTGAGCTTCCACCTACACCTGCGCCTTCTGATGATGTCTCCGCTCCATTATGTTCTATCTGTTCATCATCCACTGCACACGTTCCTTCTGGTGCTCCTTCTGTTGAGGTTCATACTGGCGTTTCTTCTCCTGTGCGTTCATCTCCGCCTACTTCTCCTTCGCCATCTCTACCTCCTTCCATGCCTAGCTCCACGTCTTCCCCGGGGTCTTCTTCACCTCCTGCTCCTCGTACTCACTCGATGGTGACTCGTCTTCAGGATGGTACCCGTGTTCCTCGCAATCTCGGTCCAGATTTTGAGGTTACTGGCTTGTTGGCTAAGCTTCGTACTCAGAAGGAGCCTCGTGATTATCGTGCTGCTTCTCGTAATCCAAAATGGGTGATTGCAATGGATGAGGAGATAGCGGCTCTCCGTCAACAACAGACATGGGATCTAGTACCTCATCCGCAAAATGCGAACATTGTTGGTTCAAAGTGGGTTTATCGTTTGAAATATTGCCCTGATGGGTCTGTTAATCGCTACAAGGCTCGGTTAGTAGCTAAAGGTTACTCTCAGATACCTGGCTTTGATTTTGATCACACTTTCAGTCCCGTAATCAAAGCTGCTACTGTTCGTACTGTTCTTGCTATCGCTACAATGCAAAAGTGGCCTCTTCACCAGCTTGATTGTAATATCCGCAATTTTCGATTTTCGGTAAATTTCTTTTTTTTGGTCGGAGTCTGTTTTGACGACTCTCTCATGACCGTTTCGTCATTCGGAGAATATTTAATTCTGCACTTTTGTCATCCGAGTTCGTTTCGGTGCTGCTTTGTTGAGTTCCGTGCTTTTTAGCGACTTTTCCGCGCTTGAGTTCGGTTCTTGCGAATCTCGTTTGAAATTATCGTTTGGGGTTTTTCGTAAGTTCATTTAACGTTGTTATACGTGTTGTGAGCTTCGGTTTGATTATTCGTTGTCGTATGGTGATTTTCGGGCAGTTGGGCCATTTTCGTAATTTCCCAAAGTTTGGGGTAATTACCTTCCGTTGTCGAATTTCGAGCCTTCGGGTGGTCGGAATCGTGTGTTCTACTAGCTCTTAGATTCGTCTTTGTGAGTACTTCGTAACCGTATCTTCTGTTCGTATTCGTGCTCGGGTTTCTGTCGTTTTGTTGAATTCGGGATTACTAAACGACTTTTCTAAGTATGAGTTCGACTTTGTTAGATCACCATTAATTTTTGGTGACTCCAAAATTATAAATCTTTGCAATATTATAGAACATCGAGTTAGCTTTCCAATGGTTCAAACGGTGAGTCAATCGAGTCCTGACGAGAGAGTTATGGTCGCTTTTGGCCGATCACTTCCAGGAGCCTTTCGGCCGATAGGGGGTCGATAGTTTCTCACGCATTCTCAGATGGGTATCGGTTGGGCTATCGGCCGATAGCCGGCCGATAGTTCTCTGTGTTTCACTATATTACACGGATCTGGGGAAGGTTTTCATTTTCCTCTCCTCTCTTTTCTTCCTCTCGCTCAGGCGATCCAGAGCAACTCTTGGGCGATTTTAACATTTTCGGACTTGAAGAAATCATCCACTTCGAGTTTTGTTGTAGATTATCGATTTCTTCTTGAATCATTCATCCTAATCCAAGGTAATCTTCTAAGAACCCATTTTTGGGAGATTTTGGGGATTTTGGGTATTTTGTTCGATTTCGTCCGCTTAATCCGATTTAACTTAGGATTTTGATGGATTGATGATTATTTAGATGTATTATATCATTTCCTTGTTATTCCATGGTTGGATCGTATCGATTCGTTGTTTGAGTTGAGTTCTTGACGCCTTGAAGGTGTCCTAGAAATGTCTTAGAGGGGTTTTCGGGCGTTCTACGATTATTCTTCCTCGTATGGTCGATGATTTATTGATTGTATGATGTTAGGGTCGTGTTTCTTGCGAAGAAACCGTGTTGAACCCTTTCGCTCGCCGCCGCTTCCGCTTCGATAGCATTGGGCGTTTGAAGCTTTCCGCTGAGCCGTGTTCGCTTAATACTTGCGTATCGATTTTGAGGCAAGTACCTTGTCCATACTTTTCTTGTTTCACGGATATGATAATTGGTGATCGTCTTGGTTTGTTTGTTTGTTTGAAATGAGTTTTCAAAAGATTCGTTAGCCTCGTTAAAGGCCTCTTTCAAAACCGTGTGTGATTTGTGATTGGTGTGGTTCGAGAATAACTATGTGAATTCTATGTATATGCTTGGTGTTCATGTTGCACTTAGTATTGTGTGTGGACGATATTATGTCATTTCGGTGCGTTGTGGATTGACGTGGTGTTTTGCTAAGTGTTTGATGCCTCTGGCGAATTGTTTGAATATCCTTGATGTGATATGTTATTTGTGTGAATGTGTGGATATGGTCAAGGTCTACGGTGGCACATGGCATGTGATCATGTGGCCAGGATGCAACAAGTGATTGATCCAACCGTGGAGCTGAGATAATCTACGGTGGCACATGGCATGTGATCATGTGGCCAGATGCAACAAGCGATTGATCCAACCGTGAGATGTGTGTGATTTGTTTCGCTAGCCACTGGGAGGGTCCTTCGAGGCCTCGAGTGGGATGTCGGTGGTATCGTCCCGGTCTGGCGATGCGCGTGCGTGATTATGTTCCGTTGATTTTTCGTCCGCTGAGGACACGTGATGTTGGGCTTTGACCACCTTGAATTATTGGTGGTTTCTATTTGCGAAAACAAAACATTTGAAATTGTGACCCTATTGATTTTGGAAAGAGAAGGATTTTATAATCCTAAATTGTTTTCTATTAAAACTCTCGACGGCATTTTAAACTGCTTTGTAAATTGTTTCCCTTATTTGCGATCTTTCGCTTTTGGAAATGTTTACCCAAACTCTTGCCTCGGGAAGTACTTTTCCTTACGTTTGAACCTTTGAGGATTTCGATTATTATTGTTCTTGGAACTTGTATTGTATGGCTCGTATTTTTGCACTTGTACTTGCACTAGCAAAACAAAGGAGTTTTGCTAACCCCCGAGTATTCGGGGTGGATGTCTATTTTGCATTCGTGTTTTGGAGCATAGCACGTGGTCGGCGCGAAGGATGATGAAAGATGAACGATACTAATCACACGAGGATCCGTTGACGCTGCTTTGGTCTAGTTGTATTTTCTTTTCCGCCGCAAGATCTTTTCCCCAGACGGGAGTTTATCAGATTTTGACCCTCGCGTGGGTATGTGTTTGGAATTGAGTCAGTATGTATTTGTTGAAAGACCAAATCGGTCTCATCGAGTCATTTTAGCCTTAAAGGCGAGGTTTAGATGTTTGATTTTAGTTATCACCGGTAGATCCTCGAGGAGAGGGTCTACGGCGTGTAATATCCCCGAGCGGATTTGGGGTGTTACATAAATGGTATCGGAGCTTAGGTTGTGGAAACTCGGGCCGTCGGGTCGATGGTGTCTGTTGAGTCTTTGTCTCGTCGGATTTTGTCGACTAAGTCGTGTCGCGACGCGTCGCCCGAGTTGGTTGGTTGGTCGTGATTAGTATCGTGGCAATCATCATCTTCGTGCGACCTGTGGCTGTAAGTCTCCCTTCTTTGTGTTTTGCCTCGTGTGACACGAGCTATTTTTATGATTATGAGTTAATTGACGGAATCCTCTTATGGATTTTGATTTCGTGATATGTGATTATTTGACTCCCATTTTTCGTTCATATGAGGAGTAGTGTTGCTGTCTTGTGCATGTTTGACTTTATTTCTTTTATCCATTGCGTGAGTTCTTTTGTAATGGCTTTCGGTATTTTACCGACCGAGTTTTATTTCGAAAACCGATTCCTTAACCGAGTTTTTGGCATTTTGGCCTTGATCGCTTTGGCGAAATTCTTATGACGGTATTTATTATTTTCTAAATGTCTTCTGTGAGTTTTTGAAATATTACCGTCATCGGCCTTTTTGGCGTTTTTGTAAAAGGTTTTTAGCCTGCTGGGTTCCGGCGCGGGACACACGGCGCTATAATGATTCCGTGTAAGTACCTAAACTTTTTGGGCATTCTAGCCTATTGAATTATTTTTGAAAACCTTGAGTATCTTAAAAAAATTAAAATTCGAGACGTACTTTTAAAATGAATTATTTTCTCGTGGTACGTCCAAGGTGCCACAATATATTTCAAAATTCTTCTAACTCGAGGACCAAAATATTTTGAGATATTTTCAAATGTTTTATAAACACTTTTATTTAGACCCGAGGGTCGAATATTCTGAAAGTTCTCACTTAGAGAAAGTGTCCTCATATTTATCAAATGCGAAATAGTTCTCCAAAGTCTCGATAATGATGTTTCACATTTGTACTTTTTGAAAAGTGATACTCAAGATCAACTGGTGTTTCCAAACTATTTTCAAAAGGTGGTTTTTATTTTTAAAACCTATCATTCCTGTTTGCGGACCGGAAATGCATGTATGGTTTTCGAACTTTCGTTACGGTGTTAACCCCGAATTGTGATTGAATTGGTGGCATGAATGTCGAGGCGTTACCACGTATTTGTTGTACTAGCCCTCTGTGAGAGGTGTGAACTCGTGTTTACTGTTTATCACCTCGTGGTGATTTGCGTGTTGTCGCACGAGTGTGGGTTGTTAAAGCTTGAGTTTGTACGTTTGTGTACATGTGTGATTGTTTCATGATGGTTGTAATTATGTGCTGGTTATCGTTCGGGCCGTTGAGGTCGCCGAACGATACCGTTCTTTGTAGTGTTTGTGTGTGTATTACTTTACGATGGTAATCGTTGTATATGGTATGTGTTATGATTCTTTGTTGTCGAGTTGGCATCTCCGCTATGTTGTTTTGCGACGTTATGCCCTATCAGATCTAGCATTTGTATTTTCGGTATGCCGAGCCGAGGCGTTTCAATCGTGATGTGCCGGGCATGCACGTGTAAATTTGTCCTTCTCGTCGGTAACACATTTCAAGTGTGGACTCGAGGACACCGAATTGATTTTCGAATTGCTACCGAGACTTTCGGAGTTCGCGCTTCAAAGACAAGTATCGAATCGGCTTTGAGAGGCCTTCAAGGATGTTTCGTCGGTTGCTTGTTGTGTCGTCACCTTGATTTCTCTGTTGTGAGTTGCGGGCGACCTTCTTTTATAAGAGGTCGAATGTAGTACCCGTGTTGTTTTTAGACTCGCATTTTCTCTTTCTCGATTCTATCGACTCGCTCGTGTTCGTTGATACTTACCGAACTTGTTCTGTATTTCGGTTTCATTGATCGGACGAGGTGTGATCTTGTTTTGGGTCAATCGTTATCGCTGTAACTTTCCGAGTTCGGTTCGATTCTTGTGAACCTTGTTCTAAGTAACATCTTTCGTTCTACTAGTTCTTTTATTCAAGTGGACTGGATCTTGAGCTTTTGTATTTTCGACTGCCGACTCGCTTATGTTCGTTGACATTTCGAGCTTGTCCCGCCCCTTGCTTTTGTTGATCGAACGAGTGTGGTATTATTTCTAATAACTCGTTAGTCGTTGTGACTTTTCGATTGCTATTCCATTTCTGTGGATCTTATGTGAATGCACATCTTGTTGTTTTCACCTGATCATATGTTGTCTCGAGTTGAGATGTGAACCTTGGAGGAGTTGTTTGAATTTTATTGTTCTTCGTGATCCGAACATGATTGTTCGCTTTTGTTGTCTCGATCTTTGTGGTTCGATCATTTGATTGTTCGGTTTTGTTGATCTCTTTTCGTGATTGTTGAGCGTTCAGACTCCTTCCTAATTCCCTTAAGTTCGGAAATTAGTCTCGCTTCGATCTTCCAACCCCGGGCGGTGGAATTCCGTATTTGTCCGGGGTGTGGCTCATGTTTTGATTGATATACCGGGTTGGTCAATCGTATTGATTTTCATTGGTTATGTTTTGCGATTGTCGGATAATTGACTGGCTATATTATCCGCTTGATGACGCTTGTCATTTGATGGTTTTATCAGATCCCTAACGGCGACGTTGTGTTGGTCGTCGTGGAGCGTGTTTTCACGCCGTATGTCTCTTTGCGTTTCTTGCGCTGCTTCGCCGTGGGCGCGAGTTTTCTGCTTTTGGTGTATCTCGTTGAGTTTTCTGGCGGGATATTGCTTCTCCCTACTTGTTTTAAGTTTCGGGACGAAACTTCTTTTAAGGAGGGTAGAATGTAATATCCGCAATTTTCGATTTTCGGTAAATTTCTTTTTTTTGGTCGGAGTCTGTTTTGACGACTCTCTCATGACCGGTTCGTCATTCGGAGAATATTTAATTCTCGCACTTTTGTCATCCGAGTTCGCTTTGTCTTGCTTTGTTGAGTTCCGTGTTTTTTAGCGACTTTTCCGCGCTTGAGTTCGGTTCTTGCGAATCTCGTTTGAAATTATCGTTTGGGGTTTTTCGTAAGTTCATTTAACGTTGTTATACGTGTTGTGAGCTTCGGTTTGATTATTCGTTGTCGTATGGTGATTTTCGGGCGGTTGGCCATTTTCGTAATTTCCCAAAGTTTGGGGTAATTACCTTCCGTTGTCGAATTTCGAGCCTTCTGGTGGTCGAATCGTGTGTTCTACTAGCTCTTAGATTCGTCTTTGTGAGTACTTCGTAACCGTATCTTCTGGTTCGTATTCGTGCTCGGGTTTCGGTGTCGCTTTGTTGAATTCAGGATTACTAAACGACTTTTCTAAGTATGAGTTCGACTTTGTTAGATCACCATTAATTTTTGGTGACTCCAAAATTATAAATCTTTGCAATATTATAGAACATCGAGTTAGCTTTCCAATGGTTCAAACGGTGAGTCAATCGAGTCCTGACGAGAGAGTTATGGTCGTTTGAGCTTGGCCGATCACTTCCAGAGCCTTTCGGCCGATAGGGGGTCGATAGCTCTCATCACGGCATTCTCAGATGGGTATCGGTTGGGCTATCGGCCGATAGCCGGCCGATAGTTCTCACGTGTTTCACTATATTACACGGATCTGGGGAAGGTTTTCATTTTCCTCTCCTCTCTTTTCTTCCTCTCGCTCGGGCGATCCAGAGCAACTCTTGGGCGATTTTAACATTTTCGGACTTGAAGAAATCATCCACTTCGAGTTTTGTTGTAGATTATCGATTTCTTCTTGAATCATTCATCCTAATCCAAGGTAATCTTCTAAGAACCCATTTTTGGGAGATTTTGGGGATTTTGAGTATTTTGTTCGATTTCGTCCGTTTAATCCGATTTAACTTAGGATTTTGATGGATTGATGATTATTTAGATGTATTATATCATTTCCTTGTTATTCCATGGTGGATCGTATCGATTCGTTGTTTGAGTTGAGTTCTTGACCGACGCCTTGAAGGTGTCCTAGAAATGTCTTAGAGGGGTTTTCGGGCGTTCTACGATTATTCTTCCTCGTATGGTCGATGATTTATTGATTGTATGATGTTAGGGTCGTGTTTCTGCGAAGAAACCGTTGAACCCTTTCGCTCGCCGCCGCCTTCCGCTTCGATAGCATTGGGCGTTTGAAGCTTTCCGCTGAGCCGTGTTCGTCGGAATACTTGCGTACCGATTTTGAGGCAAGTACCTTGTCCATACTTTTCTTGTTTCACGGATATGATGATTGGTGATCGTCTTGGTTTGTTTGTTTGTTTGAAATGAGTTTTCAAAAGATTTGGTTAGCCTCGTTAAAGGCCTCTTTCAAAACCGTGTGTGATTTGTGATTGGTGTGGTTCGAGAATAACTATGTGAATTCTATGTATATGCTTGGTGTTCATGTTGCACTTAGTATTGTGTGTGGACGTATATTATGTCATTTCGGTGCGTTGTGGATTGACGTGGTGTTTTGCTAAGTGTTTGATGCCTCCGCGAATTGTTGAATATCCTTGATGTGATATGTTATTTGTGTGAATGTGTGGATATGGTTGAAGGTCTACGGTGGCACATGGCATGTGATCATGTGGCCGTGATGCAACAAGTGATTGATCCAACCGTGGAGCTCGAGATAATCTACGGTGGCACATGGCATGTGATCATGTGGCCAGATGCAACAAGCGATTGATCCAACCGTGAGATGTGTGTGATTTGTTTCGCTAGCCCCTGGGAGGGTCCTTCGAGGCCTCGAGTGGGATGTCGGTGGTATCGTCCCGGCCCCTAGGCGATGCGCGTGCGTGATTATGTTCCGTTGATTTTTCGTCCGCTGAGGACACGTGATGTCAAGCTTTGACCCCGTGAATTATCGTGGTTTCTATTTGCGAAAACAAAACATTTGGGTCATGACCACTATTGATTTTGAAAGAGAAGGATTTTATAATCCTAAATTGTTTTCTATTAAAACTCTCGACGGCATTTTAAACTGCTTTGTAAATTGTTTCCCTTATTTGCGATCTTTCGCTTTGGAAATGTTTACCCAAACTCTTGCCTCGGAAGTACTTTTCCTTACGTTTGAACCTTTGAGGATTTCGATTATTATTGTTCTTGGAACTTGTATTGTATGGCTCGTATTTTTGCACTTGTACTGCACTAGCAAAACAAAGGAGTTTGCTAACCCCCGAGTATTCGGGGTGGATGTCTATTTTGCATTCGTGTTTTGGAGCATAGCAGTGGTCGGCGAAGGATGATGAAAGATGAACGATACTAATCACACGAGGATCTGTTGACGCTGCTTTGGTCTAGTTGTATTTTCTTTTCCGCCGCAAGATCTTTTCCCCGCCAGACGGGAGTTTATCAGATTTTGACCCCTGCGTGGGTATGTGTTTGGAATTGAGTTGTATGTATTTGTTGAAAGACCAAATCGGTCTACTGAGTCATTTTAGCCTTAAAGGCGAGGTTTAGATGTTTGATTTTAGTTATCAGCCTGGTAGATCCTCGAGGAGAGGGTCTACGGCGTGTAATATCCCTGAGCGGATTTGGGGTGTTACATTGATGTCAAGAATGCCTTCCTCAATGGTGTTCTTGATGCTCCTGTCTACATGACGCAACTGGTTGGCTACAAGGATCCTGCTCATCCTGATTATGTTTGTCGTTTACATAAGGCCATTTATGGTCTTAAACAGGCGCCTCGAGCATGGTTTGATCGCTTTAGCTCCTATGTCCGCTAGCTCGGTTTTAGCTGCAGCCTTTCTGATACTTCTCTGTTTGTATTCTCTCGTGGCCCCGTGCTTCTATACCGTTGATGACATTATCCTTACTAGCAATGATCGTGTGGCTATTCGGCAATTTATAACCCGTACTGATCAAGAATTCTCCATCAAGGACCTCGGTCAGTTAAGTTACTTTCTTGGCTTAGAGGTTTCCATCACCTCATCTGGCTTATTTTTAGGGCAAGCGAAGTATGCTCGTGATATTCTTCGTCGTGCTGGCATGACAGATTGTTCTCCTGTATCAACGCCTCTTGTTCCATTTTCTCAGCTTCACAGCAGCACTAGTGCTCCTTTCGCAAACCCGAAGCTCTATCGTTCCTTGTTTGGTGCTTTACAGTACCTCACTATCACTTGACCTGATTTGGCTTTTGCGGTCAATTCTGTTAGTCAGTTTCTTCAGGATCCTCGAGACGATCATTTTGCTGCTGTCTCCCGTATTCTTCGGTATGTGGCCGGCACGCTTCATTGTGGTCTTACTTTCAGTTCAGATGGAGTACCAGAGATATTGGCCTACTCGGATGCAGATTGGGGCCGTTGCGTAGAGACTCGTCGTTCAACGTATGGATATGTTGGCTTTCTTGGTGGGAACTTAGTTTCCTGGAGTGCCAAGAAGAAGCCCACTATGTCTCGATCCAGTTCAGAGTCTGAATATCGTGCCCTTGCTAATACAGCTGCGGAGGTAGTCTGGCTGGGTAATCTACTTCGAGATCTCCGGTTTCCGCTTTTAGGATCTCCACTCCTGCTCTGTGACAATAACAGTGCCATCTTCCTTGCCCAGAATCCAGTTGCTCACAAGCGCGCTAAACACATCGACATTGATTACCATTTTGTGCGAGAATTGGTTACAGAGGGCAAACTTGGTGTTAGTCATGGTCCTACGTCTCTTCAGGTTGCTGACATTTTTACTAAAAAAATTGTCTCGCCCCTTGTTTAATTTCTTTAGGTCCAAGCTTAGCGTTTCGATCAATCCGACGCTTCGCTTGAGGGGGGGTGTGGAAATAGAAGACTTGTAGTAGTATTCCAATCGTCTTTAGATTAATTAAGTGATTTACTTAACCTCCTTAGTTCTAGTGTTCACTAGATTCTTCTTGTTATTTTACACATATGCCCTTACTTGTAACCATAAATATCTCTCTTGTATTCCTAAAGAATTACCTTGGAAATCAATCTTCACAGAAACCCTAGCCATAGCCACTTTCTGCACGAACCTCCTCTCGACCCCGTGACCTGATTGCCGTCGTCGCCATCCCTGCACGGCCCGCAACACATCACCGCCAGATTGCCCAACCGCAACACGGCCCTCTCGGTCCCTATTAGCCCCGCTAGTCGGACGCAACTAAAAGCCGCGACCCGACTCCGCACGGCCAGCCCAAACGTCTCTGACCCGACCGCACCAATCGACCTCTGTCACCTACACCGGTCACCCGCACCACTCCACTCCGAGCCCGCCCCATATGTGCCCAGTCTGCCGCAGACCCCATCCCGACCCGTTGTCCGTCCTGGACCGGTTCGAAAAAACATATTATTTTATTCCCAATCGTGAAATAAGGTACATAATTCGAACTCTACTATCTGCTTCGTGTGCTATTTCATTATGTTTTATTTAATTTAATAGCGTAGTATGTTTTATAGTTAGTTTAATTATGCTTAATTAAATCAAACAAATTGCTTAATCACTTAAATTAAATCGTAAAGCACTTCAATTAATTAAAGCGCGTCACAAGACTTAAATTTCACGTCTAGAACTTATTTGTATTCATTATATGTATCTAGATGCATTCATAGAGATTAAGTGTATATATTTATAAGCATACATATATTTTGCATGCACATATAGAAATCACATGCAAATAGGTTTCATGATTAGATTAGCAGACTTGAACGTGTAGATTCTACTACCTACAAATTCAAAAACATAATAATATAACTTCATGAGTAACATTATTTTCAAAAGCATCGAAGTTGTGGTCATATCTTAGCTCAAAGAAAAACGTACGTTCGCATTATTGATTTTTATTATGGATGTACATATGAATGTGAAACTCATACTTTCCTCTTTCTTGTATAAAAATGGGTGATCTAACTCGTTCCGAGTTTAACATCTTGGACTCAGAAGGGCTGTATAAAAATGGGTGATCTAACTCGTTTCGAGTTTAACATCTTGGACTCAAAAGGGCTTGAGTACCATAGATGGGTCTCCGTCGTCGAGATCATCTTCATTACCAAGGACTATAGTGTTATGCTCTTTAATGTCGCAGGCCAAGCACCGTCTGACAAAATCGAAGTGAGCGCACTAATGTTACTCGGGCGACATATCGACCCCAGCCTGAGATGGGAATATCTTCAGCTGTGTGATGTCCTTAAGGGCTCCCAGAGTTGACCATGCAGTGTAATGAAATCCGCTTACTTGATTATAAAGGGATCAACGATTTCAACAAAGATATGCTCCATCTCAAAGCATACCTTACCTTTCGTGGGATGTCCTTAAGGGCCGTTTTCGGAACATTCATACCACACTGCTCCCAGAGTTGACCATGCAGTCTAATGAAATCCGCTTTCTTGATTATAAAGGGATCAACGATTTCAACAAATATGCTCCATCTCAAAGCATACCTAACCTTCTGTGGCAAGGACGTCACAGAAGACGATCTGATCCAGAGAACTCTTTCCACATTCCCACTTCCGTCCTTACGCTAGAAAATCAGTATAAGCTGGAGTGTGACAATAAACGCATCACTACCTTCGTTAAGCTAATCAACCTACTCCAAGCAGCTGAAAGGCATAACGAAGTATTAGTGAGCAATAATACCAGGCCGGTTGCGATAAAGAAAGTTTGTGAGGCCAATTATGATGAAGTGAATGATGGAAAGATCTTCAATGAAAAGGGACTGGGCGTCGTAACCCCACCCACATGAAACGGACACTCATTGTGGTCGTGGATGTGGGGTCAAAATCGTGGTAGTAGTCATGGATATGAGGGTCTTTTAATGTAATGTGAAGACTTGGTGCTTCTCGCTTTGGTAGCCAAGGAAACCACAAAGCACTTACCCATCTTACCGCCCTACGGCTCGAGTTAGCCAAGAACAGTGTAATCATTGTGGAAATGCTAGACATTGATGCAATAACTGCCATGCAAGCAAACATGTTGCAGCTAATTACAAGAACTATGAAAGTCCAAAGAAAATAAAGCTCACTATATGGAGGAAAATGACTTGTACATCCCCCTAATGTCAATTTCACAGTAAACGACCGTCGTACTGAGCCATATGTGCCACAGTCACTAAAGGCGCCCATTTATGACTGATATATGTTACACATTTGTTGCATTTGGTTTTCCCTCAAAGGCGATTGATTTTTGTTTAATTTTCAATAAATGGTTGGATACATTTCTATATTTTCTCGTGAACAAGATAATTATTATTGCTTACCAATGAAGCACCGGTAAGAATACGAAATACAAATACGATACGATACGAGTAAGAAAGTACGTTATTTTCCAAAAACCAAGATACGAATACGTTGAAAACAAGTTTATTTTTTATATATTTTCAATAATTATCAGTATTGATAATATGAAAATCATATAGGCACATTCATTCCAAATAAATCAGTTTAAGCAAATAAGCAGTTTGAATCAATATCTTACTACAATTAAACAAACTAAGAGTCCATACTACCAACCAAAGTCTTCCTTTAAACAATTCAAACTCAAAAGCTCAAAACACTACTAGAAAGATACTCTATGAATCAATTTTAATTCACATTGAATCACCCACCATATAAAAAGTTGAAAATCTAAAACCTAATTGTTACGAACCTGAAGAGAGAAGAAGAATCTCTGGCGGCCGACGGAGGGCGTCAGGCGGCCGGCGACGAGATGAAGCCTGGCGGCGTGGTTGATGGCGAAGAAGAATGGGTGTTCTGTTTGCGTCAATGTGAAGAACAGAAGAAGAATGATTGAATGAATTAATCCCATTGCGTTAATTTCTTAATTTGGGGCAAACGTTTTACTTTTCTTAAAAACGTTTTCTGAACGTATTAGAAACGTATTTCGATTAAAAATTAAAAAAAAAAACATTTTTAGGACGTATATGAGGCGTATTTCAAACGTACTCGTACTCAGTACGTATTTTCCCAATACTCTGTCAAAAAAAGTATTAGTGCTTCATAGTTGCTTACATTATATTACTAGTTTTATTAAGTATTGAATATTGCTTGAATGCTTATGATTCGAAAATTCCTTCTCTTCGTAGGAATGAATCAAGGAGAACATGAGTGTCTAGTAGATGGTGGGACCACCCAGTGTTGTGAAACTCGCGCATATGCGCGCGCTTAAGCGCAACGCGACGCGATGCGCACATTTTGGGAGTCACATCAGCTATGCGACGCGATGCGCACATTTTGGGAGTCACATTCTGGGCTTAAACGCAGTGCGCATATGCGCTTAAAAAACGCGCTTTTTTATCCCCAGCGATTTCATCTCCTCTCTTCAAGAATCTGGGTGGTTTCATCTCCTCTCTTCAAGGTATTCTCTTCTTTTTCTTTATAGACATAGTAAGTGTATGTACTAATGTTGGGAGGACAGAAGAATTCCCTATTACGATTGGGGTGCATCAAGGATCTGCTCTTAGTCCTTTTCTCTTTGCCATAGTCATGCACGAATTGACAAGAGAAATTCAAAATGACGTTCCGTGGTGTATGATAATTGGAACTTTGGAGGGATACTTTGGAAGCTCGAGGCTTTAGGCTGAGCAGAAGTAAGACTGAATATATGGAGTGTAGGTTTAGCGAAAACAGTGATAGAGAGGCGGGGATGATCACATTTGATGGGAAAGTTGTTCATGGATCCACTTTCTTTCGGTATCTTGGATCTATTATCCAAAAGGATGGAGAGCTAGATGGCGATGTGGCTCACAGAATAAAGGCAGGGTGGTTGAAGTGGAAGAGGTTTTATGTGATCCTGACATGCCTCATAGATTAAAGGGTAAATTTACCGCACGGCAATTAGGCCTGCGCTGTTATATGGCACCGAGTGTTGGGGTCAGAAAGCGGTGTCACGTTGAAAGATGAATGTGGCAGAGATGCGTATGCTACGATGGATGTGTGGTCATACAAAAAAGGATCGGCTCAGAAATGAGGTGATTAGAGAGAAGGTAAGAGTTGCGTCTATAGAAGACAAGATGATGGAGAATCGATTACGATGGTTTGGTCATGTGAGAAGAAGACCTGTTGATGCCCCAGTGAGGAGGCTAGAAAGTTGGGGAACAAGTAATGTTATGAAAGGTAGAAGAAGACCCAAGAAAATTTGGATAAGATGATTGAAAATGATATGTGGTTTCTTGGAATTGGAGAAAGTATGGCGATAGAGAGGCAAATGTGGCGGGAAAGAATACAAATGGTGGATGGAATCAGATTCCTTTTTTTTTTTTTAATTTGTATTTTTATTACTATTTTCTTTTATTCCATGTTATCTTTTAATTTATTTTTCAGGATTTTTCTTTTTTTTCTTTTTTTTTTTAACATTCATTCTCTTTTTTTTATTTGCTTTTTTCTCTACCTTTTTCCTTTTATGTTATTTGTGTAACGATTATTGACGGTTTCAAAGTTTGATTCATGTTAGCCGACCCCAAATCATTTTGGGACTAAGGCTTAGATGTTGTTGTTGTTGTTGTTGTATATATATGTATATATAGTGTGTATATATATAACATACATAGTACATATATATATATATATGTATATATAGTATATATAACATACTGTATATAGTATATAGTATATACTATGGCTATATAACTGATTATTTAGTGATTATACACTGATTGTACACTGATTTCAGATGGGTGATAATAAAGATGTGGCATGGAAATATGCAGTGGCATTGTCAGATGAAATTGAATTTACTGAGGGGGATAAAATTCTAATACTGACCAGGACTTGGATGATGAAGATTTTGAAAATATTGAAGAAGAACCTAAAGATTACTAATAAACATAACAAGTTGTTTAACTGCATAAATGACCTGAAGTCCTAAAATACTGATCTACAGGGCATTAGGGTTGTAGTTGATTTTCTAGCTTTATTATGTTACCATGACTTCTTATTTGTGCCTTAAGTTTGAATCTGGTTACCATCAACACTTTTTATGACAATTTAATTTGCTTATGATTTGTTAAATTTATTGTTATGCATTTTTTTCCAAATTTTTGTGTTGTTTTCCAAAAGGGCGCTTATCGCGTTGCGCGTTGCGCTTATGCTCCAGGAGGCCTTTGCGCTTCAGTGCGCATATCGCGTTTGACAACACTGGGACCACCCACACCATTCTTAGACATAGGCTTCTATTCATCAAATTATACGCCTGCAAAACCTCGGTAACCACGATGTCCGAGTCCTCCCAACTCATCCAAGGGCAAGATAATGCCCAATTCTTGATGCCTAACGACACTCTCTTCCAAGTTATCAATGTTCTATATGCTCCGAGAGCCCCTCGAATCTTACTTAGCTTCAACGATATACGTAGCAACAGTTTCCATGTTTAAACCCATTGTGAGAATGGAATAAAGTTTCTTTTTATTACTTCTAATGAAAAACTCATGAGTCAATCTAGTGGACTGTATACCATTAGGGTTTTCAAATCCTATGTTGACACCAACAATGAACTTTGGGACACCGAACTCATAGGCTTTGGAACGATAGACTAGTCCATCCTGGTCGAGATATGATGATCCTTATACTAAAGAACTCGCACAGATGGCCTTTGTTTTGAGCGAAAATGTGGCGACACAAGTACATTGTTGATGTTCATCATGTTATGTCATCTAACGAACCAAATATGTATGCCCCTTCCACGCCATTGACTATGTTAAATGCGCATCACCCATTTTATGAAGCATGCTCTTTGTCCAAAGTATGAGCCAAATCTTCCTACGCTAAAGACACAAAAGCAAATATTTCACTAAAACGAATATTTGTGGACGCATCCATCAAGAATGCGGACCATTTAAATATTTTATGGTTTTGATGGATGCTTCGACACGTTGATCACATATAGCACTCATGTCCAGTCGAATACTGCATGTGCAAAATTCCTAGCTCAGGTCATACGTCTTAGGATCACCACCTTGATCATCCAATTAAGTCTAGTAATGCAGGAGAATTTACATCTAAAGTATTTGATGATTATTGCATATATAGAGCATCTTGTCCCATGTGCATACACAAAACGGCCTCGTAGAGGCAACCATCAAATGTATCTAAATAGTAGCACGTGCATTTGTTTTGCGCACCAACCTATCTATCTCTGCTTGGGTTTATGCAGTCCTACATGCATCTCTACTTATTTGTTTCAGACCCACCTAATCATTCTCGGTGTATTAGTAACTGGATACGAGCTTGATATCTCACATTTACGCATATTTTGTTGTCTAACCTATGTGCCAATTGCGCCCCCACACGTAATAAGAAGGGTCCTCAGAGATGATTAGGTGTTTAAGTTGGATATGAGTTCCCAATGATTATTTGCTACTTAGAACCTTCTACAGGTGATCTCTTTACAGCACGTTTTGTGGATCGTCATTTTGATGAGACAATCTTTCGATCCCAATATTTTGTGGATTGTCACCTTGATGATTCAATCTTCCCGTCGTTAAGGGGAGAGAAGAAAATGCAATTCTTCAAAGAACGGCCAGAATTGTCGTGGTCTGTCCCACTCTGTCTCGTTATGATCATGTACTTCTTAATGTGATCGTGAAGTGCAAAGAATACTCAATCTTCATAAGTGCAAATTCGATGTCTGATGCATTTCCTAATGATCTGTTATCACGTCGACGACTAGTCGCCTAGTCGGTATTTGCGGCAAGCCGGTGAACGACTCTTATCAGATTTGACGTTTGGTCGGTTTAACCTGGGATCCGAACCAAAATCCTCCCGCAATAAAAACGAGTTATATGAACATTTACGTGTTTTCTTTGAGTAGAAACCCTAATATCCAAGTCGCTCAAATCCGTCCAGATCTGCTCAAAGCCGACTCGTTCATAATCTTCAGATCTGCTCGTCTCTGTTCGTATTCCGACCTCCGATGGCTCGTTGTCCATCGTCTCGACCATACGGCATCTCTTCTTCAGTCCCTCCCTCCCTCTTGAACATCTGTTTCTCCTTCTCTTTGGAACTTGTTGTTATTAGTTATGTTTTGTACTGTTTACACACACACACACACATATATATATGTATATATTATATAAAGTATATACTATATAACGTGTATATATAACAATATATATATTATATATATGTATGTATATATTATCCTAATATTATATTATTAAATACTTGACTGAAATTTTTTATTTTTAATTTGTGTTAAGTTATTATCTGCGAGTCTGATTTTTTTTTTAACTTTGTATGTGCAGTTTATTGATAACGGAGAAAACGATAACACTATATTTGTTGAATTTGGACTTATTATCATGTTATTTTTGTTGAATCTGAACTTATATTTTAATATCTAATTATGTCATGTAATAAATCTAGTAAATATATGCATAATAAAGACTTGTCAACTAGTCACGACTAATCGGGGCAACTTGTCGACTAGTCTATATGAAGATACTCGGACAACTTGGCTCGACTTTGCGACGTGATAACCACGCTAATATCGCTAAAGTGACAAATCTCACATTCCAACTACAAATGTGTAGGGCTGGGACTTCTAAACCGAACCCGAAAATCCGACCCGAAAGGTTGGGTTGGGGTCGGGTTGGGCCGGGTTGTAATTTTTTGCTCTTGTTTTTCTTCCTTTCGGGTTCTGTGTGCTGGGTTTGGGCTCGAATTCGGGTTATTTTCTCCAAAATCCCGAAAACCCAAAGAACTCGATCCTAATAAACAAGTATGAATGTGTATTTAATATAATATGAATGTGTATTTCATACATTTTATATACTCAACCCGAGAACCCGAAGAACACGGCCCGAAAAATACACTTCGAGTTCGGTTCGGGTTCTGGTGGGTTCGGTCGGATTCTGCAAAGAACCCGACCTGAAAAATATATTTCGGGTTTGGTTTTGATTTTTTTTTGCTAAATTGCAACCCGATCCCAGCCATACAAATGTGTCTGCAAGGTTAAAAGTCCCTGGTAAGGGGCACAACAACAACGCACCGAGTGATGCAATCATACCTAGTGGAAGTGTGATTGAAGTCGTGGCTCCTAAAAGGACAAGGAGACATCCACCTAAGGAAGAAAAAGGTAGATGCGGTACAAACCAATCCCTTCAATATTGGGAATCCCCCCACAAGATTGTCTCTGACTATAGTTATGTCTATGAATCATTACCGGGGACGCCCCAAAGCTCGATTCAACATCAGAGAACAAAGAAATCTCGACAAACCATGAAAGTTTATACGATTTGATTGATCCCTCTACGAGATTGTCTAACTTGATTCTCTGACAAAATGACATGATTTTGGTCCAATGGTGCTAACTACGCCAAGTATAAAGTTTATAGGACATAAAAGGGTTCTTGTCAGAAAGCATAATGAGAATCATGAAGCCCTAAAGTATAAGGCTCGTACCAATGCATAATCATTGAAATGATACCATTTCAATGATGCTGCATTGGTATCAAGAACATCTTTCGATACCCAAGAGGAACCATTGACTTAACATTATTTTTTCCTTATAAACAAGCAAAAGCAGCTGCTTCGGTAAACGGAAATGCTAAAAAGTAGTAAAAGCTAAAGCCGAAGAACCTACTCGGAAAATATGTTGGTAGGATTTGCTGATGTTGGGTATCTCTCCAACCCTCACAAAGGTTGCTCCCAAACTGATTATGTGTCCACTATTGGGAACACAGCTTTATCTTGGAGATCGACTAAGCAAACCCTTGTAGCTACCTCCTTGAACCATGCTGACATCATCATTTTGCATGAGGCGATTCGTGCGTGTATATGGTTAAGAGTTATCATTAGACATATATGAGGTAATGGTGGATTAAGTACCACTATTGATGCACCCACATGCATATATGAAGATAATGCAGCTTGCATCCAGCATATGAAGCGTGAGTATATCAAGGGGATAATACCAAACATGTCTTCAAAGTTCCTCTACCAACAACAACAACAACGAACTCTCCTCAACATTCAAGTAAAGCAAGTGAAGTCTGAGAAGAATGTGGCCGATTTGTTGGCCAAATCATTGTTCAAAGCTGCATGTGAAAAATATGTGAGAAGTATCGGAATGCGGAGAATTTCCAAACTCCCGAGATCGACATAATGGTCGAAGAGGATGGGTGAGTCGTAAAGAAACTTACACACCTATGTTGTACTATTTTCTTTGACTAAAGTTCATTTTTTCCACTAGATTAAGTTACTAGCGAAGTTTTGAACGAGATAACGACACATGCACAGTCTTCCAGAGATTCCTTGATTGGTGTACAAATCAGGGGAGATGTAGACTTGTGCACATTGTATGTTATACTCTTTTCCTTATCCATTAATCATTTTTTCCACCGGGTTTTATTATTTGGAAGGTTTTTAATGAGGTAACCAGATGTATTAGTTTTAGTGATCGATGGATGATCATCTTAGAGCGTACTGCTCAATGATCAAATGATCAGATGAGGGGATAGATGAAAGGGGCAAAGTCTAACCTTACATATCTAGATATTGTACTCTTTCTCTTACGATCAAAACATTTTTCTTAATAGATTTTTGCTTGACAAGGTTTTAACGAGGCAACATGACATGCGTTGTAGACTAGGCACAAGAGGAAATATTGAAGGAATAATACTTAATGTATCTTAGTCTAGTTTATTTGATTTTTTACTTATGTCCTCCATATTGTGAGTAAGCTAGGCCTAGATGGAACATTCTAAATCCTTGTGCTCTCATCCTATATATAGGGATCTCATTAATGAATCATCTTTTCCCCTACTTCTTGTCTTTACTGTTTTTACTTCAACAAAATATACTTATATTGGTAAATAAACAAGATAATTAATCATAAAACCATAAAGAAATAAAAATATACTTATATAATAAATTATCATGCAGTACCAAGAGCGGCGCAACTCTTTGAGTTCAGAGACGCACCAAAAATCGCACATCTCAGTCTCACACCAGACTTCTCTTATGGTTTCATTCCCATTTTTCGGGCAAGTGAATGTTTCTTTGTTTAAGTTGGTCAATGTGAAAATTAACTAATTTGTATGAGCGGATTATTAAAAGACTATTTGCCCTCAAAAATTATGTTCTCATGCCTGTGGTAAGTTAGGGGTGGCCCCTATTGAGGACAAAATGAGCAAAACTCGACTAAGATGGTATGGTCATGTGCAAAGAAGACCGCTAGAGGCTCCAGTTAGAAGACGCGAAACATTAGACATCAAACAGGGTCAAAAGAGGAGAGGGCCGTTAAAGAAGAGTTGGAGGGAAACTATTAATAGGGACATGGAGTAGATGAACTTAACAGAGGAGATAACCCAGCGTAGAGCTGATTGGAGACGTCATATCCATATAGCCTACCCATCGTAGTGGATAAGACTTAGTTTTGTTTGGTTTAGCACAAAACTTTTGCGACAAGTGTAATAGCGTACGCTATAGCGTAAGTAGCGCGGTTCATGAGCAAATAACGCAGACTTTATGTGCAAAACGATATTTGGGCGCTGAAGATCTGCAGCGTGTTTTGAATCGTGCTATAGCATGAACTGCTCTTATGATATATTAACCATAAAGATGTCAAAGATTCATTTTTTTAGTTATGGGTTACTGATTTCCCAATGCGTTAACCTAATTCTAGTCTATTCATTCCTTCATGCACGTATATAACACTTCAAAAAATTCTTTTAAATCAAAATGAGATTGAACATCCTTATCAATGGTATAGAAGATAGCTATCATCAATCCTTTTAAAGAAAGAAATTTTACCTGCCAGGAATTTTGTAAGTGGCCCCATTAGTTGAGGTACCAACGGCTATATGTCCCACCTGACAAAACATTATACATAAAGAATTGGTTTTTGAATTCCAGGCCCAACTTCCAAAGTTCTCGACTTCGAAGTTTTTTTTCTTTCGAATCTAGATACAATTTGTTTTAACTATTCGTTGGATTCTAGAATTGTATTATTTCAATCTTAATTAATCTTAAATCAAGGCTTAGTAAGCTCCTAATTGAAGACCAAAAGCAAAATTTGGGCCCTAACGTGACGTGAGAAAGAAAAAAAAACTTCAAACTCCGAATTGAGAAAAAGAACAAAATTTGGGCCCTAACGCGAGAAAGAAAAAAAAAAATTCAAACTCCGAATTTAGAAAAAGAACAAAATTTGGGCCCTTTAATAAATCTTCTCAAATATTTATATCTAATCTATAGCAAATAAAGAAATGAGGGCATTAAGAGGAATCAGCATTCAGAACCTTACTTTGTCAATAACAGCCATCGATATCGTATCATGATTATGGCGATCAATAACGTAAGGCCCAGATTTATCGAAGCCATCCGTCTTTGTATTCAAACATGTTCTCTCACCAAAACTCATCAAACTACTCTCCGGACGGTAAGGGCCACAATCATCAATAGGCACAACATTTTTCCTAAAGTTCGGCTGGCACTTACTTCTCTTCCAATTTGTCCATTTCTCTATAGATTCTTCAGAACTTAGGTTTGTGGGGCCACGAAGACCCATAGAAATGGCAAATATGGTTGCTTGTTCCCCAACGAGCATAGTGTGTTTTGTGTGCTGCATTACCAATCTTGCAGCCTTGATGCCATCACTTACGTACCTCAATGCAGCAACAGCTCCAACCTCCATTGTCACCTATTTATGTCTTATAAGCAGATGCAAAGTATAAACGCTTCAAATTTCACCTTTTCGAAGGAAAATGAGAATGTGTTTGATGATGTAAGGAATACCAAATAATCATACCCCGTTCATGATCATAGCATCAATTGTAGTTTCTCCACTCTCATCTGGACTTCCACCAGGACCAACTGTTCATAAAAATAAGGGACAATTACAAAACAAATACCCTTGATGTTTGATTCCCTCTTGCATCCTCTTCATAACCAAAAAGAAAAAAAAAAAATCCGACTCCCCTCTCCAAAAATACTATAGCTGATCAAAATCTCATAGATTTCTTGTAATTTTGAAACTTATCTGGTGTTCTTCTTAGTACCCCAAACCACAAGGGTAGTTTTTTGCACTTGTCAACATAAGTAAATCATGTGTAATTATTTTGTTATGGTATAAGAACCATAAAGTAATAGCTATTGGGGGCCGCACAACGTTCATTAGATCGGTCCTATCCAACCTTCCAATCTTTTACATTTCTCTCTATAGAATCCCAAAGAACGTTTAACATTGAAATATCCAAAATCCTCAAAAAATGGTGGGGCTGGATTGGAGGTCGGAATGTGATTAAAATTGTGTGGATTAAGTGGGAGGATGATTTATAATTGGGTATGGATTAGAGGTTAATTGTGTAATCATGAAAATCCAAAGTGGAATATGGAACAACATCATGGACCGAGCATAAATAGATAACGCAACGGAAGATGGATCATGATTTGGCAATGCACGACTCCGACTATTTGGGAATCGAGCAAGAGAAATTTGCGTGATGACTTTTTCCTCCTCTGGGTTGCAAAAGACGCAAGGATTTTCTGAAGGAGATAAATGAAAGCCCCTTTTAGCTAGTCGCTTTTGAGGTTCCTCTATTCAATAGCAAGCGGCATACAAGTATTGCAACTTTAGGTGGCATTTTTGTTATTCTATATCATATATTCCCAGTGTGTTGATTCATTTCCATCTGTGCTTGTCCTTCACCGTCTCCTGCCTCCTCCTTTGTCAGTTCATCATACGCCGACTTGGTACTAAAATTGCCGCTAATACATGATACCATATGTCAACCTTCCTTCTAGTCGACTACCTCAAAATACAACTCTAGGATCTGATAAACCTGGCTTTTATAAATATTTTGCCCAAAACCAGAGCACTCCTTGTGCTCAATAACCAATAAAAAAAAATTGCTAATAAAAAAAAACCCAATTATTGCATATTGATAAAGTCAAGGGAGACACACAAGAACAGCAGGGGAATTCTGGAAATTTACTAACGGACAGAGCACCAATCAAGAAACTACGCCATATTGCGAAACAAAGAAAACCAAAACAAACGGGCTAAATCCCGCCCCAATCCGAACAACCGATCCCAAACCGAAGCAGATTCAATATTCAATGATCCTCAAATAATCTAACCAAGTGACACAAAAGCAATATAAATAGACTTAATAACCCTAAACCTAACTTAAGCCATAAGCAATTACGCCCACGGGGCAATTCCTTCACCAACTTAAATTAAACCCTAAACAACAATTAATAGAAATAAAAAGCGTATCACATGTGGCAAGAAGAACATCTTCGTGTGTGTTTGTGTGTGTATGTGTGTATGTTATTTGGGAAGTTGAGAATGCAGATAATTATCTTAGATGCGATTAGCTGCAAAATTCAGATAATGGAACCAACAATACAATCAACAAACAAGCTAAAAATTTGATAACGAATATTTTTTTCATAGAAAATATATACAAAAGAATTTAAATATGTTTTTTTTTCAAATAGTGACTTCTTTTATCTACTTGATCAGCCAAAAAAAAAAAAATCGACCACTTCTCATACTTTAAGAGATGGAGCTACAGGGACTGTTCTTCATTTTTACATCCTAACCTTCGAAGAGAAAGGAATTCAGACGGGTCATTAGATTGAATACACAAATTTCTCAACTAAACCTCCCTCTTTTTTCCTTTTATGTTATTTATGTAACGATTATTGACGGTTTCAAAGTTTGATTCATGTTAGCCGACCCCAAATCATTTTGGGACTAAGGCTTAGATGTTGTTGTTGTTGTTGCAACTTCCATATAAACTTTGGAACTAATTCCATACACGGTCAAGGTTTTCCGGCAATGCTGATATTCAGTTGAAAACTACACTTTCAGCAGAATCCCTTTCCAATCCAAACAGCAATTAAAAACATACACAAATAAGCTGCACAAATTTTAACTTATTATTTTATCGAGTTAATTACCAAAAAAATACACAAATGTTTAACAACTGTAGCTAAATATTTTAGCTTTTTTTTTTCAAATGTGGCTTCTGTAACTTTTCGCGCACGTTGTCTAGAAAAGTCCAGTAGAGCAGCTGAATGCACCAGTGAATAGTTTCTCAAAAGTATTTATAAGAAACTCCAAAATATATAAAACTCATGTCGTAACGAGTATACAGGAAATTTTAGACGAGTGATAGCATGATAAGATGATGAAAGACAAAAACTTGTTTCAACGTCACACCATTTATTCCATAACTCCTTTCAAATGTGTGGAACTAGTCCTCGCATGTTGGAATATCAAATTAACTACCAACATGTCTACTTTTTTATGCTTGTTTATTCTTCTGTTATTCATGTAGTGTATACTGAGAAATTTGTCCCAAGCAGAAGCAAACACAATACTGAGTGATTGTTTTACCAACAATCGACCACTTCCTATTGAGGAAAGGCACAAACAATAGGTGTTATTCCTTTGAGGAGCAAATATGATACTTGTGCCTTTCCCCAATATGAAGTGGTTGGTTGTTGGTAAATCTATCCTTTCAATAGAGTAAGTATCATGTTTGCTTCTGGTTGTAACAAGATACCGTTGCAATGTCTCAATATACACCTGCACGGATAATAAAAAGTAAACATAAAAAAGTAGAGATTGTGATAATTAATTTGACATTACAAAATGTCAGCACTAATTTCACACATCTAAGAGAAGATATGTCAGACGATGAGACATGTTTATCTGTAACTTGCTATCAGCCGTCCAAAAGTTATTACATTGTTTCCGCTCCATCAAGATTCGGAATACTCCTTAGGACATGGGTTTTGCTCTTTAAAGTCCTGTAAATTGCTCCAGAGAAACTAATGAGAAACCAATTATCAGCGCATAAAACTCGGTAGGGCTTCTCTACGGTAGGACAACCGTCCGGCAATGTCTTTTATCATTAGATTTTAGTCAAGTCATCATCACCATCAACATCAACATCATCGACCGCCCATTAATTCCAACTATGTCGTCATCAACTGCAACTTAATTCGAACTATGTTGGGTCCGTGACATGAAGATTATAATGTCAATTAATTGCGTAACATTAGTTAACACTATAAATTCATGCAATAAGCAAATTGGCAAAATTTATGCAGGATGCCCTTCCTGTCAACCTTCGTACGAAGGAGAAAATCACCAACATCATAAGTTTATCCAGCTACATAGATCATTCTTTGCACAATTGTGATATACTACATTGGTGTAAAATCGTACTAAATATCCGATAAAATTAGAACTTTGATAATTAGATTATGTGATAGATCGCCCCCGATAAAATTAGAACTTTGATAATTAGATTATATGATAGATCACCCTCCGCTTCGCACTGCATACTTTTACAATCGCTATAAATCACTCTCATAACTGTTTTCGAGAATGTTCAAAATATTTTGCCAATACTCGACCTTATGTATCACAACATGGCAATAGAAGTTAAGATTACACATTTTTTAAGGTGCCCTGACGTCAGGCAAAGCAATTAGGCTGATTGTAGAAAAAGCCCAACTAATTATTTTATGGTAATTCACTCTTACTGGTTTCTACCAATAAATCAGAATATTGAGCAGCCAATTAATGCACATCACATACTGGCATTCTAACTATCACAGAAACAATACTACAATTTCTTCAAAATGGTAAGTTTAAGCAGTTTCCAGACAACTATATAAGTACGAAGTTTTTTATTAAAGGCAATTATACATATAATTAGCACAACTCTATCAACAAGATTACATGACGATCACACATAAGACTTTGACATTTACACATGCAAATTTAATAATCGCCGAGTTATCCAAACATTTAAAGCCAGTCTCGATATGTTGAGAAAAAATTAAAAAGGAGCATGTAAGGTAACCGAATTCCGACCTGTTCCATCACATCCAAGTTCCTCACAAGCCGAGCAACCTTCAACGACTGCATCCACGGCCGAGAGCCCACGATCAACGGCTCTCCGTGCTGCTCTAACAGCTTCTAAAAAAGGCCAGGTACTCACAACTAAAGGGAAGTTGTCAGCACTTTTAATCTCATTCCCTAGAGCCTGATTGAAGAAATATGTCAATGATCATGAATAAATTAAAAAAAAAATAAGCAACAAAACAATAATATCCATATGCATCTCATTTTGTATTTAACTGAAATTTTAGAAGGAAAAAAGATAAAGATAAAAAATAAAAAATATTGCTCTTTTGTGAAATCTCCACTTCTTTTTCCTTATGCCACATTTTAGCTCTCCATCATCAGTGCCTCAGTGCTTCCCCATTCCCATCTCTCACCACACTTCAAGTACCATCTACCTCAACTAGGAAAAAATGTGAAGTTAATTTAAATTTTATATATCAGACCAAATTCTAAAAAAATTTTAACCCATAAAAGAAATTAAAAGCACCTCTTTATCTACTTTAGAATAAAAATCCCTCAATTTTCATTTCCATACTATCCATCAACACCCGGCCGGCAGTTAGAGATCGCAAACTGCCTCATACCCAATGGGTAAACCCGTTCATGTTCCCGCCCTGCCTCTCAGGGTATCCCCACCCGACAATATCAATGGGGCAGGGACGGGTTTAGGTCTCCCCAGAACTCCCCGCTACATATAAGTGTATTTAATATATTTAATACCATTGATATATTATAATATTACATCTTTTTCAAGATTTCTAATCTAGTATTAATTTTTTTTCTACTTGATTATAGTTTTTAAAAGTGATAACAAATAAAAGCACACGAAATTTATTGCGGGGAGTATAGTTTTTTTGTCAAAATTTATAAAATGTCAAATGTGATCTAAATTAAAAAACAACGGAACCTCGACCCGATCAACTCGGATTCACCCCACCAGATGATGCCCCAAGCCTTCATGGGACGGGGCTGGAATGCCAAAACTCTACCTGACCCGTGCTATTGCCATCTCTAACGGCAGCCGGCCAAATCAGGACATCAGAAACAAAATACCAAAAGGAAAAAGAAAAGAAAAATAAAAAAAAAAAACGAAGCAAAACTACAATCTTCTAAAACCTAGAATACTAGTAACAGCACAGTGCTTACAAGAAAATACGAAGAAATAAAAAAAAAAAATCACAAGACCATCTAAAATTACATATGTACAAATTATCAAATCTTAAAAAAAAAAATTGCCCTTAAAAAAATAAAAGGGAACTCTTTAAAAATGTTGACAAATAAATACACACAAACACACACAGAAAAAAAGAGAGAAAATCATAACTTTTTGAAATCTAAAAAAAAAAAAAATGCATACCAACAGTCAGTAAACACCATTCGCATATATATATATATACACACACATACACACATAGCCTGAAGGTAAGAGTGATTTATTACCGCAGAAAACAGAGTGCCGAGGAAGAAAAGAGCGAGTCTGTCGGCATTGGAAGACATAACTGAGTTTCTCAGTTAAGCTCGTCTTGCTTTCGTTTTACGGGTTGGAGCACGTCTGGCTGGTATTGACCTGTGGATATTTGGAGTGGAGCTGTCGGGGCTTGCGTCGGACCAGATTGCAAAAACCGGGTCCGGACGAATTTCATCTGGGCTGGAATTATTTTGAGCTCGAGGCGGCCTACATGAATCAGGGTTCAAGGGTGAACCTGACCGTCACTTACCGTCTAGAGATGTTAAACGGGCTAGTCCTGACGGTTTCATGTTAGTCCTAACGGGCTTCGGATTCAACGATCCGATCAAAAAAAATTGGATTTAAACGTGCTAGGAAATATCGCCCTAACCCTAACCATAGCGGGCTTCGGGCTAAATGGGCTAAATATTTAGAAATCTATTTTTTACTTTTTTATAAGCCATAAACAAAAAAAAACAGTAACAATATATAAATGATATATGTAGTAACAAATATACTACAAAAAATATATACTAACAAAAAATACACTTTTATGTGTATATATATACACATATATATATACACTATATTAACAAATACAGTAACAATATATATTATAAATATAATATTAATATATGTTATATATAGTTTTAATATAAGTTAAAATTAACGATATTATATATATAGTGACGCAAAGATTAATATTAGATGCAAGATTTACAAGATTAATTTATGCATGAGTTTTACTCATTATGCATGAAATATATGCATTTCGTGCATCAAAATTTCAATGCATTAAAATATGCAATATATGCATCAAAATATCGATGCATTAAAATATTAGATTATATGCATCAAATATATTGCATATTTTAATGCATTGAAATTTTAACACACGAAATGCATATATTTCATGCATAATTAGTACAAAACTCATGCATAAATTAAGATCAGAAAGATCGCATCTAATATCGCAGACGCATGTAACGCGCCCATAATATATATATATATATATATATATATATATATATAAAATATAGTAATATAGTGTATAGTCTTTTTTAAGCTCATGGATGCCTCGCCCGTTTAGCCCGCGGGCTAATCGGTCCGGGCCAGAAAGGCCTGGATTTGAACAGGTTGCGAATTAACGGCCCTAACCCGATTTGTAAACGAGTTAATCGGGCTGGCCCGACGGTCCCCAGTCCGTTTAACATCTCTACCTATGACGAACGTTTTTTCAGCACAGCGCCATTTTTTTCAGCGGCATACTATGCACATTACTCATACACATTTATGTACGTCACACTGGTTATAAATATAAATATATAAATATATATATATATATTATACGTATTGCGTACATTATTATTCCCGTAAATATACATTACTTTTATACTATGTATATATAACACTTTGAATGTAATATATAAATCAATCATACATAAATATCAATTACACACATTATGTACATCGGTGTGAGCTTTAATGCATATCACTTATATACACTATGTATGTCATTATGACTCGAAATATACATCACCTACACACAAGGTGCATCAATGTGAGATCATTTTACTCACACTATGTACACACTTTTAAATGTATACATCACGACTTATATGATACACATCACTGAGACTATGAATTTACCTCACATACACACAGTGTACAACTGCCACACACCGTACATCATTGTGACACTAAATATATCATCTACACACAATGTATCATTGTGAATATTAATGTAAATCACTTACACGGTTATACTATGTACATCATTTTAGCTGCAAGTATAGATCACTGACATACATTATGTACAAACTATTTATGTTCACTATGACTATGAATATATATCATTTAACTGTAAATATACATCACTTTAAAAGTAAATATACATTATTGATATAGATTACGTACACCACTTTAATCATCAAAATACACCATTTTTAACTGTAAATATGCATAATTTTAAATATAAATAGACATCATCCACATATATTAGCTACATTATTTACAATATGATAGAATGTGTGTGTGTTTATTAAAAAAATTGCATATCCAACGATAAAATAGATCAAAATAATCGAAAAAAACTAAATTCATCTCAATAAAAGAGGAAGTTAATAGAACTATATTGGAGTCGCATTCAGAAATAATGGGAGGAAGAAAATTGAAGTAATTGTCGTGTTGGGTTGGAGGGAGGAGGAACAAGATTGAACTATGATATCGTGTCATATACTCGTATTATTTTGAATTGTTGGTGAATTAAGTGTTGTACTATGATATCTTGTGTCGTATAGATGAACTAAGAATTCTGTAAATTTGGAACAATAACTCTAGGTATTACGTTCTGAAAGATGCAGAAATAACGTTAACCTCAACTGAATTAGAGTAGAGTTTTGGTGAATTAAACAAATATTAGAAAAATATAGAAAACGAAAGAATATTTGAAAAAAAAATAGGATGATAATTATTTCTTATTTTTTATATGTATTATAATTTATGTAGAATTAGAATTAAATTTAAATAGATTTTGAGTTAATTTGATAGATTTATGATATAAGGATTTTTTTGTTTTGTATCTTGTTGTCCTTTATTTTCATAGGTAGGACTCAACTTAAGCATGTATATCCTAAAATCGTTGCATGTCATTACCATCTAGTTATTTGGTCAATTGGTGTAAGCTTGTGTATGTTGTCTGAATATTTTTTAGCAATTTGAGTTATAATTGAGTAGGCGTAAAATTTTTATTTATTATTTATTTAATTTTGCTTATGTGTCAACCGATGCATGCAATGCTGACGCATAAATAATCAAAGCACCTTAATATGACACGTGGCAAACGAAATATGATAAACAAACATGCAGACTGAGCGTAACATATATTATATATGAGATATTAATTGTTTGAGTTACGTCCTTCAAAATATAAAACAAAATGAATTTGTCCAATTTACACCTTACGGTTGAAAAGCTTACATGTATTAGTTAAAGTGATTAATTAATTAATTAGTTTGCTATTTTCTTCTTTCTTCATGAAAAAATTATTTTTACCTTTAAAAAATAATAAGATTATTTTGGTATTTGAATATGCACTATAAAACAATTTACCACCCATATGTTTAAGGAACCAATACGATTATGCTTCTCAGTGTTAATATTATTCAATTTAAATAACTATATTAATGTACTGTTACAAATTCGTGCAAAACACTGTTGAAATGCCATGGAAAGAAATTAATTAAATTATAAGATGTTATTTTAAATATTCAACCCTGCCCAATTTTACAAATCGACATGGCTTAAAGTTCATTATAAGAGATGCAGAGAAAGAACAATGCAGTTCAATTGTTAATGCTTTGTACAGAAGGGTGTTCGAGAACCTTCAATATTTATGTTTTTTTCCTTTAGTTTGTAATTTGTGTAGTTTAGGATACTTGGACGTGTGAGCTTTATCATATCAAACTTTTACCTAGTATATAGTCAGGGGCGGAGGGAGGGGGCCAAGGGGTCTACGGATCCCCCGGCGAATAGAAATTCCCTTATAAAATAAGGGAAGTTATATATATAATTGTTCGACCTTCGTAATTTTTATAATTACGGACCCTCCCGAGTAAATGCTCTGCTTCCGCCACTGTATATAGTAGTATACATTTCATAGGAGTGGCCTTTATAATTATTCGTCACTTATTTTGCTTTTCATTTATATACACACATTTATATTTTAATAATAATTCAATTAAAAAAATCTAATTGGTGAGTCGCACAGGTGTTAAACTAGTTTCAACAATACCGGCTATTTTCATTAATATTCCTTTTGATAAATGATGGGTATTCTAATAAAAAAACATTAATTATGTCATACTCTTCTAAATTTTATGCTAAAATTTTCTCTCCCTTTTTTTTTCTTGAAGTTTTGAGATGTGAGATTAATTGAAAAATTACGAGGTAATAGTGCCTGAATACTCGTCAAGTTATATCTTCTAGAAGATAATAAAAAGATGTTGTAAATCACAGAAACTTGGCAGAAAAAGAGAATTGAAGAAGGTTAATAATGCACAGATTTTATGAGCCAGCGCCTTTATTTATAGGTACACATCTAGGGTTTCGGAGGTATAAAGGTCATTCATTAATAAATACATTAATTACAACACTCCCCCTTGAATGACCTTTAATACATGCAACTTCAAATGTAAATTGCTCTCGAGGAGCATGTATTTTTCTTCAAAAATATTAATTATGCTAAACTCATGAGCAATAATTTAAATAAAAAACAATCATATATTACCGAAAATATGAAGTACTCATCAAGAGTATGTGATGTTTTTCAAAAGTATCAATTATGCTACTTTGGGAGCAACAATTTATAAGCATATAACACCCAAAATATAAATTACTCTAAAGAGTATGTAAATATTAATTAAAAGTATTAATTGTGCTACGTCATGAGCAACAATTTATATCAATGTGGTGATAATAAAATCAATTCAATAACACAAGGCCATATAGAAAATATTCAAAATAATGCTTTTTTTTGTTTAATATTCTTCAGGAATATTAACTTTAATTGATGTGTTTATCATAAATACTATCATAAAAATATGACTATATATCGTTGTGTTTTATCAAGAACATCAACAATTTCTTTTTAATAATCTTCTGAATTATTAAAATTACAAATTCATGTTTCTTCAGGAAACCATGAAAATATTAATGTAATGTATTAAAAGAATCATTACAAATAATTTTATACCAATGATACAAGTATCATCATCAATATAATATGTAATAACTATTCTTATTACTCTTCTTCCAGAAGAAAGTGCAATAATTATTATGCAATTAATCCAACATCTATAAGATGTTGATGAAAATTGGTCAACTCAAAATAATACAATTTGAAGTGTATCAATGTACTTCATGATATTTACTAGTAATTTGTGTTATTTATCATACAATATGTGTGAATTTGTATTAATATATCTTCAGGATATATATCATAAATAAACATATAGTTAAATATATATAAAAATAATATAAATAGACTTAACACCAAACACGTAAATTTACATATGTAAATATTGAAAGTATTGGGATTAGTAGACTTCTGGTCTAATAAGTGGTGAATTTTATACGTCATTTACATTGATAATTTCTCTAATACATTTGTCTCACTTGTTATCGCGGAATCATACATATATCAAGCGATAGTTTAGAAATCCATAAATTAATCGATACTTAGAAGATAATAGTGCATAATATTCAACCCCACGGGAGGAATTTAATTAGTAGTTCTTCAGGAACTGTCAATAAATTTAGCACTACTTTTTTTTTCATACGGAAAGTATCATTTATTTATAAAGATATGCATATTTGCATTTTGATGAGACAATAAATTATGACCACGATTTAATCCCAAGAACTTGGCATTCGATTCATAAACAGAAGAAATAAGATAAGTCAAGAATTTGAATAATGCAAATATCTTCAGGATATTTGACATTTTTGTCACAAATTATATAGCAATGATCAATTCAAATCATACTTCAGGTATGACATCATATCTCATATTGATAAAAACTCATTATATATCATAAGAGATAATAAAATATTCAACCAAACAATATATAAGATTAGATATTGACATATAATCTTAAGATTATCATTTTTGTGTCCTTATCATTAACAATTGATAATATCCAATTCAGGAGATAAAATTTATAAGTAATTATCCTCTACAGGGATAAACTCTAAATTTTATCTACTTCGGGAGATAAAATTTGAGCCATGTAATATTGAAATTTTTAATTTAATATTGTTCACTTCCAGGAACAACTTGATAGGAATATTCGACCACTTACTAATCTTGCTATCATTGAAGCACGGTCGGATTATGATTGTGGAGTATATCATATCTTGTACAATCTCGATAGAAGATATTCTCAATTATATTAACATTTTTTTTATTTGAGATATAACTTATATTTTCCTTCAAGGATAATATCATGCTACATCAAGAACATAATGATTTAGTTATGCTATTATATTTGTAAGTAACAAATCACTATTCTTCAGGAATATTGTATCATCACATAATTCATGTATAAATAAAAATTATTCATTTAGAATAGTAATATTCTTCAAGAATATTACAATTAATTGTGCTACTTCGGGAGCAATAATTTTAAGATCCATAATTGAATATACAAAGGGAAAAAAATAGTACGAGAATTAATCAAGGCTCAAAATAATTAAACTAAAATAGTTGTTTATTCAAGAGCACTTACAATATTCTTCAGGAATATTATTTTGTATTTTTCATTAGGAATTGCACAAATTATTAGATCTCATAGTGTTCTTCATGAACACATCATATTCAACTAGAATATGACGAGATAAAGTTGTCCTTCTTCAAGGACTACAACAAATCTTTTATCTTAATAATCTTCTGGATTATTAAGTATTGTTGAATCGTGTTTCTTCCGGAAACAAAGAGGAATATGTTTTGATAATAAATTTTGAGGTCATCATATATATTATTTATATATGATGCACACAAAAATATAAAATTTAATAACTAAATATAATATATTTTTCCTCAAAATCATCATATGCAAGAAAGTTTTTGAAAGAGTAAATAGAATTAATATCTTTCACCAATGTAAAAAAAAAGACTATTTCTGTTTGGACTTTTTTTTTATGCATGCAATACGTTTTAGAATCCGATCTCCACCGTTGAATTTGTAGATCTGCTTGTCAGGAAGATACTGTAAAAATTTCATGATGATCTGACGGTTAACAAAGCGGGAATCGCGATTTTAGCGCGATCTCGCAGTGCAGAAAAGCTGTTCGCGTTTATTTATTTTTTTTTTTCGAAAATCGGAGAGGAAAAAAAATTACTCGTAGAGTATCGTGCTGATAACGTGTTGTAAACTTGAGAAAAAAAAAGAGAAATTGGAAGAGAAGAAGAATAATGTGTGTATTCTTATGAGGGCCAAAGGCCTTTATTTATAGGTACACATCTAGGGTTTCGGGGGTATAAATGTCATTCATTAATAAATACATTAATTACAACAGTAACTAATTATTTTTTGGTAAATAGACTAAATATCAAATTTGTTTTTGTAATTAACCCCTTTTTAATATTATTTTATTATTTGGTGTGTTGTTTCTTATTTTGTCTAATGCTTAATTTTGATAATATGGCATGATGTCAGCTTGAGAACTTAAGGGGGATGTATTTAATTAAGATTTTAATGGAATTTGATAGATTTTAGAGTTTGATGGATTTGATAGATTTTAATGGAATTCAAGAGACTTTCATAAATTCTCTTTGATTTCAGTGGACTTCTATAGACTTTTATGGATTTTTATGGACTTCTATGAATTTCTATTAACTTTATTTTTCTCAAAAGATAGTAACCAAATGAATTTCATTTATTAGCGTTCTATCTTAATAGATAGTTGTTTTATATGTGATTTTCAATCAATTGTTATGTATAATAGATTTTTTAATTAAAAATAAATATCTATTACAAATAGAAATTTTACAACAAATTGATATAATTTGACGAGAAAAACTAAAAAAGTATCTGATATTAAAAAGACTAAAACATATACTACCTCTGTTCTCTTATAACTGCAACATCTGGACTTTCACGTTTGCCAATGCACAACTTTGATTATTAATATCTTCAATTCTTTACTTTTAAAAATTATAAAAAGTTGATATTTTGAAAGTATATTTCGAGATGAATCTAAGAAGATCCCACTTGACTATATTTTTTCATATGTATAAATCACAAAAGATGGTCAAAAGAGAGTATGTGAACAGTGTAATAGTCAACACGTTGCAATAATAAAAGAACGGAGAAAGTACAAGTTATTAAAGCAATGAGCAGATATAAAATATTTAATTATAAACAGAATTTTTTTTACAAGTTTTTGTAAAAAATTATTTTTTCATAAAAAGTTGAAGAACAAAAGATAAAAATATTTTAAGAACTTCTTTACTGTTCCGGGATATGGTGGTAGGGCTGTCAAAATGGTTCTCGGTTAGAACCGAATCACATGATTCGGTTAACCGAGAACCGCAATTTCGATTATCGGTCCGGTTTTCGATTCCATTGTGTATCATTTGTTCGGTTTTGCCTAACTGATAATCGCTCGTTCAACCGAAAGGTGTTTTATAAAATATATTTATTAAATATTATTTTTATTTTATAATTATATTATATTATTTTAATTTTTGTAAATTAAAATTGGAAATTAGACCGTTTTTATGAAATTATATTTTATAATTATATAATATAATTATAAAATAAAAAATAATATTTAATAAATATATTTTATAAACCGAACCGGAAGCAGATTTTATTTATGAAATTGTAATTTTATATTTTATAATTATATTATATTATTTCAATTTTTTTAAATTGAAATAAAAAACAGTTTTTGTGGTTAACTGAACCGGAACCGAAAATAATTGGTCTGGTTCTGGTTAATCGAAAATTTATACGGTCCGGTTTTTAGTTCTTATTTTAGGACATTTATGGTTCCGGTTAACCGAAAAATTCGATCTGGTTAACCGGAACCGAATCGTTCGACAACCCTATATGGTGGTAGTGGCAACGGGGTAACAGCGAAAATAGTGTTGGTGGTGGGACGGGACAGTGGCAATGGTGGTGGGGAGGCGGTTGTGGTGGAGGCGGTTGCGCCAGTGGTGGTGACGAATAAAAATCCATCAAAATCTTAGGAGTGTAGGAAAGATTTTAAAAGACAAATTATGTTCGTACTTTGTGCTTAAAGATGAATACCTAGATGATTTCATTAAAATTCTTAAAATCCAAAATAAATTTGAATACATCATAATTTTGTAAGATTTATAAAAGTTTTCATTTAATACCTCATGACTTTAATGGACTTTTAAGAACTTCATTAAATTCTATATTGAATACCACAAAAATTTAATTGACTTTTAAAAATCTCAATTAAATACACCCAAACTTTTTCAAATCTATCAAACTCTATAAAAATCTTTAAAAATCATATGAAGTCTCAATTGAATTGAAAAATGAATTATTTGCTTACTTTCCGAAAGTGGAGCATAAAAATACTTTTTCAGAAACCCGACTAGGAAAATCTTTCAATAGAAATACTAATTGAGAAATCTTAGTTGGAAAATCTTTTGGTAAAGAATTTTCCACCTTTGATTGACAGAAGCATGATTATCTAACATCCTTTTCATCTTGATTTTGCAGCATCGGTCGCCTTTGTTTTCATCCGTGGATACTTCTCCGACGGAGCAATTGGATTCGGGTCATTTTATCAGAGTTCTGCCTGTCCATTATTCATTTCTTTCGTTTGTGTATTCATTAGATCTTATCCATTTTTATTTGTCAATACATACAAACGAAATCGTAATACGAACAGTCGGGGTTTTGCCGATTGCTTAGCTCTGCGAATTGGGATCTGCTTCTTCTATTCTTCTCAGTCTTGTGGCTTTGTCAATTTGTTTTGATTTTAAAAAGATTTTGTGGAAGATACCAGCGAATCTGCCTTTGATTTCAAAAATAAAAGGGCTTTGTTGGATTTTCGATCTAAAGGCTGTGAGCTTGAATTTGACAGTTGCTGCTCCATCTTCAGCGCCATCAGAAATACTTCGTCTTCTTCGCCTTTCCTAGCAATCCCTTTTTGTGCGGCGCGGCTCCATCTTCTGCTATTGCCCCTGTTCATTACCGCATATGCCCCTGTTCAGGACCCTATTCTTACTCTGTTTAAGCTTCTCTAATAAGTATTTTGAATTATTGTCTTTTCCTGAATTTCTAGGTTTTGGGGTATTTAATTTCTAATTTGAATTAAATCTTCTTGTTGTAAGTGTATTAACTGCTTTAGCACCGTTGTTGGTCATTTTCTGGCCGGCGTACCGCCGGAATAATAATCATTCAACGCTACATTCATTCCCTCCCCTTCAATCTAACATTAGTATAGCATATAGCATATAGTTGTCTGTTTTGCAGGTTCCTTTGTCGGTTTTTCAAGCTGCACGGAATCCTCTCCAAAGCTTCCTCTTTTTCAAGTCTTCTCGAAGACTGGGTGGTGTTTAGGAGTCGCTCGGTTTCCAGCTCCCACGGATTCTCCTCCTCCAAGGCGTGTCGAAGTCTGGTATCATTGTACTTTTATGTTAAATTTTATTTTCGTCAGCTATATATCTACTACCTATTGTAATTTGTATGTGGTTTGCTTGCTTTTAAATTGTCTTTCTCATTCTCATCATATTTTCATTTTTGTCTTCACTACCTCATTTTATTTTTCGTAGTGTGGTTGTGTTCTGTGTTGGTCGATGTCGCTACTGCCATGGGTTGGTAGTTGGAATTTGGGTACCTTATCGGGTAAGCTTTTAGAGCTTGTGGATGTTTTGGGTAAGAGAAGGGTTGATGTGGCTTGTATTCAGGAGACTAGGTGGAAGGAGGCGCAGTCCAAGGAGGTGAACGGTTATAAATTGTGGTATTCAGGCCTTGCTAACTCGAGCAATGGTGTGGGCATTCTTTTGTCTAAGGAGCTTAAGGACAACGTCGTGGAAGTGAAGAGGTGTAATGATAGGATTATGTCCGTGAGAGCGGTGGTTGGGGAGAAGGTGGTTAACGTGGTATGTGCGTATGCCCCACATGTTGGTTTGGGTGTGCTTGATAAGGAAGCCTTTTGGGTTTGTTTAGATGAGTTGGTCGGGTGTATTTCGGACGATCAATTTATTATTTTGGGGGGCGATTTCAATGGCACATTGGTGAGGGGGTGGATGGTTATCTTAGTGCGCATGGGGGTTTCGGCTTCGGAGTTAGGGATGCAGGAGGTTCCGCACTGTTGGAGTTTGCCACTGCGCATGAGTTGGTAATTGCAAACTCTGTTTTTCAGAAGAGAGCTGAGCACCTCATCACCTTCAGTAGTGGGGGGCACAACACGCAAATTGACTACCTTCTCTTGCGCAGTCGTGATGCTAGGACGTGCGTGGACTGCAAGGTGTTCCGGAGCGAGGCATGTGCTTCTCAACACCGGCTACTGGCTATGGATTTATCCATGGGAGGTCGCGTTGTTAGCAGAGCTAGAGAAGCTAGACCTAGGATTCTCTGGAAGGATCTGAAGGGTGAGAAGGCGACACTATTCAAGGAGTCTGTGACCTGCGAAGGAGGTTTTTTACGTGGGGGCGATGCTAACCTTATGTGGACCAGCATGGCCAATGCTATTAGGAGAGTGGGCGAGAAGGTGGTAGGGGTTTCTTCGGGCAGGTGTAGTGGACCTAGGGAGGCATGGTGGTGGAATGAGGAGGTACAAAACAAGGTTAAGGCAAAACAAGCGCTATTTAAGGAGCTTTTGTCAGTTAGTGCTGGGGAGGAGAGAATCTTGAAGATTGTAGCGTACAAGGTGGCGAAAAGAGAGGCTAAGAAGGCAGTGGCTAAGGCTAAAGGTGAGGCTTACGAGGAGATGTACAAGCGCCTAGACACCAAAGAAGGAGCAAATGCTATTTTTAAACTAGCGAAAGCTAGGGAAAGAGGGCGGCGCGACCTGGGTCCCGTTAAGTTTATTAAGGCTGTGTTTAGCAAAACTAGCTGATAAGCTAGCTGGTAGCTGATTGAGTAGCTGATAAGCTAGCTGATTATGTAGCTGATTAGGTAGCTGATAAGCTAACTGATTTTAATGTAGATGTTTAGCAAATTAGCTGATAAGCTAGCTGATTTTTTTTTATAAAATTACATAAAATGACATCTCATTTATTTTTCTATTTTTTAAACTTTCTCATTATATTTTAACAATAATTGTTATAAAATAAAATAAATAATATTTTTGTCTATTAATATTTTAATATATACTACCTTTAAATTACACATAGAAGCGACCGTACTTATTAAACCATCAACATTGACGTGAATAATGTCTGCATGTGTTGGCAATCTTTAAGACATGAAATATTTAAGACATGAATTTAATACTTAATATTATTTAATATATTAAATTAGAGGAAATAATTTAATATGAACTAATATTAAATGTAAAAATATCCATTAATTAATATCATTAAGACTCCACAATAAATTTAAGGACTCAATCTTTATATATATAAGATAAGATAAGATGTACCTTGAATGCAGACGGCGAGGAACGTTTCAGCAGGGGATCAATAAACTGGCGCGAGAGAAGACGGAACAGCGGTAGTTTTTTTTATTTAGGTCATGAAAATATATTTTTATTTAGGTCACAATATATATGGAATATATAAAGATGAGAAGCTAGCTTCTTTTTTTCATAAGCTTGAAAAATTAGCTTATCAATCATCTAGCTTATAAGGTAGCTGATAAGCTAGCTGGTTTGAGAAGCTAGTCGTTTACGAAACGAGCTTTTTTTTAGTCAATGGTCAAATAAGCTCCCGAAGCTTATAAGCTAGCTGATAAGCTAGTGCTAAACACAGCCTAAGGATGATTTGGGCCAAGTGTTAGTGAACGATGTGGCTATTAAGGAGCGGTGGAATAGGTATTTTTTCGAACTTTTCAATGAGGCTAGAGGTAGTGACTCGGTGGTGCAAGGAGTTAGTCTATCTTCTGCTCGTTCGTTTAGTTCCTGTGAGAGCATCAGTAAGGAGGAAGTAAATGGTGCCCTAATGAAAATGGGTAGAGCTAAGGCTGTAGGTCCGGATCAGATCCCTATTGAGGTGTGGCTTTGTCTGGGAGAAGTCGGAGTTCAGTGGCTAGCAGAGCTGTTCAACATCCTCCTCAGAGGTTCTAAGATGCTGACAGAGTGGAGGCATAGTATTGTCGTGCCAATTTTGAAGAACAAAGGCGATGCTCAGAGTCGTAGTAACTATAGGGGTATTAAACTCCTCAGTCATACTATGAAACTTTGGGAAAGAGTGGTGGAATGCAGGGTTAGAAGAGAAGTTGAGATCTCAGAGAACCAATTTGGCTTCATGCCGGGGAGGTCCACGACTGAGGCCATTCATCTCGTCAGACGCCTTATGGAGAAGTTTAGAGAGCGGCGTAAGGACCTCCATATGGTGTTCATAGATCTAGAGAAGGCTTATGATAGCATTCCGCGCGATGTTATTTGGAGGAGCCTAGTAGAGAGGAGGGTGTCGTTGCCATTCGTTAGGGCGATCCAAGACATGTACTCCCTAGCTAGGACGTGCGCTAGGACCCCAGTTGGTGATACCCAGTATTTTCCGGTTGAGATAGGGCTACACCAGGGGTCGGTGCTAAGCCCTCTTCTCTTCGCTCCAATCCTTGACGTCATTTCGCGAGGGATTCAAGATGGCATCCCGTGGTGCATGCTTTTTGCTGACGACATTGTGTTAGTGGCGGAGTCGAGGAGGGAGGTGAACTCGAAGTTGGAGCTTTGGAGGGCTAAGTTAGAATCCCAGGGCTTGCGTGTGAGCTGATCTAAGACCGAGTATCTTTGGTGTAACTTTAGTGGTGAGGCCAACGAGGAAGATGTAGAGGTCATGATTGTGGATCAGATCGTACCCCGTACGGATAAGTTCAAGTATTTGGGTTCGATCATTCAGAAGGAAGGTGAGTGTGAATATGATGTCACGCATCGCATCAAGGCGGGGTGGCTAAGGTGGAGAGCAGCGACAGGGGTCCTGTGCGACAAGAAAGTCCCTCTAAAGTTGAAGGGTAAATTCCATAGAGCGGCAATCCGACCTGCAATTTTGTATGGCTCCGAATGTTGGGCAATGAAGAAGTCGCTTGAGAGCAAGTTGGAAGTGGCTGAAATGAGAATATTACGTTGGTCGTGTGGTCGCACAATGTTAGATAGAATCACGAATGGGGTTTTCAGGAACGCGCTGGAAGTGGCGCCCATTTCAACGAAAGTTAGGGAAGGGAGATTGAGATGGTTTGGCCACATCCGCAGGAGGCAGGCATCTGTTCCGGTGAGGAGGGTCGAGAGTTTATTGGTTGTCGGGGAGAGGAGGAGAGGCAGACCGAGGAGGACGTGGGAGGAGTAGTTGAGATTAGATTTGAAGGTCTTAAACCTTTTCGAGACCATGACTATTGATAGGTGCTTGGAGACGCCAGATCAGAGTTGCGTATTCTTTTGTAGGGAGCGGTGCTGTAGTTGAGAGCCTCAAGGTTGGGTTGTCTCGGTTAGGTTTGACCTAGAGCATTGCATTTTTTACTTTTATTGTATATTTTATCCTATTGTCTTTGCGTGGTGTATTTTTGACAGGGAGCTGTACGCAGAGTCAACCTCTCTTTTGTTAGAGCAGCGTTCATCGGGAGTGAAGTAGCCAAATTCCGCGTAGGTAAGTCCCATGTGGATTAAGCCATGGGCTCAGGTATGGTATCGAGCTTTTTTCGAATCATATGTTTTTCTTTGTATTTATCACACGAGATTCTGCTGTGCACTAAGCTGGGGGTCTTCACGGAAACAGCCTCCCTACCGTAATAAGTAGGGGCATGGTCTGCGTACATCTTACCCTCCCCAGACCCTGCTCTGAGCGGGATATACTGGGTATGTTTGGTTTGGTTTGGTTTCTTTTCATCCGCAATGTGTTTAGTTGTAAGTAGGCCTCTAAATGAGTCTCAAAGGTCTGATACGTTTTGGAGGATTCAGTTTGAAATAATTCGGTTCGTGATTCGACTGGAATTATCAAATGTAGAATCAAACCTTTCAAAATAGAATTTGGATACAAGGGCCGAATGGTTCGAACATGTTCGGTTCGAAGGCTAAAGGGTTTTAATCCAAATTTTAACCACAGACGCTAACTTTAAACCCCCTTTAGCCCAATTGCCCAGCCCATTATTTGTCGGGATTCGGTGAGTAAAAACGAGATACGCAGCGGAAAATAAAATCGGTCTAACCGGATAAAATCAAACCCCAAAACGGATCGTACAAGCATCGCATAAACGAATATAAAAATAACGAAGATGAGAATCAAAGAATACTTACCCTTGTAGTCCTTTGATAATATGATCTTCGAAGAAAAAACCCGAGCAAGTCTTGTAGCTACACGAACACGAATCCAATTCGTTCTTCCTTGATGAATGATCAAAACACCGAAGATGCCGAGTGTCTCTACTTCACACGCGTCGAATTTTGATCGGAAAATTCAATGAAACTTCGTTCTTCAAGAACACGGCAAGGAAGTTATCGTAGGAATTTTCTTTCTATTTTTTTTACTATTCTCACACCTCTAAGATGAAGAATCAACACTTAGAAAAATTTCCCTCCTTTAGTCTCTCACCCTCTAGGCCGTAGCATGCAAAAGGTAGGCCTGGGCAACTAATCCCGAAATCCTGGGCTCGTCTCGGGCCCGTCTCGTCCCACCCTAGGACGAGACAAGACCAAATTCTTAAAATTCAAGGCCCGTTCCGTCTCATCCCGTTTTAAATATTTGGGACGGGTCGCAAGCCCAAATATTGAATTCCGATGGGATCCCGTCCCATCCCGTAAAATATCTAATTATTAAACTTATATAATATATATTACATACAGGCCCGATGCAACCCCATTTTTTTAGACTGAATCTGTGTTTTTAGCCAAACTTTTATCAAATTACTGAATTAGCCCAATATTAACTCAAATTTTGTTGCCAAACAAAACAATTTACTGGAAGTCAGAAGTCTCAAGTCTGAAACATTAACCCTACCCAACCAGTCCACCCCTCGGTCCCCTCCAAAAAAATTTCTTGAGTACGCAAAACATCCCCCGCCGCCGCCGGACCCAGACTAGGGCTTACCATTTTTTCTCCAAAAATTGATTCCTCTCAAAATTGAATACTCAGATTCAGGCTTCGATTCAATTTTTCTGCAGTTCAAGCTTCGAATAGGGCTTCTAATATCCAGTTGTGGTGCTCTGATTTGAGGTAAATACCCGATTTGGAAATCACATATTCGTTTGATTTTTTATATATATATATATATATACATACATCTATTTTGATTTCTGTTCAACTTGCTTTCAGACAGACCAGAAGCTTCGGGTCTGTGACATTTGTGGAGCATTATTGAGTGTGTATGACACGTGAATAATTTGTTGATCGTTTAGTTACGATGTGTACTTTTAGCACTAGGACTAGAAAGAAGTAATGAGAGCTTTGGTGCTTCATTGTTTGACCTGGCAATTATACCTACTTGTTACTAGCAGGCTTTTGGCCCTAGTTTTACGAGGATATCTTTTGCAGCTAAAGAATGTGCGTTATTTTCTGTTTTACACCTGTTGGTCATGCTATTGCTATTGCAACTAGAACGTTTATCAGACTACTGTATTACAGTTCATTACTGAATTAGTACTTGAGCTTGTTATGATAAGAGATTTGTGTTCACGAGCATATCCAATTCTAATTTGTATGTTCGAGCATATGCATGTTAAAATAATGCCCTGTATATGTGTTCTTACTTTGTGTTCTTAATTTGGGTTCCACAATAAGGCTTATATTTTAAGATTATCCAGTTCCAGTTCGATTAAGGTAAATGCTCTTATTGAAAACCCAAAACATGTGCAGATTATGCCCCAAATTTGTTATATTATGTATACTTTGTGTCTTTATAGTACATATACTGTGTTTTCCAGTTTCTTATAGTTTTTTTTATTGAAGTTTCAGATTTCATTACTGCATAGCTATAACATATGGCTAGATCAAAGAAACGTATGGCTCGACCTCAACCGAATGCTGAAGGTCTTGAGAATGACTCTAGTGGAGAACCTGAAGTTCCAGAATTTTATGAGAAATCTGATACTAGTCATTCTAATGAGTCTGTCGACTCTGACCATGATATTCAATCTGTTCATGGAAGTGTGCCTACTCAAGCAAGTGAACCTACAAGCCAGGAAACTGATGGAAATGAAAGTATGTCTACAAAGTCAGGAGTTAAGTGGAGCATTGTTTGGGAAGGTGTATGAGAAGAAATCTGTTAGAGTAGATGCTGATGGAAAAGAATGTGAGATCATTCAAAAGAGGGCTTATTGTATTCATTGTCCGAGGGGAAAGATCGGTGATTATGCCATTGACAGAGATGGAAATAGCACTTCTGGTATGCTTAGGCACATGAATAATAATTGTCGTTTCTTCTCGAAAGTGGTGGATAATTCGTAAAAGAATCTAGTTGGTGATAATTCAAAGACCAATAAACTGAGTATGGTAGCCTTTAGTCAAGCAGATTACTTAGAATCTTGTGTTGATATGATTATTGTTGATGAGCTGCCGTTTAGTTTTGTGGAGAAGAAGGGGTTCAGGGGTTTTTGTAAATGGGTATGTCCTCTATTTGACGTACCTTCTAGAAGAACAATATGCAGAGTTTTCTTAGAAAGGTACAACAATTTAAAGATTACAAAAAGAACACAAGTTTACCTGTTAGGTGATCTACCACTAATTATGCTTTCTACTTTGCTAGTATGTTGTTGTTGTAGATGGAGGCAAACACCTACCACGACCAACCTCTCCAAGTTCATCGCCTGGTAGTATTACGAGCATCGGCAATTCAAATAGCCAAAATCAAATCCTTAGTAATTGGAAGAAGGTTGTTCAAGAAACTGAAGACGCAGTGACAACACATGAAGTTGATCAATACTTGGATGCTCCATTAGAACTAACAGAAGATGAGGATCAATTTGACATTCTATTATGGTGAAGGGTCAATGGTTATAAGTTTCCCGTCTTGGCAGCGATTGCAAAGGATGTTCTTGCAATTCAAACATCCACAGTGGCCTCAGAGTCTTGTTTTTCAGCTGGTGGCAGAGTTATCGACTGTTTTAGGAGCTCGTTAACTGCTAAAACAGTTGAGGGACTGATTTGCACGCAGAATTGGTTGCTTGGGGATGATGTCGTTGAGGTTGAAGAACCGACAATTGAGAACCTGGAGTTTTATGCATCTATTGAAGAAGGTATAATATATATACTCCGCTTCACTTCACTAATACTTGGTTGCTTGCTTCTCTTCATTAACAATATTTAAGTGCTTGTTTCTCTTCACTAATATTATTTATGCTGCTCCTCTTATTTAATATTTAGTAATAGTTTAGTACTACTTGTCTACTTATCTTATTTAGTAAATAGTAAATACCATGCTTCACTAAATTGACTATACTGCTTATTTATTATACTACATTCTACTTCTATTTACTGCTTCACTTAATTGGTGAGACTGATATGATGAGAATATTTTGCAGGTGTATCTCGCCGATGTAAGGGCAAGGCACTTCCTCCCAAAGTTCCAAACGCAAAAGGAAAGTCCAAGAGAATTGCAACAAATGTTTGAGTTTTAACAATTCAAGGATTGTAATCTATTTCGTATCGTCTTTAGTTTCAATTGTTTTATCGTTGTGAATTTGAAACTTTGAATATTTAATTTGAATTTCTTGTCATGTAACAAGTCTATAATGTCAAGTTCATTTGAGAGTCAACATTGGTCAATGGGACCAGTTTTCATCCCGTTCGTATCCCGATCCCGTCCCGGTCCCATTTGGGATCGGGATGGTCGGGACCAATTCTTCAAAAGTGCAATCCCGTCCCATCGCGTCCCATCTTTTTCAAATGGGACAGAATGGGATTACCTTAAAATGATCTCGTCCCATGCCCAGGCCTAGCAAAAGGTAAGGTAGGTGTTGATGTTTTATCATTATATAAGACATAATGATAAAAGGGTGAGATATGAAAATGATTTGATAAGATTATCACTTCATTTTGGAATCATGTGAGGCACATCTCACTGAAAACCAAAAGCAACACCAAGACAATAATGGAGGGGAGAGGGGCAGGCTTAGGTAGGTGCTAGTAAACGGGGCGAGTCACTCGGCTCGTGTACCGGACGTTCGTTAAACGATCTCGTTTTATCACCAATGTATTTATGCTAATTAATTGATCCAATTAATTAATTATATCAAATAAAAATATATTTCTCTAAGAAATATCATTTATGAATTAAATTAATGACCTAGTAACTTAATTTAATTCATAAGACGCTATTTGATTTATCCAATAAATCATAATTAGATATCCAATATTAATAGAGAGATGGTAAATTCATATTTATCCAACGATACTAATGCGTGACTCTGTAGGTCCGTATCAGCGGGCATTGGGAGGAACCAATGAGTCTGGGCAGCACTTAGCCAGCCTAGTGGGCCGCATTGTAAACCCCGACTGAGAACGAATGAAGGGGCCATTCCAAAACCATTATGTCGTGAATACCGTATACGTATAAACCCTTCAATCATATGTCCCAGTCAAGTATTAGGATCACGGTAAAGTCAAATCCTATTGTAACTTGACTCTATGCACTTGTTAATTCAAACCGAGATCACCGAGCTCTTGTATATCAAATACAACTAGCTCTAACTGCTTTGGTCAAAGACTTATGATCTCATTTGCCATTAACCGCATAGGACATTCACCTGATGTAATATCCGACAATAATTTCTTATCTACTGTTGTATTATTTGGATAATTCGATTATCGTTGTAGTCATGTTGCATTTAATTAATGTTTATTGATGTCGGGATATATCAGAATAGACTTGAATATAAATATCATTCGCATTGTGATTGATTTCTTGACGTTGTGTAGATTGTTACATTTTGGGTTAGTTTTTCTGTGTTTAACGTACGCTAAGGACTTAGCTTAACGTACGTTAAGTAATTGGCTTTACGTACGTAATGGAGTTCAGGTTACGTACGTAATGCTTGTAGTCTTATTCGATCTCAGCTTTCGGCGTGGGGGCCCGAACATGATTCGAATATTTGACCTTTTTGAGGCAGCCTAGTTGACCAACATTACGTACGTAATGCTCAAGGCAATAACGTACGTAATGATAGTTGTGTTTTGAGTCAGTAGCCTCTGGAGGCCGATTACGTACGTAAAACTTTTGGTGTAGCGTACGTAAAGGGGTTAACGTATGTTATCTTCATGAGATAACGTACGTAACGAGTTGTGCAGTTATAAAAAGACAGCTTGTGTCTTTCATTTGCACGTCCAAACTCCCATTTTTCTCTCCAATAATCGTCCCCCTGCCTCCCTAGACCGACCTTACTCCCTTCCAACTTGTGTTTGAGCTTTGCATTTTGGATTGGAGCTTGTTGATTGGAAGTTTAGAGTTGTTCTTGAAGCTTGGAGTGTGTTCTTGTGGTTTTGGTAGTTGTTCTTAGTTCCTAAAGGTATGTAGTGCGATTCTACTCTATTTTCGTAGTTATGATGTTAGTGATATGGTATACTACACCTAGTGTTGAATAAATCAAGTAAAACATATTTGTAATTAAGCTTTTAACCCTTATTGTTGAAAATGGTAATTAAGGGTTTGAAATGAACATATTCTTGATGTTATAATGGTAATGATCATGTTTATAAGAATCATACTCTTCTTACTGGACTATTAACATCATTAGGACAACAATAATCATTAGCTTTTTCGTAGTTAAATTTGATTGATGGAATTGTTGTCATAAAATGTATTAGAACACCTTGATGAATGTTAGAAGATTAGAGTGATGACCGTGCTGTCGTGACGCGTCAAAATTAGTTATTTATATATTCCCCGTCTTACTTCTACTAACTAGTAGTATCGGCAAGTAAGGGTCGATCCCACGGAGAACGGTAAATCAATTATACTAATTAAGGATTAAGTACTTAGTGCAATAAAATAAAACGAAAGAGAGGGGGGTTGTTTCTGATCTTAACTAAAATAAATTGCGTAAGATAAAATAAATAAACAAAGGAAATAAAGAGTTGAAAATATTAATTGAGGAATAATCTAGTCCTTAGCTCCGTTATCCACCGTTTCGAATTAATTCAAGTTTCAATGCAGCGCTTATCTCTTCTCTAATCTCATGAACTCCTATTCCGAAGCCAACAACAAGCCCTGTTGACCTCAATTATTTCTTAAGTTTATTCAATTAAAACAAGCTCTTTAATCGAACCTATCTATACGGTGGATTCAAAACAAGCTCTTCAAATCTCGCTCTCTAGATGCATTAAAAACCAAAATAATGGAATAGGCAAGATATTAAGTTCATAAGCTCGACTTAAGGGATCTCGATTTTGTGTTACCCAATTGGGAAAAATCAATTGTTTGCTACTTGTGAAATTAAAATTGCAATAATTACGGATTACAACTCAATTTCTAGCATAAGACATAAAACTCCTAATATAGTTGGCCAAACCAAATCAAGAAATTAAATGGCATAGTCGTGAATTCAATAACACAAAAGTAATTCAAGAGAATTCGAGTTGAGAATACGCTGCGGAATTAAAACATGAATAATTCAAATACGATTTTAAACTTCACTAAGAACTAGAATAGAAAATTAGTCGGGCATGTTGGCTTTGGAAAACAGCAAATTAATAATAGACATGAAAAGAAAGAAATACAAACGGTGTAGTCTTCTTCTTCGCACGTCGGAATTGGCTCGGTTGCTCCGGCGAGAATTTGGTTCGGCCGTCCCCTTTTGATTCTTCTGCTCCAGCCGTAAACCAAATCAAGAAATTAAATGGCATAGTCGTGAATTCAATAACACAAAAGTAATTCAAGAGAATTCGAGTTGAGAATACGCTGCGGAATTAAAACATGAATAATTCAAATACGGTTTCAAACTTCACTAAGAACTAGAATAGAAAATTATCCGGACATGTTGGCTTTAGAAAACAGCAAATTAATAATAGATATGAGAAGAAAGAAATTCAAACGGTGTAGTCTTCTTCTTCGTACGTCGGAATCGGCTCGGTTGCTCCGGCGAGAATTTGGTTCGGCCATCCCCTTTTGCTTCTTTTGCTCCAGCCGTAAAAATTGATGATCAAAGATGAAAATAATTCCAGCCCTCCTCTCATTTTATAATAATTCTTTATCTCTTAGTTTCCTTCTTTAATTGGATCTCCTTCCTTCTTATCCTTATTGAGTTTTAATTTCCTTGGAGTCTTTCTTCCCAATTCTATCCCAATTCCTTTTCCCAGCCTAGGGTCCGATTTATTGCCTTGTGGAACTGATTGGGCGGTTTTTGAGTTGTTTTTTGGGCCCCAAGTAAGATTATTTTCGAAACCGGACTGACACTGGGTCACCGAACTGACACTGGGCTACCCAGTGTCGAGCGGCATTTTCTTCATTTAAGCCCAAATCACCTTGGCTTGGTCCGTTTGATGATCCAAATTATTCCTTAAGCTTAAAAACTCCATCAAACACCTAAATTAAACAACAAATTGCCGAGTGAAGTATATTGCATCCAAAATATAAATATATGGAAAATAACCAAGTGTGCCAACAGAAAATTCATTAAAACCTTATAATTAACAATGATTTTAGCACACTATTTTCGTTCTATCAAATCTCCCCAAACTTAAACCAATGCTTGTCCTCAAGCATAATTCGAGTGAAAGAAATTCAAGAAGCATGTATTGAAAAATCCAAGATGATAGCCATATTCAAGAGAGAACAAATAATCATGAACAAGTATGAAGAAAATTAAAGTACCTCAATCAATCTCAACATCTTCATTGGCATCAAGTGAGAGAAAATTCGATGGACTCACAAGGGGCCACTCTCGCTCAAGTAGATATAGAGATTATTAAGCAACCACTCACGTCAAAATATGGTGTGTCATTACCACATACTCGCACAAAAATCAAATCTCAACTACTTAGATGAACTCATGCATATAATCAAAAGGGCTTTTATGGTTGTAACGGGGCTTTAAGTTTGGGTAGGATAAAAAGGATAAATAAAAGATTCGTTGGTCAAGACTAATCATGAAATTAAGTGCATAACAAATTCTACAAACAATGAAGCATCATCCTTTCCTTGAGCACCCTTTTAGGCACATGTAATTGCATAGCCACGAAAGATCAGTTGAGGTCAGTGGCTTAACAACATTTGAGGGGGGTATTTTTACGGCCGCCCCCTATTATTATTATTATTATTATTATTTTTTTTCTGTTTTTTTTTGTTTCGGCCTTTTTTTGTTTCATCTTAATTTCAGCACCCTTTTTCTTTTCACTTCCCCACCCACTTTTTTATAATTCCTCGTCCTTCCCTCAACTTGTTATACACCTAATTCACAACCAAATCTTGACCAAGGGTTCAAACGGATGAATTTTCACCAAAAATTAGATAATGGCTAATAAAATGTGCTGGATCAAAGAATAAGGCTTAGGTTCAAATGGGCTTCTAATGGTGATTATGTCGAGGTGGGAAAATATAAGCCAAGTGGGTTATTCCTAATTGCCTTTATCACTTTACTGCATGAGAACACTAACATAGTCTTGACATGTATAATTGATTAAGTTCTAGCATGAACACAACACGTTTGACCCCACAAGAAGAAATAGTGAGCATGTATATATATAATTATTTATATATATATATATATTGCTCTACGGCTCAAAACTCACGAATAAAAAGGGCTTGTGCCATGAATCCCTCACACTTTTATCCAAATCCAAAATCAAGACTAGTGAACTACCCTAATTAAAATCAAACTAGTCATTCACACCCATCTCCTATGTCAGGTCATACTTAAATCCCCAATACACGAACTTGATTCAATCACACAAATTTAGCTAAGGACGCAAATTTAAATTCATCACAATTCTCAATTCAATTAATCATTCCGTCTCCAATTTCTCCAAACTTAAAATTCAGCACACGACTCTAAAGAAAGGAAAGAAGGGAAAAAGAAAAAGAAAAGATAGTAAAAGACTAGAGTAGGAATCACCGGACTAATGAGGGAGAAGAGCGTCCAGCTGCTCGGTCAAACGATCCGTCTTGGCTTGAAGTGCGCGATGCCCCTCCTCAAGCTACTCGATCTGGCGCCTCAGCTCGGCCTCCGTAGCCGAATCTCCTGCTCGGCCTCAGCCCCATTTTCCTGCTCGGCCTCGGTGAGTGTTCCGAACCGGTCCCATCGGATGATTTGGGGCTAAATTGCTCTGCTCCGTACCATGTGAGTAACAACGGGGGTGGCGGTGGTAGCTGATAGGTGAGCCCAGGAGCCAATTCTTCGCTAGGCGGTGCGTTCGACGAGGGCGGAGATGGTGTGGGTTCGTCCCTCAAGCCGCGGCCCGGCGATTCCTAGAGTTACTACGCCCCTTTTGAAGGCTGACCCAATGGATGCCGCTTCAGATTTTTGCTGAGTGGTTCGCCGGATGCTGGTTGGCCGACCATTCGTTTTCCGGCAGTGGAGGGTTTCGTCGCGGGCTTCTCGGGCTCGGTGAGGTCATAGTGGGTTGGAGCCATAGGGTTATGTCTCCAACCGCCGCTTCGAGTGGTTCGGTTCAGGGGCCGGTTGGTATTCCTCTTTCCGGTCATAGCGGCGACGACGGGGTTTGCTGCAGAAAAGAGAGAGAGATGAGGTTAGTCAGGGAGACCGAGCGGGGGGAAAGAAGACGACCGAACGGGGAGGGAGATAACTGAGATGAGGGAGAAAGGGAATAAAATTTAATAACTAAGTGGGAGTAATCAAGGAAAAAAAGTTTAAAAAGGAAATAAGAAAAATAAAAAGGGCAGGATAAAAAAAATATTTTTTTTTACTACTAAAAACTGACGAGAGAAAAGAAAAAAAATGCGAAAAATAAAAATTGGGTTGCCTCCCAATAAGCGCCTTTTTTTTACGTCGTTGGCTCGACGAACTCCCTGTTTTAAATTTCAGATGGGTCCTCGAGTTTGTATTCTTCCATATTAGCCGTCGTAAGTCCTTCGCGATAGGGTTTTAGGAGATGCCCATTAACCTTGAATTTTTTTTTGTCTTTAGACTTTGAATTTCAATTGCTCCAGACGAAAAAATATTGATAATTACGAACGGGCCAATCCAGCGGGATCGCAACTTGCCCGGAAATAATTTGAGTCGAGAATGATAGAGTAACACTTTTTCTCCTACGACGAAGTCTTTCCTTATTATTTTTGAATCGTGGAACGCCTTCGTCTTTTCTTTGTAAATTGCTGCATTTTCGAACGCGTCATTTCGTATCTCTTCCAGTTCTTGCAATTGCAACTTCCGGTGGGTGCCTGATTCGTCAAAATTCATATTGCATTTCTTGATTGCCCAAAAAGCACGATGTTCGAGCTCGACGGGAAGATGGCAAGGTTTGCCATAAACCAAGCGATACGGTGATATGCCAATTGGTGTTTTATATGCCGTCCTATAAGCCCAAAGCGCGTCGTCGAGTCGTAAGCTCCAATCGATTTGGCTGAACTGTTTTCTCCAAGATTGCTTTTATCTCCTTGTTAGATGTTTCGGCTTGCCCATTTGATTGCGGATGATAAGAAGTGGACACCTTGTGCAAGACTCGATATTTCCTTAAGAGTGCCTCAATTATTCGATTTTTGAAATGTTTTCCTCGATCGCTTATTATAGCCCTTAGAATTCCGAATCTAGCGAAGATATTAGATTTAATAAATTTGGCCACTACTTTTGAATCATCGGTCCGTGAGGCGGTCGCCTCCACCCATTTGGATACGTAATCCACGAAGAGCAAAATATAGAGATTCTCATATGAGGAGGGAAAAGGTCCCATGAAGTCCATGCCCCAGACATCGAAGATTTCACAAACCAAGATAGGATTTTGGGGCATTTGATTTCGTCGAGAGATATTACCCGTTCTTTGACAATTATCACACGCCTTGCAAAAATCATAAGCATCTCTAAATAGCGAAGGCCAGTAGAAACCACTCTCCAAAACTTTATGTGCTGTTCTCTTTGAACCGAAGTGTCCTCCGCATGCATGCGAGTGACAAAAATCAAGAATTGAATGAAATTCAGCCTCTGGTACACATCTTCGAATCATTTGATCTGAACAATGCTTCCATAGATAAGGATCATCCCATACGTAATATTTGGCATCACTTTTGAGTTTATCCCTCCTGGCCCGTGTCATACCAGTAGGAAAAATATTGGCTACGAGAAAATTCACTAAATCGGCATACCATGGTGCTGTAGAGTCTGAACTGGGTCACCCAGTGTCAAACAGTCCTCCCAGTGTTGAGAGGCAGAAAATAATTGTTCGTCGGGGAAACTGTCACACATAGGTTTCCCATCATTTTATAAGACTAACCGGCTCAGGTGATCGGCCACGGAATTTTCGGACCCTTTCTTGTCCTTAATCTCCACGTTGAATTCTTGAAGAAGTAAGATCCATCGAATAAGTCTCGGCTTTGCCTCCTTTTTGGCTAACAAATATCGTAGGGCAGCGTGATCTGAGAAAATAATGACCTTGGTCCCGAGTAGGTAGGAACGGAATTTTTCTAGTGCAAAGACCACGACCAGAAACTCCTTCTCGGTTGTAGAATAATTCATTTGTGTCGGGTCCAGCGTTTTTGAGGCGTAATAAATTACATGGGGTGCTCTCCCTACTCTTTGACCCAAGATAGCCCTACCGCGTAGTCGCTTGCATCACACATTAGTTCAAACGGCAGATCCCAATTTGGTGGTTGAATTATGGGTGATGTTGTCAGCAATTGCTTCAACTTGTCAAAGGCGACCTTGCATTCGTTGTTCATGTTAAATTCCACTTCCTTCTGGAGAAGCTTGCATAAGGGCGCCGCTATCTTTGAAAAATCCTTGATGAACCTTCTATAAAATCCTGCATGGCCAAGAAAAGAACGTACTTCCCGCATCGTGGCGGGGTAAGGCAAAGCGGCGATAATATCAATTTTTGCTTTATCAACTTCAATTCCTTTTTCCGAGACTACATGCCTAAAACTATTCCTTGTTTTACCATAAAATGGCATTTTTCCCAATTAAGTACGAGATTAGTTTCTACACAATGTTTTAAAATAAGTGTGAGATTTTCTAGGCATATATCGAATGAATCCCCATACACACTAAAATCATCCATGAATATTTCAATGATATTACCTACGTACTCAGTAAAAATGCTTACCATACACCTTGGAAGGTAGCGGGCGCGTTGCATAGTCCGAAGGGCATCCGTCGATAGGCGAATGTGCCGAAGGGGCAAGTGAATGTCGTCTTTTCTTGGTCTTCGGGTGCGATTGCAATTTGAAAGTAACCCGAAAACCCATCCAAGAAGCAATAGTACGCGTGTCCGGCAAGCCTTTCAATCATTTGATCTATAAATGGCAAGGGAAAATGATCTTTTCGGGTCATTGAATTCAGCTTGCGGAAATTGATGCACACCCTCTATCCAGTTTGTATACGGCTAGGAACAAGTTCGCCTTGTTGATTCTCGACCACGGTAATTCCTAATTTCTTTGGGACGACTTGCGTTGGGCTTACCCATTTGCTATCGGATATTGGAAAGATCAGCCCTACGTCGAGGAGCTTAAGAATCTCCTTTTTCACTACCTCCATCATTGGTGGATTCAACCGCCGTTGTGCTTCTCGTGTGGGCTTGGCGTCCTCCGTTAATAGAATTCGATGCATGCATAGGGCTGGACTAATTCCTTAATGTCGGCTATAGTCCACCCAATGGCTTCCTTATATTCCTTGAGAACTTTTAGCAATGCCTTTTCTTGATTAGGATTCAACTCGGCCGAGATAATGACAGGTAGGGTATCGTCGGCTCCCAAATGTGCGTATTTTAAGTGTTGTGCCAAAGGTTTCAGCTCTAGTTCGTGTGCATGCATAACCGAAGGCTCGATCTTACGGCGTTCCTCATTAATTCGAATGAAATTTGCCTCCCTTTTTGTTTTGATCGGTCCCGCCCCTTGCAAGGCGGCTACGACTTCGAGCAACTCTCTTGAGATTCCAAATGCTTCCTCATCGTTGGTTCCTACATCCCTTGTGAGTGATACCTCGAGTGCGTCCCTGAAATTCAAATCAAATACTTCCTCGACAAGAGGGTCAATCACGCTTAATGCAAAAAGAGAGCAATCTTCCTCAGGAAATTTCATAGCATCATAAATATTAAAACGTACAATTTGGTCGTCGAATTCCATCGTGAGGGATCCCTCACGAATATCTATTTTGGTATTGGCCGTATTTAAAAATGGCCTTCCTAACAAAATAGGTGTTGAATTTGATGACTCATGTTGCATATCGAGAATGTAGAAGTCGGCTGGAAATACGAGCTTATTGACTTGGACAAGAACGTCCTCAATTACCCCTTCGGGATACACAAGGCTACGATCCGCCAATTGTATAATTATCCTTGTTTCCCGAAGAGGTCCTAGATTTAAGGAGGTGTATATAGAGCGTGGCATAACATTTATTGATGCTCCTAGATCTAGCATAGCTCGTTTAAAACCCGTATTTCCAATTCGACAAGGAATAGCGAACATACCTGGATCTTCCCGTTTTGGCGGCAATTTCTTTTGGAATACAGCGGACACATTTTCTCCCATTACCACCTTCCCATTCCCTTTTAACCTCCGCTTGTTGGTGCATAAGTCTTTAAGGAACTTTGCGTATTTTAGAATTTGTTGAACTGCGTCGAGTAGGGGAATGTTGATCTCAACCTTACGGAATACGTCGAGGATTTGCTTCTCTTTATTCACGATCGCTGCCTTTTGGACCCTAGATGGAAAAGGTAACTCGTTAGTCTCAAAAGGAGCAGTTTTAGACGAATTTACCTTGCTGTCCGGCAGTTCTGCACTGGGTGCTGATTCTGCACTGGGTGTCCCAGTGTTGATCTGTTCAGTGGATTTTTCCTCCTCATTTTCAGCTTCCTCCACCTTCTTAGGCTTCTTAAGCTGCTTCCCACTCCTTAGAGTTACAGCACTCATGTTCCTTGGGTTCGGCTCAGGCTGGGATGGCAATTTCCCACTATTTTGGTTCTCCAAGCAGCTCACCGTGGTGGCTAGTTGACTCACTTGATTTTCGAGAATTTTGATACTCAATTTAGTGTCATGCTGGAACTGATTCATGCCCTGTTGTAGCTGCATAGTGTTTGCCATAAGGGTCTTCATCATCTCCTCCAAGGATGGTGTCGGATTTTCGGTGGTCTGCTTGTAGAATTGTCCCCTATTTTGCGGAGGTGCCTCTTGCTGGTTTTTCCATCGAAAGTTAGGGTGATCCCTCCATCCTGGGTTGTATGTGTTTGAGTACGGATCGTTCTTCCTCCCATAAGAATTTTCAGTTCCAATTGCATTGGCGTGGGCCTCGATTTCATCAAGCAAAATCCGACAATTCTTCGTTGTATGCTCCATGGTTTTGCAAAGACGACATGGTACGACTGGCGTGCTATTACCTACAGCAAGTTTTCTAACAAAAGTAGTTAGCTCATTCAATTTTTCCTCAAGGGACGAGTCATGGATCTCCTTCACCATCTTGATCGGTGCATCGCGACATCCAAATTGTTGTGAATTAGCCGCCATGTTGGATATGAGAGCCCTTGCGGCCGTGGGAGTTTTGTCCACTAGAGCTCCTCCACTTGCCGCATCTATCGTGTTCCACTCCATCAGATTAAGTCCTTCGTAAAAATATTGAATAAGGAGCTGCTCGCTAATTTGATGTTGCGGGCATCGAGATACCAACTATTTGAATCGTTCCCAATATTCATGCAACATTTCGCCGGTCCTTTGCCTTACACCACATATTTCTTTCCTTAGGTTGGCCGCTCGAGAGGCTGGGAAATATTTTTGTAGAAATAAGATCTCCATCTCGTTCCACGTTGTGATAGTGGCCGACGTAAATAAAATAACCAATCCTTAGCCGAATCTTTTAATGAGAATGGGAAGTCTCTAAGTTTGATTTGTTCTTCGGTAACACCGTTCGGCTTCATGCTTGAACAAACGACATGGAATTCCTTGAGATGTTTGTGCGGATCCTCTCCTGATAGACCATGAAATGCAGGTAGCAAGTGAATCAATCCCGACTTTAATTCAAAGGTGTTGTTGTTGTCAATAGCCGGGAACGTGATGCACAGTGGTTGTTAAGGTAGATCTGGGTTGGCTAATTGCTTCAGCGTCTTTTCAGCGTTATTTGCCATGACTCCAATTTCGTCCTCCGACTCACTGGGTGATGTTTCGAAAGAAAATGGTAAGTGCTCGAGTGCTTCTTTGGTTCCTTTTGCTTTTCGTCTGAAAATTCGATCTCGTTTGGTGATTTCTGGAAAGTATTGTAAGTCTTTATCCCCTCGGGACCTTGTATTCATGCAAAGCTAAAACAAACGGATTGGTGCACAACTGATAGTTATAATGAATTTCCAGAACTGACACTGAGTGACCCATTGTCGAAATTGCAGAAAGTTTTTAACCCAAATTAAGTAAAATTAATTTAACACCGCTCCCCGGCAACGACGCCAAAATTTTGACCGCGCTGTCGTGACGCGTCAAAATTAGTTATTTATATTTTCCTCGTCTTACTTCTATTAACTAGTAGTATCGGCAAGTAAGGGTCGATCCCACGGAGAACGGTAAATCAATTATACTAATTAAGGATTAAGTACTTAGTGCAATAAAATAAAACGAAAGAGATGGGGGGTTGTTTCTGATCTTAACTAAAATAAATTGCGTAAGATAAAATAAAATAAACAAAGGAAATAAAAAGTTGAAAATATTAATTGAGGAATAATCTAGTCCTTAGCTCCGTTATCCACCGTTTCGAATTAATTCAAGTTTCAATGCAGCGCTTATCTCTTCTCTAATCTCATGAACTCCTATTCCGAAGCCAACAACAAGCTCTGTTGACCTCAATTATTTCTTAAGTTTATTCAATTAAAACAAGCTCTTTAATCGAACCTATCTATACGGTGGATTCAAAACAAACTCTTCAAATCTCGCTCCCTAGATGCATTAAAAACCAAAATAATGGAATAGGCAAGATATTAACTTCATAAGCTCGACTTAAGGGATCTCGATTTTGTGTTACCCAATTGGGAAAAATCAATTGTTTGCTACTTGTGAAATTAAAATTTCAACAATTACGGATTACAACTCAATTTCTAGCATAAGACATAAAACTCCTAATATAGTTGGTCAAACCAAATCAAGAAATTAAATGGCATAGTCGTGAATTCAATAACACAAAAGTAATTCAAGAGAATTCGAGTTGAGAATACGCTGCGGAATTAAAACATGAATAATTCAAATACGGTTTCAAACTTCACTAAGAACTAGAATAGAAAATTAGCCGGACATGTTGGCTTTAGAAAACAGCAAATTAATAATAGACATGAGAAGAAAGAAATTCAAACGGTGTAGTCTTCTTCTTCGCACGTCGGAATCGGCTCGGTTGCTCCGGCGAGAATTTGGTTCGGCCGTCCCCTTTTGCTTCTTCTGCTCTAGCCGTAAAAATTGATGATCAAAGATGAAAATAATTCCTGCCCTCCCCTCATTTTATAATAATTCTTTATCTCTTAGTTTCCTTCTTTAATTGGATCTCCTTCTTTCTTATCCTTCTTGAGTTTTAATTTCATTGGAGTCTTTCTTCCCAATTCTATTCCAATTCCTTTTCCCAGCCTAGGGACCGATTTATTGCCTTGTGGAACTGACAAGGCGCTTTTGAGTCGCTTCGGGCCCCAAGTAAGATTATTTTCAAACAGATCGACATCGGTCATCAACCGACACCGGGCTACCAGGTCGTGCGGCATTTTCTTCATTTAAGCCCAAATCACCTTGGCTTAGTCCATTTGATGATCCAAATTATTCCTTAAGCTTAAAAACTCCATCAAACACCTAAAATAAACAACAAATTGCCAAGTGAAGTATATTGCATCCAAAATATAAATATATGGAAAATAACCAAGTGTGCCAATAGAAAATTCATTAAAACCTTATAATTAACAATGATTTTAGCACACTATTTTCGTTCTATCAAGTGATGTTCTTGAACCTAAGCTAGGTAAATTCGTAGATGATGATAGTTGATTCTCCAAGTTAGTAAGGGGTTGTTAGGAGGGTGTTGATATGAGATAATCTTCATGATTATGATATGGTCTTGTAACTAAATGAATTTAGTATAACCTTATTATAACTTACTATATTCAATCTTAATTTGACATAAGTGATGAACAAGGTTGCACAGATTTTCACCTTCAAACATTTGTGATGTTTTTGGAATGTTTAAACGATATAAGATAATAATAACGAACATAAATGATTGTTTAACATATTGTTGATAAATTCTTATTCATAAGAACCATGTGAATATTTGAAAATATCGTGTAAACCGATCATAAGAATGAATTGAGGTAAATAGAGTTCTTGGAATAGAATTTTGATATCTTAAGATAGCGGAATTATTCAAGCTGAATTTAGGGTGTCGTCTCACTGAATTCGATATCGATAATTATATGAATGTGTTATTGAGTGAAATATATTTCATTCAAGGTTGATTGTTCAAGTAACCGATATTAGTGGAGGACCATCCGTTCGTTCGACAAGGGAGGATCATTTTCGTCTCCGTATTGAGGCAAGTTATCTTGCTTGGTTATAATGATGGTTGAATTCTTGTGAATATTATACGTTTCGATTATAAGTAATGCTCTATGAATCTATGATTCATGATATGGTGTTGTTCTTGACCGTATTACCGTTTTGTGGTGGGATTGTATTCCCAAGTTTATCGCTTTTGAATCGTTGATCTCGTTGATCCTTATTGTCACTTCGATGAGTTTCTTGATCCTTAATTGGATATGTGATTTCTTGAATTCGTTGTCATGTTGTATCGTGACATATCTGGAATCATATATGCGTTTCGATTGGTTATTGTGTAGGATTTTTAGCCAGACACATATATAGTCATACGTGGATGTTTCCGTATTGGACTCCACACGAGACGTAGTTCGTGAGGCTAATTAGGTACATTGTCCCACATATATTCTGGATTGCGTATACGGGGTGGACATGTGCACTGACACATTTCCACATCTGGTGTACTGTGATGTCCATCTTGAGCCATATTGTTTGGTCGTTCATAGTCCATGTATGATTGGATATGTTCGACATTTTGTGGCTGATTGTTCATACGCTCGAGGGGTATGTTCAGTAGTCGGGATGTTTCCTTGAGATCTAATATATGTGAATTGTATAATGTCTTGAGAATTATTATCATGTATATATGACCCTGTGGTTTGGGCTAAATACTTGTGTTGTATTTTAGGTTGTGGCAAAGGCAAGGCACAGGAAGAGCAGGTGACGGCGAAGGGTTCGAAGGATACTAGTTCGGGGGGGCCCAAGTCTTTTGTTGTCCGGTTATATTTAAATCGTGTAATGTTATTTTCCACTTCATTTAAACTATTGATCGAGTGTATTGTTATTTGAGGTTATACTTGCCTTTTGGATCCTGTGTATGTTAAGGCCGTTGGCCATACTATTTATAAACTTCTAGTAGGGGTAATGACTATTTATTGTGGTTCGGTATCACAAAGTATTACGTATTTAATCTGTATTTTGGTATCACCTGGTGGGTCCCAGTGTGGGGTCCACGGCACTGTAATAGCCGCCTTTTGGGGTGTTACAGAAGATGGTATCAGAGAGTCGTTTTCTTTTTAAGAGTTATTGTGAAATGAACTAGTATCAAGAGACCTTCGTGTCACGTATGACCTGTGCAAGCGCCCGACCCTACGAGCCAAATACGGTATGTACTTTATGAGCCATGATTTAATTACTGGCGTGATATTGATATCAGATTGGATCTCCTTGTTGATCTTGAGATTTCGAAGGTCTTGGCAAGAATTATCTAATTGATATTTCGAGGTAAATTCTGGACTGATTATATGAGTGAAACTGTTCGACTCGACGTCAATATGATATTTTGTGTGGCACTCGTAGTGTCGATAATTCATTATGAAATGTTTTTCTTGAATGTGTAGTTCCTTATTGCTATTAACTTAGCATTAATTTCGATTGGTCATAAAGACGGTCATGAACTGTATTTATGATTATTATTATTGTTTGGTTCTTTCAGTATGGAAAGAAATTTGATAGGCCGTGGCAGAGGGGTCCGAGGCCGAGGTAGGGGCCGAATCCCGAGACGTCGAGCCAATATGCGTGTAAGTGTGAAGCAGAGTTCCACAAATAGTGATTCGTCTCCTAGTGACCAATCGCACAACGCCGGACACGAGAATGCGCGTGTAGATCCTTACGTTTTTATGCAGGGCATGATGGCTCAGATGACCCAGATGGGTCAATTGATGGAAGCAATGCAGAGAGCTACTACTGGCCAGCAACAGGGGACTCATCCACCACCTCCTGTACACGGCGGACCCATGAGTCGGATCATCAGTTTCATCTCTCGCCAGCGACCCCCGACTTTTGAAGGCTCCTCTGAGCTTGCTGATGTTGTGCATTGGATTGAACACTTTGAGAAATTATTCGATATGGTGGACTGACCAGAAGAGAATCGCGTCTCCGTAGCAGCTTATTATATTAGCAAGGGCGCCCACACTTGGTGGCTTTCGGTTAGGCCAGCTGATGGTGTATTTACTTGGGAGGAATTTAAAAACCTCATGTTAGACCGTTACTATCCAGGTCCTCTCCGTGAGGCCAAGCTGTCAGAATTGTTGAACCCAGACCCATCTGAATACGATGATGTACTATCTGTTGCCGAGAAATTTCAGGCACTTCTTCCTTTCGCCTCGTCGATTATCCGAACGGAGGCCGATAAGATCAAATATTTTCTCAAGAGGCTTAAACCCCAAATGAGAATGCAACTGTTGAATCACCACTATACGACCCTACCAGAGTTCATCAAGAGAGCTCTGGAATACGAACTTACCGCAAAAGAAATTTCCAAGAAGCAACCACAGTCCAATAACAAGAGATTCAGGAACCAGAACCAGACTGACAATAACTGGGGGACGTTCAAGAGGCCCCAATCTGTGCCGAATCCTTCTGAACAGCTACCCATGGCGTCGAAGCCAGCCGGATCACACCCTCGAGCGGTCAACTCATCTGTTGTGTGCTATAAATGTGGAGACCAGGGACACATCAACTCCAAATGCCCAAAGCCGGCCGTCGCATGCCATACTTGTGGGAAGAATGGACATTGTGTTCGTTATTGTAGAAACGGACCAGGACGTGCTCCAGTAGCATCTCATGCTCCAGTTAAGTCTTCTGTACCTCCGTCCGCTTCTTATCAGACTACCGGGGCAAACAGAGAGATGGGCCGTAGAAACCAAGCTGGGAGTCTATGAGATGAAAAAGGCCAACGATCCCGAAGCTAGCATGATTGCAGGTACTCTCGAGATCCGATCTCAGCCCGTCTGTGTTCTTTTTGATACTGGTGCTTCACACTCCTTTTTATCTGTTTCTTGTTTGAGTCGTTTGCAATTAGATCATGTTACCAATTGTGAACCTTATGTAATTGGTCTACCCAATGGTAGAAGAATTGTTGGGAATCGTGAAGTGCAGAACTGTCCGATTCGCATGAACGACCGTGAGTGGTTGTCAAATTTAATTGTGGTCGATTTACCTAAAGATGATGTGATCCTGGGTATCGATTGGATGGATCGTCATGATGCCATACTTAGTGTCCGCAAGCGGATAGTGACCGTCACAGCTGACGATGGTGTTGAGTGTATTTTCAGGGTGATAATCCCAGCCGTTCCGGGAGAGTCATCAACGCTATGAAAGCAGTGAAACTGCTTAATCAAGGGTGTATTGGTTATTGGTGTTACATGACCAAAATAGCAGATCGACCAGTTGAATTGGCCAATATTCCGGTAGTCCGAGACTTCCCAGATGTATTTCCAGTTGAGTTGCCGGGATTACCTCCGCATCGTGAGGTAGAGTTTAATATTGAGTTAGAGCCATGTATGTCCCCGCTTTTGAAAGCACCGTATCGTATGGCTCTGACTGAGATGCAGGAATTGAAGAACCAACTTTATGATTTGATGGAGAAGGGCTATATTCGACCTAGTGCGTCCCCTTGGGAAGCACTAGTGCTATTTGTATGAAAGAAGGACGGATCTCTACGCTTGTGTATTGATTATCATGAGCTGAATAGGGTAACCATCAAGAACAAATATCCATTGCCTCGTATTGATGATTTATTGGATCAACTTCAGGAAGCTGCCGTGTTTTCCAAGATCGACTTGAGGTCCGGTTATCATTAGCTAAGGATTCGAGAGTATGACATTTCGAAGACCGCTTTTCGTACTCGCTATGGGCATTATGAGTTCGTAGTGATGCCATTTGGACTGACTAATGCACCGACAGTATTCATGGAGTTGATGAATTGGGTCTTTATTAATTATCTGGATCGCTTTGTAGTCGTTTTTATTGACGACATTCTGATTTATTCTCGTGATCATGAAGAGCATGAGCGTCATCTCCATCAGGTTCTCGATGCGTTGAGGCGGGAACAACTTTATGGAAAATCTTCTAAATATGAGTTCTGGATGCGTGAGGTTATTTTTCTCGGACATGTGATATCATCCGATGGGGTGAGAGTAGACCCACAGAAGACAGAAGCTATCCTAGACTGGCTACCACCGAAGAACGTGAAGGAAGTTCGCAGTTTCTTGGGATTAGCAGGTTATTACCGACGGTTCGTGGAAGGTTTTTCCAAGATTGCTCAACTGATGACCAGCATGTTGAGGAATATAAGAAATATTTGTGGTCAGAGGCATGTCAGTGAAGTTTTGATGAACTCAAGAGTCGATTGATTTCAGCACCTGTTTTGGTTCTACCAAAAGGAAGGGAAGGATTCGTGGTGTATAGTGACGCGTCAAGACAGGGCCTTGGATGTGTGTTAATGCAGAACGGTAAGGTGATCTCCTATGCATCAAGACAGTTGTGACCTTACGAGGTCAACTACCCGACCCATGATTTGGAGCTAGCTGCCGTGGTGTTTGCTTTAACAATCTGGCGTCACTATCTGTACGGAGTTACTTGTCAAATTTTTACTGATCACAAGAGCCTGAAGTACATTTTTACTCACAAGGAGTTGAACATGAGGCATAGAAGGTGGCTGGAACTAATCATAGATTATGATATCGAGATCATTTATCATTCGGGCAAAGCAAATGTGGTTGCTGACGCCTTGAGTCGTAAGACAGTACAGGAGTAGATGCTCGCCCGCTTGACAGTTCAGAGAGAATTACAGTTAGACTTCGTGAGGCTGGAAATTGAAGTCTCGTTACAGCTTATTCAGGGACATCTTGGCACACTTGAGATTTCATCGTCCCTTAATGATATAATTAGATCGAAACAGGTTACGGACCAATTCTTATCTCGACTTCGGAATGAAGTAACTCAAGGGAAAGCCCCTGGATTTGTGATCCACGAGGATGGATTGATACGCTTCAGGAATCGAGTTTGTGTACCAACAGACTAAGAGTTGAGGAACTCTATCCTGAGAGAGGCTCATGCTACCCCGTACTCCATTCACCCCATGTCTAGCAAGATGTATAAGGATTTGAAGCAATATTTATTGGTGGGGGAATATGAAGCGTGAAGTTGCAGAATTCATTTCGAGATGTTTAACCTGTCAGCAGGTTAAGATTGAGCACCAGCGACCCGCATGAATGCTGAAACCGCTCCCGATTCCTGAGTGGAAATGGGAGGACATATCGATGGATTTTATCACTAGCTTGCCGACGACTCGTCGAGGGAGGAATACGATTTAGGTGATTGTGGATCGTCTGACCAAATCAGCCCACTTCTTGGAGATTAAAGACACATGGGGACCCGAGAGATTGGCCCAGCTATTTATCAAAGAGATTGTAAGGTTACATGGTACCCCCAAGAGTATTGTATCAGATCGTGATGGGTTTGTGTCACACTTCTCGAAAGCAGTTCATCGTGCGATGGGTACGCAATTGAACTTTAGTACGGCATTTCATATGCAGACTGGTGGTCAGACTTAGAGGACTATCCAAACTCTAGAGAATATGTTGAGGGCGTGCGCTCTTGATTGGAGGGACGATTGGGAAGCCCAACTACCTTTGGTGGAATTCACTTACAATAATAGTTGGCACACTTCGATTCAGATGGCACCTTATGAAGCATTGTATGACCATCATTGTAGGTCTCCTTTGTGTTGGGACGATCTATCAGAATCTTTGGGTACGGAACCTGATATGTTGTTAGCAGCCCGTGAGAAGGTCGCTCTGATTAGAAGTCGTTTGTTAACGGCTCAAATCCGACAGAAGTCTTACGCAGACAACCGTCGACGACCACTTGAGTACGAGGTTGGCGACCATGTGCTAATGAAGGTGTCCCCTACTCGAGGTGTTTTTCATTTCGGGAAGAGAGGCAAGCTTAGTCCGAGGTACATCGGGCCGTTTGAGGTTTTGGAACGAGTAGGCGATCTGGCCTATCGTCTGGCGTTGCCACCAACTCTGAGTCGGATTCATAACGTGTTTCATGTCTCTAAGTTGAGGAAATATATTGCTAATCCGAGTCATATACTTCAGTTCAATGAGATCGAGATAGCGAAGGATCATTGGTACGAGCAACGTCCCGTACAGATACTTGAGAGGAGGATCAAATAGTCGTGGAACAAGATTATTCCCCTACTGAAGGTTCGGTGGTCACGACACGGAGTCAAGGAGGCTACGTGGGAGACGGGGAGCAGCATGCAAGAGAGGTTTCCCGAGTTGTTTACCCCTAAGTTTCGAGGACGAAACTCCTTTTAAGGGGGGAAGTATGTAATATCCGACAATAATTTCTTATCTACTGTTGTATTATTCAGATAATTCGATTATCATTGTAGTCATGTTGCATTTAATTAATGTTTATTGATGTCGAAATATATCAGAATAGGCTTGAATATAACTTGTAATGTCCTGAATTTCTACTATGATTGTTTAATGTTATTTTATCCGAGTTATATTGTACAATGTGGAATATGTACAGTATGGATAAAATTATTGAAAGACTGAGACATCTGTATTAGTGTAATTGTCGTACTTGGTCGACAATTGCATTCGAGGATATAGTATGTTGTGTATACGTATTCGGTATATTGAGACGACAAGCAAGATCAGTGTAAATGGCCAAGTGTATCCACGTTAGCGCACGCTACGATGTATACTTAGCGTATGATAATGCACAAGGATTACGTACGTTAAGAAAGATAGCTAACGTATGTAAGATGCATACATATTACGTACATTAAGTAGATAGGATAACGTAGGTTAAGTTCATCTCGGGCAGGATCAGGCTATGGCCGACAGGTGGGTCTCGTGGTCGGCAGCTTTCGGCGCGGATGTGGACGGGCGAGTCAACGCTGAGGTTAACGTACGCTATGGGAAGTGTATAACGTACGTTAAATGGAGTTTTATTGTAGCAAGTCAACATACATATTACGTACGCTATGAAGGATATGTTACGTACGTAATCGATTTAACGAAACAGGTCAGTGAGTTCTGGAATAATGTTACGTACACTATGAGAGACATGTAGCGTACGTAAGGTGCATTACGTACGTTAATGTGGATTGATAACGTACGTAATGATCAATGCAGTTTATAAAATAAGGTTCGTTATTTCATTTCTTTACGAGAGAAAATCGATATCCTTCCTCCAACTTCATCCCTCTGCACATGAAAGTGAGAATAAACCTCTTCTATATTGGTTATGAGCTTGGAAGCATGGATTAGAATCTTGGATATGAAGATATCAATGATTATTGAAGGGTTGATTGTGTTATTGATGTTCTTGAGGTATGTTAATGAACTCTACACCTTGAATTCGGATTTGATTGGTATTGTTGGTGAAAAATTCGTATGAAGATGATTACGGTGTTGTTGTTATGATTCTTGAGGTCATGTGAATTGTATATTGGAAGATACAATGATATACGTCTTCGATTAAGTTATTTGCTATAATCATGATTATGGAATCATGATGTTCATGATGTTCTTGATGTTCTTGTTATATATATACCACATCAAAGAGGGAAATTTGATAAGATATATGATGGTTTTTAAGTATAATCATGGAATTGATGATTTAGACCAATGCTATGTTGGTTGTAGTGGTAGAATTCGTATGTTCTTGACGAAATACGAATCATGATAACAATTTTGAATCCGGAAAGATTATAGTTAATCTTATAACAAGATTATAAATGGTATTGAACTATTTGGATAGTTCGGATTGTCGATTATGTCGATAGTATTGTTCCACTATGAAATTTACAATTATAAACAAGGAGGAATCGTGTTAATTCGTATGAATTCGGAATAGAGTGTGTTATGTAATCCTTGTTATCGAGATGAGTTGATCGTTGATACGATTACCGGATTATGGAAACGCATCGTGGTAATGAGTTCATGATTGATTGATTCGGGTTGTTCGGATTTATGTTTAATTAGGATAATTGTGGAACCGTTGGGTTTATTGATCGGTTGTATTAATTGTTAAGTATGATCGTCGAGTTACGGTTTGTATTGTAGATATGAGTTCGTATTTGTTGAGTTGGGTTATTTGGTTTTGTGTATGATTGATATATCGTTAAATTGATATTGATTGATTGGTCGTGTTGGTTGTTGATTGTTATCGGATTGGTGTTAATCTATTATTGCAATAGGTTGCGATAATTGACCATTGAAAAGAATGCCTTACGGTCAAGTTCGAGGATGCTCGTAGATTGCATTGATCGGGTCCGAGGAACTTACAGACGACGGCAAGGGATTGGTGACGACTTCATCGGTATCGAGGCAAGTTATTACATGCTCAGTTATAATGTTTAATGAATGGTTTCAGTTTCATTGCGTTTATAACGCATATAGCAATGATCATTACTGCAAATTCTGGAGATTTGGATTATATGTTGTCTTTTCGATTCTGGGAGTTAAATCATAATGTATATGCTTTATCTCGCTTATTGGCATATTCGGGTATCAAGGTTACGTTGCGATAAAGATGAGGATATGAGTATCTATAGTCCATGGTGCGTTTGGATCGCCGAGCATTGAGGATAATCGCCGGTGATGATTTGACATCGAGATTTCTCCTGAAGGACTCGGGACAAGTATCTTAGTTTGATACGGTTTAGTGTTGATGATGTTGATAATGCAGGTTGTCATTCATGTTGCTGAACACGAAGTCGTCCTAGTTGTTCCATCATAGTGTCGTTCATGTTTTTTATTCATATGATTTTCATGTTGATGAACATATTGAGTTGCATATGTGTATGCATAATTGTATTATTTATGTTGTGTTGATCCGATGGGATCGTGTGATCTATGCTGAGGGCGCTGGATCGGATGTCCACTATGCGTTGGTCCGATGGGGTCATCATGAGGATCTATGCTGAGGGCATTGGATCGTTGGACAGGTTTTACACCATGCTTTGGTCTAACGGGATCATCATGAGGATCTATGCTGAGGGTGGTGGATCGTTGGATTGCGCAGTGTTGTGTTGATGGAATCATGTGGATTCGCACCATTGATTTTATCATGTGTTGTTGTGCATATGTATATTGTTGGCTATCGACCTCGTGTTGATCTAGTAAGATCATCTTGGGATCTATGCTGAGGGCGCTGGATCATGGGATTTCCATTGAGTATACACTGTTGTTATTATTTTGAGCATATTAACGTTGTCATATGAGTATGCATTTGTAGGTCTTGTGTTAGGACCGTGCCCGTATGTTGCATTGATCTGATCTCGGATTAGACTGACATGATTGTCGTGGTATTGTGCATCTAGAGGTATGTTCCGTATTTCCATTGGTATTTGTCTTTGATGGACAATTAGTTTTCGTGTCGAGATGTGATGATGTTACCCGACGGATTTGGGTTGGACAGAGCTAGCAGATTTCGTAACAGTGAGTTATGATGATGTTTTGAGAACCTTGGGTACTGTGCGAGATGTGAGTTTTAGTAAAGTATGACGATAAGATTACATTGGTCGTATTCTTATTTTGTATTCTCATTGGTATGTAATTATTAATGCGATGTGACGGTTATCATTGTTGGATATTATGGCTGACCCCATCGTGGGCTTTCGTTTCAGGTTCTTGGGATATCGAACTTGTAGCGGTTGTGGAGAAATGAGCTTCTCGTAGGATACTAGCTAGGGCATGTTTTTGTGAATTGATTTCCTGATCAGTTGTTGTATTCCGCTGCTGGAGTATTTTTAATTGTCTGTCTTTTCCGCTGTGTGCGTATTTTTAAATGGATTTTTGGTATTTGGTAACTTAGGTTACTTTGACAACCATTTTCTAAACCATTTTGTCGATACGTGTAAGCGATAGCTTAACGTATGTTTTCAAACTATTGAGTTTTGGCATTTCAGGCCTTGTCCTTTCAAATGAGATTTTACGACGGTTTTGATAAACAAATTTTATATAGTCTTCAAATGTTTTAAGGATTTCATTGTCGTTGGCCTCTTGGGCATTTGTAAATGTTTTCGAAAATATCTTTTAGCCTTGTGGGTTCCGTTCCGGGGCTCACGGCGTTGTAATATTCCCGGTCGGATCTGGGGGTGTTACAGAATATGGTATCAGAGCTTAGGTTGAGAAAACCTAGGCAGTAGAGTCGAGTTGGGTCGTGCTTTTGTCGTGTCATTCGAGTTGTCGGTTGACAAGTGTTTGAGCTCTGGGTTTTGTTGTTCACTCGGGCTTGTGCGTTATGTGATTTGCCAGTGTAGTACTGGGCTTGTTATAAACTTTTCCAAATAGTATTAACGTGTTTCTTCGGATAGAGATGTATTGTGTTCTCGAGTTGAACTGAGTTTGTAAAATGTGTGTCTTGAAAGTATCTATGTCGAGTATTTTCTTGAGTTGAGACATGTGCCAGTATCACGGGGAATCGTTGACTTCACGATCTGTAAGTATTTGGATTCTTGAATTGCATTGAAATTTATTGCCTTTCTAAGTTGATATGCTTTGAGATTCAGCAGAATATTATGCGTTACAGTATAAGGTGACAGAGTTGGGACATGATTGATGATCTTGAGGAACTATGATTTTGGAAATCAGTATGTTGGTTAGATTTTGGAACGGAATTATGCATTTGGGAGAAATGTTGTGGATGGTTGAGAAGAACATGTAGTCATGTTAGTACATTTTGAGATATATGAACTGCTTTTGAGCATTTGAAAATGATACTTTTCAAAATGAATGTTTCACGAATGTTTTACGGAAAATGATTTTTGGACCGAGACCCAATTGATTTTGAAATAGTTTTATAACTCAGGACTTGGGGTCCGAAAAGGGTTTTCTACTTTTTAAACTTCTTGTAATGCGGAACGAGATACGGGCTGAGACCCTAATGTTTCAAAAGAGAGCTTTTCTATTTTCTAAAACTCCCAAAATTTGTAAAACACTTTACCAATCGTTTATCTATTTTATTACTGCCTTTCAGGGTTTTGGTTCATTGGCTCAAATGAAACTTCTCGGGTAGTCTTTCATTGTGTTTGATCTGTCGATTATTCAATGTTTTGTCATAGCATAATTGAGGTGATCTAGGATGGGATAATGGTTGACGTTGCGAGTCATATGTGGAAAAAGAGTTTTTGTCGGAGTCTATACATTGAGATTGTGGAACTTTATCGTGTGGTTTTCCGATAGAATATCAGTGGATCGGTGACAAGCCAAACTGGTATACAGGAGTATGGATGTAACTAAGCATTTGCATAATTCCATTTAATCGTATGTATTACAAAAAAATTATCATCGAGAACTTGACGTAAGTGAGTCGATTTAACTTTTTCGAAAATTTATTTCGTGGTCATACAAAAATTTATGTTTTGAGTTTTGAAAGTCTTGAAAGAACTTTTGAAAATTTGTCTTCCTGATGAGACTATATGATTTCAAACTGGTTTTAAAAATGTGATTGTTATACATACACATTTAGTGCATAGTGCATATCATGGTGAAGTTATGATTGTGACTCACGAACTGAATAATACATCAGTATGGTATGATGAAAAGAGATTCGAATTTTAGTATGGTAGTTTGGTTATACAGAGATGATCGTTGGTTGATCAGATAAGAGAAATATGTTGCGTGTTGTAGATCCATGCACATGATGTAATTTTGGAACTTTGGATTTCGTGAAATCGGGACATATGTGCTATGTGATTCCATTGGTATGGTAGTAGTGTGATTTTTACCATAGTGATTTTTGAAGGATTTCTTTGTAAGTGTAGATTTGGGGATGGTGACCCCATGCTGGTTGTTCTGGATATTGAGTGGTCATTCCTGCTCCATGTATGATTGGATATGTTCGTCGGTTTGTGATTGGTTGCTCGTATGCCGAGGAGTATGTTCACCAGTCGGTTGTGTTTCATTGAGATCCACTGTATATGATTTGTTTAACATTTTGAGAATTTTGCTCTTTCGTATATCGGTCTCTGTGGTTCTGTGTTCATCACGTTGGAGCTTACCGTATGAAGGTATTCTCGATTATCATTGATCATACATTGATTATATTAGAGTTTATCATGTTGATGATATTCTCGATTGTGTTTTGACCTCTGGTTGGTCATATTGGAATTTATCATGTTGATGATATTCTCGATTGTTTTTTGACCTCTGGTTGGTCATAGGAGTTTATCAGGTTGATGATATTCTCAGCTGCGTGTTGACCTTTGTATTGCTCGTATTAGAGTTTATCATGTCGATGATATTCTCGGTTAATTTATTGGTTGATCATTGCTGGTGATCATCTGAGCATTCGGATTTTGTGTCGATGTTGCGGGACTTGTTGCCATTGCTTTGGGAAGTTGTTTCACAGATGTATCATACACTATTGGTTTTTCAGCAGGTTGGGACTTGATTGTATAATCAGGAAGACGAGATTTAGCACGGATAGATCATTTCATCCGAAGATGATATGTTTTGTTGAGATTTATGGAATTGTGATTGTAAGCATACTGAGGCTTTAGGGTGGAGTCACTTGCTAGTATCTTAGGAGATCGTTGACTTTGCGCATTTGTAAGTGTACGGGTAGGGTTACTCGTTAATGATAATGATTGATCGTTATCGTGATGGTTTCGGGATATTTTGGTTGAACGATTTGTTTTTCTTTATGACGGATTGCAAGTTTCTAGGACGAAACTTATTTTAAGTGGGAAAAAATGTAATGTATTGAATTTCTACTATGATTGTTTAATGTTATTTTATCCGAGTTATATTGTACAATGTGGAATCTGTATAGTATGGATAAAATTATTGAAAGACTAAGACATCTGTATTAGTATAATTGTCGTACTTGGTCGACAATTGCATTCGAGGATATAGTATGTTGTGTATACGTATTCGGTATATTGAGACGACAAGCAAGATCAGTGTAAATGGCCAAGTGTATCCACGTTACCGCACGCTACGATGTATACTTAGCGTATGCTAATGCACAAGGATTACGTACGTTAAGAAAGATAGCTAACGTACGTAAGATGCATACATATTACGTACGTTAAGTATATAGGATAACATAGGTTAAGTTCATGTCGGGCAGGATCAGGCTATGGCCGAAAGGTGGGTCCCGTGGTCGGCAGCTTTCGGCGCGGATGTGGACGGGCGAGTCAACGCTGAGGTTAACGTACGCTATGGGAAGTGTATAACGTACGTTAAATGGAGTTTTATTGTAGCAAGTCAACGTACATATTACGTACGCTATGAAGGATATGTTACGTACGTAATCGATTTAACGAAACAGGTCAGTGAGTTCTGGAATAATGTTACGTACACTATGAGAGACATGTAGCGTATGTAAGGTGCATTACGTACGTTAATGTGGATTGATAACGTACGTAATGATCAATGCAGTTTATAAAATAAGGTTCGTTATTTCATTTCTTTACGAGAGAAAATCGATATCCTTCCTCCAACTTCGTCCCTCTGCACATGAAAGTGAGAATAAACCTCTTCTATCTTGGTTATGAGCTTGGAAGCATGGATTAGAAGCTTGGATATGAAGATATCAATGATTCTTGAAGGGCTGATTGTGTTACTGATGTTCTTGAGGTATGTTAATGAACTCTACACCTTGAATTCGGATTTTGATGATATTGTTGGTGAATAATTCGTATGAAGATGATTACGGTGTTGTTGTTATGATTCTTGAGGTCATGTGAATTGTATATTGGAAGATACAATGAGATACGTCTTCGATTAGGTTATTTGTTATAATCATGATTATGGATCATGATGTTCATGATGTTCTTGATGTTCTTGTTATATATATACCACATCAAAGAAAGAAATTTGATAAGATATATGATGGTTTTTAAGTATAATCATGGAATTGATGATTTAGACCAATGCTATGTTGGTTGTAGTGGTAGAATTCATATGTTCTTGATGAAATACGAATCATGATAATAATTTTGAATCCGGAGTGATTATAGTTAATCTTATAACAAGATTATCAATGGTATTGAACTATTTGGATAGTTCGGATTGTCGATTATGCCGATAGTATTGTTCCACTATGAAATTTACAATTATAAACAAGGAGGGATCGTGTTAATTCGTATGAATTCGGAATAGAGTGTGTTATGTAATCCTTGTTATCGAGATGAGTTGATCGTTGATACGATTACCGGATTATGGAAATGTATCGTGGTAATGAGTTCATGATTGATTGATTCGGGTTGTTCGGATTTATGTTTAATTGGGATAATTGTGGAACCATTGGGTTTATTTATCGGTTGTATTAATTGTTAAGTATGATCGTCGAATTGCGGTTTGTATTGTAGATATGAGTTCGTATTTGTTAAGTTGGATTATTTAGTTTTGTGTATGATTGAGATATCGTTAAACCGTGAGATTGATTGATTGGTCGTGTTGGTTGTTGATTGTTATCAGATTGTTGTTAATCTATTATTGCAATAGGTTGTGATAATTGGCCATTGATAAGAATCGTGCCTGACGGTCAAGTTCGAGGATGCTCGTGGATTGCATTGATCGGGGCCGAGGAACTTACAGACGACGGCAAGGGATTGTTGACGGCTTCATCGGTATCGAGGCAAGTTATTACTTGCTTAGTTATAATGTTTAATGAATGGTTTCAGTTTCATTTCGTTTATAATGCATATAGCAATGATCATTACTGCAAATTCTGGAGATTTGGATTATATGTTGTCTTTCCTATTCTGGGAGTTAAATCATAATGTATATGCTTTATCTCGGTTATTGGCATATTCAGGTATCAAGGTTACGTTGCGATAAAGATGAGGATATGAGTATCTATAGTCCATGGTACATTTGGATCGCCGAGCATTGAGGATAATCACCGGTGATGATTTGACATCGAGATTTCTCCTGAAGGACTCAGGACAAGTATCTTAGTTTGATTCGGTTTAGTGTTGATGATGTTGATCATGCAGGTTGTCATTCATGTTGCTGAACACGAAGTCGTCCTAGTTGTTTCCTCATTGTGTCGTTCATGTTTTTGATTCATATGTTGTTCATGTTGATGAACATATTGAGTTGCATATGTGTATGCATAATTGTATTATTTATGTTGTGTTGATCCGATGGGATCGTGTGATCTATGCTGAGGGCGCTGGATCGGATGTCCACTATGCGTTGGTCCGACGGATCATCATGGGGATCTATGCTGAGGGCGCTGGATCGTTGGACATGTTTTCCACCATGCGTTGGTCCGACATGATCATCATGGGGATCTATGCTGAGGGCGCTGGATCGTTGGATTACCAGTGTTGTGTTGATGGAATCATGTGGATTCACATCATTTATTTTATCATGTGTTGTTGTGCATATGTATATTGTTGGTTATCCACCTCGTGTTGATCTAGTAGGATCATCTTGGGATCTATGCTGAGGGCGTTGGATAATGGGATTTCCATTGAGTATACACTGTTGTTATTGTTTTGAGCATATTGACGTTGTCATATGAGTATGCATTTGTAGGTCTTGTGTTAGGACTGTGCCCATATGTTGCATTGATCTGATATCAGATTAGACTGACATGATTGTCGTGATATTGTGCATCTCGAGGTATGTTCCGTATTTCCTTTGGTATTTGTCTTTGATGGACAATTGATTTTCGTGTCGAGATGTGATGATGTTACCCGACAGATTTGGGTTGGACAGAGTTAGCAGATTTCATAACAGTGAGTTATAATGATATTTTGAGAACCTTGGGTACTGTGCGAGATGTGAATTTTGGTAAAGTTATGACGATAAGATTACATTGGGCGTATTCTTATTTTGTATTCTCATTGATATGTAATTATTAATGCGATGTGACAGTTATCATTGTTGGATATTATGGCTGACCACGTCGCGGGCTTTCGTTTCAGGTTCTTGGTGTAACACCCCGAGATATTCGGAATAATTACAGCGCCGTAAACCCTTTAAGTAAGGATTTACAAGGCTAATTAAAAAGGAAAGTAAATATAAGACATCAATACTGCGAAAATTCAAGTTTGTGAAAACGTACAAATGGTTCAATGAGTAATTAATACAACCATATCGAATTAATATCAATAAGACACGCGTACTCGAGTACGGAAACCAAACTAAGAAACAAATCTCCAATAACAATAAACATCACTGAACCCCTTCGTCGTCACGCCGATCGTGGTCGCTTTCGCTCCTCGGCTACCCGAACATCAAAACAAATGTCCACCCCGAAGGGGTTAGCAAAACGATGCTAGTACAAGTATCATATTAAACAATTCAATATGCATCAACAATACATAACAAGATACACCACACGGACTTCCGCTACCGGATCCGACAATGCGAATCCACAAGATTCCATTACACAAAGATGGGTATTCCAATGATCCAAATACCTCAAGATAGATCCCAAGATGATCCCGTCGGACCAACACGAGGTGGAAATAACCCGTCCAATGATCCAGCCTCACTTAGATCCCAAGATGATCCCGTCGGACCAACACGAGGTGGACATCCGATCCAGCGCCCTCGGCATAGATCGTACAACGTATACAAACACAACTCATGCATACACATATGCCAAATCATTACGTTCATCAACATGAACATATAAACACTATATAACGAACATCATGACAAATCAACGAAGTAAATCTCATGTTCAACAACATGAATAATCATACGCATGCTCCAAAAATACCAATATTAACATATCACGATACTTGCCTCGAAGATGGCAAGAACGATATACTTCAATGATCTCAACCCACTCGAAGGTCGCCTCCTTCGATCAACGTAGCGAGCTCGAACCTTAAAAAAAAGAATGATATACAAATCATCTCAAGTCGAACGATGGCCTAACAATTCGGTCTATGGCCGAAAAGCTCAAAATAAACAATCTGCTCGATCGCTTAGCGCGCTACGTACTCAACGTAACGCGGCGCTTAAGCCGACGTTAGCGTACGCTATCGTATAATACTAGCGTGCACTAGCCACGGGCTGGCAGTCTGACTCGTACGCTACGTACGTTTCGTGCGCTTAACTGAACCTCGATAGCGCACGTTAACTCACATATGTTAGCGTGCGCTAATCTTGCATGGCGTAATCGCAAATCAAAATCGGGTTGAATGGTGAAGAACTCATGAATTCTACCGTGATAATACAAGTTATCCTCGGGCATATCATGCTAATAAGGTTTGCGGAAGTTTTATGATTATGAAATACAAATATACGGATAGTCATCTCAATATCATAATCCATCTACGATCTTCAAGAAATAATCTAAGTTCCGATCGTCTTACGTTCCAAAACACATGATTCCAACGTGTACAACGTAGCAACTGGGTAATATCCGATTACTGATCATAAATCAATTTGAACATGCTTAGGAGTCCTTATAATAAGATGGTTCAAAGGTTCATACGATATATAGTGCCGATACGTCAAAAGTATCCTTGTAACATGTGATGACCAATTATAACGAAATACTTGCTATCCAAACATGATTCAAACTTCCTTAGGAACATTACTAACATCGGTGAAGAATCACCTACCTCAAAGTAGTGAAGAACACGGAGGAAAATGAAGCAATCCAACACCGAAGGCTTGAACACCAATCTCCAATGATATACGATCTTCAATCTCGAACTAGGAGGTTGATACGAAGTGTTTAGGACGAAGGGAGTTATGTTCTAAGTGTAAGAGTTCGGGTTATGGGAGGAGAAAGAACTGAAATCACGAATATGATGCTATCCTATTTATAATAAGTGGCTATTAGCGCGCGCTAGTCCTTGCTCGTAGCGTGCGCTAACGGCTGTCTGACTTAACTGAAGTCAGCACTTAGCGCGCGCTATTCACATGCCTGTAGCGTGCGCTAAGGCGTTGAATTGGCTTTTCCCGAAAGCCATCCAGGTTCATTCGACACAATCCGACAAGGGTCCCCCGGCCAGATCTCACCTACCGCACGTCTCAATCAATTTGACCACGCATAGCGTGCGCTAATTACACTCTGTAGCGTGCGCTATGAAACCATGTTAGCGTACGCTACCCTTAGCCTGTAGCGTGCGCTACATGCACAGAATTTCAACCTTTAAATCACATACACGAAATTATACGCTCGACAACAATGGATTACGAAATACGGAGAATAGTACTCAGACAAAAGTACAATCATTACAATATCACAAGTCCCAATTATATAACAGGAATCTCGGGTATTACATCCTTCCTCCCTAAAAAGAAGTTTCGTCCCGAAACTTAGGATGAAAACAACTCCGGATATTTAGCCTTCATACCGTCCTCCGTTTCCCAAGTGGCCTCTTCGACTCCATGTCGTGACCATTGTACTTTAACCAAGTGTATTGGTTTATTCCTCAATTGTTTGATCCGACTCTCAAGTATCTTGATTGGTCTCTCCTCGAAGGTGCCGTCATTAGCTATCTCGACCTCGTCGAAATCAATGACGTGACTGGGGTCCGGTATATACTTCCGTAATTGGGATACGTGAAACACATTGTGAACATGACTCGCCGATGGCGGTAAGGCCAACTCGTATGCTAAATCCCCAACTCTCTCTAGATCTCAAATGGTCCGATATATCTCGGACTAAGCTTGCCTCTCCTCCCAAAACGGAAAATCCTCGTGTAGGAGACACCTTCAATAGTACGTGGTCCCCAGGCCGAACTCTAGAGGGCGACGACGTACATCGGCATAAGACTTCCGACTGGCGCCAACAGTCTCTCTCGAATCAAAGCTATCTTCTCTTGAGTCTGAATAATCAATTCCGGTTCCGTCCCGATCAAATCCGAAGAATCATCCCAACTCAGGGGTGATCGACATCTTCTCCCGTACAAAGCTTCAAATGGTGCCATCTTAATTGAAGCATGCCAACTATTATTGTAGGTGAATTCAACTAATGGCAAATGAACTTCCCAATTAGTTGACCAATCCAACGCACAAGCTCTAAGCATGTCTTCTACAGTTTGTATAGTCCGTTCGGACTGACCATCCGTTTGGGGATGATAAGCTGTGCTAAAGTTTAGCTCGGTCCCCAAAGCCCTGTGCACTGCCCTCCAGAAATGTGACACGAAACGACCATCTCGATCTGAAACAATGGTCTTCGGCGTCCCATGCAATCTGACTATCTCCGCAATAAATACTCGCGCCAATCTCTCGGGTCCCCATGTATCTTTGATTCCTAGGAAATGAGCCGACTTGGTTATTCGATCAACTACGACCCAAATCATGTTCATTCCCGCTCTAGTCCTTGGCATACTGGTGATGAAATCCATCGAGATGTCCTCCCACTTCCATTCAGGATCTAAGCGGCTTTAATATCCTACAGTCGCCGATGCTCAATCTTGACTCACGACAAGTCAAACACTTCAAACGATCGCCACGTCCTTCTTCATATTCCCCCACCAGAAGTTTTGTTTTAGATCCTTATACATTTTACTCCTGCCCGGGTGAATAGAATAGGGCGCGCTATGAGCTTCTTTCAGAATAGCCCGTCTCAAATCATCATCATCGGGAACGCAAAGTCGACTCTGAAATATCAGAACTCCATCATCTTGTATCACGAATCCTGGGGCTTTTCCTTTCTTTACTTCATCACATAATCGAAGGATTAAAGAATCGTCCAACTGCTTAGATTTGATCTCCTCGACTAGTGATGAAGTCGGGCCCATCACATACGCTTGCCTCGATTCCCGGTGCCCATACTTCAATCCTCGCGGATCGCCTCGTTGAATACCGGTTTGGGACGTGAGAGCTTCCAACACTCGAAGAGAAACAGCTTTACGGCTCAAAGCATCGGCTACTACATTTGCTTTCCTCGATGATAGAGAATCTCCAAGTCGTAATCCTTGATCAATTCCACCACCTTCTCTGCCTCATGTTTAATTCTTTCTGATGAAAATGTATTTGAGGCTCTTATGATCTCAGTAAAGATCCGACAATGAGTGCCGCATAAATAATGTCGCCAAATTTTCAAGGCAAAGACCACAATTTGCTAGCTCCGGATCATGAGTCGGATAATTAACTTCAGACGATTTCAATTGCCGAGAAGCATAAGCAATCACTTTATCCTTCCGCATCAACACACAACCCAAACCCCGATTTGAAGCGTCGCCAGATACCATGAATCCATCGTTCCCTCCTGGCAAGGCTAATATAGGTGCTGTCGTCGGTCTCCTCTTAAGTTCACAAACCACTGGCATTTCTCATTCCACGTGAACTTTCTAGTTTTCTCAGAATAAATGAGTGAGTGGACGAGCAATTTTGAAGAATCCTCTACAAAGCGGCAATAATATCCAAGCAAGTCCTAAGAAGCTTCGACTTCTTTCACGCTTTTAGGAGCTTCCCGCTCCAAGATTGCTTCGACTTTCTTCTGTCCACCCGAACTCCGTCGGATGATATCACATGCCCAAGGAAGGTTACTTCCTTAAGCTGCACTCGCATTTAGAAAGCTTAGCATACAGCTTTTCCTTTCTCAAGATGCTCAAAACCACACGCAAATGTTCAGCATGTTCCTCTGCGTCCCTCGAATATATCAGAATGTCGTCAATGAAAACGACCACAAATTTATCCAAGTACTCCAAGAATACCCGATTCATCAATTGCATGAATACCGCAGGAGCATTGGTAAGTCCAAATGGCATCACTACAAATTCATAATGCCCGTACCGGGATCTGAAAGCAGATTTCGGTATATCTGATCCATTAATTCTCAACTGATGGTATCCTGATCGCAAGTCAATCTTCGAGAATACCCTTGCCCCTTGCAGTTGATCAAACAAGTCGTCGATCCGAGGTATAAGATACTTATTCTTGATCGTTATTTTGTTAAGCTCCCTGTAATCAATGCACAGTCGGAGGGATCTGTCTTTCTTCCGGACAAAGAGAACGGGCGCTCCCCAAGGAGAAACGCTAGGTTGTATATAGCCCTTCTGTAACAATTCCTCCAGTTGCTCCTTGAGTTCATACATCTCGGTTGGCGCCATGCAGTATGGTGCCCTGGAAATAGGGCCGCCTGTGCTCTAATTCGATGGTGAATTCCACTTCTCTTTGCGGAGGTAACCCCGTAGTTCGTCAGAAATACATCCGAGAACTCATTCACAATCAAATAGACGAGAGCTCTACTCCTTCCTCTTTCCTCATGGCATAACACCAAAGTCCATGACATCCTGTTTCGATAATTTTACGGCTTTCATTGCTTTGATCAATTTTCCCGAGCTTCCGGTCTCCATCCCTGAGTAAGTGTTCGACTCCGTCATCGCAATGATAGAAATGACTCTCTCTCGGTAATTCAGATAGCTCCATAACGGTTGAGCCAATCGTCTCCGAGAATTAAATCGTCACCGTAGATGTCAACAACAATGATATTCGACGGCCAATCTCTCCTCCTATAGATACTGGAAAATCTCTAGCCTCTGTGGTTCCCATAATTCTCTCTCCACTCGGCAATCCCACAACATACGGTTCACAATCAATTAAGCACGAGATTTTTAAACGATTTACATACTTCAATGATACAAAAGAATGTGTAGCTCCTAATCGAATAAAACACTAATCGTTGCAAAAGGATCTGAATCGTACTGATGCAACAAAGAGTTGTTCGATCATCGATCTCCTCATTTCGACATGCGTGGAGGAACGGACCCAAAGATGGATGTCTCTCTCTTCCCAACGCTCACACAAATCCACTGTGGTCTGGTTCACACTTATCTCCTTAGGAATCGTGCTGGAGTGCGGGTACCAAAGATCTAGTAGCGGCTCCATAGAAGGCCGCACGGTGCCCTTTTTGCCCACAATCGTAACAAGTCACGTAAGATGCGGCAATCACGTCGAATATGCCCTCGCTCGACCACAATTGTAGCATTTCTTTGATGCGTCCAAATCACGATGTTGTCCTAACTTCTTTTCGCCTTTAGAAGGATGTGGAGGTTTCTAGCCGAATAAAGAAGACCGGCCCTTGCGGGCCCCACCACTCTTGTTTTCGCAAAGTCACGGTCACCTTCGCTTCTTTGCCTCTACCGATTTCTCCACCGCCGCCTCTTTCATGTCGTAGGCCGCTTTGTCTTGATACTATCACAACGTAGTACACTCGAATCCGACATGTACCGCCAATCTCCGCTTCATCCGCATATCAAAATGAAAAATCTTTTCGCCTCCGTTCGACCAAGTGTCGCACACAAGTCACCGATGATTAAAAGTTTTAATTACATCTCACGATGCCTCCGAACTCGTGGTGAGAAAAACTCTCGGATCTTTGCCTCTCTAATCGGACGAGGACAATACCGTGCTTCCATCATTAGTTTGAATTCCGTCCAATCCGCATTATGATTCTCGGGTCGAATAGCCTCCCACCAATCAAAGGCCTCCCACTCGTAAAATACCGGGCAATGGGAACCTTCCGGTCCTCGGGACGCTTAAGACCCGCGAATATCTTCTCCAACTCCTTGAGCCGGTGATCCCAAGTAAGTGTCTCAAAGAGATCCACAAATTTTGGCGGGTGCAATTTAACCACCTCAAGAAGCCATCTGCCTCCCTGCTATCCTCGTGGTGCTGCTGTCCCATCTCCGTCTGCATGCGATCAACGACCTGAGCGAACTGGTTTATCTGCGCCACCACCTGTTGAAGCACTCCCGGCATGTTAGGATTTGCGTCATCATTCGCTGATCCTTGCTGCCCTCCATAATGGGAATCGGTTCGACTAGCCGATATTTCGGGGGTAGTTGCGGAATCCTCATGTCTCATGTTACCACGTCCGCGTCCACGACCGCGTCTGCGTCCACGTCCTCCTCTCAACATACTGTAAACGCAATTTCTCAATATCCAGAACAAAATTTCTTTTTTTTTTTGAAATAAAGTCCGTCAATACTCACAAAACAGTAATTAAGTAAAACGGTAGTATAAGAGATTAAGAGACTTACAACCACGGTCCACATGACGACTTCTACCAACAGTGATGTTACAAACGACCCGTAAATCAAATAACGTAACTGCACCCAACTAAAACCCGACCGCCAAGATATCCATGAATCTTAGCTCCGATACCATATTCGTAACACCCCGAGATATTCGGAATAATTAAATACCGTAAACCCTTTAAGTAAGGATTTACAAGGCTAATTAAAAAGGAAAGTAAATATAAGACATCAATACTGCGAAAATTCAAGTTTGTGAAAACGTACAAATGGTTCAACGAGTAATTAATACAACCATATCGAATTAATATCAATAAGACACGCGTACTCGAGTACGGAAACCAAACCAAGAAACAAATCTACAATAACAATAAACATCACTAAACCGCTTCGTCGTCACGTCGGTACTGTGGCTGTTTCCCTGCTCCTCGGCTACCTGAACATCAAAACTAATGTCCACCCCCGAAGGGGTTAGCAAAACGATGCTAGTATAAGTATCATATTAAACAATTCGAATATGCATCAACAATACATAACAAGATACACCACACGGACTTCCGCTACCGGAATCCGACAATGCGAATCCACAAGATTCCATTACACAGCATGGGTATTCCAATGATCCAGTGCCCTCAGCATAGATCCCAAGATGATCCCGTCGGACCAACACGAGGTGGAAATAACCTGTCCAATGATCCAGCGCCCTCAGCCTAGATCCCAAGATGATCCCGTCGGACCAACACGAGGTGGACATCCGATCCAGCGCCCGCGGCATAGATCGTACAACGTATACAAACACAACTCATGCATATACATATGCCAAATCATTACGTTCATCAACATGAACATATAAACACTATATAACGAACATCATGACAAATCAACGAAGTAAATCTCATGTTCAACAACATGAATAATCATACGCATGCTCCAAAAATACCAATATTAACATATCACGATACTTGCCTCGAAGATGGCAAGAACGATATACTTCAATGATCTCAACCCACTCGAAGGTCGCCTCCTTCGATCAACGTAGCGAGCTCGAACCTTAAAAAAAAGAATGATATACAAATCATCTCAAGTCGAACGATGGCCTAACAATTCGGTCTATGGCCGAAAAGCTCAAAATAAACAATCTGCTTGATCGCTTAGCGCGCTACGTACTCAACGTAACGCGGCGCTAAGCCGGATCAAGTTAGCGACGCTATCGTATAATACTAGCGTGCACTAGCCACGGCCGGCAAATCAGACGCTACGACGCCAGGCGCTTAATCGAACCTCGATAGCGCACGTTAACTCACATATGTTAGCGGCGCTAATCTTGCATGGCGTAATCGCAAATCAAAATCGGGTTGAATGGTGAAGAACTCATGAATTCTAACGTGAAAATACAAGTTATCCTCGGGCATATCATGCTAATAAGGTTTGCGGAAGTTTTATGATTATGAAATACAAATATACGGATAGTCATCTCAATATCATAATCCATCTACGATCTTCAAGAAATAATCTAAGTTCCAATCGTCTTACGTTCCAAAACACATGATTCCAACGTGTACAACGTAGCAACCGGTAATATCCGACATCGATCATAAATCGATTTGAACATGCTTAGGAGTCCTTATAATAAGATGGTTCAAAGGTTCATACGATATATAGTGCCGATACGTCAAAAGTATCCTTCTAACATGTGATGACCGATTATAACGAAATACTTGCTATCCAAACATGATTCAAACTTCCTTAGGAACATTACTAACATCGGTGAAGAATCACCTACCTCAAAGTAGTGAAGAACACGGAGGAAAATGAAGCAATCCAACACCGAAGGCTTGAACACCAATCTCCAATGATATACGATATTCAATCTAGAACTAGGAGGTTGATACGAAGTGTTTAGGACGAAGGGAGTTATGTTCTAGGTGTAAGAGTTCGGGTTATGGGAGGAGAAAGAACTGAAATCACGAATAGGATGCTGTCCTATTTATAATAAGTGGCTATTAGCGCGCGCTAGTCCTTGCTCGTAGCGTGCGCTAACGGCTGTCTGACTTAACTGAAGTCAGCACTTAGCGCGCGCTATTCACATGCCTGTAGCGTGCGCTAAAGCGTTGACTTGGCTTTTCCCGAAAGCCGTCCAGGTTCATTCGACACAATCCGACAAGGGTCCCCCGGCCAGATCTCACCTACCGCACGTCTCAATCAATTTGACCACGCATAGCGTGCGCTAATTACACTCTGTAGCGTGCGCTATGAAACCATGTTAGCGTACGCTACCCTTAGCCTGTAGCGTGCGCTACATGCACAGAATTTCAACCTTTAAATCACATACACGAAATTATACGCTCGACAACAATGGATTACGAAATACGGAGAATAGTACTCAGACAAAAGTACAATCATTACAATATCACAAGTCCCAATTATATAACAGGAATCTCGGGTATTACACTTGGGATATCGAACTTGTAGCGGTCGTGGAGAGATGAACTTCCCAGAGGATACTGTCTAGGGCATGTTTTTGTGAATTGATTTCCTGATCAGTTGTTGTATTCCGCTGCTGGAGTATTTTTAATTGTCTGTCTTTTCCGCTGCGTCCGTATTTTTAAATGGCTTTTTGGTATTTGGTAACTTAGGTTACTTTGAAAACCGTTTTCTAAACCATTTTGTCGATACGTGTAAGCGATAGCTTAACATATGTTTTTAAACTGTTGAGTTCTGGCATTTCAGGCCTTGTCCTTTCAAACGAGATTTTATGACGGTTTTGATAAACAGATTTTATATAGTCTTCAAATGTTTTAAGGATAGCACTGTCGTTGGCCTCTTGGTCATTTGTAAATGTTTGTGAAAATATCTTTTAGCCTTGTGGGTTCCGTTTCTGGGCCCACGGCGCTGTAATATTCCCGGTCGGATCTGGGGGTGTTACATAACTATCATTCGCATTGTGATTGATTTCTTGACGTTGTTTAGATTGTTACATTTTTGGGTTAGTTTTTTTGTGTTTAACGTACGCTAAGGACTTAGCTTAACGTACGTTAAGTAATTAGCTTTGCGTACGTAATGGAGTTCAGGTTACGTCCGTAATGCTTGTAGTCTTATCCGATCTCAGCTATCGGCGTGGGGGGCCGGACATGATCCGAATATTTGACCTTTTTGAGGCAGCCTAGTTGACCAACATTACGTACGTAATGCCCAAGGCAATAACGTATGTAATGATAGTTGTGTTTTGAGTCAGTAGCCTCTGGAGGCCGATTACGTACGTAACACTTTTGGTGTAGCGTACGTAAAGGGGTTAATGTACGTTATCTTCATGAGATAACGTACGTAACGAGTTGTGCAGTTAATAAAAGACAGCTTGTGTCTTTCATTTGCACGTCCAAACTCCGATTTTTCTCTCCAATAATCATCCCCCTGCCTCCCTAGACCGACCTTACTCCCTTACAGCTTGTGTTTGAGCTTTGCATCTTGGATTGGAGCTTGTTGATTGGAAGTTTAGAGTTGTTCTTGAAGCTTGGAGTGTGTTCTTGTGGTTTTGGTAGTTGTTCTTCATTCCTAAAGGTATGTAGTGCGATTCTACTCTACATTTTCGTAGTTATGATGTTAGTGATATGGTATACTACACCTAGTGTTGAATAAATCAAGTAAAACATGTTTGTAACTAAGCTTTTAACTCTTAATGTTGAAAATGGTAATTAAGGGTTTGAAATGAACATATTCTTGATGTTGTAATGGTAATGATCATGTTTATAAGAATCATACTCTTCTTAGTGGACTATGAACATCATTAGGACAACAATAATCATTAGTTTCTTCGTAGATAATTTGATTGATGGAATTGTTGTCATAAAATGTATTAGAACACCTTGATGAATGTTAGAAGATTAGAGTGATGTTCTTGAACCTAAGCTAGGTAAATTCGTAGATGATGATAGTTGATTCTCCAAGTTAGTAAGGGGTTGTTAGGAGGGTTTTGATATGAGATAATCTTCATGATTATGATATGGTCTTGTAACTAAATGAATTTAGTATAATCTTATTATAACTTACTATATTCAATCTAAATTTGACATAAGTGATGAACAAGGTTGTGCAAATTTTCACCTTCAAACATTTGTTATGTTTTTGGAAGGTTTAAACAATATAAGATAATAATAACGGACATAAATGATTTTTTAACATATTCTTGATAAATTCTTATTCATAAGAACCATGCGAATATTTGAAAATATCTTGTAAACTGATCATAAGAATGAATTAAGGTAAATAGAGTTCTTGGAATAGAATTTTGATATCTTGAGATAGTGGAATTATTCAAATTGAATTTAGGGTGTCGTCTCACGGAATTCGATATCGATAATTATGTGAATGTGTTATTGAGTGAAATGTATTTCATTCAAGGTTGATTGTTCGAGTAACCGATATTAGTCGAAGACCATCCGTTCGTTCGACAAGGGAGGATTATTCTCGTCTCCGTATTGAGGCAAGTTATCTTGCTTGGTTATAATGATGGTTGAATTCTTGTGAATATTATACGTTTCGTGTATAAGTAATGCTCTATGAATATATGATTCATGATATGGTGTTGTTCTTGACCGTATTACCATTTTGTGGTGGGATTGTATTCCCAAGTTTATCGCCTTTGAATCGTTGATCTCGTTGATCCTTATTGTCACTTCGGTGAGTTTCTTGATCCTTAATCGGATATGTGATTTCTTGAATTCATTGTCATGTTGTATCGTGACATATCTGGAATCATAAATACGTTCCGATTGGTTATGGTGTAGGATTTTTAGCCAGGCACATATATAGTCATACGTGGATGTTTCCGTATTGGACTGTGCACACGAGATGTAGTTCGTGAGGCTAATTAGGTACATTGTCCCACGTATATTCTAGATTCCGTATACGGGGTGGACATGTGCACTGACACATTTCTGGATCGGGCGTACTGTGATGTCCATCTTGAGCCATATTGTTTGGTCGTTCATAGTCCATGTATGATTGGATATGTTCGACATTTTGTGGCTGATTGTTCATACGCCCGAGGGGTATGTTCAGTAGTCGGGATGTTTCCTTGAGATATAATATATGTGAATTGTATAATGTCTTGAGAATTATTATCATGTATATCTTACCCTGTGGTTCGGGCAAAATACTTGTGTTGTATTTTAGGTCGTGGCAAAGGCAAGGCACGGGAAGAGCATGGTGACGGCGAAGAGTTCGAAGGATACTAGTTCGGGGGGGCCCAAGTCTTTTGTTGTCAGGTTATATTTAAATCGTGTAATGTTATTTTCCACTTCATTTAAACTATTGATCGAGTGTATTGTTATTTGAGGTATATTTCATCTCCATATGGTTTATACTTGCCTTTTGGATCCTGTGTATGCTAAGGCCGTTGGCCATACTATTTGTAATCTTCTAATCGGGGTAATGGCTATTTATTGTGGTTCGGTATCACAAAGTACTACGTATTTAATCTGTATTTTGGTATCGACTGGTGGGTCCCAGTGTGAGGTCCACAGAACTGTAATAGCCGCCTTTTGGGGTGTTATAGAAGATGGTATCAGAGAGTCATTTTCTTTTTGAGAGTCGTTGTAAAATGAACTAGTATCAAGAGACCTTCGTGTAACGTGTGACATGTGCAAGTGCCTGACCCTACGAGCCAAATACGGTATGTACTTTATGAGCCATGATTTAATTACTGGTGTGATATTGATATCAGAATGAATCTCTATGTTGATCTTAATATTTCGAGGGTCTTGGCAGGAATTATATTATTGATACTTCGAGGTAAATTCTGGACTTATTATATGAGTGAAACCGTTCGACTCGATGTCGATATGATATTCTGTGTGGCACTCGTAGTGTCGATAATTCATTATGAACTGTTTTTCTTGAATGTGCAGTTCCTTGTTGCTATTAACTTAGCATTAATTTTGATTGGTCATAAAGACAGTCATGAACTATATTTATGATTATTATTATTGTTTGGTTCTTTCAGTATGGAAAGAAATCTGAGAGGCCGTGGCAGAGGGGGACGAGGCCGCGGTAGGGGCCGAATCCCGAGACCTCGAGCCAATACGCGTGCGAGTGTGGAGCAGAGTTCCGCAGGCAGTGATTCGCCTCCTAGGGACCAATCGCACCACACCGGACACGAGAATGCGCATGTCGATCCTTACGTTGTTATGCAGGGCATCATGGCTCAGATGAACCAGATGGGTCAATTGATGGAAGCAATGCAGAGAGCTACTAATGACCAGCAATAGGGGCCTCATCCACCACCTCCTGTACACGGCAGACCCATGAGTCAGATCATCAGCGACATCTCTCGCCAGCAACCCCCGACTTTTGAAGGCTCCTCTGCTTTGAGAAATTATTCGAGATGGTGGACTGCGCAGAAGAGAATCGTGTCTCCGTAGCAGCTTATCATCTTAGCAAGGGCGCCCACACCTGGTGGCATTCGGTTAGGCCAGCTGATGGTGTATGTACTTGGGAGGAATTTAAAAACCTCATGTTAGACCGTTACTATCCAGGTCCTCTCCGTGAGGCCAAGCTGTCAGAATTGCTGAACCCAGACCCGCCTGAAGACGAAGATGTACTATCTGTTGCCGAGAAATTTCAGTCACTTCTTCCTTTCGCCTCGTCGATTGTCCGAACGGAGGCCGATAAGATCAAATATTTCCTCAAGAGGCTTAAACCCCGAATGAGAATGCAGCTGTTGAATAACCACTGTATGACCCTATCGGAGTTCATCGAGAGAGCTCTGGAATACGAACTTACCGCGAAAGAGATTTCCAAGAAGCAACCACAGTCGAACAACAAGAGATTCAGGAACCAGAACCAGACTGACAGTAACTGGGGGACATTCAAGAGGCCCCAATCAGTGCCGAATCCTTCTGAATGACCACCTATGGCATCTAAGCCAGCCGGATCGCGCCCTCGAGCGGTCAGCTCATCTGTTGTGTGCTATAACTGTGGGTACCAGGGACACATCAACTCCAAATGCCCGAAGCCGGCCGTCGCATGCCATACTTGTGGGAATAATGGACATCGTGCTCGTTATTATAGAAACGGACCGGGACGTGCTCTAGTAGCATCTCATGCTCCAGTTCAGTCTTCTGTCCAGGACCGTGTACCTCCGTCCGCTTCTTATCTGACTACCGGGGCAAACAGAGGGATGGGCCGTGGAAACTAATCTGGTACATCTGGTACCGAGGCCGCAAAACCCAGAGTCTATGAGATGAAAAAGGCCGACGATCCCGAATCCAGCATGATTGCAGGTAATCTCGAGATCCGATCTCAGCCCGTCTCTGTTGTTTTTGATACTGGTGCTTCACACTCCTTTTTATCTGTTTCTTGTTTGAGTCGTTTGCAATTAGATCATGTTACCAATTGTGAACCTTACGTAATTGGTCTACCCGATGGTAGAAGAATTGTTGGTAATCGTGAAGTGCAGAACTATCCGATTCGCATGAACGACCGTGAGTGGTTGTCAAATTTAATTGTGGTCGATTTACCTAAAGATGATGTGATCCTGGGTATCGATTTGATGGATCGTCATGATGCCATACTTAGTGTCCGCAAGCGGATAGTGACCGTCACAGCTGACAATGGTGTTGGCTGTATTTTCAGGGTGATAATCCCAACCGTTCTGGGAGAGTCATCAGCGCTATGAAAGCAGTGAAACTGCTTAATCAAGGATGTATTGGTTATTGGTGTTACATGACCAAAACAGCAGATCGATCATTTGGATTGGCCGATATTCTGGTAGTCCGAGACTACCCAGTTGTATTTCATTTGAGTTGCCGGGCTTACCTCCGCATCGTGAGGTAGAGTTTAATATTGAGTTAGAGCCAGGTATGTTTCCACTTTCGAAAGCACCGTATCGTATGGCTCCGACTGAGATGCAGGAATTAAAGAACCAGCTTGAGGATTTGACGGAGAAGGGCTATATTCGACCTAGTGAGTCCCCTTGGGAAGCACTAGTGCTATTTGTACGAAAGAAGGACGGATCTCTGCGCTTGTGTATTGATTATCGTGAGCTAAACAGTGTAACCATCAAGAACAAATATCCATTGCCTCGTATTGATGATTTATTGGATCAACTTCAGGGAGATGCCATGTTTTCCAAGATCGACTTGAGGTCCGGTTATCATCAACTAAGGATTCGAGAGTCTGACATTTCGAAGACCGCTTTTCGTACTCGCTATGGGCATTATGAGTTCGTAGGGATGCCATTTGGACTGACTAATGCACAGCAGTATTCATGGAGTTGATTAATCGGTTTTTTATTAATTATCTAGATCGCTTTGTAGTCATTTTTATTGACGACATTCTGATGTACTCTCGTGACCATGAAGAGCATGAGCGTCATCTCCATCAGGTTCTCGATGCGTTGAGGCGGGAACATCTTTATGGAAAATTTTCTAAATGCGAGTTCTGGATGTGTGAGGTTATTTTTCTCGGACATGTGATATCAGACTATGGGGTGAGAGTAGATAAGAAATATTTGTGGTCAGATGCATGTCAGCAAAGTTTTGATGAACTCAAGAGTCGACTGATTTCAGCACCTGTTTTGGTTCTACCAAAAGGAACGGAAGGATTCATGGTGTATAGTGACGCGTCAAGACAGGGCCTTGGATGTGTGTTAATGCAGAACGGGAATGTGATCTCCTATGCATCAAGACAGCTGTGACCTTACGAGGTCAAATACCCGACCCATGATTTGGAGCTAGCTGCCGTGGTGTTTGCTTTAAAAATCTGGCGTCACTATTACTTGTCAAATTTTTACTGATCATAAGAGCCTGAAGTACATTTTCACTCAGAAGGAGTTGAACATGAGGCAGAGAAGGTGGCTGGAACTAATCAAATATTATGATATCGAGATACTTTATCATCTGGGCAAAGCAAATGTGGTTGCCGACGCCTTGAGTCATAAGACAGTACAGGAGCAGATGCTCACCCGCTTGACAGTTCAGAGAGAATTACAGTTAGACTTCGTGAGGCCGGCAATTGAAGTCTGGTTACAGCTTATTCAGGGACAGCTTTGCACACTTGAGATTTCATCATCCCTTAATGATATAATTAGATCGAAGCAGGTTACAAACCCGTTCTTATCTCGAGTTCGGGACGAAGTAACTCAAGAGAAAGCCCCTGGATTTGTGATCCATGAGGATGGATTGATACGCTTCAGGAATCGAGTTTGTGTACCTGCAGACGAAGAGTTGAGGAACATTATCCTGAGAGAGGCTCATGCTACTCCGTACTCCATTCACCCAGGGTCTAGCAAGATGTATAAGGATTTGAAGCAATATTATTGGTGGGGGAATATGAAGCATGAAGTTGCAGAATTCGTTTCGAGATGTTTAACCTGTTGTTGTTACCCAAAATATTATCCGAAGATAGTATTGTTGGAATGATCGAGTAATGAACAAATGCGAGAACACTTCCGTGAGAAAATAGATAACGCAAGATTTGCCGCGGTTGTTAATCCCAGGCTTGAATGCTCTCGCGAGATGTTATTAATAAATATACTGTCGAGTACAAATATTAATGTTAGAATCTATTACAATGAGTGTAAAGACTTCTAGTTATCTAGGCTGTAGAGCGCGTAGATTGCCGGAAGAACCAGATATTAAATCTGTGAGTTCTTGCTTGGGATGTATGATATGTGTGTATGAATATCACTATGAATGTATAAGTGGTTGCCAGAAGAGTCTTTGATTCTCTTTGTGTGTGTATTTTGCACTGTATTCACGGTAAAATCGCGTCCCCTTTGGCCACTGCAGTGAGTTCTCTATTTATAGGGGACAAGGTAGTTGGGACCCCTCAGGCGATCGCGGGCGACCGCCGTTTTCTATATTATAATAAGATGGCCGATCGTCCCGTCACGTGGGGCTGTTCCCTTAAAGACTGGGGCCGCTGCTGGTGGCCAGCTGTGCGAGCCAATGGGAAGCCAGCACGCGTCCTGGGTCGCTGTCCGGGGAGGACCCACTTTGTACCTTTCGGCGGCCCTGTCGGTAGGTGTGGTAGGTGACAGGCTGGGGTCAAAGGTTCTATCTGTCGGCGCCCTTTGAAGATCAGCACGTGGGCCACCATCCAAGATTCGGTCTTCGACGACTTTGACGGATGTTGGATCCATACGTGGCACGAGACGATCGCCTCTGGTTCGTTCATTAAAGACGATCGCCCGATATCAAAAGACGGTCGCTGGGTACCAAAAGACGATCGCCGTATTGTGCCGATCGCTGGGCATTTGCCCAGAGTATGGTTGGCTTCTCTGATCGTGATGCCGATCGCCTATCGAGGCGTATTAATCGCCGCACAACCATTGCCCCCCAGCTCGCCTCGATGTTGAAAACACGGGGTGAGGTGGCACTGTTGGTGATCGCCAATGTTTTGACGATCGGGCGATCTGATTTCAAATTTAGACGATCTCCTTTTGCGCTGGGAGCAGCGGGAAATGAAGGCGGGCTCTCGAAACGTTGCAGGGACACGCGTCGCGCTATTGTTGGGGGAGTCCGACGGTTTGTCAGACTTGTCGCCTGGCGTGCCTTCGAAAAGACGCGTACGCGAGATTCGAGGGCCACATTTAATGCGTCCTGTCTCCGACGGTTGCGATCCGGCCCTCGGAATTTCACCTATTTGCACTTAGACCCCCGCCTCCATCTATATAAAGGTCTAGGGCTCCCTCATTTTCAACCTTCACGCATTCTTTCTTCCATAGCCGAAACTCTGCAAAAATTTCTGGAGCTTCTTGTGCCGATCGTCTTCTTTTCTTTAGGTAAGAAAAATCAATCTTCTCTCTCCCTTTACTTTCTATAATATGTCGGGAGGATCCAAAACCTTCGAGACCGGAAGTTCTTCCGCCGCCGCAGCATCGCCTGACCGGGAGGAGGTTCCCGTTGGAGTGGATATGGAGACGGCCGTTGAATCTATTCGTGCGGGGATTGCACCCGCAGAACTTGAAGAACTTTTCAACGAGGCCGAAGTGGCGTGGACGGCGGTGATAGCGGAGCAGGGGGGCTCGCCGGTGGACGAGGATGAATTGGTGCGGATAACTTGGGAACGGGAAAGCGTATTTGGCCCCGCCTACATGGATTTTGCCAAGATTATGGAGGGGATCGCCGGACCCTGTCCGGAATTTGACTTCGAAGCCTACTCCGCCGCTCATCCTTACGACCATGTGAAACGGACGGTGTTTCGGGCCGCCGGCCCGTCTCAGTGGACCCTTGGAAAGATCCGGAGTTCGGCGACCAAGAAAGATTTGAGCCGCTGGAGGGCAAAATATCACATCCCCTCTAACGTTTCCCTGCACGTGTAACACCCCCAATCCACTCAGGGATATTACACGCCGTAGACCCTCTCCTCGAGGATCTACCAGGCTGGTAACAACATTTAACATCTCGACAATGCCTTCAAGGCAAAAATGACTCAGTAGACCGATTTGGTCTTTCAATAAATACATACAACTCGAATACAACTCATGCCCACGCAGGGGTCAAAAATACAACCACACCCGTACAACGGGAAAGATATAGCAGCGGAAGATAAAGTACAACTATACCAATACGACATCAACGGGTCCTCGTGTGATTAGTATCGTTCATCTTTCATCATCCTTCATGCCGACCCTGTGCTCTGCTCCAAAACTCCGAATGCACAGACATCCACCCCCGAATACTGGGGTTAGCAAAACTCCACGTTTTGCTAGTGCAAGTATAAAATACGAAACGAGCCATACATATCATACTCCACGGAACATGTTAATCATAAACATACTTCCCGAGGTAAATCACTTAATCAAAACGGTTAAATCGAAAGATAGGGGTAAACCCGATATACATCTTGTGAAAACATTTTACGATCTCGGAGTTTTGAAAACACTTGGGATTTTAAGAATTCTCAAACCTTTCAAAACATTTAGGGACACAAACCAAAAGTCATTCTCCAAAATTCAAGTTCCTAGAATAATACGCAGGTCCATAACCCATTTCACAAAACACGGGTCCGTGACCCAAATCACTAATCACATGTTCCTAAGGATTATTCGTGTCCCGTGCTAACAAGCCACGAACCTCAGATGCTCCCGAAGAACAAACCCGAGTGAATAACCCAATAGGAAAAACATATCAAATCACATGTCACCGTAACCGCAGTCACGTGACTACAAGCACATATACGTACATAATCAAACCACAACCATAAGTTATCCCGGCATCGCGCTAACAAGCCACGAACCTCGGAGTCCCCGCAAGACATACCCGATGATAACCCTACAAGTTATCCCAGATCGGCTAGCAAGCCCAGAAACTCGGAGTCACAGAAAGACATTCCCGTATTGTATAACCTTAAGGTTTATCCCTACCCATACTAGCAAGTATGGATCCTGAGATTCAACAATCCTACCCGAGGCACATCACATACATCAAGCACACAACAATAATCACTTATCAATCCAAACAACATTAAGCATCACAAACTCCTTTCAAGGAGTAACAACTAATATCACACACATTACGTTCTACCGAACAAGTACATAATAACAATACGTAATCCCCGACAAAGGATTACGGTCTATCAAACTCACTCAATTGATCATATTATCTTTCAACATACAAAACCAACACACATATTCCGAGAATACATATTCACGAAGTATACGAATTATCGTTGAAAGACAACATTTATCGAGAACATACCAATCCCTTTTTACGTTCATTAAATATCGATTTCGCATAAAACCATTTATCAAGAATTATATCAACGAAAGATGAAATGTATGGGCAAGATACTTGCCTCAAAATCGCACGCAAGTATTCCGACGAACACGGCTCAACCGGAAAGCTTCAAACGCCCAATGCTATCGAAACGGAAGACGACGAACGAAAGGGTTCAACACGGTTTCTTCGCAAGAAACACGACCCTAACATTATACAATCAATAAATCATCAACCATACGAGGAAGAATAATCGTAGAACGCCCGAAAACCCCTCTAAGACATTTTAGGACACCTTCAAGGCGTCAGTCAAGAACTCGACTCAAACAACGAATCGATACGATCCAACCATGGAATAACAAGGGAAATGATATAATACATCTAAATAATCATCAATCCATCAAAATCCTAAGTTAAATCGGATTAATCGGACGAAAACAACAAAAACCCCAAATTCCCCAAAACTAGATTTCTAGGAAATCGACTGATTCGCTCGATCAAAGGATGTTATAGACGGATGATTGATGATATGAACCTCCAAACTTCATGTATATGTTGTTAAACAACATGGCTACAATCTTGGAACACGCCAGTGCCAAGAGAAGTGGAAGAAGGAGAAAAATGGCGAAAAACGATCACTGGGCTTTAAATAGCTCGACAGACTCGACCGTGTCCGCTCGACACGGCCGTGGCGCGCAGCTGACCGGCAGGGACTCGACCGTGTCCGGCTAGACACGGCCGCGGCGCGAGGGGCCTTCCGACAAGGACCGTCCCGAAGAGACTCGGCACAACTCGACCGTGTCCCGAACACGGCCGGGCGTGTCAGCGATCGTCTCGAGCTTATCCTAAGAGTTCGACGGGCCGTGTCGGACGACACGGTCGGGCCCTCGAGACAAACTTCCGGCTTATCCGGACGAGTGCAGCACGGGCCGTGTCGGACGACACGGCCGAAGTTCGGCCGGCAAAGGATCGCCAATAACGAGCGGGTGAGCTAAAACGACCATAACTCTCTCGTCCGACCATTGACTCACCGTTCGAACCATTGGAAAGCTAACTCGATGCTCTATAATATTGCAAAAATTCAGAATTTTTGGAGTTACCAAAAATTAATAGTGACTTTACAAAGTCGAACTCATGCTTAGAAAAGTCGTTAAAAAGCACGGAACTCAACAAAACGACACCGAAACGAACTCGGTTGACAAAAAGTGCAGAATTAATCATTCTCGAAATGACGAAAGGTCATGAGCGAGTCGTCAAAACGAACTTCCGCCGAAAAAATAAAATTACCGAAATTCGAAATTGCGGATATTACATTCTACCCTCCTTAAAAGAAGTTTCGTCCCGAAACTTAAGACAAGTAGGGGGGGAGCAATATACCCGCCAGGAAAACTCGACGAGATACACAAAAATGGAAAACTCGCGCCCAACGGCGAAACGCTGCAAGAAACGCAAAGAGACATACGGCGTGAAAACACGCTCCACGACGACCAACACAATGTCGCCGTTAGGGATACAATAAAACCAACAAATGACAAGCGTCATCAAACGGATAATATAGCCAAGTCAATTATCCGACAATCACAAAACACAACGAACGAAAGTCAAGATGATTGACCAACCCAACGGTACATCAATCAAACGCGAGCCAATCGAACTAATATCAATTCCACCGCCCAAGGGTTGGAAGATCGAAACGAGACTAATTTCCCAAACTTAAGGGAATTAGAAGAAGCCCGAACGCTCAACAATCATGAAACGAGAACAAAACCGAACAAACAAACGATCGAGACAACAAAATCGAACGGTCATGTTCGGATCACGAAGAACAATAAGGTTCAACCGACAACTCCGAGGTTCACATCTCGACTCGAGACAAAACAAGATCCGGTGAAAACAACAACGTATGCATTCACATAAGATCCACATGAAAGGGAATAGAAATTGAAAAGTCACAACGACAAACTAGTTATTCAAATGATGCCACACCCGCTCGATAAACAAAAACAAGGGGCGTGACAAGCTCAAATGTCAACGAACATAAACGAGTCGACAGAGTCGAAAATACAAGTTCCAAATCCGATCCACTTCGAATAAGAGTACTAGTAAAACCAGATGATGTAAATTCCGAACTAGGTTCACAAGAATCGAACCGAACTCGAAAAGTCACAATGATAACCGATTGACCCAAAACAAGATCACACTGCTCGAACGATTTAAACCGAAATACGTAACAAGTCTGTAAAGTATCAACGAACACGAGCGAGTCGATAGACTCGAGAAAGAGAAAATGCAGGAGTCTAAAAACAACACGGGTACTACATTCGACCTCTTATAAAAGAAGGTCGCCCCGCAACTCACAACAAAGAAATCAAGGTGACGACACAACAAGCAACCGACGAAACATCCTTCGAAGGCCTCTCAAAGCCGATTCGATACTTGTGCAAGCGCGAACTCCAAAAGTCTCGAGCCAATTCGCAAAATCAATTCGGTGTCCTCGAGTCCACACTTGAAATGTGTTACCGACGAGAAGGACAATATACACGTGCATGCCGCACATTACGGTTGAAACGGCTCGGCTCGGCATACCGAAAATACAAATGCTCGATACAATGGATCAAAACACCGCAAAACAACATACCGAGATGCCAACTCAAAGATAACATATCAACGCATACAAAAATCACAACAACAACGGCATCATTCGACGATTACAACATCCCGAACGACAGCCAGCACACAATCACAAACATCATGAAACAATCACCCATGTGTATAACGCACAAAAATCCAGGCTTTAACAACTCACACTAGTGCGACAACACGCAAATCACCACGAGGCGATAAATAGTAAACACCAGTTCACACCTCTCACAGAGGGCCAACAAAACATATACGTGGCGAACGACTCGATGCTCACGCAACCAATTCAATCACAATTTGGGGTTGGCACCGTAACGAAAGTTCGAAAACCATACACGCATTTCCGGTCCGCAAACAGGAATGATAGGTTTTAAAAACGAAAACCACCTTTGAAGACAGTTTGGAAACACCAGTTGATCTTGAGTATCATTTTACAAAAAGTTGAACAAACATCATTTTCGAGACTTTGAAAATCATCTTGCGTTTGAACAAAAATGAGGACACCTTCTCGTAGTGAAAAACTTTCAGAATAATCGACACTTGGGTCTAAGCAACTGCATTTCTAAAAGTAATTGAAAATATCTCAAAATATTTTGGTCCTCAATTGGAATGATTTTGAAACATATTACGGTACTAGAAGGCACCTTGAAAGTACTGCGAGAAAATAATTCGTTTTAAAAGTACGTCTCGAATTTTAATTTTCTAAGATACTCAAGGTTTTAAAAAATAATTCAATGGGCTAGAATGCCCAAAAATTTCAGGTAATTACACGTAACATTATAGCGCCGTGGTCCCACGCCGAACCCACCGACTAAAAACCATTTACAAAATGCCAAAAAGGCCGATGACGGTAATGTTTCAAAAACACACAAAATCCATATTACAAAATGCTAAATACCGTCAGAAGAATTTAGCAAAATCGATCAAGGCCATAATGTCAAGAACTCGGTTAAGGAATTGGTTTTCAAATAAAACTCGGTCGGTAAAATACCGAAAGTCATTGCAAAAGAACTCACGCAATGGATAAAAGAAATACGGTTCAACATACACAATCGAGCAACACTACTCCTCATATGAACGAAATATGAGAGTGAAATAACACCATATCAGAAAATCAAAATCCATAAGAGGATTCCGTCACTTAACAAATAATCATAAAAATAGCTCGTGTCACACGAGGCACAACACAAAGAAGGGAGACTTACATTCACAGTGTCGCACGAAGATGATGATCGCCCACGATACTAATCACGACCAACAAACTCGCACGACGCATCGCGACACGACTTAGTCGACAAAATCCGACGAGACAAAAACTCAATAGACACCACCGAATTCGACACCAGGTTTCCGTAACCTAAAGCTCCGATACCATTCTCGTAACACCCCAATCCACTCGTGGATATTACACGCCGTAGACCCTCTCCTCGAGGATCTACCAGCCGGTAACAACATTTAACATCTCGACAATGCCTTCAAGGCAAAATGACTCAAGAGACCGATTTGGTCTTTCAATAAATACATACAACTCGAATACAACTCATGCCCACGCAGGGGTCAAAAATACAACCACACCCGCATAACGGAAAGATATAGCAATGAAGATAAAGTACAACTATACCAATACGACATCAACGGGTCCTCGTGTGATTAGTATCGTTCATCTTTCATCATCCTTCATGCCGACCCTATGCTCGCTCCAAAACTCCGAATGCACATGACATCCACCCCGAATACTGAGGTTAGCAAAACTCCACCGTTTTGCTAGTGCAAGTATAAAATACGAAAACGAGCCATACATATCATACTCCACGGAACATGTTAATCATAAACATACTTCCCGAGGTAAATCACTTAATCAAAACGGTTAAATCGAAGATAGGGGTAAACCCGATATACATCTTGTGAAAACATTTTACGATCTCGGGAGTTTTGAAAACACTTGGGATTTTAAGAATTCTCAAACCTTTCAAAACATTTAGGACACACAACCAAAAGTCATTCTCCAAAATTCAAGTTCCGAATAATACGCAGGTCCATAACCCATTTCACAAAACACGGGTCCGTGACCCAAATCACCAATCACATGTTCCTAAGGATTATTCGTGTCCCGTGCTAACAAGCCACGAACCTCGGATGCTCCCAAGAACAAACCCGAGTGAATAACCCAATAGGAAAAACATATCAAATCACATGTCACCGTAACCGCAGCTACGTGACTACAAGCACATATACGTACATAATCAAACCACAACCATAAGTTATCCCAGATCGCGCTAACAAGCCATGAACCTCGGAGTCCCCGCAAGACATACCCGATGATAACCCTACAAGTTATCCCGCATCGGGCTAGCAAGCCCCGAACCCTGAGTCCCCGCAAGACATACCAGATTGGATAACCTTACGGTTTAGCCCGACCCATACTAGCAAGTATGGATCCCGAGATTCAACAATCCTACCGGAGGCACATCACATACATCAAGCACACAACAATAATCACTTATCAATCCAAACAACATTAAGCATCACAAACTCCTTTCAAGGAGTAACAACTAATATCACACACATTACGTTCTTACCGAACAAGTACATAATAACAATACGTAATCCCCGACAAAGGATTACGGTCTATCAAACTCACTCGAATTGATCATATTATCTTTCAACATACAAAACCAACACACATATTCCGAGAATACATATTCACGAAGTATACGAATTATCGTTGAAAGACAACATTTATCGAGAACATACCAATCACTTTTTTACGTTCATTAAATATCGATTTCGCATAAAACCATTTATCAAGAATTATATCAACGAAACATGAAATGTATGGGCAAGATACTTGCCTCAAAATCGTACGCAAGTATTCCACGAACACGGCTCAACCGAAAGCTTCAAACGCCCAATGCTATCGAAACGGAAGACGACGATCGAAAGGGTTCAAAACGGTTTCTTCGCAAGAAACACGACCCTAACATTATACAATCAATAAATCATCAACCATACGAGGAAGAATAATCGTAGAACGCCCGAAAACCCTCTAAGACATTTTACTGGACACCTTCAAGGCGTCGGTCAAGAACTCGACTCAAACAACGAATCGATACGATCCAACCATGGAATAACAAGGGAAATGATATAATACATCTAAATAATCATCAATCCATCAAAATCCTAAGTTAAATCGGATTAATCGGACGAAAACAACAAAAACCCCCAAATTCCCCAAAACTAGATTTCTAGGAAATCTGACCTGATTCGCTCGATCAAAGGATGTTATAGGACGGATGATTGATGATATGAACCTCCAAACTTCATGTATATGTTGTTAAACAACATGGCTACAATCTTGGAACACGCCTAACCGTGAAGAGAAGTGGAAGAAGGAGAAAAATGGCGAAAAACGATCACGGGCTTTAAATAGCCTGACAGACTCGACCGTGTCCGCCTGACACGGTCGTGGCGCGCAGTTGACCGGCAGGGACTCGACCGTGTCCGGCTAGACACGGTCGCGGCGCGGAGGGGCCTTCCGACAGTGACCGTCCGAAAGCGACTCGGCACGACTCGACCGTGTCCTGGAACACGGCCGGGCGTGTCGGCAGCTGCCTCGAGCTTATCCTAAGAGTTCGGCACGGCCGTGTCGGACGACACGGTCGGCCCCCGAGACAAACTTCCGCTTATCCGGACGAGTGCGGCACGGGCCGTGTCGGACGACACGGCCGAAGTTCGGCCGGCGTTGATCGCCAATAACGAGCGGGTGAGCTAAAACGACCATAACTCTCTCGTCCGGACTCCGATTGACTCACCGTTCGAACCATTGGAAAGCTAACTCGATGCTCTATAATATTGCAAAAATTCAGAATTTTTGGAGTTACCAAAAATTAATGGTGACTTTACAAAGTCGAACTCATGCTTAGAAAAGTCGTTAAAAAGCACGGAACTCAACAAAACGACACCGAAACGAACTCGGTTGACAAAAAGTGCAGAATTAATCATTCTCAAAATGACGAAAGGTCATGAGCGAGTCGTCAAAACGAACTTCCGCCGAAAAAATAAATTTACCGAAATTCGAAATTGCGGATATTACAGCACGTGCCTTCAGAGAATGAACTTGCCGATCAACCGCCCTGGGGTATGGTCGCCGTTAGTGAGATGATCATGGAGGCCGGTTTGCGATTCCCTCTGCGTTCGCCGTCTCCTATTTGTTGATCGCCTGGAATTTGGCGCCGCTCCAACTGACGCCGAATGCTTGGCTACAGGTCATCTGCACTTTGACGCTCTTCGGCGGTCACCGATTGTTCCGCCTCCTTTCTGCGCTGGAGATGAACTATCTTTTCAAACTGGCGGCGCAGAAAGGGTCGATCGGCAGTAATCATATCCAAGGCCGGATGGGAAGAGTGGTCCTTGGTGTGCCGGACAAGACCCGAGGTGACCTGGAAAAATGGTGCTGGGTCGGCGGAGCGTGGCGATCGGCATCGAGCGAAAATCCGGAGGAAGAGTTGGATATCCCCACCAGTTTTCGGGAGAGGAATCCGAGTAAGGGTTTTAAATGTCCCTTTATTTGGATACTCCTTGAACTGATCTAATTTCGTTTCCTTTTTGCAGGACCCCTTGTTCCAGCGATCGACAATCTCCCCTTCGATTTCTTGATCGTTTGGGAAAGGATTCGTGCCTTGCCGGACTCATATATAGACGTTCGCTTCCTCGGTCGCGAAATTCATCGCTTGGGGGCTCGATTATTTCGGTTCCCACGTCATCTGAAAGTTCCAGGTATCAACTTAATTTTCTTCCTCGCTTGACGATCGTCTCCAGGAGGTTGTAACGTCTAGGTAGTTTGTCTAACTTGTTTGTATTTCTTCTTTGACAGAGATTCACTTTCCCCTCTTTGCCGAGCCACCACCAGAGATCGCCATGTCAAACCCGGGACTCATCGGTCGCCTTCACTTGGGTAAGAAGACTGGTCGCGTTCCTGCGACGACATCTCGCCCTGCTCCGGTGGTGAGGCCTGCTGAGGTGCCGATCATCGAACCGGAAGTTCAAAATGAGGAACAGCTTCAGCGCCGCAAGAGGCGGAGGTCGGAGGAGTCCTTGCCGACCACTGAGGCGGATGTTTCCATTCTGGAGCCTCCGGTTGCTACGGCTCCTATATCTGCCATTCCGATGGTGGAGGGATCAGGCCCTAGGCCCTCGGTGTCCGGCTCCAGGTCATCGGGCGGCTTTTCAAAGAAGGTGGCGATCGCCGACGCGGAAATCTCTCGGGGCAAGCCTTATTTTGGCTGCGATCCCGAGCTGGTCAATAGGTAAGATAGGATCGAAATTTCCGAGTTAGGCATTTTGAGTGAGATATAGACTAACTCCCTTGTCATTTTTGTTTGTGTTGCAAGATTCGTCTTGCCGACCCTGATGTCGCTCCCATGGTGCTTGACTTCTTGTCGAGTAAGTCTCCACCAAGGTCTCTCGACGTCCCTTCTTACGTTCAGAAGGCCATCTCCTCATTGCCCAAGGCCTGGACGACCGATCTTGATGCGATCGCTCGTCGGTGATCTGGAGATGCCATGCAGGCGTCCATCGCCCTGGCTCTTCAGACGGCGACGATGGCCGTCCAGGCTGCTAAGGATTTCGAGGGGCGACCATCCACTGCTCGCCTCCATAGTGATCTTGAGGCCGCTCGGAACGCCAACATTGAGTTTGCCAACCGGATCCAGTCTATGGAGAAGGATTATGTGGAGACGGCCAAGAGGGCTAAACAGGACGTTGACCGATTGAAGCAGGAGCTGAGCCGCTCCAAGGAGGTTGCCGACCGGCTCCGTGATCAGGAGAAGGAAAACCGCCGGAAGCATGCGGCTTCGCAGGAGGAGGCGGCCGAGCTGACGGCGGCGGTGGATCGGCTCAGCGGTGAGCTGGAGGCGACGAAGAAAGAGCTGGAGAAGGCCAAGGGTGAGAATGCCGCCAAGGTGGTCGAGCTGGCGGAGGCTGAGAAGACGGCCGTGGAGTTGAAGGGGTAGCTGAAGGCGATCGAGACCGATCCCTACCTCAACGTTGCGCGAGTTCGCTTATTAATTGGCCTATGCTGATGCCGTTCGAGCCGCCAAAAAGGCAGGGATCGAGATCGGTCCCTTGATGGAGAGCTTCAAATCCTATGCGCTCGAGCACCCTCTGCACCCGGAGTTCTCCTTGCCGATCCTTGACCTTGTCGACTTCGGGATCGACTTGAGTTGGTATACTGGTAAACTCATTCATCCCGAGGCCGATGGGGGGGCCCAAGCCGATCCGCAACCTGAGGGCGATGACCAGCCGGTGGGGCCTTGAGAGATATTTTTGTTTTCCTTTGTAACTTGTACTTTTCTGCTTTCCTTTTGTAATGCCTTCTGGCCTCATAATGTACGACCTCTTTGATATGAAAAATATTTCTCTTTTCACACTGTCTTTTTACGTACGATCGCCTTTGAATGTTTGTATGCGAATTTTTACAAGTATGTGTATGATTGCATTCGACGTCTTGTTCATCCGACCGTTTGTCTGAGTGTTGAATGTATTGATATGTTTTGAATCGAAATTCTTACTTGTAACTTTTGTCGAACGATTCCGATCGTCCTGCGTGTGTTTGAGCGAAGCCGATCGGGCGTGGTTCGTTTCTGTCCGATCGCATTTGGGATTAGGTCGACCCATCTCTGCCCCCTTGTTTTTGTTTACTTATTGTAAGTAAGGGAACAAAAATTAGTTTGTCTGGCGAGCTATCTTCAGTTTAGCCGATTCCGAAGAATTGTGCACGGTCGGGGAGTTCGATGGACCGACCTCCCCAATCATGTCTTTGTGTGCGAGGGAAACTGTATATCCCGCGGCTCACTTTTTTGTGAGGGTCCTCCGTTAGGCTGCGCCTGCCTTGTGTTAAAACGAACGACGGGCGATCTTGGTCTGGAGGAGTCCTTACACGGGACGTCGTCGGCTTATTCGACTCCACGTCCGCGGCTTGTTAGCTCTGCTTCCACCTCAGACCGCCATGAAGATGGCGACCCTCGACGGTGTACGTTGAGACGGGGGTAGTGGCACGTCGCATTGTCCGAGTTCATCATGTTAGATGATGTACCTTGAGGACGTGCGAACGTGTCCACTGATTATTTTGGAGGGTCCTTCGGCTACGCCGGCCTTGTATTTAAACGAAGGGCGGGCAATCTCATCCCAAAGGAACCTTGCATGGACGAAGCTGTCGGTTCCATCGACCTCCAGGACCATGGCTGTATTGCTTCTACCTCGGATCGTCATGATTGGATGACGACCCTCGTCGGTATGTGAAACGCTCGGTGGGGCGATTGCCAAAAATAAATGGGATAGTAAAAAATCTCATTATAGTCCTTGTACATAGGATTAGTAGAAACTGACTACAAAGTTTGTCACTGGTAGTATTTCTTCAGATGTACGGCGTTCCAGGGATATTGATCCGGAGTACCGTCAGGATGTTCAAGTTCGTAGGCTCCCTTAGTTAGCCATTTGGATACCCTGAAGGGGCCTTCCCAGTTCGGACCAAAGACACCTGTATGGGTTTGGATCTTCTTGAGGACGAGATCGCCTACTTGAAACCTTCTTTCCTTGACCTTCGAATTGAAGAACTTCTCGGATCGCCTTTTGTGGATTATGTTCTTCATTTCTGAGGTCAGTCATCGTTCTTCGAGCATGTCAAGGTCGATTCGTCGGGCCACATCATTGTCGGTCGTCATTTCTTGTTCGGTTCGATGGCTGAGGACGGCGATCTCCGAGGGAATCACCGCTTCTGTTCCGAAGGCGAGGGCGAATGGGGTTTCGCCGGTTGAATTACGGGTGGTCGTTCGGTAGGACCATAGAACGTCTGGGAGCTCGCTCGCCCATCGTCCTTGCCTGGATTCGAGTCGCGCTTTAATTGTGTGTTTGAGGATCTTGTTCACTGCCTCTACCTACCCGTTCGTCTGAGGGTGATAGGGCGCTGAGAACAACCTTCTGATTCCCCACTTCTCACAGAATTGCATGACTTCTAAGCCGTCGAACTGCTTTCCGTTGTCAGAGATGATGGCCTGGGGCAGACCGAATCGGCATATGATGTTTTTCCAGATAAACTTGATCACCTGTTCCTGGCCGATCTTATTGAGTGGCTCGGCCTCAGCCCACTTGGTGAAATAGTCGACCCCTACGATAGCAAACTTACAGCCCCCTGGAGCCGTCGGCAAGGGACCAATAAGGGCGATGCCCCATTGCGCGAATTGGCCAAGGGCTGTACATGGAGGTGAGATGTTCGGGGGAGAGTTTGATGTTTGGGCCCATTATCTGACACCTGTGACACGACCTAGCATAGGCGATCGCGTCCTTCTGAAGTGACGGCCAGAAGAAACCTTGTCTGGTTGTTTTATGGATGAGAGCTCGTCCGCCAGCATGGTTTCCGCAGATCCCGTCATGGATCTCGACTAAAACGAGCCGACCTTCCTCTGGTGTAATACACTTGAGGAGGGTAAGGCTGAAAGCTCGCTTGTAAAGCCGGTCGTCCAATAGGGTATATCTGGTCGCCCGGAGCTGGAGCTGACGAGCATTGACACGGTCGTCAGGGACTGTTCCATCCTTTAGGTATTTGATGAACGGGGTCATCCAGTTGTCCTCGGCGATGGAAACCGTGGTAACCAGGTTTTTGTCGATCGCCGGCCTGGCTGACTTTGTGATTTAGATATTGGAGAAGTCGGCTGCCCCATCTGATGACGCTAGCTTGGATAGGGCATCGGCCTGGGAGTTGTGCTCTCTCGGGACTTGTTCGATTAGCACTTCCTCAAATTTCGTGCACATTTCGGCGACCAATTCTTGGTATTTGACCATCTGTTCGCCGCGCGCCTCATATTTTCCCCTGACTTGGTTCATGACCAAGAGGGAGTCCATGAAGATATGGAGGCGACGAACATCTAGGGCGAGGGCTAGATCGAGCCCGCCTACCAAAGCTTCGTATTCGGCTTCATTATTAGTCGCGCGAAATCCGAAACGCACAACATTTGTGAAACTTTGACCGTCGGGGCTGATGAGGACAATCCCTGCCCCTGCTCGCGAATTGGTCGCCGAGCCATCCACATATAATTTCCAGGCAGGTCGGCCGGTCTGGGTTGGGCTGTGAGGGAAAGTTAATTCCACCACGAAGTCCGCCAGAGCTTGGCCTTTGATCGCCGTGCGAGGAGCGTATGTGATGCCGTATTGGGCGATCTCCAGCGACCACTTGAGGAGTCGCCCGTTGGTGTCCGGTCGGTGTAGGACTTGCCTTAGAGGTAGAGTTGTTAGGACTTCCACTTGGTGATCGAAGAAGTAAGCCCTCAGCTTACGAACACTCATGACAAGGGCATAGACGATCTTCTCCAATGGTGTATAGCGTGTTTCGGCGTCGTGGAGCGCTTGACTAACATAGTAGATCAGCAAGTGGACTTGTCTCTCTGCTCGCACCAGAACGGCACTCAGCGCAACTTCCGAGGCCGCTAGGTAGAGGAATAATTTTTCACCGGGGATCGGCTTTGCCAGGATCTGGGGGTTAGATAGATATTCCTTTATCTTGGCGAACACTGTCTGACTTTCCTTCGTCCATGCGAACTTCTTGTTCTTGATGGTCGCGAAGAAAGGCTTGCTTTTATTGCCGAGCCGAGATATGAAACGGTTGAGGGCGGCTAGACAACCTGTGAGGCGTTGCACCTGCTTGATGTTTCGCGGCTTTTGCATGTCGAGGATCGCCTGAATCTTGGTGGGGTTCACCTCGATCCCCCTTTGGCTCACGATGTGCCCCAAGAATTTCCCGGAGCCTACTCCGAAGTTACATTTCTTGGGGTTCAGTTTCATGTTGAACTTCTCGAGGATGGCGAACGTCTCGGCGAGATCGTTGAGGTGATCCTCCTTCTTGAGGCTTTTGACCACGATGTCGTCAATGTAGACCTCCATGGTCTTGCCGATCTGGTTGGCGAACATTCTATTGACTAGTCGCTGGTAGGTTGCCCCTGCGTTCTTCAAGCCGAACGACATTCGGACCCAAAAGTATATGTCTTTTTCCGTGTGGAAAGATGTGTGTTTTATGTCTTTCTCCGCCATTGGGATTTGATGATATCCGGCGAAGGCGTCCATAAACGACATCATTTCGCAACCTGCTGTACTATCGACCAAGTGATCAATATGAGGCATCGAAAAGTGATCTTTTGGACATGCCGCGTTAAGGTCGGTGAAGTCGATGCATAATCTCCAGGAGCCAGTTGGCTTTTTGACGAGCACCACATTGGCGACCCATTGTGGTTCGTCTATGGCTACCCCGATCAATTTGTTGTTGAGCAATTTTTGGACTTCTATGTCGAGCGCAGCGTATTTCTCGGGACCGAATTTCCTGCATTTTTGGTGAACAGGCTTCATTGCCGGGTCGATCTTTAGATAGTGGCAAACGTGTTCAGGACTTATGCCAGCCATATCTTGATGCGACCAGGCAAAGATTTCGATGTTCTTACGCAGTAAATCGATCAGGTCCCCTTTTAGTTCGCGGTCGATGCTTGCGCCGATATGTACTTCCCGTTCTGGATGAGCCGAATCTATCATTATACTCTCCAACTCTTCGACGGAGACGGTCGCCTCTCGTTTGGAACGATTTCCAGACTCGATCCTTGGGTCGATGTCGAGGCTTGGCTCGAAACCGATCCTCGGCTCGATGTCGTCCGTTAACCGATCCGAGATGGCGTCCTCTGAATCGGATGTGTTCGGCTCGTCTATCTCCATGGGTTGATCGTCGATCGCTTCAATGTTACACATATCATGGGAAGTATTGAAAGCAGTAACGACATAGGAGTAATTCAAACATCTTTTTGCCATTAGCTGATCTCTTTTTACAGTACCGACCGTCCCATCGGCAGTGGGGAATTTGATACAGTAAAAGAAAGACGAGGCGACCGCCTCAAAGGTTTCTAGAAAGGGCCCACCTAGGAACCCATTATAGATGCTGGGCCTATCTATGATTACAAAATTTAGGTTCCTAGTAATCCTAACCTTGGGATCGTAAAAGCATATAAGCTCGACAGAGAGCTTGATCCTTCCGTAGGCTTGGACTGTGTTGTCGCCGAACCCTTGGAGCACGGTGCCGAACGGCTTGATAAATTTGGTTAAGTTGCCGAGTTGGTCTAGGGTGGATTTGAAGATGATGTTGCAGAAACTCCCATTGTCGACCAGCACGCGATCGACCGTCTTCCCAAGGATACAAGCGGAGATCACCAGTGCATCCTCTTTGGGGCATTGCACTCTCTCCCTGTCCTTGTTGGAGAAGGTGATGAGCGCGTCTTTAGAGATGGTCGGCTCCGGAGGTACCACGACATGGACTCCGGCGAACGCCCTCAGCTCGGCTTTTCGCTTCCTATTTGACATGGTGGAAACCGGGGAGAGGCCCCCGAGGTTTCCACCTCGTGCTTGAAGCATGTTGATCCGACCGCCAGGGTTGACTGGAGGGATCGACTCATCAGAGTACTCCGGCTCATGCTCGATTCTGGCGACTGGATTGGGAGGATTTCTTTCGTTTGGTTGGAGTTCGCGCCCTCCGGTTCTCTCCGTCCTAGGTTCTGGCTTGGTGACCAAGTTGTCCAATTTACCGTCCTCAAACAGTCGCCAGAGCTGTCTGAGGAGGTCGCGGCATTGGCTGGTGTTGTGGCCGGGACTCTTGTGGTATGCACAGAATTTGCTGCGGTCTAGATGACCGTGGTCCCTTATCGGCTTTGGCTTGGAAAGCCACTCGCGCCCCTTGATCGCATTGAAGATGTGGGCCGGAGATAAGTTGAGGTTGTGGAGAAGGTGGACCTCCACATCCTCGAAGGCTTTGAACTCGCCAGGCGGCTTGGCGACCGCCTTTCTAGGCTTGGCGACCGCCTTATTCTGGAATTGGGATGGCGCCTTTCCTTCTCCGGACGGTCCCTCGCCTAAGCGGAGGGAGAGCATCCTCTGCATGGCCAAGAAATCGGCTGCTCTGACGCGGAAGACCGTGTAGGTCGGGGGAATATCCTTTGTGAGGTGCCTGAACATGGGTGAGTGGCCGTAGAATCCACCCAGGACTGAGTAGAGGGCGAGCTCGTCGCTGATGGGCTCGCCGGTAAGGACTATCTCGTCTACCCGGTCGATGTAATCTTCATCTGATTCGTCCTTTCCCTGCCTGATTTTCATCATGCGGTGGGGGCCTTCAGGGCGAGCGACTTTGGTGGCGAAGTACGACGTGAAGTCGTTCGCCAGCTTCTCAAAGCAATTGATTGAACGAGATGGTAGTGAGATGTACCACCTGTGGGCGAGGTCGCCCAGAGTTACCGGGAACATTCGACATTTCGTCGCATCTGATGCTCCGCATCCGGTCATGTAGATCCGAAATTTGCTCAAGTGGGTCTCCGGATCTGACCTCCCCTCATATAGAGGCGTTTGTGGGGGAGCGATCTTTGGTTGAACTGGGGCGAGTTCGCTCTGAACCGCGAGTGGTTCATTTAGCCCAGCGATCGATCTCCTGGCGCCTGCCCCAGTTTCCAGGAGCGCCTTCATCTCGTCGAGCTGACGTTGCATGGCGGCCATCGCCGTTGCCTGACTGCTCGCCGATTGGCTCCCGGAGCGCGAGCCAAGGCGATCGTGTACTGATCCCCTGGCCCCGTGGTGAATGACGAGCTCCCTGCCAGTGGGTTCATTTCTTGGGCGAGCAGGGGCTCGCTGACCGGCTTGTCTCCTGGGAGTCGGATATGCCGAGATCCTGGTAAAGGATTCGGATTCCGATGTCTCCCGGCTGGGGCCTGAGTGCCCGGGTCTCCATGAGGGATCGCTCCCTAGGCGGATGAAGACGGAATCGTCCCGCCTCACGAGAGCCTTCTCCTGCGGCTCGGGGCTTTCTGTCGATTTCTCAACATAGATCCCCTTGAGCTTCCGTTTGCCTGCCCGGCGGATGGCTGACGGAGTGATGGTGGGCGAATCGCAGGCCTTCCGTCGCTCCCTGAGGATGGCTATAGCCTCCTCAATCTGTTCCGCTGTCTGGAATTGATCGAGTGAGAGGCTAGAACCGTCCCTTGGGGGCGGCAGTGAGAGCCTAGCGTCGCCACGGTCGCCTTCCGCCGTGGGCTGGGATTCGGTCCGGGCTGGAACGAGATTTCCAGCGGATCTTAGGGTGGCTCTCTTGGAGGTCGTTGCAGATGTCATTTTCTGAAGGTTTTTCTATTGAAGAACAGTGAGTGTTTCTTCAAGTATATGTCCGGAGAACAGTGAGTGTTCTTAGAGACGGTAGGAATAAAAATGAAGGTTTAGATTTGCCCTTCTTCTAGTGCCAATTTTTATTACCCAAAATATTATCCGAAGATAGTATTGCTGGAATGATCGAGTAATGAACAAATGCGAGAACACTTCCGTGAGAAAATAGATAACGTAAGATTTGCCGGGGTTGTTAATCCCGGGCTTGAATGCTCTCGCGAGAGGTTATTAATAAATATACTGTCGAGTACAAATATTAATGTTAGAATCTATTACAATGAGTGTAAAGACTTCTAGTTATCTAGGCTGTAGAGCGCGTAGATTGCCGGAAGAACCAGATATTAAAATTTGTGAGTTCTTGCTTGGGATGTATGATATGTGTGTATGAATATCACAATGAATGTATAAGTGGTTGCCAGAAGAGTCTTTGATTCTCTTTCTGTGTGTATTTTGCACTGTATTCACGGTAAAATCGCGTCCCCTTTGGCCACTGCAGTGAGTTCTCTATTTATAGGGGACAAGGTAGTTGGGACCCCTCAGGCGATCGCGGGCGACCGCCGTTTTCTATATTATAATAAGATGGCCGATCGTACCGTCACGTGGGGCTGTTCCCTTAAAGATCAGGGCCGTGGTGGCAGTGTGCGAGCAATGGGAAGCCAAGACGCGTCTGGTCATTTGTCAGGAGGACCCACTTTGTACCTTTCGGCGGCCCTGTCGGTAGGTGTGGTAGGTGACAGGCTGGGGTCAAAGGTCCTATCTGTCGGCGCCCTTTGAAGATCCGCACGTGGGCCACCGTCCAAGATTCGGTCTTCGACGACTTTGACGGATGTTGGATCCATACGTGGCACGAGACGATCGCCTCTGGTTCGTTCATTAAAGACGATCGCCCGATATCAAAAGACGGTCGCTGGGTACCAAAAGACGATCGCCGTATTGTGCCGATCGCTGGGCGTTTGCCCAGAGTATGTCTTCTATGGTTGGCTTCTCTGATCATGATGCCGATCGCCTATCGAGGCGTATTAATCGCCGCACAACACCTGTCAACAGGTTAAGATTGAGTACCAGCGACCCACAGGAATGCTGAAACCGCTCCCGATTCCTGAGTGGAAATGGGAGGACATATTAATGGATTTGATCACTAGATTGCCGACAAGTCGTCGAGGGATGAATACGATTTGGGTGATTGTGGATTGTCTGACCAAATCATCCCACTTCTTGGAGATTAAAGACACATGGGGACCCGAGAGATTGGCCCAGCTATTTATCAAAGAGATTGTAAGGTTACATGGTACCCCAAAGAGTATTGTATCAGATCGTGATGGGCGATTCGTGTCACACTTCTGGAAAGTAGTTCATCGTGCGATGGGTACGCAATTGAACTTTAGTACGACATTTCATCTGCAGATTGATGGTCAGATTGAGAGGACTATCCAAACTCTAGAGGATATGTTGAGGGCGTGCGCTCTTGATTGGAGGGACGATTGGAAAGCCCAACTACCTTTGGTGGAATTCACTTACAATAATAGTTGGCACACTTCGATTCAGATGGTATGAAGCATTGTATGGCCGTCGTGGTAGGTCTCCTTTGTGTTGGGACAATCTATCAGAATCTTTGGGTACGGAACCTGATATGTTGTTAGTAGCCCGTGAGAAGATCGCTCTGATTAGGAGTCATTTGTTAACGGCTCAAAGCCGAAAGAAGTCTTACGAAGCCAACCGTCGATGACCACTTGAGTTCGAGGTTGGTGACCATGTGTTAATGAAGGTGTCCCCTACTCGAGGTGTTTTTCATTTCGGGAAGAGAGGCAAGCTGAGTCCGAGGTACATCGGGCCTATACTTGGGGTTTTGGAATGAGTAGGCGATCTGGCCTATCGTCTGGCATTGCCACCAACTCTGAGTCGGATTCATAACGTGTTTTATGTCTCCCAGTTGAGGAAATATATTGCTGATCTGAGTCATATACTTCAGTTGGATGAGATCAAGATAGCGGAGGATCATTCGTACGAGGAGTGTCCCGTACAGATACTTGAGAGGAGGATCAAACAGTTGCGGAACAAGATGATTCCCCTACTGAAGGTTCGGTGGTCACGACACAGAGTCAAGGAGGCTACGTGGAAGACGGAGAGCAGCATGCGAGAGAGGTATCCCGAGTTATTTACCCCTTAGTTTCGAGGACGAAACTCCTTTTAAGGGGGAAGTATGTAATATCCGATAATAATTTCTTATCTACTGTTGTATTATTCGGATAATTCGATTATCGTTGTAGTCATGTTGCATTTAATTAATGTTTATTGATGTCGGGATATATCAGAATAGACTTGAATATAACTATCATTCGCATTGTGATTGATTTCTTTACGTTGTTTAGATTGTTACATTTTTGGGTTAGTTTTTCTGTGTTTAATGTACGCTAAGGACTTAGCTTAACGTACATTAAGTAATTGGCTTTACGTACGTAATGGAGTTTAGGTTACGTACGTAATGCTTGTAGTCTTATCCGATCTCAGCTTTCGGTGTGGGGGGCCGGACATGATCCGAATATTTGACCTTTTTGAGGCAGCCTAATTGACCAACATTACGTACGTAATGCTCAAGGCAATAACGTACGTAATGATAGTTGTGTTTTGAGTCAGTATTCTCTGGAGGCCGATTACGTACGTAACACTTTTGGTGTAGCGTACATAAAGGAGTTAACGTACGTTATCTTCATGAGATAACGTACGTAACGAGTTGTGCAGTTAATAAAAGACAACTTGTGTCTTTCATTTGCACGTCCAAACTCCGATTTTTCTCTCCAATAATCGTCCACCTATCTCCCTAGACCGGCGTTACTCCCTTCCAACTTGTGTTTGAGCTTTGCATATTGGATTGGAGCTTGTTGATTGGAAGTTTAGAGTTGTTCTTGAAGCTTGGAGTGTGTTCTTGTGGTTTTGGTAGTTGTTCTTCATTTCTAAAGGTATGTAGTGCGATTCTACTAAACATTTTCGTAGTTATGATGTTAGTATATGGTATACTACACCTAGTGTTGAATAAATCAAGTAAAACATGTTTGTAATTAAGCTTTTAACCCTTATTGTTGAAAATGGTAATTAAGGGTTTCAAATGAACATATTCTTGATGTTGTAATTGTAATGATCATGTTTATAAGAATCACACTCTTCTTACTGGACTATTAACATCATTAGGATAACAATAATCATTAGCTTCTTCGTAGTTAAATTTGATTGATGGAATTGTTGTCATAAAATATATTAGAACACCTTGATGAATGTTAGAAGATTAGAGTGATGTTCTTGAACCTAAGCTAGGTAAATTCGTAGATGATGATAGTTGATTCTCCAAGTTAGTAAGGGGTTGTTAGGATGGTGTTGATATGATATATTCTTCAAGATTATGATATGGTCTTGTAACTAAATGAATTTAGTATAACCTTATTATAACTTACTATATTCAATCTTAATTTGACATAAGTGATGAACAAGGTTGCGCAGATTTTCACCTTTAAACATTTGTGATGTTTTTGGAATGTTTAAACTATATAAGATAATAATAACGAACATAAATGATTGTTTAACATATTCTTGATAAATTCTTATTCACAAGAACCAAGCGAATATTTGAAAATATCTTGTAAACCGATCATAAGAATGAATTGAGGTAAATAGAGTTCTTGGAATAGAATTTTGATCTCTTGAGATAGTGGAATTATTCAAATTGAATTTAGGGTGTCGTCTCACTGAATTCGATATCGATAATTATATGAATGTGTTATTGAGTGAAATGTATTTCATTCAAGGTTGATTGTTCGAGTAACCGATATTAGTCGTGGATCGTCCGTTCGTTCGACAAGGGAGGATTATTCTCGTCTCCTTATTGAGGCAAGTTATCTTGCTTGGTTATAATGATGGTTGAATTCTTGTGAATATTATACGTTTCGTGTATAAGTAATGCTCTATGAATCTATGATTCATGATATGGTGTTGTTCTTGACCGTATTACCGTTTTGTGGTGGGATTGTATTCCCAAGTTTATCGCCTTTGAATCGTTGATCTCGTTGATCCTTATTCTCACTTTGGTGAGTTTCTTGATCCTTAATTGGAGATGTGATTTCTTGAATTCGTTGTCACGTTGTATCGTGACATATCTGGAATCATATTTGCGTTCCGATTGGTTATTGTGTAGGATTTTTATCCAGGCACATAGATAGTCATACGTGGATGTTTCCGTATTGGACTGTGCACATGAGACGTAGTTCGTGAGGCTAATTAGGTACGTTGTCCCATATATATTCTGGATTCCGCATACGGGGTGGACATGTGTACTGAAATATTTCCGGATCGGGCGTACTGTGATGTCCATCTTGAGCCATATTGTTTGGTCGTTCATAGTCCATGTATGATTGGATATGTTCGACATTTTTTGACTGATTGTTCATACGCCCGAGGGGTATGTTCAGTAGTCGGGATGTTTCCTTGAGATCTAATATATGTGAATTGTATAATGTCTTGAGAATTATTATCATGTATATCTGACCCTGTGGTTTGAGAGAAATAATTGTGTTGTATTTTAGGTCGTGGCAAAGGCAAGGCACGGGAAGAGCATGGTGACGGCGAAGGGTTCGAAGGATACTAGTTTGGGGGAGCCCAAGTCTTTTGTTGTCCGGTTATATTTAAATCGTGTAATGTTATTTTCCACTTCATTTAAACTATTGATCGAGTGTATTGTTATTTGAAGTATATTCCACATCCATATGGTTTATACTTGCCTTTTGGATCCTGTGTATGTTAAGGCCGTTGACCATACTATTTGTAAACTCCTAATCGGGGTAATAACTATTTATTGTGGTTCGGTATCACAAAGTATTACGTATTTAATCTGTATTTTGGTATCGCCTGTGTAACACCCCCAGATTTAACCGGGAATATTACAGCGCCGTGGGCCCCGAGATGGAACCCAAAAGGCTAAAGGAAATTTTCGCAAACATTTTCAGATGCCCAAGAGGCTAACGACGGTACTATTTTTAAAATATTCAAAGATTTAATAAAATCCGTTTCACCAAAACCATCATAAAATCATATTGGAAACCACAAGGTTCGAAGTACCAAAACTCAACAGTTTGAAAGCGTATGTTAAGCTATCACTTACACATACCGACAAAATAGCTTAGAAAACGATTGCCAAAGTAACCTAAGTAACCAGATACCGGAAGGCTATTTAAAAATACTCACGCAGCGGAAAAGACAAACAATTACAATTACTCTAGCAGCGGAATACAATAACTGATCAGGAAACTCAATACAAAAACATGCCCTATCCAGTATCCTCCGGGAAGCTCATCTCTTCACGACCGCTACAAGCTCGATATCCAAAGAACCTAAAAAAAAATCCCACGATGGGGTCAGCCATAATATTCAACAATGATATCAATCACATCACATCAATAATTACATACCAATGAGAATACAAAATAAGAATACGACCAATGTAATATTATCGTCGCAACTTTACCAAAATTCACATCTCGCACAGTACCCAAGATTCTCAAAACATCATCATAACTCACTGTTACGAAATCTACTAACTCTGTCCAACCCAAATCCATCGGGTAACATCATCACATCTCAACACGGTAATCGATTGTCCATCAAAAGACAATTACTAAAGGAAATACGGAACATACCTCGAGATGCACAATACCACGACAATCATGTCAGTCTAATCCGAGATCGGATCAATACATCATACAGACACGGTCTTAACACAAGACCTACAAATGCATACTCATATGACAACGTCAATATGCTCAAAACAATAACAACAGTGTATACTCAACGGAAATCCCATGATCCAGCGCCCTCAGCATAGATCCCAAGATGATCCTACTAGATCAACACGAGGTGGATAACCAACAATATACATATGCACAACAACACATGATAAAATCAATGATGCGAATCCACAAGATTCCATCAACACAACACTGGGTAATCCAACGATCCAGCGCCCTCAGCATAGATCCCAAGATGATCCCGTCGGACCATAACGAGGTGGAAGAACCCGTCCAATGATCCAGCGCCCTCAGCATAGATCCCAAGATGATCCCGTCGTACCATAACGAGGTGGACATCTGATCCAGCGCCCTCAGCATAGATCACACGATCCCAATGGATCAACACAACATAAACAATACAATTATGCATACGCATATGCAAATCAACATGGTTCATCAACATGAACAACATAACATGCATGACATTATGACAATACACTAGGACGACCCCATGTTCGACAACATGAATGACAATATGCATGACCAACATCATCAATACTAAACCGAAACAAACTAAGATACTTGTCCCGAATCCTTCAGGAGAAATATCGATGTCGAATTATCACCAATGATCATCCTCAATGCTTGGCAATCCCAACGTACCACGGACTATAGATACTCATATCCTCATCTTTATCGCAACGTAACTTTGATACCTGAACGTACCAATAACCGAGATCAAGCATATATTATGATTTACCTCCAAAATCGGAAGAACGATATCCAATCCAAATACCCAGAGTTCACAATAATAATCATCGCTATATGCATTATAAATGAAATGAAACTGAAACCATTCATTAAACATTATAACTGAGCAAGTAATAACTTGCCTCGATACCGATACGATGATGATGAAGCCACTACCAATCTCATTGCCTTCGTCTACGAGCTCCTCGGCCCCGACCAATGCAATTCACGAACATACTCGAACACGACCGCAACATATGGTTATAATCGCCGATCAATAATCTCAACCTATTACAATAATAGATAAACAACAAGTTCGATAACAATCAACAACCGACACGACCAACCAATCAACTTAATGATTCAACGATATCTTGATCGTACACAAAACCAAATAATTCAACTCAACAAATACGAACTCATATCTACAATATAAACCGTAACTCGATGATCATACTTAACAATTACTATAACCGATCAATAAACCCAAATGTTCCACATTTATCCCAACTAAACATAAATCCGAACAACCCGAAACATCCAATCATGAACTCATTACCACGATACGTTTCCATAATCCAATAATCATATCAACAATCAACTCATATTGATAACAAGGATTACGTAGCATACTCTATTCCGAATTCATACGAATTAACACGATTCCTCCTTGTTTATAATTATAATTTCATAGCAGAACCATGCTATCGGCATAATCGACAATCCGAACTATCCAAATAGTTCAATAACCTTGATAATCTTGTTATAAGATTAACTATAACTTTTCTGAATTCACAATTGTTGTCATGATTCGTATTTCATCAAGAACATACGAATTCTACCACTACAATCAATGAACATTCGATCTTCATATCTAAAGATACCGAAAATTCAACCTACAATCGTCTTGTTATGATAAATTCATCAAGAAGTTCCTCAAGAACACTAAATGATTCGAATTCATGTTCATAGCCATCAGAACAATAAATTCGATATCCTTTAACGTGTAGCTAATCATCTAATTCGAAATCCAAGTCATGTATCATCATATCCTTAATTAAACCCTTCATATAACCTCAAGAATCATAAAAACAACACCCTAATCATCCTCACACGAATCAAATACGGACAACAATACCAAAAATCCAAAATCAAGGTGAAGAGTTCAACAACATACCTTAAGAATATGAATAACACAATCAGACCCTTCAAGAATCATTGATATCTTCATATCCAAGCTTCTAATCCATGCCTCCAAGTTCATAACCAAGATAGGAGAGGTTGATTCTCACTTATATGCTCAGAGGGACAAAGGTTGGAGGAGAAAATCGATTTTCGTTCGTGAAGAAATGAAAGAACGAATTTCATTTTATAAACTGCATAACTCATTACGTACGTTATACCTCCTCATTAACGTACGTAATGGTCTATAGCGTATGCTATGCGTCCAACATAGCGTATGTAACATCATCCCAGAACTAACTGACTTGTTTCGTTCGATTCCTTATGTACATAACATTTCCCTCATAACGTACGTAATACATATGCTGACTTGCTACAGTGAAACCTTATATTACGTACGTAATACACCCTGTATAGCGTACGTAATACGTAGTTGACTCGCCTGTCCAAATCGGCAACCGACACACCGGGTCCCACCTGCCAGTCACGACTCGATCCTGTCTGATTCCCTTCATTACGTACGTAATGCCTCACGCATAACGTACGTAAAGCATAGAACTTAGCGTACGTTAATCCATTACTTTAGCGTACATAATGGCCTTATGTACTTGGAAAAAGATCCAACTGTTCCGGTCCGTCTCGACATACCGGATACGTATACACACATACTGAATACATATACTCAACTCATTACATCCTCAAATGCAATTGTCGACCAGATATGACAATTATACTGATACTGACATCTCAGTCCTTCATTTATTTTATCCATACTGTACAGATTCCACGCTGTACAACATAACTCAGATAAAATAATATTAAACAACAGTAGTAGAAATTTCGGATATTACAGCCTGGTGGGTACCAGTGTGGGGTCTACGACACTGTAATAGCCGCCTTTTGGGGTGTTACACCTGCTCACTTATAGGAGAAAGAATTCTATCTTGGTATTTACTAGAGACTGCTACTTGCGCACTAAGTTGCATTTCGCTGTTGACCCCACCAACGGCGATTGGATCGAACTACTCTAATGACTAACTTAATGTCACAAGCACATCTCCTACTGAAACCTCAAGTCAAAGGTCCACATATACCTATCACAACCCTTCGATTCAGTCATTGACAATCCGTGAGTGATATCCATGTAACTGAATCGAGATGAGTCGTGTTCGAGTATTCTAATCCCATTAGCGTACCTATAATGTGTGCTCCCACTAACCCTTAGTGAATATAGGCACTCCGTAGGTCAAAGTACACGTTATACAAGTCTTGTCTAAACTTACTGCCCAGTTAAGTTTTACCGACTTACGAACTAGTTAAGCATTCGAGTCCTAAACACTTCCAGTGCCTATCCCCTTATCTCCATAAGGAGTGAAATGTTTGCTCTCAAATGCAAGGACTATTATTTTATATACCAAATCACAATGTCTGTGATATACAATAATATAGAAATAATAAATGCCTTATTTAATATTCATAATAACAATACAATGCTCTCACTCTCTCATCCTCTAAGCGGCATTCGAGGGCATATTCATAACAATCTCCCACCTGCACTCAATGACACAAATTATGGTATCTAATACCCATACTCTCCAGATGTCTCTGTAAGACCTTCTGAGATAGTGGCTTGGTAAGCGGACCAGCAACGTTATTTGCTATGTCTACTCTCTGCAGTATAACATTCCCTTCCTGAACCATATCTCTAACAAAATGATATTTTCTCGCAATATGTTTGGTGTTGTGGTGAGCCCTAGGCTCCTTAGCCTATGCAACAGCTCCATTATTGTCACAAAACAGCGTCACGGGCTTCTCTGCATTAGGAACCACTTGAAGTTCCTCAGTGAACTTCTTAATCCCAAAAGCTTCTTTAGCAGCCTCCGTGGCTGCCTGATATTCGGCTTGACATGTAGAGATAGCAGTCAAACTTTGCTTGACACTTCTCCAAGAAACTGCCCTACCATTCAGAGTAAAGATATACCCTGATGTGGACATCTGAGCATTCACGTCCCTCGAAAATTCTGAGTCTGTATTACCCATCACTCTAAGTTCTCAACCGCCGTATGTAAGAACCAAGTCTTTAGTCCTCTTTAGGTACTTAAGAATGTTTTTACAGCAGTCCAATGTTCCTGCCCTAAATTTGACTGAAACCGACCCACTACGCTCACAGCATAGGCAATGTTCGGTCTAGTGCAAATTATAGTGTACATGAGGCTACCTACTGCCTAAGCATGGGTACCTTGCTCATTTCCTTTCTGTCTTCCTCACTTTGAGGACACATATCTAAGGAAAGTTTTGCACCATGTTGCATAGGTCGAAACCCTCTTTTAGAATCTTCTATCCTAAATCACTTCAGGATCTTTTCTATGTAGAGGGCTTGGGAAAGACCTAACATTCTTTTCGCTCTATCCCGGTAGAGGCGAATACCCAGAATATAGGTAGCTTCTCCCAAGTCTTTCATTGAGAACTCTTTAGAAAGCCAAGCTTTCACAGAACTGAGCATTCCTCCGTCGTTTCCTATAAGTAGAATGTCATATACATATAGTATTAGGAATGAAATCTTGCTCCCACTAACCTTCTTGTGAATACAGGGCTCCTCTTCATTTTGGAAAAAATCAAACTCTTTGACTGTCTCGTTAAAACGAAGATTCCAACTTAAGCTTGCTTCAGTCCATAAATGGCACGCTGAAGTTTGCATACTTTATGAATATTGGATTGAGATATGAATCTCTTAGGCTGTTCCATGTAAATCTCCTCCTCAAGGAATCCATTTAGGAATGCCGTTTTCACATCCATTTGCCATATTTCATAATCTAAGTGGGCTGCTAATGCAAGCATCATGCAGATAGACTTAATCATAGCTACAGGCGAGAAGGTCTCGAAGTAATCAATTCCTTCTCTTTGGGAATAACCCTTTGCCACAAGCCTGTCCTTATAGGTATCAACCTTGCCATCTCCATCAGTCTTTCTTTTATAGATCCATTTGTTTCCAATAGGCACTATGCCTTTAGGACAATCTACTAAAGTCCAGACCTGATTAGCATGCATTGAGTCTATCTCAGCTTCCATATCTTCTTGCCACTTGGAGGAGTCAACATCTACCATCGCTTGATCGTATGTAGAAGGATCATTCTATTGACTACTTTCTGTCATCTCATGGACACCCAGTTCCTCTTGATGCAGATAGCCATACCTCTCAGGTAATTGAGAAATTCTATTAGACTTGTGAGGTTGTGTTTGTATTTCAGAAGTTTCAGTTCTAATATCTTGAACAGGTGTCTCATTTGGTGTTTCTTTTATTTCTTACAAAGAAATACCTGCGCCTCCTTCGTGATGTAATATCCGCATTTTTTTCTTTTACAGTATTTTTTGTTTTGGTGTATTCTTCATTTTTGGTGACTCACTTGTAATCGTATTGATATTTCGAGAATATTTAATACTGGACTTTTTGTCATCCGAGCTTGTTTCGGACTTGTTTTACTCAATTCCGCACTTAATGTCATTTTCGTCGCGATTTCGTCCGATTCTCGTAATCGTTATTTGGAACCACCGTTTCGGGGTTGCCGCAGATCTATATCATATTATTATGCATGTGGTGAGCTTTTGTTTGATGTTTCGATCGTGTATCGTGTGTTTCGGATGTTTTGGGCCGTTTTGTAATTTCCCAAAGTTATGGGTAACTACTATTCTTGTCATTTCCGAACCTTTGGGTAGTTCGAATCGCACCTCCTTGGAGCGCTTTAGTTTCTGACTCGAACCCGTCATGAGTGTATCCGTTGGTAGTTGGTACACCTTGGTATTCTCCGATCATTCCTCATCGATTCAGTTATGGCCTGCTGTCACAGGCATGTTACGGCCGTAAGCCAGAGACATTACGGCCGTAAGACTCGATAGTTACAGCCGTAATCCTCCCTTCGTATGGCCATAACCAGACTTCGTTTTCCTGCATTTTGGTCCAGTGGACAATTACGGGCGTAACATGTAGGGTTGTTATCGGACCGGTTTGGACCGGTTTTTTCCAGATCCGGATCCGGTCCGATAGGTTACCAGGTAGATCCGGTCCGGACCGACAAGAGTTCCGGTTCAAATTTCACGCCCGGAACCGGTCCAAAATATACCGGGTTGAAAACCGGTCCGAAACCGGAAACCAGGACCGAAAAACCGGAACTCGAAACCGAAAGGAAAAAAATCATTCCCTTAAGATTGAGATAACAATGCCAACTCTTTGTTATATAGATAATGAGTATGCAAAGGCTTCTATATCTCCACCGATGTGGGACTCCACAAAGAGGAGTTGAGATATAGAATAAGTGTGTTTGCTTATATAATAGTGTTGAAGCCTGAAGGTATGTAGTTCCAGCGATGTGGGATGTGTTTTCTGTTAACAAGAAAAAAAAAACTAAACATGTGCATTGGATAGGAATTGAACCTGGACCAACACATGGACTACTAGTGTCCTGACCACCACACCAAGGGACTGTTTTTGTCTATTATTCATAATGTATAAAATATATAAATTATAAAATACATATTAACTTTTTATTAATTTATTACCGGGTTTCTTTTCGGTTTTATCGGTCCGGGTCTTATCGGTTTCGGTTCAATATTTGGAATTCGAATCCGAACTCGTTAGTTTCCGGGTGAGTTTCGGTCCCGGGAATTTCGGTCCGGTTCATGACCGGGTTTCGGGTTCACTCGGACCGCTAACAGCCCTAGTAACATGTATGAGTTACGGCCGTATGAATTGATACGGCCGTAATCGTGTATTGATACGACCGTATGTTGACTTCGTTGTATCGTCCAGTTTCGTTCCAGGGGCCAGTTACGGCCGTAATTCAGGCACGTTACATCCGTAATGTTCTTATGTTACGGCCGTATGTGGAGGATGTTACGTCCGTATGTGGAGGATGTTACGGCCGTAACACTTGCCAGTATATAAACTGGCAGCGGCCGATTTCTTTTCATTTTTCCCTCCTCTCTCTTCTCTTCGCATCGGGAGTGATTTTAGAAGCTAGGGTTCGTCCGATTTTCACTCAAACACCATTGTAGAAGTATATTCAAGCATCATAACATCTATCTATCACTAATCATACGTTGTTCATCTTCGAATCAAGGTAAAATCTCTTAGAACCCTACTTTTGGAAAAAATGGGGATTTTCGATTTATTACCCGATTCATTCCATGTTGTTGATTAATTCATGGTGTATATGATTAATCTTAGTGGTATTCATGTTTTCCCTATGAGTTCATGATAAATTTCGTGGTATTTGTGGAATCGGGAGGGTTCGGTTGCGATCCGCCCTCGTTGGGGTTTTTGTACGAATTTACATGAATCGTAGGTGGGTTTCCGGGTGTATTCCATTTCCGTACTTGTTTAGAAATGGTTAGGGTTGTAAACGAACAGAGTTATTCGCGAACAAAGCTCGGCTCGGCTCGTTAAGGGCTCGGTTCGTTAAGAACTCGAGCTCGAGCTCGAACACAAAAATCTGTGCGTTAAGAAAACGAGCTCGAGCCGAGCTTGGGCATGTGCGGCTCGAGCTCGGCTCGAGATCGGCTCGAGCTCAGTTCGGCTCGTTAAGCTCGATTAATAAATATATTTTTAAATTTATTTTAATAATATTTATATATTATATTATAGATTAATAATTTTCATATATTAAAATATTAATTTTTATATATATTTACAAAAATATATAATTTTTAATGATTATTTTAAAATATTTATTTTAAATAATTCAAATATATTATTTAAATTATTTAAAAATATATAATTATTCACGAACAGCTCGAGCTCGGCTCGAGCTCGACTCGACTCGACTTGTTCGCGAACAGCTCGAGTTCGACTCATTTTATTAACGAGTTCGAGCTCGAACACGTTTTTTGTGCGATAAGAAAGCTCGGCTCGGCTCGGCTCGTCAGGGAAAAAAATTGAGCTCGACTCGTTTAGGTCAAAGCTCGGCTCAGCTCGGTTCGTTTACAGCCCTAGAAATGGTTGTTATTGTATTCTTCGAATCGTTAGGTTCGGGTTCGTCGGTTCCTAGCGGTCGTGGTTGATTTTCCTTTCCGTTCGTGTCGTCGTCAATTATTCAAGGCAAGTATTCTTGGAAACCTTTATGCTTAACATGAAATGGTGATGTATTTGTGTGTGCTTTGCTCACTCCGGGAGGGTCTGACAAGGCCTCTGGGGAATCTATGACTTCACTCTGGATTCATGAGCTTGATTCGCTAGCCAGCTCGGGAGGGTCCTTAGAGGCCTCGAGTGGGACCAGTGGCTTCACCCCGGTCCTAGGCGATGCCTGTGCGTGATTTGTTTTTAGGATATGGCCAGCTCGGGAGGGTCCTTAGAGGCCTGGAGTGGGACCAGTGGCCTCACCCCGGTCATAGGCAAATTGATTATTGACTATTTGTTTCCGAAAAAGACATGTCTTGTTTTGGTTTTTGAAATGAATTGATGCATGTACTATGAAATGTGTAAGCGATTGGTTTGCCTTGATTACTTGTACTAGCGTAATTGCTAACCCCTTTGGGGACCCATTTTGGGGTTGTTATGGATTTCAGGTTATGTTCAGCTGGACGAGCGGGCACTGGAGAAGTACGAGGATGCTGGCCAGGGATGTTGAAGTGTGCAATAGAGTCCCTTTATTCCCATTGTCCATTTTGACATGTTGTTTTCCAAACTTTCAAACTCATAGATAGTACTCGCGAGTACTTAGGCACTTTTGATTTGGGATACGTTTTGTATGTCAAGTTGTATTTGTGAAGTCAGGTGATGTACTATTTACCGGTTATACCGGGTGATTTCGTTTAATCATTCCCATGGTGTTGTGTATTTCTCACTAACCGAGAGGGTTAGACGAGTGGTATTGTTTAGTTAGCCTGGTGGATCCCACGTCGGGGTCCACGATGCTGTAGTATACCTTGAATATCTTGGGGGTGTTACAGAAAATGGTATCAGAGCACTAGGTTTTTGGATACCTAGGCTTGTCGGTTAATTGGGTCTAGTCGTGTTTTGTTTTTGTTTTGTTTTGCACATCGTCACCCCGCTGCCATCATATCGGTACTTCTAGTGCTCGTAAGTTTTCCTTACTCGATTCCTTATTTTCTCGTATTGTACTTCCGTTTCCTGAACTATGACTGTTTTTCCTCTCATACTTATCTTCGAGTTGCTTTTGCTACCTCTTATCTCCAGTATGGATGCTGGAAGAGGCCGTGCTAGAGGTCGTGGCCGTGGTCGTGGACGCGGCTGGGGACGTGGGGCAGCCAATGGGGCGGCCACGTCACACTCTTCTGGAGCTGGTAGTAATGATGGTCGTCAGGGCCATACTGCTACTCATAATGACACATCCGGCTTTGGCACCGACATGGGTGTTGCAGCTATGATGCAACAAATGGTGAACCAAATGGCTACGATAGCCCAGGCGGTCCAGAACCCGGCCCCGGCTCATACTGCTCAGGCCGGAACAGATCGCTGGCTTCAGGATGTCATCAAGATGCATCCTTATCAGTTCTCCGGGGCTTCAGACCCTATTGACTGGGAGAGGTGGATCAAGGAGATGTCTAAGATCTTTGTGGCCACTAATTGTCTGGAGGATCGCAAGGTCCCTATCGCCCAATATTTTCTCACTGGGGAGACTGCTGATTGGTGGGAGGCCGTTGAGCCTCGGGATCATGTTGCTTCTTGAGCCGAGTTCAGGGGCCTTTTGGAAGCTGAATACTGTTCGTGGCTGGTTTGTCAGGCCCATATCCATACTTTTTATGATGCTCAGTCTCGAGATATTCCGGTTTCTCAGGCCATTGCGGATTTCAACCGGGAATTGGGCTATGTGAAGGCCCAGGTTAAGGAAGAGGATGACAAGATTTGCCACTTTTCTAGGCGGATGAAACCGAAGATTCATGATTACATGTCTAGGCTCGCCTGCACCACCCTAAAGGACTATCAGGGTAGATCTCTTGCTTATGATATGTCCTTGACGGCCAGTGAGCCGGCTCGAGAAAGTAAGAAGCAGAAGTCTGCCGGTAACTTTTCGGGACACAAGGGTGGAGTCCAGCAGAAATCTCAGTCTGCAAATTTTCCTGCGGGTGGTTCGGCTCGTTTCTATGGGGGCTTTCGAGGTACTATCAGTGCCTCTGTTCGTGATGTCAAACGCTTTAACTGTGGCAAGTTGGGCCATAAGAACTAGGAGTATCCTCGTCCACAGTTGACTTGTCATACTTGTGGCCACTCGGGCCACAAGGCTTCTTTTTGTGAGCAGGTGGGGCAGATTCTTGGTGCCCAGTCTTTTTTTCCAGCACCTAAGGAGCCGAGCGTGAACCAGGGTTCGTTTGCTCTGCAGCCTCCACTGAGTGCCAGCCGGGAAATAGGTCGGGGTCAGGCCGCTAGAGGGGGAGCTTTCCAGTGTTGGCTCCGCTCATCTGCGAGTTTATGAGATGAGGAGGGCCGATGATCCAGCAGCCACCATGGCCACAGGTACCGTTCATATTCAGTCTCATCCTGTCAGTGTGCTTTATGATTCGGGTGCTATGCATTCATTCATCTATGTGGAGTGTGTTCCCCGTTTGAGTCTTGACTGTTTGTCGCCTTGTGAGCCTTTCATCGTTAAACTTCCTAGCGGTGATAGGATCGTTGGCGATCGAGAGATCCGAGACTGTTCTGTGTTTATTTGTGAGTGGGCTTGGCTCTCTAATCTTATTGTTGTGGGTCTTGAGAGTGAGGATCTGATTCTCGGGGATGATTGGCTCGAGCGGCATGGTGCGATTATGAGCTACCGCACGAGAATCATCACCATGTTAGCCGAGGACGGCACCGAGCAGTGGCGGATCCACTGCAGGGCAAGAGGGGTCTTCTGACCCCTTGAAAAAAATATTTTTTTACATATTATATTATAATAATATATAAAAAAAATTAAAAGCCCAACCCCAAGACCAACCAATAACCCATTAAGCCCAAATGTCCCAAACATAATTAATTGTGGAAGAAAAAAAAATATGGGACTGTTCGGATTGGGACTGAGATTTAGTTATTTTGTTTATCTTGTGTTTGTTTTGTGGTTTGATGAATTGTCTAAGGACTAAGGGATATCATGTTTAGATTTATGAAATTTTCTAGGTCAGGACCGTCCGGTTCTAAATCGATTTTGTGCAATTTTGAAGCAATTTGCATCAGCTTTTCATAAAAATGATAATATTTATCTTTTGAGTATTATCTCTTTTGTTGGAATTTTTTTGATTTTTTTTATCCTGCCCCCTTGTTCATGTAATCCTGGACCCGCCACTGGCACCGAGCATTCTTTCGCGGGGCGAAAGAGGGGAAACCATAAGTTCGTAATCAACGCCTTGAAGGCAATGAGACTCATGCGGAAGGGGTGTACTAGTTATTGGTGTTACGCCTTGAAGGCGAAGGATGGTGGGGTCGAGTTTTCATCGATTCTATTCGTTAGTGAGTTCCCTGATGTCTTTCCTGACGAGTTACCGGGATTGCCACCGGACCGTGAGGTTGAATTCGCTATCGAGTTAGAGCCGGGTGCGGCTCCAATTTCGAAGGCGCCGTATCGCATGGCACCTTCAGAGATGGCTGAGTTGAAGAAGCAGTTGAGTGAGCTTCTTGAGTCGGGATATATTCGACCGAGTGCTTCGCCTTGGGGCGCACCGGTCCTGTTTGTGCGGAAGAAGGATGGTTCACTGCGTTTATGTATCGACTATCGCGAAATAAACAAAGTAACCATCAAGAACAAGTATCCCTTGCCGATGATTGATGACTTGTTTGATCAGTTGCAGGGAGCTGCGGTATTCTCGAAGATCGACTTGAGATCGGGGTACCAGCTTCGGGTGAAGGAGTCCGATGTTCCGAAAATAGCTTTTCGGACGGGATACGGACATTATGAGTTTGTGGTTATGCCCTTCGGGTTAACTAACGCGCCGGCAATGTTCATGCAGTTGATGAACAAGGTTTTCATTGAGTATTTGGATAAGTGTGTCGTCGTCTTCATTGATGATTTCCTTATCTACTCGAAGAGTGAGGAGGAGCATGCGCATCATCTGCGTGTGGTGTTAGACATTTTGCGGACCGAGCGACTCTATGCGAATTTCTAGAAATGTGAGTTCTAGATGAAGGAAGTGATGTTTCTGGGTCACGTGATTTCAGCCGAGGGGGTCCGTGTGGATCCACAGAAGATTGAGGCAGTGTTGGATTGGGCACCGCCTAAGAATGTAAAGGAGGTCCGTAGTTTCTTGGGTTTGGCTGACTACTATCGTAGGTTCGTCAAGGGGTTCTCGAAACTGGATCGGCCACTTACACAGTTGCTCTAGAAATTCGAGAAGTTCGTTTGGAATAACGAGAGGCAGTCGAGTTTTGAGGAGCTGAAGAGGCGTTTGACTTCAGCCCCAATTTTAGCATTGTCGTGTGGCAACGAGGGTTTTGCCGTCTATAGCAATGCTTCGGGTCAGGGTCTTGGGTGCGTGTTGATGCAGCATGACAAGACTATTGCGTATGCATCCAGTCAGTTGAGGCCGTATGAGCTCAACTACCCTACTCACGATTTGGAGTTAGCGGCAGTTGTTTTTGCGCTCAATATTTGGCGTCATTATCTATTTGGCTCTGCATGTCAGATTTTTACTGATCATAAAAGTCTGAAGTACATATTCACTCAGCGGGAGTTGAATATGAGGCGGATGAGGTGGTTGGAATTGATTAAGGATTATAACCTCGAAATCCTTTATCATCCGGGCAAGGCGAACATCGTAGCGGACGCCTTGAGTCGGAAACCGGTTTCGTTGCGGACGCTTGAGATTCTTACGTCCCAATCTGAGCTTCAGCATGATTTGATCGAGTTGGGTGTTGAGATTTTGTTGCCAGGAGCTGTCGGGCAACTTTGTGCTTTGGAGATTTCGTCGTCGATGATCGATGAAATTAAACTGAAGGAGTTGGAGGATCCGATGATTACTCAAATCCGAGAGAATGTTCTTAATGGGAAGTCTCCTGGACTTATGATTAACGAGGATGGTGTGTTGATATTCCAGAGTCGACTTTGTGTACCGAATGACGTGGAATTGAGGCAGAGTATTTTGCGTGAGGCCCATGCTACGCATTACTCAGTTCATCCTGGTTCGAGTAAGATGTACAAGGACATAAGGAAGAACTTTTGGTGGAACGACATGAAAGAGGAGGTCGCACAATTTGTGGCGAGATGTTTGACTTGTCAGCAGGTCAAAATCGAGCATCAGAGACCAACCGGATTATTGCAGTCACTTCCCGTTCCGCAATGGAAATGGGAAGATATTTCGATGGACTTCGCCACGAGCTTGCCGAGATCGAAGTCTGGTATGAATATGGTTTGGGTGATTATGGATCTCCTGACCAAGTCGGCACATTTTCTGGGCATCAAGGATACTTGGGGTCCGGAGAGGTTGGCCCGTGTGTTTATTTCGCAGATTGTGAGGCTTCACGGTACCCCGAAGTCTATTGTTTCGGATCGGGATGGCAGTTTTGTATCGCACTTTTGGCAGACGGTGCATAAGGCATTGAGCACTCGTTTGCATCTGAGTACTTCTTTTCATCCTCAAACGGATGGGCAGCCGGAGCGCAATATCCAGACATTTGAGGATATGATGTATGCTTGTGCTCTCGATTGGAGCAGTGATTGGGAGGAGCATTTGTCGTTGATCGAGTTCATGTACAACAACAGTTGGCACGCATCGATCAAGATGGCACTGTATGAGGCGCTTTGTGGGCGGCATTGTCGATCGCCGATTTGCTGGAACGAGGCGTCCGATTTGGTCGGGACCGAACCGGATATCACTATGGAAACGAGGAAGAATGTGGAATTGATTCGGGAGAGGATGTTGACTGCTCAGAGTCGAAAAAAATCCTATGTTGATGTTCATCGTCGACCTTTGGAATTCGAGGTGGGAGACCACGTTTTGATTAAGAGGTCGCCGACGAAGGAAGTTTTCCGCTTCGGGAAGAAGGTAATGTTGAGTCCGAGATTTATTGGGCCCTTTGAGATTCTAGAGAGGGTTGCCGAGTTGGCGTATCGTTTGGCGTTGCCTCCGGCATTGAGTCACGTCCATAGTGTTTTCCATTTTTCCCAGCTGAGGAAATATGTTCCGGACCCTAGTCGTGTCATCGATTATGTGAGATCGATATTGCTGAGGATATTACCTTCGAGGAGCGTTCCTTAAAGGTCTTGGAACACCGTGAGAAACGACTGAGGCATAAGATCATTCTATTGGTTAAGGTGCAGTGGTCGAGACATGGTTTAGAGGAGGCAACTTAGGAAACCGAGGCTAGCATGCGTGCTAGGTACCCCAAGTTGTTTGTTTCTTAAGTTTCAGGACGAAACTTATTTTTAGAGGGGTAGAATGTAATATCCGCATTTTTTCTTTTCCGATATTTTTCGTTTTGGTGTATTCTTCATTTTTATTGACTCGCTTATAACCGTATTAATATTTCGAGAATATTTAATACTGGACTTTTTGTCACCCGAGCTTGTTTCGGACTTGTTTTACTCAATTCCGCACTTAATGTCATTTTCGTCACGATTTCGTCCGATTCTCGTAACCGTTATTTGAAACCACCGTTTCGAAGTTGCCGAAGATCCATCTCATGTTATTATGCGTGTGGTGAGCTTTTGTTTGATGTTTCGATCGTGTATCGTGTGTTTCAGGTGTTTTGGGCCATTTTGTAATTTCCCAAAGTTATGGGGTAACTACTATTCTTGTCGTTTCCGAACCTTTGGGTAGTCCGAATCGCGCCTCGTTGGAGCGCTTTAGTTTCTGACTCGAACCCGTCGTGAGTGTATTCATTGGTAGTTGGTACACCTTGGTATTCTCCGATCATTCCTCGTCGATTTAGTTCTGACCTGTTGTCACAGGCATGTTACGGCCGTAAGCCAGAGACATTATGGCCGTAAGACTCGATAGTTATGGCCGTAAGCTTCCCTTCGTACGGCCGTAACCAGACTTCGTTTTCCTGCATTTTGGTCCGGTGGACAATTACGGGCGTAACATGTATGAGTTACGGTCGTATGAATTGATACGACCGTAATCGTGTATTGATACAGCCGTATGTGGACTTCGTTGTATCGTCCAGTCTCATTCCAGGGGCCAGTTATGGCCGTAAGTCAGGAACGTTACGACCGTATGTGGAGGATGTTACGGCCGCTACACCTGCCAGTATATAAACTGGCAGCGGCCAATTTCTTTTCATTTTTCACTCCTCTCTCTTCTCTTCGCGTGGGGAGCGACTTTGGAAGCTAGGGTTCGTCCGATTTTCACCCAAAATCCATTGTATAAGTATATTCAAGCATCATAACATCCATCTATCACTAATAATCCATTGTTCATCTTCGAATCAAGGTAAAATCTCTTAGAACCTTACTTTTGGGAAAATTAGGATTTTCGATTTACTGTCGATGGTGTATATGATTAATCTTAGTGGTATTCATGTTTTCCCTACGAGTTCATGGTAAATTTCATGGTATTTGTGGAATTGGGAGGGTTCGGTTGCGATCCGCGCTCGTTGTGGGTTTTGTACGAATTTACATGAATCGTAGGTGGGTTTTCGGGTATATTCCATTTTCGTACTTGTTTAGAAATGGTTGTGATTGTGTTCTTCGAATCGTTAGGTTCGGGTTCATCGGTTCCTAGCGGTCGTGGTTGATTTTCCTTTCTGTTCGTGTCGTCGTCAATTATTCAAGGCAAGTATTCTTGTAAACCTTTATGCTTAATATGTAATACCCGGTTGTAATTCAGTCATTATCATTCAGTAACTTCATTCGGTATTTGTCACTATGAAATTTTTCACTTGATAATAATCATTCATCCGTGTTCATCGTTCGGAATAACTTCGAGTTATGTATCGATATCGTTCATTGTTTCAACCTTACTCGGGAAACGAGACAAGAGTATTATCTTGACTATTGTAATTGATTCATTAGTCGTTGTTGACGTTGGAGTTCATGTCATTTCAAATCTCCTCATTGTTCAAATTGTGTTTGGTTGGACAAACCCTTGTAATCATTGCTTGGGACCACCGTTTTGGGGTTTCCGTACTTCCATTTCGTGTCATTGTTTCCCAAATATTGATTCCTATTGCTTTTATTCTCTTCCCGGGTCATTTTTCATCATTTTAGGACCCAAGGGGGGTGTGGGCCGCGGCACAAGGAGTGTGCACCGTGGCACACACATACTGCTAATTTGGCCGAGCAGCCTGTACCGTGGGCCGCGGCTCATGCCGGCAGGGCCGCGGCACACTGCTGAGTCACTGCCGCGGCACACCCATCCGGGCCGCGGCACACTCATGTTGAATTATCGGCCGACCCGTCTGTACCGTGGGCCGCGGCTCATGCCGACAGGGCCGCGACACACTGACGAGTCACTGCTGCGGCACATTCGTCCGGGCCGCGGCACGCTGCCGATCACTGGGGGCAGATTTGGCCCTGTGCCGCGGCACACTTCGGCTGGGCCGCGGCACACAGTGCAGTCAGCACTATAATTGCGATTTTTGTGCGATTCAACTCATTTTTTCATCACTTCTTCACCTTGGTCCGAGAGAGAAGGCTTGAGGGAGAGACTTTTCATCATTCATCACTTGAGGGTTTGATTTTCTTCATTTCCTTTCAATCGTGAAGCCCGGATAGTCGATCTAACGCGTGTTCTTCGGATCAAAGTGCTTGGATCTTCAAAGGTAATTTCTCCAACATCTTGGATTTTGATTTTGTTTTGAGATATGATGTTTTGGATGTTAAGATCATGTTGTATGAAGTGATATACACATGATTAGGGATATGTTTGATTATTCATTGGATTATTGAAGAATTATTCAAGAACACTTTGAATATTTAATTAGATTTGGGGGTTTTCGATTAATTGTGGTTGAAATCACGAATTTGGATATTCATATTGGATTATTGATCGTATTGAAGATGTTTTGTTAGTTGGAAACACTTCTTGGGGATTTGATGTTGGTATTATTGAGGTTGGTTATAAACAATCGAAGTTTGGCCACAAAGTGTTCGATATAATGCCCCGATGAACTTGGTTTAGTCGTATCGACGTTTTGAGTTCGTTATATCCGTGTTTGATTCGTATGTTGAACGGATTGTTGGTAATTGTGTTATTCAAGCTTGTTCCAGCGGCCGATAATTTCATTAAGGACGTTGATCGTGGAAGTACCTTCTCGCCTTCGGTTTGAGGCAAGTTTTATACTTGTACTAGTCAATGAGATTAATGTCATCATATATGTGTATGAATGTGTTGTATCATTCCTAGACTTAGTCTCCTCATAAATTCATTGATATTAGGGGATCGTTCGATACGATACTCTTCGGCAATTATGCCAAATGTTTATTATCATTCATAAATGGCCGGTAAGGCATTGTCGTGTTCATTCTCATCTTCGTCGTCGGTAGCCGATTAAAGGTACCGAGGCATTTATTGTATCATTGTCATCGATTAGCCGTTCTAAGGCAATCGAGATATTGAATCATCCGCTGCATCATTGTTATCGATGGACTATTCTAAGGTGATCGAGGTATTGAATTGGGACTGTCGAGTACGATGCCCATCCGTGAGACATCATTACCGTGTTGGCCGACTCAAGGTAGCACAATAACATTCTCGTGAATTCGGTAATCTACGAATCGTTGTCATTTATGATTAATTATATTTTGGAGGCTAGTCTCGGCTAGTGTTTATGATCTTATGGGTAAGTTTGGGGCTTGAACCTTCGCGGTTGGCTTCCCAACACCTACAACTCAGTAGGTCACGGTCGTGTTTATGATCTTATGGGTAAGCTTGGGGCTTGAACCTTCGCGGTTGGCTTCCCAACACCTACAACTCAGTAGGTCACGGTCGTGTTTATGATCTTATGGGTAAGCTTGGGGCTTGAACCTTCACGGTTGGCTTCCCAACACCTACAGCTCAGTAGGTCACGGTCGTGGTTATGACCTTATTAGCCCTCATTAACTATAGCTTCGGGCTGTTCCGGTTTCATGTGATTGTGATATTTGACAGCTTCGGCTGAGTGGCTTTTAGGCCTTTGTGATTGTCTTAATAATTTCATTGGAGCCTTCGGGCATTGTGATTCATATTTAATTCAGTTCTGGTTTGGTTCATGTCGTGTAATTAATTGTGGTATTCTGTGATTATGATTCGCCATTGGGCACTTATGTTCTAACCTGTCAAACAGGTATTAATAGTATGCCGTGGGCATAGTATTTCACGAATGCTCGGTTCTTACCTTGGTTTGTGAGCATCTCGTATTATTATCATCATTGTACCGTTTCATTCTGCCTTTGGATGCATATCATGTTATACATGTATTTGATGTTCATTATCTGGATGACTGGCCCCGTGGGGGCGGAACATGTTTTCATGTTTTAGGTGCTTGCGAGGAGAGAGTTGAGACACAGGGGCATGACGATGGCGACGAGGCATTCGAGCGATACTAGTCCGAGTTGTTCATTGTCGGTCAGTCAGTTGGAATGTACTCCAGTCTTGTCAGTTGTTGTCGTGTTGTATTACCCGAACAGATGTTCGTGGATGTTGTTGTATTTCATTTTTGGCCATGTAGGCCACTTTTGTCGTTGGAATTCCTTATCGGAATATTGTGTCGGATGTCATGGTAGGGACTATGATTTTCCCTTATTGTGTAATTTAATGTATTTTAGTCATGTTCGCCTGGTGGATCTCCTGGCGTGGGGTCCACGCACTGTAATAACCCAATAGGATTTGGGGGTGTTACAGAAGATGGTATCAGAGCTTTTGGGTTGTGAGATACCCTGATATGTGAGTTATGTGGCTCTACCGATGCGGTAGTAGTGGGACTGTCAGGTTATGACAATCTGGACAGTCGGGTTTTGTGAGTCGTAATATTAGTACGACTGCACGAGTCATTCATTCATCGAGTCGTCGTCAGTTGGGACTAGTATCGTGAGACCTCGAAGCTTCGTATGACCTGTGTAAGGACTCGATTCTCTTTATGTTCATACATTCATCATGTCATTAATTATTCATGCTTTGTTGAAACCTATATGTGATATTATTGTTACGATTGATTCATGACTAATTATTTTGGAGCACGTATGACTTGTGTAAGCGTTAAGGATCAACTCATTCATCAGTTAATAATCCTCAATCATCATTTTGATCTTGTCGATCATGTCAATTCATTCATCACTCAGTCAATCTCATCGCTCAGTTAATTCATTCATCACTCGGTTAATTCATTCATCACTCAGTCAATCTCATCGCTCAGTCAATATCATTCATCACTCAGTTAATTCATTCATCACTCAGTTAATTCATTCATCACTCAGTCAATCTCATCGCTCAGTCAATATCATTCATCACTCAGTTAATTCATTCATCACTCAGTTAATTCATTCATCACTCTGTCAAAATCATTACTCAGATAATTCATTCATCACTCAGTTAATTCATTCATCACTCAGTCAATATCATTACTCATATAATTCATTCATCACTCGGTTAATTCATTCATCACCCAGTCAATATCATTGCTCAGTTAATTCATTCACCACTCAGTTAATTCCTTCATCACTTAGTCAATCTCATTGTCCAGATTAATTCATTAATCATCCAGTCCATCTCATTGTTCAGTTGTTGATCTTATAGATCGAATTTTCAACCTTGTTAACTTGTTCAAGGTAATCGTTTCAGGAATTTCATCAGGTAATCATGTTTCCTTATTCGATCTTTCATGCGACCTTATCATATTTCGGCGTCATGTTGACGATCATTTTATTGCATTATTAATGCATTCATTGTGTATAGCGTGTATGCTCATTGTTATCATTCCGTCACGTAATCATAATGCGATATTCATGCGGGATCTATAATTATCATGTGGCTTTCCTGCTCCAGTATGGATAGAGCTGTCAGAGGACGCGGGGGAAGAGGCCGCGGTGCGGGCCAGAACCCGGGATCTCGTATGAACGCCCACGCAGATGCGAGGGTTAGCATGTGTTCATTAGCTAGATATGCTACTCATTCACTGTCAGATAATCATTCACCGTCAGGGAGTCGTACCCGAGAAGCAGCTCACTCAAAAGGTGTTCGGGTTGACCCATTCATATTTATGCAAGGTATGATGGCCCAGATGACTCATATGACGTGAATAGTGGAGACCATGTAGACCTCGATGGTTCGTGGTCCACCGCAACAGGGATTCCAGGTTCCATTTCATGGACAGACTGGAGTAGTGAATCAGATTGTTGGCGATATCTCTCATCAGAGGCCGCCTACTTTTGAGGGTTCGTCGAAACCAGCTGATATTGTTCATTGGCTTGAGCATTTTGATAAACTTTTCGACATGGTTCAGTGTCCGGAAGAGAGTAAAGTGGCAGTAGTGGCTTATTACTTGATTAAGGGTGCTTATTCGTGGTGGTTTTCTGTGAAACCTACCAATCGCGGTTGTGGTTGGAGTGAGTTCAAGACCCTCATGTTAGAGAGGTATTATCCGGCTCCACTTCGTGAAGCCAATTTGTCAGAGGTTTTGAACCCCGAATCCATCGAGGACGAGGGTGTTTTTGTCATTGCTGAGAAGTTTCAGGGACTACTTCAGTTTGCTTCGTCAGTTATCCGTACTGAGGCGGATAAGATCAAATATTTTAGCAAGAGTCTAAATCCGCAGTTGAGGATGCAGTTGTTCAATCACAATTGCAATTCACTTAGTGAGTTCATCGGGAAGGCTCTTGGAGCAGAGCTTTTGATCAAGGAGCTTACTCAGAAGCATCCTTCAGTTTCTTCGGGTGAGAGGACTAGAATGCCGGCTCGTTCAGAGGGACATCGGGCCCCGACATCCAAGAGGTCATTTTCTAGTCATCTTCGTGCGGAGGGAGCGTCCTCTTCTAAGGCCACGAGTTCGACCGTTGTTTGCTTTAACTGTGATGTAATAGGACATCGCAGCACCCGGTGCTCGATGCAGGCCGTTATTTGTTTTCGGTGTGGGCGGCAGGGACACCTTCAGAAATACTGCAGGAGTTCTAGTGCCGGTAGATCTCGAAAGAGCTCAAGGGCCTCGAGGGACTTTGTTACTCCAGCTCGTGCTTCATTCAAGGGGTCCTATCAGGCCTCGAGGGCCAGAGGTAAGTACATTCATCACCGGTTTGAACAAGTTAATTCTTGTTCGTTAATAGTATAATCATTCATTTCGTTGTCGTTCATTCATTCATATAATTCATTCATCATACATCAATCATGTTGAGACTTGTCATCATGAAACTAATCATTCAATTCACGAGGATCAACGATTCCAATAATTTCACTTGAACTACCACTCATGACGTTATTAATTCACCTTGGTGAGTCATTCTTAATCCTTGTCGGATTTATAGTCACTTATCATTCATCATTCATTTTAGTCACTTTCATTCTCGTGACCTTCTGAGATCATATTTAGTGGCGAGTTCATTTTCGAATATACCTTAAATCGTTGAGATAGAGGAGATCGATGCTATGGAAGGATATCGATGTTGGGTACATTTGAGATGTAACCTTGTTTTTGGATGACTGTGTGAATCTATCCGTATTAATGTATCGTGACTGTGGATCATTTATTGTTGATCTATTTTATTATGATCATATTCGAGAATCTTGAGATTTGGGTCATTTGTTGAGAATTCGTCCCTTTGGCGTCGTACTCAAGATTTCGTGATAATTTGAGAAATCGTTCACTATGATCCGAGACGTCAAGTCTTGGGGACTTGGGCGTGCGATTGATTTGGTCCCGAGAACTATTTGGACATTATTGTTTTCAGATCATGATGGATAGTTCATATCCCGAGTTGTTTACCCTTAGTTTCGAGGGCGAAACTCTTTTAAGGGGGGTGTATGTAATACCCGGTTGTAATTCAGTCATTATCATTCAGTAACTTCATTCGGTATTTGTCACTATGAAATTTTTCACTTGATAATAATCATTCATCCGTGTTCATCGTTCGGAATAACTTCGAGTTATGTATCGATATCGTTCATTGTTTCAACCTTACTCGGGAAACGAGACAAGAGTATTATCTTGACTATTGTAATTGATTCATTAGTCGTTTTTGACGTTGGAGTTCATGTCATTTCAAATCTCCTCATTGTTCAAATTGTGTTTGGTTGGACAAACCCTTGTAATCATTGCTTGGAACCACCGTTTTGGGGTTTCCGTACTTCCATTTCGTGTTATTGTTTCCCAAATATTGATTCCTATTCCTTTTATTCTCTTCCCGGGTCATTTTTCATCATTTTAGGACCCAAGGGGGGTGTGGGCCGCGGCACAATGAGTGTGCGCCGTGGCACACACATACTGCTAATTTGGCCGAGCAGCCTGTACCGTGGGCCGCGGCTCATGCCGGCAGGGCCGCGGCACACTGCCGAGTCACTGCCGCGGCACACCCGTCCGGGCCGCGGCACACTCATGTTGAATTATCGGCCGACCCATCTCTACCGTGGGCCGTGGCTCATGCCGACAGGGCCGCGACACACTGCCGAGTCACTGCCGCGGCACATTCGTCCGGGCCGCGGCACGCTGCCGATCACTGGGGGCAGATTTGGCCCTGTGTCGCGGCACACTTCGGCTGGGCCGCGGCACACAGTGCAGTCAGCACTATAATTGCGATTTTTTGTGCGATTCAACTCATTTTTTCATCACTTCTTCACCTTGGTCCGAGAGAGAAGGCTTGAGAGAGAGACTTTTCATCATTCATCACTTAAGGGTTTGATTTTCTTCATTTCCTTTCGATCGTGAAGCCCGGATAGTCGATCTAACGCGTGTTCTTCGGATCAAAGTGCTTGGATCTTCAAAGGTAATTTCTCCAACATCTTGGATTTCGATTTTGTTTTGAGATATGATGTTTTGGGTCTTAAGATCATGTTGTATGAAGTGATATACACATGATTAGGGATATGTTTGATTATTCATTGGATTATTGAAGAATTATTCAAGAACACTTTGAATATTTAATTGGATTTGGGGTTTTTCGATTAATTGTGGTTGAAATCACGAATTTAGATATTCATATTGGATTATTGATCGTATTGAAGATGTTTTGTTGGTTGGAAACACTTCTTGGGGATTTGATGTTGGTATTATTGAGGTTGGTTATAAACAATCGAAGTTTGGCCACAAAGTGTTCGATATAATGCTCCAATGAACTTGGTTTAGTCGTATCGACGTTTTGAGTTCGTTATATCTGTGTTTGATTCGTATGTTGAACTGATTGTTGGTAATTGTGTTATTCAAGGTTGTTCGAGCGGCCGATAATTTCATTAAGGACGTTGATCGTGGAAGTACCTTCTCGCCTTCGGTTTGAGGCAAGTTTTATACTTGTACTAGTCAATGAGATTAATGTCATCATATATGTGTATGAATGTGTTGTATCATTCCGAGACGTAGTCTCTTCATAAATTCATTGATATTAGGGGATCGTTCGATACGATACTCTTCGGCAATTATGCCAAATGTTTATTATCATTCATAAATGGCCGGTAAGGCATTGTCGTGTTCATTCTCATCTTCGTCGTCGGTAGCCGATTAAAGGTACCGAGGCATTTATTGTATCATTGTCATCGATTAGCCGTTCTAAGGCAATCGAGATATTGAATCATCCGCTGCATCATTTTTATCGATGGACTATTCTAAGGTGATCGAGGTATTGAATTGGGACTGTCGAGTACGATGCCCATCCGTGAGACATCATTACCGTGTTGGCCGACTCAAGGTAGCACAATAACATTCTCGTGAATTCGGTAATCTACGAATCGTTGTCATTTATGATTAATTATATTTTGGAGGCTAGTCTCGGCTAGTGTTTATGATCTTATGGGTAAGTTTGGGGCTTGAACCTTCGCGGTTGGCTTCCCAACACCTACAACTCAGTAGGTCACGGTCGTGTTTATGATCTTATGGGTAAGCTTGGGGCTTGAACCTTCGCGGTTGGCTTTCCAACACCTACAGCTCAGTAGGTCACGGTCGTGGTTATGACCTTATTAGCCCTCATTAACTATAGCTTCGGGCTGTTCCGGTTTCATGTAATTGTGATATTTGACAGCTTCGGCTGAGTGGCTTTTAGGCCTTTGTGATTGTCTTAATAATTTCATTGGAGCCTTCGGGCATTGTGATTCATATTTAATTCAGTTCTGGTTTGGTTCATGTCGTGTAATTAATTGTGGTATTCTGTGATTATGATTCGCCGTTGGGCACTTATGTTCTAACCTGTCGAACATGTATTAATAGTATGCCGTGGGCATAGTATTTCACGAATGCTCGGTTCTTACCTTGGTTTGTGAGCATCTCGTATTATTATCATCATTGTACCGTTTCATTCTGCCTTTGGTTGCATATCATGTTATACATGTATTTGATGTTCATTATCTGGATGACTGACCCCGTGGGGGCGGAACATGTTTTCATGTTTTAGGTGCTTGCGAGGAGAGAGTTGAGACACAGGGGCATGACGATGGCGACGAGGCATTCGAGCGATACTAGTCCGAGTTGTTCATTGTCGGTCAGTCAGTTGTAGTGTACTCCAGTCTTGTCAGTTGTTGTCGTGTTGTATTACCCGAACAGATGTTCGTGGATGTTTTTGTATTTCATTTTTGGCCATGTAGGCCACTTTTGTCGTTGGAATTCCTTATCGGAATATTGTGTCGGATGTCATGGTAGGGACTATGATTTTCCCTTATTGTGTAATTTAATGTATTTTATTCATGTTCGTCTGATGGATCTCCTGGCGTGGGGTCCACGGCACTGTAATAACCCAATAGGATTTGGGGGTGTTACATAATAGGGGTGGCAAATCGTGCGGGTCGGGTCGTTATCGGGTTAACCTGATAACAACCCGACCTGTTAAGGTCAAACCCGAACACGACCTGATAAGGATTCCCTAAACCCGAACACGAACCCAACCTGATAAGGTCAAACCCGAACACGACCCGGACACGACAAGAACACGATAAAAACACGATTGGATTCGTGTTGACCCGACACGATAGCAACACGATAACGACACGACACGTTAAAAACCTGTTTCAACACGATAACAACGTGATAACCTATAAATACTAACAAAAAAATGATAAAAAACAATACGAATTATAAACCTCAAATAAAAGTCTAAAAGAAATAAATTATTAAAAAATTATTTATTAAATATTTATTAAATATTTATTTTTTTAATAAATATTTATTAAAAAAATAAATTATAACGGGTTACCTGAACCCGACCTGAACCCAACCCAAACCCGACCCGAAATTATCATGTCCTTATTGGGTCAACCTGATAAGAACCCGAACCCAATAAGGCTTGACACTAACCCATTAATTTCGTGTCGGTCCGTGTCTTGTTTTCGTGTTGTGCCGAAAATTGCCAGCCCTAATGATTAACATGAAATGGTGATGTATTTGTGTGTGCTTTGCTCACTACGGGAGTGTCTGACAAGGCCTCGAGGGAATCTATGACTTCACTCTGGATTCATGAGCTTGATTCGCTAGCCAGCTCGGGAGGGTCCTTAGAGGCTTCGAGTGGGACCAGTGGCTTCACCCCGGTCCTAGGGGATGCCTCTGTGTGATTTGTTTTTAGGATATGGCCAGCTCAGGAGGGTCCTTAGAGGCCTCGAGTGGGACCAGTGGCTTCACCCCGGTCCTAGGCAAATTGATTATTGACTGATTGTTTCCGGAAAAGACATGTCTTGTTTTGGTTTTTGAAATGAATTGATGCATGTACTATGAAATGTAAGCGATTGGTTTGACTTGATTACTTGTTCTAGCGTAATTGCTAGCCCCTTTGGGGACCCGTTTTGGGAAAATTTTTGTTATGGATTTCAGGTTATGTTCAGCCGGATGAGCGGGCACTAGGGAAGTACGAGGATGCTGGCCAGGGATGTTGACGTGTGAAATAGAGTCCCTTTATTCCCATTGTCCATTTTGACATGTTGTTTTCCAAACTTTCAAACTCATAGATAGTACTCGCGAGTATTTAGGCACTTTTGATTTGGGATACGTTTTGTATGTCAAATTGTATTTGTGAAGTCAGGTGATGTACTGTTTACCGGTTGTACCGGGTGATTTCATTTAATCATTATCGTGGTGTTGTGTGTTTCTCGCTAACCGAGAGGGTTATTCGAGCGGTATTATTTAGTTAGTCTGGTGGATCCCACGTCGGGGTCCACGGCGCTGTAATATACCCTGAATATCTTGGGGGTGTTACACCTGAATAAACTGATCTTCTAAGAAGTGTGATTATATAGCAACGATGATACTATGATCTTCGTGCATGTAGAATAGATATCCCATGGAATCCCCTGGATATCCTATGAAACGACCTTTCACAGACCTAGCTTCTAATTTCTTTACTTTAGTCTTCTTTACATAAGCAAGGCATCCCCAAATTCTAATGTGATTAATGTAATACCCGGTTGTAATTCAGTCATTATTCAGTATTCATCATTCAATAATTGTCACTCAGTAATTTTCACTCATTATTAATCATTTGTCACTCAGATTCAGTCATGGTATTCATCATTCAGAGTAATTGTATCGTGTATCAATCGTCATTCATCACTAATCTGATTGAAGTTTCGTGCCGTGTTTATCATCATCGTCATTTTCATTGTGGGTTGTGTGTGAGGAGTAGCGCACGCTACGTACTCTCTTTAGCGTACGCTAATTGAGTACAGGTAGCGCACGCTACCACTCAGCATTAGCGCACGCTAAGGTTAACCTGCTGCGATCCGGAAAGGTCTTGGGTGCAGTGAGTTATAAACGCACGCTACGAATGGTAAGTAGCGCGCGCTAGTGGTGATAGTAGCGCACGCTAATATTTGGTGTAGCGCGCTAAGGTCGGATTAGGTTGAATCCGGTGACTCTTTGGTGCATTGAATTTATTCATAGCGCACGCTAGAGTGGTTTTTAGCGTGCAAGCGGTATTGTAGCGCACGCTACTTGTTGGTCGTAGCGCACGCTATCGAGTCGGATCGGAGGGTGATAGTTTACGGATTTGATCGGGCATCAAATTATTCGTTAGCGCACGCTAACTATGAGCATTAACGCGCGCTAATGATATGACTGTAGCGCACGCTACAAAAAGGTACGTAGCGCGCGCTACCGTGTTCGGACAGTGGGTACTGGACTACCCAAATTACTCGTTAGCGCACGCTACGCACAAGGGCTAGCGCACGCTAACCTGGACTGGCTATAAATTGGACAGTTTAGTCAGACTTCGTCATTTGTCATCTTTTTCTCTTCCTCCCGTCGGTTCTTGGCGATTTGGGCGATCTAGAGAGTGTTCTTCAAGGTGTAATCATCAATCATCATCTTCAAGTCTTTGAGTTGGATTATCATCACTTCATCACCTCCAAAACACCGAATCAAAGGTATTAATTTCTTGGATCTAGAATTTCGGATTTTTTTGGGGTTTTCCTTCCGATTCCTTCGTGTAAGCTTGGATTATCATTGGAATATGTTAGATATGGATTATCTACCTTGGATAAATATATTCCTATGGATTTAATGGTTATTTTCGGAATTATTTCAAGAACCCTTGGGGTTGACTTCGGTTAATTGGGGATTTTCCGATTGATGTTGTTGTAATCATGAATTATGGATTCCTAATGGGTTATTGATATCATTGAAAGTGTTTTGATGGTTTGAAATACTCATCTTGGAGTTGGTTTCGATATACTCGAGTTCGAATATTGTTGTATCGACGTTTGGATCGATTATGATCGTTTTTGCTTGATACGTGTATTGAACGATTGTCGGTACTTATTGTTATTCAAGGTTGTTCGAGCGACCGGCATTTCATTTAGGACGTTGTTCGTGGACGGACATTCTTCATCGGTATTGTGTAAGTTAATTCTTACTCGGTTAAAAGGATATTCATACCTTTTGTTGTTGATCATTCATAATCATAACTCATTCATCATTGTATTAATCATATTAAAACTTGTTAATGTCAATTAATCACTTGATCATAAGGAGCAGCGGTTCCAATCTTTTCGTTGAGCTATCATTCATTTCATTATTACCCTCATCTCGGTGAGTCATTCTTGACTTTGTCGATTATTATTTATTCATTGATATTCATTACGGTCATTCTCGTTCATATGACCTTACGGGTTCATATTGCGTGGCGGGTGTGGTGTGGAATTTTTAGTCGGGCACACGATGGTTATTGTATTGGGTTCACCGATACATTAGGCCGTGCACACGGGAAAGCGTTACACCGTGAGACTAATTAGGTACACGGACGGGTGTTGTACACTTACGAGAACATTACGGGCGTACTATGATACTCCTCTTCGCGTAATTCATAACTAAGAATATTTCATAACTTGATTAATCATAATTGTGTATTTTCAACCCTTGAGGATTGTTGTTCTTTGTAATCCGGCCCGTTTGGGGATTTTGTTTTTCAGGTCTTGGCAAGGCAAAAGTACGGGGAGAACATGCTAACGTCGAGGAGTCCCAGTGATACTAGTAGGGGCCCCCGATTTTTCAGTTATTCATGTTATTGTCCTTTATTTTCCGCTGCAGACTTTCATTTGGATACTCCGTTTCATTCAGTGTCGTGTATTTTATCTTCATATAAAATATACTAGTATTCGGTATTGTCCTGGTGTGTTGTACTTAAACTCCTCATCGGAGTATTTGGTAATATAATGTGGTTCGGTACTACAATTATATTATTTAATTCATCATTTTCATTCGCCTGGTGGGTCCCAGTCGGGGATTCACGACACTGTAATATCCGCCTAGTTTGGGGTGTTACAGAGTTGGTATCGGAGCGTGGTTTTGAATACTACCCTCCAAGTCATGTCTCATTTGAAATCATCGTCATCGGACTAGTATCATTGGACTTTTGCGTCACGTGTGACCTGTGAAAATGCCGAGCCAATCAGACCAAGAACTGTAAGATTTCTAACGCCATGGTATAATTTCTGGCAATAATCATTCATTCATCATTCATCAATTAACAATCCTCAAACATCATCATTCATTATGATCAGGACGATCATGTTAACTCATTAATTACTCAATTCATTTCATTACTCAGTTATTGATCTGGAAGATCATGTTATTAATCTTGTTGACTTATTCAAGGTACTCATTTCAAGAATTTCATCAGATAATCATGTCACCTCAGTTAATCATTCATGTAATCACTGTGTTAGAGCGCATATGCTCATTTTCATCATCTCATGACATAATCATAACGTGATATTCATGCGGGGTATATAATCATTATGCGACCTTCCTACTTCAGTATGGAGAGAGATGTCAGAGGATGCACGGAAAGAGGCCGCGGTGCGGGCCGAAACTCGGGAAATAATCACTCGCTATCGGGAAATCGTACCCAGGACTCGGCTCGATCAGAAGATGTTCGGGTTGATCCACTCACTTTTATGCAGGTCATGATGACCCATATGCAATTGCTTAATCATCATTGCGCCTCTCTGGCCGAATTAATCGAGAGGACTCTCACGTATAAGCCTGCTGCTAAGGAAATTGTGGAGCAACAACCTTCATCTGTCTACAAGAAATCAACGAAGCGTAATCGGTCCGAAGGCGGTCGGTCAACCTCCAAGAAACCTCGTGCGGGTCCTAACATTTCTGAGCGACCTCCTACGGCGCCTAATCCTGCGGGATCTCAGTCCCGAGCAGCCAGTTCGGCCATCATCTGTTTCAACTGTGGGGCGCCGGGCCATTTCAGTACTAGGTGTACGACGCCGTCTATCACATGTCATAATTGTGGGAATTTTGGGCATAAGGCCCGTTTTTGCCAAAAGGACTCTAAGTCAGCTCTGGCGGCATCTCAGGCCCCGAAACAATCGGCGGTGAAATCGATCTTTGTCGGCGTCGTTTAAGACAATGGAAGCAATCAAAGGTGGAGCTCATATTTATCAGACGGGAGCGTCCGGTTCAGGGGCCGGCAGGTCCCGGATTCATGTGATGAAGAGGATCGACGATCCGGTGGCCCGAACGATCTCAGGTATACTCGTAACTTTATTTCAACCTGTGTGTACCTTTTGATACTGGTGCACCACATTCATTCATTTTCAAGTCATGATTGAATAGACTTAATTCGGTTAATCATATTGCTTGTGGACCTCATACCATCGGTGTACACAGCGAGGGAAGATTTTCGGAAATTATACCAAGGTAAGCTTAATGACCGCGATTGGTTAGTGGACCTAATCGTGGTGAACTTATCTAAGGACGATATAATATTGAGTGTCACTTAGATGGATTGTCACGGTATCATTTTCAATGTTCGTAAGCATATGGTCACTATCATCTCCGTCGTTGGATGTCGAATGTGTGCTTCAGGGAGGTGATCCCCGTTGTTCCAGAGGAATTTTAATATGACGGAGGCAGAGGAATTCCACAATCGAGATATTCAATCATTCATTATATCATTGTCATCGATTGGCCGTTCATAGGCAATCGAGTTATTCAATCATTCATTATATCATTGTCATCGATTGGCCGTTCATAGGCAATCGAGTTATTCAATCATTCATTATATCATTGTCATCGATTGGCCGTTCATAGCCAATCGAGTTATTCAATCATTCATTATATCATTGTCATCGATTGGCCGTTCATAGGCAATCGAGTTATTCAATCATTCATTATATCATTGTCATCGATTGGCCGTTCATAGGCAATCGAGATATTCAATCATTCATTATATCATTGTCATCGATTGGCCGTTCATAGGCAATCGAGATATACAATCATTCATTGCATCATTGTCACCTTTTGGCCGTTCTTAGACAATCGAGGCGTTCAATCATTCGTGGTATCATTGACATCGATTGACGATGTATATCCCCAAGGGCTTACTTGGTTGCCTTCACACAGAGTTGTGGAATTCACGAGTGAGTTGGAGCCCGGTACGCCCCCGTTATCGAAGGTACCATATCGGATGGCCCCGACCGAAATGCAGAAGTGGGAGACTCAACTTGAGTAATTGTGCGAGGAAGGTTATCTCCAACCGAGTGCGCCCCCGTGGGGAGCACCAGTGTTATCTGTCAAGGAGAAGTATGGTTCGTTCGTGTGTGTATTATTACCAGGAGTTGAACAGGATGATGATCAAGGATAAATATCCTCTACCCCGTATCGATGATCTTTTGGATCAACTTCAGGGAGCTTCAGTATTTTCCAAGATCGACTTAAGATCTGGATATCATCAGTTGCGGATTCGAGAGTCGAATATCACGAGGACGGCATTTCGAACACGCTTTGGTCATTATGAGTTTGCGGTTATGCCGGTTGGGTTGATTAATGTACCTGCGGTATTCATGGAGTTAATGAATCAGGTTTTCATCGACTTTTGGATCAGTTTGTTGTTGTCTTTATAGACGACATTTTGATCTTCTCGTGACCGAGAGGAACGCGAGGTCCATCTTCATCAGGTTCTCGACGTGTTAAGACGAGAGCAACTTTATGGAAAGTTTTTCCAAAGGTGATTTCTGGATGTCCGAAGTGACTTTTCTCGGATAGGTAATTTCATCAGATGGAGTGCGGGTTGATCCTCAGTAGACGGAGGCTACCCAAGATTGGTTACCTCCGAGAAATGTTAAGGAAATCCGAAGCTTTCTCGGATTAGCCGATTACTATCAGCAGTTTGTGGAAAGATTTTCTAAAATTGTTCAGTCAATTCATTCATCACTCAGTTAACCTCATTGTTCAGTCAATTCATTCATCACTCGATTAATCTCATTGTTCATCAATTCATTCATCACTCGATTAACCTCATTGTTCATCAATTCATTCATCACTCAGTTAATCTCATTGTTCGATCAATTCATTCATCACTCGATTAACCTCATTGTTCATCAATTCATTCATCACTCAGTTAACCTCATTGTTCACCAATTCATTCATCACTCGATTAACCTCATTGTTCATCAATTCATTCATCACTCGATTAACCTCATTGTTCATCAATTCATTCATCACTCGATTAACCTCATTGTTCAGTCAATTCATTCATCACTCAGTTAATCTCATTGTTCAATTAATTCATTCATCACGGAGTCAATCTCATTGTTCGATTAATTCATTAACCATCCAGCCCATCTCACGGTTCAGTTGTTGATCTTGTGAATCAAATTTTTCAACCTTGTGAACTTGTTCAAGGTAATCATTTCAGGAATTTCATCAGATAGGCTTGTCACCTCACTTGATTTTTCATGCGATCTTCTCATATCGCGGCGTCATGTCGACGATCGTTTTATTGCATTACTAATGCATTCATTTTGTTAGAGCGTGTATGCTCATTGTTATCATTCCGTCTTGGAATCATAATGCAATTTTCATACGAGATCTGTAATTATCACGGGACTTTCACCTTTCGGTATGGAAAGAGTTCGAGAGGACATCGGACTCAGACGTCGAGAGATCGTTCTAGTCGTATTCGTGCTGGGAGAGCATCTTCATCTCAGACGACGAGTTCAACTGTTGTATGCTTTAACAGTGTTGCAACAGGACATTCATCACCGGTGTTGAGCAAGTTAATTCTTGCTCGGTAATAGGATAATCATTCATTTCATCGCCGTTCAACTATTCGCTTAGGTCATTCATCATATATCAATCCCGTTTAGACTTATATTTATCAACCAATCATTCGCTTCACGGGGAACAATGGTTCCAATAATTTCATTCGAATTATCACTCATTTCGTTATTAGTTCACCTCGGCGAGTTATCCTTGATCCTTGTCGGATTTCTAATCATTTATCATTCATCATAGTCACTCTCGTTTTGGTAACCTTTCGGGGTTATATTAAGCGGTGAGTTCAGATTTGGGTCTTCGTTGAATCGATGTGATCGAGGAGATCGATGGTATGGAGGATATCGATGTTGGGTACATTTGATATATAGCCTTGCCTTTCAGATGACTATAACTCAATCCGTATTAATGTGTCGTGGTTGTGGATCATTTATTGTTGATCTATCCTATAACGATCGTATTTGAGAATCTTGAGATTTTGAGATCGTTTGATGCATTCCTTTTGGTGTCGTACCGAGACTTCGTGATAATTTGGGAAATCGTTCATTGTAATCCGAGACGTCAAGACTTGGGACTTGGGCGTGCGATTGATTTGGTCCCGAGAACTATTTGGACATTATTGTTTGCAGATCGTGATGGATAGTTCATGTCCCGAGTTGTTTACCCTTAGTTTCGAGGAGGAAACTCTTTTAAGGGGGGGTGTATGTAATACCCGGTTGTAATTCAGTCATTATTCAGTATTCATCATTCAGTAATTGTCACTCAGTAATTTTCACTCATTATTAATCATTTGTCACTCAGATTCAGTCATGGTATTCATCATTCAGAGTAATTGTATCGTGTATCAATCGTCATTCATCACTAATCTGATTGAAGTTTCGTGCCGTGTTTATCATCATCGTCATTTTCATTGTGGGTTGTGCGTGAGGAGTAGCGCACGCTACGTACTCTCTTTAGCGTACGCTAATTGAGTACAGGTAGCGCACGCTACCACTCAGCATTAGCGCACGCTAAGGTTAACACAGCTGCGATCCGGAAGGTCTTGGGTGCAGGTGAGTTATAAGTAACGCACGCTACGAATGGTAAGTAGCGCGCGCTAGTGGGTGATAGTAGCGCACGCTAATATTTGGTGTAGCGCGCGCTAAGGTCGGATTAGGTTGAATCCAGTGACTACTGGACTGCATTGAATTTATTCATAGCGCACGCTAGGAGTGGTTTTTAGCGTACGCAAGCGGTATTGTAGCGCACGCTACTTGTTGGTCGTAGCGCACGCTATCGAGGTCAGATCAGAGGACTGATAGTTTCTGGATTTCAGTACTGGGCATCAAATTATTCGTTAGCGCACGCTAACTATGAGCATTAACGCGCGCTAATGATATGACTGTAGCGCACGCTACAAAAAGGTACGTAGCGCGCGCTACCGTGTTCGGACAGTGGGTACTGGACTACCCAAATTACTCGTTAGCGCACGCTACGCACAAGGGCTAGCGCACGCTAACCTGGACTGGCTATAAATTGGACAGTTTAGTCAGACTTCGTCATTTGTCATCTTTTTCTCTTCCTCCCGTCGGTTCTTGGCGATTTGGGCGATCTAGAGAGTGTTCTTCAAGGTGTAATCTGTTAGGAGTATGCCCTCGAATGCCACTCAGAGGTTGTTGAGTGAGGGCATTGTACTTGTAATTATGTAAACCATTTATATAAGGCAAAGGAATGTTTCTTTATTTACTGGTAGTTACTGGCATTCCTAACTCGTAAATATACATATAGAAACTAGTCCGTGTATTTGAGAACAAAACTTTCCACTCCTTATTGGATAAGGGGGTCGGCACTGGAAAGGTTTATAGCTCAAATACTTAATCGTTCGCAAGTCGATGAAACTTGGTAGGCGTTAAGTTTATGTGAAGACTTGTATGACGTGTTCTTTGACATGGAGAGTGCACATCGAACACTAATGGTTAGTGGGAGCACACGTTATAGGTATGCTAATTGGATTAGTATACTCGAATCGACTCACCCTCGATTCGTCACATGGATTTCACTCCGGGACGATCAATGACGGAATCGAAAGGTTGTGATAGGTATTCGTGAACCTTCGACTTGAGGATTTAGTAGGGATGTGCTTGTGACGTCAAGATTTTCATTAGAGTAGTTCGACCTGTAACCGGAAGGCGGGGTCAACCTAGACGTGCATCTTGACGGCAAGTAGCGAGTCCTGCGAATACCAAGATAGAATTCTTTCTCCCGTTAGTGAGCGGGTTATATGTCCTATGCGGTTCTTGGCGGATGAGATCATAAGTCTTTGGCCAAAGCATTGGAGCTAGTTGTATTGGATACACGAGAGCTCGATGATCTCGATTTGCATTAACGCATGCATAGCGTCAAGTACGAGATAAGGTTTGGTGACCGTGACCCTATAACTTGATCGGGACATTTGAAAGAAGGGTTTATACGTATCTTGGTATTCACGAGAATGGTTCTTGAATGATCCCAATCATTCGTTCTCGATCGAGTGTACAGTGTAGGCCACCAGTGGCTAGGTGGTGCTACTACTCTTTGGTTCCTCCCATTCTTTGTCGAGACGGACCTACCGAGTCGCGCATTAGGATTGACGACGGAATGAATTGAGCTAATTCTCTCATTATGAATATTGGATATTGGATATCTAAATTTGGGACATTGGATGTTTAAATTGATTTATTGGATAAATTAATTTACGGCCTAATGAATTAAATAAATTACTGGGTGATAAATTTAATTCATGGATATAATTATTTCTTGGAGAAATTAATTATGTCATAATGTATTTGATATGATTAAATTAATTGGATTAATTAATCGATATAAATACATCGGAACGGAATCGGAGTTTATCTGTTTGGACTCACGTGAGTCCGAAACGAACCGAACTCATCCGTTTTTTCATCATGGCCAACCCCCTTCCACCTACCTTCCCATTGTCTTTTCTTTCCAATTTTTATTTGATGATAATGCAAGGAAAATGACTTGTGGGGCAATATTCTCATGTGAATGAGTTGTAACATGTGGAAGGAGAATATAGATAAGAAGACTTCAATCTCTCATACACTAATTGATTGTTTTCATACGTGAGTTTAAGTGTAGAGAGAGAGAGAAAAGTTCTTTCTAAAAGTCTTCTTCTTCATCTATTTCTTGAGAGTTTTTCTTAGAGAAAAATCAAGAATTCAAAGAGAGATTGTGAGTTATACACTTAGAGTGTTATAATTTCATATTGGAAGCTTCATCACTTAGCTCTAGCCGTATCCTCGGAGGATAGCAAGGTGATCGTTGTTCGGTCGTTTCTCGTGGCGTGGCAAGTAGAGACGGTACTTTCGGCGTTGGATCGTTCAAGGGCTTGGGCGGATTGAACTCGTAGAGATCAAACTAAAGCTTGGGAATAGCTCAAGAGAAGGTTACCATTTAATCAACGGACTTCGAGGGTTAGTTTCTTACGACTCTTGCTTTTCGTTTATATATTCGTATATCGTAGCTCGATCGATCCTCGTAGGGATTCGGATCGAATTAATTTTCGTTTTACGCTTCCCGGGCCTTCGTTTTAGGCACCGAATCCCAACGGTGGTATCGGAGTGTAGGTCTTGCGATCGTATATACGATATTGGCATTTGGAATGCTCGATTAGATGGTGAATGATTTGGAATCATTTTAGTCATAATCGTGGTATATGTTTTTCGTTCGTAATAATTGTATTTTTCGTAAGTTTATGTCTAAATATAAATCTTAAATTTCGGGAAATATGATTTATATTGAAGATATGAAAGTCGTAAAATATTGATATTGGATATCCGTCGAAAATCTAGCCCGAATCGTCGTCGGACGATTTTTTGGACAAAAAGGGTATTTTGGCGAGAATGACTCGGCCGTGTCTGGGTGACACGGTCGTGTCCTTGATGTGGCCAAAGCCATGCACTGAGACCCGGCCGTGTCGAGACACGGGCGTGTCTGGCCGAAAGTGACTCGACCGTGTCCTGGATGACACGGTCGTGTCCGGCAGCCTACCAAGTCATCGCCAGCGACCCGAACGTGTCCTAGGACTCGGTCGTGTCTGGCCGGATTCTTCCGAGCGTGACTCGGCCAAGCCAGCGTGATCGCCGGTAGAGTCCGAGGTGACTTCGGTCATCTGGCCGTTTTCACCCGACTCGATTTTTCGTGTATTCTTGAAAATTAATCTCCCGCATGTTAAATTGGATTTAATATGATTAAAATGATTTATGGTATTTCATTTTATAAGGGAAATTTGATTAATTGGAATATTTATGGTCGATCAATTATTTTGAGCGTTATCAAATTACCGATTGTGTGAATCGATAGGATCGGATCGTATTGTTGATTGGATCAATGTATCTCTACGCTTTCCATTTATATAGTATTTATTGGATGAATGCTTTTTGAATGGGGATGTGGTTCATGGACTTAGATTTGAATCGTTCGTTTTATTCGATTGGGTTGTAAAGGCCGTTTTGAGCCTATTTATTTTACTAGAAATGTTTGTATCTAGGATGCAATTTTCGATGTAAAATTTATATGTAATGACGAAGACCGGAGGAAGATCCATTTCGAGAAGACGAAGATTCAAGACGAAGACTTGTAATTAGATTACGAAGTTTTTGTTTTCTAGGAACGGTCCATGAACCACATGTTGGTAGCAACTAGGTTGTGAATGGTTGTTTCATATTGTATGAATGCCTCAAACGCGCTAATATGATTAATGTGCAAAGTGTAACGTTAATCGCGAAAATTCTCCCACTATAAATAATTAAGTTTATAAGGTTTCAAGGTTTTCCTTCCCTCCATCGAGTTTTGAAATTGAAATCAAACCGGATGTGCTATGCTTCCGAGTTATCGGGGTAGTCGTTCGGGAGGACGGATAAATTACCGAGCGCATTGGATGCCTTCGGTTGGAGCAAATTTTATCCCTAGAAACGATAGGTTGCGGATAAGATTCAATTGTGAAACCGATTGCGTCGATGGTATAAACTTAACTTGTTCACGAACCATAGAAATCGTATAGGTTGAGGGGAGTGAACAAGGGGAAAAAGAAGATCGAATCATCCATTAGATGGGTTGGTGTTGGACACCACTTTATGAAAATTAATAGACTAGAAACACATTCGGTTGCCCTCTATTAAGATTTATAAAGAACTCGATCACCACTATGAAGTAGAGACGATACTTCCGGATATCACATGGGAGTGTGTTATTCCGATAAAAATAGTGGGAGCCGGGTAACAAGAATAGAAAAGACCTTAATTCTATCGAACATAATTGAATGAGTCACTAATTAATCTGTTATACTTAATGTAGACAAATCTCAATATGACAATGAATCCACTCGCAATTCTACTCGAAAAGAACACCTTAATGGGACCTAACTTTGTGGATTGGCTCCATGTCGATGATTGTCCTCGGTATAGAGGCACGGGATACGTCTTGGAGACGGACATTCGGCGCCTCTGTGCGGACCCGAGCCAATCGGGAAGAGATTGAAAACCACGAAAAGTGGGTTAAGGATGATGTGAAAGTCCGTGCTTATATGATGGCTTCCATGTCTAATGAGCTTGAGAGCTCATGAGAAAATGACTTACGCTGGCGATTCTATCTCACTTAACCGAGCTTTATGGTGAGCACGCAGTAATCGCTAGATATGAGATATCCAAGCAATCTGTTCGGTGCAAGGATGAAGGAAGGTGAGAAGGTTGGGGAACACGTCCTCAAAATGATATCCATGATCGAGAGATTGGAGGCTCTTGATTTTAAAATGGATACTTCTCTCCAAACCGACCTTATCCTACGGTCTCTCCCCGATTCCTTCTCACGGTTTGTTATGAACTTCAAGCAATGAGATTGCATGTAACTTAGCCGGGCTAATGAACAAGCGGTGACCGCTCGGTCTCGGATGAAGATCCCGCGGATGAAGGAGTCTCGCACTTGTGATTTCTTACGGACTTGGAAGTCTAAGAATAAGAAGAAAAAGACCTAGAAGCGGATGGACCACAAGCTAAGGACCTTAAGGGTAAGGGCAAGGCCCGATGGTTCCAAAGAACAAGAAGAAGAAGGATGCTTGTCTCAAGTGCGGTGGTGGGCCCTTTGGGCTAGAGACTGTCCGATTCTTCATGGCACTTCAGTGCTGTAACTTTTAGTTTTGGAAACAAATTGTTCTCTTTGTATTTTCTACTTCTGGATCTTGGATTCTCGTGCTAGTTCTCATATTTGTACCGTGAATCGGGATCTGAACAAAGTAGGAAGCTTGGAGCTGGAGAAGTTATGATCACAGTCGGAAGCGGGCATAGTGTCGAGGCGACCGACATAGGATCACTTCTTTTGGGTCTAGAATCCGGCTTTGTTTTGACTTTAGATGATGTACTTGTTTTGCCCAAGGGGAATAATAACATTTAACTTTTCCGATCATGGATCGAAAAGGCTTTTCATTTTCATTAGTAATGGTTCCTGCAAATTTATTTTAGAAATAAACTTGTGGGCGCTGCTACATTGTCAAATGGACTGTATCATCTTAACCTAAGTAACAAAGTCGTTGTGAATACTAAGACTAGGAAACGAGGTAAGGATGAAAATAATCAAGTTTTGAAATGGCATCTTAGACTTGGTCATGTTGGTCAGACCAAGGTTTACAAAAGGATGGACTTATGGGTCCATTGGGATCGGATCCCTTTCCTACTTGTGAATCTTGCCTTAAAGGCAAAATGACTAAGTCCCCCTTCACAGGGACTTTTGAAAGAGCCGCTAATAAACTGGGATTAATCCATACCGATGTACGTAGTGTTTTGGAAGCGGACGTGACGGATATCAATATTTCATTACGTTTACAGATGATCATACTAGGTATGGTTATGTATACCTAATGAAACATAAATCCGAGGCCTTTGAGAAATTCCAGGAATTCAAGGCCCTAGTCGAGAAACAAACTGGTAATCATATCAAAGCACTTCGGTCGGACCGAGGTGGCGAGTATATGAGTACGGAGTTTGACGAGTTCCTTAAGGAACATGGAATAGTTTCACAACTAACACCTCCAGGTACTCCTCAGTTAAATGGTGTGTCAGAAAGAAGGAACCGGACCCTGTTGAACATGGTCCGTTCCATGCTAGGCTATACTGACTTGCCGATTTACTTGTGGGGGTATGCACTCCTGACTGCCGCGTATATCTTGAACAGATGTCCTTCCAAATCCGTTCCTAAAACTCCACATGTGATGTAGGAAGGAAGGAAACCAAGTCTTAATCATATTAGGATTTGGGGATGTCCCGCCTATGTCAAGAAGACTAAGGTGGAAAAGTTGGAAGCTAGGTCTGCGAAGGGACGTTTCATTGGATTCGTGTGTGGGACGATGGGATATCTATTCTACATGCCCGAATATCGAAAGATCGTTGTTGCTTTACAAGCACACTTCTGGAAGATGAGTTCATTCAGAAGGCGGAGAGCGTAGAAGTATTTCTTTGGAAGAATACAATGAAACTCCTAAAGAGACACCTGTGCAAGAAATTGGAACCGAACCTTCTGAAACACAAGTACAACCACCTCGTAGGTCTAGTAGGGTGTCTCAATTACCTAAGAGGTATAGTTTTATGCACTTGGAGGAACTGGGTTTTCCTCGAGGTTCCAAGTGATAAACAAGAGACCGACCCACGACCAATGACCTAGCAATGGTGGATGTAGACTCCATGAAATGGATCATGCGATCTTCATGTAGTTGGGACCTTCATTTTGATGAGACGGTTAAAGAGTTTGACTTCGTGCAAAATGAAGAGGAATCTTGTGTATACAAGAGGGTTAGTGGGAGCAAGATCACATTCTAAGTACTATATGTAGATGACATTCTACTAATAGGAAATGATGTGGGAATGCTCAGTTAAGGGAAAGCTTGGTTTTCGAGTAATTTCTCCATGATAGACTTGGGAGAAGAAACCTATATTCTTGGGATTCGATTCTACTGGATTAGATCGAAGAGAATGATAAGTTTTTCCCAAGCCCTCTATATAGATTAGATCTTAAAGAGGGTTCCTTCTGATGCGACATGGAATAAAACTTACCTTGAAGATGTGTCCTCATAGTGAGGAACAATGAAAGGAAATGAGTTATATACCATTTGATTCGGCAGTGGGTAGCCTCACATATGCTTTATTGTGTACGAGACCTGACATTGCGCATGCTGGGAGCGTGGTAAGTAGGTTTCGGGCTAACCCAGTACGGGAACATTAGACCGCCATAAAGAACGTTCTCAAGTACTTTTAAGGACTAGAGATCTGGTTCTTATATATGGTAGTGGAGAACTGAATGTGATGGGATTCACTGTATTGGACTTCCAAGGACAGAAAGACGATTCTATATCTACTTCTGGCTACATTTACTCTTAATGGAGGAGCAGTATCTTGGCATAGTGCCAAGAATAGCGCATCGCTAATTCCACTGTTAGCCGAGTATAAGGCGGCCTCGGAGGCCTCCAAAGGAAGAATTTAGAAGTTCTTGGGTAAACTTCACGTGACACCTGGTGCTGCTCTGCCGGAGCAGTACCACATGCCTAGGAGCTAAGGTTTCATAACAGTTCAAAACATAATGAGAGAGAGAATAATCTCGTAAGAGCATTCGTTCGCAAAGAGATACATTGAGCTGCATAGAGTAGAGTCAGCCGACTACGTCGCTGATCCACTGACCTAGCCACTTTCTCAGATTAGCTTAGAGCGTCATCTGGAGAACATGGGTATTAGATACCATAGTGTGTGGCATTGAGTGCAAGTGGGAGATTGTTAGGAGTATGCCCTCGAATGCCACTCTGAGGATGTTGAGTGAGGGCATTGTACTTGTAATTATGTAAACCATTTATATAAGGCAAAGGAATGTTTCTTTATTTACCGGTAGTTCTTGGCATTCCTAACTCGTAAATATACATATAGAAACTAGTCCGTGTATTTGAGAACAAAACTTTCCACTCCTTATTGGATAAGGGTCGGCCTTTGGAAAGGTTTATAGCTCAAATACTTAATCGTTCGCAAGTCGATGAAACTTGGTAGGCGTTAAGTTTATGTGAAGACTTGTATGACGTGTTCTTTGACATGGAGAGTGCCTGCGAACACTAATGGTTAGTGGGAGCACACGTTATAGGTATGCTAATTGGATTAGTATACTCGGGCGGACTCACCCTCGATTCGTCACATGGATTTCACTCCGGGGACGATCAATGACGGAATCGAAAGGTTGTGATAGGTATTCGTGAACCTTCGACTTGAGGATTTAGTAGGGATGTGCTTGTGACGTCAAGATTTTCATTAGAGTAGTTCGACCCGTAAACCGGAAGGCGGGGTCAACCTCGACGTGCATCTTGACGGGCAAGTAGCGAGTCTACGAATACCAAGATAGAATTCTTTCTCCGTTAGTGAGCGGGTTATATGTCCTATGCGGATTCTTGTGAGATGAGATCATAAGTCTTTGGCCAAAGCATTGGAGCTAGTTGTATTGGATACACGAGAGCTCGATGATCTCGATTTGCATTAACGCATGCATAGCGTCAAGTACAGATTGGAGCTAGTTGTATTGGATACACGAGAGCTCGATGATCTCGATTTGCATTAACGCATGCATAGCGTCAAGTACAGATAAGGTTTGACTGACCGTGACCCTATAACTTGATCGGGACATTTGAAAGAAGGGTTTATACGTATACTGGTATTCACGACAGAATGGTTCTTGAATGATCCCAATCATTCGTTCTCGGTCGAGTACGGTGTAGGCCACCAGTGGCTAGGTGGTGCTACTACTCTTTGGTTCCTCCCATTCTTTGGCGAGACGGACCTACCGAGTCGCGCATTAGGATTGACGACGGAATGAATTGAGCTAATTCTCTCATTATGAATATTGGATATTGGATATCTAAATTTGGGACATTGGATGTTTAAATTGATTTATTGGATAAATTAATTTACGGCCTAATGAATTAAATAAATTACTGGGTGATAAATTTAATTCATGGATATAATTATTTCTTGGAGAAATTAATTATGTCATAATGTATTTGATATGATTAAATTAATTGGATTAATTAATCGATATAAATACATCGGAACGGAATCGGAGTTTATCTGTTTGGACTCACGTGAGTCGAAGCACCGAACTCATCCGTTTTTCATCATGGCCAACCCCCTTCCACCTACCTTCCCATTGTCTTTTCTTTCCAATTTTTATTTGATGATAATGCAAGGAAAATGACTTGTGGGGCAATATTCTCATGTGAATGAGTTGTAACATGTGGAAGGAGAATATAGACAAGAAGACTTCAATCTCTCATACACTAATTGATTGTTTTCATACGTGAGTTTAAGTGTAGAGAGAGAGAGAAAAGTTCTTTCTAAAAGTCTTCTTCATCTATTTCTTGAGAGTTTTTCTTAGAGAAAAATCAAGAATTCAAAGAGAGATTGTGAGTTATACACTTAGAGTGTTATAATTTCATATTGGAAGCTTCATCACTTAGCTCTAGCCGTATCCTCGGAGGATAGCAAGGTGATCGTTGTTCCGGTCGTTTCTCCGGCGCGTGGCAAGTAGAGACGCGGTACTTTCGGCGTTGGATCGTTCAAGGGCTTGGAGCGGATTGAACTCGTAGAGATCAAACTAAAGCTTGGGGAATAGCTCAAGAGAAGGTTACCATTTAATCAACGGACTTCGAGGGTTAGTTTCTTACGACTCTTGCTTTTCGTTTATATATTCGTATATACGTAGCTCGATCGATCCTCGTAGGGATTCGGATCGAATTAATTTTCGTTTTACCGCTTCCGCTGGGCCTTCGTTTTAGGCACCGAATCCCAACAGTGGTATCGGAGTGTAGGTCTTGCGATCGTATATACGATATTGGCATTTGGAATGCTCGATTAGATGGTGAATGATTTGGAATCATTTTAGTCATAATCGTGGTATATGTTTTTCGTTCGTAATAATTGTATTTTTCGTAAGTTTATGTCTAAATATAAATCTTAAATTTCTGGTATATCTTGTTGACTTATTCAAGGTACTCATTTCAAGAATTTCATCAGATAATCATGTCACCTCAGTTAATCATTCATGTAATCACTGTGTTAGAGCGCATATGCTCATTTTCATCATCTCATGACATAATCATAACGTGATATTCATGCGGGGTATATAATCATTATGCGACCTTCCTACTTCAGTATGGAGAGAGATGTCAGAGGATGCACGGGGAGAGGCCGCGGTGCGGGCCGAAACTCGGGAAATAATCACTCGCTATCGGGAAATCGTACCCAAGACTCGGCTCGATCAGAAGATGTTCGGGTTGATCCACTCACTTTTATGCAGGTCATGATGACCCATATGCAATTGCTTAATCATCATTGCGCCTCTCTGGACGAATTAATCGAGAGGACTCTCACGTATAAGCCTGCTGCTAAGGAAATTGCGGAGCAACAACCTTCATCTGTCTACAAGAAATCAACGAAGCGTAATCGGTCCGAAGGCGGTCGGTCAACCTCCAAGAAACCTCGTGCGGGTCCTAACGTTTACGGCGACCTCTACGGCGCCTAATCTGCGGATCTCGATCCCGAGCAGCCGATTCGGCCATCATCTGTTTCAGCGTGGGGCGCGGGCCATTTCAAGATTACTAGGTGTGCAGACGCCGTCTATCACATGTCATAATTGTGGGAATTGGGCATAAGGCCCGTTTTTGCCGAAAGGACTCTAAGTCAGCTCGCGGCATCTCGTGCCCCGAAACAATCGGCGATTCGAATCGATCGCTTTGTCGCGTCGTTTAAGACAATGGAAGCAATCAAAGGTGGAGCTCATATTTATCGACGGGAGCGTCCGGTTCGGGGCGGCAGTCCGGATTCATGTGATGAAGAGGATCGACGATCCGTGGCGAACGATCTCAGGTATACTCGTAACTTTATTTCAACCTGTGTGTACCTTTTGATACTGGTGCACCGCATTCATTCATTTTCAAGTCATGATTGAATAGACTTAATTCGGTTAATCATATTGCTTGTGGACCTCATACCATCGGTGTACCTGACGAGGGAAGATTTTCGGAAATTATACCAAGGTAAGCTTAATGACCGCGATTGGTTAGTGGACCTAATCGTGGTGAACTTATCTAAGGACGATATAATATTGAGTGTCACTTAGATGGATTGTCAGGGTATCATTTTCAATGTTCGTAAGCATATGGTCACTATCATCTCCGTCGTTGGATGTCGAATGTGTGCTTCAGGGAGGTGATCCCCGTTGTTCCAGAGGAATTTTAATATGACGTAGGCAGAGGAATTCCACAATCGAGATATTCAATCATTCATTATATCATTGTCATCGATTGGCCGTTCATAGGCAATCGAGTTATTCAATCATTCATTATATCATTGTCATCGATTGGCCGTTCATAGGCAATCGAGTTATTCAATCATTCATTATATCATTGTCATCGATTGGCCGTTCATAGGCAATCGAGTTATTCAATCATTCATTATATCATTGTCATCGATTGGCCGTTCATAGGCAATCGAGTTATTCAATCATTCATTATATCATTGTCATCGATTGGCCGTTCATAGGCAATCGAGATATTCAATCATTCATTATATCATTGTCATCGATTGGCCGTTCATAGGCAATCGAGATATACAATCATTCATTGCATCATTGTCACCTTTTGGCCGTTCTTAGACAATCGAGGCGTTCAATCAGTCGTGGTATCATTGACATCGATTGACGATGTATATCCCCAAGGGCTTACTTGGTTGCCTTCACACAGAGTTGTGGAATTCACGAGTGAGTTGGAGCCCGGTACGCCCCCGTTATCGAAGGTACCATATCGGATGGCCCCGACCGAAATGCAGAAGTTGGAGACTCAACTTGAGTAATTGTGCGAGGAAGGTTATATCCAACCGAGTGCGCCCCCGTGGGGAGCACCAGTGTTATCTGTCAAGTAGAAGTATGGTTCGTTCGTGTGTGTATTATTACCAGGAGTTGAACAGGATGATGATCAAGGATAAATATCCTCTACCCCGTATCGATGATCTTTTGGATCAACTTCAGGGAGCTTCAGTATTTTCCAAGATCGACTTAAGATCTGGATATCATCAGTTGCGGATTCGAGAGTCGAATATCACGAGGACGGCATTTCGAACACGCTTTGGTCATTATGAGTTTGCGGTTATGCCGGTTGGGTTGATTAATGTACCTGCGGTATTCATGGAGTTAATGAATCAGGTTTTCATCGACTTTTGGATCAGTTTGTTGTTGTCTTTATAGACGACATTTTGATCTTCTCGTGACCGAGAGGAACGCGAGGTCCATCTTCATCAGGTTCTCGACGTGTTAAGACGAGAGCAACTTTATGGAAAGTTTTTCCAAAGGTGATTTCTGGATGTCCGAAGTGACTTTTCTCGGATAGGTAATTTCATCAGATGGAGTGCGGGTTGATCCTCAGTAGACGGAGGCTACCCAAGATTGGTTACCTCCGAGAAATGTTAAGGAAATCCGAAGCTTTCTCGGATTAGCCGATTACTATCAGCAGTTTGTGGAAAGATTTTCTAAAATTGTTCAGTCAATTCATTCATCACTCAGTTAACCTCATTGTTCAGTCAATTCATTCATCACTCAGTTAATCTCATTGTTCAGTCAATTCATTCATCACTCAGTTAACCTCATTGTTCACCAATTCATTCATCACTCGATTAATCTCATTGTTCATCAATTCATTCATCACTCGATTAACCTCATTGTTCATCAATTCATTCATCACTCGATTAACCTCATTGTTCATCAATTCATTCATCACTCGATTAACCTCATTGTTCATCAATTCATTCATCACTCGATTAACCTCATTGTTCATCAATTCATTCATCACTCGATTAACCTCATTGTTCACCAATACATTCATCACTCAGTTAATCTCATTGTTCAATTAATTCATTCATCACGGAGTCAATCTCATTGTTCGATTAATTCATTAACCATCCAGCCCATCTCACAGTTCAGTTGTTGATCTTGTGAATCAAATTTTTCAACCTTGTGAACTTGTTCAAGGTAATCATTTCAGGAATTTCATCAGATAGGCTTGTCACCTCACTTGATTTTTCATGCGATCTTCTAATATCGCGGAGTCATGTCGACGATCGTTTTATTGCATTATTAATGCATTCATTTTGTTAGAGCGTGTATGCTCATTGTTATCATTCCGTCTTGGAATCATAATGCAATTTTCATACGAGATCTGTAATTATCACGTGACTTTCCTGCCTCGGTATGGAAAGAGTTCAGAGGGACATCGGACTCCGACGTCCAAGAGATCGTTCTAGTCGTATTCGTGCTGGGAGAGCATCTTCATCTCAGACGACGAGTTCAACTGTTGTATGCTTTAACAGTGTTGCAATAGGACATTCATCACCGGTGTTGAGCAAGTTAATTCTTGCTCGGTAATAGGATAATCATTCATTTCATCGCCGTTCAACTATTCGCTTAGGTCATTCATCATATATCAATCCCGTTTAGACTTATATTTATCAACCAATCATTCGCTTCACGGGGAACAATGGTTCCAATAATTTCATTCGAATTATCACTCATTTCATTATTAGTTCACCTCGGCGAGTTATCCTTGATCCTTGTCGGATTTCTAATCATTTATCATTCATCATAGTCACTCTCGTTTTGGTAACCTTTCGGGGTCATATTAAGCGGTGAGTTCAGATTTGGGTCTTCGTTGAATCGATGTGATCGAGGAGATCGATGGTATGGAGGATATCGATGTTGGGTACATTTGATATATAGCCTTGCCTTTCAGATGACTATAACTCAATCCGTATTAATGTGTCGTGGTTGTGGATCATTTATTGTTGATCTATCCTATAACGATCGTATTTGAGAATCTTGAGATTTTGAGATCGTTTGATGCATTCCTTTTGGTGTCGTACCGAGACTTCGTGATAATTTGGGAAATCGTTCATTGTAATCCGAGACGTCAAGACTTGGGACTTGGGCGTGCGATTGATTTGGTCCCGAGAACTATTTGGACATTATTGTTTGCAGATCGTGATGGATAGTTCATGTCCCGAGTTGTTTACCCTTAGTTTCGAGGACGAAACTCTTTTAAGGGGGGGTGTATGTAATACCCGGTTGTAATTCAGTCATTATTCAGTATTCATCATTCAGTAATTGTCACTCAGTAATTTTCACTCATTATTAATCATTTGTCACTCAGATTCAGTCATGGTATTCATCATTGAGTAATTGTATCGTGTATCAATCGTCATTCATCACTAATCGATTGAAGTTTCGTGCCGTGTTTATCATCATCGTCATTTTCATTGTGGGTTGTGCGTGAGGAGTAGCGCACGCGCTCGTACTCTCTTTAGCGTACGCTAATTGAGTACAGTGGCGCACGCTACCACTCGGCATTAGCGCACGCTAAGGTTAACTTTGCCGCATCCGGAAGGTACCGGACCGCAGTGAGTTATAAGTAACGCACGCTACGAATGGTAAGTAGCGCGCGCTAGTGGGTGATAGTAGCGCACGCTAATATTTGGTGTAGCGCGCGTTAAGGTCGGATTAGGTTGAATCCGGTGACTCTTTGGTGCATTGTATTTATTCATAGCTCACGCTAGGTGTGGTTTTAGCGTCAAGCGGTATTGTAGCGCACGCTACTTGTTGGTCGTAGCGCACACTATCGAGTCGGATCGGAGGACCGATAGTTTACGGATTTCGATCGGGCATCAAATTATTCGTTAGCGCACGCTAACTATGAGCATTAACGCGCGCTAATGATATGACTGTAGCGCACGCTACAAAAAGGTACGTAGCGCGCGCTACCGTGTTCGGACAGTGGGTACCGGACTACCCAAATTACTCGTTAGCGCACGCTACGCACAAGGCTAGCGCACGCTAACGGGTAGCTATAAATTGGACAGTTTAGTCAGACTTCGTCATTTGTCATCTTTTTCTCTTCCTCCCGTCGGTTCTTGGCGATTTGGGCGATCTAGAGAGTGTTCTTCAAGGTGTAATCATCAATCATCATCTTCAAGTCTTTGAGTTGGATTATCATCACTTCATCACCTCCAAAACACCGAATCAAAGGTATTAATTTCTTGGATCTAGAATTTCGGATTTTTTTTGGGTTTTCCTTCCGATTCCTTCGTGTAAGCTTGGATTATCATTGGAATATGTTAGATATGGATTATCTACCTTGGATAAATATATTCCTATGGATTTAATGGTTATTTTCGAATTATTTCAAGAACCCTTGGGGTTGACTTGATTAATTGGGGATTTTCCGATTGATGTTGTTGTAATCATGAATTATGGATTCCTAATGGGTTATTGATATCATTGAAAGTGTTTTGATGGTTTGAAATACTCATCTTGGAGTTGGTTTCGATATACTCGAGTTCGAATATTGTTGTATCGACGTTTGGATCGATTATGATAGCTTTTGCTTGATACGTGTATTGAACGATTGTCGGTACTTATTGTTATTCAAGGTTGTTCGAGCGACCGGCATTTCATTTAGGACGTTGTTCGTGGACGGACATTCTTCATCGGTATTGTGTAAGTTAATTCTTACTCGGTTAAAAGGATATTCATACCTTTTGTTGTTGATCATTCATAATCATAACTCATTCATCATTGTATTAATCATATTAAAACTTGTTAATGTCAATTAATCACTTGATCATAAGGAGCAGCGGTTCCAATCTTTTCGTTGAGCTATCATTCATTTCATTATTACCCTCATCTCGGTGAGTCATTCTTGACTTTGTCAGATTATTATTTATTCATTGATATTCATTACGGTGATTCTCGTTCATATGACCTTCTGGGTTCATATTGCGTGGCCGGGTGTGGCTGTGTGGAATTTTTAGTCGGGCACACGATGGTTATTGTATTGGGTTCACCGATACATTAGACCGTGCACACGGGAAAGCGTTACACCGTGAGACTAATTAGGTACACGGACGGGTGTTGTACACTTACACAGAACATTACGGGCGTACTATGATACTCCTGTTCAGCGTAATTCATAACTAAGAATATTTCATAACTTCAGTTAATCATAATTGTGTATTTTCAACCCTTGAGGATTGTTGTTCTTTGTAACTGACCCCGTTTGGGGATTTTGTTTTTCAGGTCTTGGCAAGGCAAAAGTACGGGGAGAACATGCTAACGTCGAGGAGTCCCAGTGATACTAGTAGGGGCCCCCGATTTTTCAGTTATTCATGTTATTGTCCTTTATTTTCCATTGAGACTTTCATTTGGATACTCCGTTTCATTCGAGGTCGTGTATTTTATCTTCATATAAAATATACTAGTATTGATATTGTCTGGTGTGTTGTACTTAAACTCCTCATCGGAGTATTTGGTAATATAATGTGGTTCGGTACTACAATTATATTATTTAATTCATCATTTTCATTCGCCTGGTGGGTCCCAGTCGGGGATTCACGGCACTGTAATATCCGCCTAGTTTGGGGTGTTACAATTAAGACTTGGTTTCCTACCTCTCCACATCTCATATGGAGTCTTAGGAACGGATTTAGAAGGACATCTGTTCAAGATATGCGCAGCAGTAATGAGCGCGTGTCCCCACAGATAAATCAGTAGATAAGTATAGTTAAGCATGGAGCGAACCATGTCCAACAAGGTTCGGTTCCTTCTTTCTGATACACCATTTAATTGTGGAGTAGCTGGAGGAGTGAATTGTGACACTATTCCTAGTTCTTTTAATAACTCCTCAAATCCAGTACTCATGTACTCACCACCTCGGTCTGACCGAAGAGTCTTAACACGGTTACCTGTTTGATTTTCAACTAGGGCTTTAAATTCCTTGAATTTATCAAAAGCTTCAGACTTATATTTTATTAAGTACACCAACCCATACCTAGTATGGTCATCAGTGAATGTAATGAAATATTGAAAGCCATCTCGTGCCACTTTAAAAGGGCCACAAACCGGTATGGATCAATCCAAGTTTCTCACAAGCTCTTTCAAAACTCCCTGCGAAGGGTAACTTAGTCATTTTGCCTTGAAGGCAAGATTCACAAGTTGGATAGGGATCTGATCCCAATGGACCTGTAAGCCCATCTTTCTCTATTTTATGAACCTTGGTCTGACTAATATGACCAAGTCTAAGATGCCCCTTAAGTGCTTGGTTTGTTTCATCCCTACCACGCTTCCTAGTTATAGTGTTCACAGTTGTTTTATTCTTTAGATTCAAATGGTATAAACATTTTTAATAATGTATCAGTACCAACCAATTTATTTCTGAAATAAATACGACAGGACCCATCTCCAATAAAGAAGTGAAATCCCTTTCGGTCTATGACCGAAATTGATACAATATTCTTATGCCCCTTGGGCAAAACAAGTACATCATCTAAAGTAAGAATAAAACCAAATTCTAAATTCAACATAAGGGATCTAATATCAGAAGCCTCGATACTATGTCCACTTCCGATGGTGACCATCACCTCCACTGAATCCAGCTTCCTACTTCGTTCCAGATCCTGATTCATTGCACAAATATGAGAACTCGCACCGGAATCAAGTATCCATGAATTAGAATATACAGTTACAGAACAATTTGTTTCTAAAACCAGTAGTTCCGTACCTGAAGGCGCATTACAGTCAAGCTTTGGACAGTACATCTTCCAGTGGCCTAGCTCACCGCAGTTAAGGCATACATCAATTTTATTATCCCCCTTGCTCTTTTGAACCATTGGGGATTCGCCCTTTCCTTTATCGATCTTGGCTATTGGACCTAACTGATTTTTGTTCTTTTTATTCTTATTCTTGGACTTCCAAGTCCCAAAAGAAATTACAAGTGCACCTTTCTTTACCTTTGTTTTCATCTGAGACTGGGCAGTCGTCAGTTTGTTCATTAGCCAGCTAACTTACATGCAATCTCATTGCAGTTGAAGTTCATGACAAATTGGGAAAAGGAGTCAGGAAGTGACTGCAGGATAAGGTCAGTTTGTAGAGATGCATGCATTTGAAAATCAAGAGCTTCCAATCTCTCAATCATCGAGATCATCTTGAGGACATGGTCCCCAACCCTCTCTCCTTCCTTCATCCTGGCGCCGAATAATTGCTTTGATATCTCATATCTAGCAGTTCGAATATGCTCTCCATAGAGCTCAGCCAGGTGCGCTAAGATGGCTCTCGAAGACGTCATCTTTTCATGGGAACATTTAATCTCATTAGTCATTCAGCCTAGCATGTACCTGCTCACTCTTACGTCGTCTTTTACCCATTTCTCATGGGCATCGACATCTTCCTGATTGTCTCGAGTTCTTGCAGGAGCCACTGGAATGTCCGCCTCCAAGACGTATCCCAGCATTTCCATAGTGAGGACAATCCTCAAGTTCCGAAGCCAGTCCACATAGTTTGGATCAGTCAGGATGTTCTTTTCAAGCAGTATAGCGAGTGGGTTCATTGTCATTTTGAGAGATTTTGTTAACTACAGAGAATAATTTAAGATTTGTTAGTGATTGATTAATTATGATCCGAGTAAAAAATTTAAGTACTTTCTTTATTCATAACTCGGCTCCCACTATTTTATCAGCATTTGCACACTCCCATGTGAAATCCGGAATCACATTTGACTTCATAGTGGTGATCGAGTTCTTTACAAAGTTTAATAGAGGGCAACCTATACGGTTTCTATTCTATCATTATTTATAAAGTGGTGTCTAACATCAACACATCTAATGGATGATTCGATCTTCTTTTACCCCTAGTTCACTTGCCCTCAACCCATTCGGTTTCATAACTCGCTGAACTATCTAAGTTTAAACCGTCAACTCATATTAGTCTGACAATTGAATCTTACCCGGCAACACATACGGTTTCTAGGGGTTTGATTTGTCACAACCAAAGCCATCTAATGCACTATAGGAATTTATCAACCTTCCCCAAAAATATTACCCCGACATACTCGGAAGAAAAATATTTCAGTTTATATTTCAATTTTTCATGAGTTTGATGGAGGGTAGGAAACCTCGTAACCTTTATAACTTAGTGTTTGTAAGTGGGAGTATTAACGTGATTATATGTTACACTTTGCACATTAATCCATTTATAAGCGTGGTTTGTCGGTTTTTTTGTTTGTCATACAATATGAAAACATACACAACCTAAAACTAACAACATGTAGTTCATGGACCGTTCATAGAACAAAAACATCGTAATCTAATTACATGTCTTCGGTCTTGAATCCTCATCTTCTCGAGCGGATCTTCCTCCGGTCTTCGTCATTACATATAAATTTTACATTTGAAAAATTGTATCCTATACAAATTTTCTAGTAAAATTTAGGCTCAAAACGGCCTTTACAACCCAATCGAACAAAACAAACGATTCAAAACCAGGTCCATGAATTACATCCCCATTCAAAATTAATGCAACAATCACATTAAAATAAATGAAAAAAAGTGCTTAATCTATATATTGATCTAATCAACAAAAATTAATCCAACTATTAGAATTAATCCAATTAATTCACATAACCGTTAATTTTAATTTATTCCGGACAAAATAAATATTTTATTAAATTAATTCCCTTAAAAATAAAATTACCATAATTATATTTTAGTCAAATTAAATTCAATTTAATTTACAGAAAATTAATTTACCGAACGAAATATAAAAACTGAGTTGGAAAACACAAGGCCCGGGCCAAGCCCGCGGCCCAGCAGGGGGCTGCCAGCCCAGTAGCCCAGCTTGCGGCCGGGCAGTCCCGGCAGATCGTACAAGCATCGTATAAACGAATATAAAAATAACGAAGATGAGAATCAAAGAATACTTACCCTTATAGCCATTTGATGATATGATCTTCGAAGGAAAAACCCGAGCAAACCTTTGCTGGTTAGCTACACGAGCACGAATCCAATTCGTTCTTCCTTGATGAATGATCAAAACACCAAAGATGCCGAGTGTATCTACTTCAAATGCGTCGGATGTTGACCGAAAAATTCAACGAAACTCCGTTCTTCAAGAACACGGCTAGGAAGTTATCGTAAGAATTTTCTCTCTAATTTTTCTTACTATTCTCACACCTCTAAGATGAAGAATTAACACTTAGAAAAATTTCCCTCCTTTAGACTCTCACCCTCTCGGCCATAGTGTTGTTTCCCAAAATATTTATCCGAAGATTAAATACTGCTGGAATGGACGGACAACAAACAAAATTTGCGGGAGCACTTCCGAGAGAAAATGAATAAACACTAGATTTGCCGGGTTTGTTAGGCCCAGGCTTGAATGCTCTCGCGAGATGTTATTAATACAAATATTCGTGGATACAAGTATTAATGTGAGAATCTAAGTACAATGAGTGTAAAAAGACTCTGTTAATCCGGCTCTTGAGCGAAGCTCGATGTTCTTCGTCCCTGCCGATCGTCTGCTGAATGAGAGAGGCCGAGAGAAGAAAGAACCGAATGATAGCTGTTGCCAAGAGTTGGAGATAGCCAAGTGCTGTGTGAAATCTCGTGGGAATGCAGAGAGTGCTTGTTCAGTGAGCAAAAATCCGAGAGAAGTCCAAGTGCAGGGAGCCTTGTATATATAGAGGCTGAGGAGCCTTGTCTTCTGGCGGGCGATCGCCTTTCGGCCATTATAATAATGGGGCGATCGTCTGCCGGCCAATATTATAATGGGGCGATCACACGGGCTGTCGGCCTAAAGTCCAACGTAGATGCTGGCAGCCAGCTGTGCGGTCCAATGAGGAGCCAGAACGCGTCCGGAGTCACTGTCACATGCGGTCCTACTGACACCTTTCGGCGGGCCTGTCGGCTGGTGGAAATATGCTGACAGGCTGTGGTCAACGATCCATGATATGCGGATCTTGTCTCGGCTCTGCACGTGGGCTCAGTCCTGAGGCTCGGCCTTTGCCGACTGGATGACTATCGGCATGATGCGGTCGTCTCTAGCTGGTCACTGAGGGTCGGCATCGGCCAGTCACTGAGGGTCGGCATCGGTCGGTCACCAAGGGTCGGTCGGCATGTGCCGAGAGATGACTGTCCGCTAGTCGGTCGCCAGGAGTCGGTCGCCAAGTATCGAGAGACGATCGTATTTGATGTTGATCGCTCGGCACCAGGACTTGTCCTGGGACCTTTGGCTGGCCGATCTGCCTTGACTGCGGGGCTGAGACTAGGTCGCCCGATCTCTGGTCGGCAGTTCTGCCTCGGCTGCTCGGAAATGGCTAGGTCGACCGATCTCCGAGGCGATCGCCGGTCGGAGATTATAATTCTCGACACAACAATTGCCCCCCAGCTTGCTCCGATGTTAAAGACATGGGGCGAGGTGGTTCTTGCTGGCGATCGTGTAGGATGAGGATGGGCGATCCATTGAGCTGACTTTGGATTCGGACTTTGGCGATCACGGTCGATTGGCTAGCTATCTTTCGGTTCTTCCACCTGCAAAAAACAACATTGGCCGATCCCCCTCAGAAACTTGATGGTTTCGTTTGTTTGAGGAATCGTGCACAGTCGCGGAGTTCGATGGACCGACTCCATGACCATATGTTGTGCACAAAGACATTGAGTGTCTCGTGACTCATTTTATTATGAGGGTCATCTGTTAGGCTGCGCCTTGCCTCGTATTTAAACGAAGGCCGTGCGGTCTTGGTCTAGAGGAGTCCTTGCGCGGGGCAGCGTCGGATGAATAAACTCCACCTCCGCGGCTTGTTAGCTCTGCTTCCACCTCGGCCCGCCATGGAGATGGCGAACCTCGACGGTGTACGTTGAGACGGGGGTAGTGGCACGTGTCGCATTGTCCGGGTACATCATGTTAGATGGTGAACCTTGAGGGCGGGCGATCGTGTCCACTGATTACATTTTGGAGAGCCCTCAGACTACGCCGGCCTCGTATTTAAACGAAGGGCGGGCGATCTCGGTCGAAAGGGACCTTGCATGGCCGAAGCAGCCAGTTCCATCGACTACCAGGACCATGGCTTCATGATGTGCGGTGGAGACGATCTCATGCCTTAGTCCGTCATGTTGGATGGTGAACTGTAAATGGCGATCGAGTCCTCCGGTTTTTTGGATGATGTAGCGTGATGATGGCGATTGGGCTGGAAGACTGGCGATCGTCGCTCGGCTGCCGATCACATTATTCGTAGGTTGGTATCGGCGATCGGGCGGGAGATCGGTGATCGTCGTTCGGGCGCCGATCGCGCTGCTCAAAAGCTAAGAAGAAACCTTTGTCTGGCCATAAAGTCAGCGACTCTTGCTCGGAAGGTCGCGTAGGTCGTGGGTTGGCTCTTCGTAAGATGCCTGAACATAGGCGAAAAGCCATTGAATCCTGCTAGGACCGAGTGGAGGGCGATCTCATCGCTTACGGGCTCGCCGTTGAGGATGATCTCGTCTACTCGGTCGATGTAGTCCGAGTCGGACTCTTCTTCTCCCTGCTTGATTTACATCATGCGAAGGGGACCTTCCGGCCGAGCGACCCTGGTGGCGAAGTACGCTGTGAAGACGTTCGCCAGCTGGTTGAAGGAGCCAATGGACCGAGGCGGCAGTAAGGTGTACCACCTGTAGGCGAGGTCGTCCAGCGTCATAGGGAACATTCGGAACCTGGTCGCGTCAGATGCCCCACACCCGGTCATGTAGATGTTGAACTTGCTCAGGTGCATTTCGGGGTCTGATCTCCCCTCGTACAAAGGTGTTTGTGGGGGAGCGATCTTGTGCTGCACGGGGGCGAGCTCGATGTCGACCGCGAGCGGCTCGCTCGGCTCGGCGATCGTCTTCTTGGCGGCTGCCCCTGATTCCAGGAGGGCCTTCATGTCGTCGAGTTGACGTTGCATCGCGGCCATCGTCGTGGCTCGGTCGCTTGCTGATCGGCTTTGGGAGCGGGAGCCGAGGCGATCGTGCACCGATCTCCGGACTCCGCTGCTGCCGACCTCGGCTATTTGGCGAAGGGGAGCCGGGCAGTGGCCGCCTTAGGAGTCGGGTAGGCCGAGCTCCTAGTGACGGACTCAAACTCCGTCGTCTCGTAGCTGGGGCCGGACTGCCCCGGTCGCCAAGACGGGTCGCTGCCTAGGCGATCGAAAACAGAGGAGCCCCGCCTGGCGAGCGCCTCTCCTTGCGGATGAGAGCCTCCTGGCGATCGCTCGGCCAGTAACGCCTTGAGCTTCCGCTTGGACTTCCGGCGGACGGCCGAGGGGGTGATAGCGGGAGGCGCGTCGAGAGCACTCCGTCGCTCCTGTAGGACGGCCATGGCCTCGTCGATCTGTTCCTTGGTTCGGAGCTGATCGAGCGAGAGGCTTGGGCCGGACCTCAAGGGCGGGATCGAGCGTCTTGGACCGCGGCGGCTACGCTCCGCCATCGGTCGTAGCTCGGACTGGGACGGAACGAGGTGTCTGGCGGGATGGCCAGCGGCTTTCTTCGACGCGGAGGCGGAAGACATGATTTCTGAAAGATTTCTTTGAAGCGCAGTGATTGTCACTTCAAGTATATGCCCCGAGAACAGTGAGTGTTCTTCGAGACGGTAGGAATAAAATTGAGGGTTAGAGGCCCCCTTCTTCTAGCGCCAATTGTTGTTGCCCAAAATATTTATCCGAAGATTAAATACTGTTGGAATGGACGGACAACAAACAAAATTTGCGGGAGCACTTCCGAGAGAAAATGAATAAATACTAGATTTGCCGGGTTTGTTAGGCCCGGGCTTGAATGCTCTCGCGAGATGTTATTAATACAAATATTCGTGGATACAAGTATTAATGTGAGAATCTAAGTACAATGAGTGTAAAAAGACTCTGTTAATCCGGCTCTTGAGCAAAGCTCGGTGTTCTTCGTCCCTGCCGATCGTCTGCTGAATGAGAGAGGCCGAGAGAAGAAAGAACCGAATGATAGCTGTTGCCAAGAGTTGGAGATAGCCAAGTGCTGTGTGAAATCTCGTGGGAATGCAGAGAGTGCTTGTTCAGTGAGCAAAAATCCGAGAGAAGTCCAAGTGCAGGGAGCCTTGTATATATAGAGGCTGAGGAGCCTTGTCTTCTGGCGGGCGATCGCCTTCCGGCCATTATAATAATGGGGCGATCGTCTGCCGGCCAATATTATAATGGGGCGATCACATGGGCTGTCGGCCTAAAGTCCAAGGTAGATGCTGGCAGCCAGCTGTGCAGTCCAATGAGGAGCCAGCACGCGTCCGGAGTCACTGTCACATGCGGTCCTACTGACACCTTTCGGCGGTCCTGTCGGCTGGTGGAAAGATGCTGACAGGTTGTGGTCAACGATCCGTGATATGCGGATCTTGTCTCGGCTCTGCACGTGGGTTCAGTCCTGAGGCTCGGCCTTTGCCGACTGGATGACTATCGGCATGATGCGGTCGTCTCTAGCTGGTCACTGAGGGTCGGCATCGGCCAGTCGCTGAGGGTCGGCATCGGTTGGTCACCAAGGGTCGGTCGGCAAGTGCCGAGAGATGATCGTCCGCTAGTCGGTCGCTAGGAGTCGGTTGCTAAGTACCGAGAGATGATCGTATTTGATGTTGATCGCTCGGCACCGGGACTTGTCCTGGGACCTTTGGCTGGCCGATCTGCCTTGACTGCGGGGCTGAGACTAGGTCGCCCGATCTCTGGTCGGCAGTTCTGCCTTGGCTGCTCGACAATGGCTAGGTCGCCCGATCTCCGAGGCGATCGCCGGTCGGAGAGTATAATTCTCGACACAACACATAGCATGCAAAAGGTAAGGTAGGTGTTGATGTTTTACCATTATATAAGACATAATGATAAAAAGGTGAGATATAAAAATGATTTGATAAGATAAAACTTATCACTTCATTTTGGAAGCATGTGAGGAACTAACATGCCATATCTCATTAAAAACCAAAATCAACACCAAGACAATAATGGAGGGGAGGGGGGCTGCCTTAGGTAGGTGCTAGGAAACGGGCCGAGTCACTCGGCTCATGTACCGGACGTTCATCAAACGACTCCGTTTAATACACTCGATTTTATCACCAATCTATTTATACTAATTAATTAATCCAATTAATTAATTATATCAAATACAAATATATTTCTCTAAGAAATATTATTTATGAATTAAATTAATTACCTAGTAACTTAATTTAATTCATAAGATGCTATTTGATTTATCCAATAAATCATAATTAGATATCCAATATCTAATATTAATAGAGAGATGATAAATTCATATTTATCCGTTAACGATCCTAATGCGCGACTCTGTAGGTCCGTCTCAGCCGGCATTGGGAGGAACCAATGAGTGCGGGCAGCACTTAGCCAGCCTAGCTGGCCGCGTTGTAAACCCCGACTGAGAACGAATGAAGGGATCATTCCAAAACTATTATGTCGTGAATACCGTATACGTATAAACTCTTCAATCATATGTCCCGGTCAAGTATTAGGGTCACGGTAAAGTCAAACCATATTGTAACTTGACTCTATGGACTTGTTAATGCAAACCGAGATCACGACGCTCTTGTGTATCAAATACAACTAGCTCTAACTGCTTTGGCGAAAGACTTATGATCTTATTTGCAATTAACCGATAGTACATTTACCTGCTCACTTACAGGAGAAAGAATTCTATCTTGGTATTCAGTAGAGACTGCTACTTGCCAACTATGTTGCATTTTGAGGTTGACCCCACCAACCGGCGATTGGATCGAACTACTCTAATGACTAACTTAATACCACAAGCACATCTCCTACTGAAACCTCAAGTCAAAGGTCCACGTATACCTATCACAACCCTCCGATTCAGTCATTGACAATCCCAGAGTGATATCCATGTGACCAAATTGAGATGAGTCGTGTTCGAGTTCCCATTAGCATACCTATAACGTGTGCTCCCACTTACCCTTAGTGAAGATAGGCACTCCATATGTCAAAGTATATGTTATACAAGTCTTGTCTAAACTTACTGCCCAGTTAAGTTTTATCGACTTGCGAACTAGTTAAGCACTCGAGCCTTAAACACTTGTAGTGCCTATCTCCTTATCTCCATAAGGAGTGGAATGTTTGCTCTCAAATTCAAGGACTATTATTTTATATACCAAATCACAATGCATGTGACATACAATAATATAAAAATAATAAATGCCTTATTTAATATTCATAATAACAGTATAATGCTCTCACTCTCTCATCCTCTGAGTGGCATTCGAGGGCATATTCCTAACATTATTCTCTTTAGCCCCGACCACACTCGCTACTCAGTAAACATATTCATTCCAAATAATCACTCAGTCCTAAACTCCTCATATAACAAAATCCCCCATCTAAAACAACATCCCACAATCAAATCCCAGATAAAAAAACTAACCTTCACCCTCGTTAGTCGCCAAAAATGGAGTGAGCAGTAGAAGCAGTTTACAAAATTGCAAACAACAGCACCATCTTGATTGGTTGTTTTGGCACCCTAAGCTAAATATAACTGGGTTATTAAAGAACCCTTAAAATCGACCGTAATGGTTTTCGTTGGATTTTTCTTTGATTTTCGATTGAACTGAATTTTGTTAATCCCAAAGCAAGAATTCATCCATGTTTGTGATTTGTGGTGGATTTAATGTTGATGTTCTAGGAGTGGGTTTAACTGGATTGAATGAGTTTGTTGGTTCCATTTGTTTTTTGTTTGATTCCGGTTGTTATTTCATTCAAACGGTTGCTTTTTATTTAATTGTCGATGTTGGTTGTTTTTTGTTTAGAAAAATATGTCGAACTGAATATAGCTCGAACAGTTTGGCTCTATCAAACTCAAATCGAACCTCAAATTCTAAAATTCAAACCTCAAAATCTAAAATTCGATAGGTTCGAGCCAAATCGAACTTAAGGTTTGAATAATTTTGATCCCAACTCAAACCTAGTGAGGGTTCGGCATAGTTAGACTCGGAGTCTGGATATGAGTGATGGCTTGATCTCTGAGTCCCATCTTCGGATGATTTATTCCCTTTCAGTCGGGCCTTCCCCTTTTCCACATAGTATCTAATAATCAGCTCATGGCAAATGGGATCATCCCATCTGATCAGGACCTCGACGATCTGGGTGTCGGTGACCTCCAGCACGAACAATTCTTCCTCCTTCTAGTCCTCCCAGTTGTACAGAGTGTCATATGGGGAGACCCTGTAGTCCTTCCATAGTTTTAAGCGTGCAATTTCCTCATTGATTTAGACTTGGAGAATTGTTTTATTTATAATGTCAGTGGGGGAGGGACTCCGAGCATTATAGGATTCTAATGCTTGGATGGGATCCTCTACCGGTATGGGAGACTGTTGAGGAGAGGGATCCCTGACAGGGTGGGGTTCCATGTTGGGAGAGGGACTCCTCACATGGGTATGGTCCATGTGAGGAGAAGTAGTAGTCGGCTCTATGGGGGCAGCCGATTAACCTAATTCTTCCAATTTTGCAAACATCTGTTCATCCGTCATAGCCACAATAGTCTCACGATCTGCTGCAGGAGCAGTCAGTGGTTCTTCCATAGGAGTGGATTCTTATGGGTTTGATACTACAGGAGAGGGTGCAATAGACAGAACTGCCTCAGTGACCGCTGTAGTCACCTGAGGTGCTTTAGCAACAGCTTCCGACTTTGAAGACTTTGGTGCGGTTTTCCACGACACTGTAGTAGAATTCATGAAAATAGAAATAGGGGAGGGTGAATTTCCTATTTTGGAATGACGGATGGATATCTAACGCCATGGAGTTGCTGGTGAAGAGTTTACAGTAGGCCTCCAACAAACTATCAGAACTAAAAGTCTCCAGCTCCTCCAGAGGTAGTCCATAAGGCAACTTGTATAATTTCTTAAGAAGATCCCTATTAATAGAGACAACCTTCTCCTGCACGGTGCTCATGATGTCTGTAATTTGAGCACCCTTCCTTTGCGATGCGAACTTGAACGTTGCATCCAGATAACATTCTTCCACGATCTGTTCATTATAATTTTCTGGGTGAAGACTACCCAGTCTATACAGTCCTTGTTGCTTGGCACGGAGATCACAAGGTTCATCCCGGTCCTCATCTTCAGAATGAATGCTCTTAAAGAATAGAGAGAGCGAAGATGCTTCTGTCAATGATTGTTTCCTTCTTTTTCATAGAAAGTGATGAAGGCTATGAAGAAGACATTTTGCAGTAGATAGAGAAAAGTAAACAAAAACTTAGCAGAAAAACTTCTAAGTATATAAGTTGTATGTTGTAGGCTCGTTTAATTTGCAGAAAGCATAAAGAGTTTGTAGATCAGCATACTGGTCCTTTTATAGTATGCAGGGAGGCTAGGTTACAGTGAACGGTCATATTAAAGGGATGGGAACTGTTTTTGAATAAACGTACAGGATTAATTTAGATGTAATGGGACGTCTAATCCATCATTTTTCGAATTTAATACCCGGTCCCACCTCTGACACATTAAAACCTCCATATTGCACGTTCAGGCGGTGTAAATTTCAAAATCATGAGTTTTAAGGCATTAAAGTCCAGGTACCGATTCAGTAGTGAAAGTTAAATCGTTTTAAATTCAGACGATACACGTGGACTAAAACTTATTTTGAAAAATTAAGTGTAAGGAATTTCATACGCTTAAAATATTAATTGACATTCTACAATATTTATGTTGTATCTGCGAGAGTACGACATTCCCCTTAAAAGGTACATACATGATTCAATTATTACAGCAATTGGTGATTAATACTGCATTATAGGGTCCTACTGCCCCTTAATTAATGCACACTTCAGTTGTAGGAAGGTAACTGTTTCTTCTTATTCATATAGTAAGGATGTGACTTGTAGTTCTGAGTGTATGATTAAGTAGGGGTGGACACCGTATTCATGGGTCTTACAACATTCCCCCTCAATTGATGAGTAAAATAAAACTCACATAGAGTTTAATCGAGCTGTAGCATTCTCAATTACTAACAGAGCATATACAACCTCGTTATGCTGAGAGGCTTTGTGAAGATGTCGGCTAGCTGAATGTCTGTATGAATTTTCTCGATCCGAACATCTTTATTTCTCCACATGATTTCTAATGAAATGATGCTCCATATCAATGTGCTTGGTCCTCGAGTGCAATACAGGGTTGTGCGTAATTGCGATTGCACTCATATTGTCGAACATGATTGGAGTTCTCTCGCCTCAATGCCATAGTCCTGCAGTTGTTACTGCATCAACAGGATCTGCATGTAGCATCTTCGAGCAACATAATATTCTGGCTCAGATGTAGAAAGCGAGTTGGCCAGTTGCTTCTTACTGAACCATGACACAAGTCTAGGTTCAAGAAAGTGACAAGTCCCACTCGTACTCTTCCTATCCAATTTGCAGCCTCCAAGATCTGAGTCACTATAGCTTACTAATCGAATCCTGCTTCCTGGGGATACCACAATCTTACTTTGATTGTTCTTTTGACGTACTTAAGGATTCGTTTGGCTGTGGTGAAGTGTGACTCTTTAGGTGCTAACTGATATCGAGCATTCACTCCTACAGCAAACTGGATGTCGGGCCTGTTGTTTGTTAGGTACAGGAGTGAGCCTATAAGCTACATGTAGAGTGATTTATCAACTGGTTTTCCAGCTTTGTCTCCACTTATCTGTGTGGAAGTACTCATGGGGGTAGATGATGACTTTGAAGTGTTCATCCCGAACTTGTTGAGCAGCTCCTTGTGTTATTTCTCCTGGTTGATGAATATACCTATAGGTAGTTAGCTTGTTCTAAGGTATGGACTTTACTTCTTTGTTTAAATTGCAACACTAAAAAATAGCTAAGTTCTCTCATCACACTCATTTCAAATTTACTTTGCATGAGATGAGAGAACTTCTTACACAGATCAAGATTAGTTGAACCAAAAATAATATCATCTATACAGATTTGCGCCATACGTAGATCATCACCTTTTTGGATTTTGAAGAGAGTTTTGTCAACATCACATTTCTCAAATCTATTATTGATAAGGTACAGTGACATGGTTTCATACCATGCCCTGGGTGATTGATTAAGCCCATACATCGCTTTCCTTAGCCTGTATACTAGATCTCCTCCTTCTATGTTGGCAAACCCTGGAGGTTGTTCAACATACACTTCTTCGGCTAGGTCTCCATTAAGAAATGTTCTCTTTATATCCATTTGATATACAAAAAGTTCTTATGAGCAGCAAAAGCTAGGAATATCCATGGCTTCTAGTCTGGCTACAGAGGCAAATGTTTCATCATAGTCTATGCATTCTTCCTGTATGTAGCCTTGGGCAACTAACCTGGACTTGATCCTTATGACAAGGCCATTTTCGTTCTTTTTGTTTCGAAATACCCATTTGGTTCCTATCACAGCTTGATGGGTTGGTCTGGGTACTAGGTAGGAAAAATTATTCCTTTCGAAACTATTGAGCTTTTCTTCCATAGATGTGATCCAGTGAGAATTATTGAGAGTCTCATTGGTCGAAATAGGTTCAGGTTGTGCTAAGAATACAGCTAGTGTGCACATGGCAAGTCTCTTAAGTTCAGCTTGGGATTTCCATACATGGAATATGATGGAAATAAAATGCAGGTCGGAAGCAAAGTTTCAAAGATTTGAATAAAGAAGTTTTACGCATCCACGAGCACAAGATCTATCTAGGCATACTAGGGCAAAAGAAAGACTATCTAATTAAGGCGTGCCATAACCTTAGATTGCTTTAATGGATGCTGGATGGGCTTGATCTTTTATTATATATTAGATAATATTTTTGGTGAAATTTAATATCATAATCTAGATCAAGAGATCATAGGATATTACCTTTTAAAGCGAAGTAGTTGCCACTTTAATCTCTTCCTCAAAACCTTCTAGAGTATGTCTCCGCCTTAGTCCGGACGTTATAATAATAATTGGCATATAAATAATATTATTGTGCTCTCACCCATGGTAAATCAAAGCAGTAATTATTATAAACAATATTTTATACTTAGAATTAAGAAATAATAATTATCTGAGATTTACATTCTTGGTACAGTCAGTACAGAAGACACTATGTCACTGCAATCCAGTTCAAAGTATGAAATACGATAATGCATGTTAATAGTCAAGACCAACTAATCTCAAGCATACATTACAACTTTTCATATAATTTCTCTAGTAATTATACAGGTTGTGAACTATTATATTATTTTATAAGGTATCAATAATATGATCTTCCGTGTGATACCAACACACCACATTATCTACAATATAAAATAAATAGACAATACATTTGCATAACTATAACGTGAATTGATATGCAAAAACATGTGATGAAATATAATTAATATTCTCATAGTTAGTTAGAGGGAAATAAGGTAATACAAGTATAGAGTATGCTTTGCAGTATACAACCTTAACAGTATCCCACTTATACTCAAAGTATGCTTTTAAGTATACTCCTCTATTACATAGTCTATCTCCCACTTATACTCAATGCAATGATGCCATACATCGTAATCCCATTCCCTTCAAAAACTTTTGAGGGTAAGCCTTTCGTGAAAAGATCAACAAGATTATCTTCTGATGCAACCCTAGCTACAACTACGTCTCCTTTCTTTATGAAGTGTCGTATGATATGGTACTTACCGTTAATATATTTACTTGCCTTATGGGCTCATCGTTACCTCAAATTTGCGACTGCGTCGCTATTATCACAGTAAAGCGTAATATCCTTTGGCAAATCGAGAATCACATCTAAGTCCTGTAGGAAGTACTTAAACCATACCGCCTCTTTGGCTGTCTCGGAGGCTACCACGTACTCGGCTTCCATGCTAGAGTCCGAGATGTATTTCTACTTCACACTCCTCTAACTAATGGCTCCACCTCCCAGAGTAAACACATAACCTGAAGTAGGCGTAGACTTGGACTTTTATTTATCTGATGAAAAATTTGAGTCAGTATAACCCACTTGACATAGGCCATCTGATTGATATACTAGCATGTACTCCCCAGTCCTTCTTAGGTACTTAAGTATATGCTTTACAACAATACAGTGTCCTGGTCCATGGTTCGATTGATATCTAGCAGCCATGCATACGGCATGACAGATATCTGGTCTTGTGCAAATCATAACATACATGAGGCTTCCCACATCTGATGCATAAGGGACCAGCTCCATGTCATGTATCTACTTTTGTGTCTTAGGACCCATATTCTTAGATAATTGAATTCCACGCTTGTAAGGTAGAAGACCTTTCTTGGAATTCTCCATGATAAACCGCTTTAGCAATCTATCGATATACGATGCCTGAGATAAGCACAACATCATTTTCTTCCGATCACGAAAGATCTTGATCCCAAGGATGTGTCCTGCTTCTCCCAATCCTTCATATCAAACTGCTCAGACAGCCATACCTGTACGTCTGACAACTCTTTCACATTGTTTCCAATTAGAAGGATATAATCTATGTATAGTACAAGAAACACCAACACGTTTCCATCGCATTTCTTATATACACAACTCCCACTCGGACATTAGACGAATCCATATAACTGGACAACCTCGTCAGATCGAGTGTTCCAGGATCTTAATGCTTGATTAAGTCCATAAATATATCTCTTAAGCTTGCACGCTAAGTATCCTTCGCATTCAGTAATGAATCTCTCGGGTTGGCGTATGTAGATCTCCTTTTCTAGATTGCCATTAAAGAATTCAGTCTTGACGTCCATTTGCCAAATCTCCAGATTCAAATGCGCAGCTACATCTAGAAAGATCTGGATTGACTTAAATATGGCTACTGGCGAAAAGGTTTCATCGTAATATGCCCTCCTTCTGAGTATAACCTTTCGCTACAAGCCTCGCTTTAAAAGTTTCAATCTTCCCGTCACTCCCTTTCTTTCGTTTTTAGACCCATTTACTCCCAGTGGCTTATACCCCATCAGGTAGTTCTACTAGCTCCCGCACTTGATTGAAATCCATAGATCATATTTCTGATTCCATTGCTACCATTGTTAAGAACGTAACACCGGCAACCAAAAATGTGAAAATACGCAACCATATGAGTTTTGTTATTCCATACCTCATAAGCGGTTTTGTTGTGTTGCTTGTTGATGATACAACGGTTTTGTCTGTAGCATGCTGTATTTGTTGCTTCTCCCTATAAACGTTGTGGCAACTTGCTTGCAGCTATCATTGTCCTTGTTGCTTCCTTCAGCATCCCATTCTTTCGCTCGGCAACACCATTTTGTTGTGGAGTTCGGGTTGCTGAGTATTCGTACTGTATACCATTCTCCGCACAGTATTGCTCTATGAAGTGATTTGTGAATTCAGTGCCTCTGTCTGACCGAATACTCAACCCTTTCCTATTTTGAAGCCTTTTCAGGTCTTCCGACAACTTTGTGGTTCTCTTTTTCTTTCTCAAGAACATAGTCTAAGAGTACCTAGACAAATCATCAACGATAATAAGATAATCTTTCTTACCTACTAGGCTGACATGATCTACAGGGCCATAGAGATCCATATTAAGTAAGTCCAGGACCCTGTGGGCTGATAGATATGATTTGCTCTTCAGAGTCGACTTGACTTGCTTGCCTTTCTGACAGGGTCCGCAAATGCTATTTTTATGAAATGAAACATCAGGCAAGTCTTTGACCATTCCCTGTCGAGCTAATTTGTTGATGGTGTTGAAGTTGATGTGGGACATCCTTTTGTGCCATAGGCAGCTTTGATTTGCAATGCCTTTGGCAACAAAACAAGGAATTATAGCACTAGTGGGTTTCTAGTCAGCAATATACATGTTACCTGACCGGCTTCCTGTGAGGACTATTTGTTTGGTCTTTATGTCTTTCACTCTACATTGATCTACATACAATTTGACCGAGAACTATTTATCGCATAACTAGCTAATACTAAGAAGATTGTACTGTAGCCCTTCTACACAGGCTACGTCGGTGACCTTGAATTTTCCTACAAGTAGGATTCTTTTCCCTCTTGTTCTTCCTTTTGATTTGTCACTGAATCGCATCTTTGGACCACGACCTTCTACATAATCTGTTAGCTTGGTGATATCTCCTGTCATGTGGCGAGAACATCCATTATCGATACGGGTGTAGGTGAGTTGGTCTAGCTCGCGGGCTCGACTCGGCTCGGCCCGTTCGATCTAGGCTTGACTCACCCCGGGTATAAAAAATGAGCCGAGTTGAACCATTTTTTAAGGCTCGTGGTAATTAACGAGCCGAGTCGAGCTATATAGGTGTTTGACTCGCAAGGCTCACGAGCCGGCTCGACTTCTCCTTCTCCGCTGGTTCTGACCGGTAATCGATGCTTGTATGTTTTATAGGGTTTTTTATGTGGGGTTTTTTACCCTTTTAAAGTAGGGCCGCAGCCCACAGCTTTGAAGAAATCGGTCTTGAGCTCGCGTAAGCTTGGCTCGTGAGCAAAATGGCGAGCTCAGCTCGGGTTCGAGTAGCAAATCGAGCAGGCCGACTCGTTTTAATCCCTCAGGCCCGAGCTCCCTACGGCTCGTGAGCAGCTTGTTTGTTCGTAACGGGCCGAGCAAAACAAGGCCTGTCAGAGCCCGCCTCGAGCTCGCATAAGCTCGGCTCGTGGAGAAAAATGTCGAGCTCAGTTCGAATTCGACACAAACCCAGCTCGGCTCGGCTCATATACACCTCTAATTATCAAAATACCAGATGTTCTTTTCCTTGATATCCTGCAATAAAAAATTAAGTAGATTTAGGTCCTTTTTGATCTTTGGGTCCTTGAACGTTAGTACCTTTTGGTATCCATATTTGCCTGACAGGAATGGTTAGATGTAGGTTGTGTTAGGTACTCTTCTATGGAATTTACGTGGGGAAGGCACATAATCACTGTAAATGTTGTTATTATGCATATAAAATTTAGACTTTTGGCCCGAGTACGGTTGTTGTCTGGTAGGAGGAACTGTATTTTTCTGCCTTCTAGATTGCCTCCTGGGTTTCCAGTTGTATTCCCATACTTGTTGTTGATAAAACTGAGCGGCGGCCTTCTTACGAGAAAAATACCTAGGTTCATGTACCCAATATTGAGGAACGTTGTATTGTTGATAGTACTCAGGTGCATGCTGTTGATGGTACTTGGGTACAACCTTCATTCTAGTACTCAGGTGCATGCTGTTGGTTTGCTCGAGGAGCATACTATTGAAATTCAGCATTGCATCTTACATGCTTGTGGGGCTGTGTTTTCCGGTGCTTATGATATGAGCTAGGTGGCGGAATGACAGCCTTCGGTTTCTGATAAGAGATGGCTGTGGACTTTGCTTTATCTACAAGAGCGGCCTTAGGAGCTTTCTTGGTTTCAGGAATGGGTTCTACTCATTTGACAAACACCGTACTAGTTTTGCCTTTGTTGGGGAACGAGTCGTATCCTAAGCCACGTTTGTCATGGACATATTGTCCAGTGCTTGAGATGTCTTCCATCCTCTTAGATGATTTCTCATATGATTTGAGGATGGTCTCGAGTTCTCATTCTCTTCTCTCGAGAAGCTTTATCTTAGCTTCTAATAAAGCATAATCATCTGTCTTGCATTGATTATGAGAGTTTACCTCATTTAGCTCAGTTGCAAGTTGATGATTGCTTTCCATGAGTTTTTCATGAGTGAAAAAGACATATTTTCATAATTGTTTTTCAGCAGATCATTTTCATTCTTTAGCTCTAGATTTGAAAGAGAGAGCTGTAAGTTTTCTTATTTAAGCATCTCATGGGCTTTTTGAATGGTCCCAGACTCATTCATCATATTTTCAACGGTATGTAATGCATTTATATGAGGTTGATCTTACTCATCATCACTGTCATCATCGTCATCCTTTGCCTTAAAGCACATGTAGGCTTTATATTCGATTTCATCATGAGAGGAGTCATTGTCGGTGAGAGCTTGTAGGCATTTCTTTATTTTGATGGGTGTGGGCACAACTTTTGATTCTCTGATCAGTGCCTTTAGTTTGTTTCTCCAGACTTGCCTTTTATCATCATTCTCATGTTGCTCAGCTTCATGCAGCTTCTGTACTTTAGGATAAGGACATCTATTTGCATAGTATCCCGGTTTTCTGCAGGTATAACATAAATTAGAATCTCTAGACAATGGTGATTCAAAGCTTACCTTGTTGAAGGGTTTAGGCTTGTAGGGAGCCTTTCTGGATTTCTTAATGAATTTACAAGATTTGTGCATGGGCAATGCCATTTCATCTTGTGACATGATGTCATCATCGCTGTCAGCAGCTTTGGATATGCTGGGGGCAGAGCTTTGTCTCGTATCGGATACAACAGCCAGTGCTATAGTCTTTGCATGGGACTCTTCAGCCTTTACTCTCATGTCAATATCATACTTAAAAGTTTTGAGGTCACAGAAGAGGTCAAAAATAGATATGTCATTTAAATTACAAGACATACACATATCTGTGGTCTTAATGTCCCATCGGGCAATGAGTGATCTAAATATTTTGAGATTTTTCTCCTTTTGGGTCTACACTTTACCCAATGCTTCAAGTTCATCGACAATGCCGATAAATATATGGTCAAGTTCCTCAAGCGTTTCAGATGATTTCATTTCAAAGGATTCAAACTGTTGATTGAGTTTTGAATTTTTTTTTGAGAGCTCAGTTCCCTCGTTAATTAACTTGAGTTTCTCCCAGATTTATTTGGCCGTCTTTCAGATCTTTACCTTGGAGAATGTGCCTTGGTTGAGAGTGACAAATAGTGCATTCTTGGTGACGTTATCCAGATTTGCACGTTTGCAATCGTCGATTTCACCCGATTCCCTTTCTTTCTCAAGCATTTATGCATGAGATTGTCCTTCTATTCTGGCGGCTGGATTGACCTTCATAATTTTGATAGCTCCTTCTTGTATAACAAAGATTATTTTTTCATGTATAGCAACAAGATGGGCTTCCATCGTGATTCCCCAGTCATCGAATTCATTAATAGCAAACATGAGAAGTTTATTGATCATAGATGTATCCATGGCAATAGTAGGATCATTGTTAGAAATACAAAAATAAAGTTTTCAAAGCTAGTGATTTTGGATCTGATTCAGGTTAAAAATCGAATGATATTTTGTGAATCAGTTGCTCTGATACTACTTGTTGGTCACTGTATACTATCTTACAGCTTAAAGGGGGGTTGAATAAGCTGTACTCTTTTTTCGAAGTTAGATTTGCATAGCGGAAGTCTTAGACTAAGTTGTTGTAAGTACAGCAACTAGACAATCTCCTGTAGCTTGGTGCTTATATGATTTTCAAAGCAAGTAAACTAAAATCATAGGCAGTAGGAAAAATAATAAGGACAAAAAATAATAACACACAGTTTAATACGGTTCGAGGTAAAACCCCTCTACATCTATAGGTCCTCTACACAAGATTAAGAAGTTTATTAAAATTAAGGTGTACACAACTATATGATTTTAACTAAACTCATTATTGTATCGTTCACACAGATTGATACAGTCGACTGTAGCTTGAGCCGTTCACATAGATTGGCTGTAGGCTTCTTCGACTTGCTTCTTCTCACATAGATTGAAGCTTCATCCTTGAACTCTATTCTTCCCACATAGGTCAGAATAGCTTGACTTAGTCCACACAAGGCTAAGGGTCTCAACAATTGGTTTTTGAATTATCATGAATAGAACAGCAGTTGTAGGCTTTGTGGGCTTCGTTGTAGGTGTGATGTTCTCTGTTGGGGACTTTGATATTTCTTCACTCGAGATATTCGTTGTATGATTGAAGAAATATATTGCTCTTGAATAGTATGTTCTTGACCATCAGTAAGTTCGTGTCAGAGCAGTAAGTTAGAAATGTCCTCTTGCTTGGGCTATTTATAACCTTGGAAAAAGATCCGTTACAAATGTAGCCATTGGCTGGTTGGTGAGATCTACACATCTCTGATTGATGGCTTCAGAACATTTGAATTAAAGATGTTTCACATTTAATGCATCGGACATTCTATTTGATCCGCATTAAATGATCTTTTGTCTGCAATCTTTTCAGCCACATTAAATGATATCCTGTCAGCACTAAATACTACTTTAAAAACGTGAATACTTTGTTAATAAAGAATTGATTATCTCATAATAGTTTAAAGTTCAGTCTATATCCTATTGAATTTGTATTTTACTTTTCCTAAGTAAAACACCTAGAACATCTTTGTTGTATCCAACACTTCTTCTTTGCTGTATGCTGGAGCTTAACTATAGAATTTGACTTATTTGGGCGATGTATGAAGTGGCGCTGTAGGGACAGGTTGTAGGGCGCAGTTATCAAAGCATTTGGGGTATTTTTCCCAATAGTTTCCTAATATGTGGAATACATTATGAATAAGAGATGTGAGATATAGATGGGTTGGATGTAGCACCCCAAACCAGGCAGTTATTACAGTACCGCGAACCCCCAACTGGGACTCATCAGGTGAATCACAATAAAATAATCAATGTAACATTATTGCAGTACTGAACCATATTATGCTACAAAATACTCCAACGAGGAGTTTATATAATATTCTGGCTAACAGATGCCAGATAAATATAAGATCAACAAAATTACAAGTATATTTCATATGAAGATGAATATACCGAAACAAATACAAATACACAAGAGTACAAATGTAGCAAAAATGAATAATACATCTTAAACAAGAAGACTCTGGTCCCTGACTAGTATCCTTAAGATTATTCGCCGTCATTTTGTCTTCCTGTACCTTAGTCTTCCACTCTTCCCTCGACCTAAAGTACGATAAAACATATTCCGCCAAAACCACATGGTTAGTTACACAAGATAATAAATCCCAATATGTCGAACATACGCAACCACATATGCTGTATGAACCATCAAAATTATCAGCTCAAACGGGAATTTACACAGTCATGCATGCTGTATAATCCCAACATAATTATAATCTCAAATTATTGAACATACACAAGCAAACATGTTGTATGAGTCGACAAGATTATAACCTCAACAGTTGAATACACACACAGCCAAACATGTTGCATGTATCAACCAACTCTCGAATCGATATGTCAGATGACTTCTTGGCTTTGCCCCAAAGAGCCATTCGTTCTAACTTAGATTTCTGGATTTTTGAGGGACGTAGCAATGCCATTTCCCTTGTCATAGCTCGATGTAATGATAAAATAAGAATAGAGAGAGATTAGATTATAGAAATAATAGATAGATAGATTAGATTGAGTGAGTGTGAGAAATGAGGGAGGTTGGGGGTACTTATAGGTGTAAAATATTTTTTTTTGAAAATTAGTTGTTGGACCCGCTGCATCACGTGTTCGACCCACAGGTTCCAATGGTCGAAATTTATGATTTTTTTTTGAATTTTGAATAAATTTGCTGGGTCCGACCCAATCCATTGTGGGTTCAAAATCTTATGACCCAGACCCCACTTATGTGTATCACGGGTTCAGGTCCGTAGGTCTCACAGGTTCGATCGGCAGCGGGTTACACGGTCCGAGCCGGTGGGTCGACCTTGTGGGTCCTGGTCAAATGGGCACCTCTAGTCTGTGCGCATATCACCAACGTATGCAGAATCCGATAACATGTGCGATAATATGCCTAATCAGGTTACGAGCAATCCCTGCTAATGTGCACAACCCAATGTGAATAATTACACATGACTATATGTGTCTGACATGAAAATCCTACAGATATCAATCGACATGTCAGTATGACTCTAGAATGTCAAGAGAACAAAAGTGATAATAAAACTCAATAAGAACCAACAATTCTAACAAGGAACAGAATGACTCGCCGAAATGAAACATAATCCAATAAGGATCGAACAACTCACCAGAGTGAAAACGATTGCAATAAAATAATTCAGTACTACTGTTCCTCAAATGAAAGATCTACATGATTAATAATATTATCAATATGAATCGAAATCTATAAAGCATAAACGTACATCATAGGTACAAAATACAAAAGATACATTATCTTCATTACCAAGCAAGTTACCGAAAACGAAAAATGCTCCCGCACGACCAAGACGTTTTCTAATGAACAAATAAAATCATCAGTCACACGAACAACCTTGAATGAAACACAATTCTTTTAATATATTCCAAAATTCCCATATCAATTCAACGCAATAAATAACACAGATTCAATAAGAATCGATCAAACTACCCAACGAATATCATAGTCCTAAACTATGAAAACATCCTCAAATCATCTCAATGATCATATTAATGTGGTTATAATGTTCTTAATACTTGTGATGATCGAGTTCTACAAGAATTACCAAGAACAATTATCATACTACTCATTAATTATGACAATATCATCATATATGATCGTAATTAACTCAAAAACACAACACCTCAAACATGATGCTTTATGCTCGACAATCATTAATTCAATAAGGATTTTGTTTTTTCATCAGATAATCTTAATCATCTCGAGATTATAATAACTACTTCACAAACTTATCATAATCTTTCATCTAAATGATTATAATTCCAAGAACGTCATAACATCAGTAATCACTACAAAAACTATGTAATCATTCAACAACCTTCACTAATCCTTCCAAATAACGATTTTAGCATCTAAGTGTTCTTAAAGAACAAGAATCTCCCCATCCTCAAGTCATAATCACCATGTTTTTCATCATAATCATAGAATCATCAAGAATCATGAAAATCCTCCAAAAATCCATCAATACACGAAATAATTAATCACCAGCAATAACATCATAATCGCATGATTAACGAAAGATTAGCCAACATGCCTCTTGAAGATAAAGAACAACTTCAAACACTTCAAGACTCCACCAAAATCTTCAAGTCTCCAAGCTCCAATCCAAGTTATGAATCTTCAAAACAAGTTGGAAGAGGCTAATAATCATTTAGGTAGGCAGAGGGATGAAATCTAGAGATAAATATCCAGAATGGTTCATGCAAAAATGAAAGACAAGACATGTCTTTATAATTTGCATTTTACATTACGACCGCTATCCTCTCGTTTTACCGTACATTAACATTACATACGCTAACCCTTCATGATTGCATACGTTAACATCTTCCAGAGGCTACTGCCTCATTTCGTGTATTGTCGTACGTAACTTTCCCAACTTAACGTAGGTTAATGCTCATATGTTGCGTACGCTAACACTTGTACGGTTGCTACGCAAAGCCCGTTGACTCAGTTGTCTTAATCATGCCGAAAGCACTCGGCCCTACACGACGAAAGGTTAGCCGATCTGATCACAATGTTACGTACATAACCTGCGCAACTAACATACGTAACCTGCTTCATTAGCATACGCTATCTGATTCATGGAGCAAACACTACGACATATACACTTAGCCAAATTCCACTCTTCATGAAAAAACCAACAGGTAAAAACGATAACAACACTACGCCATAGACGGCCTACGACAACATATTTTGTTAGTGTTGCGCTAAAAAATGTTGCAGTGGCTCTAAAATTTTTACCTGCTCCAACATTGCTTTTTTGATGTTGCTGTATATGTTTACAAAATGTTGCCTTAGCTATAACTTTATTTTTTTAATAAAAATTTTAAAATAAATATTTAATTTACTGTAAAATTATTTAAAATTGGAAAAATATATTATTTAAGATTTCAAAACTGACAGTTTGTGATTACAGTCAATAATGTCAATTTTGTATAAAATGTAATAAAAAAATTTAAAATTTTTATTTTACACGAAATGAATAATGTTTGAAAAAAAATATTTTTCATATTAAAAAATTCAAAATTAATTATTGGCGTGAAGTATAATATTTTTATAAAAATAACATATTTTTTATAAAACTGACCTAACGTTAGGTCGCGATTAAAATACCATTGATTTACTAATAGATTAATCTACACCATCAATTTATTTATAATAATAAAGATTTATATATATATATATATTAAAATAATAATTTACAAATATAACCTTTAATTAGTTTAACATTAACTGTAATTTTAGAATATATTAATTTTTTATCAGCACTGATTGCTTCCACTGCACCAATTAAATCCCCATCAGCACTGATTACTAGGGTTCTTCGTCTCATTAGGGTTCTTCGTCTTTATGTAGACTAAAACATAGCAGTAGACTAACGATGCCCATGTAATCACCCCCGGTTATAATGCCACTGGAATCTTCATAATTCACCCGATCTCTTAAGTCGGTTTCATCCACCATAGTTTTCACACTGCGGAGCTTCGACAAATCAAGGTACGACCTCCACAATACGAATCTCAACTCAAATAAGCCAGCAATTGGACCATGTGCTGCGGCAGCGAGCGGTTGCCGTCGACAGAAGACGTGGTCGAAATCCCCGCTGCAGAGAACGAGAACACGGCGGTGGCGGAGATTCTGAGAGACCGGATATCCGAGACGGAGACATCTTTCTCTCTCACTCTCGAGACCTCTTAACCCATAAGACGGTCGACAGAGACGAGAACAAGAACACACAGAGCTTCGCTCAAGAGCTAGATAACTAGGAGCTTTTACACTCATTGTAATCGCATTCTTACATTAATATTTGTACTCAAACGTATTCGTATTAATAACATCTCGCGAGAGCATTCAAGCCCGGGCCTAACAAACCCGGCAAATCTTGTGTTATTTCCATTCACACGGACGTGCTCTCGCAACCTTGTTTGTTGTCCGTCCATTCCAGCATTATCTATCTCCAGATAATATTTCGGGCAGCAACATTGTGTACACCAGATAGCGAAGGAGGTAAGGCTACTCTATAAGCTCTGTCACCAACTCTCTCAAGGATTTCAAATGGGCCAATATATCTCGGGCTAAGTTTTACTTTCTTCCTAAATCTCATTATGCTTTTCATTGGGGATACCCTCAAGAAGACATGGTCTCCAACTGCAAATTCCAAATCTCTTGTTCGATTATCTGCATAACTCTTCTGTCTACTTTGTGCAATTTTCATTCGTTCTCTTATCTTTTCTACTACCATAGCAGTCTGTTGTACCATTTATGGGCCCAGTAGATTTCTTTCTCCAAATTCATCCCAGTGTACGGGAGATCTACATTTTCTCCCATACAGTGCTTCATAAGGTGCCATCCTAATTGTAGATTGGTAACTGTTGTTGTAGGTGAACTCTACCAATGGAAGCTTTGTATCTCAATTGCCCTTGAAATCTAGTATGCATGCTCTCAACATATCTTCGAGTATTTGAATAACTCTTTCTGACTGCCCATCACTTTGTGGATGAAATGCGGTGCTGAAAGCAAGCTTCGTACCCATTGCATTATGTAAACTTCTCCAAAATGCAGATGTGAATTTAGGATCCCTGTCAGATACTATAGATATTGGCACCCCATGTAGCCGGACTATCTCTTTAATATATTTCTGAGCATATCGATCCATATTATATGTGGATTTTACTGGAAGGAAATGAGTAGATTTGGTCAATCTATCAACAATCACCCATATCGAATTATACCCACTTTGAGTCTTTGGTAGCCCAAGCACAAAATCCATTGTAATGTGTTCCCATTTCCATTCCGGAATTAGTAAAGGCTTCAAGAATCCTGCTTGTCTCTGATGTTCAGTTTTGATCTGCTGACAAGTTAGACACTCTACCACGAACTTTGCAATATCTTTCTTCATGTTAGGCCACCAATAATGTTGTTGCAAGTCTTTATAAATTTTTGTGCTACCTGGATGTATTGAATAAGGACTGGAATGAGCCTCCTTTAGAATGTTCCCTATGATGGTTGCGTCAGCTGGCACACACAGTCTCCCCTTATATCGTAATATTTTATCACTTAAGACTGAGAAGTTTGGTAATTTGCCTTCATCAACTTTTTCCCTCAATTTGCCAATGTACTGATCCGCCTTCTGGGTTTCTTTGATTATATATTGAAGTGCAGGTTTCAATATGAGTGCTGATAATGAACAAATCTTCCTTTTGGGCACAATTTCCAGTTCTAATTTTTGCAAGTCCAATAATAGTGGCTTCTGCGTGACTAGAAAAGAAGACATGGACTTTCTACTTAGTGCATCTGCAACCACATTTGCCTTACCAGGATGATAGTTGATCTCACAATCATATTCTTTCACCAATTATAACCATCTCCACTGTCGCATATTCAGCTCCTTCTGTGTGAAAAAGTACTTCAAACTTTTGTGGTCTGTATAGATTTCACACTTTTCACCATATAGGTAATGCCTCCAAATTTTTAGTGCAAAGACAACAGCAGCCAATTCTAGATCATGTGTTGGATAATTCATTTCATACTCTTTTAATTGCCTGGGGGCATAGGCTATTACCTTCCCATGTTGCATTAATACAGCACCCAAACCATTTTTAGAAGCATCAGTGTAAACTACAAAGCCACCTGTTCCTATAGGAGTGGCAAGGACAGGAGCCGTAGTTAATCTACGCTTCAATTCCTGGAAACTCCCCTCGCAAGCATCAGTCCAAACAAACTTTGTATTCTTCTTTGTTAACAATGTTAATGGGGTTGCAATCTTTGCAAATCCTAGTACAAACCGTCGGTAGTAGCCAGCTAGTCCTAAGAAACTTCGAACCTCTGATACATTCGTTGGTGTTGGCCAGTTGCTCACCGCCTCTACCTTGTTAGGATCAACTGAAATGCCATCCTTGGATACCACATGCCCTAAAAATAGCACTTGTTCTATCCAGAATTCACATTTCTTGAATTTAGCATACAACCGTTTTTCTTTGAGAATTTGAAGCACAATTCTGAGGTGTTCTTTATCCTCATCTCTATCATGTGAATAGATAAGGATGTTATCAATAAACACCACCACAAATTTATCAAGGAACTCTTTGAATACCCGATTCATCAGATCCATAAATGCTGCTGGAGTATTTGTCAAACCAAAAGGCATCACTAAAAATTCATCGTAACCATATCGCGTTCTAAATGCTGTCTTTTGGATATCTTTTTCTTTGACTTTCAGTTGATAATATCCGGAACGCAAATCAATCTTTGAGAATACTGATGCTCCTTGCAACTGATCAAATAAATCATCTATCCTTGGAAGAGGATATTTGTTCTTGATGGTCACCTTATTCAGTTCCCTATAGTCAATGCATAATCGCAATGAGCCATCTTTCTTTTTCACAAATAAGACAGGCGCTCCACAAGGTGAACAACTAGGACGGATGAATCTCTTATCAAGTAATTCTTGTAGCTGAGTTTTTAATTCTTTCAATTCTGTTGGTGCCATTCTGTATGGGGGTTTAGAAATAGGGGTAGTCCCTGGCATTACATCGATTGCAAACTCAATTTCCCGATCTGGGGGCAACCCTGGTAGATCATCTGGAAACACCTCAGGAAATTCTCTAACCACATCTACATCTTCAGGCTTCAATTTCATTTCAAGGGAGGTGTCCAAAACATTAGCCAAATAGCCAGTATACCCCTTATTTAACATCTTTCTAGCTTTCAGTGCAGTTATAATTGGCAAAGAGCATGAATATGAATTACCTTTAAAAATAAACCCTCCTCCATTTAATGGTTGAAAGGACACAATATTCTTATTACAATCAACATTTGCACAATATTTAGCTAGCCAGTCCATACCAAGGATAACATCAAAATTAGATATTGGTAGGACAACAAGGTCGGCGTAGAGTATCCTCCCGCCAATTCGAACTGGACAGGCCCTCAACATTTGGTCAGAATCCATATTTTTTCCAAACGGAGCAGCCACATTATAACCAACTTTCAAGAGTTCTGGTTTAATGCCCGATTTTCTCATAAATGCATATGATGCAAATGAATGTGTAGATCCTGGGTCTATCAATGTAAGTGCAGGAATTCCTGAGATCAGAATGGTACCTGAGACTACGGAAGCATCTGCATCAGCTTCTTCTCGAGTCATTGCAAAGACCCTTCCCTGAACTTTATTCTCTGTGTTTAGGCAATCTCTCGCCATATGTCCAGGCTTCTTGCATCTGAAACAATTATTGGACCCAACAAAACATTCTCCAAAGTGATTTTTCCCACATTTAGTACACTTGGGCTTCTCAGTTGTATTTAGAGAATCTCTCGCTGTAGGATGCTTCTGATTGGCTTTGCCTGGTTTTTGCTCCGATTTCTTCCAATGTGCTGAATTTTTTGAAGCAAATGCTTGCCTCTTCTGCTGAAAAGACCTTTGTATCTCCTTTTCGCTACCTGCGGCGGCGCTTTGTCAACTATTTCTCTGAACTCAGTTGATGTAGACATCCTCACATCTCTTCTAATTTCAGGTCGGAGGCCTCTTAGGAAATGATCCACCTTCTCAGCATTATCCCTAGCAATATAGGGAACATACCTACAGCCTTCTTCAAATTTCCGAATATATTCACAAACAGACATATCCCCTTGTTTCAGCTCCAAAAACTCTTTGACCTTGAGAGACCGTGCATCCCTGGTGAAGTATTTATCATAGAATATTACTTTAAATCTCTCCCACGTCAACCCTTCCAAGTTGACTGCAAGTTTGGCTCCTTCCCACCAAGTTCTGGCATCCTTTTTGAGTTGAAAGATCGCACAAAGTATCTTCTCAGCATCGTCGATGTGCATGTAGTCAAAGATAACATCAAGTGATTTGACCCATTCTTCCGCAACCATAGGATCAGCCCCACCATGAAAATCAGGAGGTTCCATTTTCCTAAATTTTTCATACACTGCTGGTCCATTATTGTTTCTTGGTGGAGGTTGTCGGTTTTGTTCTTCGTTTCTTTGTTGCATGTTCAGAAATTGTTGCATTTGTTCACCATACATCCTTATGCATTGTTGCATCACCACCAAATTCTCAAGAAGGTTATGGTTTGGATTTGGATCATCTCTTGTCTTTCTTTTGGGTGCCATCACATCCGCTGTACTGCCCAATCTCACCCATTCATAAGCCAATAACGAACAAACAATAATGATGATGACAAATAATAGATTGTAATCTATTAAACATAATATTGAATAGATAGAAGTTGACCATATCCCTCAGTCAAGAATGTCCATATGCCATCTTCTGTCTGCAGGAAAAATTTAAACATTCTCTCCGATACCACAACTGTAACACCCCCTAACCTAGCAGCTGAACCGCAAAGGGGTTCGTGCTACTAAATTGGGGAGTATCACGCTTTTAAACTTTGAAACCAATAAAAAGTAACTTTGGTAATGCGAGTACTCAGGGAAATAATGCAAACCGGTATTATTTATTCAAAACATTACACAACCTTAAGTTTAATACATAACAAAACCATAACAGAGTAATCTTATTCAAAACAAAACATAGTCTTCCAGCATAGGGGCGAAATAGCTGGGAAATGGCATATGGACAAGTCTCCGGCTGTCAACACTGAAGAAGATAGTCAACTCCTAAACATGAGCATCATCACCTGTATCATAAGAATCTAGTGAGCTAATAGCTCAGTAAGATGAGACTTCTTTAATAGCAAAGTGTCACATATCACATTCATCAACAGATAACTACTTTATATAATATAGTCATGTTCTTGTAAAATCCTTTCTTCGGGTACCCTTGATACTCGACTGATAGTGATAGGCCATGGTTTTCGGAACCTGTTCATATAATTGGCCAATAAAAGATGTATACGGGGGTTCCCATACTGGTTTTTCAACCAATGGTATTAGCCGTATTCAACCTTTTTCATTCAGTGTGGGTTTCCTTGACCGACTTTCAGCCGCAAGTATTTGCCACCATGTGTTGGGTCCGCCGGTCCCCCGCATCCCGTGCCTACCCGCCATCAATCAAGTACCATACTCCTATTCTTAAACATTCTTTTACATACACATGTTATGCATGATCATTCAATAACAGTCACATATGAAAATATCAATCAATATATGATCCTTATGATACAGCAAGGAAAAGCCTCATCTTACCTTAGGTCATGTGCCCATTTATGTGAAAAGATCAGTTTCTATAGATGGATGTGCTAAATCCTTGAAAAAAATCTGAAATCTCTTGAAGACTTTTATCAAACACCTTTGAAAAACTGTCAGATTTGAGCTATCTGTTTGATCGGGATTTTTGTGGCTTTTATAATTTTTGGAATAAAAATATGTTGCGGGCGTTTTAAAGTAGAGGTTCACAGCTTCAAAATGATATAGTATTTGTTGGAACATACTTACGTATATATGTATTTATAGGAGTCTAAAGTCGGTTGAAAATAAGCCTTACCCGGACAACTGGAAGCCTTATCCGGACAGCTGGCCGAGAAGCTTCTGTCGGTCGTGACCGACATTTTCCGGATAGCTGGCCGAGAAGCTTCTGTCGGTCGTGACCGACCTTATCCGGACAGCTGGACAGCCTTATCCGGATAGTGGTCGAAAAACTTCTATCGGCCGTGACCGGCAGCTGTCGGTAGGCGTGTCCGGCGGTGACCGGCAGATGTCCGTCAACTTAGCTCGTCCGGTTCGACCCCTTCCTGATGTCCAAATTTGATTTTCCGACCTGTTCCAGACTCGTCTGAGTTAAATCTTCGATATGCTCAGAACGGATTTTCGATAATAATAAAATAATAATTTAATATTATTATTGCAGTATATGTGTTCTGTAATAAAAATTTTATCGTATCAAATCGTCGAAAACTTTTTGAAATTACTTTCATAAATTCTAAAATAATCCTTATAATTTATTTTGAAATCTTTTCTTTTTAAATCCTTCATTTTATGTTAGGAACATATCGGTCCAAGTATTGGACAACTTGTAAATATTGAAATCCATGATCATTAGCAAAATAAATAGCATTTAAATAAGTCTCTGAATTTTCTAGGGTATTACAATTATTATTTTATAATCGTTTAGCACATCGATCTCGAGAAACTAAGCTCCACAGTGCAACAAAACATCTCACAATGACTTTTATCATGTTAGAGGAGATAATTAACATGTCGTATAAAACGTAATGCGAATGGAAATAGCAGTTATTCATGCTAATGAGATGTCTACTTGTATGCCATGTTTCCCTAATGCATATCATGTAAATGCATTTAGGTATAAAATGGTTATTGGCTTAAGGGATAACCGGGCATTATAGTAGCGTGCGCTACTCCTCGCACACAACCCACTATGAAGATGACAATGATGATAAACACGGCTCGATCCTCCAACCAGGTAGAAAGATGAATCATAACTGATACACGATACAAATACTCTGAACGGTGAATACAATGATTGAATATGAATGATGAATGATTATTAATGAGTGAAAATTACTGAGTGACAATTACTGAATGATAATGACTAAATTACAACCGGGTATTACATACACTCCCCCTTAAAAGAGTTTCGTCCCCGAAACTAATGGTCAAACAACTCGGGATAACCCTCCCGCATACTATCCTCGGTTTCCCAAGTAGCCTCTTCGACTCCGTGTCTAGACCACTGGATCTTAACCAAAGGAATCGTCTTGTTCCTCAACTGTTTGATTCGCCGCTCTAAGACTCGTATAGGATGCTCCTCATATGAGTGATCATCCGCGATCTCGATTTCGTCGAACTGAAGTATGTGACTCGGGTCGGCAACATACTTTCGCAACTGAGAGACGTGAAACACATTATGAATTCGGCTCAATGCCGGAGGTAAGGCCAATCGATAAGCCAGATTGCCTACTCGATCCAAAATCTCAAACGGTACAATGAATCTCGGACTCAACTTCCCCCGTTTCCCGAAACAAAAGATACCTCGACTCAGGGATACCTTGACCAAAACGTGGTCACCCGCCTCGAACTCCAATGGCCGACGACGGTTATCTGCATATGATTTCTGTCGACTCTGAGCGGTCAACAAACGATTCCTGATCAAAGCTACCTTCTCACGGGCGGCTATAAGCATATCGGGCTCGGTGCCGATTGATTCTGATAAGTCTGTTGTGTTGAGATTTACTCACCTCGACAGGCGATCGACTACAAGGCCGAGCGACCGAGTCCACGACCAATCAAGCTATGGCGAACTCGCCTAAACGAAGATAATAGTACGCCTTCGAGTATCTAAGCGATCGACTCTCAAGGCGATCGCCTTTGGCACCTAGTGATCGACTCTGGTGCCCAACTTAGGACAACCATCCTGTACCACGAACAGAGACCTTCGTCCGTCAAAGACCACGAAGACTGGATCTCAAAGCATCTCCCATTTGCAGGTCCGCGACAGGCGCCGCATTCCATGGATCGTTGACCAAAGCCTGTCACCACCTTATCACCTACCGACAGACCTGCCGAAAGGTACAAGGTGGGACCGCCCGTGACAACGACTCAGACGCGTGCAGACTTCTCATTGGGCCGCACAGCTGGCTGCCAGCAACTCCTGCAGACTTTAAGGGGACCAGCCCATGTGCTAAATACGATCGCCCGCTTATTATAATACAGCAGAGGCGATCGCCCAGCATCTGTAACACCCCAAACTAGGCGGATATTACAGTGCCGTGGATCCCCGACTGGGACCCACCAGGCGAATGAAACTGATGAATTAAATAATATAATTGTAGTACCGAACCACATTATATTACCAAATACTACAATGAGGAGTTTAAGTACAACACACCAGGACAATACCGAATACTAGTATATTTTATATGAAGATAAAATACACAACACTGAATGAAACGGAGTATCCAAATGAAGATCTGCAACGGAAAATAAATGACAATAACATAAATGACTGAAAAGATCGGGGGCCCCTACTAGTATCACTGGGACTCCTCGCCGTCAACATGCTATTCCCGTGCTTTTGCCTTGCCATGACCTGAAAACAAAATCCCCAAACGGGGTCAGTTACACAGAACAACAATCCTCAAGAGTTGAATAAACACAATCATATATATGTAGTATAAACCACAAGTTCGATCAAAATGAATCGGTTAGATTATAACCCAATCTTGTTGAAAACATACGCAATCAAACATGCTGTATGAATCAACAAACAGTACGGCTCAAAGGGTGGCGCCACACTACGCCCGGGATTGAAATGTGTCCGTGCACAAGCCACCAACGAGTATCGATCGAATACACGTGTGGTCTTGTACCTAATCAGTCTCACGAAGCAATCGACTCGTGTGCACAGTCCAATGTGAGGCCAACAACCAACACACGACTTAAATGTGTCCGACATGAAAATCCTACACATACCAACCGGCACGCCAGTATGACCCGGAATGCCACGATATAACAAAAGTGACATCGGAAACGAATAATGACTCACCGAGATGAAATGATAGTGAAATGAATGATAGCTCAATGAAATGATTGGAACCGCCGTTCCTTGTGATTGAAGTGATTAATTGACAATGACAAGTTTTGATACGGTTAATACAATGATGAATGAGTTATGATTATGAATGAACAACAACAAAAGGAATGAATATCCTTTTAACCGAGTAAGAATTAACTTACACAATACCGATGAAGAATGTCCTTCCACGAACAACGTCCTAAATGACATGTCGGTCGCTCAAACGACCTTGAATAACACAATTACAAACAATCCGTTCAACATACAAATTAAACACGATGAATACCAACTCAAAACGTCGATACGACTAAACCAAGTTCATTGGGGCATTATATCGAACACGTTGTGACCAATCCCCGATAGTTTACAAACAAACCTCAATTAAACCAACATCAATCCCCAAGAAGTGTTTCAAACCAACAAAACATCTTCAATACGATAAATAATCCAATATGAATATCCAAAATCGTGATTTCAACAACAATTAATAGAAAAACCCCCAAATCCAACTTAATATTCAAAGTGTTCTTGAATAATCCTTCAATAATCCAATAAATAATCATACATATCCATAATCATGCGTACATCACTTCATACAACATGATTTTAATGGCTAAAACATCATATCTCAATACAAACTCGAAATCCAAGATGTTGAAGAATATTTCCTTTGAAGATCCAAACACTTCGATCCGATGAAAACGTGTTTAATCGACTATCCAAGCTTCCCAACGAATCAAGATGATGAAATCCGAACACACAAGTGATTGATGATGACAAAATATCTCCCTCAAGCTCTCTCTCTCTCGGACAAGATAAAGGAAATGAGAAAAATGAGGAAAAATCCCGTCCAAGATCCTTATAAACTGTCGGAAGTTACGGCCGTAACTCGGCCTTCTTACGGCCGTAACATCCCAGGTCAACGGCCTTACGGCCGTAACCAGCCCACTAGTACGGCCGTAACTCGGCTTCGTCCAATCACTTTCCGACAGCCTTACGGCCGTATCCGAACCTGACTTACGGGCGTAACTCGCCCTCGTCTAAAACATCTTCCGACATCCTTACGGCCGTACCCGCACACCTTACGGGCGTAACTCGGACGATACGGCCGTATCCGGCCAATCCTACGGGCGTAAGCCCCCTTCGTCGAAAATGAGCAGGTACCCTGCCTGTAACGTACGGCCGTATCCGGCCAAACCTTACGGCCGTATCTCCCTCGCCTTACGGCCGTATGCCGCAACCCTTACGGCCGTAACTCGCCTTCGGCCAAAAACGCCTGGGCACCCTGCTCGACACGTACGGCCGTATCCGGCCAAGCCTTACGGCCGTACTGCCTAACTTACGGCCGTATGTCGAAATCCTTACGGCCGTAAGTCTCGCTCGTCCAAAATGGCCTGAAAACAACGAACGTCTGTTACGGCCGTATCTGACACTCCTTACGGCCGTAACTCATTGCTAGACAAGATGAAAATCCGACAACTCCGATTTCTCGCTACGATTGATGAATGATTCGACATACCATACGTATGTGAAAGTGAACAAGTCCAACACATGCCAAAAAAATGATACTTCCAGCACATGACTACCAATCACGATGAAAATGATAAAACTCCCATCTCGATCTATAAACGGAGATGAAATGACGATCGGTAACTGATACACGGTTACAAAGTGCCAACGATGAACACCAATGAATGAACCATGAATGATGAGTGATTATTAATGAGTGAAAATTACTGAGTGACAATTACAGACTGATAATTACTTAATGATAATGAATGAATTACATCCGGGTATTACATACTCCCCCCCTTAAAAAGAGTTTCGTCCCCGAAACTAAGGGTCAAACAACTAGGGATAACTTTTCCGCATACTCTCCTCGATTTCCCAAGTAGCCTCTTCGACTCCGTGCCTAGACCACTGAATCTTGACCAAAGGAATCGCCTTATTCCTCAACTGTTTGATTTGCCATTCTAACACTCGTATGGGACGTTCCACATACGAATGATCATCCGCGATCTCGATTTCGTCGAACTCAAGTATGTGACTCGGGTCGGCAACATACTTCCATAGCTGAGAGACGTGAAATACATTATGAATTAGGCTCAACGCCGGAGGTAGGGCCAATCGATAAGCTAACTCGCCTACTCGATCCAAAATCTCAAACGGTCCTATGAATCTCGGACTCAACTCTCCCCTCTTCCCAAAATGGAAGATACTACGACTCGGGATTACCTTGACCAAAACATGGTCACCCGTCTCGAACTCTAATGGTCGACGACGATTATCTGCATATGATTTCTGTCGACTCTGAGCGGTCAACAGACGACTCCTGATCAAAGCTACCTTCTCACGGGCAGCTATAAGCATATCGGGCTCGGTGCCGATTGATTCTGATAAGTCGTCCCAACACAAAGGAGATCGACAACGACGACCGTACAAGGCCTCATAAGGCGCCATCTAATCGAAGCATGCCAACTATTATTATACGTGAACTCGATCAATGGTAGTTGGGCTTCCCAATCGTCTTTCCAATCGAGGACACATGCCCTCAACATGTCTTCCAAAGTCTGAATAGTCCTCTCTGATTGTCCGTCGGACTGAGGGTGAAAAGATGTGCTGAAATTAAGGTGAGTTCCCATGGCACGATGAACTGATTTCCAAAAATGAGACACAAACCGTCCGTCACGATCGGAAACGATACTTTTAGGAGTACCGTGCAGTCTCACTATCTCTTTGATGAACAGCTGTGCAAGTCTCTCGGGACCCCACGTATCTTTAATCTCAAGGAAATGAGCTGATTTAGTTAAGCGGTCCACAATCACCCAGATCGTATTTATGCCACGACGACTCGTCGGCAAACTCTTGATGAAATCCATACAAATGTCTTCCCACTTCCATTCTGGAATAGGGAGAGGTTTCAGCATACCCGCCGGTCGCTGATGTTCAATCTTGACTTGTTGACAGGTTAAGCATCTCGAAACAAATTCCGCGACTTCTCGCTTCATATTACTCCACCAGTAATTTTGTTTCAAGTCCTTGTACATCTAGCTAGACCCCGGATGAACAGAATAAGGGGTAGCATGAGTTTCTCTCAAAATCGAGTTTTTCAACTCGTCATTCGCCGGTAGACATAACCGATTCTTAAATTTCAAAAGTCCATCCTCGTGGACCACGAATCCAGGGGCTTTCCCCTGAGTCACATCCTCACGGATACGCAACAGTGATGGGTCTGAACCCTGATTCTCTCTGATTGCCTCCTCAAGTGACAATGAATCTCTAACATGCAAAGTTGCCCTTGTACTCGCTGAAGCCAGACCTCGATCTCGGATCTAAGGAATTCCTGTTGAAGCTCCTTCTGAACTGTTAAACGAGCAAGCATTTGCTCCTGAACGGACTTATGACTCAAGGCGTCGGCGACAACGTTTGCCTTGCCCGGGTGGTAAAGAATCTCGATATCATGATCTTTGATTAGTTCCAACCACCGCCTCTGTCGCATATATAACTCCTTCTCGGTAAATATATACCTCAAACTCTTGTGATCGGTGAATAACTGACAGGTGACGCCATAAAGGTAATGACGCCAAATTTCCAACGCGAAAACCACGGCTGCTAGCTCCAGGTCGTGGGTCGGATAATTAACCTCGTAAGGTCGCAATTGCCGTGAAGCATAGGCAATAACCTTCCCATTCTGCATTAATACACATCCGAGACCGTGTCCGGATGCGTTACTAAAAACCGCGAATCCTTCCGTCCCTTCTGGCAAGAAAAGGACAGGTGCTGAAATTAACCGGTTCTTGAGTCCCTCAAAACTCCGCTGACACGCGTCGGACCATGTGAGTTTCTTACCCTTTCGCAAAAGGTTCGTCGTTGATTGAGCGATTTTAGAGAATTCTTCCACAATTCGCCGATAATAACCGGTTAATCCGAGAAAGCTTCGGATTTCCTTATCATTCTTCGGAGGTAACCAATCTTGGATAGCCTCCGTCTTCTGAGGATCGACACGCACACCGTCAGATGAAATTACATGCCCGAGAAACGACACTTCGGACATCCAGAACTCACATTTGTAAAACTTTCCACATAGTTGCTCTCGTCTCAACACGTCGAGAACCTGATGAAGGTGAACCTCGTGTTCCTCTCGGTTACGAGAATAAATCAAAATGTCATCGATGAAGACAACAACAAACTGATCCAAAAAGTCGATGAAAACCCGATTCATTGATTCCACGAATAGTGCAGATGCATTAAATAATCCAAACGGCATTACCACGAACTCAAAATGACCATAGCGTGTTTGAAATGCCTTCCTCATGATATCCGACTCTCGAACTCGCAACTGATGATATCCAGATCTTAAGTCGATCTTGAAAAAAAATACTGAAGTTCCCTGAAGTTGATCCAAGAGATCATCAATACGGGGTAGAGGACACTAATCTTGATCATCACTCTGTTCAACTCCTGATAATTAATACACACACGAAACGAACCATCCTTCTCCTTGACAGATCACACTGGTGCTCCCCACGGGGACGCACTCGGTCGGAGATAACCTTTCTAGAACTATTCCTCAAGTTGAATCTTCAACCCCTGCATTTCGGTCGGGGCCATCCGATACGGTGCCTTCGATAACGGGGACGTACCGGGCTCCAACTTACTCGTGAATTCCACATCTCTCTGTGGAGGCAAACCAGGTAACTCGTCTGGGAATACATCATCAATCGATGACAATGATACCACGAATGGTTGAACATCTCGATTGCCCTAGAACGGTCAATCGATGACAATGATACAGTGAATGATTGAACATCTCGATTGCCTCAGAACGGTCAATCGATGAAAATGATACAATGAATGATTGAACAATTCGATTGCCTTATAACGGACAATCGAAGAAAATAATACGATGAATTATTGAACACGTCGATTGAGTAATTTCACTGCTTCCATCATATTAATGATTCTTCCGGAACAACGGGGATCACCTCCACGAAGCACACATTCGACTCCAATGACGGAAATGATAGCGACCAAACGCTTACAAACACTGAGGATAGTATCATGACGATACATCCAACTAATACACAATATTACATCGTTCTTAGATAAATTCACCACGATTAGGTCCACCAACCAATCGCGGTCATTAATGCTTAATTCAGTCAGTTCTTAACCTCATGATTTCCGGAAATTCTTCCATCATCAGGTAGACCGATAGTATGAGGCTCACAAGCAATAGGACTATCTAAATTAAGTCTATTCAAACCTGATTCGAAAATGAATGAAAGCGGTGCACCAGTATCAGAAGGTACACACAGGTTGAAATAAAATTACGAGTATACTTGAGATCATTCGGGCCACCGGATCGTCGATCCTCCTCATCACATGAATCCGGGACTTGCCGGGCCCCGAACCGGACGCTCCCGTCTGATAAATATGAGCTCCGCCTTTATTTGCTTCCATTGTCTTAAATGACGTTGACAAAGTAGTCTGATTCTGAATCGCTGATTGCTTGCCGCCGGAGCCGACTTGGAGTCCTTTCGGCAAAAACGGGCCTTATGCCCAAAATTCCCACAATTATGGCACATGATAGACGGTTTCAGACACTTAGTGCTGTAATGACCCGGCGCTCCACAGTTGAAACAGGTGATGGCCGAACTGGCCGCTCGGGACTGAGATCCCGCACGATTATGCGCCGTAGGAGGTCGCTCAGAAGCGATAGGACCCGCACGAGGCTTCTTGAAGGTTGACTGACCGCCTTCGGATTGATTATGCTTTGTTGATTTCTTGCTGACAGATGAAGGTTGTTGCTCAGCAATTTCCTTAGCAGCAGGCTCATTCGGGAGAGTTCTCTCGATTAGTCCGGCCAGAGTGGCGCAATGATGATTGAGCAATTGCATATGGGTCATCATGACCTGCATAAAAGTGAGTGGATCAACCTGAACATCTTCTGGTCGAGCCGAGTCCTGGGTACGATTTCCCGACAGCGAGTGATTATTCCCCGGGTTCCGGCCCGCACCGCGGCCTCTCCCCGTGCATCCCCTGACAACTCTCTCCATACTGAAGTAGGAAGGTCGTATGATAATCATAGATCTCGTATGAGTACCGTATTATGATTTACGTCATGAAATGATGAAAATGAGCATATGTGCTCTAACACAGTGATTACATGAATGATTAACTGAGGTGACATGATTATCTGATGAAACTCTTGAAATGAGTATCTTGAACAAGTTAACAAGATTAATGATATGATCTTCCAGATCGACAACTGAGTAATGAAATGAATTGAGTGATTAATGAGTTACTATGATCAACATGATTAAAATGAAAATGATGTTTGAGGATTGTTAACTAGTGAATTATGAATGAATGATTATTGCCAGAAATTATGCCATGGCGTTAGAAGTCTTACAGTTCTTTCGGTCGGATTGGCTAGGCATTTGCACAGGTCACACGTGACACGAAAGTCCAATGATACTAGTCCGATGACGATGATTTCAAATGAGACATGACTCGGAAGGTAGTATTCAAAACCACGCTCCGATACCAACTCTGTAACACCCCAAACTAGGCGGATATTACAGTGCCGTGGATCCCCAGTAGGACCCACCGTGCGAATGGCCCGATGAATTAAATAATATAATTGTAGTACCGAACCACATTATATTACCAAATACTCCGATGAGGAGTTTAAGTATAACACACCAGGACAATACCGAATACTAGTATATTTTATATGAAGATAAAATACACAACACTGAATGAAACGGAGTATCCAAATGAAGATCTGCAGCGGAAAATAAATGACAATAACATAAATGACTGAAAAGATCGGGGGGGCCCTACTAGTATCACTGGGACTCCTCGCCGTCAACATGCTATTCCCGTGCTTTTGCCTTGCCATGACCTGAAAACAAAATCCCCAAACGGGGTCAGTTACACAGAACAACAATCCTCAAGAGTTGAATAAACATAATCATATATATGTAGTATAAACCACAAGTTCGATCAAAATGAATCGGTTAGATTATAACCCAATCTTGTTGAAAACATACGCAATCAAACATGCTGTATGAATCAACTAACAGTACGGCTCAAAGGGTGGCGCCACACTACGCCCGGGATGGAAATGTGTCCGTGCATAAGCCACCAACGAGTATCGATCGAATACACGTGTGGTCTTGTACCTAATCAGTCTCACGAAGCAATCGACTCGTGTGCACAGTCCAATGTGAGGCCAACAACCAACACACGACTTAAATTTGCCCGACATGAAAATCCTACACATACCAACCGGCACGCCAGTATGACCCGGAATGCCACGATATGACAAAAGTGACATCGGAAACGAATAATGACTCACCGAGATGAAATGATAGTGAAATGAATGATAGCTCAATGAAATGATTGGAACCGTCGTTCCTTGTGACTGAAGTGATTAATTGACAATGACAAGTTTTGATACGGTTAATACAATGATGAATGAGTTATGATTATGAATGAACAACAACAAAAGGAATGAATATCCTTTTAACCGAGTAAGAATTAACTTACACAATACCGATGAAGAATGTCCTTCCACGAACAACGTCCTAAATGAGATGTCGGTCGCTCAAACAACCTTGAATCATACAATTACGAACAATCCGTTCAACATACGAATTAAACACGATGAATACCAACTCAAAACGTCGATACGACTAAACCAAGTTCATTGGGGCATTATATCGAACACGTTGTGACCAATCTCCGATAGTTTACAAACAAACCTCAATTAAACCAACATCAAATCCCCAAGAAGTGTTTCAAACCAACAAAACATCTTCAATACGATCAATAATCCAATATGAATATCCAAAATCGTGATTTCAACAACAATTAATCGAAAAACCCCCAAATCCAACTTAATATTCAAAGTGTTCTTGAATAATCCTTCAATAATCCAATGAATAATCATACATATCCATAATCATGCGTACATCACTTCATACAACATGTTTTTAACGGCTAAAACATCATATCTCAATACAAACTCGAAATCCAAGATGTTGACAAATATTACCTTTGAAGATCCAAACACTTCGATCCGATGAAAACGTGTTTAATCGACTATGCAAGCTTCCCAACGAATCAAGATGATGAAATCCGAACACACAAGTGATTGATGATGACAAAATATCTCCCTCAAGCTCTCTCTCTCGGACAAGATAAAGGAAATGAGAAAAATGAGGAAAAGTCCCGTCCAAGATCCTTATAAACTGCCGGAAGTTACGGCCGTAACTCGGCCTTCTTACGGCCGTAACATCCCAGGTCAACGGCCTTACGGCCGTAACCAGCCCACTAGTACGGCCGTAACTCGGCTTCGTCCAATCACTTGCCGACAGCCTTACGGCCGTATCCGAACCTGACTTACGGGCGTAACTCGTCCTCGTCTAAAACACCTGCCGACATCCTTACGGCCGTACCCGCACACCTTACGGGCGTAACTCGGACGATACGGCCGTATCCGGCCAATCTTACGGGCGTAAGCCCCCTTCGTCGAAAATGACCAGGTACCCTGCATGTAACGTACGGCCGTATCCGGCCAAACCTTACGGCCGTATCTCCCTCACCTTACGGCCGTATGCCGCAACCCTTACGGCCGTAACTCGCCTTCGGCCAAAAATGCCTGGGCACCCTGCTCGACACGTACGGCCGTATCTGGCCAAGCCTTACGGCCATACTGCCTAACTTACGGCCGTATGTCGAAATCCTTACGGCCGTAAGTCCCGCTCGTCCAAAATGGCCTGAAAACAACGAATGACTGTTACGGCCGTATCCGACACTCCTTACGGCCGTAACTCATTGCTGGACAAGATGAAAATCCGACAACTCCGATTTCTCACTACGATTGATGAATGATTCGACATACCATACGTATGTGAAAGTGAACAAGTCCAACACATGCCAAAAAAATGATACTTCCAGCACATGACTACCAATCACGATGAAAATGATAAAACTCCCGTCTCGATCTATAAACGGAGATGAAATGACGATCGGTAACTGATACACGGTTACAAAGTGCCAACGATGAACACCAATGAATGAACCATGAATGATGAGTGATTATTAATGAGTGAAAATTACTGAGTGACAATTACAGACTGATAATTACTGAATGATAATGAATGAATTACATCCGGGTATTACAGCATCTCCCAGTCCTATAAATAGAGAACTCCCAGCAACTGGAAAAAGGTTCTCTCCTCTCAGTTTACAACTACGTTGGCAAACACATACAAACATACACACGCTTAGACTCTGGACTTCCTCTCCCGAATCTACCTCAGGATTTCTCTCTCAGCACCTCTCAACCAGAAGACGGTCGGCAGAGGCAAGAAGTCTCCACAACATAGATTCGAAGAGATTCGCAAGTCCAGGAGTTCAGACATACAGCAGCTACACACCGTGAGAGACTGTCAATTTCTCACGGTCGTCACATCTCATCAACGTTGTTACAAGAACTCACAGAGCATCATATCTGGTTCTTCCGTCAATCTACACACTCACTAGCTAAGATAACTAGGGTCTTTACACTCATTGTAATTGTACTCTGACATTAATACTTGTATCCCAGAATATTTGTATTAATAACATCTCGCGAGAGCGTTCAAGCCCGGGACTAACAAGCCCGGCAAATCTTGTGTTATTTACTTTCTCTACGGAAGTGCTCTCGCACTTTGTTTGCTATCCATCCATTCCAGCAATATCTATCTCCGGATAATATTTTGGGTAGCAACAATTGGCGCTAGAAGGAGGGCGTATATCTAAACCTTCATTTTTTTATTCCTACCGTCCCGAAGAACACTCACTGTTCTCGGGGCATATACTTGAAGTGACACTCACTGCGCTTCAAAGAAAGCCTTCAGAATCATGACGTCCGCCACTACATCGAAGAGAGCCACTCTCCGAACCGCCGGACACCATATCCCGGCTCAATCCGAGCCCCAGCCGACGGCAGAGGGAGGCCGTGGCAACGCGAGACTCTCGATCCCGCACCTGAGGGGTGGCCCCAGCCTCTCACTCGACCAGTTCCAAACCGCAGAACAGATCGAGGAGGCTATGGCCATCCTAAAGGAGCGACGGAGAGCATGCACGACGCCCGCAATAACTCCCTCGGCCATCCGTCGCGTGGGCAAACGGAATTTCAAAGGGTTACTGGGCGAGCGATCGTCAGAAAGCCCCGATTCGCGAGAAAAGGCTCTCGCCAGACCGGACGGCTCCGTATTCAGTCGCTTGGGAAGCGACCCATCATGGCGACCGGGGTATTCTGGCCCCAACCACGAGACGGCGGAATCCGAGTCCGTCACCAGGAGTTCGGCATACCCAACTCCCAGCCGAACACAAGTCGACCGTTTGGCCCCCAATCCGAATGCCAGGGGGTCAGTACTTGATCGCCTCGACTCCCGCTCCGAGCGTCTAGCCGCGAGCAACCAGGCCACGGCGATGGCCGCTATGCAACGCCAGCTCGACGAGATGAAAGCACTCTTGGACACTGGGGCAAGCACCAGCAGAAAGATCATCAGACCGACCAAGCCACTCGCGGTCCACATCGAGCTCGACCCCATGCAACCAAGGATCGCTCTTCCCAAAACACCTCTATATGAAGGGAGATCGGACCCCGATACCCACCTAAGTAAGTTCCGGATTTACATGACTGGGTGTGGGGCATCAGATGCAACCAAATGCCGAATCATCCCGTTAACATTGGGCGAGCTGGCCCATAAGTGGTACGTCTCACTACCACCACGATCGATCATCTCCTTTGAGAAACTAGCGAGTGAGTTCACGTCATACTTCGCCGCCAAGGTCAACAGACCCGAAGGCCCCCACCACATGATGAAAATCAGGCAGGGGGAAGACGAATCTGACACAGACTACATCGACCGAGTAGACGAAATTGTCCTCACCGGCGAGCCCATCACCCATGTTAAGACATCTCACCAAAGACATCCCCCCAACCTACGCGATCTTCCGCGCTAAGGCTGCCGACTTTCTGTCCAGGCAAAGGCTCTCCCTCCGCCTAGGCGAGGAAACGCCACCTCCTGTCCGAAAGACGGCGATCGCCAAAACCAAAAAGAAGGTCGCCAAGCCATCCGGCGAACACAAGGCCTTCGAGGATGTGGAAACCCATCTCCTCCACAAGTTCAACCGAACTCCGGCCCACATTTTCTACGCCATCAAGGGGCGCGAACCGCTGAACAAGCCAAAGGCTATAAGGGACCACGGTCATCTGGACCACAATCAATATTGTGCTTACCACAAGCGTCCCGGCCACAACACCAACCAATGCCGCGACCTCCTCAAACAACTCTGGAGATTGTTCGAGGAGGGCAAGTTGGACAGTTTATTGGTTTAGCCGGAGCCCCTCCAATCTCCCAACACGGTCGCCCGAGTCGAACGCGAACAGGCCGGAAAGCTCATACGAGCCGACCCCTCGATCAACCTCGGCGACCGTATCTACATACTTCAATCAAGAGAAGGGAACTTCGGACGTCTCTCCCCATTTTCCCGCCTCATCAAACCAAAGGCTACTGCCTGAGCTAACGCTTCGAAAAAGAGGATTACTCGCTCGCCCTCTAAAGTTCGTCATCAACATGATGGACCTAGGCAGCGATCGCCTCCCCTGGCACAACGTATAACGTCAAGTATCGTCATCTGACATGATGGTCCGAGGTAGAAGAGTGCCGTCATGGTCGCGAAAATCAATTAAACCGATGATCCGTCCATGCAAGGTTCCTTTGGGCTCCGATCGCTCGCCTTTCGTTTAAATACGAGGCGGGCGTAGCCGAAGGTCTCTCCAAAGCAAATCAGAGGATTAATCGCTCGCTCTCTAAAGTTCGTCATCTACATGAAAAACCTAGGCAAGCCTCCTCCCCTTACACAACGTATACCGTCGAGGATCGTTATCTGACTTGATAGTCCGAGGTAGAAGAGTGTCGCCATGGTCGTGGAGGACGATGGAACCGTTCTTTGCGCCCATGCAAGGTCCCTTTCGGCCACGATCGCTCGCCCTTTGTTTAAATACGAGGCCGGCGTAGTCTGAGGGCCCTCCAAAACTAATCTGTGGACACGTTCGCCCGCCCTCAAAGGTCCATCACTTAACGTGGTGGGTCCTTCCCGGACAATGCGATGCGTCCCTCCCCCCGTCTCAACGTATACCATCGAGGGTCGCCATCTTAATGGCGGGCCGAGGTAGAAGCAGAGCTAACAAGCCGCGGACGTGGAGTTGATTAATCCGACGATGCCCCGCACAAGGAATCTTCCACACCAAGACCGCACGCCCTTCGTTTAAATACGAGGCGAGGCGCAGCCTTCGGAGGACCCTACCAATTAAGTGAGTCGCGAGAACTTAGCCATCAGACGGAATGTCGCTCGCGCACAAGACATGGTCATGGAGATCGGTCCATCGAACTCCGCGATCGTGCACGGCTCCTCAAGACCGAGATGGACGGCCTTTCGAGGTTTCGACAAAATTGAAGACCGCTCACTCAATGATTTATTTTCGTCCCCTTACTTTCACTAAGTGAACAAAAACAAGGGGGAAGAGTGCGGAGCTATTTACACGATGATCGTCCCTATTCAACGACATACGGAGGTCGGCATTTTCAGATGTTTGTGCAGCGATCGAATTTGTTGTAAAAGTTATCTATATGAGTTTATCAATTCACTTAGAGCTACACGCGCAACAATCTCTCCTCACACATTTGTACAAAGTCATGCAAAGACTCAAAAAAGCAATCATTCAAGTAAAAAATCGGAGAATCAAACATTCATTCCATTACTTGAAGTTTCAGAGGTACATACACGGTCGCTCGAAGGCCTAAGTACTATAAGAGAAAGCTACAAAATTACATGGCAAAAAGCTAAAACAGTAAAGAGAAGAGCCTCAGGCCCCTGCCTGGCCTTCGCCTTCAACCTCCGGATCGGCCCGCGACCCTTCGCCAGCTTCCGGAGCGGCCTCCCCGTCCGCCGGAGCGTCAGGATGAACAAGGTTCGCCGGAGTCGGATACCAGCTCAAGTCCACACCGATTTCTGAGAGGTCCAAGATCGGCACGGAGAAGTCAGGGTGAAGAGGGTGCTCCAACACATACGACTTGAAGTTCTCGGCTAGAGGGCCGACCTCCAATCCTCCCTTCTTAGCAGCTCGGAGCGAGTCAGCGAACGCCATGTAATAGGCAAACTCACTGACGAACTCCACATTAAGAAAGGAATTGGCCTCGGTCGCCTCTAGTTTCCCTATCAGCTCCGCAACCGCCTGTTGCGCACCTTGGAGCTCGGCCTCCCTTGCAGCCGTCCCTCCCCTCGACACCGCCAGCTTGCTAGTCAATCGAGCGACAGTCACCTTCAGTTATTCGGCCTCCTTCTCAGTGGCCGCCTGCAACCGTCGGGCATCAGTCATCCGGTCCCGAAATCGGTCGACCGTCGCCCGGGCTTGCTCGGCATCCTGTCTCGCCAGCTCAAGTTCATGGCTCGCCCGTTTAGATGCATCTAAGGAGTCCTTCTCCATAGCCACAATCCTGTCGGCGAACTCGGCATTCTCTTTCCGAGCGCCCTCGAGGTCCGCCTGCAGACGTGTAGTAGAAGGACGCCCCTCAAACTCCTGCACAGCTTGGGCAGCCATCGTCGCCGCCTGGAGGGAGAGAGCGAAAGCAGCTTGCATTGCACTCCCGGATCGCCGGTGAGCGATCGCATCCAAATCCGTCGTCCAGGCCTTCGGCAAAGCGGAAACGGCCCGGTTGACGTATAGTGGGATATCACAGGCCTGGCGAGGAGATCGGCTCGCTAAGAAATCCAGCACCATCGGCGGACAAGATGGGTTAATGCTACGGATCCTGCATCAAAACAACAAGAGTTAGCACATCTCCCACGCAAGTGACAAAAATCAACAAACAGACAAAGTTTACCTCTCGGCTCTCTCAGGATCGCGGCCAAAGTATGGCTTCCCGCGAGGGGTCTCAGCCTCAGCGATCGCCATCTCTCGCAAGAATGCCGCAGAGGGCGTAGGCTCATTCACCGGAGGAATAGCGGTGATCGGAGGCGCGGCGATCGGCACCTCACCGGCAGGGGCAGAAACTAGAGTTTCTCCCGACCTCTGCCGCTTGCGGTTCGCCCGGAGCCCCTCCTCCCGAGGTTCCTCCTCCGCTATGATCGGCTCCACGTTAGGCCTCACCTCCGGGATAAGAGGTAACGCCACAGGAGGAGCTCGAGATGACTTCTTCTGGAGAAGACGGCCCAAAACTCCAGGGTTCGACATAGCTATCTCCGGTGGAGGCTCCAAGAAACGAGGAAAGCGGACCTCTACAATAAGGACAACTGAACAACAGTTAGATATATTCCTCGAGCAGGACGATCGCCAAGCAATTGAAGATCATAGAAACTCATACCTGAGACCGAAAGATGTCTCGGGAAACAGAATAGCCGAGCAGATAGCCTACTACTCTCCTTGTTAATCCGCTGAGCGTCTAAGTCGTCGTCCGACAGACTTCGTATCCGCTCCCAGACGACCAGAAAATCGAAAGGTAGCTCGTCGATCGCCGGAATATGGAAACCTGCAAAAGCAAAACCAAATTAGATCAGTTCAGAACATATCCGAATGAAGGGAGAGTCTGAACCCTTACCCGGATTCCTCTCCCGAAAGCCTGTGGGAATATTCAGCTCGCCCGTGGGGTTGTCGCTCGCAGAAGCCTTCCAGGCACCGTCGATCCAGAACCACTTAGCCGGATCGCCCCGCACTTTGTTCGGGACTCCAAGAATCACCCGACTGGATCGGCCTTGGATATGATAGCCGCCGACAGACCCCTTCTGAACTGTCAGCTTGAACAAATGGTTCATCTCCGATGGCGAGGGATGGCGGTACAGTCGGTGATCGCCGAACAAGGTAAGGGCACAGATGATCTGGAGCCAGGCGTTCGGCGTTAGCTGAAGCGGCGACACGTTCTAGACGGCTAGAAAATGGGAGACAGAAAAAGACAAAGGGAACCGCAGCCCGGCCTCCATGATTGCTTCGTTCACGGCGACCATGTCCTCCGGAGGGTGATCGGCCCGTTCATTCTCGGCCGGCGCAAATAGATCCACATCTGAAGGGACATGATACCTCGTCCTCCAGACGGTCAGGTCCTTCCTGATCGCCGAGCTCCTTATCTGGCCAAGGGACCATAGAGATCGCTGCGCAGCCCGAAATAGCGACCGCTTAGGAGGTTGATAAGGATGAGCGATCGAGTACTCCCGGAAATCGAATTTAGGAGACGGACCGGCCAACCTCTCCATAATCTCAGCAAAGGCCACATAGGCCTGGCCAAAGGCACTATGCTGCTCCCAGTAGGCCCTCACCGCCGAGTCTTTCTCCATCTGCGAGCGTCTGTGCTCAACCGCCGCCTCCCTGGCAACGTCGGCTTCGTTGAATAACGCCTCGACTTCCGCGGGGTCAATACCGGTGCGGATGGCCTCAGCGGCCGTATCTAAATGGAAGTTTGCGGAGGGTCCTCCCCGGGCAGTCGAAGTCCCGGCGGCAGAGGAGGTGCCCATTTCGTGTGTAGAAGGTACTCCAGACATTTTTGGAAGAGAAGAGGAGAAAAGCAGTGTTTTCTTACCAAGGATGGAATCGATCGACGATCGGCAGTCAGATTTTCGGAAATATTCTTCAGCGAAATTCTTCTTTCTCTGGTAAAAGCACGTAAGGGTCTTAACCCTGCAACCTAGCGCCTTTTTATAAGGGATGGCAGGGACTTCTGTTCAATTAAGGAGAATCTCAAGGGTTGGAGTGCAACCATCGCATTTAATGCTCCATTGAAACCCGCGTACGTGTCTTTTCAAGGACGCGTCAGACGAGGAGTCGCACCTAACCGTCGGTCTCCCCCAACAGGAATCCGACACGTGCCCCGGAGACTTTCCCACATCCACTGTCATTTCCCGCTCATTCCAGCGACCGACCAGGTCGTCCAAATCCAAACCAAACAGCTCAATGACGATCGCCAGTTCCGTAAAATGCAGAGTCACTCGTCAAAATTCAGCGATCGCCAGCAGAACCACCTCACCCCACGCTTCCAACATCGGAGCGAGCTGGGGGGCAATTGTTGTGTCAAGATTTACTCACCTCGACAGGCGATCGACTACAAGGCCGAGCGACCGAGTCCACGACCAATCAAGCTATGGCGAACTCGCCTAAATGAAGATAATAGTCCGCCTTCGAGTATCTAAGTGATCGACTCTCAAGGCGATCGCCTTTGGAACCTAGCGATCGACTCTAGTGCCCAACTTAGGACGACCGTCCTGTACCACGAACAGAGAACTTCGTCCGTCAAAGACCACAAAGACTGGATCTCAAAGCAGCTCCCATGTGCAGATCCGAGACAGGCGCCGCATTCCATAGATCGTTGACCACAGCCTGTCACCACCTTATCACCTATCGACAGACCCGCCGAAAGGTACAAGGTGGGACCGCCCGTGACAGCGACTCAGACGCGTGCAGACTTCTCATTGGGCCGCACAGCTGGCTGCCAGCAACTCCTGCAGACTTTAAGGGGACCAGCCCATGTGCTAAAGACGATCGCCCGCTTATTATAATACAGCAGAGGCGATTGCCCAGCATCTCCCAGTCCTATAAATAGAGAACTCCCAGCAACTGGAAAAAGGTTCTCTCCTCTCAGTTTACAACTACGTTGGTAAATACATACAAACATACACACGCTTAGACTCTGGACTTACTCTCCCGAATCTACCTCAGGATTTCTCTCTCAGCACCTCTCAACCAGAAGACGGTCGGCAGAGGCAAGAAGTCTCCACAGCATAGATTCGAAGAGATTCGCAAGCCCAGGAGTTCAGACATACAGCAGCTACACACCGTGAGAGACTGTCGATTTCTCACGGTCGTCACAACTCATCAACGTTGTTGCAAGAACTCACAGAGCATCATATCTGGTTCTTCCGGCAATCTACACGCTCACTAGCTAAGATAACTAGGGTCTTTACACTCATTGTAATTGTACTCTGACATTAATACTTGTATCCCAGAATATTTGTATTAATAACATCTCGCGAGAGCATTCAAGCCCGGGACTAACAACCCCGGCAAATCTTGTGTTATTTACTTTCTCTACGGAAGTGCTCTCGCACTTTGTTTGCTATCCATCCATTCCAGCAATATCTATCTCCGGATAATATTTTGGGTAGCAACAAAGTCATCCCAACACAAAGGAGATCGACAACGACGACCGTACAAGGCCTTATAGGTTTCCATCTTAACCGAAGCATGCCAACTATTATTGTACGTGAACTCAATCAACGGTAGTTGGGCTTCCCAATCGTCCTTATAATCGAGAACACATGCCCTCAACATATCCTCCAACGTCTGAATAGTCTCTGATTGTCCGTCGGAATGAGGATGAAAAGTTGTGCTGAGATTAAGCTGAGTTCCCATAGCACGATGAACTGATTTCCAAAAATATGACACGAATCGCCCGTCACGATCAGAAACGATACTCTTAGGAGTACCGTGCAATCTCTCTTTGATGAACAACTGGGCAAGTCTCTCGGGACCCCACGTATCCTTAATCTCAAGGAAATGAGCTGATTTAGTTAAGCGGTCCACAATTACCCAAATTGTATTCATGCCACGACGACTCGTCGGCAAACTCGTGATGAAGTCCATCGAAATATCTTCCCACTTCCACTCTGGAATAGGGAGCGGTTTCAGCATACCCGCCGGTCTCTGATGTTCTATCTTCACTTGCTGACAGGTTAAACATCTTGAAACAAATTCTGCGACTTCTCGCTTCATATTACTCCACCAGTAATTTTGTTTCAAGTCTTTGTACATTTTGCTAGACCCCGGATGAATGAAATATGGGGTAGCATGAGCTTCTCTCGAAATCGAGTTTTTCAACTCGTCATTCGCCGGTACGCATAACCGACTCTTAAATCGCAAAAGTCCATCCTCGTGGACCACAAATCCATGGGTTTTTCCTTGAATCATATCCTCCCGGGTGCGCGACAAAAACGGATCTGAACCCTGATTCTCCCTGATTGCCTCCTCAAGTGGCGATGAAATCTCCAACATGCAAAGTTGCCCTTGCACTCGTTGTAACCAGACCTCGATCTCGGGTCGAAGGAATTCCTGTTGAAGTTCCTTCTGAACAAACGAGCAAGCATTTGCTCCTGAACGGACTTACGACTCAAGGCGTCGGCGACAACATTCGCCTTGCCCGGGTGGTATAGTATCTCAATATCATAGTCCTTAATCAGTTCTAACCACCCAAACTCAGCGTGCGCTACTACATCATTAGCGTACGCTAAAATCTAATCATAGCGTGCGCTATGAATTATTCCAGATCAGTCCAGTACCCACTGGACTCTGCCTGATCGACCTTAGCGCGTGCTACACTGACTGCATAGCGTGCGCTATCCAAATTTACTAGCACGCGCTACTTACCATTCGTAGCGTGCGCTACTACAACTTAACTATAGTCCAGTGCCCACCGGACTGTCTGCCTGAACCTCGCTAGCGTGCGCTAATGCTGTGTGGTAACGTGCGCTACCCGTACTCAATTAGCGCGTGCTAAAGAGAGTACGTAGCGTGCGCTACTCCTCGCACACAGCCCACTATGAAGATGACAATGATGATAAACACGGCTCGATCCTCCAACCAGGTAGAAAGATGAATCATAACTGATAAACGATACAAATACTCTGAACGGTGAATATAATGATTGAATATGAATGATGAATGATTATTAATGAGTGAAAATTACTGAGTGACAATTACTGAATGATAATGACTAAATTACAACCGGGAATTACATACACCCCCCCTTAAAAGAGTTTCGTCCCCGAAACTAAGGGTCAAACAACTCAGGATAACCCTCCCGCATACTATCCTCAGTTTCCCAAGTAGCCTCGTCGACTCCGTGTCTAGACCACTGGATCTTAACCAAAGGAATCGTCTTGTTCCTCAACTGTTTGATTCGCCGCTTTAAGACTCGTATAGGACGCTCCTCATACGAGTGATCATCCGCGATCTCGATTTCGTCGAACTGAAGTATGTGACTCGGGTCGGCAACATACTTCCGCAACTGAGAGACGTGAAACACATTATGAATTCGGCTCAATGCCGGAGGTAAGGCCAATCGATAAGCCAGATTGCCTACTCGATCCAAAATCTCAAACGGTCCAATGAATCTCGGACTCAACTTCCCCCATTTCCCGAAACAAAAGATACCTCGACTCAGGGATACCTTGACCAAAACATGGTCACCCGCCTCGAACTCCAATGGCCGACGACGGTTATCTGCATATGATTTCTGTCGACTCTGAGCGGTCAAAAAACGACTCCTGATCAAAGCTGCCTTCTCACGGGCAGCTATAAGCATATCGGGCTCGGTGCCGATTGATTCTGATAAGTCTGTTGTGTCGAGATTTACTCACCTCGACAGGCGATCGACTACAAGGCCGAGCGACCGAGTACACGACCAATCAAGCTATGGCGAACTCGCCTAAACGAAGATAACAGTCCGCCTTCGAGTATCTAAGTGATCGACTCTCAAGGCGATCGCCTTTGGCACCTAGCGATCGACTCTGGTGCCCAACTTAGGACGACCGTCCTGTACCACGAACAGAGACCTTCGTCCGTCAAAGACCACGAAGATTGGATCTCAAAGCAGCTCCCATGTGAAGATCCGCGACAGGCGCCGCATTCCATGGATCGTTGACCACAGCCTGTCACCACCTTATCACCTACCGATAGACCCGCCGAAAGGTACAAGGTGGGACCGCCCGTGACAGCGACTCAGACGCGTGCAGACTTCTCATTGGGCCGCACAGCTGGCTGCCAGCAACTCCTGCAGACTTTAAGGGGACCAGTCCTATAAATAGAGAACTCCCAGCAACTGGAAAAAGGTTCTCTCCTCTCAGTTTACAACTACGTTGGCAAACACATACAAACATACACACGCTTAGACTCTGGACTTCCTCTCCCGAATCTACCTCAGGATTTCTCTCTCAGCACCTCTCAACCAGAAGACGGTCGGCAGAGGCAAGAAGTCTCCACAGCATAGATTCGAATAGATTCGCAAGTCCAGGAGTTCAGACATACAGTAGCTACACACCGTGAGAGACTGTCTATTTCTCACGGTCGTCACAGCTCATCAACGTTGTTACAAGAACTCACAGAGCATCATATCTGGTTTTTCCGGCAATCTACACGCTCACTAGATAAGATAACTAGGGTCTTTACACTCATTGTAATTGTACTCTGACATTAATACTTGTATCCCAGAATATTTGTATTAATAACATCTCGCGAGAGCATTCAAGCTCGGGACTAACAACCCCGGCAAATCTTGTGTTATTTACTTTCTCTATCTAAGTGCTCTCGCACTTTGTTTGCTATCAATCCATTCCAACAATATCTATCTCCGGATAATATTTTGGGTAGCAACAATTGGCGCTAGAAGGAGGGTGTATATCTAAACCTTCATTTTTTCATTCCTACCGTCCCGAAGAACACTCACTGTTCTCGGGGCATATACTTGAAGTGACACTCACTGCGCTTCAAAGAAAGCCTTCAGAATCATGACGTCCGCCACTACATCGAAGAGAGACACTCTCCGAACTGCCGGACACCATATCCCGGCTCAATCCGAGCCCCAGCCGACGGCAGAGGGAGGCCGCGGCAACGCGAGACTCTCGATCCCGCACCTAAGGGGTGGCCCCAGCCTCTCACTCGACCAGTTCTAAACCGCGGAACAGATCGAGGAGGCTATGGCCATCCTAAAGGAGCGACGGAGAGCATGCGCGATGCCCGCAATAACTCCCTCGGCCATCCGCCGCGTGGGCAAACGGAATTTCAAAGGGTTACTGGGCGAGCGATCGTCAGAAAGCCCCGATTCGAGAGAAAAGGCTCTCGCCAGACCGGACGGCTCCGTATTCAGTCGCTTGGGAAGCGACCCATCATGGCGACCGGGGCATTCTGGCCCCAACCACGAGACGGCGGAATCCGAGTCCATCACCAGGAGTTCGGCATACCCAACTCCCAGCCGAACACAAGTCGACCGTTTGGCCCCCACTCTGAACGCCAGGGGGTCAGTGCTTGATCGCCTCGGCTCCCGCTCCGAGCGCCTAGACGCGAGCAACCAGGCCACGGCGATGGCCGCTATGCAACGCCAACTCGACGAGATGAAAGCACTCTTGGACACTGGGTCAAGCACCAGCAAAAAGATCATCAGACCGACCGAGCCACTCGCGGTCCACATCGAGCTCGCCCCCGTGCAACCAAGGATCGCTCCTCCCAAAACACCTCTATATGAAGGGAGATCGGACCCCGAGACCCACCTAAGTAAGTTACATGACTGGGTGTGGGGCATCAGATGCAACCAAATGCCGAATCTTTCCGTTAACATTGGGCGAGCTGGCCCATAAGTGGTACGTCTCACTACCACCACGATCGATCATCTCCTTTGAGAAACTGGCGAGTGACTTCACGTCATACTTCGCCGCCAAGGTCAACAGACCCGAAGGCCCCCACCGCATGATGAAAATTAGGCAGGGGGGAGACGAATCTGACACAAACTACATCGACCGAGTAGACGAAATTGTCCTCACGGGCGAGCCCATCAGCGACGAGCTCGCTCTCTATTCGGTCCTGGGGGGATTCTACTGTCACTCACCCATGTTTAGACATCTCACCAAAGACATCCCCCCAACCTATGCGATCTTCCGCGCTAAGGCTGCCGACTTTCTGGCCAGGCAAAGGCTACTCTCCCTCCGCCTAGGCAAGGAAACGCCACCTCCTGTCCGAAAGACGGTGATCGCCAAAACCAAAAAGAAGGTCGCCAAGCCATCCGGCGACAACAAGGCCTTCGAGGATATGGAAACCCATCTCCTCCACAAGTTCAACCGAACTCCGGCCCACATTTTCTACGCCATCAAGGGGCGCGAACCGCTGAACAAGCCAAAGGCTATAAGGGACCACGGTCATCTGGACCACAATCAATATTGTGCTTACCACAAGAGTCCCGGCCAAAACACCAACCAATGCCGCGACCTCCTCAAACAACTCTGGGGATTGTTCGAGGAGGGCAAGTTGGACAGTTTATTGGTTTAGCCGGAGCCCCTCCAATCTCCCAACATGGTCGCCCGAGTCGAACGCGAACAGGCCGGAAAGCTCATACGAGCCGACCCCTCGATCAACCTCGGCGACCGTATCTACATACTTCAATCAAGAGAAGGGAACTTCTGACGTCTCTCCCCATTTTCCCGCCTCATCAAACCAAAGTCTACTGCCTGAGCTAACGCTTCGAAAAAGAGGATGACTCGCTCGCCCTCTAAAGTTTGTCATCAACATGATGGACCTAGGCAGCGATCGCCTCCCCTGGCACAACGTATACCGTCAAGGATCGTCATCTGACATGATGGTCCGAGGTAGAAGAGTGCCGCCATGGTCGCGAAAATCAATTAAACCGACGATCCGTCCATGCAAGGTTCCTTTGGGCTCCGATCGCTCACCTTTCGTTTAAATACGAGGCTGGCGTAGCCGAAGGTCTCTCCAAAGCAAATCAGAGGATTACTCGCTCGCTCTCTAAAGTTCGTCATCTACATGAAGAACCTAGGCAAGCGATATCCTCCCCTTACACAACGTATACCGTCGAGGATTGTTATCTGACTTGATGGTCCGAGGTAGAAGAGTGTCGCCATGGTCGTGGAGGACGATGGAACCGTTCTTTGCGCCCATACAAGGTTCCTTTGGGCCACGATCGCCCGCCCTTCGTTTAAATACGAGGCCGGCGTAGTCTGAGGGCCCTCCAAAACTAATCTGTGGACACGTTCGCCCGCCCTCAAAGGTCCATCACTTAACGTGGTGGGTCCTTCCCGGACAATGCGACGTGTCCCTCCCCCCATATCAACGTATACCATCGAGGGTCGCCATCTTAATGGCGGGCCGAGGTAGAAGCAGAGCTAACAAGCCGCAGACGTGGAGTTGATTAATCCGACGACGCCCCGCGCAAGGAATCTTCCAGACCAAGACCGCACGCCCTTCGTTTAAATACGAGGCGAGGCGCAGCCTTCGGAGGACCCTACCAATTAAGTGAGTCCCGAGAACGTAGCCATCAGACGGAATGTCGCTCGCATACAAGACATGGTCGTGGAGATCGGTCCATCGAACTCCGTGATCGTGCACGGCTCCTCAAGACCGAGATGGATGGCCTTTCGAGGTTTCGACAAAATTGAAGACCGCTCACTCAACGATTTATTTTCGTCCCCTTACTTTCACTAAGTGAACAAAAACAAGGGGGAAGAGTGCGGAGCTATTTACACGACGATCGTCCCTATTCAACGACATACGGAGGTCGGCAGTTTCAGATGTTTGTGCAGCGATCGAATTTGTTGTAAAAGTTATCTATATGAGTTTATCAATTCACTTAGAGCTACACACGCAAAAATCTCTCCTCACACATTTGTACAAAGTCATGCAAAGACTCAAAAAAGCAATCATTCAAGTAAAAAATCGGAGAATCAAACATTCATTCCATTACTTGAAGTTTCAGAGGTACATACACGGTCGCCCGAAGGCCTAAGTACTACAAGAGAAAGCTACAAAATTACATGGCAAAAAGCTAAAACAGTAAAAGAGACGAGCCTCAGGCCCCTGCCTGGCCTTCGCCTTCAACCTTCGGATCGACCCACGACCCTCCGCCAGCTTCCAGAGCGGCCTCCCCATCCGCCGGAGCGTCAGGATGAACAAGGTTCGCCGGAGTCGGATACCAGCCCAAGTCCACACTAATTTCCGAGAGGTCCAAGATCGGCACGGAGAAGTCAGGGTGAAGAGGGTGCTCCAACACATACGACTTGAAGTTATTGGCTAGAGGGCCGACCTCCAGTCCTCCCTTCTTAGCAGCTCGGAGCGAGTCAGCGAATGCTATGTAATAGGCAAATTCACTGACGAACTCCACATTAAGAAAGGGATTGGCCTCGGTCGCATCTAGTTTCCCTTTCAGCTCCGCAACCGCCTGTTGCGCACCCTGGAGCTCAGCCTCCCTTGCAGCCGTCTCTCCCCTCGACACAGCCAGCTCGCTAGTCAATCGAGCGATATTCACCTTCAGTTGTTCGGCCTCCTTCTCAGTGGCCGCCTGCAACCGTCGGGCATCAGTCATCCGGTCCCGAAATCGGTCGACCGTCGCCCGGGCTTGCTCGGCATCCTATCTCGCCAGCTCAAGTTCGTGGCTCACTCGTTTATCTGCATCTAAGGAGTCCTTCTCCATAGCCACAATCCTGTCGGCGAACTCGGCATTCTCTTTCCAAGCGGCCTCGAGGTCCGCCTGCAGACGTGTAGTAGAAGGGCGCCTCTCAAACTCGTGCACAGCTTGGGCAACCATCGTCGCAGCCTGGAGAGAGAGAGCGAAAGCAGCTTGCATTGCACTCCCGGATCGCTGGCGAGCGATCGCATCCAAATCCGTCATCCAGGCCTTCGACAAAGCAGAAACGGCCCGGTTGACGTATAGTGGGATATCACAGGCCTGGCGAGGAGATTGGCTCGCTAAGAAATCCAGCACCATCGGCGGACAAGATGGGTTAATGCTACGGATCCTACATCAAAACAACAAGAGTTAGCACATCTCCCACGCAAGTGACAAAAATCAACAAACAGACAAAGTTTACCTCTCGGCTCTCTCAGGATCGCGGCCAAAGTATGGCTTCCCGCGAGGGGTCTCAGCCTCAGAGATCGCCATCTCTCGCAAGAATGCCGAACAGGGCGTAGGCTCATTCACCGGAGGAATAGCGTTGATCGGAGGCGCGGCGATCGGCACCTCACCGGCAGGGGCAGAAACTAGAGTTTCTCCCGACCTCTTCCGCTTGCGGTTCACCCGGAGCCCCTCCTCCCAAGGTTCCTCCTCCGCTATGATCGGCTCCACGTTAGGCCTCACCTCCGGGATAAGAGGTAACACCACAGGAGGAGCTCGAGATGACTTCTTCTGGAGAAGACGGACCAAAACTCCAGGGCTCGACATAGCTATCTCCGGTGGAGGCTCCAAGAAACGAGGAAAGCGGACCTCTACAATAAGGACAGTTGAACAACATTTAGATATATTCCTCGAGCAGGACGATCGCTAAGAAATTGAAGATCATAGAAACTCATACCTGAGACCGAAAGATGTCTCGGGAAACGGAATAGCCGAGCAGATAGCCTACGACTCTCCTTGTTGTCCGGCAGACTTCGTATCCGCTCCCAGACGACCAGAAAATCGAAAGGTAGCTCGTCGATCGCCGGAATATGGAAACCTGAAAAAGCAAAACCAAATTAGATCAGTTCAGAACATATCCGAACGAAGGGAGAGTCTGAACCCTTACCCGGATTCCTCTCCCGAAAGCCTGTGGGAATATTCAGCTCGCCCGTGGGGTTGTCGCTCGCAGAAGCCTTCCAGGCACCGGCAACCCAGAACCACTTAGCCGGATCGCCCCGCACTTTGTTCGGGACTCCAAGAATCACCCGACCGGATCGGCCTTGGATATGATAGCCGCCGACAGACCCCTTCTGAACTGTCAGCTTGAACAAATGGTTCATCTCCGATGGCGAGGGATGGCGGTACAGTCGGTGATCGCCGAACAAGGTAAGGGCACAGATGATCTGGAGCCAAGCGTTCGGCGTTAACTGAAGCGGCGCCATGTTCCAGACGGACAGGAAATGGGAGACGGAAAAATACAAAGGGAACCGCAGCCCAGCCTCCATGATTGCTTCGTTAACGGCGACCATGCCCTCCGGAGGCTGATCGGCTCGTTCATTCTCGGCCGGCGCAAATAGATCCACATCTGAAGGGACATGATACCTCGTCCTCCAGACGGCCAGGTCCTTCCTGGTCGCCGAGCTCCTTATCTAGCCAAGGGACCATAGAGATCGCTGCGCAGCCCGAAATAGCAACCGTTTAGGAGGTTGATAAGGATGAGCGATCGAGTACTCCCGGAAATCGAATTTAGGAGACGGACCAGCCAACCTCTCCATAATCTCAGCAAAGGCCACATAGGCCTGGCCAAAGGCACTATGCTGCTCCCAGTAGGCCCTCACCGCCGAGTCTCTCTCCATCTGCGAGCGTCTGTGCTCAACCGCCGCCTCCCTGGCAACGTCGGCTTCGTTGAATAACGCCTCGACTTCTGCGGGGTCAATACTAGTGCGGATGGCCTCAGCGGCCGTCTCCAAATGGAAGTTTGCGGAGGGTCCTTCCCGGGCAGTCGAAGTCCCGGCGGCAGAGGAGGTGCCAATTTTGTGTGTAGAAGGTACTCCAGACATTTTTGGAAGAGAAGAGGATAAAAGGAATGTTTTCTTACCAAGGATGGAATCGATCGACGATCGGCAGTCAGATCTTCGGAAATATTCTTCAGCGAAATTCTTCTTTCTCCGGTAAAAGCACGTAAGGGTCTTAACCCTACAACCCAGCGCATTTTTATAGGGGATGGCAGGGACTTCTGTGCAATTAAGGAGAATCTCAGGGGTTGGAGTGCAACCGTCGCATTTAATGCTCCATTGAAACCCACGTATGCGTATTTTCAAGGACGCGACAGACGAGGAGTCGCACCTAACCGTCGGTCTCCCCCAACAGGAATCCGACACGTGCCCCGGAGACTTTTCCACATCCACTGTCATTTCCCGCTCATTCCAGCGACCGACCAGGTCGTCCAAATCCAAACCAAACAGCTTAATGACGATCGCGAGTTCCGTAAAATGTAGAGTCACTCGTCAAAATTCAGTGATCGCCAGCAGAACCACCTCACCCCACACTTCCAACATCGGAGCGAGCTGGGGGGCAATTGTTGTGTCGAGATTTACTCACCTCGACAGGCGATCGACTACAAGGCCGAGCGACCGAGTCCACGACCAATCAAGCTATGGCGAACTCGCCTAAACGAAGATAACAGTCTGCCTTCGAGTATCTAAGTGATCGACTCTCAAGGCGATCGCCTTTGGCACCTAGCGATCGACTCTGGTGCCCAACTTAGGACGACCGTCCTGTACCACGAACAGAGACCTTCGTCCGTCAAAGACCACGAAGACTGGATCTCAAAGCAGCTCCCATGTGCAGATCCGCGACAGGCGCCGCATTCCATGGATCGTTGACCACAACCTGTCACCACCTTATCACCTACCGACAGACCCGCCGAAAGGTACAAGGTGGGACCGCCCGCGACAGCGACTCAGACGCGTGCAGACTTCTCATTGGGCCGCACAGCTGGCTGCCAGCAACTCCTGCAGACTTTAAGGGGACCAGCCCATGTGCTAAAGACGATCGCCCGCTTATTATAATACAGCAGAGGCGATCGCCCAGCATCTCCCAGTCCTATAAATAGAGAACTCCCAGTAACTGGAAAAAGGTTCTCTCCTCTCAGTTTACAACTACGTTGGAAAGCACATACAAACATACACACGCTTAGACTCTAAACTTCCTCTCCCGAATCTACCTCCGGATTTCTCTCTCAACACCTCTCAACCAAAAGACGGTCGGCAGAGGCAAGAAGTCTCCACAGCATAGATTCGAAGAGATTCGCAAGTCTAGGAGTTCAGACATACAGAAGCTACACACCGTGAGAGACTGTCGATTTCTCACGGTCGTCACAGCTCATCAACGTTGTTACAAGAACTCACAGAGCATCATATCTGGTTCTTCCGGCAATCTACACGCTCACTAGCTAAGATAACTAGGGTCTTTACACTAATTGTAATTGTACTCTAACATTAATACTTGTATCCCAGAATATTTGTATTAATAACATCTCACGAGAGCATTCAAGCCCGGGACTAACAACCCCGGCAAATCTTGTGTTATTTACTTTCTCTACGGAAGTGCTCTCGCACTTTGTTTGCTATCCATCCATTCCAGCAATATCTATCTCCGGATAATATTTTGGGTAGCAACAAAGTCATCCAAATACAAAGGAGATCGACAACAACGACCGTATAAGGCCTCGTAAGGTGCCATCTTAATCGAAGCATGCCAACTATTATTGTAGGTGAACTCAATCAACGGTAGTTGGGCTTCCCAATCGTCCTTCCAATCGAGAACACATGCCCTCAACATGTCCTCCAACGTCTGAATAGTCTCTGATTGTCCGTCGGACTGAGGATGAAAAGTTGTGCTGAGATTAAACTGATTTCCAAAAATATGACATGAATCGCCCGTCACGATCAGAAACGATACTCTTAGGAGTACCGTGCAATCTCTCTTTGATGAACAACTGGACAAGTCTCTAGGGACCCCACGTATCCTTAATCTCAAGGAAATGAGCTGATTTAGTTAAGCAGTCCACAATTACCCAAACTGTATTCATGCCATGACGACTCGTCGACAAACTCGTGATGAAGTCCATCGAAATATCTTCCCACTTCCACTCTGGAATAGGGAGCGGTTTCAGCATACCCGCCGGTCGCTGATATTCTATCTTCACTTGGTGACAGGTTAAACATCTTGAAACAAATTCAGCGACTTCTCGCTTCATATTACTCCACCAGTAATTTTGTTTCAAGTCTTTGTACATTTTGCTAGACCCCGGATGAATGGAATATGGGGTAGCATGAGCTTCTCTCGAAATCGAGTTTTTCAACTCGTCATTCGCCGGTACGCATAACCGACTCTTAAATCGCAAAAGTCCATCCTCGTGGACCACAAATCCAGGGGTTTTCCCTTGAATCATATCCTCCCGGGTGCGCGACAAAAACGGATCTGAACCCTGATTCTCCCTGATTGCCTCCTCAAGTGGCGATGAAATCTCCAACATGCAAAGTTGCCCTTGCACTCGCTGTAACCAGACCTCGATCTCGGGTCGAAGGAATTCCTGTTGAAGTTCCTTCTGAACAAAGGAGCAAGCATTTGCTCCTGAACGGACTTACGACTCAAGGCGTCGGCGACAACGTTCGCCTTGCCCGGGTGGTATAGTATCTCAATATCATAGTCCTTAATCAGTTCTAACCACCCAAACTCAACGTGCGCTACTACATCATTAGCGTATGCTAAAATCTACTCATATCGTGCACTATGAATTATTCCAGATCAGTCCAGTACCCACTGGACTCTGCCTGATCGACCTTAGCGCGCGCTACACTGACTGCATAGCGTGCGCTATCCAAATTTACTAGCACGCGCTACTTACCATTCGTAGCGTCCGCTACTACAACTTAACTACAGTCCAGTGCCCACTGGACTGTCTGCCTGAACCTCGCTAGCGTGCGCTAATACTGCGTGGTAACGTGCGCTACCCGTACTCAATTAGCGCGCGCTAAAGAGAGTATGTAGCGTGCGCTACTCCTCGCACACAGCCCACTATGAAGATGACAATGATGATAAACATGGCTCGATCCTCCAACCAGGTAGAAAGATGAATCATAACTGATACACGATACAAATACTCTAAACGGTGAATATAATGATTGAATATGAATGATGAATGATTATTAATGAGTGAAAATTACTGAGTGACAATTACTGAATGATAATTACTGAATGATAATGACTAAATTACAACCGAGTATTACAGAGCCAATTTGCAGAACACTATCACAAGAACAATCATCTCAACATCTCAAGGGGTCCTCGTGTAACACCCTAATTTCACTTTGGGTAATTACATGCCGTAAGACTCACAAGGGTCCCACCAGGCTGACGACACACAAGCCAAACAACGATTCAATACACAAACACCACAACATAACAATACAACACATGATACAAAACATAAGTTAGGCCTCTCCGCGGCCAAAATAGTAGAGTTCAATAGCTTTCACTCAACGCAAACATCACACGACATAGTACAACAAAACCGACAACAATACTAAATATAAAAACCGACTCTGACATTACAAATACAATGACTGACACGAGCTTTCTAACATCCGGTCTACTTGTCGACTCCGTGTGCACCACATGCAGGATCCTGTCCCTCGAGAGTACCTGAAATGTATAAAACATTCCACCCCAACAAGGGGTTAGCAACAACCGCTAGTGCAAGTACAGTATTACAATATTTTAATCCACAGGCATTTCCAAATCATTTCAAAATCTATAAACAGTTCATTTCACGATATTACGGAATATCAAATATCAACCATCAGTAAAACACTCCGGCAACTCCCGCGACTCGGTCCGGCCGTCAAACCACTAAGTCCCTGTGCGCTCCGTCGAGCGACCCCAGGTGAAAATGCCCACTCAAAAGTAACTCTCGCGATCCGGTTCAGCCGCTAAGCCACCAAGTCCCCGTGTGATCCCGTCGAGTCAACCCCGACTGAGAGTACCCGAGAACAACCTTTCAACTCTCATCAGCATCAATTATATCACAGAAATGCATGCCATAAACTAATGCAATAAAGTACTTGCCTGGATTTCTAACTCAAGAAGGAGCAACAAACGAACAAGGCTACGGTTCGACTATCTTCCAAATTACGTCCCTAACAAACATCGAGGCTCAATCAACTACAATTCCATCAGAAAACTAAGATCCATCCTAAGTTCTACCCTTAGGAACATTTTATCGAACACTACGGGGGCATAATGGGTTTTGCTCGATCCACGAAGAAAAATTCGGAATCAATCTACAAAACTTTGAGGAAATCATGAAATCATACTTATACAACTATATTCAACTATAATCCATCATAAATTCGGAGTTAAAACGGTTGGAGAAACGAGATCCCCCAAAACCTCCAAAATTCCCCAAGGTTAGAGTTCTAAGGAAGGATTACCTCAATTCCTTGGTGAAGAATGATGTAAGATTGATAAATCTTTGCTTGAAGTTGAAAGGAACCGAGATTCAACAGTGCTCATCCGAAATCCACGCCTACACAACCCTGGAAATGTCTAGAAACTTGGAGAAGAGGAAGGAGGGTGAAAAATGACAAGTGTTGACCGCAACACATGTATTTATATAGGCGCGCCTTAGCGCGCGCTAGCGCTTCCAATTAGCGTGCGCTATCGGCCTAGGCTTGTAGTCCAGAACCTTCTGCCCAGCCGAGCTAGCGTGCTCTGCGTCCGATAGCGTGCGCTACACCGCCGGGTTAGCGTGCGCTGCACCACTGAGTTAGCGCGCGCAACTGCCGCCTTATCGTGCACTCCCTGGTGCCCAGTCCAAGTCCAGAAACCTTTCTGCCCATCCCGGTAGCATGCGCTACGGCCGAACAGCGTGCGCTATGCCTGACGAGTTAGCACGCGCAACGACCGCCTTAGCGTGCGCTACCTATTGGTCCGTCCGAAGTCCAGGCCTCACTGCCCTTGCTGTCCGGTCCAATTAGCGTGCGTTACCATCCTACAGTGGCGTGCGCTACCCGTTCATCTAGCGTGCATTACTAAGATGCCTTAGCGCGCGCTAGCTCGATCCTAGTCCAGTGCCCTCTGGACTGTCCCATGCTGCCGGTTAGCATGCGCTATCTTCCCGGCAGTAGCGTGCGCGGGCTTCCGTCCACTATTGCGTACACTACTCGGGCAACTTAGCGTACGCTAATCCCCTTGCCCGAAATAGGTTTGTGAACGCGTTACAAACAGTACAACACAACCGTTAACCACAATTAGTGAAATATTGGCAAGAAACACAACATACAAGCTCAAGTTCGAATCAAACACATGATTACCAATCTTCAAAAAATTACGAACCAACCCACGAGGCTCACAAATTATAATTATTGCCAATAAAGGTACGGGTATTACATTCTCTCTCTCTAAGAATAAGTTTCGTCCTGAAACTTACGAAGCAAATAATTCGGGGTACCTCGACTTCAGATGCTCTTCTATATCCCACGTGGCTTCTTCCGATCCATGTCTCGACCATCGCACTTTAACCAAAGGGATAATTTTGTGCTTAAGTTGTTTTATTCGACGCTCCAAAATCTGGATTGGTTTCTCCTCAAAGGTGATATCGGGATTTAACTCAATCTCTCCAAAATCAATGATATGCTTAGGGTCTGGTATGTATTTCCTCAACTGGGAAATGAAATACATTATGCACACGACTCAGTGAAGGCGAAAGGCCCAAACGATAAACAAGTTCACCGATTTGCTCTAAAATCTCGAATGGCCCAACATATCTTGGACTGAGTTTACCCTTATTCCCGAAGCGATAAACTTCTCAGGTTGGTGATACCTTTAACAACACATGCTCGCCAACTTCGAACTCCAACGGTCGACGTCGATTGTCGGCATATGACTTTTTTCGGCTTTGAGCAGCCAAAAGCCTCTCACGAATTAAAGCAATCTTTTCCCGAGTCTCCAGTAACATGTCTGGTTCCGTCCCAATCAATTCGAAGGAATCATCTCAACACAATGGTGACATACATCTCTGTCCATATAGATCCTCAAACGGTGCCATCTTAATCGATGCATGCCAACTATTATTGTAGGCAAATTCGATTAGTGGAAAGTGTGATTCCCAAGCACCCTTCCAATTTAAGGCACATGCTCGCAGCATGTCCTCAAGGGTCTGAATTGTCCGTTCAGATTGACCATCAGTCTGAGGGTGGTACGATGTACTGAGCCTCAGTTCCGTCCCCAAAGCTCGGTGAACGGATTGCCAAAAATGCGACACAAATCTACCATCTCGATCAGAAATAATGCCCCTAGGAATCCCGCGCAATCTCACGATTTCTGCGATGAATATACGAGCTAGCTTCTCGGGCCCCCAATTATCCTTAATTCCCAGAAAGTGAGCTGACTTGGTTAGTCGATCGACAATAACCCAAATCATGTTCATCCCCGTTCGTGTCCTCGGCATATTTGTGATAAAATCCATCGTGAAATCCTCCTATTTCCATTTTGGAATTGGTAGAGATTTTAGCAACCCTGCTGGTCGTTGATGTTCATTCTTGACCTGCTAACATGTCAAGCATTTCGACACAAATTCTTTAACATCATTCTTCATATTGCTCCTCCAATAATTATTCTTCACATTCTTGTACATTTTGCTTGTACCGGGGTGAAGAGAATATGGTGCAGTGTGCGCTTCCCTCAATATGGTCTGTTTAAGCTCGGCATTTGCAGGTATACAATGTCTTCCTCGAAACCTCAGAACACCATCATCTTGAATCATAAATCAGGGAGCTTTTCCTCCAACCACATCCTCTCTTAGATGTACTAGTAACAGATCCCCCAATTGTTTCGATTTGATTTCATCGATCAAAGACGACGTGATTTACAAAGTGCATAATTGGCCTTGAACTTTCTGAAGCCAAATCTCTATATCTTGTATAATTATGTCTCGACGGATCTCGTGTTGAGATGTAAGCACTTTCAACATTTGAAGTGCTACCGGTTTCTGACTCAACGCGTCCCCTACCACATTAGCTTTTCGTGGACTGTATAATATCTCAAGATCGTAATCCTTAATCAGCTCTAACCATCAACGTTGTCTCATGTTTAGATCCTTCTAGCTAAATATATATTTTAGGCTTTTGTGATCCGTGTAAATTTTACACGAAGAGCCACAAAGATAGTGCCTCCAAATCTTTAGCGCGAAAACAACCGATGATAACTCTAAATCATGTGTAGGGTAATTCATTTCATAGGGTTTCAATTGTCGAGACGCATATGAAATTACTCTACCTCTCTGCATTAAGACACAACCCAATCCAAGTCCGGAAGCATCACTATACACTTCGAAATCATCGGTACCCTGGGGCAATGATAACATGGGCGCCGAAGTTAACCTTCGCTTAAGCTCATCAAAATTGTTTTGTCTCTCATCAGTCCACTCGAACTTCTGAGATTTCTGGAGTAACTGAGTAAGTGGTCGAGCGATTTTTGAAAACCCCTCGACGAATCTACAATAATATCCAGCAAGTCCTAGAAAACTCTGGGTCTCCTTCACACTCCTAGGTGGTTCCCACTTAACAATGGCCGCTATCTTTTGGGGATCCACTCGAACTCCATCCGCCGAGATTACATGACCAAGAAATGTCACCTCTTTAAGCCAGAACTCGCACTTTGAGAATTTAGCATAAAGTTTCTCCATTCTCAAAGTGTTCAATTGTTAGGAATATGCCCTCGAATGCCACTCAGGGGATGAGAGAGTAGGGGCATTGTACTTGTAATTATGGAATAATTATTAAAAAAAGGCAATACGATTCATTCATTGTTTATTGTATTTCAATTGCATTCTTGACTTGGTAAACATTGAAGTGAAGTCCATGTAAATAAATCGAACATTCCATTCTCGTTATGGGATAAGAGAAAATGCATTGGAATTTTTTAAAGTTTATTTACGTAAATTGTTCGCAAGTCAATAAACTTAAAATATGCATTAAGTTTTAATAGGACTTGTATAACTGATGCTAGGACGTGTGCACGTCTTGATAGCATAGTTATAAGTATATTGGTGGGACCAGTATACTCGAACACGACTCATACTCGATTCAATCACACGGTATTCACTCTCAGAGAGTCGATGATGAACCGAAAGGTTGTGATAGTATACGTGGACCTTTGACTTGAGGGTTCAGTAGAAGATGTGCCTGTGACGTTTAGTTTGTCATTAGAGTAGTTAGACTCATTTGCTTAATTGCTGAGTCGACCTCGAAGTGCGGACTATACGGGGAGGTAGCATCCATCGTACGCCAAGAAAGGATTCTATCTCTGTTAGTGAGCAGCGAATGTCCTATACGGTTAATGGCAAATAAGATCATAAGTCTTTCGCAAAGCATTACGATATAGTCGTATTAGATACACTATTAATCGATCGGTCTTGATTTGCATTAACATATGTATAGAGTTTAGTCAACGTAGGGTTTGACTTTACCGTGACCCGAAGACTTGACCGACATCCGATGAAAGGTCTATACGTATATAGTATTCACGACATAATGGTTCGGAATGATCCCTTCATTCGTTCTCGCCGGGGTTTACAAAGGCGACCCGCTAGGCTGGCTAAGTGCTGCCCGCACTCATTGGTTCCTCCCAATGCCGGCTGAGACGGACCTACGGAGTCGCGCATTAGGAGCGTTGACGGATAAATGTGAATTTATTATCTCTCTATTAATATTAGATATTGGATATCTAATTATGATTTATTGGATAAATCAAATAGCGGTCTTATGAATTAAAATTAAGTTACCGGGTAATTAATTTAATTCATAAATTATATTTCTTAGAGAAATACATTTGTATTTGATATAATTAATTAATTAGATTAATTAATTCATATAAATACATTGATGATTAAACGGAGTGTATTTAACGGAGTCGTTTGACGAATGTCCGATACACGAGCCGAGTGGCTCGGCTCGTTTTCTAGGAAACTTCCTTGTAGGCCGCCGCCCCTCACATGTCCACCTTGCATGTGTGTTGTCATGTTTTAATTATATGTTGAGATTCTTATTCTCAAAATAATTACAACATGATATATGGTTATTATATGAGATATAATATAAGTAACACACATGATGAGATGAGAGATCAACACAACTCATCTTCAAGGAAGAACAGCTCTGCCGTGAGCAAAAAGTGAAGGAGAGATATTTTTCTTTTTCAATATTTTCATCTTTGAGGTGATATAATAGTTAAGAAAAATTGAGATATAAATTCCTATAGTAATTCCTAGTCGTGTTGTTGGAGAACGGATTGCTATCGAATTTTTCCGGGCAACTTCCGACGCGTGTGAAGTAGAGGCTTCGAAGTTTCGGTGCTTGGAACGAAGGGATTTCGTGTTCGGGAAGGGGTTCGTGATCGTCATCCATTTTTACGAAGATTATATTATCAAAGGACTATGAGGGTAAGTATTCTTTGTTTTTCATCCTCGTTATTTATATTCGTTTATATGATGTTTGATCGGTCCGTTTTTGGGGTTTGGTTTTATCTGGTTGGATCGGTTTAATTTTCCGCTGCGTAATTCAATTTTATCACCGAATCCCAACAGTGGTATCGGAGCAAGGTCTATGCAATCATATATTCGATATTTGCATTTGGAATGCTTGATTATTTTTTATGATTTAGTATCATAATTGTTTTAATTGTTGATGTTTAATTGTTCATCTAAAAATTATTTTTCATGATTTTATGTTACAATATAAATCTATTTTTCTTTTGAAAAACTGATTTAATTGTGTAATATAAAAATTAAAAAAATATTATTTTTGGATTCGGGACGAAAAATGAGCCGGAAAATTGGCCGGACCGTGACTCGGGTCAATAATGTTGGAATTCAGGCCGAATTTGGTGGCAAATGCAGGCCGCGGGCTTGTCCCGGGCCTTGTGTTTTCCGACTCCATTTTTATATTTCATTCGGTAAATTAATTTTCCGCAAATTAATTGGATTTAATTTGACTAAAATATAATCATGGGAGTTTTATTTTAAGGGAATTAATTTAATGAAATATTTATTTTGTCCGGAGCAAATTAAAATTAACGATTAAGTGAATTGATTAGATTAATTCTAATTGTTGGATTAATTTTTGTTGATTAGATCAATTTAAGATTAATCATTATTGCCATTTATTTTAATATAATTGTTGCATTAATTTTGAATGGGGATGTAGTTCATGGACCTATTTTTGAATCGTTTATTTTGTTCGATTGGGTTGTAAAGGCCGTTTTGAGCCTATTTATTTTACTAGAAAATTTGTATAGGATGCAATTTTTCAAATGTAAAATTTATATGTAATGACGAAGACCGGAGGAAGATCCGCTCGAGTAGACGAAGATTCAAGACCGAAGACATGTAATTAGATTACGATGTTTTTTGTTCTAGGAACGGTCCATGAACTGCATGTTGTTAGTTTTAGGTTGTGTATGTTTTCATATTGTATGACAAACAAACAAACCGACAAACCACGCTTATAAACGGATTAATGTGCAAAGTGTAACATATAATCGCGTTAATACTCCCACTTACAAACACTGAGTTATAAAGGTTACGAGGTTTCCTACCCTCCGTCAAACTCATGGAAAATTGAAATTTAAACCGGAATATTATTCTTCCGAGTATGTCGGGGTAATATTTTTGGGGAAAATTGATAAATTCCTAGAGTGCATTAGATGCCTATAGTTGTGAAAAATCAAACCCCTATAAACCATATGGGTTGCCGGGTAAGATTCAATTGTCAGACTAATAGGAGTTGACGGTTTAAACTTAGATAGTTCAGCGAGCCATAGAAACCGAATGAGTTGAGGGCAAGCGAACTAGGGGGAAAAGAAGATCGAATCATCCATTAGATGGGTTGATGTTAGACACCACTTTATAAAGAATGATAGAATAGAAACCGATTGGGTTGCCCTCTATTAAACTTTGTAAAGAATTCGATCACCACTATGAAGTCAACCGTGACTTTTGGATTTCACATGGGAGTGTGCAAATGCCGATAAATAAGTGGGAGCCGAGTTATGAATAAAGAAAGTCCTAACTATGGAAATGCTGGGATACGTCTTGGAGGCGGACATCCCAGCGGCTCCTGTAAGAACTCGAGCCAATCAGGAAGATGTCGATGCCCATGAGAAATGGGTGAAAAACGATATAAGAGTGCGAGGGTACATGTTAGGCTCAATGACCAATGAGCTTCAACGTGCCCATGAAAAGATGACGTCTTCGAGAGCCATCTTATCGCACCTGGCTGAGCTCTATGGAGAGCATAGCCAAACTGCTAGATATGAGATATCGAAGCAATTATTCAGCGCCATGATGAAGGAAGGAGAGAGGGTTGGGGACCATATCCTCAAGATGATCTCGATGATTGAGAGATTGGAATCTCTTGATTTTCAGATGCATGCATCTATCCAAACTGACCTTATCCTGCAGTCACTTCCTGACTCCTTTTCACAATTTGTCATGAACTTCAACTGCAATGAGATTACATGTAACTTAGCTGGGCTAATGAACAAACTGACGACTGCCCAGTCTCAGATGAAGACAAAGGGAAAGGAAGCTGCACTTGTGATTTCTTCTGGGACTTGGAAGTCCAAGAATAAGAAGAAAAAGAACAAGAAGCAGTTAGGTCTAATAGCCAAGATCGACAAGGGAAAGGGCAAGGCCCCAATGGTTCAAAAGAGCAATGGGGCCAAGAAAACGGATGTATGCCTCAACTTCGGTGAGCTAGGCCACTGGAAGAGGTACTATCCAAAGCTTGATCGTAATGCGCCTTCAGGTACGGAATTACTGGTTTTAGAAACAAATTGTTCTGTAACTGTATATTCTACTTCTTGGATACTTGATTCCGGTGCGAGTTCTCGCATTTGTACAATGAATCAGGATCTGGAACGAAGTAGGAAGCCGGATTCAGGGGAGGTGATGGTCACCGTCGGAAGTGGGCATAGTGTCGAGGCTTCTGATATCGGATCCCTTATGTTGGATTTAGAATCTGGTTTTATTCTTACTTTAGATGATGTACTTGTTTTGCCCAAGGGGCACAAAAATATTGTATCAATTCCGGTCATGGACCGAAAGGGATTTCACTTCTTTATTGGAGATGGGTCCTGTCGTATTTATTTTAGAAATAAATCGGTTGGTACTGCTACATTATTAAATGGTTTATACCATTTAAATCTAAAGAATAAAACAATTGTGAACACTATAACTAGGAAGCGTGGTAGGGATGAAACGAACCAAGCACTTAAGTGGTATCTTAGACTTGGTCATATCGGTCAGACCAAGGTTCATAAAATGGAGAAAGATGGGCTTAGTGTCCATTGGGATAAGATCCCTATCCAACTTGTGAATCTTGCCTTCAAGGCAAAATGACTAAGTTACCCTTCGCAGGGACTTTTGAAAGAGCTACTGAAAAACTTGGATTGATCCATACCGATGTCTGTGGACCTTTTGAAGTGGCACGAGACTGCTTTCATTATTTCATTACATTCACTGATGACCATACCAGGTATGGATTCGTGTACTTAATGAAACATAATTCTGAAGCTTTTGATAAATTCAAGGAATTTAAAGCCCTAGTTGAAAATCAAACAGGTAACCGTGGTAAGACTCTTCGGTCAGACCGGGGTGGTGAGTACATGAGTACCGAATTTGATGAGTTCTTAAAAGAACTAGGAATAGTGTCACAATTCACTCCTCCAGCTACTCCACAATTAAATGGTGTATCAGAAAGAAGGAACCGAACCTTGTTGGACATGGTTCGCTCCATGCTTAACTATACTGATCTACCGATTTATCTGTGGGGTTACGCGCTCCTTATTGCTGTGCATATCTTGAACAGATGTCCTTCCAAATCCATTCCTAAGACTCCCCATGATATGTGGAGAGGTAGGAAACCAAGTCTTAATCACATTAGGATTTGGGGATGCCCTGCTTATGTCAAGAACACTAAAGTAGAGAAATTGGAAACTAGGTCTGTGAAAGGTCGTTTCATAGGATATCCAGGGGATTCCATGAGATATCTATTCTACATGCACGAAGATCATAGGATCATCGTTGCTATACAAGCACACTTCCTGGAAGATCAGTTTATTCAGGAAGGAGGGGCAGGTAGAAATATTTCTTTGGAAGAAATAAAAGAACCACCAAATGAGACACCTATGCAAGATATTAGAACCCAACCTTCTGAAATTCAAACACAACCTCGCAAGTCTAGTAGAATTTCTCAAATACCTGAGAGGTATGGTTATCTGCATCAAGAGGAACTGGGTGTCCATGAGATGACAGAAAGTAGTCAAGAGAACGATCCTTCTTCATACGACCAAGCGATGGTAGACGTTGACTCCACCAAGTGGCAAGAAGCTATGAAAGCTGAGATAGACCCAATGCATGCTAATCAGGTCTGGACTTTAGTAGATCATCCTAAAGGAATAGTGCCTATTGAAAACAAATGGATCTATAAGAGAAAAGCTGATGGAGATGGCAAGGTTGATACTTATAAGGCCAGGCTTGTGGCAAAGGGTTATTCCCAAAGAGAAGGAATCGATTACTTCGAGACCTTCTCGCCTGTAGCTATGATTAAGTCTATTCGCATGATGCTTGCCATAGCAGCCCACTTAGATTATGAAATATGGCAAATGGATGTAAAAACGGCATTCCTAAATGGATTCCTCGAGGAGGAGATTTACATGGAACAGCCTAAGGGATTCATATCTCACACCAATATTCATAAAGTATGCAAACTTCAGCGTGCCATTTATAGACTGAAGCAAGCTTCACGGAGTTGGAATCTTCATTTTAACGAGACAGTCAAAGAGTTTGATTTTGTCCAAAACGAAGAGGAGCCCTGTATTTACAAGAAGGTTAGTGGGAGCAAAATTGCGTTCTTAATACTATATGTAGATGACATTCTACTTATAGGAAATGACGTAGGAATGCTCAGTTCTGTGAAAGCTTGACTTTCTAAAGAGTTCTCAATGAAAGACTTGGGAGAAGATACCTATTCTGGGTATTCGTCTCTACCGGGATAGAGCGAAAAGAATGTTAGGTCTTTCCCAAGCCCTCTATATAGAAAAGATCCTGAAGCGATTTAGGATGGAAGATTATAAGAGGGTTCCTTCCTATGCAACATGGTGCAAAACTTTCCCTAGAGATGTGTCCTCAAAGTGAGGAAGACAGAAAGGAAATGAATAAGGTGCCATATGCTTCGGCAGTAGGTAGCCTCATGTATGCTATGATTTGCACTAGACCGGACATTGCCTATGCTGTGAGCGTAGTAAGTCGGTTTCAGTCAAATCCAGGGCAGGAACATTGGACTGCTGTAAAGAACATTCTTAAGTACCTAAGGAGGACTAAAGACTTGGTTCTTACATACGGCGGTGGAGAACTAAGAGTGATGGGTTATACAGACTCAGATTTTCCGGGGGACATGGATGCTCAGATGTCCACATCAGGGTATATCTTTACTCGGAATGGTGGGGCAGTTTCTTGTGGAAGTGCCAAGAAAAGTTCGACTGCTATCTCTACATGTCAAGCCGAATATCGAGCAACACGGAGGTCGCTAAAGAAGCTTTTGGATAAAGAAGTTCATTGAGGAACTTCAAGTGGTTCCTAACGCAGAGAAGCCCGTGACATCGCTTTGTGACAACGACGGAGTTGCACGTGCTAAGGAGCCTAGGGCTCACCACAACACCAAACATATTGCGAGAAAATATCATTTTGTTAGAGAAATGGTTCGGGATGGGAATGTTTTACTGCAGAGAGTAGACACAGCAAATAACGTTGCTGATCCGCTTACCAAGCCACTATCTTAGAAGGTCTTAGAGAGACATCTGGAGAGTATGGGTATTAGATATCATAGTTTGTGGCATTGAGTGCAAGTGGGAGATTTTTAGGAATATGCCCTCGAATGCCACTCAGGGGATGAGAGAGTAGGGGCATTGTACTTGTAATTATGGAATAATTATTAAAAAAAGGCAATACGATTCATTCACTGTTTATTGTATTTCAATTGCATTCTTGACTTGGTAAACATTGAAGTGAAGTCCATGTAAATAAATCGAACATTCCATTCTTGTTATGGGATAAGAGAAAATGCACTGGAAGTGTTTAAAGTTTATTTACGTAAATTGTTCGCAAGTCAATAAACTTAAAATGGGCATTAAGTTTTAATAAGACTTGTATAACTGATGCTAGGACGTGTGCACGTCTTGATAGCATAGTTATAAGTATATTGGTGGGACCAGTATACTCGAACACGACTCATACTCGATTCAGTCACACGGTATTCACTCTCGGAGAGTCGATGACGAATCGAAAGGTTGTGATAGTATACGTGGACCTTTGACTTGAGGGTTCAGTAGAAGATGAGCCTGTGCCGTTTAGTTTGTCATTAGAGTAGTTAGACTCATTTGCTTAATTGCTGAGTCGACCTCGAAGTACGGACTATACGGGCAGGTAGCAGTCTTTACTGTACGCCAAGAAAGGATTCTATCTCCTGTTAGTGAGCAGGCGAATGTCCTATACGGTTAATGGCAAATAAGATCATAAGTCTTTGGCCAAAGCATTCTGATATAGTGGTATTAGATACACTATTAATCAGTCGGTCTTGATTTGCATTAACACAAGTATAGAGTTTAGTCAACAGTAGGGTTTGACTTTACCGTGACCCGAAGACTTGACCGGGACATCTGATGAAAGGTCTATACGTATATAGTATTCACGACATAATGGTTCTGGAATGATCCCTTCATTCGTTCTCAGTCGGGGTTTACAGTGCGGCCCGCTAGGCTGGCTAAGTGCTGCCCGCACTCATTGGTTCCTCCCAATGCCGGCTGAGACGGACCTACAGAGTCGCGCATTAGGAGCGTTGATGGATAAATGTGAATTTATTATCTCTCTATTAATATTAGATATTGGATATCTAATTATGATTTATTGGATAAATCAAATAGCGGTCTTAAGAATTAAAATTAAGTTACCGGGTAATTAATTTAATTCATAAATTATATTTCTTAGAGAAATACATTTGTATTTGATATAATTAATTAATTAGATTAATTAATTAATATAAATACATTGATGATTAAACGGAGTGTATTTAACGGAGTCGTTTGACGAATGTCCGGTACACGAGCCGAGTGGCTCGGCTCGTTTTCTAGGAAACTTCCTTGTATCCCCCCCCCCCCACACACACACACACACATGTCCACCTTGCATGTGTGTTGTCATGTTTTAATTATATGTTGAGATTCTTATTCTCAAAGTAATTACAACATGATATATGGTTATTATATGAGATATAATATAAGTAACACACATGATGAGATGAGAGATCAACACAACTCATCTTCAAGGAAGAACAGCTCTGCCGTGAGCAAAAGGTGAAGGAGAGATATTTTTCTTTTTCAATATTTTCATCTTTGAGGTGATATAATAGTTAAGAAAAATTAGAGATATAAATTCCTATAGTAATTCCTAGCCGTGTTCTTGGAGAACGGATTGCTATTGAATTTTTTCGGGCAACTTCCGACGCGTTTGAAGTAGAGGCTTCGAAGTTTCGGTGCTTGGAACGAAGGGATTTCGTGTTCGAGACGGGGTTCGTGATCGTCATCCATGTTTACGAAGATTATATTATCAAAGGACTACGAGGGTAAGTATTCTTTGTTTTTCATCCTCGTTATTTATATTTGTTTATATGATGCTTGATCGGTCCGTTTTTGGGGTTTGGTTTTATCCGGTTGGACCGGTTTAATTTTCCGCTGCGTAATTCGATTTTATCACTGAATCCCAACATCAACACCACTGGGAGATGTTCAGCATGATCTTCCTCATTCCGGGAGTAGATAAGAATATCATCAATGAAAATGACCACGAACTTATCAAGATAGTCAATGGAAACTTTGTTCATCAGCTGCATAAACACGGCAGGAGCATTGGTTAGCCCAAACGGCATAACCACAAATTCATAATGGCCATACCGAGTACGAAAAGCAGTCTTGGGATGTCAGAATCCCTAATCCTCAGCTGGTAATATCCTGATCGCAAATCAATATTAGAGAAAACCGTGGCACACTGAAGTTGGTCGAACAGGTCATCTATCTGAGGCAAAGGATACTTGTTCTTAATGGTCAACTTATTCAATTTCCGATAATCAATGCACAGATGGAACGATCCGTCCTTCTTCTTAAATAAGAGAACTGGTGCACCCCAAGGTGATGTACTAGGTCAAATATACCCTTGTCAAGAAGCTCGCCCAATTGTTTCTTCAGTTCTAACATCTCGGTGGGTGTTATACGATACGGCGCTCGAGAAATAGGTGCTGCGCTTGGCACAAGATCAATAGGAAACTCTACCTCTCTAGACGGAGGTAATCCCGGAAGATCATCCGGAAATACATCAAGATATTCGTTCACAACTAGAATCAACAATAAATCAATTCCACCGTCATTAGTGCTCATGGCATAACACCAATAACCAATACACTCTTGTTTCAACAATTTTATCGCCTTGACGGCGGAAATCACCCCACCTGAACTACCCAGTTTACGACCCAAGAAAGTGTGCTCGACACCATCTTCCAATATTATAGAAATAGTTCGTGTTCGGTAGTTCACGATAGCACCATGACGATTCAACCAATCATCTCCAAGAATCACGTCCTCTCCTTTCAGTTCTACCACAATGAGGTCTGAAGGCCAATCCCGACTCCCGATACACACAAGACAATTCTTAATCTCTCAGTTCCCAATCAAACGCTCCCCACTAGGAGTACTCACTACGAATGGTTCGCACTCAATCAAACACTCAAGGCTACCGGAGCCTCTTTATCGTCCGTGCGTCTCATCTGGTACATTCTTGGCTATACCGAACCCACACGTCTGACGATCCGACCGGCATCAATCTCTTTCACGTCTCAAAGTCTGTTGCGGATGATAAGATGTAGCCCCCGGGTTCACACTCGGAGTTGGTGCCAAATTCTACTATTTAGCAAATCTAGTGGCAGTCTCGCAATGAGCCGCCCGATGACCGGCTTGTCCGCATGTGAAATACATAATGGGAGGAAGTGGGCACTCTCGAAACTGATGGCCTGCTTGATTACAATTAAAACACTGTCCTCTACCAGAGGCAGAAGACTGGCCCGGTCGAAAACTTGGAGCACTACTGGCTTGCTAAACAGACTTCCTGATAGCGGAATGAGAAGCCTGAGATTTACGAAATCCTCCACTCTTACTTCCCAAGAAGTCACCAGCCGTCCTCGGATTCTTGCCCTCTGTACCCGACCTTGATGCAGAAATGACCATCTCGATGGCCAAGGCACGATCCTGGTACTCCTTCAAAGTAACACATATGAAACCCGCCATAGCCTCACGAATCCTGGGTTTCATTCTCAAATCAAATTAGCGGATTTTATCCGCTTCAGTCTTTACTTGCTCACGAACATGGTTCAGTTGTTGATTATATGCGGCGATGGCCTCGGTGATAGGTACATCTTGAGGTATCGCCATAAAGAAATCTGCAATACGTTTCTCTTTAACAGGCCAAGAACAATACTCTTCCTCTACCGCAGCTTTAAACTCGGCCCAAGTGGCCACACGATCCGTAGGTCTCACAGCTTCCCACCAATCCGCAGCCTCCTTGTCAAGGAAATACTGTACAATAGGAACCCGTCTCTCTTTGGGACATGCAATAGCATCAAAAATCCTGCCAAACTGAAACAACCACCCTTCCCAGCCCAACGTATCAGACGCACCAGCAAAACGGGGAGGTTACATTTTCAACACTCCCTGAAGCCATTTACCCTCATATGTCGGCTGGTCATGATGCCCAGACTCATTCAACTTGACTAACTGTGCTGCTACCTGTAATATCCCGTAATAAATAAAGGTAGACCTTTCTGGAAGGCGATGTGCGTCAGGATCGACTTTGATCAATAATCGTAAATCTCGGAAAAAGACCCTATAAACATCGTAGATTATTGAGTTAGCTTTCTAATGGAACAAACGGTGAGTCATTCCAAACCCGAACGAATAAGTTATGACCAAAGCAAGATAGGTATGTCAGTCAGAGGCACCCGGAGAAGCACCCGGTGCTGTGAGCGCCGTGTTGCGCGGCACGCTGCGCCGTGTATCGGCCACCTTTCGGAACACGGTGCATAACATGGCACAGGCACTGCCGTGTACAGCGCCGTGTTGTCCAAACTGCCCGGACAGCTTCCAGCACTTTCCAGGAACTCTCGGCCGCCTTATGAAACGGCACAAGACATGGTACAGGCACCGCCGGGTCCAGCGCCGTGTTGATCGAACAGCCCTATAAATAGGGCAGTTTCCAGAATTCTTTCCCCAACCCTTCGGCCCTCTTTATAGAACAGGTATTCTTGAGTGATTTTTGAGTTGTTAAACAGTCCATAATCTTCGGAGGGATCAGATAACGAGTATATAACGAGCGAGTCAGGCCAACTTCGCCAGATTGGAGGCAATTCAACCACAAACCCTAAAACTTGTTTTTCGAGATTTCGGATTTATACTTGTTTAGAACTTGAAAAAGGTTATATATCGAATATCCTGGGACTGTTCTTATTGATTCTAGCAGAACGAAAATCAAAACCTTCGTTTAAACCCTCGTAATTAGATATCGTCCGCGAAGCGTCCGACAAAAGTTCCCTAAGGGATTCAATTAAGGTTTTCGACGTTATTTCGATTAGAATGGACAGTCCTAATGTCGGTTAACACGAATTTCTCATTATAGGCCGGAGATTTCAGAGTTTTGAATCCTAATTACAATCCGATCGAAATGTTTTTATCCCTAAAGTCACCAGGGAAGTACTTCGATTGCGTTTGATGTACTTCGTGTGAATATGTGGAAAATGTGATTTTATGAAAAGTGGTAATTTCAGAAAATGTGATTTGTGCCATTTCATGAAAAAGTGATGATTTCTGAAAATGCGACTTGCGGTCGTGTGCTAAGTAAAACCAGTGAGGGTCCCCTGGGTTCCGTAGACCGAGGCTTCTGCAGTTCACTTGGTAGGGTTGTACAACTAGAGGGGCCTGACGAGGTCTTTGGGGAGTGGTATGTATCTCGCGTGAGGTATAGTGCCAGTATAGCCCCCGTTGTTTTGTGATGATGATTGTGGTATGGTATTCCAGAATATCCGTGATGGCACCGTGATTTCTGTTATTCATTTGTTGTACATATTCTGGAATCGTTGTACTTGCACCGGCTTCTTGCTGACCCCTTCTGGGGTAGATATACTTGTTGTGTATTCAGGTACAGGTCCTAGTGGCGAGCCGGCGCAGGAAGGGCACGAAGATGACGAACAACACTGATATCATGTATCATTTTGAGTCGATGGTCGTTTTGTCATGGTCAGAGTCGTGGTTTGGTTTTTGTACTCGCGCGGGTACTGTCATATATGGTTTAATGTGTTGGTGTTAGTTGTTGTTGATGTTGTTGGATCAGTTGTGAGTTGTTGTATCTGTTGTGATCCAGCAGGACCATGTATTGGTATGCTTTGTGATGTATATCATATTGGAGTTGATGTTGGTTTTAAAGTGTGGGAATGTCTCGGTTTTGTTGATGATTAATCTGTTTTATGTTGATCTAAGCCTGGTAGGTTCTCCAAAAAGAATCTACGGCGCTGTAATGTCTCTGTAAATCACGGGGGTGTTACAGAATGTGGTATCAGAGCTTTGTTTTATGGATACCTAGGCTGTCGGTGTTTTGGGTCTTTCAAAGTTGATTTAGTCATTTGTTTATGATATCACTGGGTTGCTGCCATCTCGTGCGACCTGCGCTGTAAGTCTCTCTGAATTCTAATTCCTTCTGCCCAAATTGTTTTAGTCTCTTTTCGAACATGCTTGGATTTTGAGTTCCTCTTGTGAATTGTGTTCCATTGGAGTTGTGTCTATTGTTTTCCTTCCCTTATACATCTAAGGAACTGGTGCATATTGGCGTAAGGAGAAGGTAAGTCTTTCGATTATAAGCTCCCTCTTATGTGTGTGGTGGTTGTGTTGTGTTAACTCGATTAACCCTAGGTTGAGGGGCTGGAATTTGGTGATGGTATTAGGATTGTTGGGATGTGCACGAGTATACTATACGGTCCGGGTGAAAATAGTTACATAATGTACATTGGAAAATCGGGAATATTGTCGACTCCTACATTCTATTAAGAATGAAATTTTAAGTGTCGATTTTATCCGCTGCACGAATATTTTTAAGGTAGTGTTGTGAGATTTTTCAAGCGGTGAAGACCTATGAATGTCTTATTATCTGGTCACGTATTTCGGCAAAAAAATTTTCTCAAGTAAACGTTTTGGTAGAAGAGGAAAGATTTTTAAATTTGCGATATTTGAAATGTAAATCCTTTAAACTAGTTACGATTTTAAAACTTTGTTTGCAAGAAAAAAGAAACTTGAAAGTTGACATGAGACAAAACTTCCTCTTCTAAAGTATTCACGAGTTTTGGGCAAAACGTGACTCGCCCCTTATTTGCAAAAGATTGTGTTTCGGACATGGTATTATCATTCCTGTCAGAAGACCAAAAGTTGATTTTAATCATAATACGCATGGCAACTCAGTTGACAAGCAGGGCAAGGAGATAGAAAACATCTGGAAGATTTTGGGCAATAGTGCTCAGAATTGTGATCAAGTTTATGGTGTAAACGTCAGGTCGTTTTGTATACACTCGTGATAATAACCCTCTTCGCCGAGAGGTAGGATTTCAGTTTAGTTGTTAATGGTCTTTCGATGATTGTTTGTGTGGTGTTGTATATGTACGAACCGGTGGTGTTCGGATTTGCATGTTGTCGTTTATTGGTAACCCTAGATTCTAGTGCCGTTTAAGATGTGTTCACGACTGTTTTACTGAATCGTAACAGTTAGCGCACGCTACCTTGTAGATAGCGCACGCTAACGAGAGATGCAGAAACTACTACATTTGACTGAGAGTTCGGCAGCGCACGCTATGAAATTATGTAACGCGCGCTAAGGTGCATCAGTTAGCGCACGTTATAGAGAGGATAACGCGCGCTAACTGGTAGTTTGGGGGCAGTCCAGAAGCTACTGGACTGAGGCTGGAGGTCTCGTTAGCGCACGCTAACACTTGTAGTTAGCGCACGCTAATCTGTCCGGCATATAAACCGGACAACAATCGTGATTCATCATTTCCACTCTTTTCCTTTTTCTCCACGGGTGACACCAAGGTGTGAATCGAAGACGACTAGGGTTCGTGACCTTGGCCGATTTTGTTCCGTTCAAAGGTGTTTTGGAGTATAACATCATCTAATCTGTTGTTCTTCGTCGAATCGAGACAATTCCTTGATTTTCCCTTGAGTTGACCATTTTGTAGATTTTGTTCTTGATCTCATCTTTTCAATCCAGTTATGATGAATCGATTGATGTCAAATGCTGTTGTTGGTCATGTCCTATGAATTGTATATCCATAATTCCGACTTGTTCAACTTAGTTAACAATTCTAAGGATTCTGAGGAACCGTGAACAATTAACGTTCGATCAAATGTCCGTAAACTCTTGGTGAATAAGGCAAGTGATCAAGAGGCGACCCATATCCCAGATATTGGGAAATGATGATTTGGTAATATATCCTAATCAGTGATGATCCCGACAATTGTGGCTTTAATTCTCTTTATTTTTTGCTTTCCATCTCTAACTTGGTAGTTCTATGTTTCGAGGACAAAACTCCCTTTGAGGGGGAGAAGAGTATAATAATCGGGATTCTTGCGCTTGTACAATTTAGGGCCTTGAACCCTTATGTTTGATTCTGTTTTCGCACTATAGAACTTGCGAGTTCGGTGGTACTGCGATGACTGCTTGATGTCTGAGCTTATCGTAATTATGGTTTCCGTCATGTACTGATTTTAAGATCTCATTGTATAACCCCATTATCATTGGATAATGGATCGTATTTACCTTGGTAACTCATGATTCCTCATTTAAGGTGGATCGTGACACCCGAGTTTTTGACTTCTGTATTTTTCCATCCTATCGACTCGCTTATGTTCGATGACACCTGCTGAATGTGTTCTATTCTTCGGTCTTTGCCATTCGAACGAGTTGTGGCATTGTTTCGGATTAGTCGTGACTTTTCCCAGGTTCAGTTCAACCCTCGTGAGTCCTATGCAAAAAAGAATATTTCGGAAAATGTATCACTTGGTTGGGTTATACAACCAGCGAGGGCCTGATAACGACTCCTGTGGTGTGTATCTCGGGTGAGGTACAGGGTCAGTATAACTCGGGAAGTTGTTTGATTATTGTCGTTCAGTCATTGTTGTTCGATCAATATTGTTCGATTGTTGTGGTTCGATTGTTGATTGCTCGATCTTGCATCGTGATTATCGAGCGTCTGATTTCCTTAAGATTCGAGTACTCGTCCCAGTAAGTCATCTTCCAAACCTTTGGGGTTGACGGAATTATATACTTGTTCAGCGTTAAGCTCGATTTTTTATGATTGTACTATTTGGATTATCAACCGTAGTGATTCATGATCATTGCACTTCGTAAACATTCTTGTGTATTGAATCGGACCGCAGCGGCTTTGTATGACATGAAGTTTTGTGCCCGTTGTTGGCAGCAGATAACACGTATTATCTAAAGTTTAGCTTGCCTTGATTGTTTTATGTCCTAAACTTTGGGACGAAATTTATTTCAAAAGGAGTGGGATGTAATAATTTTATTTTCCCGTTAGTTCTTTTTCTTTTGATCTATTTTCATTTCTTTCGGTTCGACGATCAACATCTGAGAGATGGTCATCATGTCATGACATCAAGTGGGAGTACTGAGAGTCTGTGTTTGCATTTTTTTAGCTTGACCAATATTTTGGTTGTATTCGTACCATTGATTGACTCGATCCCTATCAAGTATCCTTGCGAGTATATCGCTAAGATTTTATTATTAATATTATCATTGTTGTGGCGGCGAGAGATAATTAACACCGGATGACGGCGTCGCCATAACAACGGCTACTAGAAACAATTGTAGCACTGCTAGGGCAGCCGACTTGAAGTCGGTTTGATATGTATATAAGGCCCTGAGAGGTATTTCCATAGTAGACTCAAGACGTTAACTGGAAGGAAACAGTTGAGTAACCTTGTAAGTATGGATCCTACTAAGCATACCCGTTGATTAGAGCATATCAGTTATCTAGAGGTCGTAGCATAATTTCATCGGGATGCGAGTCGATCAAGGCAGAGGTAGCCGCAGGAACGTGAGCGCATCGTGCGGCTAGAAGCTCTCGATTGGTCAAGACGATACTCTCTTCGAGAGAGTGAGGCATAGTACGCTCAGGCGAGAGAGGCCCTCCAGGACCAGATCCAGCAAGAGAGGGTGATGATACGGGCCAATGCTGAGGAGATCCTTGCTATTCTCCCAGCGGCCCCAATTTCGGTCGTGGGGCAAGAAGTCGCAGAGGCCGAAGAGGATCCCGAGAAAGATCCCAAAGAGGGCCCTGAAGAGGCGATCGAAGAAGACCCCGTCGTCGTCAACCCGTGAGATATGCTTAACGGGGCATACTATGTATTGATGTTTTCTCGCAAATATGTACTAGTTTAATATTTGCGATTGAAAAATAAAATTATTCATGGAGATGATCTATAACCCGAATGTATTTCATCAATCTCCTTTCCGTTTCAAGTTTTGAGGACGAAACTACTTTTTAGTGGGATATGGTGTAATATCCCGTAATAAATAAAGGTAGACCTTTCTGGAAGGTGCTGTGCGTCAGGACCGACTTTGATCAATCACCGTAAATCTAGGAAAAATTCAAAGACCCTAAAATTATAGAACATCATAGATTATTCAATGGAACAAACAGCGAGTCATTCCGAACCCGAATGAACAAGTTATGGCCAAAGCAAGACAGGGATGTCAATCAGTGGCACCCGGCGAAGCACTCGGCGCTGTGAGTGCCGTGTTGAGCGGCACGCTGCGCCGTGTATTGGCCGCCCTTTGGAACACGGCGCAGGCACTGCCGGGTACAGCGCCATGTTGTCCAAACCGTCCGGATAGCTTCCAGCGATTTCCAGGAACTCTCTGCCGACTTATGGAAACAGCGCAAGACACGACGCAGGCACCGCAGGGTCCAGCGCCATGTTGATCGAACAGCCCTACAAATAGGGCAGTTTCCAGCATTTTCCAGCATTCTTTCCCCAACCCTTCGGCCCTCCTTATAGAACAGGTATTCTTGAGTGATTTTTGAGTTGTTAAACATTCCATAATCTTCGGAGGGATCAGATAACGAGTATATAACAAGCGAGTCAGGCCAACTTCACTAGATTTGAGGTAATTCAACCATAAACCCTAAAACTTGTTTTTCGAGATTTCAGATTTATACTTGTTTAGAACTTGAAAATGGTTATATATCGAATATACTAGGACTGTTCTTATTGATTTTAGTGAAACGGAAATCAAAACCTTCGTTTAAACCCTCGTAATCAGATATCGTCCGCGAAGCGTTCGATAAAGGTTCCCTAAGGGATTCAATTAAAGTTTTCGACGTTATTTCGATTAGAATGGACAGTCCTAATGCCGATCAACATGAATTCCTCGTTGTAGGCTGAAGATTTCAGAGTTTCGAATCCTAATTACAATCCGCTCGAAACGTTTTTATCCCTGAACTCACCAGGCAAGTACTTTAATTGCGTTTGATGTACTCCGTGTGAATATGTGGAAAATTTGATTTTATGAAAAGTGGTAATTTCAGAAAATGTTATTTGTGCTATTTCGTGAAAAACTGATGATTTTTGAAATTGCAACATGTGGTCGTGTGCCAATTAAAACCAGTGAGGGTCCACTGGGTTCCGTAGACCGAGGCTTCTGCAGTTCACTTGGTAGGGTTGTACAGCTAGAGGGGCCTGACGAGGTCTCTTTGGGGAGTGGTATCGATCTCGCATGAGGTATAGTGCCAGTATAGCCCATGTTGTTTTGTGATGATGATTGTGGTATGGTATTCCGGAATATCTGTGATGGCACCGTGATTTCTGTTATTCATTTGTTGTACATATTCTGGAATCGTTGTACTTGCACTAGCTTCTTGATGACCCCTTCTCGGGTGGATATACTTGTTGTGTATTCAGGTACAGGTCTTAGTGGCGAGCCGGCGCAGGAAGGGCATGAGGATTGTAACACCCCCAAACCACTCGGGAATATTACAGTGCCGCAGACCCTCTCCACGAGGATCTACCAGGCTAAATACAGAAAACATAACATACAATACATGCCGACATGGCTAAATAACAAACCATTAGACCGATTTGGTCTTTTACACAACATACACGTCAAGCATACATAACTCTTTCTCACAACTCATACCCGCGCAAGGGTTAACGTACAACAACATTTCTATAAGACGGAAAATACCACAACGGTAGAACGAAACAACAAGACTTCACCAAAATACTCGACACTGGTCTTCATGTGATTAGTATCGTCGTCTTCCATCATCCTTCGTAACGATCCTGTGAATTTCTCCCCAGCGACCTGTAAGTACCTGGACGCAACACAGACATCCACCCCCTGAATACCCGGGGGTTAGAAAAACTCCACTGTTTTGCTAGTGCAAGTATAAAACACGAAATACAAGCCATATTTAGCATACCCCAAGAACATAATAATCGTGAACATGCTTCCCGAGATAAATCATTTGATCAAGACAGTTCGAATCATAAAAGGCGGGAATTAAACCCAAAGTACTTCTTACAAAGCATTTACGACCTCGGGAGTTTTGAAAACATTTAGGATTTAAGAATTCTCAAGTCTTTCGAAACTACTTAGGGACACAACCCAAAGATTATTTTCCAAAATACAATTCCGATAACAAAAACACGAGGTCCACGACCCAAATCATGTAACACGGGGTCCACGGCCCAAATCATCCATAACATCATATTCCCAAGGATTATTCGCGTCTCGTGCTACCAAGCCACGAACCTCAGATGCTCCGCAGAACATACCCGAGTGAATAACCTAATGGGAATCCATACCAAATCGCATATCACAGCGACAACAGTCACACAATCATACCATATGTACGTTCATAGTTGTCCCGGCATCGCACTAGCAATATGCGAACCTCGGAGCCTCCACGAGACTTACCCGATTGGACAACCCATGACACATACATCACACAATCAATCCACAACCATAAGTTATCCCGGCATCGCGCTAACAAGCCACGAACCTCGGAGTCCCCGCAAGACATACCCGATGGATAACCCCATAAGTTACCCTGGCATCGCGCTAACAAGCCACGAACCTCAGAGTCCCCGCAAGACATACCCGATTGGATAACCCTACGGTCACGCCCGACCCATACTAGCAAGTATGGATCCCGGAGATTCAACAATCTTACCCGGAGGCACATCACTTACAACGATCACACAATATCAAGCACATACAATTTACTAACCACAAGGAACATCCACCTCCTTATAAAGGAGCTATAATGCACGGATTCTTCAAAATTGGGCAGTATGCAGTATCGGATACTGCATGGGTGCGGGTGCGGGTGCGATTCGCGTGGGATTCGCACGGGATTCGCCACGTGGCGAATCCGTGCAAAAAAAAAATTGACTCGCGTATCCCCGGCACAGATACGCGTCAGATACGCGTATCCTGTGCCGTGATACGCGAGTCCGAATTTTTATGTTTTTTTTTAGATTTTTATAATTTTTAAAAAGTAAATCAAATAAATTAAAATACAAAAAGTAAATCATTTAATAAGTAATTACTTTTACCTTTAGCAAGATTCACGGACAACATTAGAAAGCTCACGCTCAAAGCCATTTTGAATTGTTTTTTGTATGACTTGTTTTATGTATTTGAATTGATTTTATGGTGATATTTGAATTGTTGTTTTTTATATTTAACAAGTGTTATATATAATAAAATATAAAATAAACAGATGTATCCTTGCCGTATCGCACCCTAACATTTTCAAAAAACCGTATCCCCGCACCCGTATCTGCCCGCACCCGCACCCGCACCCGCCCCCCCGCACCTGTGCAACATAGTAAAGGAGTCACAAATCATATCACAACGGTATCACATTTTCTCATGACAAATACACTTACCACGGCACAATCCTCGGCAATTCATACGGTCTATTATAATCACTAAATATTATTGTAACATCTCCCAACATACGAAACCAACACACATATACCGAAAACACATTTGTTTACGAAGCATACGAATTATCCTTTGAAGACAACATTTATCAAGAACATACCGATCCTTTTTAAAGTTCATTTAAATAATCGGATTGCACATAAAATCATTTATCAATGATTCCGTCTACGAAACATGAAAAGTATGGGCAAGATACTTGCCTCGATACCATGAGCAATAAAACGACGAACGGACACGGTCGGGTAGCCCTCGAACTTCCAAAAACGACCAAGAAATCGACAACCTCACGAACGCTGCGAAAATAACATCACCACGAATAAATAACGCTAAACGGAATCCGAATCAACCATAAAAACAACAAGAATCTGAGGGTTCTTCAAGGAAATCGGAAATCAAGTTCTGGGTGGTAAAAATCGATAAACGAGTTACAAAATCCAAAGATCATGGCCAAGACAACAAGAATACCATAATCAATTCATCAACCATGGATTAAATCGAAGAATCACGAAGAAACCCCCAAAAAATCATACAATTAGGGTTCTAAGTAATAAAATACCTCGATTCGACGAAGAACACAGATTGGATGATGATATAATCGACAAGAATCCTCCAAAATGCCTTGGAATTGATTAGAACCGACCAAGAACCCGAGCTCCCGAGTCTCCCGTCACCAGCCGCCATAAAAATGAGGAAAGAAGGGTAAAGATGAGGTCTGGCCGAAGCCCAGGCCTATATATGCCAACCGTGTTACGGCCGTAACCTGTTCAACGCGTGTAGCATACGTAATGGCCGAAGCCTTGCGTACGCAACGATCACACCTTACGGCCGTAATCGGCATAGTCTTATGGCCGTAACCGAGCTCCCAGACTGCCCAAAATTGTCGAATCACTACGGCCGTAACCGGCCAGTGCTTAGCGGCCGCAACGAAACCTTACGGACGTAACCTGATGAACCATACGGCCGTAACCGAGTGTCCCCTGGCCAAGGTGTGCGGGAGTCTTACGGCCGTAATCGTATAGACCTTACAACCGTAACTCAACCCATCCAACACCCGACCATCCGGCTCGATACTCAATGATGTCTCGATCGCGCAAACGCACCGACTATGATCCGAAACAATAACGAACAGGCTACGAAACTCAACGTACCACAGGGCAAGCACACGATTCCAAAGATGCGGACGACAAAAATCCATTCGACCGAAGAAAAATTCAACGAAACCAGAACGAAGATCTAGGGTATTACATTCTACCCCTCTTAAAAGAAGTTTCGTCCTCGAAACTTAAAAAGTAGAACGAACAACACAAAGAAAACTCAGATAACACACGCTATCCGTTGTCGACAACATGCAACGACTCACATGCAACACGTAGCTACGATCATTCATCTCGCTACATCAGAATGATAACAAAACACAACGAACAAAAATCTATATGGTTCACCAACTCAAACAGTACATCAATCAAAACGCGAGCTATCGCTGAACAAATACGAAATTCCATAGCCCCAGGGTTGGAAGATCGAAAACGAAACTAATTTCCCAAACTTAAGGGAAATTATGAAGTGACCTGAACGCCAAAAAAATCACGGTACGAGATCAACAAAAACCGGGCAACAAACGATCGAACCACAACGATTGAAACATCAGTCGAACAATCATGTCCGAATCACGACGGGCAACAAGAATCAAACAAAAACCCCGAAGTTCACACCTCGGCTCGAGACAATAGGTGATCTGTTAAGGACGATAAGACATACACCCACATAAGATTCACAAGAATGGAATCATATTCGAAAAAGTCACAACAACAAACGGATTAATCCGAAACAATACCACAACTCGTTTGAACAACAAAAGTGAAGGATAGAATCAGTTCAGAAAATATCAACGAACACAATCGAGTCGATAGAGTTGAACAATACAGAAGTTCAAAATCCGACCCAAATCAAATAAAAGAAGTTTCTCAGAAATTCGAAACAACCAAGCAAGGAAATAACATAACATACGAGTAGTTCTCAGGGAATCCTTAGAGTTAATCCTGATATCAGTGCTCAAGTTCGTGCCTCGGAAGGCTCGGTAACCAACTCGCAAAACTGAAGCTGGTGTACCTCGAGTCCGCACTGGTAACACGTTATTGCCGGAGAAGGACAATGTGCACGAACATGCCCCGACACATTATAGTTAAAACACCTCCTGGCTTTACCAGGAGTCAAAGCAGACGACTTGAAACTCTCAGCCCCATTTGTCGAGTGGTGGAGCTTCACAGCGGAAAGACTACGACATTGCAACCAAGAAGCACCAACTCCTGTACCGCCCATAGGGTCATCGGACTTCCTCTGCTTCTTCGACTTGGGTATACATTCCGACAATAATGAAGCTAGCTCATAGGCTAAGGCTCGATCCTGATAATCTCTAAACTAAGTGCAAGTGAGTCCCGACATATACTGGCAAATCTTCGGCTTCATCCATCTGTCAAAGTGAAGGATCCTCTCTTCCTCGGTTCTCACCCGATCTCGCACATAACTGAGTTGTTTACTATAGTCGATGATACCCTGTGACACCGAGATATCTTGCGGTCCTGCCACATAAAATTCACGAATCCTCTGCTCTCTAATCGGTTTCGGACAGAACTCAGCTTCCATAAATGCTTGGAACTCCGCCCACGTGACATCACGATCATGAGGTTTAACAGCTTCCCACCAATTAGCGGCATCCTTGTCAAGAAGGTACTGAGCTATAGGTACCTTCCGCTCTTCGGGACAATCGACAGCCTCGAATATCTTCCCCAATTGGAAAAGCCAACCATCCCAGCCCAATGCATCCGCAGCACCGGCGAATCGAGGGGGATTCATACGAACTACCTCTCGAAGCCATTGATTTACACCGACGTTCTGGGTCGCGTCAGTGTTGCGTTGAACCGCCTGGGTCAACTGAGTCATTTGTGCTGCTACTTGTTGCAATATAGTAGAAACACCCGAACCAATATCGTTCCCGGCAAAATTCTCTCGATTCCGCATCTGGTACCCGTGGTCATTGGTACCACGGTTACGACCACGACCTCTGCCCCTCGGCATATTAATCAAGCAACAACCTAACGCAACGAAAAATCACAACACATAATCACACACAACGATTATTATCATCGGACAGCACACATAGAATACGGTCACATATGATCGGTCTAACGATCGCAAAAGTTAGACATAATGGCCAAAATGCAGTCCAAAGCTCCTGTTCAGACTGATTAGCGTGCGCTCCGAAAGAGACTTAGCGTGCGCTAGCCATGCCACGATAGCGCGTGCTAGATCCACACTTGGCGTGCGCTAACTGTCCTAATCCAGCAATATGTTCATGAACAAATATCAAACAGTATCAAAAGTCGAAGGTTACAAATAAACAACAACATACGAATCCAAACGCTGACAGTTCACATCATTAAAATATTGCACAAATAACCATCAGAAGTTAAACAACGTTCTAAACCGAGTCTCCACCTCTTGGTCAAGAGAACTATCTCGACGAGTGCATACCGAATGTCTCAGCGCTCACACCACCACTTAATCACCATTTTGAGCATTGTAGTCGAAATAACAGTAACATCATTGCCACATATCTTTTAACCGAAATTCATGAAACCGAAAATTAGAAAGCGAAAGTCACGTCTCGAGTAATTTTTTTGATAGATCTCGTTTGATTTTTCAAAATCAAATTTCACATTTTGAAAATTTACAATGCAAGGTGAAAATAAAATATAAGTAGTTTAAATTTTCAAAATTTTCGGTCTCGAGGTCATTATACGAAAATCAAACCTTTCTCCTTTCTTGAAGGATGTTTTTAAAATAAAATTTACGTGACTCCACAAAACATTCAAAGTTTTAAAATATCGCATCGATAAACTTTCATTAAGTAACCAAACCAAAACATTGCTCCTGTAAAAATGATTTATACAAATATATATATATATATATATATATATATATATATATACCGGCATCACTCTTCATTCCAGCACAGTATGAAAATCAACAAGTACGGATCATGTATTCACAATTCACATTTAACTCCACATCATAACACGAAAATCACACAAGCTCGTATAACACGAGACACAACAAGGTAGGGAGACTTACATCCACGGATCGCACGAAGATGATGGTTGCACCTCGATACTAATCACGACCGACACCTCAGACGACGCATCGCGACACGACTCAGTCAGACAAAACCTGACAAGACAAGACAAGACAAGGCCTGACAACACACAACTCGACCCGACAGCCTAGGTTTCTGCAACCTAAGCTCGGATACCATATTCTGTAACACCCCCAAACCACTCGGGAATATTACAGCGCCGCAGACCCTCTCCACGAGGATCTACCAGGATAAATACAGAAAACACAACGTACAATACATGCCGACATGGCTAAATAACAAACCATTAGACCGATTTGGTCTTTTACACAGCATACACGTCAAGCATACATAACTCTTTCTCACAACTCATACCAGTGCAGGGGTTAACGTACAACAACATTTCTATGAGACGGAAAATACCACAACGGTAGAACGAAACAACAAGACTTCACCAAAATACTCGACACTGGTCTTCATGTGATTAGTATCGTCGTCTTCCATCATCCTTCGTAACGATCCTATGAATTGCTCCCGAGCGACCTGCAAGTACCTGGACGCAACACAGACATCCACCCCCCGAATACCCGGGGGTTAGCAAAACTACATTGTTTTGCTAGTGCAAGTATAAAACACGAAATACAAGCCATAGTTAACATACCCCAATAACATAATAATCGTGAACATGCTTCCTGAGATAAATTATTTGTTCAAGATCGTTCGAATCATAAAAGGTGGGATTAAACCCAAAGTACTTCTTACAAAGCATTTACGACCTCGGGAGTTTTGAAAACATTTAGGATTTACGAATTCTCAAGTCTTTCGAAACCACTTAGGGACACAGCCCAAAGATTATTTTCCAAAATACAATTCCGATAACAAAAACACAGGGTCCACGACCCAAATCACGTAACACGGGGTCCATGACCCAAATCATCCATAACATCATATTCCCAAGGATTATTCGCGTCCCGTGCTACCAAGCCAAGAACCTCAGATGCTCCCGCAGAACATACCCGAGTGAATAACCCAATGGGAATCATACCAAATCGCATATCACAGTGACAACAGTCACACAATCATACCATACGTACGTTCATAGTTGTCCCGGCATCACACTAGCAAGCTACGAACCTCGGAGCCTCCACGAGACTTACCCGATTGGACAACCCATGACACGTACATCACACAATCAATCCACAACATAAGTTATCCCGGCATTGCGCTAACAAGCCACGAACCTCGGAGTCCCCGCAAGACATACCCGATGGATAACCCCACAATCGCGCTAACAAGCCATGAACCTCGAAGTCCCCGCAAGACATACCCGATTGGATAACCCTACAGTCACGCCCGACCCATACTAGCAAGTACGGATCCCGGAGATTCAACAATCTTACCCGGAGGCACATCACTTACAACGATCACGCAATATCAAGCACATATAATTTACAAACCACAAGGAACATCCACCTCCTTATAAAGGAGTCACAAATCATATCACAACGGTATCACATTTTCTCATGACAAATACACTTACCACGGCACAATCCTCGGCAATTCATACGGTCTATAATAATCACTAAATATTATTGTAACATCTCCCAACATACGAAACCAACACACATATACCGAAAACACATTTGTTTACGAAGCATACGAATTATCCTTTGAAAGACCACATTTATCGAGAACACACCGATCCTTTTTAAAGTTCATTTAAACATTCGGATTGCACATAAAATCATTTATCAATGATTCCGTCTATGAAAGATGAAAAATATGGGCAAGATACTTGCCTCGATACCACGGACAATGAAACGACGAACGAACACGGTTGGTAGCCCTCAAACTTCCAAAAATGACCAAGAACTCGACAACCTCACGAACGCTACGAAAATAACATCACCATGAATAAATAACGCTAAACGGGAACCGAATCAACCCGAAAAACAACAAGAATCCGAGGATTCTTCAAGGAAATCAGAAATCAAATTCCGATTGGTAAAAATAGATAAACGAGTTACAAAATCCGAAGATCATGGTCAAGACAACAAGAATACCATAATTAATTCATCAACCATGGATTAAATCGAAGAATCACGAAGAAACCCCCAAAAAATCATAAAATTAGGGTTCTAAGTAAGAAAATACCTCGATTCGACGGAGAACATGGATTGGATGATGATATAATCGACAAGAATCCTCGAAAACACCTTAGAATTGATTAGAACCGACCAAGAACCCGAGATCCTGAGTCTCCCGTCGCCAGCCGCCACAAAAATGAGGAAAGAAGGGTAAAAATGAGGTCTGGACGAAGCCCAGGCCTATATATGCCTACCGCGTTAAGGCCGTAACCGGAAGCTCATTACGGCCGTAACCTGGTCAACGCGTGTAGCGTACGTAATGGCCGAAACCTTGCGTACGCAACGATCACACCTTATGGTTGTAATCGGCATAGTCTTACGGCCATATCCGAGCTCCAAGGGCCACTTCCCGAAATCTGCCGAATCATTATGGCCGTAACCGGCCAGTGCTTAGCGGCCGCAACGAAACCTTACGGTCGTAACCAAGTATCCCCAGGCCAAGGTGTGCGGGAGTCTTACGGCCGTAATCGGCCAGGCCTTACGGCCGTAACTCAACCCATCCAACACCCGACCATCCGTCTCGATACTCGACGACGTCTCGATCGCGCAAACGCACCGACTATGATCTGAAACAATAACGAACAGTCTACGAAACTCAATGTACCACAGGGCAAGCACACGATTCCAAAGACGTGGACGATAAAAATCCGTTCGACCGAAGAAAAATTCAACGAAACCGGAACGAAGATCTCGGGTATTACAAGGATGACGAGGAATACTGATATCATGTATCATTTTGAGTCGGTGGTCGTTTTGTCATGGTCAGAGTCGTGTTTTGGTTTTTGTACTCTCGCGGGTGCTTTCATATATGGTTTAATGTGTTGGTGTTAGTTGTTGTTGATGTTGTTGGATCAGTTGTGAGTTGTTGTATCTGTTGTGATTCAACAGGACCATATATTGGTATGATTTGTGATGTATGTCATATTGGAGTTGATGTTGGTTTTAAAGTGTGGGAATGTCTCGGTTTTGTTGATGATTAATTTGTTTTGTGTTGATCTAAGCCTGGTAGGTTCTCCAAAAAGAATCTATGGCGCTGTAATATCTCTGTAAATTATGGGGGTGTTACACTACCTGCTGGAGTATAGCAGCTATGCCGGCATTCACATTAGGATCAGCCGACGGTTCTTGATTTACAGTAGGATCTGGCTGACCGCTAGGGTTCAAAGAAACAGTGTTCGGCTCCATACGGGATGCCGAATCAGATGAAACATTAGAAGGTGTGCCAGATTCATTAGCGGTACCACTACCACGGCCTCTGCCGCGTCCACGTCCGCCACGGCCTCTCAACATACTGAGATATAAAAGGATTGAAATTATCAGGACATTTCACAATCCAAGGATTTAAATCTTCTCTATAATGAAAGCATCAAGGCGTAAGGAGAGTTCAAGGAGTCTTACTACCACGGGTCACACGGCTCGACAGCAGCACACGGTGTTAAACTCGATCAGTTTATACGACTAGTCTTACGACTTGACAACCCCAATTACCAAAGGCCTAGGTATTCCCGAAACCTAGGCTCCGATACCATAAATGTAACACCCCAATTTCACTTTGGGTAATTACATGCCATAGGACTCACAAGGGTCCCACCAAGATGACGACACACAAGCCAAACAACGATTCAATACACAAACACCACAACATAACAATACAACACATGATACAAAACATAAGTTAGGCCTCGGCTGCGGCCAAAATAGTAGAGTTCAACAGCATTCACTCAACGGAAACATCACACGACATAGTACAACAAAACCGACAACAATACTAAATATAAAAACCGACTCTAACATTACAAATACAACGACTGACTCGAGCTTTCTAACATCCGGTCTGCTTGTCGACTCCGTGTGCACCACATGTAGCGACCACTTTTCTAAAATATAATTCTTCTAATTTTAAGAAGAATAAATAAAAATTTTGCAGCGGAAATACATTTTAAAAAGACAAACTTAATAATCGCAAGTAATAATCCCAAGTCACCATTAAATAAAAACATACTTCGACGTGAAATTAAAGCAAATCGAACAATTGTTCATAAAGCGTAGCTTGAGGAAAATTATAGTAAATAAATAAATAACAACTCATGAAGCTTGATCATCCCATACTCAAGCGCATGCCACATCGAGCTCCTCAACCTGAAAGGGGTAAATAGTGGGGTGAGCTTCCAACTCGCTCAGTGTGGAGAGTACACAATATGTCTACGTTAATTACTAAATATATTAGCAAGTATAAACAACATGACTGATAAATTCTGAAGCCCGTCGGCTAGCCCGGAGGCTTTATGCACAATTAAGTGCTTCTGACTGATTTGCACATTTAAGTGCTTCTGACTGATTGCACATTTAAGTGCTTCTGAATGGTTGCACATTTAATTGCTTCTGACTGATTGCACATTTAAGTGCTTCTGTGTGATTTCACGTGCACATACGAGACAATATATAAAGCAATTAAAATAAACAAAAGCGTAATAAATCCCCACACCTGGATAAAATTGCAGTTGTGAACTTGAATGTGATAAAATGCTTGACTCGACGATTCCAGGCCCGTATATTCTTGTTATTATCTACAATTAATAATAATAGAAAATTATTATTATATGACTGAGAATTAAATTATGAGTGAATAATAATATCAATTGAAAAGGTCAACATGTTAAAAGCTTGGCCGAAAGGGACTGAAATTGAAGAAATTATAATTCTGATTGGGGCTAACTGAAATAATTATAAACCAGACTGGGGCAAGAATGAAGAAACTGAAAATTAGAGGCTGAAATTAGTATACCCTGAAAACTGACTTGGGGTCAATTTGAGAGGGTCTGAAACTTGGGGATTAAATTGAAGAACCCCAAAACAGTAGCGTGCGCTGGCTTCCGTCCACTATTGCGTACGCTACTCGGGCAACTTAGCGTACGCTAATCCCCTTGCCCGAAATAGGTTTGTGAACGCGTTACAAATAGTACAACACAACCGTTAGCGACAATCAGCAAAATATTGGCAAGAAACACAACATACAAGCTCAAGCTCGAATCAAACACATGATTACCAATATTCGAAAAATTACAAACCAACCCATGAGGCTCACAAATTAATAATTATTGCCAATAAAAGGTACGGGTATTACACCTCAACCCAATCTACCGAACATCATCACAAGAACAATCATCTCAACATTCCACAGAACACTTCACAGCACAATCAATGTCACAACCTCTCTTTTCGACAAATTCTGCTCAAGATCCTTGATTAATTAACCCTCAGAAATCTCGTCAGATATCATTGGTTAATTAATCCTGATACCAACATTTAAACGAGTTGAAACAAACTTTCAGAAGCATAAATCTCAGCCTTTATCGATACCAACATTTAAAACAAGTTTAAAAGAACTTTTGAAGTACGGAAATTTTTCGGTATCGGGGTCTTAGCTGTCACTCGAATATTCGTAACCAATAAGCCTGACAGGCGCCTCCCTTACACACCTGTGCACCGGCGTTCACTACACTATGTTGGCCGCCCCTTGAACATGTCACCGCGCCGGCGCTCACTCCTGCAAGAGCCGCCCCTTGCACACGCATTAGGTAACACCGGCATTCACCAACCATATGGAGCCGCTCATTCCAGCGTACACAGGACGGAGTACACGCCCCGCCCTCAGAGGCTCCGGATACGATGTCTCTCACAAACAAATATTCACATTGTTTCAAACATCAAGCACACAGTCAATCATCGCAACAATTATCAAAATCAGTACACAAATTCACACAAAATATCTGTAAATCAACAACTACACAGACAAACAACACCACGCACGTTATCAATCAAAACTCGGCACAATATGCCTTCAGGCATAAACAAATCAACACCTACACATATATCCCTGAATCGTAATTCAACCAAATACACATACCTCTATATTATCTCTATAAATATAGCTTATACTTTAATCCAAATTAAGTACATTAAACTAATATTAATATCAATCACTCAATATATACAAACATATATATATACACTTATATATATATATAACATATATATATATATATCCGTATAAAATAATTCATACACTTCAGCAACTATGATTTTACGTAGATATAATTCGTATATCAAGATACTTGCCTTGGTAATCTTTCGCGAATACTCCAAAGAATACGGTCGATCAGAAAAATCCAGAATGCCGATGAAAACGACAATCAGAAGGGTTCAACACCAGCTCTTCGCAGGGAATTCGTCTCTAATATCCTATCATCAATTAAACAATCAATCACACGAGGAAAAAGATCGTAAAATGACCGAATCTCCCACTGCAGCATTTTACCGGACACGTTGAAGGCGTCAATTGAGAACTCAATTAAACCGACAAATTTCTAGCAATTAAACCATGGAAAAACAACAAAATGGGGGGATAAAACAAGACTATTGATGATCATTCAATAATCTAAGTTAGTTGGGAATAAACGGATAACATCATTCAAAATCCCCAAATTTCCGAAAACTAAGATTTTAGGAAAACTTATCTCGATTATAGTTCGATAAATACAGTGATTTCAATGGCTGGAAATATCAAAACAAAAACCGATTTATTTAAATATGTCACTCAGTTACAAATACACAAAATTTCATCGAAAAGTAACTTGCACGTTAAAAGATATACATATTCAAAGTAGGCAACTCGATCGACTTCAAAAGAAATATTGTTGGCAATGACTGAAAAATAGCATGGGTGACTCACTAGAAAATGGTTCATATTATCCAAGTATTCTGACTCAATACGTACGGTCCAAATAACATTTATACTCATATGTACTTTATTTACAAAATACTTGAGATGTATTTGTAAAATAACTTACCGGGATAATCGAGTTGAAAGAGGGCAACCCAGTCTGGAATTTACAGACTGTGGAATTCCTTCAAACATCTACCGAACGTCTCCTCGGGTAGGCTGCTCAGATTCGTTGGGTGTTTAAGCATTTTTGAGCTTATTAAAATCTTAAGACGAGGATATAAAAAGACTTCACGAAATAGGAGTATGTTTTCTACAGGTATTGATAAACGGTATTAGAAAAACGTAGCGAGAAGGCCGCACTTTATGGTTTCAAATTCCGCTAGTCAGTCAAAAAGCGCGTGGAGCAAAAATCTGCCGGCCACTTTCGACGCCCGCTTGCTGACCTGCCCAGTATGTTGTTGGGCCCGCTCGGCATTGAAGCGCGCGCGGTCTTCCGTCGGCGCTCGGCATCCGACAGTCCCTACTAATTTGATCATAACTTTTTCGTTCGGACTTTGATTGCCTCGCCGTTTGAACCGTTGGAAAGGCTCAATTATATATAATATTGTTAATTTTGAGAATTTTCAAACATTCCAAAAGTTCGTGGTGATTTTTCAAAGTTTATACTTGTTCGCGACACTTCCAAGAAAATGTCCAATTTTATTAGACTATTATTTACACTCTCGGTGCTTATCTCTTATTTTAAATGGTCCAAGAGAACAAATTCATCTAAAATACATCCAAGTAAATTCACAAGCTCATATAGAGTCCGGATAATTTTCTTTAATTTTCGTTGAATAATTTATCGGAGAATACAACGTTCGCCACTGTCACATTCTAACTAATAATTATTCGACGATATTAGAAATTACTACCCGGTGCCTTACTCTCGTCTACTCAATATCACATCTATTACCGAAAAAAATCACATCATCAATCTTCCAACAAAGTCAACGATAAAATATTATTCTAAAATTCAGGATATTACAGCGGAAGCATGATTTGGGCGTTTATGGGTCATAACCAAAAATCAAATCTAATTAGGCCTTTTAATTAATTAATTAATTAATTACCTATACTAATAAGCAATTTAAATAATCAATTTATTTTATTTTTTTGAATGTTTTGTAATTTAGAAAAAATAAAGTGTTTCACAAATTGTAGAATCAAAGACACAAGTCAAGTTTTACAATTTAACAATACACAAAAAAAATCGAGAGAGAGAGTACCTCTGAGCTATGGCCGACCCCCTCATGTGAAAAATGCAGGTAGGTTGGTCGCATTGATTAGACATTTATCTTATTGTTATTATGACAGTGGCTTTAGTTGCATGGATGGGACTTCTACTGTCCTGATGTTCAGACATCTAGCATCTTGCATGTGTTGTCAAATTAGAGTGGATCGGCACTTCAATCGAGGTTGTTAACTTCTTTATTGGTTCTTGAAATGCCCGATCAGATCATCCTGGCCGATCTGTAGGACATGAACGCACTCAATGTTGGGACCGTATATCCAGGTCAGATGGTATCCACGTCAATTTTTTGTTTATTCATTCACATATAGGCTTCGGGACAACGTGGCAATCAAATCGTGCCACCTCATATCGGTCGCCAATATATACTAACATAATTAAAGTTACTAATGTCAAAACTTTGTATTTTCAAACATAAAAGTCACTTTGTATTATCAATTTCAAGACTATCAACAAACTAGCTCGACAAGGAATGGTCAAAAGCTTGCCCGATGTTTCATTTCATAAAAATAGTGTATATGGACCCTATCAGAAAAGCAAGCAAGCCAAGGCCTCTATGAAGAGCAAATCATACCTTTCCACCAATAGGTCCTATATTTGCTACATATGGATCTCTACGGTCTTGTAGACCCTGTCAGCCTATGAGGTAAAAAAACTGTCGTGTCATTGTTGGTGATTTTTTGAGGTACGCTTGGATCATCTTCCTAAATAAGAAGAAAGAGACAACCACAAAGTTGCCGGAACACCTAAGAAAACTTCAAAATGAGAAAAGGTTTAGTATTATATCCATTTGTTCCGACAGAGGCACAAAATTCTCAAATTACTTTATAGAGCAATACTGTGTGGATAATAGGATACAGCATGAATACCCAGCAACCAGTACTCCTCAATAGAATGGTGTTGCCGAGCGAAAGAACAGCATGCTGAAGGAAGCAACAAGAACCATGTTAGCTGCAAGCAAGTTGCACGTAGTTTCTGGGGAGAAGCAACAAATACAGCATGTTATACACAAAACTATTGTATCATCAACAAGCACCACAACAAAACAGCATACGAGGTATGGAACACTAAAACTCCAATGATTGCATACTTTCACATATTTAGATGTAGGTCTAATGTTCTCAACAATGGGAAGGATCAACTGAAGACCATTGATGAAAAGTTATCGAGATGCAAGAATTGAAGAGTCAGTTGGGAGAACTTCTGGAGAAAGGGTACATCAGACCGAGCGCTTAGCCTTGGGGTGCGCCTGTTCTTTTTGTGAGGAAGAAGGATGGTTCACTATGTTTATGCATCGACTACCGTGAGCTAAACAAAGTGACCATCAAGAACAAGTATCCCTTGCCTCGTATATATGATTTATTTGATCAGTTGCAGGGAGCCGCAGTGTTCTCGAAAATTGATTTGAGATCAGGGTACTATCAGCTCTGGGTGAAAGAGTCCGACGTTCCGAAGACTGCGTTTCGGACGAGGTACGAACATTATGAATTTGTGGTCATGCCTTTTGGATTGACTAATGCATCGGCAGTATTCATGCAATTAATGAACAAGATATTTATCGAGTACCTCGACCAGAAGGTATTTTTGTTGGATACTCCTATGTCAATAAGGCATTTAGGATATTCACGGTGTTGTTACCCAAAATATTATCCGGAGATAGTATTGCTGGAATGATCGAGTAACAAACAAATGCAAGAACACTTCCGTGAGAAAATAGATAACACAAGATTTGTCGGGGTTGTTAATCCCGGGCTTGAATGCTCTCGCGAGATGTTATTAATAAATATACTGTTGAGTACAAATATTAATGTTAGAATCTAATACAAGGAGTGTAAAGACTTCTAGTTATCTAGGCTTTAGAGCGCGTAGATTGCCGGAAGAACCAGATAGATGAATCTGTGAGTTCTTGCTTGGGATATATGATGAATGTGTATGAATATCACTATGAATGTGTTAGTGGTTGCCAAAAGAGCCTTTGATTCTCTCTTTGGTGTGTATTTTGCACTTAATTCGTAGTAAAATTCGCCCCCTTTGGCCGCAGCAGTGAGTCCTCTATTTATAGGGGACAAGGTAGTTGGGATCCCTCAGCGATCGCGGGCGATCGCCGCTTTCTATATTAAAATAAACGGCCGATCGTCCCGTCACGTGGGCTGTTCCCTTGAGGTCCGAGGTTGCGCTGAGGCCACCGGGTGAACGATGGGAAGCCAGCACGCGTTGCGAGTCGCTGTCCGAGGAGGGCCCACTTCGTACCTTTCGGCGGCCTTGTCGGTAGGTGTGGTAGGTGACAGGCTGGGATCAATGATCCTATCTGTCGGTATCCTTTGAAGATCCGCGGGTGGGCCACCGTCTAAGATTCGGTCTTCGACGACTTTGACGGATGTTGGATCCCCACGTGGCATGAGACGATCGCCTCTGGTCCGCTCTTTAAAGACGATCGCTAGGTATCGAACGACGATCGCTGGTTACCAAAAGACGATCGCCGCATTATGCCGAACTCTAGGCGTTTGTCCGGAGTATATCTTCCATGGTTGGCTTCTCTGGAAGGTCGTTGATCGCCTATCGTGGCGAATCAATTGCCGCATAACAATTGCCCCCCAGCTCGCCTCGATGTTGTAAACACGGGGTGAGGTGGCACTGTTGGCGATCGCCAATGTTTAAACGACCAGCCGACCTGAATTCAAATATGGACGACCTTCTTTCGCGTCGGGAGCAGCGGGAAAAGAAGGCGGGCTCTCCAGAAATGGCAGGGACACGCGTCGTGCCGCTGTTGGGGGAATCTGACGGTTTGTCAGATCTGTCGGCTAGCCTGCCCTCGAAAAGACGCGTATGCAGGATTCGAGGGCCGCATTTAATGCGTCCCCACGTGACGGTTGCGATCCAGCCCCCGAGGTTTCTCCTATTTGCAATTAGGCCCTCGTCTACATCTATAAAAAGGGTAGGGCTTCTTCTCCTTCACTTTTTTACGCGTCCTTCGTATCCATAGCCGAATTTCTGCAGAAATTTCTGGAGCTTTTTTGTGTCGATCTTCCTTCTTTTTTCTAGGTAAGAAAAAATTTAACCTTCTCCCTCTTTTTACTTTCTAAAATGTCGGGAGGATCAAAAGCCTTTGAGACCGGAAGCTCTTCCGCTGCCGCCGCGTTGCCTGAACGGGAGGAGGTTCCCGTTAGAGTGGATATGGAGACGGCCGCTGAAGCTATTCGAGCGGGGATTTCACCCGCAGAACTCGAAGAACTTTTCAACGAGGCCGAGGTGGCGAGGACGGCGGCGACGGCGGAGCAGGGGGGCTCGCCGGTGGAGGGAGACGAACTGATGCGTTTGTCTTGGGAAAAAGACAGCGTCTCCGGCCCCGTCTATACGGCTTTTGCTAGACTTATGGAGGGGATTGTCGGGCCCTGTCCGGAGTTTGATTTCGAGGCTTACTCCGCCGCTCATCCCTACGTACATGTGAAACGGACGGAGTATCGGCCGAATTGCCTCAATGGACTCTTGGTCGATTCGGAGTTCGCGACTGGAAGGACATGACCCATTGGAGGGCCAAATATCATATCCCCTCGATGTGTCATTGCACGTGCCCTCCGAGAACGAACGTGCCGACCGGCCTCCCGAGGGTATGGTCGCCATCAACGAAATGACCACTGGCTGCCGGATCGCGGTTCCCCTTGCCGTTCGCTGCCAGATCTGCTGATCGCCTGGAATTTGGCGCCTCTTCAGTTGACGCCGAATGCCTGGCTGCAGATTATCAGCACATTGACATTGTTTGGCGGTCACAGGTTGTTTCGCTTGCCTTCTGCGCTGGAGATGAATTATCTCTTTAAGCTGACCGTGCATAAGGGATCGATCGGCGGTTACCATATCCAAGGTTGCCAGGGTAGGGTGGTCATTGGGGTGCCGAGCAAGGCTCGGGGCGACCTGACAAAATGGTGCTGGGTTGGTGGTGCATGGAAGTCGGCATCGAGCGAATCGCCGGAGGAGGAGTTGGATATCCCCACCAATTTTCGGGAGAGGAATCCAAGTAAGGGTTTCCATTCTCCCTTTATTTGGATACTCCTTGGACTGATCTAATTTATTTCCCTTTTTGCAGGATCCCTTGTTCCTTCGATCGACGATCTCCCCTTTGATTTCTCGATCGTCTGGGAACGTATTCGCGCATTGCCGGATTCCTATAAAGACGTTCAATCAGTCAGCCACGAATCTCATCGGTTGGGAGCTCGACTGTTTCGCTTCCCTCGCCACCTGAAGGCCCCTGGTATGACTTTTCATCCGCTCTCTTCTGCGTGGCGATCGTCTCCAAGAGGTCGCCATGTATAAATAAGTGTCTAACTTGTTTGAGTTTCTTCTTTGGCAGAGATTTATTTTCCCCGTCTCGCCGATCTACCGCAGGAGATTGCCATGTCTAATCCCGGTTTCATCGGTCGCCTTCATCTGGGAAAGAAAACGGGTCGCGTTGCCATGACGTCGTCTCACCCTGCCCCTGTGGTGAGGCCCGCTGCGGTGCCGGTCGCCGAGCCGGTGGTCCAGGAAGAGGAACAGCTCCAGCGCCGCAAGAGGCGGAGGTCGGAGGAGTCCCCGTCGATCTCTGAGGCGGATGTATCAATTCTCGAGCCTCCGGTCACTGCGGCTCCTATCTCTGCCATCCCGATGATGGAGCGATCAGGCCCCAAGCCCACGGTCTCCGGCCCCCGGTCATCTGGAAGCTCGGCGAAGAAGGTGGCGATCGCCGATGCGGAAACATCCCGGGGCAAGCCTTATTTTGGACGCAATCCCAAGCTGGTCAATAGGTAAGAAAGGGTCAAACTTTTCTGAGTTAGGCATTATGAGCATGGCATGGGCTAACTCCTTGATTTCCTTGGTTTGCGCTGCAGGGTTCGTCTTGCCGATCCGGACGTTGCTCCCATGGTGCTGGACTTTCTGTCGAGCAAGGCTCCGCAACAGTCACTTGAAGTCCCTGCTTACGTTCGTCAGGCTATCACCTCTTTGCCTAAGGCTTGGACGACCGATCTTGATGCGATCGCTCGTCGGCGATCTGGAGACGCCATGCAGGCGACCGTTGCCCTGGCTCTTCAGACGGCGACGATGGCCGTCCAGGCTGCTAGGTATTTTGAGGGGCGACCCTCTACTGCTCATCTTCATCGCGAACTCGAGGCCGCCCGGAACAAAAATATCGAGGATGCCAACCGGATCCGGTCTATGGAGAGGGAGTATGAGGAGACGGCCAAAAGGGCTAAGCAGGACGTGGATCGATTGATGCAGGAGCTGAGCCGCTCCAAGGAGGCTGCCGATCGGTCCCGTGATGAGGAGCGCGAAACTCGCCAGAAGCTCGTGGCGTCGCAGGAGGAGGAGGCCGGACTGAAGGCGATGGTTGATCGGCTCAGCGGTGAGCTGGACGTGGCAAGGAAAGAGCTGGAGAAGTCCCAGGGTGAGAATGCCGCCAAGGTTGTCGAGCTGGCGGAGGCTAAGAAGACGGCCGCGGAGTTGAAGGGCCAACTGAAGGCGATCGAGACCGATCCCTACCAAAGTGTGGCGCTCGCCGGCGAGTTCGCCTATTACTTGGCATATGCTGACGCTGTCCGAGCCGCAAAGAAGGCAGGGATCGAGATCGGTCCCTTGATGGAGAGCTTCAAATCCTACGCCCTCGCGAATCCTCTGCACCCGGAGTTCTCCTTGCCTATCCTTGACTTAGCCGACTTCGGGATCGACTTGAGTTGGTATACGGGTAAACTCATTCATCCCGAGGCCGAAGCCGATCCGCAACCCGAGGGGCCTTGAGAAACATTTTGTTTTCCTCTGTAACTTTGTACTTTTTGTTTTCCTTTGTAATGCCTTCGGGCCCCGCAATGTATGAAATTTGTGTTATGAATAAAATGCTCCTCTTTATATACGATCGCCCTTTGAATGTTTGCGTGCAATTTTTACGAGTACGTGTATATTTGCTTTCGACTTTTTGTTCGTCCGGCCGATTGTCTGAGTGTTGAAAGCATTGACATGTTTTGAATCGGAATTCTTACTTGTAATTTTCGTCGGACGACCCCGATCGCCCTGCATGTTTTTGAGCGAAGCCGATCGAGTGTGGTTCCTCTTTGTTCGATCATATTTGAGATTAGCTCGACCTATCCCTGCCCCATTGTTTTTGTTCACTTATTGTAAGTAAGGAAACAAAGACTAGTCTGTCTGGCGAGCTATCTTCATTTTGCCGATTCTGAAGAGTCATGTGTGGTTGGGGTGTTCGATGGACCGATCTCCCCAATCGTGTCTTCGTGTGCGAGGGATATTGTGTATCCCGCGACTCACCTTTTGTGAAGGTCCTCCGTTAGGCTACGCCTGCCTTGTGTTTAAACGAAAGGCGGGCGATCTCGGTCTGGAGGAGTCCTTGCGCTGAGTGTTGTCGGCTTATTCGATACCACGTCCGCGGCTTGTCAGCTCTGATTCCACCTCGGCCCGCCATGAAGATGGCGATCCTCGACGGTGTATGTTGATACGGGGGTAACGGCACGTCGCATTGTTCGGGTTCACCATGTTAGATGATGTACCTTGAGGACGTGCGATCGTGCCTACTGATTATTTTGGAGGGTCCTTCGGCTACGCCGGCCTCGTATTTAAACGAAGGGCGGGCGATCTCAGCCCAAAGGAACCTTGCATGGGCGAAGCTGTCGGTTCCATCGACCTCCAGGACCATGGCTGCATTAATTTTACCTAGGATCGTCGTGATCAGCGATCGTCGGCGGTATGCGATATGCCTGGTGGGGCGATCGCCATAATATATGGGATAGGAAAAAATCTCATTATATTCCATGTACATCATTGAAATTGAATACAAATTTATCACTGGTAGTATTTTTTCAGATGCACGGCGTTCCAGGGGTATTGGTCCGGAGTACCGTCAGGATGTTCCAGTTCGTAGGCTCCTTTAGTTAGCCATCGGGATACTCTGAAAGGTCCCTCCCAGTTCGGACCAAAAACGCCTGTGTGGGTTTGAATCTTCTTAAGGACGAGATCGCCCACTTGAAATCTTCTTTCTTTGACCTTTGAATTGAAGAACTTCTCGGCTCTCCTTTTGTGGATTGTGTTCTTCATTTCTGAGGTCAGTCGTCTTTCTTCGAGCATGTCTAGGTCGATTCGTCGGGCTACATCGTTGTCGGTCGTCATCTCCTGCTCGGTTCGGTGGCTGAGGACGGCGATCTCTAAAGGAATCACCGCTTCTGTTCCGAAGGTAAGGGCGAACGGGGTTTCGCCGGTTGAATTGCGGGTCGTCGTTCGGTAGGACCACAAAACGTCTGGGAGCTCGCTCGCCCATCGTCCTTGCCTGGATTCGAGTCGTGCTTTGATCGTGTGTTTGAGGATCTTATTCACTGCCTCTACCTGCCCGTTCGTCTGAGGGTGATAGGGCGCTGAGATAACCTTTTGATTCCCCACTTTTCACAGAATTGCATGACTTCTAAGCCGTCGAACTGTTTCCCGTTGTCGGAGATGATGGCCTGGGGCAGACCGAATCGGCATACGAGGTTTTTCCATGTAAACTTGATCACTTGCTCTTGGCCGATCTTGTTGAGCGGTTCGGCCTCAGCCCATTTGGTGAAATAATCGACCCCAACGATGGCGAACTTACAGCCCCCTGGAGCCGTCGGCAAGGGACCTATAAGGTCGATGCCCCATTGCGCAAATGGCCAAGGGCTATACATGGAGGTGAGCTTCGGTGATAGTTTAATGTTGGGGCCCATTATCGACATCTATGACACGATCGGCATAAGCGATCGCATCTTTCCGTAGTGATGGCCAGAAAAATCCTTGTCTGGTTGTCTTATGGATGAGGGCTCGCCCGCCCGCGTGGTTTCCACAAATCCCGTCATGGATCTCAGCTAAAACGAGCCGACCTTCCTCCGGTGTAATACACTTGAGGAGGGGAAGGTCAAGGGTCGCTTGTAAAGCCGATCGTCGATAGGGTATACCGGTCGCACGAAATCGAGTTGGCGAGCTTTAACACGGCTGCCGTGGACCGTTCCGTCCTTTAAGTATTTGATGAACGGGATCATCCAATTTTCTTCGGCGATGGCGACCGTGGTAACCAAATTCCTGTCGATCGCCGGCCTTGCTGACTTTGTGATTTGGATATTGGAGAAGTCGGCTGCCCCATCCGATGATGCTAGCTTGGAAAGAGCATCGGCCTGGGAGTTGTGCTCTCTCGGGACTTGTTCGATTAGTACTTCTTCAAATTTTGTGCACATTTCGTCGACCAGCTCTTGGTATTTGACCATCTGTTCGCCGCGTGCCTCATATTCTCCCTTGACTTGGTTTACGACCAAAAGGGAGTCCATGAAGATATGGAGGCGACGAACATCCAGGGCGAGGGCTAGATCAAGCCCGCCTACCAGAGCTTCGTATTCCGCTTCATTGTTGGTCGCACGAAAACCGAAACGCATAAAGATTTGTGAAACTCGACCATCGGGCTAATGAGGACAATCCTCGCCCTACTCTCGCATTGGTCGCCGAGCCATCCACGTATAATTTCCAGCGGTGTCGGCCGACTGGCCTGACCGTGAGGGAACGTTAATTCCACCATGAAGTCCGCCAGAGCTTGGCCTTTGATCGCCGTGCGAGGAGCGTAAGTGATACCGTATTGGGCGATCTCCAGCGACCACTTGAGGAGTCGCCCGCTGGTATCCGGTCGGTGTAGGACTTGTCTTAGAGGTAGAGTTGTTAGGACTTCCACTTGATGATCGAAGAAGTAAGCCCTCAGCTTACGAACACTCATGACAAGGGCGTAGGCGATCTTCTCTAATGGCGTATAGCGTGTCTCAGCGTCGTGGAGCGCCTGGCTAACATAGTAGATCGGCAAGTGGGCTTGCCCCTCTGCTCGCACCAGAACGGCACTCAGCGCGACCTCTAAGGCCGCCAAGTAAAGGAATAATTTTTCACCGGGGATCGGCTTTGCCAGGATCTGGGGTTTAGATAGATATTCCTTTATTTTGGCGAATGCTATCTGGCTTTCTTTCGTCCATGTGAACTTCTTGTTCTTGATGGTCGCGAAGAAAGGCTTGCTTTTATCGCCGAGCCGTGATATGAAACGGTTGAGGGCGGCTAGACAACCTGTGAGGCGTTGCACCTGCTTGATGTTTCGCGGTTCCTGCATGTCAAGGATCACCTGTATCTTGGTGGGGTTCGCCTCGATCCCCCTTTGGCTCACTATGTGCCCCAGGAACTTCCCGGAGCCCACCCCGAAGTTGCATTTCTTGGGGTTCAGCTTCATGTTAAACTTCTCAAGGATGGCGAACGTCTCGGCGAGATCGTTGAGGTGATCTTCCTTCTTGAGGCTTTTGACTACGATATCGTCAATGTAGACCTCCATGGTCTTGCTGATCTGATCGGCGAACATCCTGTTGACTAATCGCTGGTAGGTCGCCCCTGCGTTTTTCAAGCCAAACGGCATTCTGACCCAAAAGTATATGTCTTTTTCTGTGTGGAAAGATGTGTGTTTTATGTCTTCCTCCGCCATTGGGATTTGATGATATCCGGCGAAGGCATCCATAAACGACATCATTTCGCAACCTGCCGTGCTATCGACTAGGTGATCAATATGAGGCATCGGGAAGTGGTCTTTTGGACATGCCGCGTTGAGGTCGGTGAAGTCAATGCATAATCTCCAGGAGCCAGTTGGCTTTTTGATGAGCACCGCGTTGGCGACCCACTGTGGTTCGTCTGTGGCTACTCCGATCAATTTGTTGTTGAGTAACTTCTGGACTTCTATGTCGAGCGCCGCGTATTTCTCGGGACCGAACTTCCTACGCTTCTGGTGAACAGGCTTCATCGCCCGGTCGATCTTCAGATAATGGCAGGCGTGTTCGGGACTTATGCCAACCATATCTCGATGCGACCAGGCAAAGACTCCGATGTTCTTACGTAGCAAGTTGATCAGATCCCCCTTTAATTCGTGGTCGATGCTTGCACCGATCTGTACTTCCCATTCTGGATGATCCGGATCCATCGTAATACTTTCCAACTCTTCGACAGGAACGGTCGCCTCTCGTTTGGTACGATCTCCGGACTCGGTCCTTGGATCGATGTCGAGACTTGGCTTGAAACCGATCCTTGGCTCGATGTCGTCCGTCAATTGATGAGAGATGGCGTCCCCTGAGTCGGGTTGGTACGAAGTGTTAGGCTCGTCGATCTCCATGGGTTGATCGTCGGTCGCTTCAATGTTACATATAGTATGGGAAGTATTGAAAGAAGTAACAACATAGGAGTAATTCAAACATCTCTTTGCCATTAGATGATCTCCTTTTACAGTACCGACCGTCCCATCGGCAGTGGGGAATTTGATACAGTAAAAGAAAGATGAGGCGACCGCCTCAAAGGTTTCTAAAAAGGGGCGACCTAGGAACCCATTATAGATGCTGGGCCTATCTATGATTACAAAGCTTAGGTTCCTAGTAATCCTAACCTTGGGATCATAAAAGCATACTAGCTCAACGGAGAGCTTGATCCTCCCGTAGGCTTGGACTGTGTTGTCGCCGAACCCTTGGAGCACGGTGTCGAAAGGCTTGATGAATTTGATTAGGTTGCCGAGTTGGTCTAGGGCGGATTTGAATATGATGTTGCAGAAACTCCCATTGTCGACCAGCACGCGATCGACCGTCTTCCCAAGGATGCAAGCGGAGATCACTAGTGCATCCTCTTTGGGACATTGCACTCCCTCCCTGTCCTTGTTGGAAAAGGTGATGAGCGCGTCTCTAGAGATGGTCGGCTCCGGAGGTACTACAACATGGACTTCGGCGAAAGTCCTCAGCTCGGCTTTTCACTTTCTGTTTGTCAGGGTGGAAACCGGGGAAAGGCCCCCGAGGCTCCCACCTCCTGCTTGGAGCATGTTGATCCGACTGCCAGGGTTGATCGGAGGGATTGACTCATCAGAGTACTCCGGCTCATGCTCGATCCTGGCGATCGGATTGGGAGGAATTCTCTCGCTCGGTCGGCGCTCGCGCCCTCCGGCACTTTCCGTCCTGGGTTCTGGCTTGGTGATCAAATTGTCCAGTTTGCCTTCCTCAAACAGTCGCCAGAGCTGTCTGAGGAGGTCGCGGCATTGGCTAGTGTTGTGGCCGGGACTCTTATGATAGGCACAGAATTTGCTACGGTCTAGGTGACCGTGGTCCCTTATTGGCTTTGGCTTGGAAAGCCACTCGCGACCCTTGATCGCGTTGAAGATGTGGGCCGGAGATAAGTTGAGGTTGTGAAGAAGGTGGACCTCTACATCCTCGAAGGCTTTGAACTCGCCAGGCGGCTTGGCGACCGCCTTTCTGGGCTTGGCGACCGCCTTCTTCTGGACATGGGAAGGTGCTTTTCCTTCTTCGGACCGTCCCTCGTCTAAGCGGAGTGAGAGCATCTTCTGCCTGTCCAGAAAATCGGCGGCTCTGACACGGAACGCTGTATAGGTCGGTGGAAAATCCTTTGTGAGGTGCCTGAACATGGGCGAGCGTCCGTGGAATCCGTTCAGGACTGCGTGGTGAGCGATCTCGTCGCTGACGGGCTCACCGGTGAGGACTATTTCGTCCACCCGGTCGATATAATCCTCATCCGATTCGTCCTTCTCCTGCCTGATCTTCATCATGCGGTGGGGACCTTCCGGGCGAGCGACTTTGGCGACGAAGTACGACGTGAAGTCGTTCGACAGCTTCTCAAATCAATTGATTGAGCGAGATGGTAGCGAGATGTACCACCTGTGGGCGAGATCGCCCAGAGTTAACGGGAACATACGACATTTCGTCGCATCTGAAGCTCCGCATCCAGTCATGTAGATCCGGAATTTGCTTAAGTGGGTTCCCGGATCCGTTCTCCCCTTATATAGAGGTGTTTGTGGGGGATTGATCGTTGATTGGACTGGGGCGACCTCGATCTGGACCGAGAGTGGTTCATTTAGCTCAGCGATCGGTCTCCTGGCGCCTGCCCCATTTTCCAGGAGCGCCTTCACTTCGTCCAGCTGGCGTTGCATGGTGGCGATCGCCGTCGCCTGACTGCTTGCCGACTGGCTCTCAGAGCGTGAACCAAGGCGATCGTGTACCGATCCCCTAGCCCCGTGGTGAATGACGAGCTCCCTGCCAGTGGGTTCCTTCCTTGGGCGAGCAGGGGCTCGCTGACCGACCTGTCTCTTGGGAGTCGGATATGCCGAACTCCTGGTAAAGGATTCAGATACCGATGTCTCCCAGCTGGGGCCTCGAGTGCCTGTGTCGCCATGAGGGATCGCTCCCTAGGCGGCCGAAGACGGAATCGTCCCGCCTTACGAGAGCCTTCCCCTGCGGCTCGGGGCTTTCTGTCGATTTCTCAACATAGATCCCCTTGAGCTTCCGCTTGCTTGCCCGGCGGTTAGCCGACGGGTGATGGTGGGCGATCGCGGCCCTCTCGCCGTTCCCTGAGGATGGCTATAGCCTCCTTAATCTGTTCCGATGTCTGGAACTGATCGAGTGAGAGGCTAGAACCGTCCCTCGGGGGCGGGAGTGAGAGCCTAGCGTCGCCACGGTCGCCTTCCGCCGTGGGCTGGGATTCGGTCCTCGCCGGAATAAGATTTCCGGCAGATCTCAGGGTGGCCCTCTTGGAGGTTGTTTCTGATGTCATTTTCTGAAGGTTTTTCTATTGAAGAACAGTGAGTGTTTCTTCAAGTATATGTCCGGAGAACAGTGAGTGTTCTTCGAGACGGTAGGAATAAAAATGAAGGTTTAGATAGCCCTCCTTCTAGCGCCAATTGTTGTTACCCAAAATATTATCCGGAGATAGTATTGCTGGAATGATCGAGTAACAAACAAATGCGAGAACACTTCCGTGAAAAAATAGATAACACAAGATTTGCGGGGGTTGTTAATCCCGGGCTTGAATGCTCTCGCGAGATGTTATTAATAAATATACTGTCGAGTACAAATATTAATGTTAGAATCTAATACGAGGAGTGTAAAGACTTCTAGTTATCTAGGCTTTAGAGCGCGTAGATTGCCGGAAGAACCAGATAGATGAATCTGTGAGTTCTTGCTTGGGATATATGATGAATGTGTATGAATATCACTATGAATGTGTTAGTGGTTGCCAAAAGAGCCTTTGATTCTCTCTTTGGTGTGTATTTTGCACTTAATTCGTAGTAAAATTCGCCCCCTTTGGCCGCAGCAGTGAGTCCTCTATTTATAGGGGACAAGGTAGTTGGGATCCCTCAGGCGATCGCGGGCGATCGCCGTTTTCTATATTAAAATAAAACGGCCGATCGTCCCGTCACGTGGGCCTGTTCCCTTGAGGTCCGAGGTTGCAGTTGGAGGCCAGCTGGGTGAACCAATGGGAAGCCAGCACGCGTTGCGAGTCGCTGTCCGAGGAGGGCCCACTTCGTACCTTTCGGCGGCCTTGTCGGTAGGTGTGGTAGGTGACAGGCTGGGATCAATGATCCTATCTGTCGGTATCCTTTGAAGATCCGCGGGTGGGCCACCGTCTAAGATTCGGTCTTCGACGACTTTAACGGATGTTGGATCCCCACGTGGCATGAGACGATCGCCTCTGGTCCGCTCTTTAAAGACGATCGCTAGGTATCGAACGACAATCGCTGGTTACCAAAAGACGATCGCCGCATTATGCCGAACTCTAGGCGTTTGTCCGGAGTATATCTTCCATGGTTGGCTTCTCTGGAAGGTCGCTGATCGCCTATCGTGGCGAATCAATTGCCGCATAACACATGGTAAGGTTTTTGAGCTTGAAAATGCCAAAAAGGGCTGGAAGGAGAGGGGGATGGAAGCCATCCTGAATGACAGTGTTGCCACAATCATCGTAAGACTGGACGGACCTAGGCCAGGTCAAGGAGCTAGAGGATATAGGTTAACTGGTTCTCATCCTAAGTTCTTGCAATACCCGAGATTCTCGTTTCTGGTTACTTTAAATTAATTGTCGTTTGTGCCAGTTATTTTGTTCCGTTGATGATTAATTGGAATTCTCCCTACGTTATGTACGGTATAATGTACTGTGTTGCATTGAATATCCGGGACTGTCTTGCTGCCTTTGTAGTAGGCGTAGCGCACGCTATTGGTGGTAGTGTAGCGCACGCTAATACTTGGCGATTGCGCACGTTATTGTGGCAGGTAGCGCACGCTAACTGGATAGGCTGAGACAGTCCAGAGGCTACTGCATTCGACTAGGGAGTTAGGCAGCGCACGCTATGCGGCTCTATAGCCCGCGCTAAGGTTCGGCAGTTAGAGCACGCTATGGGAATTACAGCGCGCGCTAACTGGTAGTTACGGGGCAGTCCAGAAGCTACTATACTGAAATTTGGACTCCTAGGCGCACGCTAATATTCATGATTAGCGCACGATAACTGTGCTTTTTGGGAAGACGTTGACTCGATAGCGCACGCTAATCTGGGGTTATTAGCGCACGCTAAGCTGTCCAGTATATAAACTAGACAGCAAATCATTTTTCCCATTTTCTCACTTCTTCCTCTTCTCTCCGTGGGTGTGAGTCAAGGCGACTACGGTTCGTGACCTTGGCTGATTTTATTCTATTCAAAAGTGTTTTGGAGCATCCCAAGTGATTATAACATCATCTAATCCATTGTTCTTCATCGGATCGAGGTATTTTTCTTGATTTCCCTAGAGTTGACTTTTTGGAGATTTATTCTTGATTTCATATTCAATCCAATTTTGATGAATCTGTTGGTGTTAAATGATGTTGATAATCATGTTCTATGGATTGTATATCCATATCTTCGATTTGTTCGACCCGATTGGTGATTTTAGTGTTCTTGAGGAACCGTGAACATTTAACGTTCGATTAAATGTTCATGTGAGTTTTCCTTCGTATGTTTGGGGCGATTTACGTTGTTATTGGTCTTGATCCTCATTGTGATCATGTTTTCGTTGTGTCTTGCAGAAGTTGTAGGTGTTCGAAGTTTACCGGTCGAGCCGTGTTCGTCGGAGTTTTCGGTTACGTTTATTGAGGCAAGTATCTTGCCCATACATTTCATGTTTCGTAGATGTAATAATCAATAATTGACTATGTGTGTTTACTTGGAGTATTCATAACGAACTTTCAAGAGGATTGATACAATCCCATTAACAACTTTCTTTTAAAACACCTGAGTGCTTTGCAATAAATGAGTTCTACGGATATGTGTATTGTGGTCGGGAATTAGAATATACTGCCTTCGTGCTACGTAATTATAAAAGCATTTTTCCCTTGTTAAGGGTTGTATGCTCGAATGTGTATTCATTTGATGAGTGCGCATATGCTGTGCTGTATTGTTTGTTGACTCCCTTGTGAGGAGGTGGTACTATTCGGTGTTGTTTGGAAATTTTATATATTCACTCTAGGAGGGTCCGACGGGGCCTCAGAGGGTTCCGTTGCCTTTGGTGCGGTTCCACGAATATATTTTGGTTAACCATTCTAGGAGAGTTCGACCGGGCCTCAGAGGGTTCCGTTGCCTCTGGCGCGGTTCCATGGTTAATCACGCATACAAATGAAATGTGACGTACAATGAGACTTAGTTACTCCGGAATACTAATCTTGAATTCGATTTATTATATATTCACTTTGGGACGGACTGGCGAGTCCTCAGAGGGTTTTGTTGCCATTGGTGCGGTTCCACGAATATTTTGGTTTTTAATTATATATATATTCACTCTGGGACGGACTGACGAGTCCTCAGAGGGTTCTGTTGCCTTTGGTGCGGTTCCACGAATATTTTGGTTAATCACGCATGAAATTGAAATGAGATGTAATGAGATTTAGTTATTTCGGAATACTGATCTTGAATTGTACGATTACATTTATTCACCTTCGATTACATGTGGCCCTCAGTTATTTACCATTGTTTAGTATAGATTATTATACTCTTAGAATATGTTGTATATGGCTCGTATTTGCATTTTATACTTGCACTAGCAAAATAATGGAATTTTGCTAACCCCCGAGTAATCGGGGATGGATGTTTGTATTGCATTCAGGTACGTGCAGGTTCCTGAGGAGCATGACATGGGATCGGTACGAAGAATGATGGAAGGCAAATGATACTAATTACATGAGGGCCAGTATTGAGATTTTTTGGTCGAATTATATTATTCTTTCTGCTGTAATGTTCTCCCGTCGTATGGGAGTGTTGTTGTATTTTGACCCATGTGCGGATATGAGTTTTGTAATAGGAGATGTACATGAAGTTTAAGTTGTATGTTATCGATGAAAGACCAAATCGGTCTACTAAGTCAGTATTTAACCATGCTGACATGAGATGTGATATCTTGTTTTGGTAACTAGCCTAGTAGATCCTTTAAAATAAGGGTCTGCAGCGCTGTAATATTCCCGAACGGGTTGGGGGTGTTACAGAATATGGTATCAGAGCTTAGGTTGTGGAAACCTAGGTTGTCGGGTCAAGTCAAGTATTGTTGAGTCTTGTCTTGTCGGACTTTGTCTGACTGAATTATGTCGCGATGCGTCGTCTGCTTTGTCGGCCGTGATTAGTATCGTGGTGCAGCCATCATCTTCGTGCGACCTATGGATGTAAGTCTCCCCTTTTATGTGTATTATCTTTGTTTCGTGACCGTTTACATGCGTGTCATGGAGATGGAATTCGTATTTGATACTTGTGGCATATTACATGTGTAATGAACTGGGTATTGATGGATTGGACACCAAGGGGTGTAGAGTGATATAAAACCTTGAACATTGATGTGTTTCAGGATATGTATCGACGGTAAAGTTTGTTGAGAAACTCATATGGACGGTGTTGACGTGTATTTGAATCTAGTACTCATCGGCTTTGTTTGATGAGTTGATAATCTTGAATGCTGTATAGGCATATGTTTGAGAAGTGGTTGTGTTTGACAAATTGTTGTTATTTGCTACAAATGTGTTTTCGTTGGTAATCATGTCTGCTGCGTGCGTATTAGAAAATGATTTTCTGAAAATTTCATAGACTTGAGTATGGTTGTAGGAAATCGAAAGTTCAAAAAGTTTTGACGACATGGTCGAGCGGTGGTTTCGTGTGGATTTTTAAAATTGTGTGGATTTGGCGAGCCGGTCTTGTATTCTCAAATGAAACCTTACGGCGGTGTTCGGAAAAAGTGTTTTGAAGTATTTTGGACATTTTGTAAATCGTTATCATCGTTGATTTTTCTGTCGCGTTGGAAAGATTTTCGAAAATGATATTTAAATGTATTGTTCTTATTTTCAAATAAATTCGAGTACATGATTTTAAAATTCTTTCGCACCATAAAATTTTTATATTTCAAACTAAAAATGTGATCTTCACCTTCAAAAATAAATAGTGAAAAATGAAAAATCTTACTCAGTTTAAACTTTAAACTCGAATTGGAGAATTTTCTGTATTGAACCAGTTACCGCATGCTAATCTTATCATTAGCGCGCGTTAACGAACATGGGCTGAATTGTGGACTGAATGGAGTTACTTAGCGCTTGTTAAGATGCTATGTGTGCGTAACATGGGAATTATCACTTAAGAGCTATAGACTAAAGGTTAAACTAAGTGATTGTTTATAAGGCCGAGTGGTTTAATTTATTGTCGTGTTACCATTCTCGTTGGAGAATTATGGTTGTATACCCGAATGCTATGATGTTGCATCGTAACATGTGGATACCTTATGAATTGTTATTTGAGACGATGATAAGTGATGACATGGTCATCTTGATGATGTCAATTTCGAAGAAATTTTTTGTTCCAAGTTATGGTTTTGCGAAGATTTTCAAAACAAATGGTTATGAACTGTGGTTCTAGTCTTGATAAAACAGCCCGAGGTACCAAGAGTACTTCCAAATTTTATTTCGAATAGACATACAGATTCAAAGATTTTCAAATGATATTATTTAAACGGATACCTCGTGGATTTAAAGGAATGTCAACAATGAGTGGCTACCATATGTGGTATATTATGGCCGTGATTGTAACAATAATGGTCGTTAATTCTTTGTTGATACGGTCATGTGATCTGTGAGTTATGACCGTAAGTTTCAATTATTTCGTGTAATTACCCGGAGTGAATATTTGTACCGTTTTACTATTTTTCGCCTTATGTGGATGTGTTGTGCTGGTTTGGCATTTTAGTATATTGTTTTGCAATGCCTTGTTTCGTTGTGCCTTATGGTTTGTATGATGTTTTCCGGCCTTGGAGTTAAATCATAATGTATGTAATTCACATTCGTTATTGGTATAACTGGAAACTGAGCATACTAGGACAAGGATACAAGTTATCTACGGTTTTCGGTATCATTCGGTCATTGAAGAATATGAGATATGAATTACGGTAAGGAGGTCTCGAGGTGAATGACCACGAGTGGGTAAGGATATGACCGTGAAATTTTTTTTCTTTGTGATGTTGGAGTTTATAAATATTTTGAAAACCCATGATTTGACATCGTGTGGATAAATAGCCATGTACTTCAATGTAACGCCCCTAAAATTAATCGGGACGCCACACTGCCGTGAATCCCGTGTGGGACCCACAAGGCAAGTTTTAAAAGAGTTTTAAAACAATTTATTTAACAAGTAATTTGCGGAAGTATTCTCATGATAGCATTCGTACGAATTGAAATACAAAGGAAAAGTAACGTCCGTACACATGGTTATTACATAACGTGGAATGTTCAAAATTCAATTTAAGAAAATAACAGGGCTTCCTCCCAACACTGCTCAAGCCTGACCGGAACCTTCGGAAACGTCCTGCACATATTCAACAAATTTTCCTGACACGGCGCATCGTTTCAGTCAACCTATGTCAGACAATACGAACTAAATTCATTAATAGAATCAGATAAATCCAGAGAACAATGTTATCACCGAGTATTCAACGTTATCTCTTTTATCAGCACACAAACTCCCAAGGTCGCAACCAAGTGTCACGGAAGCATCTACATAGGAATACTATGGACGTGGGTACCATTCAGGTTTTATGCCACAACACAGTTCCATAAGGTATATCAATATATAAACTCCCAAGGTCGCAACCAAGGGTCACGGAAGTATCTACTCAGGAATACTCCGGACAAGATAATTAAAATGTGCACAGTTCCACAGATAGTGGCACACATAAAATTCTGGAATTTTAATATAACATAGTCCGAGCAAGATTCACTTGCCTCAAATCCGACGAGGTAACTCCCTTCAAGCAACGATAGGTCGAACGGCCACTAAAGATCAAGAGCTCAGCCTAATTACATTTTCGCGATTAATACCTCGTAAGATGTCGAATAACAATGTTTCCCCCCTTCCTGATGGAGTTCTTATCCTACTACAACTCCCTAACGTTTAGACCACATTCCTACGATTGACGATAGGGAGAGCTACTCGTAATTCTCAATTTCCGGGATTATCAATTTACCACAAAATTAAAATCACAATACTACTTGCATTATTCTTCCAAGGTGATTATACTTCAACCAAAATTGTGCAATTACCTACTACTAGTTTAGAATTTTCTTTCGACTTCAGGGTGGAATGGTCGAGCATAATTCTAGTATGATCGCCATTTTGTTCGTTTAATACGGTAATTGATAACTAACTTACTTTGGCAATTTCAATGAGTTTAAAAAATGATAATCGAATCGATTCAACATACTCAATTATATGACTAACACATTAAAATCATCGACATAGATTCATTCTTAAGGCTACCATCCGACATACAATTTTCACAACGGTATGCATATGAATTGCTCGTCCGAGATACTCTTACGTTTAACAATTATGATTAATGTTAGTTTTTAACGGTTTGATTATCATCAAGAGTTCCAGACTACCCAAACACCCGAAATCATAGCTGTCAACACTGAAAAAGATTCAAAAGTTGGATAACTCACCGTACTTAACAAGGAACGAGGAAGAACACTGAAGAACAATGAAGAACGGAATGATAACACCCTCAAAGCCTTCTCTGGAGCTTGATCAACCCACTCTACTAAGATAGCACTTGGTTAAGGAGGCTAAAATCGGATTAGGGAAGATGGAGGATAGTATACGAGGGGAAGGGATGATTTTTGGATCGGGAGAAATGAAAGGGAAGGTGTCCTTATATAAAACCAGGATGGCTTTATGTACGTTAGGCCTAAAGCTTTACGTACATAAGCACTTTTATGTACGTTATGTTAAATAGTTAACGTACGTACGTAATGATGGCTCTGTTAACGTACATAACACCCGTTGACTTGCCTGTCGCTGTCGCGGCGAAAGTTGTCCTGACAGTGCGGACCATCCGACGAAGATTCCTCCGAAGACCGAAGACTGTGTTACGTACGTAAGGCCTATCCCTTAGCATACGTAATGCCTTAATACTTAGCGTAATCAATACTTAGCGAATAACGTACGTAATGTTTTGTTGCTCACTAGGTTATTATCATATTAATTTCTTATAACGCGACTTCCCTTTAGACTCGTCGAGCAATTTCTCGGGGAACAAGACGTTGGCCACCGTTATATTCGCACCGATAATCGCCCAACGATATCAAGGTATGTCATCGACATGTCATCAATCATCACACAATCACATCACACAAAAATAATAGGTGCGGACAAGCTTCATTTGTGATAATACGGTCCAAACATAACATATAAAAATACATTTATCGCGATGGAGTACATTTATTCAATCATATAATAGAAAAATAAGTGAGGTACTCAACGTGAAAGAGCATGTAATACTGGTGGTATTACATACCACCCTGCTTAAAATAGTTTCATCCCGAAAATAAGAAAATAACTCGGGATGATTCTCCCTCATGCTCGTCTCGGTATCCCAAGTCGCTTCTTCCATGCCATGGTGCGACCACTAAACTTTTACAAGAGGTATGGCCTTATTCCATAGTGTCTTTACGCGTCGATCCAAAATCGCGGTTGGGATTTCTCTAAATGTAGCATCATTAGAAATCTCTACCTCCTCGAAATTAATCTTGTGACTCGGGTCATACACGTACTTTCTCAGTTGGGAGATGTGGAAGACATTATGTAATCCGTCTAATGATGGTGGCAACGCTAGTCGATAAGCGAGTCTACCAAATCGGTCCAATATTTCGAATGGGCCAATAAATCTCGGGCTCAATTTGCCTTTCTGGCCGAAGCGTCGAATACCCCGCATTGGTGATACTTTGACCCAAACGTGGTCCCCGACTATAAATTCCAACGGTCGCTGGCGGTCCGTAGCATATGACTTTTGGCGGCTCTGCACTGCTAACATGTGTTTTCGAACAATGGAAATCTTCTTAATAGATTCCTGGATCAGATCTAACTCGGTAGCGACGACATCGGAAGCATCATCCCAACATAGGGGAGACTTTCACCTCCTACCGTACAAGGCCTCGAAGGGTGCCATGCCTATGCTTGCATGCCAGCTGTTGTATGAAAATTCCGCCAAGCAGAGGTGTTTATCCCAATCCTTACCCCAATCGAGTACGCATGCTATTAACATATCCTCCAGGGTCTGTATAGTACGTTCTGTATGTCCATCTGTTTGAGGGTGATAGGCCATGCTGAAATGTAGCTGAGTACCCATAGCCTTGTGGACAGCCTTCCAGAAGAAGGACACGTACCTAGTGTCTCTATCTGATATGATTCCCAAGGGAACGCCATGTAGTCTCACGATTTCCCGGATAAAGATGGTGGCCAGCTGCTCTGTTCCGGTAGTCTCCTGAATTGGAATGAAATGTGCCGACTTCATCAGTCGGTCTACAATGACCCATATCGTGTCTTTTCCTCCCTCCGTTACTGGTAACTTGGTGACAAAATCCATTTATACACTCTCTCATTTCCATTTCGGAATGGGTAAGGGCTGCATGATTTCGGCCGGTCTGTGGTTGATAAGTGTCAGTTTTATACACTTATCCATTGTTTGTATCGATATATTTCACCCATAATTGAGCTAGTCTACTCGTTTTTGCTTTGAATTTATTAGCTTTTAATAATTTTATTATTTATCAGATGAAGATGTAAATTTAGTCTTAATCGGATTGAATTACTGATTTACTCAAGAAATAACATGTGTATAAAATATCCTCTTTGTTGAATTTTTATGTATTCATGTTGTAGGGCTTTCCGAGATGAGTTCGGCAGTCTTTTCGGATTCAAAATCAGAGTTATATATCAAAAGTTATCATCCGAAGAAGATTTGGGGCAAAAACGCAAAGTCTAAGAAATTCTGGGCTGAAAATGAAGTCTGAAACTCCATACGGGTGTGTACGGGCGTAACTCACAAAAATGAAAATTTACGAAGCTATGTTACGGCCGTAACTGCTCAATGTTACGGCCGTAAGTCATCATAGTTACGGCCGTAACTCCTCAATGTTACGGCCGTAACTCTTGACTGATTGTGATCATTGTCTAATTTTTTATACTTTTGGTCTATTATTGAGGGGATGGCTAGCATTGATCCGATCTAACATAATAATGCTGGAGTTTTGGAGCTATTAGATGACTTTAGGTGTATAAATAGACCCCTTAGATCCATCATTATTCATCATTCAACTTATTATTTTCTCACTTTGTAATACTTTTTCTTTTTGTGTGAAGAACACACTTGTGTTCTTGAGTGATTTGTGTAAGTGTGGTTTAGCTTATGTTGTTGAGGGAGTTCATAGCTTCTTTCTCCTTTATCTACTAAGGGAGTTAGGATCAATTCTTTCCCTTTTTCAACTATTAATGACCACTAAAGCTTGTAATATGTTGAATAAACCCTTAATGGGCTAAGTTACTTAAGTTGGGATTATAAACAAGGTTAGTCATGTTATTTAACTTTGTATAAAGATCTATTATGAATTACTTATTATTGTGTGTAATTTTCATTGTTTTACCAATCTTTATTTATTTGGCCGATAAATGACGATATTTATGGTCTTCATATGTTTCGAAAGAAAATATGTTTGATTAGATCAAATGATCTTCACTCTAAGTTGTTCTAGGGGATAGAAATATACCTCTAGACCTTGGATGATTCTTTGAGTTATTTTCATAAAACCTAATGCTATGTATTGAAGCCAATCAACATAGAAATATAGTGGATTGATTCAATATATAAGGGGCGTTTTGACATTCGAAAGAGGAACCGTCTTTTTAAGGAAAATCGAATCTACACAACATAATAAGTAAATTCATCTTATGATCTCCTGTACATATTCTATAACTAATGATGAACTAAGTTTGTAATCCCAACTATTTCATTTTATCTTTTATTAATCTATTATTAGTGCAATCTTTAATTTCCTTGAATAATAGAACTATTATTGCATTTTCTTTGCAATTGTCAAAACAAACTCTTAAATTGTGTGTTTCAATCATATAAACCTCTATAACAAATAGTTAAATAGTGTATAATTCAATATATAACCTAACTTCCTCATGGGATCGATAAACCGGACTCAAAAAGTCCACTTACTACTTGATACGATATCGTGCACTTGCGATAGTTACACAAAAGACGTGTCAGCGGTGTTCAATCTTCACTTCTTGACATGTCATACACCAAGCAACGAACCTCGCTACTTCCTGCTTCATGTTCTTCCACCAGAAGCTCTTCCGCAAATCCTTATACATTTTGCTCGCCCCGGGATGTACCGAATAGGGAGTAGAATGAGCTTCCTTGAGTATAGTTTGCTTAAGCTCGTCATTTGGTGGAATACAAATCCTGTTCTTGAATCTAACCAAGTTCCCTTGGATCCTGTAGTCTGAAATAATTCCCTCTTCGGCCCTTGCGCCGATCACACGAAGTTCCGGGTCTTCTATTTATGCTAGGTGTATCTCGTCCAGTAAGGATGAATGAATGTTAATTGAGCACAACTGTCCCTGGCGGTGTTGTATCCATAATTCAATACCATTTCTCCTGAGGTCTTGCTGCAATTCTGGTTGTACCATTAAACCGGATAGTGGCATCTCCTGTGCAGTTTTCCGACTCAGTGCATCTGCTATGATGTTGGCCTTCCCAGGGTGATATAAAATCTCCACATCGTAATCCTTAATTAGCTCCAGCCAACGCTTCTGCCTCATGTTTAACTCTATCTGGGTGAAAATATATTTTAAACTCTTGTGGTCCATGAAAATCTTGCAGGTAACCCCATAAAGGTAGTATCTCCAAATCTTAAGGGCGTGGACCACTGCAGCCAGTTCCAAGTCGTGCGTCGGGTAATTCACCTCGTATGGTTTAAGTTGTCGAGAGGCGTATGCAATTACTCTATCATTTTGCATGAATACACATCCTAGTCCATGCTTAGATGCATCGGTGTATATTACGAATCCTTATGTGCCCTGCGGCAGTACCAATAGTGGAGCGGTAGTCAGTCTCCTCTTTATCTCGTCGAAGCTCTCCTGACAATCCGTTGTCCAGACAAACTTGGTACTTTTTCTTAGTAGATTCGTCAACAGACGAGCGATACCAGAAAAAGCCTCGACAAAGCATCGATAATACCCTGCCAATTCCAGAAAACTCCTCACTTCCTTAACGTTTCTTGGTGGCTCCCAACTCATTACTGTCTCGATCTTCTGGGGGTCTAACTTAACGCCTTCTGCTGAAATTATATGTCCCAGAAAGGTTACCTCCGACATCCAGAACTCGCATTTGGAAAGTTTCGCATAAAGTTGGTACGGCTTCATTACACTTAACACCTGCCTCAAGTGTTCCTCATGCTCCTGTCGGCTCCGGGAATAGATCAGGATATCGTCAATAAAAACCATCACACACTTATAGAGAAAATCTGTCAGAACCTTGTTCATTAACTCCATAAAAATGGCTGGGGCATTGGTCAAGCCGAACGATACCACCATGTACTCATAGTGTCCATATCTTGATCGAAATGCAGTCTTGGGAATATCCTCCTCTCGAATTCTCAATTAGTGATATCCGAAACGTAAATCGATCTTTGAAAACACAGTTGCCCCCTGTAGTTGATCCAGCAAATCATCAATCCTCGGAAATGGGTAACGGTTCTTAATAGTGACTTTGTTTAGCTCTATGTAATCGATACACAGGCACAGAGAGTTGTCCTTTTTCTTCACAAAAAGGACCGGCGCACCCCATGGTGAAGTACTCGGACGAATGAGTCTCTTTCTTAACAATTCTTCGAGTTGTAACTTTAATTCCTTCATCTCGGCTAGTGCCATCCTGTATGGTGCTTTGGAGATAGGCGTCGTTCTTGGCTCAAGTTCAATCGAGATATCGACCTCCCGTCGTGGCGGCAACCCTGGTAATTCATCGGGAAACTTGAAATTCGCTCACCGCGGGAATGTTATCAACCGACAGCTGTGATGTGTCCTCCTGAAGAATATAACACCAATAATACGTTCCTTGATCTTCACAAGATACTCTCGCTGTAAGGAGACTGAGGGACCCCTTAGTACTAAAGTGTTCTCGACCTCTGATTATGTGAGTGGCACCATCACGAGTAGTAATGGAAACGGTCAGGTGATAGGTGTGTAATATCGTCCTGTGCATTGTCATCCAGTCTATACCCAAAATAATATCTTCGTTCTGGAGTGGAAAAAACATGAGATTCGCTGTCCAGCCCTGATCATCGATGCGGATCGGACAGTTTCGAACTTCCAAATTACCCCCCACCCAGCTATCCTCGGGTAGCTTAACGGTAAAAGATTCACAAGGTACACAAGGAAGGTTCAAACGGTTAACACATTCCACAGATATAAACGAGTGCGTTGCTCCAGTATCAAACAATACATGAACAGGCTGGGAATTAATAAAAAGTGTACCTGAGACAGCAGGTGCAGTCCGGTCATCAGTAGCCCTCAATTCGAACACACAGGATGGCAGTGTTCCCGAGGAGGGTGCAGTGCCTCCTCCGTGCCCACGTCCTCTTCCGGCACCGTATGGAGGGGTTTGGTAAGGTGGAGATCGATAATCGGACACGGTGGATGCTCTGGACGTCTGTACCGAACCTTGTTGACTCTGAGGAGCTGAATTTGGTATAGAATTGACTCGTCAACAGTAGCGAGACATGTTACCACCTCTTCCACATGAAAAACACTTTGTAGCCACCTTACAACACTGACTCATGGTATGCCCCGCTATGCCACAATTGAAACAGTTCTGGCGAGGGGACCCGTCAGATGCCCCTTTCTGTTGGAACGAAACTGCTGATTTAGAGGAGAACCCAATCCCCGATTTCATTCTACTGGTGCTTCCAGACTTATTGGACATGTTCCGCTTCTTTTGGTTATGTCCGGTATTCCAAACTAACAACAGTATCGGCGTATGCTGTGACTACGTCCTCATATGCCCTCAGAGTGGTGCAATGAAATCCAGCTGCGTAACGTTGAACATCTTCCGGCAATTGTTGAGCAAGGTGACAAATTCGTTGATCTTCGGATGGAACCATTTGTGCGACATAGCTTAGTTCGGTCCTATAAGCTCGAATGATTTCTAGCACCGGCAAGTTCTGTGGCCCTGCACTGAAGAAACTCCGCGCTCGAGCAGTCTGAGCTGATCGGGGGCAGTACTCGTCTCTCAATAGTTTGGAAAACTAGGTCCATCCGACTACTCCTTCCTCCGGCTTATAGGTCCTCCACCATCGGGCTGCAGTGTCGCGGAGCTGGTCGATTCCGAGCGTACTTTTCGGTTCCCCGGGCAACCGATTACCTCGCAAGCAGTTTCCATCTCGGAGATCCAGTCGTCTACATGTTTATCTCCTGATCCGTCGAATAATGGTGGTCTAGCCTTCAACATCTCTCCCAGCCAACGGTCCTTCTCGGCGTTCTCTTCTATGTTAATGACTGGTACCCGTTCTGCCCGGTTGACCTAGGCGATCCCCATTGCAATGGCCTGGGCGAGGGTCTGAACGAAAGCCGGATCTAATCCCCCGTTATTCTGGTTTTCTGCCTCCTGTTCATTCTGATTAATGGGCAGTGGCTGGTTTCTGGCTGGAATAGTTTCACCGGTGTTCCTGTCTTTCTGCTGGTTCATAGCGGAGCCCTGAGCGTCGTTTACGTTCCTCCTAGCTCCACGACGTGCCATTTATGATGATTGTTCGATCTAGAGGGTCAGTTTAGTACAAACATTCTTTGAGTTCTATTGAATTCAAACATTATACCTGATTCTCAAGAACTTACGTGTTTTTTCACCTCGACAATCCTCGAGGAGTTGCGGCCGCTTGGAGTGTTGGACTTTTGAAGGTAAAACGTTTTCAAAATATTTTGATAAAACTTTCCACGTGAGTGTTCGGCTCTGATACCATTTTCTGTAACGCTCCTAAAATTAATCGGGACGCCACAGTGCCGTGAATCCCATGTGGGACACACAATGCAAGTTTTAAAAGAGTTTTAAAAATAATTTATTTAACAAGTAATTTGCGGAAGTATTCTCATGATAGCATTCGTACGAATTGAAATACAAAGGAAAAATAACGTCCGTACACACGGTTATTACATAACGTGGAATGTTCAAAATTCAATTTAAGAAAATAACAGGGCTTCCTCCCAACACTGCTCAAGCCTGACCGGAACCTTCGGGAACGTCCTGCACATATTCAACAAATTTGCCTGATACGACGCATCGTTTCAGTCAACCTATGTCAGACAAGACGAACCAAATTCATTAATAGAATCAGATAAATCCAGAGAACAATTTTATCACCTAGTATTCAACGCTATCTCTTTTATCAGCACACAAACTCCCAAAGTCGCAACCAACGGTCATGGAAGCATCTACACAGGAATACTACGGACGTGCATACCATTCAGGTTTTATGCCACAACACAGTTCCATAAGGTATATCAATATATAAACTCCCCAGGTCGCAACCAAGGGTCACGAAAGTATCTACTCAGGAATACTCCGGACAAGATAATTAAAACGAGCACAGTTCCACAGATAGTGGCACACATAAAATTTTGGAATTTTAATATAACATAGTCCGAGCAAGATTCACTTGCCTCAAATCCGACGAGGTAACTCCATTCAAGCAACAATAGGTCGAACAACCACTAAAGATCAAGAGCTCAACCTAATTACATTTTCGCGATTAATACCTCGTAAGACGTCGAATAACAACATTCCCCCCCCTTCCTGATGGAGTTCTTATCCTACTACAACTCCCTGACATTTACACCACATTCCTACGATTGACAATAGGGTGAGCTACTCGTAATTCTCAATTTCCGGGATTATCAATTTACCACAACATTACAATCACAATACTACATGCATTATTCATCCAATGTGATTATACTTCAACCAAAATCGTACAATTACCTACTACTAGTTAAGAATTTTCTTTCGAATTCAGGGTGGAATGGTCGAGCATAATTCTAGTATGATCGTCGTTTACGATTGTTCGTTTAATACGGTAATTGATAACTAACTTACTTTGGCAATTTCAATGAGTTTAAAAAACGATAATCGAATCGATTCAACATACTCAATTATATGACTAACACATTAAAATCAGCGACATAGATTCATTCCTAAGGCTACCATCCGACATATAATTTTCACAACGGTATGCATACGAATTGCTCATCCGAGATAGTCTTACATTTAACGATTATGATTAATGTTAGTTTTTAACGGTTTGATTATCATCAAGAGTTCTAGTCTACCCAAACACCCGAAATCATAGATATCAACACTGAAAAAATATTCAAAAGTTGGATAACTCACCGTACTTAACGAGGAACGAGGAAGAACACTGAAGAACAATGAAGAACGGAATGATAACACCCTAAAAACCTTCTCCGGAGCTTGATAAACCCACTCTACTAAGATAGCACTTGATTAAGGAGGCTAAAATCGGATTAGGGAAGATGGAGGATAGTATACGAGGGGAAGGGACGATTTTTGGATCGGGAGAAATGAAAGGGAAGGTGTCCTTATATAAAACCAGGATGTCTTTACGTACGTTAGGCCTAAAGCTTTACGTATGTAAGCACTTTTATGTACGTTATGTTGAATAGTTAACATACGTAAAGAGAACCCAGAACTCACTGCCCGAAATAACACCGATCATTACGTTCGTAATGATGGCTCAGTTAACGTACGTAACACCCGTTGACTTGCCTGTCGCTGTCGTGCCGAAAGTTGTCCTGACCGCGCGGACCATCCGACGAAGATTCATGTCCGAAGACCGAAGACTGCATTACGTACGTCAGGCCTATCCCTTAGCGTATGTAATGCCTTAATACTTAGTGTACGCAATACTTAGCAAATAACGTACGTAAGGTTTTGTTGCTCACTAGGTTATTATCACATTAATTCCTTATAACGCAACTTCCCTTTAGACTCGTCGGTCAATTTCTCGGGGAACAAGACATTGGCCACCGTCATATTCGCACCGATAATTGCCCAACAATATCAAGGTATGTCACTGACATGTCATCAATCATCACACAATCACATCACACAAAAATAATAGGTGCGGACATAACATATAAAAATACATTTATCGCGATGGACTACATTTATTCAATCATATAATAGAAAAAGAAGTGAGGTACTCAACATGAAACAGCATGTAATATTGGTGGTATTACATTCAATGAAAAATAAACTTCCACTCAAACATTTTGGTATAAGAGGAAAGATCCCAATTTTTATATTTGGATTCCAAGTAACATTTTCAATTGTAGATGACGTCTTCGAAACTTTTAATTTTTTCAAATTTGACTTTCAAAGCCGAGATGCAAATATAAAATTTCCTCTTCTAGAAAAGGAACAGTGTTGATGAGTTTTAGGCGAAGTATGATTTGTCTTCTTCTTCAAAAGTTTTGTTTACATGGAGTGCACGAAGTGTCAATATTATTACTTATGGCGATAATGCCGATTTCATAATTCGTGTGATGGTACGAATACCCAGTCATATTTTTATGTGCATAATATCCCGTTCTTGTTCGGAGATGAGAATGTGGTTATTGAAGTTAACGCTCTTCGAGTTTTATTTGTTTTCGTGACCCATATAGTGTCGTTTTCGTGTGAAGTGAGAGCGCTAAGACTCGTGTATGGTATGCATGCTCTACATATTTTTATATAGGGGTTGCCAATACTATTTTGGATCATTCAGCTATTAAGCAACATCTTACGATAACTTACGATCGTTTATGAAGTTGGGAGTACCACTTCAGAGTTTTATATTGTGCCCTGTGCGGATACGTGGGGTGTTAATATATCGCGAAGTTGCTGCTAAGGTGTTTGGAGAGCGAATTCCTGTTTCCACTCCAAGAGAGCCAAGCTGTAGTAAATGGAGATTCTGAGAGTCGTTGGTCGGGATCGAGCTCGGTGTACAGATGCAATAATTAATATTCAGCTCAATTGAGCCATTTCCTTGTATCATGAATGAATGTTCATCAGAGTTGCGTAGCAGAAGCTATATTTCTTTCTACCCTCCTATTTCGGGTGATAGTAGTTCCAGAGTAATCCGGAGATGCTACAATGTTGTCGCGTGAATATCGAACTCTGTTGATCTGGTCCGTAATGGTTGGTTGTTTCTGCAAGTTCATCTTAACATGTTCAATCATGTTATGGGCTTGTGCGTTAACGTTTAGACGCAAAACGTTTTTTCTCAGACGTTGGGCCATTTGGTGATTTTCCTAAACTTTGGAGCATTTACTTTCGGACTCATATGCTTCCTATTTGACTTGTCGCGTTTGCATGTATGTTTATCGCCTCGACTCTTGTATCAAGTGCTTACTTAGTCAGTTTATCGTATTTCGGGGAATTTCATGTTTACAGATTTTTTGTGACTTTTTGGAGCTGAGCAGAGTGCTTGTTTCATTGTGTTTGGTTGCCACCTTTCATTTTAAGTTTCGAGATGAAACTTCTTCTTAGTGGGGTAGAATGTAATACCCGAGATTCTCATTTCCGGTTACTTTGAATTAATTGTCGTTTGTGCCTGTTATTTTGTTCCGTTGATGATTAATTGGAATTCTCCCTACGTTGTGTGCGGTATGATGTACCATGTTGCGTTGAATTTCTGGGACTGTCCTGCTGCCTCTGTAGTAGGCGTAGCGCACGCTATTGGTGGTAGTGTAGCGCACGATAATACTTGGCGATAGCGCATGTTATTGTGGCAGGTAGCGCACGCTAACAGGATAAGCTGAGACAGTCCAGAGGCTACTGCATTCGACTAGGGAGTTCAGCAGCGCACGCTATGCGGCTCTATAACGCGCGCTAAGGTTCAGAAGTTAGCGCACGCTACGGGAATTGTAGCACATGCTAACTGGTAATTACGGGGCAGTCCAGAAGCTACTGGATTGAAATTGGGACTCCTTAGCACACGCTAATATTCGTGATTAGCGCACGCTAACTGTGCTTTTTGGGAAGACGTTGACTCGATAGCGCACGCTAATCTGGGGTGATTAGCGCACGCTAAGCTGTCCAGTATATAAACTGGACAGCAGATCATGTTTTTCATTTTCTCACTTCTTCCTATTCTCTCCGCGAGTGTGAGTAAAAGGCGACTACGGTTCGTGACCTTGGCCGATTTTATTCTATTCATAGGTGTTTTGGAGCATTCTAGGTGATTATAACATCATCTAATCCATTGTTCTTCGTCGGATCGAGGTATTTTTCTTGATTTCCCTAGAGTTGACTTTTTGGAGATTTGTTCTTGATTTCGTATTCAATCCAATTTTGATGAATAGATTGGTGTTAAATGATGTTGTTAAGCATGTTCTATGGATTGTATATCCATATCTTCAATCCGTTCAACCCTATTAGTGATTTTAGTGTTCTTAAGGAACTGTGAACATTTCACGTTCGATTAAATATTCATGTGAGTTTTCCTTCGTATGTTTGGGGCAATTTACGTTGTTATTGGTCTTGATCCTCATTGTGATCGTGTTTTTGTTGTGTCTTGCGGAAGTTGTAAGTGTTCGAGGTTTTTCGGTCGAGCCGCGTTCGTCGGAGTTTTCGGTTACGTTTATCGAGGCAAGTATCTTGCCCATACATTTCATGTTTCGTAGATGTAATAATTGATAATCGACTATGTGTGTTTACTTGGAGTATTCCTAACGAACTTTCAAGAGGATTGATACAATCCCATTAACGGCTTTCTTTCAAAATGCCTGAGTGCTTTGCAATAAATGAGTTCTACGGATATGTATATTGTGGTTGGGAATTGGAATATATTGCCTTCGTGCTAGGTGATTATAAAAGCCCTTTTTCCTTGTTAAGGGTTGTATGCTCAAATGTGTATTTATTTGATGAGTGCGCATATGTTGTGTTGTATTGTTTGTTGACTCCCTTGTGAGGAGGTGGTACTATTCGGTGTTGTTTGGGAATTTTATATATTCACTCTGGGAGGGTCCGACGGGGCCTCAGAGGGTTCCGTTGCCTTTGGTGCGGTTCCACGAATATATTTTGGTTAACCACTCTGGGAGGGTTCGACAAGGCCTCAGAGGGTTCTGTTGCCTCTGGTGCGGTTCTATGGTTAATCACAAATATAAATGAAATGTGACGTACAATGAGACTTAGTTACTCCGGAATACTAGTCTTGAATTCGATTGATTATTTATATTCACTCTAGGACGGACTAACGAGTCCTCAGAGGGTTCCGTTGCCTTTAGTGCAGTTCCACGAATATTTTGGTTTGTAATTATATATATATAATTCACTCTGGGACGGACTGCAAGTCCTCAGAGGGTTCTGTTACCTTTGGTGTGGTTCCACGAATATTTTGGTTAATGACGCATGAAATTGAAATGGGATGTAATGAGATTTAGTTATTCTGGAATACTGATATTGAATTGTACGATTACATTTATTCACAAACGATTACATGTGACCCTCAGTTATTTACCATTGTTTAGTCCAGATTATCATACTCCTGGAATATGTTGTGTATGACTCGTATTTGCACTATATACTTGCACTAGCAAAATAGTGGAATTTTGCTAACCCCCGAGTAATCGGTGGGTGGATGTCTGTATTGCATTCAGGTACGTGCAGGTTCCTGAGGAGCATGACACGGGATCGGTACGAAGGATGATGGAAAACAAATGATACTAATCACATGAGGGCCAGTATTGAGATTTGTTGGTCGAATTATATTATTCTTTTCGCTGTAATGTTCTCCCGTCGTATGGGAGTGTTGTTGTATTTTAACCTCTGTGCGGGTATGAGTTTTGTAATAAGAGATGTACACGAAGTTTAAGTTGTATGTTATCGATGAAAGACCAAATCGGTCTACTGAGTCAGTATTTATCCATGCTGACATGAGATGTGATGTCTTGTTTTGGTAACTAGCCTAGTAGATCTTTTAAAAAAAGGGTTTGCGGCGCTGTAATATTCCCGAACGGGTTGGGGGTGTTACAGTTCTAGGATCCCAATTTTCCTTGGAAAAATACAGTGCAGAAGCCCGTTGGGATCACACTCCCTACAGACAGGCAGCCATCAGCTGAAGAGATGAAGGCATGGAAGAATAATGAACTGATGAGATACTTTTGTACTCTCATCAGGGAATCTGTCATGTTCAACCACTTCAAGACTCTAGAAGATGCTGCAAATGAGTTCTCAAGGCTCATATCATAAGAAAAGCTCCCTCTACAAATCAAATTGAAATCTAAGCTTCATAAGGGTGATCGGCTAACTCACCCAGAAGACTGGATTCTCGCCTTCAATGTCTCCCAGAAAGGAAGAAACATCTACAAGGATCGAGGCAGAGACTCTCTAGTCAACTGGTGAAAGGGAATCGAGCATGACCCCTCTCATAAGTCTTGGAAGCATCAGCACTATAGCGGATAACTTTTGATAGTTGTACTTAATTTTCCTGTATAATCTTCGATGTAATATTTCAATTCCAAGCACCACTATAATCCAAATTATCAATGAAAATACTATTTTACCTCAAAATATTACAGCTCGTGATCTATTGTTTCTGCTTTGGTTACGATTTATATTAAAATGTTTACTAAGAATAAAATCTTGATAAGTCTCAAGCTGTAAGAACTTGTCTGCGAACAGTTCATAGATTAAGTTGTATTCAAATATGATTACTTCCTGTAAGATTGTGTCTATGAGCCAATCATAATTTAAATTGTAATACACTAAGTCCTGTAAGATTTATAACTTTAGAACTTGCTTGCGAGCAGTTCAAATTTTTAGTCTAAGTCTCGAAGATCAGATCTTTCGACAGAAGACTTGAAGACAGCCTCATGTTGTTAGAAGTTTTGGCATTATCAAAAAGGGGGAAATTGTTGGGAAAAATCCTATTTTGATCAATGCTACATACGGCCTGTCCGTACAGCATGTCCATACAAGCATGTCCATACGGTGCAAGATCATACAGCGAGCCGAGATTTAAATACTACATCTAAGCCTTCAAGATACAGCAAGATGAGATGTTGGCTACAAAAAACAATGTTGTTGGCGTTTTACTTAGGAAAAGTAAAACACAAAACCAACAGGATTGAGAAGGAACTTTAAATCGTTGTGAGACAAATATTCTTTATTCATAAAGTATTCACGATTATAAAGTAACATTTAATGCTGATAGGACAGCATTCAATGCGGCCGAAGATACTACAGGTAGAAGAGTATTTAATGCGGGTCAAAGAAAATGTCTGAAGCATTAACTATGAATCACCTTTAATTCAAACATTCTGGAGCCGCCAATCAGAGCTGTCTCAATTGTAACACACCGAGATATTCAGGATTATTACAGCGCCGTAAATTCTTGATATAAGGATTTACTAGGCTAAGAATTTAAAAACAACATTATTAAGTACCAACCGTACAATCTAATTATTACATCACAAGTCTGAAAAGTACAAATCGGCCAACACCCGAAAGTAAACCTCAAAACACAACAAAACGACAGCGTACTCGAGTACTTTAATAAAATAAAACACAATTGGCAAACCATCCCGGCCGTAACATCACTCTGCACCCTCGTCATCATGCAGCTCTAGTGGTTGTTTCCCCGTCCTCCTGTATCCTGAACATGAAATAAATGTTCACCCGCGAAGGGGTTAGCACAACGTTGCTAGTACAAGTACAATAATTATAAAACAAAAAATTATTGAACATCTCATAAAGAATAAAGACAACATCATCAACGACAATAATAACAACAAGACTCTACTACGAGAAGACTCACAATGCCGTGCACAACATGATAACCACAACATGACATCACAACATACACATGGTAATTCCGATGATCCAGTGTTCACTGCATAGATCCCAAGATGATCCCGTCGGACCAACACGGGGTGGGAAAACCTGTCCAATGATCCAGCGCACGCTAGCATAGATCCCAAGATGATCCCGTCGGACCAACATGAGGTGGATGTACAACAACGACACATATGCACGACAACATGTATAACATTAATACATAAAACATAATTAAAGTACTTGCCTTGGAAAGATGGCAAGAAATAAATACTTTGACGACTTCAACAAACTCGAAGGCCGCCCCTTCGAGCAACCGTTCGCAAACCTCGAACCTTACACAAAAGGAAATAACGACAACTCAACTTACGGAACAAGACTATCACACGGACATTCTAAATGTCCCAATAGTGACCTAGTATAATCATCATTGTTCAGCCGATTCCTGGTTAAGTATTCAAAAATAGGGCTGTCGAACGGTTCGGTTCCGGTTAACCGGACCAAAATTTTCGGTTAACCAGAACCATAATTGCCCAAAAATGAGAACCGAAAACCGGACCATATAAAATTTCGGTTAACCGGAACTGGACCGGTTATTTTCGGTTCCGGTTTGGTTAAACCGACAGAATCGGGTTTTTTTTTTGAAAATGACCTGTTTTGCACGGGTTAAATTATAAATTATAATATATAAAATTAATAGTTAATACATATATAATATATTATTATAAATTTTTAACAAAATATAAAATATTTATTTAACAATATTAGGGTTTTAAATTGTTAATATACAAAAATTAAAATAATAAAATATATAAGTATAAAATATAAAAATAATATTTAATAAATATATTATAAAATCGTTTTCGGTTCCGAACCGAAAACCAAAAAATTATGTAATAAGGAACCGAAAACCGAACCTTTAACCGATTATACGGTTAGGATCGAACTCAAGCACGGAATCGGGTTCTGTTCGGTTCCGGTTCTAATCGAGAACCGGAAACCAGTTAGACACCCCTATTCAAAGAATACTACGTCGAACAAATACCATACTACATGCGAAACGAAAGATCATAACGGGGATAAGATGTCGACGTCTACAATTCAAGGATAGGCTAGTCATTATCATTCATATTCCAATCTCGACCATTAACTCAAAAGTATGATTCAATTAATCTATGATTCTTAATAAGGATAGATATAGTCGAATAAGTTCTAGGTTAATTCATCACAAGGGTTTCGTTTTCCAGCGAGAAAGTTCTTCATACTAAGGTTTCACATTCAAAACGATGGTTACTAACGGAAATACATCGTTCTAATCATCCTTATGAAGATTATCGGGTCCGAGCCATCCTTACAGGACATAAATGTACCTCGAAGGTCATCTATTATATTTATCTACATGAATACTCCTAACATAGGTGATAGTATTAACAAGTTGTTCATCAAATGAATATTTCGAAATCACCATCAAAGGCATGTTACAATCTCAGAAAACTTCAACCCAATATTTGGCATAATCAAGGCTTAACTTGAAATCTTCTTTAATCATGGAAAGTTCTAAACATGATCATCTCAATTCTCTAAAATATGGTGTTCAACCTAATAGGTTACCAACAAATTCAATGATCTCAGTAGCATGTTTCTAGTATTCCTAAGAACAAGAATTTGAGGTTGGAAAACATCAACATACCTTAATATAAAGGGGAACGACGAAGTACTTGGTGAAACTCAACACCGGGAACTTGAACACCAATCCAAGGTCTATGATCTTCAAAACCAAGCTGGGAGGCTGATATAAGGAATTTTATAGGGCTGGGAACTCTCAAGTTTGCAGGAATCGGACAAGGAGTGGAGGTGAAATGAAAAGAGGTTGATGTCTATGAATAGAGTTTTAAACCTTACGTACGTTTTCCACAAGACATTACGTACGCTAGCGGTCTAACGTATGCTAGCATCAAATCCTTATATACGCTATCGTCGGGCAGTAGCTCACTGTCTCATTTCTGTCCTCCATAACGTACGTTAACAACACTCTTGTGTACGTAATTAGATCAATATAGTGTACGTTATTCTACCCTTCTTAACGTACGCTATGCCTCATTGACTTGCTATAACAAAAAGTTATCCAGGTTCACGCGGGGGGGATCCGACACTATCCTCATCCGGCTCCACACGTCGACTTCACCTTGTCTTGTCTTGACCGTATTTTACGTACGCTATGCTTACAACATAACGTACGTTATCCATAGCTCTTAGCATACGCTACGTACACCCATTAACGTACGTTAATACCATGCAGATGCATGCATGAATTTACAAACTCCACACAATGCGACCATGAATATAGGAATACGGATACGGATTAATCGTACTTCGATTATTCATACAACATAATTCAAGCACCACAAGGTTCAAATACAGATAAAATGCATGACAAATATTCGATTATTACATCTTCTCCCGTACAACGCTTCGAAAGGTGCCATCTTAATAGAAGCATGCCAACTATTGTTATAGGTGAATTCAATCAATGGTAGGTGGGTTTCCCAATCAGTTGACCAGTCTAAGGCACAAGCCCTAAGCATATCTTCTACGGTTTGAATAGTTCTTTTGGATTGTCCATCCGTTTCAGGATGATAAGCCGTGATGAATCTCAACTCAGTTCCCAAAGCCTTATGAACTGCTTTCCAAAAATGCGATACGAAACGACCATCTCGATCCGAAATAATAGTATTCGGTGTTCCATGCAATCGGACTATTTCTGAAATAAATACTCGCGCCAATCTCTCTGGTCCCCAAGTATCTTTAATGCCTCGAAAATAAGCCGATTTGCTTAGGCGATCAACTATCACCCAAATCATATTCATTCTCGTCCTGGTCTTCGGCATATTGGTGATAAAGTCCATTGATATATCTTTCCACTTCCATTCAGGAATCGGAAGTGGCTTCAACATTCCGGCGGGTCGCTGATGTTCAATCTTAACCTGCTGACATGTTAAACACTTCAAAACATAATACGCCACATCTTTCTTCATGTTGCCCCACCAAAAATTCTGTTTCAGATCCTTATACATCTTACCGGTGCCTGGGTGAATAGAATAGGGCGTACTGTGAGCTTCCTTCATGATTGTCTGCTACAAAACATCAATATCGGGAACACAAAGTTGACTTTGGAATTTCAAAACTCCATCCTCACGGATCACAAATCCTGGGCCCTTTCCCTTGCTCACTTCCTCATGCAGCCGAATCATCAGAGAATCATCTAATTCCTTAGATTTGATTTCTTCGATCAACGATGAAGTTAATTCCATCAAACACAATTGTCCTTGAACGCCTTGTAACCATACTTCAATTCCTTCACGGACTAATTCTTGTTGTATGCTGGACTGGGACGTGAGCGTCTCCAGCATTTGAATAGAAACGGGTTTGCGGCTTAGTGCATCAACCACTACGTTTGCTTTTCCTGGATGATAAAAAATTTCCAAGTCATAGTCTTTAATCAATTCCAGCCATCCCCTTTGTCTCATGTTCAACTCCTTCTGGCTAAAAATGTATTTAAGACTCTTATGATCTATGAAGATCTGACAATGAGTCTCGTACAAATAGTGTCTCTATATCTTCAGGGCGAAAACAACAGCTGTCAGTTCTAAATCGTGCGTTGGATAATTAACTTCATATGTCTTCAACTGCCATGAAGTGTAGGCGATCACTTTCTCATTCTGCATCAGTACGCAACCGAGAGCTTGATTTGAAGTGTCCCTGTAAACTATGAATCCTTCAGTTCCTTGTGGTACTGTTAGAATGTGAGCCATCATCAATCTTCAGTTCATCAAAACTGGCCTGACACATCTTGTCCCACTCAAACTTTTAGGTTTTCTGCAGTAATCGAGTAAGTGGACGGGTAATTTTGGAAAACCCTTCCACGAACCAACGATAATACCCAGCAAGTCCTAAGAAACTTCTGACTTCCTTCACGTTCTTAGGAGACTTCCATTCCAAAATTGCCTCGACTTCTGAGGATCTACTCGGACCCCTTCCGATTATACCACGTGACTAGGGAACATCACTTCCTTTAGCCAGAATTCACATTTAGAAAGTTTGGCATATAACTGCTCGCTCCTCAAGAGGTTCAAAATGATCTGTAAGTGCTGCTCATGCTCTTCTAGACTCTTAGAGTAGACCAAGATATCATCGATAAACACAACTACGAATTTTTCCAAGTATTATATGAACACTTGATTCATTAACTGTATGAACATAGCAGACGCATTAGTGAGACCAAACGGCATAACTATAAACTCATAGTCACGTAGTGAGTTCTGAATGCTGACTTCGGGATATCAGATTCTTTAATCCTCAACTGATGGTATCCCGATCTCAAATCAGTCTTCGAAAACACTTTCGCTCCTTGTAATTGGTTGAACAAATCATCAATCCATGTCAACGGGTACTTATTCTTGATCATCATCCTGTTTAGCTCTCGGTAGTCGATGCACAATCGAAGTGATCCATCTTTCTTTCGAACAAATAAAACTGGTGCTCTCCGAGTCGAAACACTTGGCTGAATATAGCCTTTGTCCATCAATTCTTCCAGTTGCTTTTTCAGTTCATACATCTCGGTAGGTGCCATTTGATACGGTGCCTTAAAAATTGGTGTAGCTCCTGGCTCTAGCTCGATAGTAAACTCTATATCTCGTTGTGAAGGTAGTCCAGGTAATTCGTCAGGGAACACATCTGGAAATTCACTCACAACAGGAATAGATGAAAGCTCTACTCTTCCTTTTTCTTGCTTCATTGCACAACACCAGTACCCGATATAGCCCTGCTTTAGTAGTTCGACGGCTTTCATAGCTTTGATCACTTTCCATGAGCTTCCTGTTCTCCATCCTTCGAATAATAATTTGGAACCATATTAGGCTATCATCGAGATATTCCTCTTCCGGTAGTTCATAATAGCTCCGTAACGGCTAAGCCAATCGTCTCTAAGAATCAGATCGTCTCTCTGTATCTCTACTTCAATCAGATTTGAGGCCACTCTTTGTCTCCAATTGTTACAGGAAAATCTCTAGTTTTAATTCCCCACAATTCTTCCCCACTCGGTAAACCCACAATATAAGGCTCACATTCATGAAAACAAGAAATGTTCAAATGATTAATGCAAGACAATGCTATAAAGAGAATGTGTAGCTCCTGTATCGAACAAAACACTAACTGGTTGCGAAATGATCTGAACGGCACCTGATGTGACAGCTGCATTCTGATTGTCTGCCCTTATCATCTCATAAAGGCGTAGAGGAGCGGACCCAGCACTCGATGTTTTTTTCGGTCGTACTGTCCTCTGTCTCTGCCTCGGCCGAAATTCTGGGGTGGCTGAACACTCTATTGCGTCTGAGGGACACTCACCTCTTTCTGAACTGGCTGCGAAGTATGAACTCCAAAATATTTTGAAGCCTCTTCACAGAACACCGCACGATGTCCTTGTCGTCCACAATCATAACACGTCACGGAGGGAAGTGAGTAATCATGTCGATAATGTCATGTACGACCACAGTTAAAACATTTCCTGGCTGCATCTGTCATTGCTGATACTGATCTGGAGTTCTTTCCACCTTTGTATGGATGCGGAGGCCTCTTGAATGAATGAAATGATGACTGGGCTTTGCGGGGCCCACTACTCTTGTGCTCTGCAAAACCACCAGAGACTTTTTGTTTCTTGGACTTAGAGAACTTTTCCATAGCTGCTTCTTCATTTCATACGCCAGAGCTTTGTCTTGATACTGGCGGAGAGAGGTGCATTCAAAACCTGACACGTACCTCTGTATCTACGGCTTCATTCTCATATCAAAATGAATCATCATTTCTGCGTCGGTTCTGACCAGGTGTCGAACAAACGCCAGCTGCTGATTAAATGTCTTAATCGTTTGGGCCACAGATACGTCTGACGGTTGCGTAGAGAAGAACTCTCGAACTTTAGCTTCCATCACCGGAAGAGGGCAGTATTGAGCTTCCATCATCAGTTTGAACTCTCCCCAATCGGCATCATGATCAATGGGTCGGATGGCTTCCCACCATTCGGACGCTTCTCCGGTTACAAAATATTGAGCAATAGGGGTTCTTCGATTGTCCGGGCAGTTAATCCCTGCAAATACTTTCTCCAGCTCTCTCATCCAGTGATCCCATGTCGGCGTCTCAGAAAAACCATCGAACTTCGGTGGGTGCATCTTCACCACCTCCTGTAGCCATCTATCTCCTCGATTTCTCAAGTCTGGGACGCCTTGCTGTCTCTCTCCTGGCTGCAATCCTACCGCCACTTTCATTTTGTCCACAACTTGAGAAAATTGGGTCATTTGGTTGACCACTTGACGAAGGATGTCGGGAACAGCAGGTTTGGCATTTTCTTCCACGGTTTGCTCTCGTTCATTGTTGACAGACTCTTGTTGTTCGCCAGAACTATAGCTAGCCTGATTTGACAGTGAATCAGGAACAGAGGGTGAAGCTTCCCTCTCATTTCTACGTCCGCGTCCACGACCGCGACCACATCCACGTCCTCCTCTCAACATACTGTAAACATGCATACTAAATATACGAAGAATAATATCGTTCTTAACGTTTAATCATTGCAAAGGCATAACATTAAAGGATAATAATAGAGTTTAGGAAACTTACAACCACCGCTCACACGAAGACGTAGGCACTACAGTAATGTTATTCGCGGCCAGTTACCTCAAAAGACACATATGAACCCTATTTTAACCCAACGGCCAAGATATCCATAATCTTAGCTCCGATACCATATTCTATAACACCCTGAGATATTCAGGATTATTACAGCGCCGTAAATCCTTGATATAAGGATTTATTAGGCTAAGAATTTAAAAACAACATTATTAAATACCAACCGTACAATTTAATTATTACATCACAAGTCTGAAAAGTACAAATCGGCCAACACCCGAAAGTAAACCTCAAAAGACAAACAAAACGACAGCGTACTCGAGTACTTTAATAAAACAAAACACAATTGCCAAACCATCCGACCGTAACATCACTCTGCACCCTCGTCATCATGCAGCTCTAGTGGTTGTTTCCCCGTCCTCCTGTATCCTGAACATGAAATAAATGTTCACCCCCGAAGGGGTTAGCACAACGCTGCTAGTACAAGTACGATAATTATACAACTACAGATTATTCAACATCTCATGAAGAATAAATACAACATCATCAACAACAATAATAACAACGAGACTCTACTACGAGAAGACTCACAATGTCATGCACAACATGATAACCACAACATGACATCACAACATACACATGGTAATTCCGATGATCCAGCGTTCACTGCATAGATCCCAAGACGATCCCGTCGGACCAACACGAGGTGCAAAAACTTGTCCAATGATCTAGCGCATGCTAGGATAGATCCCAAGATAATCCCGTCGGACCAACACGAGGTGGATGTACAACAACGACACATATGCACGACAACATGTATAATATTAATACATAAAACATAATTAAAGTACTTGCCTTGGAAAGATGGAAAGAAATAAATACTTCGACGACTTCAACAAACTCAAATGCCGCCCCTTCGATCAATCATTCGCAAACCTCGAACCTTACATAAAAGGAAATAACGACAACTCAACTTACAGAACAAGACTATCACACGGACATTCTAAACGTACCAATAGTGACCGAGTATAATCATCATTGTTCGGCCGATTCCTTCAAGATGATCCCGTCGGACTAACACGAGGTGGAAAAACCTGTCCAATGATCCAGCGCACGCTAGCATAGATCCCAAGATGATCCCTTCGGACCAACACGAGGTGGACGTACAACAACGACACATATGCACGACAACATGTATAATATTAATACATAAAACATATTTAAAGTACTTGCCTTGGAAAGATGGCAAGAAATAAATACTTCAACGACTTAAACAAACTCGAAGGCCACTCCTTTGATCAACCGTTCGCAAACCTCAAACCTTACACAAAAGGAAATAACGACAACTCAACTTACGGAACAAGACTATCACACGGACGTTCTAAACTTCCCAATAGTGACCGAGTATAATCATCATTGTTCGGCCGATTCCTGGTAAGTATTCAAAGAACACTACGTCGAACAAATACCATACTACAAGCAAAACAAAAGATCATAACGGGTATAAGATGTTGACGTCTACAATTCAAGGATAGACTAGTCATTATCATTCATATTCCAATCTCGACCATTAACTCTAAAGTATGATTCGATTAATCTATGATTCTCAATAAGGATGGATATAGTCGAACGCGTTCTAGGTTAATTCATCATAAGGGTTTCATTTTCCAGCGATAAAGTTCTTCATACTAAGGTTTCATATTCAAAACGATGGTCACTAATGGAAATTCATCGTTCTAATCATCCTTATGAAGATTATCGGGTTCGAGCCATCCTTACAAGACATGAATGTACCTCGAATGTCATCTATTACATTTATCTTCATGAATACTCCTAACATAGGTGATAGTATTAACAAGTTGTTCATCAAATGAATATCTCGAAATCACCATCAAAAGGCATGTTACAAGCTCAGAAAACTTCATCCCAATATTTGGCATAATCAAGGCTCAACTTGAAATCTTCTTTAATCATGGAAAGTTCTAAACATGATCATCTCAATTCTCTAAAACATGGTGTTCAACATAATGGGTTACCAACAAATTCAATGATCTCAGTAGCATGTTCATAGTATTCCTAAGAACAAGAATTTGAGGTTGGAAAACATCAACATACCTTAATATAGAGGGGAACGACGAAGTACTTGGTGAAACTCAACACTGAGAACTTGAACACCAATCCAAGAAGGTCTATGATCTTCAAAACCAAGCTGGTAGGCTGATACAATGAATTTTATAGGGTTGGGGAACTCTCAAGTTTGCAGAAATTGGACAAGGAGTGGAGGTGAAATGAAAAGAGGTTGATGTCTATAAATAGAGTTTTAAAGCTTAGGTATGTTATCCACAAGACATTACGTATGTTAGCGGTCTAACGTATGCTAGCAGCAAATCCTTACGTATGCTATCGTCGGGCAGTAGCTCACTATCTTGTTTTTGTCCTCCATAGCGTACGTTAACAACACTCTTATGTACGTAATTAGATCGACATAGCGTAAGTTATTCTACCCTTCTTAATGTACGCTATGCCTCGTTGACTTGCTATAACAAAAAGTTGTCCAGGTTCATGGGGGGGTCTGACACTATCCTCATTCGGCTCCACACGCCGACTTCACTTTGTCTTGTCTTGACCGTATCTTACGTATGCTACCCTTACAACATAACGTACATTATCCATAGCTCTTAGCATATGCTACGTACACCCATTAACATACGTCAATACCATGCAGATGTGCATGAATTTAAAAACTCCACATAATGCGATCATGAATATAGGAATACGGATACGGATTAATCGTACTTCGATTATTCATACAACATAATTCAAGCACCACAAGATTTAAATACAGATGAAAATACATGACAAATATCCGATTATTACATCGATCTCATCAACCGGACAACGAGTACATTTATAACAGATTTATTTCTATGGTTATAAATTGAGCCAAGTAAGAGGACATTGCAAACACACAATACAGAATTGAACAACAAGAATGAACACGCGAAAATATTGAAAGCTGAACATCAAGCTTATAAGAGCATTATATTTATTCAAGCATATACTGACATCTGATGTGAAGAAATATACAAGTCCTCAACAACGAGCAACACATCTACAGCAAAAGCTTACCAAGCATACGATTGTTGTTCGACTTGTGATAACTCAATACTTACTGTTGAGATACTTAGCCCTATATGGACTAAGCAAAGCTATTTTGGCATGTGTGGGATGAATAAAGTTCAGGATAAAGCTTCAATCTGTGTGAAAAGAAATAATCCGAAGAAGCCCAAGCCAATCTGTCTGAATGGCCAAAGCTACTGTCGGCTGTATCAATCTGTGTGAACGATACAGCGACGAGTTTAGTTAAAATTATATTATTGTGTATGTCTTGATTTTAATAAATTGTTTACTCCTGTGTGGAGGATCTGTGGATGTGGAGGGGTTTACCTCGAACCACATTAAAGCGTATATCTTTACTTACTGCCTTTATTATTTTCTTACTGCTTGTGTGATTTTAGTATATTATCCTGAAAACCCTGTAAGCACCAAGCTAATAGGACACCATCTAGTTGTTGTATTTACAGCAACTTAGTTTCGGACTTCTGCTACGCAAACAAACATTGAAAAAGAATACAGCTTATTGAACCCCCTGTTCTAAGTTGTATATATTGTATATTGTGACCAACAAGTGATATCGGAGTGGTTGATTCTACAAAAATCAGTCGATTTTTAACCTGAATCAAATCCACAAAATCACTAGCTTTTGAAAAAACATCATATTTATATATTTATCATTCATTCTACTTTTTCCATGGGTACATCTATGGTCAACAAAGTTCCCATATTTTCCATTAACGAATTCGATGACTGGAGAATCAGGATGGAAGCCCATCTCGCTGCAATGCACGAAGAGATGATCTTTGTCATCCAAGAAGGACCTATCAAGATCATGAATGTCAATCCAACCGCAAGAATAGAAGGGCAACCTCATGAAGAAATGCTTGAGAAGGAACGTGAATAGTGGACAGCTGATGATCGCAAGTGTGCGAATCTTGACAACATCGCCAAGAATGCGCTATTTGTCACTATTAGCAAAGGAACATTCCCCAAGGTAAAGAGCTGCAAGACAACCAAGTAAATCTGGGAGAAACTCAAGTTGATATGTGAAGGAACTGAGCTCTCAAAAGAAAACAAGATTTCAAAACTAACTCAACAATTTGAATCCCTTGAAATGAAATCTTCTGAAACACTTGAGGAACTTGACCTTAGATTTACCGGCATTGTCGGTGAATGTGAAGCATTGGGTAAAGTGTATACCCAAAAGAAGAAAAATCTTAAGACGTTTAGATCACTCCATGCCCGATGGGACATTAAGACCACAGTTATGCGTGTGTCTTGCAATTTAAATGATATATCTACTTTTGATCTCTTCTCTGACCTCCAAACTTTTGAGTACAATATTGACAGGAGAGAGAAGTCCGAAGAGTCACCTACTAAGACTACAGCACTCGCTGTTGTATCCGACAGAAGACACAGCTCTGCCTCCATCACATCCAAAGCCGCATCTAAGACAACTTTCAGCGATGATGACATTGTGTCACAAGATGAAGTGGCCTTCTTCATGCATAAATTCTAGAAATTTATTAAGAAATCCAGAAAGGCCCCCTACAGGCCTAAACCGTTTAACAATTTGAGTTCAGAATCACCATTGTCCGCAGATTCTAACCTGTGGTATAATTGATGGAAACTGGGACACTACGCAAATAGATGTCCTCATCCTAAAGTACAGAAGTTGCCTGAAGCCGAGCAACAAGAAAAGGATGAGAAAAGCGTTGTTTAGCAAAACAAGCTAAAGGCCCTGATTGGAGAATCAGAAGCCTCGCCCACACCGATCAAAACAGAGTAGTGCCTACAGGAAATCATTGACAATGACTCATCCGATGATGAAATCAAGGATAAAGCCTATATGTGCTTTATGGCAAAAGAAGAGGATGATGATGAAGACAATGAGGATGAGGTAAGCTCGACCTCAGCTACTCCTATTAATGCATCACATACAATTGAAAATGAATGAGTTCAAAACCATTCAAAAGCCTTATGAGATGCTTAAACAAGAAAACCTACAGCTCTCTCTTTGAACTTTAGAGCTGAAGGATGAAAACGATCTATTGAAAAATAACTATGGAAATATGTCTCTGGATTGCGAAAACAGCAAGATCATTCATGAAAAACTCATGGAAATCAATCATCAACTTGCAACCGAAAAAGTAAAAACTCTTAGTAAATGCAAGACAAATGATTGTGATTTGTTAGAGGCTAAAATACAGCTTCTGGAGAAAAGAGAAGGAGAACTCGAGGAGGATGGAAGATATCCTAGGCACCTGGAAGCACGCTCATGACAAACGTGACTTGGGATATGAATCATTCTCCAACAAAAGCAAAACTAGTATGGTGAGTCAAAGACGTGGAACCCATTTCAGAACCTAAAGAAGCCCCGAAGGATGTTTCTGTAACAGTTACAGCTGCCCATTCTCTTACAGAAAAGGTTGCCATTCCACCACCTAGCTCATATCATAAGCAGAGGAAATCTCAGTCTCACGGACCTGAAAGACGCAATACCAAATATCAACAGTATGCTCCTCGAGCACACCAACAGCATCAACAACTGGCTACAAGGAAGGATGTACCTAAGTATCAAAGGCATGCACCTCAGTACTACCAACAGTCCCAGATACTGGGTACAGAAAATCAAGTATCTATCCCGTCAACTAGTTGCCGCGCAGTTCTACCAACAGCAAGTGGGAATCAAACTCGAAACCCAGAAGGAAGGCAACAAGGCAGAAAAGCATGGTTCCTCCTCCTAGACAACAACAGTACTGGAGCCAAAATTCCAAATTTTACATGCATAATAACCATTCTTACAAGGATTACGTGCCTACCATATGTATATCTCGCAAAATATGACCAAATACAATCTACAGCTAGAGGTGCCCAAAACGACCCAACCACGGTCGACCGCCGACTACCGGACCCGGCAGACCCGGACCGGACCAGTGACCGTGCGACCGTCGACCGGACCCGTGGTATACACGGGTGGGGTCCGGTCGAGCTTCTCCTACGGCGACCACGGTCCGACTCGGCGGAAATATATAAAAAAAAAAAAAAAAAAAAAAAATCAAAAAATGGCAGGTGCCTTTGATCTGTTGAATTGGTGGAAGAGAAGGGGAACCGAATTTCCCATACTTTCTATTATGGCACAAGAAATTCTTGCAGTGCCCGCATCCACAGTCCCCGTTGAGAGTGCTTTTAGTGAAGGAGGCTATATGTTGGACGAGCGGAGATCCCGAATGACGCCAAAAAATCTCGAGGCTCAAATGATACTTAAAGACGCAACAAAAGCCGAGTTACGAGATCAAGAAAATAAATGGGATGACCTATTAGCGGACCAAGATGCCTATCAAGAAGGCACTACCGAAGGAGAGTCTAGTCAAATGAGTCAAACCGATGATCAAGACGACGACGACATCGACTTCGACTAAAGGTAAGTAAGGTAAGTCAGGTAAGTAAAGAATTACGTAGGGCTTTGATTCCTCACGAGGATACGTAGGCAATTTAATTTTAAGTAAAAACTTAAAATTAAATACAAGCTAATTTTTTCAAATGATTTCCTTTTTCACTTATAGTTATTTTTCGTGTATAAAATGATAACAAATAAAAGTTTTATATACATAAAAAATAAAAAAAAAAAAAAATTGGAGACGGGTCGGACCCGTGACCCGGCGGGTCGAACCCGGACCCGGACCCGTGGCCGACCCGTCGACCCGCCAACCCGTACATTTCATATGTACGGGTGGGGTCCGGGTCCTGTCCTGCCGACCCGGCGACCCAGCGGGTCCGACCCGGACCCGGACCCGGACCCGTGGTTGGGCACCTCTATCTACAGCAGACCCATTGTTGTCAGGTAAATATAGGTACCTAAAGGCATTATTAACCAAGGACCCAAAAATCAAAGGGGACCTAAATCTACTTAATCTTTTGATTACAGGATATCAAGGAGAATGACATCTGGTATTTCGATAGCGGATGTTCTCATCATATGACAGAGGATATCACCAAGCTGTCATATAATGTAGAAGGTCTCGATTTAAAGGTGCGATTCGGTGACAAATCCAAAGGAAAAACAAAACGAAAAAGAAACCTACTTGTAGGAAAATTCAAAGTCACCGATGTAGCCTACATAGAAGGACTGCAGTACAATCTACTTAGCATTAGCCAGTTCTGTGACAAACAGTTCTCGGTCAAATTTTATGTAGATCACTATTGTTGTGCAGCGATTAATATGCCTCAAAGGCGATCGGCACAAGGGCCGAGCGACCAAGTCAGCGTCATATGAACCAATGCAGACTCGCCAACGAAGGTTCCAGATCAAGATCAAGTACCGAGCGATCGGCATTCAGGGCGATCGTCTCTTGGCACCTGGCGATCGACCCTAGTGCCCGACCAAGGACGACTGTCTTATGCCACGTGTAAGGCCGACATTCGTCAAAGTCTACGAAACCGAATCTCGGATGAAGACCCATGTGCAGATCCGCCAAAGGCGCCGCAAGGAAAGGCTTTTTGGCTCCTTCCCCTCACCAGCTGTGGGTGACAAGGACAGCCTCTCACCTACCGACAGACCCGCCGAAAGGTCCTAGGTGGGACCTCCCAGGACTGCGACGTGAGGCGCGTGTTATCTTCTCATTGGTTCGCACACCTGGCTGCCAGTAGTGCTGCGGACTTTAAGGAAACTGGCCCATGTGTTGAGACGATCGTCCGCTTAGTTTAATACATGAAAGGCAATCGCCCGTTCGGTATTAAGACATCCCAACTACCTCCACTTCTATAAATAGGATACCTCCAGCATTTGGAGAAGGACAAGTGAAAGACAGTCGATTTCACACAGTGGAAAACAGCTAAATTCACACAGTTGAATCCTACACAGATTTCTACACAGCACTTCATCTTTGTTACAAGAACTCACAGAGCATTAACTCTGGTTCTTCCGGTAATCACCAGCACTCAAGAGCTAGATCACTAGGGTCATTACACTCATTGTAATCGTACTCTAATATTAATATTTGTACTCCAAAGCAGTATTCGTATTAATAATATCTCGCGAGAGCATTCAAGCCCGGGACTAACAACCCCGGCAAATCTTATGTTATTTATATTCCTTCGTACGTGCTCTAGCATTTTGTTTGTTACTCACCCTTAGCCATATCCAACAAACCATTACGTATAATATTTTGGGTAACAACAATTGGCGCTAGAAGAGGGGCCCTTTACCTTTATTTTCTCTCCGACCGTTTCGAAGAACACTCACTATTCTCCGGAACATATACTTGAAGAAACACTCACTGTTCTTCAAAGAAAAAGCCTCAAAATAATGACTTCTGCCACCACCTCGAAGAGAGACACTTTATGATCCGCCGGACGTCTTATTCCGGCCCAGACCGAGTCCCAACCCACGGCGGAGGGTAGCCGCAGCGATGCGAGACTCTTACTCCCGCCCCCTAGGGACGGCCCAAGCCTCTCACTCGATCAATTCCAAACCGCGGAACAGATCGAGGAGGCCATGGCCATCCTAAGGGAGCGACGGAGAGCATGCGACGCGCCCACCATTACCCCATCAGCCATCCGCTGTGCGGGCAAACGAAAGCTCAAGGGGTTACTTATCGAGCAATCATCAGAAAGCCCCGATTCACAAGAAAAGGCGGGACAGTTCCGTCTTCAGTCGGCTTGGAAGTGACCCTTCATGGCGACCGGGGCATTATGGCCCCATCCATGAGACGTCGGAGCCCGAATCCGTCACCAGGAGTTCGGCATACCCAACTCCCAAAAGGCAGGTCGGCCATTTGGCTCCCCCTCGCCGAAAAACCGAGCTCGGCGGAGAAAACCTCATCGCCTATCGCGGAGCCAAGAGATCAGTACATGATCGCCTCGGCTCCCGCTCCAAGAGCCAAACCGTGAGCAGCCAGGCTACAGCGATAGCCGCAATGCAACGCCAGCTCGACGATATGAAAGTGATAAGTTTCAGTTTTATACACTTATACATGGTTTGTATCGATATATTTCACCCATAATTGAGCTAGTCTATTCGTTTTTGCTTTTAATTAATTAGTTTTTAATAATTTTATTTTTATATGATGATGATGTAAATTTAGTCTTAATCGGATTTAATTACTGATTTACTCAAGAAATAACATGTTTATAAAATATTCTCTTTATTGAGATTTTATGTATTCATGTTGTAGGGCTTTTCGGGACGAGTTCGGCAGTCTTTCCGGATTCAAAATCGGAGTTATATATCAAAAGTTATCATCCGAAGAAGATTTGGGGCAAAAACGCAAAGTCTAAGAAATTCTGGGCTGACAATGAAGTCTGAAACTCCATACGGGCGTGTACGGGCGTAACTCACAAATACAAATTTACGAAGCCATGTTACGGCCGTAACTACTAAATGTTACGGCCGTAAACCATCCTAGTTACGGCCGTAACTCCTAAATGTTACGGCCGTAACTCTTGAGATATTGTAATCATTTGTCTAATTTTTTATACTTTTGATGTATTATTGAGGGGATGGCTGGCATTGATCCGATCTATTGTAATAATGCTGGAGTTTTGGAGCTATTAGATGACTTTAGGTGTATAAATAGACCCCTTAGATCCATCATCATTCATCATTCATCTTATATTTTTCCACTTTTTGTAATATTTTCTTTTTGTGTGAAGAACACACTTGTGTTCTTGAGTTATTTGTGTAATAGTGGTGTAGCATATGTTGTTAAGGGAGTTTATTGCTTCTTTCTCCTTTATCTACTAAGGGAGTTAGGATCAATTCTTTCTCTTTTTCAACTAATAATGACCACTCAAGCTTGTATTATGTTTATTAAACCATTCATGGGCTAAGTTACCTTAGTTGGGATTATAAACAAGGTTAGTCATGTTATTTAAGTTTGTATAAAGATCTATTATAAATTACTTATTATTGTGTGTGATTTTCATTGTTTTAACAATCTTTATTTATTTGGCCAATAAATGACGATATTTATGGTCTTCATATGTTTCGAAAGAAAATATGTTTGATTAGATCAAATGATCTTCACTCTAAGTTGTTCTAGGGGATAGAAATATACCTCTAGACCTTAGATGGTTCTTTGAGTTATTTTCATAAAACCTAATGCTATGTATTGAAGCCAATCAACATAGAAACATAGTGGATTGATTCAATATATAAGGGGCGTTTTATGATTTGAAAGAGAAACCGTCTTTTTAAGGAAAATCGAATCTACACAACATAATAAGTAAATTCATCTTATGATCTCCTATACATCTTCTATAACTAATGATGAGCTAAGTTTGTAATCCCAACTATTTCATTATATCTTTTATTAATCTATTATTAGTGCAATCTTTTATTTCCTTGAATATTAGAACTATTATTGCATTTTCTTTGCAATTATTAAACCAAACTCTTAAATTGTGTGTTTCAGTCATATATATCTCTATAACAAATAGACTAATAGTGTATAATTCAACATATAACCTAACTTCCTCGTGGGATCGATAAACCGGACTCAAAAAGTCCACTTACTACTTGATACGATATCGTGCACTTGCGATAGTTACACAAAAAACCGTGTCAAGTTTTTGGCGCCGTTGCCGGGGACGTATAAGTTTTATTTTGAAATCTTACATTGTAAACTATTGTTATAGATACAATTTCTCCACATTGTAACTTAGTACTCAATTGTGTCTGTTCGGTCAAATGGCGGATAACGGTACTCCGTGACTATTAAAGTCGGATTTTTCAGTTTCCCACAACAACTGATATTTGTAGATATTTTCTCTTTTAATTTTTTTATTTTTTTTATCATGAAAGAAACTTTGTATAAAATTGAAAAAAGATTTCCCTTTCTGAGCAAAAATGTCATTTTAAAAATTTACAAGACAAGACTTGAAAGGATGAGGTTGCTTATGAATAAAAGCATACATTTTGACATTAGATTCATAATTGAAGCCAAAGTGAGAATAGCAGGTGAATTCACAGAAATACCTACTAGATTTCTACCAGGGCTAGGAAAAAGTTCATATGCCAAGAAACGATGAGCAAAGATAATAGTCGTTTGCTATAAATGTGCTAAATGGAACTGTAATTTAAAATGTCGATCTTTAGGAATTCCATCTACAAACAGAGAAGATAAAATTCAGTTCATTAAGGATGGTCTGAATAAAGAGAATTTAGATAATATCAAAATTTCTCTTGACACGCATCCTAGTGGACTCGTACATTACGGAATTCGATGTTTGTGGAATAAATTCAAACCAAAATATAAACAACGTCTTGGGAATCTGACATTAAAAGACCTTGTTTGCCAATTTGTAAGAAAATTGGATGGGAAGCTTCTCCTCGACTCATAGAAGGTGTTTAGGTCATTTCTGAACGTAAAATCAGAGGAATATGTGAGCCACAATCACAACTACTGTACATACACGTAAGTATCTTTTATTTTTGTCGTAAGGTGAGATTTTCTGAATAAAAAAAAGGGGGTGATATGCAATAAATGCATTCATTATTCTATTGAGTAGTTGGAGTGCAATCAACGCAATCACAAACTTGTTAAACAATTTTACCTCATTTTTTCTTCTATAAATAAACATTGTGCTTGTTTCTTTTATTCATCCCTCAAACTTGTACTTTTTTTCTTTTTCTCTCAAATAAATTTCTTTTCTAAAATGGAGTCATCATCTTCAACAAAAAAAGTTAGCACAGTCTGCATTTTTGGTGGAGCTAGTTATGGAAAAGAGGCATGCTTTACTGAAGCAGCCCATAACTTGGGTCGTACCTTAGGAGAAAAATGCATTCATGTAGTTTACGAAGGAGGAAGTCTAGGATTAATGGGACGAGCTACTGCTTTTGCCTATATGGAAGGAGTAAGAGTGTTGGAAATAATTCCAAAACCTCTGGCTGAAAGTAAAATCACCGGGGCAACTATTGGAGATGAGTTTAGATTTGTAAATATGCAAGATCGCATAACTCACATGATAAATAATTCTGGCGCTTTTATCACCCTTCCCGGTGGTTTTGGCACCCTTGAGGAACTTTTTCATGTGGTTACCAGAGCCAAGCTAAATGTTCATCAAAAACCAATAGGTCTCCTTAATGTCAATGGTTTCTTTGATGGTTTACTATCTTTCATCGACTACTCTGCTGAAAAGGGTTTTATTTCCGAGCGTGCTAAACGAATCATAGTCGTTGCAACCACACCAGAAGAACTAATCAAAAAACTCAATGAATTTGTTCCTCAACCAGATCTAGCTCTAGCTAAAATTGTCTGGATGGAAGATTTTACCGTGAGAAAATGAAAAGTGGATTCATTCCTCTCCCTTTGATAACCCATGTCGGGCCTCTTGTATTTTTACTTTCTGTTGTGTGTAATAATCGTGCTAAATGATGGCAGCTTAAGGAGTTTCTTCTTGATCTCTTGACGCGCATCTATGCGCGATTTATGTATTGTTATTTTATTGCTGTAGTTTTTATTGATTGTTTTTTTTTATAAAAGCTTTGATGGCAGCGTAAGGCGACTCTTCGGACTTTCTTGAAGCGCATCTTAAAAATTGTGTTATACTTCCGAGTATATTTTATTTTATTTTGTTATTTGCCTCGTATATTTATTCTCTTGCAGATTCTAAATGGCGTTAGCACAAGCATCAACTTTCATTTCACGGAGTTTTCTGTTTTCTCATTTGATTTTCATTTCTAAAAACTGAGGACAGTTTTATTTTCAAGTTTGGGGGTGGTATGTTTTAATTATTTTGGTGTGTAGGTATTTTGGTGTGTTTAGATTATTTTGGTTATTCGCCTTAAATTTTTTTTTTTAGGTGTATATATATATAAATATAGTATTTTGATTTGTGAGATTTCTAGATCTGGCCATAACACCAATAAGTTAGCTATATACAAGTTTCTAAAATCGTTTTAATCGGTTAAAAAAATGTATATTCCAAAAATTTTGAGCCTTAATCTCTCTTTCCAAACCTTGTAGTTATCATTTAAAATCGAGTCATTCATTACCTTGAGAAAAGAAGAATTAGTCGGATGATGAAAATAGAACTGAAATTTACTTAATTTGTGGAGTTTTTGATTTTTCATGCTTAACTAATAAATGATTTTCTGCAAAAATTCTATTCCCTAAAAAAAAAAAAGGTAATTGGTGAAAGGAGTTTAGTTGAAAAGGGAGAAGTGTTGAGCAGCAACAGCTGTCTAATTTTGGGGGTCCTGAAATTTTGCGAAAAATAAAGGACTAACCATTGTTGGTGCGTAGCTGCCGTCTCACAAGAAATAGAAAATGTGTTGGTGAAAAGAGCTACACGTTAGCAAATAACGGTGTGAAATTATCACCTAAAAAAAATAGAAATTGTGTTGGTGAAAAGAGCTACACGTTAGCAAATAACGGTGTGAAAGTTATCACTAAAAGGGATGTAGTTTATAAGCAGATTTGAATTAATTAGCGGTTGAATTTCAATACACTCAATTTCGTGAAAAATCACAATATTTGATGACACCAATGAAATTCTTCTTCATATTGAGTCGAAAAATAAACGAGTGATCGAGAGCAACCATTAAAGGGAGTCGTGTGTATCACGAGTGGGAAAGAAATAATCAACCTTTTGGGGGGAAACCTTGCATTTTGGAATTACAAAATAAAATCGTGTTTTAACTTCAAAATCATTAGTAGATTTATTTTGAATCTTGATTCATTTCTATCTACTGTATAAAGCTGGTTGTTGTGTATTAATGGCATTTTGATCTCCTTTTCTCTTTTTATATTATTATTTTTCTTATTTTGTCTGTGTATTATTTTTCTTATTTTGTGTCTTATTTTTATTTTTTTATTTTTAGCGTGAATAATAAAGAGTCTTGCTAGGGACTAGCAAGAATTCAAGTTTGGGGGTGTGATAAGTGTCAGTTTTATACACTTATCCATAGTTTGTATCGATATATTTCACCCATAATTGAGCTAGTCTACTCGTTTTTGCTTTTAATTAATTGGTTTTTAATAATTTTATTTTTATAGGATGATGATGTAAATTTAATCTTAATCGGATTTAATTACTGATTTACTCAAGAAATAACATGTTTATAAAATATTCTCTTTATTGAGTTTTTATGTATTCATGTTGTAGGGCTTTCTGAGACGAGTTCGGCAGTCTTTCCGGATTCAAAATCAGAGTTATATATCAAAAGTTATCATCCGAAGAAGATTTGGGGCAAAAACGCAAAGTCTAAGAAATTCTGGGCTGAAAATGAAGTCTGAAACTCCATACGGGCGTGTACGGGCGTAACTCACAAATGCAAATTTACGAAGCCATGTTACGGCCGTAACTCTTGACATATGGTAATCATTTGTCTAATTTTTTATACTTTTGATGTATTATTGAGGGGATGGATGGCATTGATCCGGTCTATTGTAATAATGCTGGAGTTTTGGAGCTATTAGATGACTTTAGGTGTATAAATAGACCCCTTAGATCCATCATCATTCATCATTCATCTTATATTTTTCCACTTTTTGTAATATTTTCTTTTTGTGTGAAGAACACACTTGTGTTCTTGAGTTATTTGTGTAATAGTGGTGTAGCATATGTTGTTAAGGGAGTTTATTGCTTCTTTCTCCTTTATCTACTAAGGGAGTTAGGATCAATTCTTTCTCTTTTTCAACTAATAATGACCACTCAAGCTTGTATTATGTTTATTAAACCCTTCATGGGCTAAGTTATATTAGTTGGGATTATAAACAAGGTTAGTCATGTTATTTAAGTTTGTATAAAGATCTATTATGAATTACTTATTATTGTGTGTGATTTTCATTGTTTTAACAATCTTTATTTATTTGGCCAATAAATGACGATATTTATGGTCTTCATATGTTTCGAAAGAAAATATGTTTGATTAGATCAAATGATCTTCACTCTAAGTTGTTATAGGGGATAGAAATATACCTCTAGACCTTGGATGGTTCTCTGAGTTATTTTCATAAAACCTAATGCTCTGTATTGAAGCCAATCAACATAGAAATATAGTGGATTGATTCAATATATAAGGGGCGTTTTATAGTTCGAAAGAGAAACCGTATTTTTAAGGAAAATCGAATCTACACAACATAATAAGTAAATTCATATTATGATCTCCTATACATCTTCTATAACTAATGATGAGCTAAGTTTGTAATCCCAACTATTTCATTATATCTTTTATTAATCTATTATTAGTGCAATCTTTTATTTCCTTGAATATTAGAACTATTATTGCATTTTCTTTGCAATTATTAAGCCAAACTCTTAAATTGTGTGTTTCAATCATATATATCTCTATAACAAATAGACTAATAGTGTATAATTCAACATATAACCTAACTTCCTCGTGGGATCGATAAACCGGACTCAAAAAGTCCACTTACTACTTGATACGATATCGTGCACTTGCGATAGTTACATAAAAATCCGTGTCAGAAAGTGCTCCTAGAAATTGGGGCAGGCGCCAAGAGAAAGATCGTTGGACCAAGTGAGCCGCTCGCGGTCCAGATCGAGCTTGCCCCCATGCAACCAAAGATCGCTCCTCCTCAAATACCTTTGTATGAGGGAAGATCGGACCCCGAGACTCACTTAAGCAAGTTCCGGATTTACATGACTGGATGCGGGGCGTTAGACGCGACGAGATGCCGAATTTTCCCATTAACATTGGGCAATCTTGCCCATAGATGGTATATCTCATTGCCACCGCGCTCCATCAATTCCTTTGAAAAACTGGCGAGCGGCTTCACGTCGTACTTCGCCGCCAAGGTTGCTCGACCAGAAGGTCCCCACCGCATGATGAAGATCAGGCAGGGGAAAGACGAGTCCGATGCAGATTACATCGACAGGGTGGATGAAGTAGTCCTCACCGGCGAGCCCATAAGCGACGAGCTCGCCCTTTACTCTGCCCTGGGGGGATTCGATGGCCTTTCGCCCATGTTTAGGCACCTCACGAAGGACATCCCCCCAACCTACGCGATCTTCCGCGCCAAGGCTACCGATTTTATGTCCAGGCAGAGGCTGCTCACCCTTCGCCTAGGCGAGGGGACGCCGTCTCCCATCCAAAAGACGGCGATCGCCAAGTCCAAAAAGGCGGTCTCCAAGCCACCGGTGATTTCAAGGCCTTCGAGGATGTGGAAGACCGTCTCCTCCTCAACCTCAATCTATCTCCGGCCCATATTTTCAACACCATCAAAGGGCGTGAATGGCTAAGCAAGCCAAGGGCGATAAGGGACAACGGTCATCTGGACCGCAATAAATTTTGTGCTTACCACAAGAGTCCCGGCCACAACACCAACCAATGCCGCAACCTCCTCAGACAACTCTGGAGATTGTTCGAGCAGGGCAAGCTGGATAGTTTAGTGACTTAGCCGGAGCCCCGAGCAGAAAGGACCAAGGGTCGCGATCGGCGATAGAACGACGACCGTTAATCTCCTAAACCGGTCGCCAGAGTCAAACACGACAAGCCGGAGAACTCATATGAGTCGACCCCCCGATCAACCTCGGCGGCCGGATCTATATGATTCAATCAAGAGGTGGGAACTTCGGAGGTCTTTCTCCGATTCCCACCATGTCAAACGAAAGGCTACTGCCCAAGCAACATATCCAAAAAGAGGATTACTCGCTCGCCCTCTAAAGTTCATCATCTAACATGATGGACCTAGGCAAGCGATCGCCTCCCCCAGCACAACGTATACCGTCTAGGATCGCCATCTAACTTGACGGTCCGAGGTAGAAAAGTGCAGCCATGGTTCTGGAGGTCGATGGAACAGACAGCCCGTCCATGCAAGGTTCCTTCGAGCAGAGATCGCTCGCCCTTTTGTTTAAATACGAGGCGGGCGTAGCCGAAGGACCCTCCAAAACAGATCTGTGGACACGCTCGCCCGCCCTCAAAGGTCCATCATCTAACATGGTGGATCCGGATAATGCGACGCGTCCCTCCCCCCGTCACAACGTATGCCCTCGAAGGTCCGTCATCTAACATGTCGGTCCCAGGCAGAAAAGTGCTAACAAGCCACGGTTGCGGAGTCGATAAATCCGACGGCGCCCCGTGCAAGGACTCCTCCAGGCAGAGATCGTCCGCCCCATCGCTAAATTGCGAGGCCAAACGTAGCCTACGGAGGACCCTCACAATTAAGTGAGTCGCGAGAAGTAGGCCATCAGACGGAATGTCTCTCGCGCACAAGACATGGTCATAGAGGTCGGTTACATCGAACTCCACGACTGTGCACGATTCCTCTAGGCCGAGATGGTCGGCCTTCCTCGAGGAATCTGCAAAATTGAAGATCGCAAGAACTAAACCAAGGATCGCTCGCTAAACGATCTATTTTCGTTCCCTTACTTTCACTAAGTAAACAAAAACAAGGGGGAAGAGCGGAGCTATACATACGACGATCGGCTTTGTTCAAATACACATACGACGGTCGCTCCTCAAAACACGTTTGTATAAAGTCGAATGCAAAAGATTCAGAAAAACGATCATACAAACAAGAAATCAGAGAAGGAAATATTGATTTCATTTCATTGGAAATACAAGTATAGTCGCCCGAAGGCAAAATACAACAAAATCTGTAAAATTACAAGCAAAAACAAAAAAGAGCAGGCTAGCTCAAGCTGCCCCTGCCGAGCCATCTCCCCCGGCCGGAGGATCGGCGTTCTCTCCCTCACCGGCATCAGGAATGGCGCCCCCATCCTCCGGGGCATCCGGGTGGATGAGTTTGTCCGGCGACGGATACCAGCTCAAGTCGACTCCGATATCAGAGAGGTCAAGGATCGGCACAAAGAAGGCCGGCTGCAGAGGGTGCTCAAGCACGTAGGCTTTGAAGTTATCAACCAAAGGGCCGACCTCGAGCCCTTACTTCTTGGCAGCACGGATTGCGTCAGCATAAGCCATATAATGAGCAAATTCACTGACGTATTCCACGTTGAGTAAGGGATCGGCCTCGGTCGCCTTCAGCTTCTCCCTCAGCCCCGCGATCATTTGGTCCATGCCCTGGAGCTCGGCAACCTTAGCGGCCACCTCTTCCTTCGACGATGCCAGCTCGCCGATCAACCGGTCGACAACCGCCTTCAGTTCAGCTGCCTCCTTCTGCGCGGCCGCGTGTGACCTGCGGGCTTCCGTCATCTGATCCCGCATCCGGTCGGTCGCTTCCCGGGCCCTTTCAAGCTCGCCGATCTCCCTCTTGGCTGCCTCCACGGAATCCTTCTCCATTGCCATGATCCTTTCAAAAAACTCGGCGTTCTGTTTCCGAGCAGCCTCGAGGTCCGCATGGAGACGAGCGGTGGAGGGCCGCCCCTCATAGTCCCTCACGGCCTGAGCAGCCATCGTCGCCGTCTGAAGGGCCAGAGCGAAGGTTGCCTGCATCGCATCAGCGGATAGCCGGCGTGCGACCGCATCCAGGTCAGTCGTCCAGGCCTTCGGCAGGGAAGCGGCAGCCCGAGCAACGTAAGAAGGGACATTGCAGGCCTTGCGAGGGGCATTGCTCGATAAGAAATCCAGCACCATCGGCGAGATGTTCGGGTCGGAGCGACGGACCCTGCACCAAGAACAAAAGAGTTAGTATATTTCCAACAAGGATATATCATAACTCAGCAAAACAACTGAGCTCACCTTTCGAATTTCTCCGGGTCACGGCCAAAGAACGGCCTCCCACAAGGGGTCTCAACACGGGCAACCGTCGTGGCTTCCAGGAAGCTCGAGGAGGACGTGGACCCCTCTGCTATTGGAATCGCAGAAAGTGGAGGCACGGCGATCGGCGGCACCACGGTGGGCGCATCAGCAGCAGCGGAGGTCGAGGGCTCCACCATCCTCTGCCTCTTGCGATTGAGCCAGACTCCTTCTTCTTCCTGAGGCTCTTGTTCGCCGGCGATCGGCTCCACGACAGGCCTTTCCTCTGGAATAGGTCGGATCGGCGCTGCAGGAGCTCGACTCGTCTTCTTCCCTTGGCGCAGGCGACTCATGATCCCGGGGTTCGACATAGCAACCTCTTCCGGGGGCTCTAAGAAGCGAGGGAAGCGAATTTCTGCAAAGAAAGCGATCGACAAAAAGTTACACCTTCATCAATCAAAGCGATCATCAAGCAAAAGAAGATCGTAAATATTTGTACCTGGGACCCTTAAGTGGCGGGGAATACGAAACAACCGAGCGGCCAGCCAGTGAGCTTCGTTGTTGATCCGGTGAGCGTCGATATAACTGTCTGGAAGACTGCGTATTCGCTACCAGACGATCGCAAAATCAAAAGGTAGATCGCTTGCTGCCGGAACAAAGGTACCTGCAAAAAGAAAGCCAAATCAGATTAGTTCAGGATATATCCGAACGAAGGGAGAGTCAAAACCCTTACTCGGATTCCTCTCCCGGAAGCCGGTGGGGATATCCAACTCATAGGTGGGATTCTCACTCGCGGACGATTTCCACGCACCGCCGACCCAAAACCACTTCGTCAGGTCACCCCGGACCTTGTTCGGCACCCCAAGAATCACCCGGCCCGAGCGACCTTGAATGTGGTAGCCGCCAACGGAACCCTTCTGAGCCGTCAGCTTAAAGAGATAGTTCATCTCTAGCGCAGAAGGAAGACGGAACAGCCGATGACCGCCAAACAGAGTGAGGGTGCAGACGATCTGCAGCCAGGCGTTCGGCGTCAGTTGGAGCGGCGCCACATTCCAAGCGGTCAACAAGTAGGACATGGCAAACGGAAGTGGGAGCCGCAGTCCGGCCCCCACGATCGACTCATTAACGGCGACCATACCCTCAGGAGGTTGATCGGCATGTTCATTCTCGGCGGGCACATAAAAGGAAACGCAGAGGGGACATGGAACTCCGCCCTCCAACGAACCAAATCCTTCCTGGTCGCCGAGCTTTTAATCTGGCCAAGGGTCCACGGGGAGCGGCACGTGGCCCGGAACAGCGATCGCCTTTCAGGTTCATGAGGATGGGCGATCGAGTATGCACGAAAGTCTAACTTAAGGAGTGGGCCGGCCAATCTCTCCATAAGCTCGGAAAAATCTGAAAAGGCTTTGCCGAACGCACTGTTCTGCTCCCAGTACACTTTTATTGCCATCTCCTCTTCAGCCAGCGAACGCTTCTGCTCCGCCTCCACCGACCTGGCCGCGTCAGCTTCGTTGAAAAGTTCTTCAACCTCCGCGGGTTCAATCCTGGCGCGGATAGCCTCGACGGCTGTCTCCACGTGGAACTCCGCGGAGGTTTCATCCCGAGCAGTCGAACTCCCGGTGGCGGAGGTACTACCCGTCTCAAACACCTTTGAAACTCCTCCGCACATCTTCAGAGAAAGAAAAGGAAAAAGAGAGAAGGCTTTTGTTCTTACCTAAAAAGTCTAGTCGAACGGCGCTCGGAAACTCAAATCTTCAGAGAAATCGGGCGCTAATTTCTTCTCAGGCGAAATGCATAAGGTCATAACCCTGAAACCCTAGTCCCTTTTATAGGCGAGAGCGGGGGACTTCTGGGCAAATAAACAGATTCTCGAGGGTCGAAGCGCAAGGGTCGGATAAATCCGCATTAATGCCGCCCTCGAATCCCGCGTACGCGTCGTTTCGAGGGCATGCCAAAGGACAGCGTCTGAAAAACCGTCGGACTCCCCCAACAGGAACGCAACACGTGCCCCAGTGACGTTTCAAGACCGCTGTCACTTCCCGCTCTTTTCAGCGATCGAGTAGGTCGTCCAAATTCAAAATCAAGGTCCGCTCGAGAAGACGATCGCCCGAGTAGGTCGCCCATGAAGTGATGAGTCGCTCATCTAATTTAAATGATCGCCAGTAGAACCACCTCACCCCACGTCTTTAAAATCGGAGCGAGCTGGGGGGGGCAATTGTTGTGCGGCGATTAATACGCCTCAAAGGCGATCGGCACAAGGGTCGAGCGACCAAGTCAGCGTCATATGAACCAAGACAGACTCGCCAACGAAGGTTCCAGATCAAGATCAAGTACCGAGCGATCGGCATTCAGGGCGATCGTCTCTTGGCACCTGGTGATCGACCCTAGTACCCGACCAAGGACGACCGTCTTATGCCACGTGTAAGGCCGACATCCGTCAAAGTCTATGAAGACCGAATCTCGGATGAAGACCCACGTGCAGATCCACCAAAGGCGCCGCAAGGAAATGCTTTTTGGCTCCTTCCCCTCACCAGCTGTGGGTGACAAGGACAGCCTCTCACCTACCGACAGACCCGCCGAAAGGTCCTAGGTGGGACCTCCCAGGACTACGACGTGAGGCGCGTGTTATCTTCTCATTGGTTCGCACAGCTGGCTGCCAGTATCGGCTGCGGACTTTAAGGAAACCAGCCCATGTGCTGAGACGATCGCCCGCTTAGTTTAATACAGGAAATGCGATCACCCGTTCGGGATTAAAACATCCCAACTACCTCCATTTCTATAAATAGGAGACCTCCAGCATTTGGAGAAGGACAAGTAAAAGACATTCGATTTCACACAGTGGAAAACAGCTAAATTCACACAGTTGAATCCTACACAGATTTCTACACAGCACTTCATCTTTGTTACAAGAACTCACAGAGCATTAACTGTGGTTCTTCCGGCAATCACCAGCACTCAAGAGCTAGATCACTAGGGTCATTACACTCATTGTAATCGTACTCTAACATTAATATTTGTACTCCAAAGCAGTATTCGTATTAATAATATCTCGCGAGAGCATTCATGCCCGGGACTAACAACCCCGGAAAATCTTGTGTTATTTATATTCCTTCGTACGTGCTCTCGCATTTTGTTTGTTACTCACCCGTAGCCATATCCAGCAAACCATTACGTATAATATTTTGGGTAACAACAACTATAGGGTGAAGGACACCAAGATCAAGCAAATTGTCCTTACAGAAAGCCGGTCAGGTAACATGTATATTGCTGACTGGAAACCCACTAGTATCGTAATTCCTTGTTTTGTTGCCAAAGGCACTGCAGATCAAAGTTGGCTATGGCACAAGAGGATGTCTCATATCAATTTCAAGACCATCAACAAACTAGCTCGATATGGAATGGTCAGAGGCTTGCCCGATGTTTCATTTCATAAAGACAAGCAAGTCAAGACCTCTCTGAAGAGAAAATCAAAACTTTCCATCAACAGGGTCCTAGATTTGCTACATATGGATCTCTATGGTCCTGTAGACCCTGTCATCCTGGGAGGTAAGAAATATTGTCTTGTTATTGTTGATGATTTTTTCAGGTACGATTGGACCGTCTTCCTAAATAAGAAGAAAGGGACAACCACAAAGTTGTGGAAACACCTGAAAAAGGTTCAAAATGAGAAAGTATTGAGTATTGTATCCATTCGTTCCAACATAGGCACATAATTCACAAATCGGTTTATAGAGTAATCCTATGCGGAGAATAACATACATCATGAATACTCAGCAGCCTGTACTCCTCAACAGAATAGTGTTGTCGAGAGAAAGAACAGGACGCTGAAGGAAGCAACAAGAACCATGTTAGCTGCAAGCAAGTTGCCACATCGTTTCTGGAGAGAAACAACAAATACAGCATGTCACACACAAAATCACTGTATCATCAACAAGCACCACACCAAAACAGCATACGAGGTGTGGAACAATAAAACTCCAATGTGTTGCGTACTTTCACATATTTAGATGCAGGTGTTATGTTCTCAATAATGGAAAGGATCAACTGAAGACCTTCGATGAAAAGTCTGATGAACGTATTTTTGTTGGACACTTCTCTATCAGCCAGGCATTTAGGATATTCACGGTAAGGTCTCTGAGCTTGATAACGCCAAAAAGGGGGAAGAGGCTCGAGAGGCTGGAAGGAGATGGGGGATGGAGAAGGAGAAGGAGATGGAAGCCATCATAGATGATAGTGTTGCCACAGACATCGGAAGACTGATTGGACCTGGGCCAGGTCAAGGACCTAGAGGATACAGGGTAACTGGTTGTCATCCTGAGTTCTAAGATCCCAATTTTTCTTGGAAAAATACAGTGCAGAAGCCCGCTGAGATCACACTCCCTACAGACAGGCAACCATCAGCTGAAGTGTTGAAGGCATGGAAGAATAATGAACTGATGAGATACTTTTGTACTCTCATAAGGGGATCTGCCATGTTCAACCACTTTAAGACTCTAGAAGATGCTGCAAAGGAGTTCTCAAGGCTCCTATCAGAAGAAAGCTCCCTCTACAAATCAAACTGAAATCTAAGCTTCAGAAGGGTCATCAGCTAACTCACCCAGAAAACTGGATCCTCGCCTTCGATGTCTCCCAGGAAGAAAGAAACATCTATAGTGACTGAGGCAGAGATTATCTAGTCAACTGGTAGAAGGTAACCGAGCATGACCCCTCTCTAAAGTCTTCGAAGCATCAGCACTATATGGCATAACTTTTGATAGTTGTACTTAATTTTCCTGTATAATCTCCGATGTAATATTTCAATTCCAAAGAGCATTGTAAATCTGAATTATCAATGAAAATACTATTTTACCTCAAAAGATTATAGCTCGTTATCTATTATTACTGCTTTGATTACGATTTAGATTAAAGTGTTTACTAAGTAGAAAACCTTGATAAGTCTCAAGCTGTAAGAACTTGTCTGTGAATAGTTCATAGATTAAGTTGTGTTCAAATATGATTACTTCCTATAAGATTGTGGCTACGATACAATCATAATTTAAGTTGTAATACACTTAATCCTGTAGGATTTATAATTTTAGAACTTGTTTGCGAGAATTCCAATACTTAGTATAAGTCTCGAAGATTAGATCTTTATAAGGCTTGAAGACAGCCTCATGTTGTTAGAAGTTTTGGCATTATAAAAAAGGGAGAAATTATTCGGAAAAATCATGTTTTGATAAATGCTACATACAACTTGTCCGTACAATATGTTCATACAAGCATATCCATACCGTGCAAGATCATACAGCAAGCCGAGAGTCAAATACTACAGCTAAGCCTTCAAGATATAGCAAGATGAGACGTTGGCTACAACAAACAATGTTGTAGGTGTTTTTACTTAGGAAAAGTAAAATACAAAACCAACATGACTCAGAAGGAACTTTAAACCGTTGAAAGAAACTTTCTTTATTCATAAAATATTCACGGTTCTAAAGTAGCATTTAATGCTGATATAACAGCATTCAATTCGTCCGAAGAGACTATAGGCAGAAGAGCATTTAATGCGGGTCAAATAGAATGTGTGAAGCATTAAATGCGAATCACCTTTAATTTAAACATTTTGGAGTGCCAGTCAGAGATGTCTCAATCTCACCAACCGGCCAACGACTATATTTATAACGGATCTATTTTACTGAAAGGTGGACATCAAGCTTATAAGAGCATTACATTTCTCCAAGCATACATCGACATCTGATGTGAAGAAATATACAAGTACTCAACAATGAACAACACATCTACAGCAAAAGCTTACCAAGTCTACAACTATTGTTCGACTCGTGATGACTGAATACTTACTGTTGAGATACTTATCCCTATGTGGACTAAGCAAAGCTATTCTGACCTGTGTGGATGAATAAAGTTCAGGACGAAGCATCAATCTGTGTGAGAAGAAGCAAGCCGAAGAAGCCCAAACCAATATGTGTGAACAGTCAAATCTATTGTCGGCTGTATCAATCTGTGTGAATGATACATCGAAGAGTTTAGTTAAAATCATACAGTTGTGTACGCCTTGATTTTAATAAACTATTTACTCCTGTGTGGAGGACCTGTGGACATAAAGGGGTTTACCTTGAACCACATTAGACAGTGCGTCTTTATTTACTGTCTTTATTATTTTCTTACTGTATGTGATTTTAGTATACTTATCCTGAAAACCCTGTAAGCACCAAGCTTACAGGAGACCATCAGACTGTTGTATTTACAACAACTTAGTTTCAGACTTTCGCTACGCAAATAAACTTCGGAAAGAATACAGCTTACTCAACCCCCCCTTCTATGCTGTATATGTATACTATGACCAACAATATTCGAAAAATTGTAGAATCAAAGACACAAGTCAAGTTTTACAATTTTCACTACAAACATTGAGAGAAAGAGAGAGAGATTAATTTTAAGCTATGATCAACCCCCTCATGTGAAACACGCAGGTAGGTCGGTGGCATTGATTAGATATTTACATTCATGTTGTTGTGACAATGGTTTTAGTTGCATGGATGGGACTTCTACTGTCTGATGTTCAGACATGTAGCATAATGCTTGTGTTGTCAGATGGGATCGGATCGGCTCTTCAATTGTGGTTGTTAACTCTGTGATTGGTTCTTGAAACCCCCGATCAGATCGTCTTGGCCGATCTACAGGGGGTGAACGCCCTAAGTGTTGGGACTGGATATCCAGGTCGAATGGTATCCACATCAGCTTTCTGTTATTCATTCACGTGTCGGCTTCAGGACATCGTGGTAATTAGATTGCGCCACCTCAGATTGGTCGTCAATAGTTAATAACATAATTAAAGTTACTAATGTAAACGTTATTGTTTTAATAAAAAATATGAAGTACATCATTTCGAAAGTCTCATAAATATTATTTTATCGAACGAATTCTCTTAGAATCTATAAAACTGCGACGAAGTCCTCCTCTTCCTTACCCCGAACTAGAGAAAAAATAGAAAAGGTGTAATAGTGCTAATCGACCAGATAAAAATTGCACCGTGTCATCCCATGAAAGCATAAACTATGGGTGATAGGTTGACTTTGTACTTGACAAACCACTCAGAATAATCCCCTCATCCCCTACACATTAAATGCAAGTGATCACAAAACTGGCCAAAATAATAACTGCTCCTCCAGTCTCATCCATACGGACTAGGCGGCATTGGCATTATCCGGAAGAGTCCTCTACATCTAAGTACAAAGAATCTCTATTATTTTAGTTGTTGATCTAGTGGCCGGCTCCGCACAGAATCCAATTTGAATCCCCGAACAAAGACGACTTTGTATTGAGGAGACCTAGTGTGATCGAAAGCCAAGCACATCCGTGTATTTTAGACGAATTATCTAGTTTGGCAAGCGTTGAATATTTATTGGTGGTGGGATCATAGACGTAGTATCTCCGATTATGATCAGGCCGACCTTAAAGTTGGAAAAGAGCAACAGCCCGTTGTAAGACTACAACGTTTCGACATCCTAGGGGTCTTTAGTAATCTTTAATTTTCTAAATGGTGGGATTCTTGAAGCCGGAGAACAGGACATACTCGATCAAATGAGCAACTCGAAAGTCGGAAGAGCATAAGAAGATGTTGATGGCCGAATTAAGATTAGGATTGCGAAGGCGACAGAATCTGGGGCTTGTGGAGAGAGAATGTGGGGTTAGTGAGAGAGAATGCAGTGTTTGGAGACTAGTTTGAAGCGTATAAGTGATTTCATGGGGAGTCGTAGAATGATCTCGGTTCAGAGATTGTCGATGGAAGCAACTGTTTGAGCTAATGACAGATGACTGAGCATTGGCGACTGTTCTTGAGACGTTGGTTTTATTTTCATGTTGGTGGCAGAGAAATATGTGTGGTTGGGTATTTAAGTTGTGATGTTCGAGCTGGAGATTGCTTTGCACGTTAATATATATAAATTGTTAATTCCAGTCGGAGATTGCTTTGGAAGCTTGAGTTATTGGTTAATCAAAAGGTGTATTACAAGACAAGTTTTCTGGCAATAGATTGGTACGATGTGCCCCAGTTTACCTAAATATATATGTTCGTAATAAAAGTACCACGAAAAAAATATTATCCCAAATTAATCAATTCCAACTATATAAGATCGCTAATATAGATATCAATTTTTTTTTTGAAAAAAAGATATAAATAAAAAAATTATGATAAAATTCATTTTTCAATTATACCTTACAAATAGATAAAAAAATGTACAACAAACAAATGAACTTGTCTTATAGAGGAATATCTCTATAATATAAGAAAAATTGTTGCTTTTTTTATTGTGGTCTGCACTTGAAACGACCACTTTACCCTTCTCCTCACCTTCGTATTAAATTTAATGATATAATACCAAATGTTCAAGAAGAATAAAATTTTAAAAGTACTCTTAGAATATTTAAGTAAATGGACAATTAATCTTCTATTTTTTTCATTCGTGACGAGGTGGTGGAGCTCTGACGGATCGTCGGTCATCAACTGAACAACTTTTCCAAGTAGGGCCAAACCTCCACCGGCCAACCATTTTTTTATGGCCGGCTGCGCATACCTCCGGCCCCCGACCTTTGTTTTACGTCTGCTTTCCGATGAGGCTGCCGCCTGTTATCCGCAAACCTCAATTTTTTTTTCTTTTTTGTAGTACGTATTGGGGGAGCTGATATCAACCAGTTGTTTTTTTATGGTGCGGCCACCAACAACACCCGTTTTTTTTCACTTTTTTGGTGCAACCATCTGCATGCCAACATATCCGCCCTGGGCAAACTTCTTACGGCTAGGGCTGGGGGCGGGGCGGTTTGGGGCGGGGCGAGAGTGTAACCGCCCCGTATTTTTTGTGCGGTGCGGTTTTATGCGGGGCGGGGCATTTTTACAACTTAAAACCGCACCGCGCCACACTTTTCGCGGGGCAAGAAGGGAGCGGGGCGGGGCGGAGTGAAATAGGATTTTGACTATTTTTTTTGTTTTTTATCTTGTTATATGCGGGGCGGGGCGGGACGGATGAAATAATAATAAAACCGCACTCATTTTATATTTTTTTTGGCGGTGTGGGTTTGATGCGGGGCGGGAAATTTTGATATATCAAACCGCACTCCCTCGCCATTTTTGCGGTGCGGGGCGGGACGGGACGTGCGGGGCGGTTTTTTTGCCCAGCCCTACTTACGGCAGTCTTCTTTCTTGTTATTCTTTTTTTTTTTTATACAGCTGCCTGCCGGCGTACGCGCCAATAGAGCCATCACTAGCATCACTCCAGGAGTCGACGTATTTCTTTCTAGCAAGGTAATCTGGTAGTTTAATTTTTTTAATCCAGTTATGACACTAATATACTCCCGCATTTCACAGTATAGTTTTTAATTAGAAAATACAAGTTATTTAATAAACAACTAACGAGGCATTAAATATTTTTTATGCTCTATAATTTTCGACAAAAATCCAAAACAACCTATATTGTGAAAAAGATGGTGTCTATTCTTTATAATTCTGTTTAGTTAATTAATATATTTTGTAGGCAATGCACTTGCAATCAAAATATATCCATTTTAGGGGAGAAATGGCTCAAAATTTGCAACAAATTGTAATCTCTTTTTCTTATTTTGTTGAAGATTTTCTTTCGTCATCCCCACTAAAGTAGAGAACAATATCATGTGAACAATGCTACTGAACAAATATAGAAACAAAACTTGCCCCCTCTCAAGGATCGTGTCAGATACAATATTACTCATCAGAGACTATAAATTTACCTCCAAAACAATCTAATCAAACAAAACCGGCACCTATTTAGTTCTCCCTCGTGTATTCTTCACTGAGGAGACTGCCTCTTAGAGAAGCTTGACCTCATACTGGAAAATAGACATGCAACGGTACCTGCGTACATTATCAGAGGTACTGTCGCAGGCTTTCACCACTCATGGTTTCCATTTCCTTGAGAATCTCTTGGGTAAGAGACTTGATGGGTAGCTCAACGTCCTCGAGCAATTCACCGAGGAAGGGAATAATTTCCGGCAAAAATACCAAGTATTCTTCCCTCAAGTTGTCCAGGAGACGCTTCACTATTCTCAGACCTAAGATGCGGGCACGAATCTTTTCACTACGAGTTTGCATCAATACCTGCGCGGAAGAATACAAACCCAAAAAGAATACATAAACGTGGGTCTTTAATTTAAAAAAAATCGTAATTCAATTCATTTACATCATGTGAAACATGTAACCACGAAGCGATAATTAATAAAGATTTGAAAAAAAAAACTATAAGAACCAAACACGATGTTCAGCTTTGATTACAAAAACATAGATAAATCTTTTAAAATTACAAATACGCCCTTGAGGTTTGGAGTTGTCTTACAAATTACCCCCTCCCTCCATAGGGTGCAATTCGTAAAATAGAAACATATATGGAGCAAGTAATTGTAGTTTTAAAATAACTGGATATTTGCAACTGAGATAAATTTCACAAGGATGTTATTAATAATTAATTATCCACTACGTTACAGCAATCGGTAATAAACAGAGTTCACGGTAGCCCAAAAGCCATATCTCTTTTAGTTTTCACAAGTCCAACTGATTGGTTTTAAGGAAAATAGAGCAAAACCAAATGTGAGAAAGTAGAAGGTTAAGTAATGATATGTGAACATATTTGACTGACCTCGTGATTCAATGACTTCCAGAGAAGGTCTGAACCAGCAGTAACAGCCATCTGAGTAATACAGGCGACCAATAAATCATCCACTTCTTTTACAGATGGTACATTAGGATGATTCTCAATGGACACGGGGGGTTCCACTACGAGCTGTGAAACCAATGGTTTCAGAAGAACCTGGAACAAGAAAAAGGGAAATCAGCTGGCTGTCAAATGTACTTCCATCATACTACCTCTGTTTTCTAATAGATGTTATTCTCACTTTTCAACACGAAGCTTTAGCCATAGACAATATTTTAATTATATAGAAAATTATCAAAAAAATAATATTATAAAAATATTCACAGAAAAACAAATATAAGGATATAAATTTTTATATTTATTGGTACAATATCTAAAAAATAAATGGTCATAATAATTCAATATTAAAAAAGTCACAACATCTATTAAAATAGAGAGAGAGTACTAGATATCAAAAGAGAGAGAGAGATGGTCAAAGTTAAGATCAGCTAATTCAGCTCCGTGTGCGCCAAATCAAGTTCACTTTATTAAGGTTGAGAGGGTTTTTCTTATTTTCTTTACTAGCTTCTCTGGTAATTCATCACAAGATTTTGAATATTTATTTATGAACAGGAAATGGTCCATATGAAATTAAGAGACATAAAATTTCAGATAGAAATAGAATCGTTGAGAACTATCAAGTGGCAACATCAAATGACGACTCTAAAATCAAAATGTGGTAAACACTGCATTAGTCAAAATATATATACAAAACGCACCATTTATGGGGGTAATTGTAATATTGAAAATAACTAAATTGTTGAGAAAAATAATGAATGTAATTCTAGGAAAATATTGCTACAGATGACAAGAAAGACCAGATGGTGCCAAAAAATTTGACGAACTGACAAAACATACACAAACTCAACCATGACATATGCTCCCGACTCTTGCCCCACCCCAGAAAGTTCAATTTCCACATGTAATAGGATCCTGCAGATATCCACTCAAATAGGAACAGGAAGCGGCTTAGCAATTAATATTAATGAAACATCAAATGCAAATATGATGTAATGTGCATGTCAGCATGTGGCTAGATGTTTGGATTTCGAACAAGGCAAGGGGAAAAATGTCAATTTCTTAAAATTGCAAAGTCGGAAAGAAACTCTTACCTGAAAATTAGAAGAATCCAGAAACTTCGAATTTCCAGTATCATAGAGAAAGCATTTATGTAGAGACGACAATATCAAAGCCCGGCGATGCCAAACTTGTAGAGATAATACACCATCCCTGTCCTTTGTGTTATTGTAAAGCTTAGCCTTCTTCTTCTGAGTCTCGCCAGTATTTGTATCTTCACTGTCAACAAGACCTCGAGCACACCCATCCAGTAAGTACTTGAAGTACGGGATGAACAGCGATCTGGAAGGTAATTATTTGCAAAAAATGAAAGATGAATAGAAGTCCCAATACGACAGAACTGATGCAAAATCCAACATGACAATAAAACCCAACAGAGGAGAATCCCTAAAGAGATGCTAGACAACATTTGCAACCAGGTTTGAAGAGCTACAACAAAATGACAAAGGGCAGCCCGGTGCACGAAGCGTCCCCGCAAGGCGAGGGTCCGGGCAAGGGTCCCACCACAAAGGTGTATAGGGGGCAAGCCTTCCCTTGCCAATTTAATTGGCAAGAGGCCGCTCCTGGGACTCGAACCCGTTACCACAGGTCACACGGCAACAACTCTTACCGCTGCGCCAAGGCTCCCCTTCTACAACAAAATGACAAAACCCAAAAAGAAAAAAAAAAAGAAAAAAAAAAACTGAAAACTCATGCAATTTCCTGATTTATCCTTTTCTTCAAGTGCCAAATTTTATAGGCAAGTGTCACAATCCAACTAACTTGGATAGTGATACAGAAAAGTCCAACTGAATATGGGAGCCCCATAAACTTACAAGTTCAAGAATTTATGTAAAAATGCGGACGCCTCCCAGGGATACAGTAAATCATATAACTCTTCAGGACAAATAGGTACCAATCCACCATGGTGAAGAGGGTCAAAGTATTTCAAATTTCCAGGAAATGACTGTTCCAGGCTTCAAAATCGGTTTCTAAAATCCCTTTTACTTTCAGTCAAATCATGGCATATTTATGAAAAAGGTTAATGTCAGTTTTTGAGTTCTGACAGATTACATTGATTGGTTTTCAGAGCAGAATATAACATCCTATTAGGTCTACTATTTCTTGAAGTCCATATAATCTACTGCATCCAATAAATGCCATCCAGGGTGTGATCCCAATGCAAAGCTTAAGTGTACTACCAGGTGTGTTTCTTTTTCAAATTATTATTAACTTGAAAGCCTCATAATAGTTCTTTCTCAGCCTCCTCTTCATTAACACTACCATGAAGCACCCAGATGCACTAATAAATATGTTTTCCCATTTCAATAACCAAAATGAGAAAGATCTCAAGTTTGTTACCATCAGCACATCACATCATCAGCTCTAGCAACAAAATCATCACTCCCAAGAAAGTGGGGACTATCAGTACAAATGATTAGCCAACTCACCGATGGCTGTCAGCAAGTTTGTTGACCAAACTGTAGAAAGAGATGGCCCGACTATCAGCTTTTCCTTGGGTATTTTCATCACCTTCTACACTCAAACCTGACCATTCAATAGTCTTGATAAAAAGAGGCCTGAACATAGCTTCTGTCAGTTTCATAGTCAGGGTAACAACAGCAGTGATGACATTTTGTTCCACAACATCAATATTCTGAACTGAGGAAGGGTTCTCATGACGTAGATCAAGAGCTAGCAGGCACAAGTCGAAAATTTTGGCATGATAAACACCTATTGATTTTCTATCCATTGAGGCAACCAAGTTTCCTAGCATTTCAAAAACAACTGATAAACTTGACTCCCCGGATTTAACAGCGTCAGAGTACATTGACAACACTGGTGGGAGCAGAAGACGAGCCTAATGAAGAAAAGTAACATCAGTTAGAAATGACATTTGAGAATGGCAGCATCATTCGGGAAAAAAATATGAAGGGATGACTACATGTACTACTCCTGAATTTAGCATAATTACATTAAAATAATGAAAAACAAAAAGAAGGAAGAACAGTAAGCTTTCAAATTACAAAACCAACACTTGTTTCTAATTTGCAGATTGCAACCTACAAATATCAAGATCTTGCGACACCTTCAGGAGTGTATTTGTAATTAAGAACGACAGATGAGGTTTTTCTGTAATTAGGCTAAACGTGGATCCCAAAAATGAATGAAAACTATAAGACAAATAAGTGAAGCCACTCACAGGGATTTTTTCAGTAATAAGCTTGCGCACAACATCAGCTTTCGATTTCAACTTAACCACTGAGAAGCTAACAGACAATGGATGCAACACAACTAATTTCAATATGTCTCCCAGATATGGATTCAAAAATCCGGCAAGCTTATCAACAATTGCCTCCAAAATTACTAGAATAGACATGAAGAGCGAGTCTACTGAATTTGTAGAAACTGTAGCACCATCAGCTGTTCTCTCAGTTTCTACGTCAACCAAAGATACATCACGAGACTTCCTCAGCATACATTCCATAACACTAGGAAGTTCAGGGAGTGCCCTCTGCCCAAGTGCATTGATTAAGGCACCAGTAGCCCGAAGGCAATGACTAGAGAGCGCAGGATTGTCAGAACAGATTTTTCTACATACAGTCCCAAGGCACATGCCAAAGACCCTATCATGTGAAGGGAAGGTGTTAGCTAAGACTTCCAATGCCGATATCGCTGCCAGCTTTGAGGAAGTATGTGAGGCATCATCTCGAGTATCAAGTAATTTCAATATTTCCAAGCATAAGTTCTCAAATGATTCCAACGAATCCTCGTTAAGATGCAGCCATAATCTTCTCAAGCTTGACGTTGAACCCTTCTTCTCTGACTTTGCATTTGTAGCCAAGTCCTTTACAGCCTCACATAAAAGACCAAGTGCCTATCCAAGATAAACTTAAATATGAGAACAATTTAAAGCTTTAGTGAAATATAAAATCATGCAAAGAGAAAATTTACAAAGAATGTTGCTTTTGAACCCAAAAAAAAAATTACAGACAAATAGAAACATCTATGATAAAGCTAAAGTCACTTTTCTAAGGTGTGTATTCATGCAAGTTTGTTCGGACCTACTCTAACGCAAGATAATGTTGCTATAAGAGAGGTGCCTTTACCTTCTTCTTCACATTTCTATCCCCATGAATTATCAATTTAGTGATGACTTTGAAATAGGCGGAGGGAGGAAGGTCCTTTGTAAGAGTTCTTAAAACAGCACGAATATATTCCTTCAGCTCACTCTTGACGGAAGCTGGGACACCAATATACTTCTCTTTAACGTCAACCATTCGCAGATGATACACAAGTTGCTCCATAAGTTCACCAACCATAGCCTGCAAAATAAACTTATGTTGGAGGAGATCCATATATACATGAAGAAACTCTCAACCCTGAACCCTACATCAATACTAGCACTATAAGTACAGTTTCTACAGTTTCTAGGATAAATTCATGGCACAAAGACCACCAGAATAAAGATTCATTCCTCAAGTATGATCACAATCAGTATAGCTTTTTATCACATTGATATATGAAAATCTCACTTTCCAAGTCTGAAACACACATCATCTATCAGAAAGTAAGTTTATCAAGTGAGCAGTCTGGTTATACCTTCCCAAGAGAGGTACTTAAAGTTTCAAAAAATGATGGCATAGCCATGGTTGTCAAGTCAGTAAGTCGAGTCGAGTCGACAGAGGTCCGACAGAGTGACTAGTCGTTGACTAGTCGGTAAGTCAAAAATAATAAATAATATATATATATATATATACACACACACACACACACATGATGCCATAAATTATAACATGTAACAAAACAACTTGAAATAACTTAGCAAATATGTCCCAAAAGATAACATTACGTTCTACACAAGGTTCAACACATTAAATCTATCACGAGTTTTAGTCATGGTTGTCAAGTTGTTGACTAGTCGCAGACGAGACCAGTCGATCGACTATTCATCTTTGCTCTAAGCGAGTGACCCAAAGGTTTTCTGACTGGTCGACTAGTCGATGACTTGACAACCATGGGCATAGCACTTAAGCTATTAAAGAATAAAAGTTTCAACTGGCAGATAATGTGGAGAAAACAGCATATACATTGTTCATACCTGAATGTCATCTTCATCCAACTCAAGCTTGTTAGAAAGTTTAGGATCTAGCAGCTTGTCCGAAACAAACTGCATCGCAACCAGCATTTGCATGCATGTGTCTACACTCGAAGAATCATTTAAAATTTTCTGAAGGGCTAAGATGAGAGAAGGAAGCCAGATTGTGCACGAATACTGATTGCAAAGCAGCACAGAGAATTCATACTCCCACTGTTTAGTAATGACAAACGTTAGGTGGTCAAAAGAATGTTTATTAACAAGGAGACCTAGCTCATTCTTCCTTGAGGTTAGAGAGCGGAAAAGAAGGAAGAGCATTGGACCCAAACTTCGAGCTTCTCCCAGAGTCCTGTCAGCAAAATCTTGTCAGCAGGGGCTAAATGAGTAAATTCAAAGAACCATAATGACAAAATTGCAAATTGTACCTCAACAAATGTCTAATAATGGTGAACCTCCTGTGTTCTGCAACTTGGGGCAATACGTTCACAAATATCTAAGAGAATTAAACAACAGTAAAACCTCTGTAAAGGAATTGGAATACTCTATTTATTTAGGAATAAAGAATCATGGTCTCAACTTGGGACCAGTTATAAATAGGAATAAACTCTACATAGTCATAATTCATATTTTTCCAAGGTCCCGCCTTACGGAAATACACCTTCATTTAGCAATAAATAATCTTTTGCCTTAGAATAGATTTAAGTTGGTTTAGAATACTTGTCTCATGTTACATGTGACAATGAGTTAATCTTTTGTGTTGTAACCACATCCTTTAACTTGCGTGTGCTGAATAGCTTGTCCACATGACTACCTTCTTGTTGAACCCAAAATGTTTCCAACTTGTACAATATTATGTTTGTTAAAATTCTCCTAGTTACACATAAAATATATTTTGCATGCACTTTAAAATTAGGAAGAAAAAAAAAAAGTTTTTCATCTTAGAAATATATTTAAGAATAACCTCCATAAAGGAATAATTTTTTGTAGTCCCTAAAGATATGACTTAATACAGGTTTCACTGAATTTTTGGAACTTTGTTTGTGAAAAACCAGAAAATAACAGCTGAAACAAGTTTGACCAATTTAACAGAGAAAGTTAGCTGAGGAAGATTTTATGATGGTATTACCTGAAGCAACTCGTCCGTACTGTTGTTCCTAGATAACCAGCACGGTATGATTGCTGATAGAAGACCTTCAAACACTCGTTGTGAATAGCTATCCCACTGCAGACAGATAAAAAATGCCATTTTTCAGTTTCAGATTTGGTTGAATATATACATGTTGCAGATATTTAGGTTCCCGTACAAGTGAGTAAATAATGCAAGATATGAAAATGACTAAAATGATGGTTGTATGTTGAAACAAAAAGCCATGCAAACAGAGTAACAAACGTTTACATATCAAAAATGTGCAGTGCAGTAGTCTGATATTAAACTAGTATTATAAATCTAAGATATAGTTCATGAAGGATCAAAAGGCAGTGAATCAACAGACTGTAATAAAGACATGTGTAAACAATTTTGAAGAAAGCAAAAGAAATACGCACATACAGAGTGCAGGTCTCATCATGGTGTTGAAAGAAAGTTAACGAAATACACACATAGATAGAATGCAGGTCTCATCATCACCATCATCATGAACTGCACCTAAATACCAACTATGTTTCGGTGGCATGAAGATTGTGGTGTCATTTAATGGTCTAAAATTAACACTACACACAGAATGCAGGTCTATATCTACAAAACAGCCAACCTGAGTTACAGTACATTCCCCAATAGCAGTGAGAATATCTAGAAAGTGGTCCAAGACTTTATCGGGTATGATCTTTACAAGAGCAGTTATCAACGAGAAGGCATGATTGCGGGTAATGGCATCCCTTGAAGAACAAGCACAACTGACTAACAATGGCAAGTCAAAATTATGATTGATATCCTGTTATGCAACAAGTGCAACTTGTGATCAGAAAGAAGAGAAGCCATATTGGGGCAAAACAAAGAAAGTATAGGAGAGGAAAAACCTTCTGTGGTATATCATTCCCAATGGAACCACTGATATCTTCCACAGTTGAAAGCAAAGTCTGCTGAATGTAAGCTGTGGTGTCAGAAACAGCCCTTGGAGAATCAGATGAAGCTATAGACGATTTATCCTGGTCCGCAGCTTTATGCATGCACTCAACATCCGTAAATATCATGTGGAGCAGCTTAAATAAGGGACCAACAAGTGAAGTTCTACAAAAACATGAGTCAAAATATCAGCTTAGACAAAAATACAACCCAAAATTATCAGACTGGTATATAAAAGCGTGTCAATCAAAACTGTATAGAGCACATGTATGGCATACCTGTTATCTATGTCTTTTTTAATTAGCAAAACCTCAAGAAAAGCACTCAACAGAGATAGTGTGCTCTCTCTGTTCTGAGTTGCTTCACCAAATAAATAAGGATCCTGGCGTTTGGCTGATTTCTTTTGCTTCTTCCCATGTACTGAACCAACTGAACCAATTTTCATATCCAAAATGGAATCAAGAACCCGTCCAACAATCGAGCAATTTAGCTGCAAGATTTCAGGGAAAATCATCCTTTCTAACATACAAATCAATAAATACGGAACACACGTTTAAGCATTGTTGAGAAATCTCCATTAACAAAGACAAATGGTAGGCTTCCAAGCTCCTCCAAGGTGATAAAGTATCATTACATAAAATGGACTCTGGCAAGTTCCATAATCACCAATCATTTAGTATTTTTACTCTGATATTCAAGCAAAAGCCACAGAGCTATTAATAACTACCGTTATGAGTACAACTTGTAGCAAGGCCAATATAACATGATCATGATGTAAATTCAAAATATCAATCAACATGGAAAAGGAAAAAAAATCAGAAAACCAGATTTGAGGGGTCATACGTTAAGACGCAACAAGGTATCTCTACTGGCATTCCGTATATCATCATTGGCACTTCTATATAGAACCAAAAGATTTCGGAAGATAAGCTCCTGCACAAACATACAAAATAAACAAATAAATGAAATCTGAACCACAAAATCCAGACGTATAATTTCTTCTGGAGAGAGAAAAAAAAGTTTTATTTGTCCATGATTATAGACGACGTAAAAACCAGCACAATGAAGTTACGTCTCTACAGGCAAGCTTCACTTGTATGAACAGAATCCACAATGGGGCGGGCAAGCACCGAGATTGATGCTCTAAGCCTCTACTAATAAGGTGCAGAGAGAGGAAGATGAATTCTAGCAACTAAATTATTATCGGCTTAGCAATTTAAAAAGACAAGTGAGATGCAAAATCTTATAAACACCAGAGATTGGAAGAGCAGAATGATACATCTTCATGTTAAAAACATTACTAGACTCTAAAGAACAAGGTAGAGTGGATTCTAATTCCAGGGCCAGGTGTGTTAAAAGTCAAATTTTAAACCTCTGGAAAATATACTACCTTTGAATGAAAGCTTCGATTTAATGTGGGGCGTTTAACTCCAAAAAAAGCAAGGGGTGCTCGAACACTTTTTAGATATTAGCATATTCTCCAAGATAATCTGAAAGACCAGCATGTTTCATACCCTTGTTGAAGTGAGAATTTTAAATATAAGCCTAACTACGTAGACCACAACTCAAAAATTACTCTTGTGAAGCCCATTTCTTCGAGACTTCGACATTAAATAGCACCTGCCACCTGGTCGCGAACCCAGTTTCACCAGTTCAATTAACAAGTCAATTCAGGTATCATCAAGTTTCTCATATCTATGTAACTCAATAATCTTTCCACCAAGTGACCGTAATCAGTCATTTTCATTTACATAAGTCAACACAATCAGCAAAAATAAGCACAAAGCAACCCACAAAATAACAGCAGTCAGTATGATATTTTTCTTGGTCATATTAGCTTTTTCCCATTCAATTAATCAACCACTACGTATATACAAATGCCAAGTAGTCAATTTTATTAAATTGGGAACACTCGACCTGAATTTCACTCTTCACATCTCCATAAAGGGAACTGCTGAGATTTCTCAAAATTGTCATACAAGGCTCCAGTACTGCAGAGTCTTCAGAACCATTTACCTGAAAGTTCGAACACCAGAAAAAATTTAACAGGTACCATGAAAGAATAAAGTGAATAAGAAAAAAGCTAGTAAATGAAAGTGTTGCTGACCCATAAAGCCTTCAATATGAAGTCCCCAAGGTCATGAACTTCATGAGATGAATTTGGCCTAGTACAGCTCTGAAACGAACGTAAATTCATATGACGAAGTCCAATGAAGTTATAGGCATAAATGTAATGGAAAAACATATCTTAGAAAATCTACCTCCAGCAGTAGGCACAATATGTCAACTTCACTCTGCGACAACTTATGGCATAGTTTGCCAACCCCAAGATAATATTGACGACGACCTTCTAAAAGATCATTTAATAATGACCGCACCCCAGGGATAGACATGAGTTTACTTCCCACACCTCTGATCAAAGAAAGAACCTTCAGCTGCCAGGAAGATCACAGGAAGAAATGATTCCAGAGTCAACTAAATAAGTAATGCGTCTAAAAACGAAATATTTTTTTTATGGTTTACCCATTTATTCTCTTTGATTGATATTCAATCAGAATGGAAGTAACTGAAAAACAGAAAAATACTTGTGGAAAAAAGAAAAAAGAAACCTTTGCATGGGCAGGAAGACCAAGAGCATGGCTGACCATGAAAACTAGAATGTCATATTTGGTGGACTCGCCAATGCTGAATATTCATGTCAAAAACATTAATAATTGACCACACAAGCAAATAAAAACATCATAAAAGAATATTGAATCATCCTTATTGATAAAAACTTCATGTATCTGAAAGTCAACTATAAACGTCTCCCTAGGCAAAAAGAAAAATAGAACAGAAGAAACTAGGTGAAGAAAATAGAGTTCTTCCAATAAAGGACTGGCAACAGTCATCACATATATCCAACTTCAGAGGACAATAACCCAATTATTGTGGAAAAACTTCATGTATCCAGAAGTCAACTGTAAACGTCTCCCTAGGCAAAAAGAAAAATAGAATGGAAGAAACTAGGTGAAGAAAATAGAGTTCTTCCAATAAAGGACTGGCAACAGTCATCACATATATCCAACTTCAGAAGACAATACCCCAATTACGGGGTTGTTAACTTGGTAACGGGCAAATAAATATCAAATCCCAACCTCTCCCCAATAGCCTGTTGCATCAAAAGGCTCTGAGATGATGAATTGAGCAGAGAAGTGAAGAAAGTGGCAAGAAGATTTTTGTCCGACAATATCATCTTCTTTTGCTGAATAATTAAGCACAACAAATCTCTCAGGAAATGCCCCCCGGCTCCATTGTTGCCTGCAATATTACTGGATTAGAATGCCTGTCTGAGGAATTTGGGTAAAAAACTTCAATCTCAATGTATACCATTGCTATTAATAGGAGACCACGAACCATATAGCTCTTTCATGCAGCTCATGGCAGCTACCCGTACATTCTAGACATGAGAGGGTCAATTTCACAAAATTGACATGAAGGCATTAGTAAAACCCAGAGTTTCAAGTTTAAAAGCTTAGACAGAAATATACAATAGTAGCAGCTTGCTCAGCTAATAAAGAAACAACCTAAGAAACCAAAATTGAGACAATGAAACTCGATTGCAAGGCAAAAAAAAAAAAAAAAAAAAAAAAAGAGAGAAACCAATGAGAATAAAGTTTCAAAACCTGGTTATCACTTGATAGTGGAACAAGAACAGAAGGGAAAAGGAGCTGGAGGACCGAACCCTGATCTAACTGAGAACACATATTTAAGAAAGAGTGAAGACTCTCAATTTGAGCAGCATCAGGAACGCCTGAGAGTTTAAAGCACACAAAAAAATAGACATTTAGGTAACAAGCCTTTAATGCAAGGCACCACAAACGTAAGTAAGGAATATGGAAAAAAAAAGGAAGTTTCCAAATATTAAAAGGGCAAACATTTTCAAAGCGAAAGGCAAATAGAATAAGAGGTCTAAGCCCTTGATAGAATAACAAACAATTATCTCACTGATGCAATTGTTAGGTCAGAGTTAATCCGCCCATTCCAAAAATACATCTTTCAAAGTCAGCCTCAAAGAACCATTTCTAATCTATTCATACATGTCCAAACAGTTATTAGCAGATTGTGGTAAAGGCCATCTCTACTTTATTACATCCCACTTGATTAGATACACAAAGGAAATCTGCAACATATTACAAGGGTGATATCAGTACTCACACCACTGAACTATGACACTCACATTTTTCCTTTGACGAGATGCGGAGGTACTCAAATGAACTTGGAGAGTTTATATTTGGCATAAAATACGGATCAAAATGTTCAATTGAAGCAGCTTTTATTATCAACTTTTTAAACTAGATTATAAAACATTAAGAAGTCCATTATGACAAGTCACATACTAGTATCTGAGAATTCTGTTGATGAAGTCTCCACTCGAAGGAGAGAATCACAAAATTTAGTAGTTCCAAGTAAACCAAGCTATCACTCGAAGGAGAGTTTTTAAACTTTTTCTTTATACCCCATATATTTGTAAAAGAATGTCACCATGCAGTCCAAGATTCACCTTTTGAAAATCATTTACAGTACTATACTCTGTCAAGGAACTGTAAAGAATACGGGAAAAGGGAAGGTACATAGCAAAGCAAATGAAAAAGATGAGTGGCTGAGTGCAGAAACAAACCTTCCTCTGTGAACAGTTCCAGCATTATTCGTGTCAAAGAGATCTTGCACTTCGTCAACAAATTTAGATGTTCCTTGAAAGCATCTTTAGAGTGACAAGCAAAGAACATAAATAAATCCTTTAAAGTGGTAGTCCACTTCCCCTTCATATCCTGCAACAAATGCAAGTTTTACTCCATTGAATGGCCAATGGAGTACACTTATCTTTTATAACATAAAGAATCACTAACCGAGGCCACATCCTCAGGCACTCTCGCAATAAAAGCTTTCAGCAACCTCAAAAAAAGATAAGCAAGAATCTCGGCATTAAGGTCATTGATGTCGGTGTCAAGAAGATCTTCTAAGAGTCCTTTACAATCACCATCCAGGATTCTTTTCTTTGTCTGATAGTCAGATAATGGAGTATCAGGAAGTAGTACATAATTTATTAAAATGGAAACCATAGAGAAAGCAGCATGGTAAATCATTATACCTGCTCTGCAGATATCCCCATAGACTCTAGCATCTCCCACTCATTTTTTATGATTGGAAGACAAGAATCAAAAAATACAAAAAACGGGCAAGCATCTGACAAGTCAAAGGGGGCAGAGAAATTAAGCGCAATACCGTAAAATCTGTCGCAAGAAACATCACTACAGTCTATACTTAACAAAATGAGAAATCTATAGGATAAATTCAATAGTATAGCAGTGTCAATATTCGACAGTACCTGCAATATTAGTATACATCTAAATATAGTAGTAGAGGAAAGCAAAATCACCTAATTGAACAATACCGACTGAAGGACTCACTCATCTAACAGACGAATAGCATACTTCACTCAGAAATTGGGGAAACATTGTTCAGAAAATGGAAGAGCTAATATTTTAGTACAATAACTTTAATCAATAAAAGAACACGACATTTACAAATGGTATACGTAGATAGTAAACGGCAACAGTAATTGACAGAAAAAGGGATACAACATCGGTAAGTGCACTAAATAACAAAAATGGGAGGCATATTTACCCATTTTCAACATCTCCAGTGACTGCAACAAAATCAAGAAGAATAATGTCTTCGAAAGCTCGTGGGAGTTGCAGCATTTTACAAGCCAAGACATGTATTCTTCAGGTCTTAATGAGAATGTTTCCGCTAGCTTACTGATATTCTCCATATTAATAGAAGTTATATGTAGACGATCCAATTTCTGCAACCATTTCACATTTAAAGTCAAACAAGAAAAGGAGTATTGTTTCAAACTTTAGATGCTTTAAAATGTAAATACAAGTAAAACCAGACCTATTTTTCTGAAACAAGTTCGTTCAAGGGCATATTGTTCAGTCGCCGCCTAGGCGTCCAGGTGGTTTTTCGGGGACCGCCTAGCATGGTCGCCTCGCCTTTGGGTGTCAGGCGTCGCCGAGGCACACCCAGGCGTCGCAGAGGGGCCTCTAAGCGTCGCCTAGGCGAAATAGTCGACACCCCCCCCACCGAAACTCTAGTTGTTAATTATGGTGCTTTCGTTGAGTTGGATAAATGTTATTTATTATCTAATTTATCATATTATAAGCATAATTCATAAATTACATATTGTAAAATATATATAGTACTCTCTCCAGCACACTCTATGCTTTACATATGTCCAAAAATGGTGTCCCACTCAAAGCTTTACGTTTCGGAAAAAAGAACGCATGGCCCCTACATGCTTATCACAACTATCCCCACTTTTTAATTTTATTACACTATATGCCACTCAATTAACACCCACTTACTTTCTGTAAACACACGACTTTTAGGGGTATGGTGTCTTTTCTACTTTTTCTTACATATTTCAACCACCCACTACACATAATACATTATTTCTTAATCCACGCGCAGTAAATGTCAAGCTTAGAGTGGGACGGAGGTTGTATATATAAAACTGGTTGCCTAGGCGTCCAGGCGGTCTGATGGCGCCGCGACTTGACAGGCCTCCATGACAATCATGGTTCAGCTGAACCGAGTTAAGTACAATTTGTATACCTCAGACTCTAACAGCAATACTAAGGAAATACATAAGGCACTAAACTAAGTCAGAAACAAAAAGGACATCAAATCACTGGTTAACTTCAAAAAAAAAAAAGCACTTCTTTTTTTTCAGGTCAAAATGCATGCTTGTGCAAGCACTAAATGACAAAGTGATGTATGCCACTGAAGTACTATCAGCTAGCATTTCCTTTTTAACTATGTTTACCTTATCAGACACTGGAAGAGTCGCAATGTTCTCATAGAAAGGCCACTTTATTTCTTTAGCCAATTCCAGAGCCTTCAAGTTCAATTTCTGAGTCTGGTTAAGACCGTAAAAACATAAAAATTAGCCAGCAACGTAAATCAATTCACGGATGAGCTCAAAGTTCATTTTACCGGCAACAAGTACTTGGAAATATGAAGATACCTTAGGTCGGATAGGAAGTAAGGGGAAGATTGCTGTTGCTAATGTTGTTGCATATTGTTCCTGATCCTTGAAATTTGTGATAACTTGTTGCAGGCATGATAATGCAGCATTGCTGGGGGAAGAAGTGTTTGCTAATGAGCCTATAAAATGACCAAGCAATGAGAACAAGTCGAACTTGATGGAAATTGTAGGATCATTCAGCAAATTCTCAAGGACCAATATTTGAGTCTCATAAAACTGCAAAATGCATGATCTGATTACTACTGCTTGAACTTGCAACCAATCTTTCTTACAATGGCTGAACAGGATACAAATGTTGTTGCTGGACCTACTCAACAGATTTCTCTCCATGCCTGAACATCGCATTTTGCTTAATGATAATAAGGATCATTTATTGCAACTCTTCCTAACTGACATTAACATCATATTAAAATTTCAACATTTGGAACAATACCATTTCGACATAATAACAACCCAAATTCTAAAACCCACCTAAAGCAACATGAAAAAAAAAATTCAATTCAAACTACCTAATATCTAACAACTTTTCAGTTCCCATTACAGCCTCCTAACTTAAGTTCATGATTCATAAGAAAGTGACCCATATCTGCATATCTCTAATTTTTATTCAACTATTGCCCAATGACATTTTTATTCAACAGGACATTCTTTGGTGTATGATGTTCGCAAACGATATTGTGTCGATTGATGAGACAAAGGTTGGAGTTTAAAGGAAGTTGGAATTTTGGAGGGATACTCAGCTCGAGGCTTTGGACTTAGCAGAAGTAAGACTGAATATTTAGAGCGTCGGTTTAATATTGTTCAAGGATCCGATTTTTTTTTGTTATCTTGGAAGCATTATCGAAAAGGATCCACAGCTAGATGGTGATGTGGTTCACAGAAATAAGGCGGATTGGTTGAAGTGGAAGAATGCGGATTTCTATGTGAGACTAAAGGGTAAATTCTACTTCACGGTGTTGTTACCAGAAATATTATCCGGAGATGATATGCTGGAATGGTCGAGTAACAAACAAAATGCTAGAGCACGTCCGTGGGAATGTAAATAACACAAGATTTGCCGGGTTTGTTAGGCCCGGGCTTGAATGCTCTCGCGAGATGTTATTAATACGAATACTTGGGAGTACAAATATTAATATTTAGAGTACAATTACAATGAGTGTAAAGACCCTAGTTATCTAGCACTTGAGTGCTCATGATTGCCGGAAGAACCAGAGTTGAAGTTCAACTCTGTGAGTTCTTGTTCTCGTTTTTGCCGACCGTCTTTGGGTTAAGAGGTTTCGAGAGTGAGAGATAGAAAGATGTCCGAAGTTTATAGCGTGGCCAAGATAGAGAAGCGAAGCCAAGAGTAAAGCAGCCCTTTTTCCAAGTGCAGGAAGCCTTCTATTTATAGGAGGAGCTGGGATGTCTTAATCCTGACGGGCGATTGCCTTTCCGGTATTATAATAAGGGGGCGATCGTCTTTAGCACATGGGCTGATTGCCTTAAAGTCCGCGGCTGCTGCTGGCAGCCAGTTGTGCGAACCAATGAGAGGACAACACGCGTCTCTTGTCGCTGTCTCGGGAGGTCCCATCTTGGACCTTTCGACGAATCTGTCGGTAGGTGAGAAGATGGTGACAGGTTGGGGCCAAAGGGCCTTATCTTACGGCGCCTTTTCCGGATCTGCACGTGGGCATCTATCCCGAGATTCGGTCTTCGCTAACTTTGACGGATGTTGGCTTTACGTGGCATGAGGCGGTCGTCCATGGTTGGGCGCTTTGGGACGATCGCTAGTTGTCGGGAGACGATCGCCTTGGTCTATTTGACTCTGGTTCGGTCGCCCGGTCCTTGTACCGATCGCCTGTTGAAGTGTATAAATAGCGACACAACACACGGCAATTAGATTTGCACTGTTATATGGCACTGAGCTGTAAAACAGTGCAATGTGCAAAGATGATTGTGGCGGAGATGCAAATGCTATGCTGGATGTGCGACCATATAAAAGAGTATCGGCTCCAACATGAGGTGATTAGGAATAAAGAGTTGGATCTACAGAAGATAAGATGATGGAGAATTGGTTAAGACGGTTCGGTCATGTGAGACAAAGTCTGTTGATGCCCCAGTGAGGAGGCTTGAAGATTGGGGAACATATAAAATTGTGTGGAGTAGAGGAAGACCAAGAAATGATGTTCCTTGGGATTGGGGAAAATATGACGATGGAGATGCCAATGTGGAGGAAAAATATATTGGTGGATGATAGAGTTTGAATCTTATTTATTTATTATTTTTGTTCTTATTTTATTTTATTTTTAGGTTATTTTCAGACTTTTCAAACCTTTTCACTAATCTTCTACTATCATTCTCAATAGTTGAATGATTTTTTTTCTCTTAAGCATATTTGATTTTTCTTTAATCTCTTTAAAAAAAATACATTTTTCGCTTTTTATGACTTAAGTAGCTTTATTTGTAGATTGACTAGTTATCATGTTTCCCTACTGTTTTATTTATGTAAACGGTCATTGACGGTTTTAAAGGATGATTCATACTAGCCGACCGAAAATCATTTTGGGATTAAGGCGCAGTTGTTATTGATATTTGTATTGCCTAATGAGATTTTTTTTCTTTTTTCAAATATTTCAGCATTTATAGAACAGTGAACAAGAAAAAATAGTAACCAAAATAGAACAAACGAAAAAATATATCAAGTTAATAGCATCTTTACTTGACAGCAAAATCTCGATGCATCTTCGAAGCACATACTGGAGTGCTTCCATAAGATGTGGCGAATTTAATATTTGGTATAAGTTCTTCAAATTCAGAACTGCCAGTACAACATTTAGGTCATCATCATAAAGCCGGCGAATTAGTGCATCTTGAATGGCATCAAATTTCTGGACAAACAGTAGAAGAACACATTAAATTCAAAATGAAAAGGTAACGAAGGAGCACAAATTATAATCTAATTACAGAGCTTAACGTGGAAAAAAGTACAAAAGTGACTGACAACTCGGACAAAGATTTTTAATTTGAATTTTCCTTGCAGGACTACTCCCAAATCGATGTGTAACTCCATAACTTTAACGGAAAAGGGCACAGAAATGGTTGGGGAATGATACAATTGTACCCACAACTAAAACATTATGCAGTTACTATCCAAGAGAAAGATACAAGTAATTTCCAGCTACTGCTAAAGGTTATCTAAGAAGATATGATCAACATCCATCAGACTGGAGGGGGCCTCACAGCAACTGCTGCTAAAAGTATGGCCCACAGGCGGAAACATTGCCAGAAAGCCAACAGTAGTTCTACAACATCATTTGTAGAGTTGAATCATATAGACAGTGCAGAAGCTGAACTTGCTAAACGTTATTAAACTGAAGAACTACCTGGTAACACACAATCAATACAAATTGGAGAAAAGGCAACAAAGCATTACCTTTGAGCCAGCAGTTTTCTCCTTCAGAATGTTGACTACATCCAAGCCCAATATTGCTGCCCTTCGGATCTCAGCCTGTAAGTTGCCAAATGGCAAGTTACTAAGAAGTTAAATTCATTCAAGATCAATATTAATTGTACAAACACGACAGCATCAGTGAGCAAGTGTTCAGAGAATAAAAATCAAATCAATGATACAATATAATAGCGATGTCAATAATGAAATGCTGGTCAATTCACACCATGTCAAAGAATAATACCTCAGCATGTTCCAGAGCAAAAAATGTTTTTGGATCAGGTATTTCTTGTGACGAATCCAAATGTTCATCTAATATCTTGCAGAGTAGATCATAGGTTGAATTGACTTTCTTCGACATGTTAGTTTCCTATAAAATTCCACATGAAGAATCGAAAAAAAAAATCAGCGTTCACCAACAAAGAAGCCAAAACAAAGATAATGGGAAGAACCAACCTTCAAGAAACTAAAGAATGCTTCCCGGAATTCATTAGGATACTTGTCACAAATAAAAACCAGAATCTCTTTACCCTGGCTCCCTGATAAAACGGGCCAAATTACAAAAAAGGAAATAATACAAGAGTAAAACTCATCCTGCGGGAAGATTTCCATATTCGACAATTTTACTATGCATAGCAAAGTAATAACCAATACATAAGTTAAAACCCGAGCAAGCTTACAAACCTGATTCAGATGATAACAAATTTATCTTGCCCTGAGATATGTTTATGCGCATAGAAAGAAGTCTAACGACCACGCGACTAACATAGTCTTTCATTGGAACAGTTTCTATCATTGACAATAAAGTACGATGGCACAGACCATCAGTAGCACTGCAAAGAAAAATATTTAGTTTGATTAGATGGAGGTAAGCAACATGATATATAAGATTTATACAATCACCAACCTATATTCAAGTAATGAGTCCTGAAACACAGCTAAGAACTTATCAATGTTGAAGTCCTTGGTCAATCCTGAAAGAATCTCCAAAACATCCCTTCAAATCAAGAAGGAAGAGAATAAGAAACTAAAATTTCAGAACTTTCAAATTTCAGAGCATCAATCTGTGAAATGGAGTGGATGCATGAATATTATTACCTGATTTCATTTAAGACATTCACAGTCTTCTTTGGGATCAGTTCCACAGATTGAAGCTAGATAATCAATATAAAGTTAATGATCATTGACATATCGCCTCAAAGATAACACATATTGCATCTCAGTTATTCACAAAAACATTGACAAGTTCTAAGATGCATAAACCCCAAAAAAAAATATGTTTTTGACAACTTAATTTTCCCATAACAGTTGCAAGAAAAAAAGTTATACCTGAATAATGCTGACTAAAGTCATAAATGACATGCGCAACCATTGCAAGTCACCTTTGTCTTTCGCCTCTGCCCTAGCTAGGTCAGCCACCAAATGCAACAAGCTTTTGACAACATTAGGTGCCAAGGCTGCCTTCTGGGCTAGTAAACTCACAATCATTAGAGCCCCAGCCTGCACATGAATAAAGATAATCTCATTCTCTAAGAATGCAAATCTTAATAGAGTAAAAAAAGGGCACAAAATTGGCATATTCAGATTTGACCTTCTGGTCCTGTCCTCTGGCACCAGGTTGCAGCCCAGAACTCACATATGGAAGAATCCTCTTCACAGCATCACTATCAACAGTAACAAGCCCCAAAACCTCAAAAATAACAGCTGTGCAGAATCCAATCACATGTTTTGATGGTTGACTCTTTTTGACAGGTGTAGCCTGAAAAATTCAACACTTTCAGGTACTCATGATAGGATCAGATGTAAGGGATCAAAGAATCACAAGCCCAAAACAATCTCTCACATAATTACAAATAGATTCCAAAACCCCCATGTCACGAATACACTGTTGCACAATGACCTCCCTGGGTAGCCGTGCTCCTGATGCTTTAACTCCATCAAGGAAATTCCATCTACTGTTCCTGCACCACCAACACCAAATATTTGCTGCATAAATATCACTTATCTGGATCATTTTCACATTCGTAAAATATGAGAAATTAGAGATAAAAGAAAAAAGAAGATATGGAGGCAGCCGACCCATAATTCTGTATATCCATCCACAAGAAACTTGTAATATAGACTTACCATGCACTAATTAGCTGCACTATTTGTACAAACACATGTGTGTCATGGTATGGCAATGAACACAAAATCAGGTCTTCTGCATTGTACACATGAACCCTACAATCCCAAAAAATGAAAAAATACGAAGGGGTCAAAAGGTCCCAAATCCGCAGGTCATAAGCAAATATTCTTCGAAATCATGCTCGAATTGAAGCAGATGCATACTTGTATCTACGAATTAAATACTCCAGCGTCTTCAAAGCCGAATGCAACTCGAGATATCCGGACAACAATCGTAAATAAGAGCTAATGGACGCATTAATTAGTTTATTTTCTTCTTGGCCAACCAACTCCCTGTCTAGCTCTTTACTCTGGTAACTGAACAGATCACACTTGTACTTACTAAACCGCTGCTCCGTAGTTATCAAAACCTCCAGACCTGTGTGAAATCATAAGATAACGTCATAAAACTAAAAAAACTGCGCGCACGACTATTAAAAACTAAATCTTTTTAACTCAGAACATCTTAATTTAATTAATACCAGATAGGGCAATGTTGAAGATGGTGTCGAGGTCGATATCCGCAGCTGCTTTGGCATCGAACAGAATTGAAGGGCGAGTTAACGGACGTTTCTTACCGGGTTCGGGATCGTTGAAGGCGTTTAGGACGGTTTTAATTGCCTGAAGCTGGGATGAAATTGAGGTTCCCGCCATTTTGTTGGTTGGGTCCCCGCTGAATTTCTTCACAGAAATGACGATGGCGGCGTCGGTGATGGTGCCGCCCGGTTGTGGGAGTGAGCTCTGAGTGAGAAGAGTAGGGAGTTGGAAAGATGGAGGCAAATTAGGGTTTAGGGTTTTGATGCTGGGAGCATAAGGATTATCGATCAAGTTAATCGGAGAGTTGACAGAATACAACGTAATTATAAATAAGGAGAAGTGTTGTATTTCGGTAACTAAAAGCTCGACCGGCTTATGAAAATTCCATTGTTGGGGTCTTGGGACTAGGGCCGTAATTCGAGCCGAGCTGCTCGCGAGCAGTTCGAGTTCGAACTCGTTTATCAAGATTCGGCTCGACTTGAGCTCATTAATGAATCGAGCTCGAACATAGAATAGGGCTCGTTTAGATAAACGAGCCGCCTCGGCTCAAACTCGTTTATAATACGAGCCGATCTCGGACACAAAATTAAGCTCGTTTAGGTGTAATTTTAAACGAGCTGCTCGACCGGCTTGGCTCGTTTAGCTAAATGAACCGGCTCGGCTCGACTCGTGCATTAAACGAGTCGAGTTCGATCAGTACTTTGAGCTTGTTTACCTAAAGGTCCTAAACGAACCGGCTCGACTCGTAAAAAAAGCTCGAGCTCGCCCGGCTCGAATGACAGTCCTACTGGGGACTTAACACATGAAATAGACCACCCTCGGGGGAAAAAACATGAATTGGACTTCTATCGAGTTAGGCCGAGTGATGAGAAGAAATCATTAATCCAGGTCTTAAAATGAAAACTAATAAAAGGAGTATGAAAGATGGCAATATCAATCAAAAGACTCGGAAATCTATAAATATAGAGCTCTAAAGGAAATGAGCTACCCATCGAACCCCATAAATTCGATTCAACTCGGTTCTATAAAAAACAAGCTCGAATTTGAACAATTAACTTTGTCCCATAAACTTATCGAGCTCGATCGGTTCGATAAGAAAAAGCTTGAACTCGAGTTAGATAAGTCGAAATACGTCTTGATTCGGCACTAAGGTGTAAAATAATCGAACTTCTCGATAAAAGCTTGAGTTCGAACTCGATAAGTTCTGTAATGTCCGGTATTTTTATTTTCTGTTGTCTTGTTTTGGGTGTCTTTTACGCCGGATATTTTTACCGTGATACACTGTTTGTTACCATCACGTAGTCGTTTATATTGGGTGCGACTTATTGTCGCATGTATCTTCTCGATGAGTATATTTTGTGGCATCGTACGTCGTGTTTCGTGATGTTCATTTTGTTTTGGATTGTGGATGGAGCGTTTGAGTAATCGGGATGTTGTCGAACGTCCGACCCGGCCGACAGAGTTGTTGGGAATCCCTGATGTGTTCAGCCATGATAGTTACGACCTTGAGTGTGTTCTGTGTCACGACCGTAAATTGGGTGATGTTACGGCCGTAACGCTATTGTTGTTACGGCCGTAATGAACCCTCGCATTTTGGGAGTGAGTTTGAGGACTATTTAAGGCCGTAAGGGCATGATTGTTACGGCCGTAACGTGCTGCTGGTATATAAACCAGCAGCAGCCTATTTTGCGGGACAGGATTTCATTTCTTCCCTTTTCGTTTCTCTTTGCGATTTTTGGGTCCTGGGAGGATTGTTGAGCTTGGGGAACCGATCTTTATCATTTTTGGACGCTTAATCTGTGTCTATCATCATCCTCCAATTCGTTCGTCCGAATCGTATGTAAATTCTTCGAATCCCTTAGGGTTGACCTTCGGGATTTTCATCTTGATTTCGATTCTTGTTCATTTTTAGTGATTCAATTAATGTTATATGATGTTGTTAAACACATTCTACGGATTCTATATCCGTATCTTGAGTTCATTTGAACCTAATCGGGATTTTTGGTGTTCTAAAGAAATCTTGAACATTTAATGTCCGATTAAATGTCTCAGAGGGTTTCCGTTGATTCTTGGATGTGTTTTCCATTGTTTTCAATCGTTATACTCGTATAAATCATGTTTCCGTTGTGTTTCATGGAGGATTGTAGGTGTTCGGGATTTTTCGGGTTGTACCGTCTTCGTAGGAATATTCGGGTGTCGACTATCGAGGCAAGTATCTTGCTTATACATTTTGTACCTTGTGAATATGATTTACGTGTTGAAATGAATGATTTATAGTTAGTTGTGATAATCCTGAATGTGTGATTCTTAAATGTATATATTGATTGTACACTTGGATGTGTATCGTTTTATAGGTATTGATCATGAGTTATGTGATTGTGCAACGATTGCATCGGTGATTTGAATGACGATATTGTGTTATGTGTGTTTGGTTGTGTAAAGCTCGTATTGGTTGAAACGCCGACTTCGTGCTATGTGTGCTAGTTGTGTGAAGATGTGATAGACAGTGTGATTGGCTGATCGTGAACGTGTTGGTATGATGTAAATGTGGATGTGATTGTGAGAGTTGTGTGTGACCGATAAGTTCACTCGGGAGGATTCGACGGGACCTACGAGGATCCGTGGCAGAGGATCACGGGATCACAACTTAATGAGGTGCTGAGGTCCAATCCTACGGGTCTGACGGGACCTACGGTGACACGTGGCGGAGGATCACGGAGTCGGGACTGTTGGTTGATTATTATATTTGGTTTAGTCCGTGCGGGTTGTTGAACCTACGGAGACGCGTGACGGTGGATCACGGTGTCAATATTGTTTATGTTTGATTATTGTGTTTGGCTTAGTTCGTGCGGGTTGTTGAATCTACGGAGACACGTGACGATGGATCACGGTGTCAAGATTATTTATGTTTGATTATTGTGTTTGGATTAGTCCGTGTGGGTTGTTGAATATACGGAGACACGTGACGGTGGACCACTGTGTCAAGATTGTTTATGTTTGATTATTGTGTTTGGCTTAGTCCGTGCGGGTTGTTGAACATACGGAGACACGTGACGGTGGACCACGGTGTCAAGATTATTTATGTTTGATTAGTGTGTGTGTGGTTTAGTCCGTGTGTGTTGTTGAACCTACGGAGACACGTAATGGTGGATCACAGTGTCACAGTTTTTTGACAATCAAAGTTTTAAAAGAAAGTTTCCAAGAAAAGAATGTTGGGCCGAGCCCCACGAGATTTGTGGAAATATTTTCATACTGTAAATTGTTGAAATGCGAATTGAGATTTGGGATAGAACCCTAAGATTTTCGAAAAGGTTTTACAAATCAGGACTCGAGGTCCTAAAGGTTTTGTGTTTCAAAAAAATAATCCCCGAGATGAGAATTTTATTTGCGAATACTTCCTTGCTCGCTTTCTAAATTGTTGAAACCTCTCGGAAATGATTTGGTACTTGGTTATTGTATGTGATTCAAGGTTGATGTTTGCTTGTTACATTCGTGTACTTGCACTAGTAAAACAGTGGAGTTTTGCTAACTTTCGAGAAATTGGGGGTAGATGTCTGTATTGTGTCCAAGTAAATGCATGTTCTTGAAGAGCAGTTCCAGGATCGGCACATGAAGTGACGAGCTACGATACTAATCAAGGGTTGAGAGTTTGGTCGAGTTATGTTGTATTGTCAGAGTGGTAGTCAGTCTTCCGTTGTATTTTACTTCGACCCCTGCGTGGGTAATGTTGTATAAAGTTGTTATCTGATGATTGAGTTGTGCGACCTCATCGGCCCCTGTAGTTTACTTGAAATTGACCTTAACGGTCTGTATTATTATATTGTTTGATCCTGACCGGGCAAGCATTTAGTCGTTTTGTGATGTTTAGCCTGTTAGATCCTTGTGGAAAGGATTTACGGCGTGTAATATTCCCACATGATTTTGAGGGTGTTACAAGTTCGACTTGACTCGGTTCGATAAGAAAACGAGTTCGAGTTCGAACAAAAAAATATCCGATAAGCTTGTCGAGTTTGGCTCGACTCGATAAGAAAAAGCTCGAACTCTAGTTCGATAAGTCACGGCTCGACTCGATTCGTTTACAATCTTATATAAATACACTAGCAATACTCATGTAATATATAGAATTTAAAAAAAAAATTGAAATAAATATTTGTGATCTTCTTATATAATATTTGTGAGGTTTAATTTATCACACGTCAATCAATTTAGACTATTAATCCTTTATTATACAGTTAAAATTATTTCCTACTACAACTAATATCCTACATGTATCAGTAGTTTATTATCTAGTTAAAACTACGACCTACTTCAATTAATATTCCACATGTCTTTTTTAAAATTAAATGATTCTTTAAAAATAACTCCTTTTTCATATCAATTTTCTATAAATTGGAATTAAATTCTTATAAATTATTTTGCTATATTATTTTTTGTGAAATTTATAATACAACCAAAATCACTCACTACTCTAATTAAAAATTTAAGTGGGACGGAAGGGATATCATTTACCATTTTTCTTTCCTTCTTAATTCATTCATAAAAATAATTAGTGTATAGTCCGTCGAAACTCGACGGGTAATCACTTTACATTGTAATTTATAAGTAAAAACTTAGAAATAATTTAGTACTTTGTTACGGTTCAGTCACTTGGAATCGTACCGCAAACCAATAAACAGAATTGATGATGATAATATTCAGCCACTCGAACTCATTTAGAATTTATGTACTTTTATTCGTCCTAAACTCGATTGAAGATAATTTTACTACTTATTCGAGTTAAAAACTCGTATAGTAAGGCCCTGTTCTTTTGGACTTATTTTTCAATTTTTCGATTCGATTTCAGTCTATTCGATTCGATTGATTGGGCCAGTCCATTCGATTCGATTCGATTCTTCTTCTTATTATTATTATTAATTTTAATTATTATTATTATTGTTATTATTACTAATAATATTACTATCATCGTTGTTGTTTTTTATTACTACTATTATTATTATTTACCATTATTATTATTATTTACCCTTAATATATATATTTCGATTCGATTCGATTCGAGTCCATTCATTCGATTCATTTGATTCGATTCGAGTCCATTCGATTCGATTCGATTCGATTGATTCATTCAGTCCAAAAGAACAGAGCCTAACATATGAAATAATGGGAGTATGATTCAGCCACTCATACTCATTTAAAATTTATATATCCGTATTCATCACAAGCTCGGTTAGAAGATAATTTTATTACTCCTTTAAAAATCCAGATCCTATATATATCCACTAATTACTAAACATATTAAAAATTTATACAATTTAAATAACTAAACATGAGTTGCTATAGTAATTGGTTAAACCATCTCAATTAAACCTATGTAAAGTAGAAGTTAAGAATAAATATCATAAATTATAAAAGATTACAACTTAAATTCATAGTATAAGTTTGGAATTATGCAATCTTCAAAACCTCTTTATAATTTATGTAGTTATATTTTGATTTGGGATTCAAGATTTTAGATAAATAAAAATAGAACAATAAAAAAATCACACAAGAGAGAGAGTTATCGTGGTACTCCGAATCCGTATTGCTTTTAGATACGTTAAATATTTATTTATAAGTGAAGAGTATCGGATTTAATAAAAAATAATAAAAAAATATATAAAAAATAATATTTATACATATATAAATTAGATATTAAAAAATACTTACATATTTGGGCCATTGAGGTTTACTTAAAAAATTGCCAAATTAAATTTTTTAATAAGAATAAAGCCATTAATTTGGCCAACTCAATTGATGACCAAATTAAAGTAACAATTTAAATAGTTAAGGGTGGTAAAATACACATTTATTTTAAATATGTGTTAAGTTATTCATTCAAAAATCAAGATGTGGTAGAGGATTTAAATAAATAAGAATCTAAAAAAGTAAAAAAAAAAAAAAACAATGTATGAGAGAGTTAGAGTCTTGATGTGTAACAGTATTATATATATTTATATATAATAAAATTATATTTCTTAATTAAATTTATTAATGCAAAAAACTAGCTAATTATACATATTAGTTAGGCTCAGCCGGTCGGAGTTCCTCACCAAGACAAAACAAAATACAACCAAAAAGATGAGGCAAAGATTCACCCGCTCAAACCCGTTTATAATTCATATGACCGTACACGTCCGAAAATTGATTTAAAAATGTATTTACTACGCGTTTCCATCCAAAACCCATTTAGTTATACCCGAAATAATACAGCTAGGGTTCGGCTATCGAAAACCTATTTAGATCTTACATACTTAAATCCGTCTCAAACTCGAGTAAAGATAATTTTAGTAAATGTTCCCCTCGCCAATCTATATAGTTATATGTACTAATTATCTAAATCTATTACAACATATAAAATCTAAATAATCAAATATAAGTTGTCATGCTAATTGATTGTTACGTCTGATTTAAAAAAAAAGTCGCTAAAATTGTTATACTTGATAAAGTAGACAAATTAAATTAACGTCAATAATTTAGCCATATTAATTTTTTTACTAAATATATTTATTTGACCAACTTAATAATTGGTAAAATTATATTTTCAATTAAAATAATACTATTTATTAGGTCAACTCGATATTGGTCAAGTTAATTTACTTAGAAATTTGATGGTAAAGTACACATTGATTATATGAACTAATTACCAAAATCTATTAAAACTTATAAATTTAAGGGATCTCTCTTTTTTAGTACCAAAGCATAAAAGTAACAAGTTATATATCCCCATTCATAAAACTATAAGTTTTTGATAACAAAATGTGTTAAAAGACTTTATTAACCTTAAAGTCTACCACTAAAAGAAAAAAAAACATAAAAAAAGAAGATTATTAAAACGAAACAACAATAAAAAAACGGTCCCACAACTAAATATTTTCCTCTGCAAAAAAACTCTCCTCCTCTCTGCAAAAAAACTCTCCCGTCGTGAAACCCTTTGCCGGTCAAGAAATGTCGACCTCCGACTACCACAGAGAATCTGAAGACGCCAGAAGTTCCGCTAGTGACACTCCATCTGAAGAGCAATTCGTCAATGAGCCACCGGTTAGTGTATTTTCATTCACACACGATCGTGCCACGACGGTTGTTCATCTTCCCACGATCGTGCTGAAGAAGATGAGACCATCGTGTACACGATGGTCTTTCGTGGGCACGATGGTTACACACGACGGTCGTCGATCGTGTGTGTCGTCGTGTGCTAGAAGACCAAAAGCTCCTGCCTTGCACACGATCGCAGGCACACGATCGTTGCCTGTCGTGTGAACCGTCGTGTGGCACACGATGGTCTTCACACGACGGGCATCGATCGTGTGCCTGCGATCGTGTGCAAGGCAGAATTTTTTTTTCGTTCTCTTAAGCATTCTATCATATTCTTATGAGTTGTATGTCCATATTGCAGACTGGTTGCGTATGGAAGAGACCTACATTGCATTTTGTTACACGTCAAGTGAATCTTTACATACGGGAGGCGGTATTTAAAGAGATCATTGAGACATTAAGAAGTATGGACCGTAATTCTGCAGTTGCTGATCGAGCTATCGAGAGCTTGACCGAGGGGGTACTGGGGCGCTTGATTAAAGTTAGGAGGAATGAGAGTTCAAATACTGCCCTACATCACTTGATTGCCCGTCAATTGGAGGGTGATCAAATCCCCCCAGATGAGTCGTGGTTCCAGGTTTGCGGGAGGACCATTCATTTTACGGCCCGTGATTTTGCCATGATCACTGGACTCCATTTTGGAAACTCTACCTTCCATCCCCAGGACGACCATCTCCTTCCGTCTGACGGTATTTTCCACAGAATACTCCATGGCAAAAATATTAAGGTTAGTGTTTTGCGGAAGAGGTTCAATGCTCGAGATTTTGGTAGAGACATAAGAGATTATGTGAAGGTTTCCAATTTGCTTATATACTACTACTTTATCCTATGCCGTGACGACGTGATGGTCGAGACATGGGCATGGGCATTAGTGGAGGATTTCGAGCAGTGGGATATGTTTGCTTGGGGTTCTTATGCCTTTGGGGTTTTATCTTACTACATAGGCAACGTTGCCATGAAGGAGGGACAAGAGCACAAGGACTATCACTTCTATGGTCCTGTTTGGGCTTTACAAATATGGTCGTATGAGATGATTCCTTCATTGGGAGCATTGTGTGGTATTCGAGATAAAACTGTCCAAGTCCCCCGGTGTTTGATGTGGACTACGAGGAAGATGTTTTGTGATTTCACTCATTTCTTCAACGATAAGGTACATAAATTTGTAAACGTATTTTCTCCTGACTTCATCTCTTAAACGTTATGTGATTGCCCATCTAATGGTATTATTTAATGACTAATTTTGCAGCACAGAGTACTTCCCTCTTTACCGCATTTGGAGGAGGATGAGGCTGAGTACTACTACCTGAGCTTTGAGAATGGCTCGCCATATGACGTTAAGTTCATTAAGCCTGTAAGAATAGCTGTGAAGAATAAGGAGGATGAGCCTGCGCGGATCCCGGGGAAGAAAGTTATGGATAGGTTGAAGAAGGCTGCTGGAAAATTGATTACATATGAGTTGGCACATAAAGTGTCGAAGCGACGCCGGCAGAGTACCCCACCAGTAGATGGTGCAGAGACATCGGACCGGGAGAGGCAGCCAGAGAGGGTGTGTTGTGTCCACGGACTTCCTTGTCCGGACCACACCCAGGACACGGGCAGGGATGAGTACTTCGATCGCCGTTTGAAGGCGATCTTGTACGACGATTCTGAGCCCGGATTTATTGCTCGAGTTTCTCACCGGGTGCTTTCTGGGATCGTGGATTTCTTCGGACCTATGCATAGACGTTCTAGGAGCCCGGTACACAACTCAGCTGGGAGCCATGATAGGCCTCGTCATTCTGCATCTGTTAGCAGCGCCCAACGGAGGATTCCTGACCCTCCACGTCACTCAGTCTCTGGCGCAGCCCACAGTCACCATTCTCAGCGTCAGTCTAGTCATCATTCTCAGCGTCAGTCGAGTCACCATTCTCAGCGTCAGTCGAGTCACCATTCTCAGCGTCTGCCTACCCACCATTCTGAGGTCCAGCACAGTCACCATTCTCAGATTCATCATTCTGTTGAGCGGACTCAGCAGCCCCTTGATTACGAGCATCAGTATGAGCCATTTGAGGCGCCGTTTCAGCAGTATGGGACGATGTTCGACTGGTTTCAGGACGAGCATCATTATAGTGCGATGTTTCGAAGTGAGGGTGGTGGTCCTGAGCAGCAACCTCCATTTCAGATCGAGCAGCCAGTTTTTGAGATCGAGCAGCCGACTGTACAACTCTCTGACCGTGGAGTTGTACGATTCCTTATCACACCACCACGAAGATGGTCGATACCGATTCAACCAACTGCGACCGATTATGCGTCTGATGCCTCGTGTGCTAGCTCAATCCGGGTATTGGCTGAACAACCAATCGAAGAAGAAGTATGATACGGAGATGAGTTTCAAAATTATGCCACGAGAGCTACAGTTCATACAAAACGACAATCACAGTTGTGGCCCATTCGCGTGCATGTACTTGGATCGACTCGTCTCTGCAAACCCAGGAGCAAGGCACCAAATCAAGGAACTTAATGAAAAATATATTAAGAAATATCGATATGGTTTAGCTGCTAAAATCTTTATGTTGTCTTTAGACATGTAGAATGGTTTATGGTGTGTTGTTAAATATTTATGTTGTATTTAGACAGTTTTGGCAATATGAATGTGTCAGTGTTGTTAAATCTTTATGTTTTGGCTCTGTGTTACACACGATGGATGAACACGATCGTGACCATCGTGGGTCACGATCGTGTTGTGTTGTTAAATCTTTATGTTATGGCTCTGTGTTACACACGATGGATGCACACGATCGTGGCCATCGTGTGTTACGATCGTGTGCAACCTACCCACGGACATGGGTTGATGTTGTCGTGTGCGTGGCTGGCATGACCGTGTGCACACGACAGTGAGTACCATCGTGGGCACGGCCGTGCACACGGTCGTGTGACTAATCGTGGGCACGACCGTGTACACGGTCGTGTGCATACGAACTTTTGGTATTTTTGCCAATTTTATTTATTGTGTTATCTAGAATGATGTTTTGTGATTCAAACATCGCTTGTTCAAACATTAATTACTATATAGCTTCTTATACAAACTCTTATTTGTCATTTCATTGTAATTCATTAGTATATGAGATATTTCATCCAGATGATTGAACTTATCCGTACGAACTAATACACTGAGAACAGATAGACGACACATGATATGCAATATATTATGTTAATTCAATCAATAACTTTTTAAATAAGTGTATCGTTAACAAATAATTGTTAATATATAAGTAACAACACCTAAATTAGTATATGAGATATTTCATCCAGATGATTGAACTTATCCGTACGAACTAATACACTGAGAACAGATAGACGACACATGATATGCAATATATTAGCCATATTCAATCAATAACTTTTTAAATAAGTGTATCGTTAACAAATAATTGTTAATATATAAGTAACGACACCTAAATTAGTATATGAGATATTTCATCCAGATGATTGAACTTATCCGTACGAACTAATACACTGAGAACAGATAGACGACACATGATATGCAATATATTGGCCATATTCAATCAATAACTTTTTAAATAAGTGTATCGTTAACAAATAATTGTTAATATATAAGTAACAACACCTAAATTGACGAGTAAATTGAGAAATTGGTGAAATGTTTTGATGTTCTTGTGCACACGATCGTGTGTTCCATCGTGGACACGACCGTGTACACGATCGTGTGCATATGAACTTTTGGTATTTTTGCAAATTTGATTTGTTGTGTTATCTAGAATGATGTTTTGTGATTCAAACATCGCTTGTTCAAACATTAATTACTATATAGCTTCTTACAAAGTCCTATTTGTCATTTCGTTGTAATTCATTAGTATATGAGATATTTCATCCAGATGATTGAACTTATCCGTACGAACTAATACACTGAGAACAGATAGACGACACATGATATGCAATATATTATGTTAATTCAATCAATAACTTTTTAAATAAGTGTATCGTTAACAAATAATTGTTAATATATAAGTAACAACACCTAAATTGACGAGTAATTTGAGAAATTGGTGAAAATTCTTGATGTTCTTGTGCACACGATCGTGTGTTCCATTGGACACGACCGTGTACACGATCGTGTGTTCCATCGTGGACATGACCGTGTACACGATCGTGTGCATACATGGATACAGTGCTAATTTGACACCAAAGACAACGTGACACCTGGTTGCCAATGTGTCACACGATTGGAACACACGATCGCGGCGATCGTGTGCACAATCGTGTTTACTGCAAAGGTCAACATCAAATTATTTTATTATAAAATCTCATCGTGGGTGGTCCCCCTCTTTTTCAATATAAGCCCATCTTCATTGACTGAGAGTGAAATACATGTTCCCTACCGTAGCCCCCCTGATGTAACCAAGCTGATCGGTCACCAAGAACCGGGTTAATCTTAGTAGTTTAGCTAAGAAAACCCAAAATGCATGAAGTATTGTCTTTCTTTCTCTCTCTAAAGTATGCTGTAATCTCAGAATCTCAATGCCTTATGAGAAACCCCATCTCTCCCTTTTATAGGAGGGAGGTGCCTTATTGTCTAAGATTTTCCCTGATTTCCAGAGAAAATCCCGGATATCCAGGGATTCAGGCTGCGATTTTCCATCCCTGGATTTCCGGGATTGCAAGGTATGGGCTCTCAATCCCTGGATCTCAGGGATTCTGTCAGGTGAGTCAGGATCTTCTTTCCCGAGAGTTCGACCTTCATGAGCTCGGAGGTTTTAGGTCGGCTCATATTATAAAAGATTACCTAGGTCGGGTCATTCCTATTCAAATTCGTAGGTCGAGAGACCTTTGAGGTCGACAACCTTTTATCAGATATCACAGGTCAGCGGGGCCTCCGAGGTCGGCGCCCTTCTAACAGATGTCACAGGTAAGCGGGGCCTCCGAGGTCGGCGACCTTCTAAAGGACCTTGGGGTTGGCATCCCCTTATCTAAGAACCTAGGTCGAACTTTTATTGGTCCATATATTAAACCGGGTTTTCATGGAGCGTACATTCGGCGTCCTATCAACCAGTCCCCCCTACTCTAGTCGAGCTGTAAGACCGAGTAGAGTAAGATTTGTTTATAATCGGACGACCTTGACACAATAATCCTTGGGACTCCCGTTCCCAGATAACGAGGTTCTTCGGACTTGCGCTATAATAACCTGTCTTTTCCTTTCCCCGCCTCCCAAACGTCGCGTCGATGGTCAAAGCCAGGTGTCGACCTGCTATAGGTCGGATAAGGCGGTACCAGATCCCAGCCGTTCTTTTGTAGGAGGCATCGGACGCTCCAGATCGCCCGTTATCTTCTCGATCTTCGCCCCCCTCCTCTATAAGTATGCATCATCTGCCCCCTTCGGCCATTTCCACTTTTCTTTTTGCGACATACTGGTGTGAGGGTAACTCTGGCGACACCTGCGACCTTGATTTCTTGCTTTCGGTGGTACTTCCTCTACCTTTCTCCGGCGATCTTCCACCCAATCCCATGGGTATGTTCATCTAAACACCTCTTTAGTTTTTGGTTTGTTTTACAGATATTTTCCTTTTCTTCTTCCACCCTTTTATTCCTTTTATTATGTCGTCTGCTTCGGATTCTCAAAATTTTTCCGGCGAATCGGCCGTGAACTCCTTTTTAGACGGTCTTTCCTCTTCTGATGGGGACTCGGGGGGTAGGTCGGGGCGAGCTACTGGTTCCTCCCTCTGTCTTAGGGATGAGCCCTTAGGTGATGTAGACTGGTCCGAGCTAGGTGACATCCCTCCCTCTGGCATCCCCCTAATCATTGTAGATCCTCCTTCCCCTCCTCCTATGGACGAAGTAACTGTGACCGGCCTCTTAGCCGATCCATATCAGACGGTCGTAGGAGCGACTCGAGTTCTCCCTCCTCATCCTCTATCGAGGACTAGCCCAGCCGCGCTGGCTAGTTTTATAAAATTTCTTAGACTTCCCCCGGGGTGGGAATTTGTCACGCCTCAGGCTAGTGACACCCCTGATCATCCTCCCCCGGGGCATATTACCTGGTTCGTGGATCAGGTGAGCAGTGGTCTTCGCTTTCCACCCCATCCCTTCCTTGTCTCTCTCTCCGTTAAATACAATCTTCCCCTCAACCAGTTTTCTCCTAACTCTTTTCGTTATATGGTTGGTTTTCTCGTGCTGTGTCATTACAGACATGAGGAACCCGACCTGGGCTTTTTCTATATTTGTTTTGGGCTAAAGAGTTTTAAAGGCTCCTTTTACTTGACTTCCCGAAACAACGCCTATTTCTTCACCCACCTCCCTTCCAATGTGAAGGACTGAGGTCCCGCTTCTTTTTCCTCCGGCTCCCTACAGCTGATTCTTGGGTCTTTCCTACGGAATGGACGCAGGCTACTCCGAGCCAGGATCCTATTCCTAGGCGCAATTCCATCCGGGCTCCGTGGGTCGAGAAAGTTCGGGAATGGAATGCCATTCCCTATAATGCTTTCCAGCTGACACAATTCCATGATCTTCTGTTCCATTGTGGGCTGAGCTCGAATCCTTACCCAGCTATCCCTGACATCGGTAGACTTTATCAGTTTTTTCCATAGTATGGTCTTTGTTATTTTGTTTTTTAGCTATTTCCCTGACCGTTTGTATTGTTTTTTGTAGATCGGTTCATGCGGACCTGCCAGTCGGATGCCTCCAAGCCGGCTGAACCATCGAAAGAGAAGGTCCCTAAGTCGACGAATCCCACCAAGGAGAGGGCAGAGGGCTCATCAAAAATCAAACGGAAGCTCCCTTCTCGCCCCAAGTCTGGGGTAACTCTCCCCTCCGACCTGGCTCCTACCTTGACCACCGGACGAAGCCCTGCAAGCTCATCTCGGCAGCTTCAGGTCACTCAGAGGGCCCCTTCTCCTAGCTCCCCTGCTTCCAAACGGCCGAAGACCGCGGGTCCCCCAGGTCCGGCTATAGAGACTCTTCTCCGTTGCAAGGAGTTTGAGAAATTTCTTCCATATTTCAGCTCCATGGTCCCGGCTAAGGATAAGCTGGGATTACGAGATGCCGCGGAGGACCCTCGCTTCGATGCCATGATGATGTATTTTGGGAAGTTATTAACCCTTTTCGCCTTCCTCCCCTTTTTGACTACTTTCATATTTATTATTACCCCTTTGCCGTCCTGATGTAACTTGCTTTCTTGTGCAGTTCTTCGCCACCTTTGTGACCTTCGCAGAGGACCATAAGATCGACGCTACGTCTTCCTCCCAGCTCACCCAGATGTCAGCTGACCTGGAGGCCGCCCTGTCAGCTAATTCCGATCTCTCGGCTCAGCTTCAGGAGAGGGAGTATCGCTTAGATGCTGCCCTTAAGAAAAGTTCTGAGCGAGAGGCGGTTTAGACAGGCTCGGATGGCGATGTTGGTGAACCAAGAGCTGAAATTTTGGAAGGCCCTGTCCACAGCTGAAACGGAGAAGGTGGGCCAGCTCGAGGCTCAGTTGTCGGAAGCTAGGGCCGAATCCGAGAGGATAGCCCAACTTGAGGCCCGGGCTAAGGCTGAGTTGGAGAAGGTCGCCCAACTCGAAGCTCAGGCTAGAGCAGAATCAGAAAAGGTTACCCAGCTGGAAGTTCAACTAGCCGAGGCCAGATCCGAGGGATCATCCTATGAGCGCGGGGTGACGGATGGCCGACGTCGGTTTCTGACCAGTGAAGTTGGTCACTCTTTCCTGGGGGCCTACCGTTCCGCCCTCCTAGCCCGGTATCACAATTCTACCGCTTTACTGGTTAAGCTAGCCCCTGCCGCGACACAATATTTCGATTTTGCTCTAACTCATGCTCGTGAGCAACTAGCTTCTTTGGGTTTTACGGCGAGCCGGATCGATCTTGCATTGGACGGGGCTCCCGTTCCTTCGGGTTGGTCCGGGGACGTGGAAGAATCTCCGGAGGCGGCCTGGTGGAAGGATGCCCTTGAGGAGTCTATAAAGAAATCTGGCCTGGATTTAGAGCTGCCTTCTACTCCTCCTAGCTCACCTGTTAAGGCCAGCACTCCTAATCCCGAGGTGATCGGGACCGACCGTGATGCTTCTCCTTCGTTGCCCCCTCCATCTTCTGAGCCTGTAGTTTAGCGTAGACATGTATATATATTTTCTTCTTCTTCTTCTTCCTTTTTTTTTTGTTCATTGTACTGGCACAGCTATTTTGAATGAAAAGTTTTTGAGTTGAATACACTTGGGATTTGTATGATAGTGATGTGCTTTGTATGAGGGCTATTTTTAATGAAAAGTTAATATAGTTCGATGTCGATTGTAACCTCGATGTATCTGTTCCTGTTTGAATTGATACGATCACTTCCCAACATAGCCCGGCCTTTTTCTTAATATAGTCCCGACTATTTTAAATTTCGAAATATCTTAAATGTAACCCGACCACTTTGACCTTTACGAGTTGTAGTGGTTTGGTGTTCTTTAGGTTAGTTTAACCTAACTTTTTCACCGATCTTTAGTATAGGTTGGGTATTTCCCTTAGTCATAGCTTCACAGGGAGGTTCACCCTTACTCGGATCTGAAGGCGTTTCGCCTGATCAGATGTCAGAGGGCGGTTCACCCTTACTCGGATCTGAAGGCATTTCGCCTGATCAGATGTCAGAGGGCGGTTCACCCTTACTCGGATCTGAAGGCATTTTGCCTGATCAGATGTCAGAGGGCGGTTCACCCTTACTCGGATCTGAAGGCGTTTCGCCTGATCAGATGTCAGAGGGCGGTTCACCCTTACTCGGATCTGAAGGCGTTTCGCCTGATCAGATGTCAGAGGGCGGTTCACCCTTACTCGGATCTGAAGGCATTTCGCCTGATCAGATGTCAGAGGGCGGTTCACCCTTACTCGGATCTGAAGGCGTTTCGCCTGATCAGATGTCAGAGGGCGGTTCACCCTTACTCGGATCTGAAGGCGTTTCGCCTGATCAGATGTCAGAGGGCGGTTCACCCTTACTCGGATCTGAAGGCGTTTCGCCTGATCAGATGTCATTTCTAGTTTTACTTGATCAACACATTCAGAGAGATATTTTTTTGTAATATACTTTTATTAAAACGACGCAAGCTTTTTTCCACGCCTCTTCATATAAAATATTTTTTCAAGTGACATATGTTCCAAGGTCTTTTGATGGGGTGTCCTTCCTTATCCTCGAGCTCATAAGCCCCCCCTGCATAAATTCGGATTACCTTGTAAGGGCCTTCCCAGTTCGGCTCCAGCTTTCCTGTTTTTCCGAGAGCATCAGCTCGCCTAAGCACCAAATCACCGACCTGGAACTGTCTCTTCCTGACTCTTTTGTCATGAGCCGCTTTTGTCAGGCTTTTGTATCTTTCAGTTCGTGCTGCGGCCGCTTCCCTTCTTTCTTCTATAATATCTAACGCCTCCTTCATTATTTCCTCGTTTTCCACCTCGTTGAACCATCGAACCCGATGAGACATTTCTCCGACTTCTGCTGGGATGAGGCTTCGGACCCGTATACCATACTGAAGGGTGTTTCTCCTGTTGACGATCTAGGTGTGGTCCTGTATGACCATAGTACCGGGCTGAGCTCATCCACCCATCCTCCTCCAACTTTGTCTAAGCGGGTTTTGATCCCCTGCAAGATTGTTCTGTTAGTTACCTCCACTTGTCCATTAGCCTGCGGGTGAGCAACCGCAGCGAACCTTTGCCTGATATGCATACTCTCGCACCAGGACTGGGTTCTCTTCCCATTGAATTGGGTTCCATTATCTGAGATGAGTATCTGGGGCGCTCCGTACCTGCAGCAAATGTTGTTAAACAAAAAACTTATGATTCTTTGCTCGGTTATGGTGGCCACGGGCTCGGCCTCTACCCACTTGCTGAAGTAGTCTATGGCTACTACTAAGAACTTTCTTCCTCCCGAGCTAGGTGTAAACTGCCCCATGATATCAATTCCCCATTTAGCGAAGGGACAGGGTGCTTCCATGGTAATCATATCTTCTGCTGGGATGTGAATTAAGGGTGCGTGCACTTGACATTTTTGGCATCGCTTACCATTTCCACTATTTTCTTGCTCATGGTTGGCCAGAAAAAACCAGCCCTTAGCGTTTTGCTAATTAGCGCTCTTCCTTTGGTATGATCTCCACAGCACCATTCATGGATTTCTTCCAATATACCCCGCCCTTCTTCTTCCGAAACGCACCGTAGGTATGGACCGAGGTAGGATCTCTTGTATAGCTCATCGTTAATGCAACAGAACCTTGCTGCTCTTCGCACAATCTTCATTCTTTCTTGCCTTTCCTTGGGTAGTTCTGCCCTTCTTAGGTATGCCAAGAAGGAGTTCGCCAACTGCCACTTCGTTCACCACCATCACTGTTTCATGATGCTACTCCGGCCGCTCCCAAAATCGCATCGTCGCGAGCGGCAATCTACTAAGGAGCTTCCCATTTTGGCTAGGTAATCGGCTTTTGCATTTTCCGCCCGGGATATGGATTAACTTCCATTCCCTAGTTTTTAGCGACCTCTCTCACTTCCTCAACATACTTCTTCATCCGATCTTCATTTATCTCAAATTTTCCTTCTACTGTTGTGTGACGGTTGGGAATCGAGTAAGCAATGAGTCGTCGCGCCCAAGTCTATCCCAGTGCATTCCCTTAACTGTGGCTTCATATTCGGCCTCGTTGTTAGATGCCCTGAAATCGAATTTTATGGCATACTCTAATTGTTCACCCTCCGGGGTAGTAAGGATTATCCCTGCCCCAGAGCCACTGGTTGTTGCCGATCCATCCACATGTAACAACCACTGTCCCTCTGGTGGCGATGGCATGGCCCCCTCTTGGATGAAGTCTGCTAGGGCCTGAGCTTTAATCGCCGTTCTCGGCTCATACTCCATGTCGTACTCCCCCATTTCTACCGCCCACTTCACCAGACGACCTGACGCGTTAGGTCGCCCTAATATTTCTCTTAAGGGCAAGTTGGTTCGCAGTTTTATCCGGTGGGCCAGGAAATAGGGCCTCAATCGCCTGGCTGTAACTACTAACGCCAGCGCCCCTTTTTCTTGTTGGAATATAAAACGCAGCGGAAGCGAGTTGGTGATGGTAATTTAATAAAAGGTTTTATAAACTAACCAACGTAAAAACCGGATCTATTTAGGCTTGTCAATTAATTAACTAAACAGATTAATAAACAATTAAATAATCATATTTACGCATGGGAGTCGGTAATTTTACCTTTGACGCGAAGTGGTAGAAAAATCCCCTTTTGGTCGATTTGTCCTTCTTCGTGTTCCTCTCCGATCTTCTTGTATTTCTACCTCAAGATCTTCTAGAGTATATCCCGCCTACGTCCCGATTCGTGTGGGCAACAATCTACCGGACTACTTGGACTGCAAAAGGGATCGGCCGAAACTTTTCTCTCAAGAAACTTACGATTTTTGTTCTCTCTATTTTTCTTGAATATTTTGAGTATTTTAGAAAAATATTGTGTTTACCAAATTGTGGAATCCAAGACACAAGTCAAGATCCACAATTAAAACACACACAGAAAAATCGATTTCTTGGGCAATAATGAGGTGAAAAAATCGGCCAACCCTAAGCATGTATTTATAGGTGTTTTGGGCTACTCTAGGGACCTTAAGGAGGATATGGTAAGGACTCCCAATAGATATCTTCCTTCCATTATTAGGACTCTTCCTAATATGAAGACTCTATTAATATCAACTTAGTCCACTAATAAGTTAATATTGCACTTCCTACCATAATCCCAAATTACGAAATTGGGCCCCTTTTTGAATTAATTATTTCCCGTGTTTAAGATATACCATGTCCATTAATTAATTTAAGCTACTGACAGCTTTTAATTAATTAATGTATTATACATGAGTATACCACTCGACCTTTATTATTATATCGGAAAATTAATTCCACCTGCAGGGTTTAATATAATAATCCTTTCGAGTGCCTCAAGGGACATGATCAACCCGACTGGTCGGGACACGATTTCTAGCTATAATATTAATTATCATATAGATAATAATATTGCCCAAAATATCGAGCATATTGAGTCAATCATTGTGGCTCTCACCCATAATAAATCAAAGCAATAAATATTAAATATATATAATTAAATATTAATCACTAGAATTAAGAAATAATAATTATCCGAGATGTACGTTCTTCTTATAGTCGATGTAAGAATCTATCTCACCTCGATCCTGTTCAACGTATAACGAATACGCTAATATATGCTAATGGTCAAGACCAACCAATCTCAAGCATATACTACAACCTCTCACATAACGGTCTAATGTTACATAGGTTGTGAACTAAATATTACTATATAAGGAACCGATAATGTGATCTTCTGTGTGACACTACACACCACATTATCTACAATATAAAGTAAATTAGACTGCATTTGCATAACCATAGCGTGAATAAATATGCAAAACATGTGATAAATGAATTAAATATTCTCATAGATAAAGACCGGGAAATTAGGTAATACAAGCATAAAGTATGCTTTGACGTATACAACCCTAACATTTCTAGCTCGGAGTAATTCCGTTATGCTCCTTGCAAAATTCGGCTTGTATAATAAATGGGCTTTTGCTTACTCATTTCTTCTCTTAGCAAGACCGAGCTAACCGCTCCCTCTCCTACGGATAAGTAGAGTACGAGATCCTCTCCTGGTACTGGTTTGGTGAGCAGAGGCAGCTCGGCCAAATACTCTTTTAATTTTCCGAATGTTGTTTGCGCTTGTTCCCTTTTCTTAAGAGTTTAAAAAATGGGAATCCCTTCTCGGCCGAGCGTGATATGAAACGGCTCAGCCCTGCTATTCTTCCTGTTAGTATCTGGATATCCTTGATAATTTTTGGAGGATTCATTTGAAGCACTGCCTTGACCTTCTCCGGGTTGACCTCGATTCCTTGTTCTGTGACCACATATCCCAGGAATTTTCCCGATTTGACTCCAAAAGAACATTTTGATGGGTTGAGCTTCATTCCGTACGTGCGCAGGTTTTCGAACGTCTCTTCTAGGTCTCTGATATGCTCTCCTGCCTTCACACTTTTCACTAGCATGTCATCCACGTATACTTCCATGTTTCTGCCGATTTGGGATCTAAAGATTCTGTCGACCATCCTTTGATATGTAGCTCCTGCATTTTTTAACCCAAAAGGCATGCGTACATAACAAAAAGTTCCACAAAACTAACCCTCTTTCTATCCTCGGGTGCGAGAGGAATCTGATGATATCCTTGAGAAACATCCATCATACTGAGTAACTCGCACCCCGAGGTTGAATCCACTAGCTGATCTATGCGGGGTAATGGGTAGTGATCCTTTGGGCATGCTTTATTTAGGTCCCGGAAGTCCATGCACATCCTCCACTTCCCCTGGCCTTTCCCCACCATCACAGCGTTGGATAGCCACTCCAGAAACTGGATCTCCATTATGTGTCCAGCTCGGAGGAGCTTATCGACCTCTTCCCCAATGACCCCATCCATCCCCGGCCCGAAATGCCTCCTCTTCTGCTTTACTGGTCTTATGGTTGGGTCGATGTTCAACCTGTGTTCGGCAACTGTTGGATGATTCCCACCAGATCCTCAGCTGCGAACGCGAAAATGTCCACAAATCTCCTTAGCAGGCTGATGAGGCTTTCCTTTATTCCATCGTCCAACCGACTTCCCATGCGAGTTTTTGTTTCCGGCTTTCCTCGAACCAATTCTATTTATAACAACTCCTCATTGGGCTTGACGCCTTCTTCCTCAGCTTCCTCGGGCACCTTTGATTGTTTATTCCTCTTAGACTCCGGATCCGGACCCCCTAGCTCGGATGTCCTCTTTCCGCGCTGCACTCCCTGATTTACCGTTGTCTGATAACAAGATCGGGCTACAAACTGATCCCCGACTACTTCCCCTACCTCACCTCATACGGGGAATTTTACTTTCATGTGTGCGGTAGAGGCCACTGCTTCGAATTTGTTGAGCCCCGGTCGTCCTAGGATGGCGTTATAGGCCGATTTGGTGTCCACCACTAAAAATCTGAGCGTCTTGACCTTCCGATGGGGCGTCCGACCTAGTGCTACCGGAAGCACCACTTCTCCGACTGGTTGCACCTCGGTCATGCGGAACCCATAGAGCGCGGTATCTACCTTCCTCAATTCCATCTCCAGGTTCATCTGTTTGAAACAGTCATAGAATATAAGATGTCTACCGAGCTTCCCGTATCGATAAATACCCTTTGCACATCGTAACTGGCGATCTCCGCGGTGATGACCAGCGCGTCATTGTGGGGCGTATGTATCCCGTTATAATCCATGGGGCTGAACTGAATGATAGGCCCGCTGCTTATAGAGGCGACCTCCTTGAGCTGATGACACCTAGCCTTTCGTGCGTGGGCTTTCCTAGCCTGATTAGAACTTCCGTCAGTTGGTCCTCCTGATATCATGTGGATTACTCCTTTCTTAGCCGGGGGAGCAGCGGGTCCCCGAAGAGCTTCTCTTTTCACCCCCGCACCTCCTTGGGGCATGGGTGGTTGCCTCCGACCTCCATTTCTCTGCTGATATGTGAACTCCATTAGATGTCTCTCTCGGACCAGCCTTTCGATCTCATCTTTAAGGTGCTTGCATTCATCTGTTTTATGCCCGCAATCATTGTGGAATCGACAATAAAGCTCTGGTTTCGGCTGGGTGGGCCTATTAGGACGAGATGCAGGCCACTCGATAACCCTGTTCATCTTACCTTCAACTGCTTCCAAAACCTGAGCTCTCCTCATTGTTAGTGGGCTGTATTGGTCAAATCTTGGTCGTCTTAGAACGGTATCGCTCTTCTTTCATTCTATTTTTCCCCGCGGCATTTCTTCCCGAGGCAAACTTCCTTGAAAGGTGTACTCCTCGCGCCGTATCAATCTGCTAGCCCCCCTTTCCCCATCGTCGGGCTTTTCTTGCAATTCCTCCATGTCCTTCTCGGTTTCCTCAACATTAATGTATTTCGAACATCGGGCTAGGACCTCATCATATGTTCTGGCTGGTTTTTTAGCTAATGAGGTGCGTAGCAACCCAGGCCTTAGTTCCTGCGTCAAGGCACTAGTTTTTACTTCTTCTGACGACGATGGTACCTCCAGACATGCCTTTGTAAATCGTGTCACATAAGCTCTCAGCGCTTCTTCGGAGTACTGCTTGATACTGAACAAGGACATTAAGGTCTTTTGGTGTGCCCTGGCGCTGACAAAGTGAGTCAAGAACGCGGAGCTGAAAGTTTTGAAGCTGGTGATTGACCCAGGGGGTATCTGGTGGAACCAATCCTGAGCTGACTCTGTTAGCGTAGCCAGGAATGCTCTACAACTCACGGCATCCGAATATCGATGTAGTACTGCCATGTTCTCGAATCGGTATAAATGTCTGGTAGGATCTGAGAGTCCATCGTAGGTGAAGGTGACAGCCCTAAACCCATATGGGAGCTCGGCCTGCAGTATGCCTTCTGAGAATGGATGGCCTCGATGACTCTCCATGTCCTTCCCCGCAACCCTCTGTCGCAACTCCTCCAGCTCGTCTTGCATACTGGATATCAAGGGATCCTGCATTTTTTCCTATCTATATCGCTCCCATATTCTTGGATAACTCTCCCCATGCCCTTCCTGCTGATCAATTTCCTCCGGCCCATCCGAAAGGATGGGTATTACTTTTCGTGGTACTCTTTGTTTTTCGACCTCCCGACTCTTCTGGATCGCACTGGCGATTATGTCGGCTAAGGCTTCCTTCGTCAGTGTGATTGTGCTTGGTGCGACTTCTTCTACAGGGGTGACGGGTGTTTTTTCCAGAGTAGATTCTCCACCCGCAGCTGCTAATTCCTCTTCTAAATTTCGAGGTATCAATTCCCCTATTTTCTTCTGGTTCATTTCTTCCGCCATTACTAACCTCACGTCTCAGCTCAAAGTGACTCGATGTCACACTTCCCACAGACGGCGCCACTTGATGTAACCGAGCTAATCGGTCACCAAGAACCGGGTTAATCTTAGTAGTTTAGCTAAGAAAACCCAAAATGTATGAAGTATTGTCTTTCTTTCTCTCTCTAAAGTATGCTGTAATCTCAGAATCTCAATGCCCTATGAGAAACCCCATCTCTCCCTTTTATAGGAGGGAGGTGCCTTATTGTCTAGGATTTTCCCTGATTTCCAGAGAAGATCCCGGATATCGAGGGATTCAGGCTGCGATTTTCCATCCGTGGATTTCCGGGATTGCAAGGTATGGGCTCTCAATCCCTGGATCTCAGGGATTCTGTCAGGTGAGTCAGGATCTTCTTTCCCGAGAGTTCGACCTTCCTGAGCTCGAAGGTTTTAGGTCGGCTCATATTATAAAAGATTACCTAGGTCGGGTCATTCCTATTCAAATTCGTAGGTCGAGAGACCTTTGAGGTCGGCAACCTTTTATCAGATATCACAGGTCAGCGGGGCCTCCGAGGTCGGCGCCCTTCTAACAGATGTCACAGGTAAGCGGGGCCTCCGAGGTCGGAGACCTTCTAAAGGACCTTGGGGTTGGCATCCCCTTATCTAAGAACCTAGGTCGGACTTTTATTGGTCCATATTTTAAACCGGGTTTTCAGGGAGCGTACATTCGGCGTCCTATCACCCCCTTTTCACTACAAACCCTAATCAATTAACATCAGTTAAAATCCATTAAAATCAAATACGCGAAATGAGCGGCCGATTACGAGAAAGCGATTTAGGAGGAATCGAAGCACCACCACCAAAAAGAAGAAGGAGGATACCTCCCCCCAACCCACCATACAGAACTAGGCCGAGAGGAAGATACTCAATGCTCAGAGTAAGTTTTTTGATTTTGTTGTATGTGTAGTGACTATCATTGCGAATTAATGTGTTCCATGAAACAGGGCCTATTTAAAAACACTGCGAGCACTCCAGTCATACTAGATGGTGATGATGATAATGATTTGGAGATTTCTGAGAAGAAAAGCAAAGAAGTTATTTTAGAAGAGGAAGTTCATGAAGATGGTGATACAAGACTAAAGATACAGCAGCAGATGGGGGAAAAGGGATCCAAGTGATTGTTTTTTTTATGTTATTATTAGATATTTTTGTGTGATGGTGATTAAATTTTGTTTTGTAAAGTTATATGCTTTGGATATCCCTTTGCTGTAAACTATTGCTCTTTGAAGTGAGCTACTTTGTTATGGTTAATGTTTGGCTCCATAATCACCTTTATTTGCTTTACATAACTGAACACTTAAATTTCAATTCAAAGGTAAAGAAAATAGACACAAAATTATGCATTTCAACTAATAATCAGAATACTGAATCAATACATGGTCCATCGAGGATCAAAATATCAGCACATGATTGTTGCTAGTAAGTCACAAAATATAAAAATACATAAGCAATTTAAGTTTCACGGTATGGACATCCCCTTATGTCATGGTCATCATTACGGCAAATGCCACACCTCTTCTTCTGCCGGCGCCTTTGCCTCGTTTGTTCATCGATTCCTTGAGTTTCTTCAGGAATATTCAAATCCACACCACCTATGGGAATGAATGCTTTGCAAGATTTTCTATTGTGGCCAGTTCCTTTACACCTACCGCACACCCGAGGCCGTCCACCTGCGGGCAAATTTTCAACAGCGGACCGTGCGCGACTCATCCTTGGTCGGCCGGCTTGTCGTACCCCCTATGGAGGTACGCAAACGATGGATGAGATCTCCGGTGGGACATTCCACTCATTGGGTTACGATCGTGCACATCGTGGGTTACGATCGTGCCCATCGTGGGTTACGACCGTGCCCATTGGGTTACGATCGTGCCCATCGTGGGTTACGATCGTGCCCATCGTGGGTTACGATCGTAAGCATTCTGCCATGACCGTGTACACGACAGCATAGACAAAAACATTGAATGGCCATGACCATGTGCACACAACAACATAGACAATTACCTTATAGCGGCAACGGCATGACGACATGGAATCTGATCCAAATCAAACTCATGACAACAACATGTCCATGTTCGAAGGTCGACCTCATAAGAAACTTTGTTTTCTTCGACTTTATAAACAAGTGGGGTGGTAGCTCGAACGGTAAGAGTCAGACTGGCTTGCACAGAGTTAGAAAGCTTTTCAAAAGTGTGCATTGTGAACTCTTGGTCTCTTGACGTAGCTTCTCCCCGCTTCTCATCAAACCAATTCTCTAAAATTAGGCGAAATATCTCAAGTAACGAGCAAACAGGTAAACGCCTCGCCCACAACATACGATTATTAAAGCATTCAACAACATTGGATGTAAAGAAGTTATAGCGTCGTACCGGACACTTCGACCTAGCCCACCTCTCTGGCCCAATTTCAGAAAGGCGCCTGTGAGCCCCATTAGGGCTTTCGATATGTAGTTTCGAAAAGTAGTTTTCAAAAACTTCTTCTCGATGCGTGTAGGCAGCAGTTCTAAAGAGTCCTATAGCATGCGCACCGTAGGAGGTCAGATTTTTTGCAAGATGGTGATAGCAAAACCCGTGGAATGCATTCGGATAGACGGCTCAACAAAGATTCCGAATGCTCTTATGTTGGTCACTCACAATCGGTAAATCTTCCATCGGATTGTAGCATCTCGCGCAGTTATATAGAAAATAAGTCCATGACTCGTCGTTCTCTATAGACCGAGACCAACAAAGAAGAGGAAATACTTGCTCGTTCCGTCAAATGTGACGGCCGCAAATAGAGTTCTTTTATTCATTCCCTTCTGTGGGTCCCATCAACTATAATCACCTGGCCAAGACACGTATCAAATGCCCTAATACTCGTCCGAGTGCAACGAACATGTGGCAAAACACTCCCTCACGAGTCGCTCCGCAAATCATAAATTGTCCTGGATTACGCTGTTTTAACAAATACGGATAAGATGGGAGCCTCGATACGACTCATCAAAGCCGCCATATGTATTCTCTATCGCTATATTCCTCGTCCGAGAGCAAAACAGTATAGCATGTCAATGCCGTACTCCCTACACATCTCTGCAATCATCTCCTTTGGCCTCAAAGTGACCCTCACCGGCCAATCTTTTAGCAAAATAATGGGCGGCAACCTCGAAGTGACCGATCGTGCGGCAAAGACGGTTCAAATCAGGGTGACACTGTGCTCCAATGTCAACTTAGTAATTCTCCAAATAGTTTCACCTCAATAGCACACAACCTAAACCGACAATTTTTTCGCCCACTCTTACAAACAAACACTATACGTTTATCGGCGGAACAATCGGTGATACACTGCAGATGTTTTCCAAATGATACATTCCTACGGTTATCCTCAACTCGTCTTCGAACGAAAGGTGGACCCCACCTCTAGCCGACCGTGAATTAGGTGGAGGCCGCCGACCCAACCCAAAGTCCTCGCACTACCGGGTCCTAAATGGAATGATCCGATTATGCATTGATTGTAGATGCTCATGCTCGTCATAGATTGATGGTCGGATGAGAAGTTCCGACGACTCATAATCCTATCCATTTGGGCCGGTTGGCGAACCCAAGCAAGAAATTCCGCAGATAGTGACTCAAGCAAGTCTTTACAACAATCTTCATCTTCGGATGTATGCACCTCCTCATCTTCCTCGTCTTCCTCATCTTCCTCGTATTGATACTCTTTGGAAGGCATGTCATAATTTATGTTGCCGGCTCAACTCTCGAGCCGCTACATCCCATATTAACCTCGGGAGTGGAGGAGCCGTTCTCAACATAGACCTCGGGATCCTCCTTGTATTCTACTAGTAATCGAAGTATCTCAGACGCCCGTAATAGGACTTTTACTTTGTTTCCCTTGGCCATGTGTGTCAAGTACCATAATTTGTAATCGGACTCATTGGACCACCCAAACCCTCTCTCGATAACCCCACGAGGTTTGCACGACTAACTTTGCTCGTGTCAATATAGACAAAAAGGAGTCCCCGTCTACATATGTCGATCGCTCCCAATGACCACCGTGATGTATCAAAATACGCCGCCACGACATCCGATTACAAAAGAAGAATAACTATTCGAAAAATGAGCGAACAATATTATAAAACGGTGCCTTGGACACGACCGATGCACACGCCGTATACTATCAGGTGCGTGATCGTATGCAAGTTTCGCCCATGAACACGATCGCCGCACACGATTGTAGACGATCGTGTTAAACGATCGTGTACACGCGTAGTGTTGCGCACGATGTTAAGGTCGCCAGATACGATCGCCAGACACGGTCGTTGCACACGGTGGCTTCCCATCGTGTGCAGCAATCGTGTCCGTAAGAACAGATCTGTAATTTTTTTTTTCATCGTTCAAATACTGATGCATACCTTCTTTATGAACTCAGAAGCACGACAAATGAAGTCCTATTTCAACGTCAACTTTTATTTTCGAACAATCTTGTGATTTCTATAAGATTTTTTGAGAGACCCTTTGTCAAAAATAAAATGATTGTGTTGTTTTGATTTATATGTTTGTAGTTAAATTTTGGTTGTTGGACATTAATATCGATCGGAGGAGGAAAGTAAAAAAGAAAAAAGAGAAGAAAAATAGTTTAAATTAAATAAAAAAAAAGTGAGAAGTCAACAATACAACAAAAGAGAGGACATTTTAGTCATTTTAATCAAAATGATACCAAAAACTTATAGTTTTATGAATGAGGATATAGAACTTATCAATTTTATGCTTTGGTATTAAAAAATTGATTCCCACTAAATTTAATTTGACTAACTTAGTAATTGATATGATTAATATTGACCAAACTCAAATTTGTAATTAAATAAAACTAATAAATAAAACATATGTGAGATTCAAAGTTTATAAACATAATTAATGTATATTTAATAATTGACCAAAATATATTTTTACTAAAAAATTAAATTATTTATTTGTCCAACTTAATAATTGGCCAAATTAAACACAATAAATTAAAATTCTTAAGTTTATGTGTGAAATAATTATAGGGTTGAAAAACGCACAACGAATTTTAAGTATTTATTTAGGTTCTCTATCGACGGAGTTTCTATTTTTAATCGATATGAGATTCAAGACACGTACGTATCCAAATATATAATATATAATTATTAGAGTAAACTACACCATTCGTCCTTGTGGTATGCGTTGACCGACAAGTTTTGTCCTTTGACCGAAAAAATTGCACCGTCCATCCTTAACTGCGAAACGTTATGTACCGTTGGTCCCTCGCTCTAACTGGCATTACTAACGGTCGTTATGCCTCGTCCACTCGAGGGTATTTTCGTCTTTTCCCACACATAAGGACCAACGGTGCAATTTAATCATTTTATTATTTATTTAACTTAATAAATAATAGTTTTCATCTATTTTTATATGTTTTCGTCCGTTATTATACATTTTCATCCGTTTTTATACGTTTCCGTCCGTTTTTATACATTTTTATCCATTTTTGTCTGTTTTTATACGTTTTCATCCGGTTTTATACGTTTTCGTCCGGTTTTCTTACGTTTTTATCCGTCTTTATCCGTTTTCATCTGCTTTTATACGTTTTCGTCAATTTTTATACGTTTTTATCCATTTTTAATTCGTTTTTATGCATTTTTGTCTGTTTTTATACGTTTTCATCCGGTTTTATATGTTTTCGTCCGGTTTTCTTACGTTTTCATACCTTTTTATCCGTCTTTATCCGTTTTCATCCGTTTTTATACGTTTTCGTCCAGTTTTCTTATGTTTTCATACGTTTTTATCCGTATTTATCCATTTTCATTCGTTTTTATACGTTTTCATCTGTTTTTATACATTTCATTCGTTTTTAATACGTTTTTATGCATTTTTGTTTGTTTTATATGTTTTGATCTGGTTTTCTTACGTTTTCATACGTTTTTATCCGTCTTTATCTATTTTCATCTGTTTTTATACTCTTTCGGATGAAAATTTTTACCCTAATATGTATATATATATATATATATAGACCGATTCGGCCTATCGGCTGATTTTTGCAACATCGATAAAACGGATGAAAACGTATAAAAATGGACGAAAACGTATAAAACATATGAAAACGTATAAAAATGGACGAAAACGTATAAAAACGGACGAAAGCGTATAAAAACGGTCGAAAATGTATAAAAACGGACGAAAGCGTATAAAAACAGATGAAAACGAATAAAAACAGACAAAAACGGATGAAAACGGGTAAAAATGTAAGGACAACAAACGAAAGCATATAAAAATGGAAGAAAACGTATAAAAACGAACAAAAACGCATAAAAACGATTGAAAACGGCAAAAAACGTATGAAAATGTAAGAAAAGCGGACGAAAGCGTATAAAACGGAAGAAAACGTATAAAAATGGACAAAGATGTATAAAAACGCATAAAAATGTATAAAAACATATAAAAGCGGACGAAAATGCATAAAAAGGGATGAAAACGGATAAATACGGATAAAAACATATGAAAACGTAAGAAAACCGGGCGAAAGCGTGTAAAAACGGATAAAAACGAACAAAAACACATAAAAATGGATGAAAACGAATAAAAACGTAAGAAAAACGGACGAAAGCGTATAAAAATGGATGAAAACGTATAAAAACAGACGAGAATGTGCAAAAAGGGATGAAAACGGATAAAGACGGATAAAAACGTAAGAAAACCAGACCAAAACATATAAAACCAGATGAAAACATTTAAAAACACATAAAAATAAATAAAAACGGATAAAAACGTATTAAAAATGGATAAAAACGTATGAAAACGGATGAAAACGTATAAAAACGGACGAAAACGAATAAAAACAGATGAAAACTATTATTAATTAAGTTAAATAAATAATAAAATGACTAAATTGCACCGTTGGTTCTTAAAGGTGGGAAAAGACGAAAATACCCTCGAGTGGACGAGGCATAACGACCGTTAGTGATGCCAGTTAGAGCGAGGGACCAACGGTACATAACGTTTCGCAGTTAAGGATGGACGGTGCAATTTTTTCGGTCAAATGACGAAACTTGTCGGTCAACGCATACCACAAGGATGAATGGTGTAGTTTACTCTAGATTATATTTAAAAGAATAACAAGATGAGAAAATTTTAAGATACATACCTAAATAACACGTTGTATACGTAGGGACAGAAAAGGTTTAATATTGAAAAAAAAAAAAAAAAGTTCTGAAGAAAATCTCGGGGGCTATTTCGGGAAATTTAACATCTACGCTTGCGGCCTGCCCTTCTAAAACCCTAATTCCTTCCGCCGCCAGCAGCCAAAAACACAAACTCCAATCCCCCCCCCCCGGGAAGAGATGGGAAGCGACAGCGAGACCGATAAAACAGCGCAGAAGGAGCGGGAGAAGAAGAAGATCATGGCTCTTGCTCCGATAGCCAAACCGCTCGCCGGGAAAAAGCTCTGCAAACGCACCCTGAAGCTTGTTCGCCGAGGTACCAGTTCACACTAACCAAGATATTTTTTTTTGGTAGTGGGTTTGGTGCTTATTTATTCTTTTGTGCATTTTCTGCTGGGAATTCAGCTGCGGAGCACAAGTGCTTGAAGAGAGGAGTTAAGGAGGTTGTGAAAAGTATTCGCCGCGGAAACAAGGGGTTTGTTGGCTTTCTCGTCGTAACAGTTCCAATTTCTTTTTCCTGTTCCATGTTTTCCCCTTATTTTTTTGTAATATTAAGACTTAGACCCAGCAAGAGCAGAATGGAGACAGTCATATTCATATAGCTGACCCCACCTAGTGGGATAAGGCTTGGTTTGGTTTGGTTTTCAAGATGCATAGTTCTATATGATTTAGAGTGGCCATTCATTTTTTTTTTACTTTGAGAACATAAATTCAGTCTTTTGGGGTGAATTGCGAGAAGATAGAATGATGTTTGGTCTTAGAGGAATTTCTGGAGAAGACTGGCTTTAAGGACACTTTTCTGGAACTGTATACGTGAAAAAAAGTTGAATTAGATTAAGCAGTAATCACTGTGTGTGATGGCAGTGCTTAAGTAGGTTTTAATAATCAGTAGGCACTTGGGACTTGTTCCCCACTGGCTAGTTTTCGTTCATTTGTTTTTGGAATTTTTGTTTTTTTATATGGGTCTTGGCTGCAAAAACTAACCGATTTTTCTTGTGCTGGTGAATAAATTTGTCTTGATCATATTATTTTAGGTGCTTAATCTTGAATAGAGTTAGATTTAGTGAATGTGTCTTTGAATATCATTTCTTGGACTTCTATTGGATGGGCATAAAGTACACTTCTACCAGATATCTGAGATAATATTTATAAACAGTTTTAACTAAGTCCATTTTATCTATAGAATATAGATGGACTGTCGTTTTCAAATTGTTCTGGATCCTGCTCAATGTCTTGTATTTATTACATTGTACCTAAACTTGATATCTGCATTATTTATAATATTTGCAGAATATGTGTTATTGCTGGGAACATATCACCGATAGATGTCATCACACATGTTCCAATCCTATGCGAAGAATCTGACATTCCGTACATCTATGTTACGTCAAAAGAAGTAAGTTGCTTCATTCCCTTTTGGTTTACTACTATACATGCAGTTAATGTGATTTTGTGACTAATAGCATGTGCTTGGTAGTGTATGTCATTGCTGTTTAGCTGATGTAGGTGAAAGATACTCTTTCAAATGTGTTCTAGTTATGATGGAAAACAGTGTTGCACTTGCACGAATCATGTTCGAAATGACATATCACTGCCCACCTATCTGGTGCACATTGTTAAAGCAACCCCATTTTATGAAGATGTCTTTATATTGGTTTTCTTTCACCAATTTTAGAAATTGCGTGATACTACTACCCATTCTGGCTTGATATTATTCTGCCGTTTGTATTGATTCTTTCACTGTATGACACTACCATAGGTTAAACCAATAAACACGGAACCCGCTTCTCTCAAACATAATGGGACTGTTTACAGTCGCTAATAAAGAAGCATTTCTCAACTTTTAGCTTCTTTTTGCCAGCACTATCAACTTATGACTCTTTAAGTAATATTTAGCATCTGATGCAATAAAACACCTTATGTGTATGTCAATATAAATGCTTTGATGCGCATATTCGTGCTCAACGTTGGATAAAATGGATACTGATAGTACTGTGTACTTGTTCTCCTAGGATCTTGCTAACGCAGGAGCCACCAAGAGGCCGACTTGTTGTGTACTGGTGCTACAAAAGCCTACCAAGGGAGAACTCGGTCAGGAGGAACAAGAGAAGTTGAAGGGAGAATACGACCATGTTGCATCCGATATATCCGAAATCGCTAATTCAATGTTCTGATATGTTCTGGGCAGTGGCCATTAATTACATTATGGAGTATGTATTTTGTTTTTTGTTAGGAATGTGAGCTACGGTTTGAGACAAGGCATTAATTACTCTTGAGACATGTTTTACCATAGATCATATTCATGTCCTACACTCTTGCCTTTGAATTGTTATTTTTTTTGGGGGTGGGGGTGGGGGTGGGGGGAGGGGGGAGGGCTACGGTTTGAGGCTTTGAGCTACGGAATGTTCAAATTTGTCAAGTTGTTGAGGTTGAAAGGGGAAGATGTGGATGGGTAGTTTTGTGAATCATCTACTGCATTGCTCTTTAAATGCTCAAAGTTCCTTGTTTTTTCCTTGGAAAGAAAGTATGCTATCGAACGACCCTTCATTATTATTTTGAAAATTTTAAGAGGGTGTTTTGATTGGCTTCAACTTATTAAGATCTTATGAGCTTTTACATACACGGCTGTAGAACCTTTATGGGATTATCATATGTTTTTTAACCAAAAAAAAATCATAAAGTATTCAATTTTGAAATTAATTTCATATTTATCCGACTACTTTTGCCGATATTTTCTTAAATAACATGCATAACTTTTTATAAAAGATTTATTATTTCTATAACATTTGAAAATACTTCTTTGTACATGATATCTACAATATTATTATTTATTGCAGATTTATAAAATAAAAAAGTTCTTCCTCGGGTGGTTGGAATGTTACGATCTTTTCTCCCTCAGTCAATAGTAGCATGATACTTTGATAACCAGTTCATACCCAAGATTATGTCATAGTCATTCTTGTCCAAAACAATTAAATCAGTACAGAGTTCCCTATTTTCAGTAGGAATACTACAGGCTCGTATGGTTTTATTTGTTTGTTTTGGATCCTCGAAGGGGGTCACTACATTATAATCTATCTCAATTTTTTCTTGTACTCTACCCAACTTTCTCACATACTCGGTGGATGCAAATGAATGTGTAGCACCAGAATCAAACAATACAGATGTTGAAATATTAAAGATATGAAGTTTACTAGATGGATTAGCTTCAGCAATCAACATCTTCTCTGGTCATAGTGAAAACTCTAGCTCGTACTCTTTCCTGTGCCTTTGGTTCTGGCTTGTTTGGGCAAACATTTGCTATATGTCTAGCCGGTACCCTTTCTTGTGCTTTGGTTTTGGCTTGTTTGGGCAAACATTTGCATATGTCCAGGTTGTCCACATGGAAAGCATACCTTAGAACCCAACAAGCAAACTCCACTATGTTGTTTCTCGCGATTAGAGCATACCGGTAATGGTACAAACGGTCTGCCCTCTTCAGACTTCATACACTTGGATCTCCTTGTTCTTGCCCCGTTTTGAATGGAAAATCAGCTATTGGGTCCTGAAATTGAGTTGGCCTCTTCCTTTTATTCCTAAATCAGCGTTGGCCTTGCCGTTGAACCTCTTGTGCGTGTCGAAGTAACCATATAGAATGGCACCTGCCGAATCAAAAGAATTAATGACCCAATTGCAAGAGCTGTTAGATAAAGACCTCGTTAGGCCTAGTTTTTCACCATGATAAGCGCTAATATTGTCCAACACTTTCTTATTCTTTATTCTTGATATCGGTGTAAAATTAACTGATGCTGAATATTGGGATGGAAATATATAAATATTCGATAATTGTTGATTCATATTCTTATTACGGTCATTTAAAAAAATAGCGGTGGAACTCTCTTTTGAATCTCAAAGGGAAAGTCTCACAAGGATTGAGTACAATTTTTACTATGATTAAAAATTGTACTTTGTTGTCTGTTGGAAAAATTATTACTTCATCCTTCGTGATGATGGGAAGATTTAAATTTTATGACATATTAAAATATATCAGTTATTTTGTTAAATAACAAACTAAACTAAAAATTAAAAGTTTAAACAAAATCAAAACATATGGAGAGGGGATTTATTAATTTAGCGTACTAATTTAGAAGGTCGATTCTAGTTAAACTCACCTCCTAAAGCTTACAATAAAATTACGAAAATGCTACACATACACACATTTATACATATTTTTTTACACACTTACAATAAAATTACGGCTACAAGAATATCCTGATGAAACTATGGCTCGACTCACAACGCAAATTACACCGTTTATTATATTTTACAAATATATTATAATATTAAATATTCTATACAAATATTCTAATTATTAAAATAATGGTAAGAATTACGATTTGAGTTGTAATCCGAATATAATAAATTGAACGACCAAATGACCACTTGCAAGTGTCTCAGAGCCGGCCCCGATTCATGAGATGTCCATGACTTGGGCTGAGCACCGAGTCTGATCAGGTCCGGACCGACCCGATCCAGAATGGCTCGGATTATAAATGGTCGGACTTTATCGACCCGAAGCCCGGACCTGTTTAGAATCGGGCCAACCCGGTCCGGACTCGGTAAAATCGGGTCGGTCCAGGCTGGCTCGGTTCTAGCCCGATTTTTTTTTTTTTGCATTTTATGTGTTCTTTTATTACATATAAAATGCTTTATTCTCTACGTACTCTCATAAAATACAATTATCAATCTTAATATCTCCATTTAGTCATCAAACTCCCAAGTTCAACAATATTTTAGTATAAATAAACTTTTAATTAGAATAATGTGCAATCATAATCGAGCCATTAATCATCATTATTTCACCACCACCGAGGGTAAATTACAACAAAAAATATTTTTTTTGTATTTTTATTTTTACCGGGTGGTTCGGGCTGGATCCGGATTTTCCGGGTTTTGACCCGATTCGACCCGGAACCCGAATTTAGACAAAATGCAGACTCGGGACCCGGACCTAATTAACAGGTACGGTCCGGATCCGATTCGAGTCCAGATAAAAACCGAGTCCGGATCATTTGTGCTCAGCCCTGTCCATGACTGACTACCATTTTTATGCCATCATGAGAGTAAAATAAATATACAAAATATATATAGAAAAAAAAGTTCCACTAACTATGCATATATATATATATATTAATATATATAATTTTGTATTAAATTTGAGCCCCTCGAAGGTGGGCTGCCCTCAGGACCAGCTGACTATAGGCGAACTAAGTTTGGGCCTAGAGCCCAAAAATTTAACAAGCTCTCGATTGAAAATTATATTATATTCACTTTATAAAAAAATAAATTAATTACGAAAACACGCAAAATCAGAGGCTTCGCGTCAGACATATTGACACGACGCGTAAAGTGGCCCTTCTCCTTGATTCGATCGGTACTTTTACAGCAAAAAATATTAAAAGAGTAGTTTTTACTTGATTTGAATGTATTTTTAAATTCTACTTAATTAATAAGTCTGTGTTCCGGGAATTATTATTCCCGTGATGTGTCTTACCTAATACTGATTGTAGATACATAGATGGGCTGCCCAGATCCTTCTGTATAGTAGGATCCTATTAGATGCCTTACCTTATCTAATCCTATGTATGGGCGACTCTCATCAGAATGCCTATATAGCGCCTCTATCAATGTTATGAATGGATTGATTTGCCTTTACTTTCTCCTCAAACACGTTATCAAGACGTAGTATCTCAACCGAGTAGAAAAAAATTCGTCCAAATTCGTAAATTCAAAAAAAAAAAAAAAAAAATCGGAAACCCTAATTCCCATCTCCGCCGCTGCCGCCGAGAGTAACCAGATTGGTTGGTTACCGCCTTCACCTTCCTCAACAAGAACCACCGCCGACCCCAGCCCCTGAAGCCGCAGTGGACACCATCGCCGCCCACCTGCACCAGATCCGAACCAGACGTCATCGCCCGCAACCGTCTGCACCACCAGATCCTGCACCCGATTTCTCCGAGACGCAACCCGTCTGCAAATTCAACCTCTGACGTAACCTCCCCTTCGACCAGAAATCCGATTACGAACCACCGCGATCTGTCTTCTTCCCAGACCCGCATCGCCGTCGCCTTCTGCAACACACCAAACCGCGTCGCGACTCCGTCCTCCAGGTATGCAACCAGTCCGTAGAGCCTCGGCCCACTCGCCCGGTAGCGTGTTTGGCCCGCCTTGCTTGTACTGAGCCAATTGTCGCCACCCGAACCCGACTCGCGATCCAGTCCTGGCCAGGACCCGACCCGGCTGCCGACCCGACTCGCTTCGACACCTGCTTTCATCCAAGCCAATCTGTTGCCTAAGGTCGCGACCCGATCCGATCGAAGCACCGCGGATCGTCCAAACGGTTTTATGCATGTGATATTTATTGTTTGAAAACCTAGTGCAATCGAGACAAACCTATCAAAATCGAAAAAAGCGAGAGACGAGAATTTCCGCGTGAATTTTCTGCACAGCGCAATGCATTTAAAATCACGTTTTCCGTTTCGTTAACCGTCGGATCGGTGTGAAATTTTGGCAGCAACTTTCCAACACAAATATCTGTATATTCAACGGTGGAGATCGGATTCTGAGTAATATTGATTACTGAATCTGCTGCCGAACAGAAGCAGATTTTTACGAGGAAATTGGAGATCCGACTCATCCAATATCGAGCCGCCGACGCCGCGCTCGAGTCCTTTTTCGGCCGAATTATCGAGCCCAAGATCTCTATCCGGGCGTTTCTCAACTCTCCATTTTTTTCCTACTCAATGATTCATGTGTTCATTAATTTGTACACTTATGAATCTTACATGTTTATGTTTTACGTGTATATAGGAAAATACGTCGCTCATGATGATGTGCACGCTATGGAGAAAAGCCATATTTATCCTGCTCAAGGATCAAAATAAATATAGAACGGAGTACCCACGGAAATATGTTGCTCATATGGAGAGAATCTCCTGCTCAAGGATCAAAGCATATATGAAACCAAGTACCGTAAGACTTTATTAAAGTTCTCGTTTTCAATTCCTCTCTTTTGGGAATTTTTTTGGGGAATCGGGTATTTGGGTTCTTTATCTCCCACGCTACTTTGCGGTGGATGAGACAATGAGAGGTGGTATCACTCTGATGTCGAAGTAAAGCGTGTGACGGCCTGGGAGTCACGGATAATTGTTGAAAGTCGATATTTGTGGTTGTTGCATACACCATGTTTTGGGTGCGATTTGATGTCGCCGCTTTTGTCGATTTTAAACCAACAATTGAAAAAAAAATGAACATTGTCGAACGGTAAAGTTATGACTGCTCATGATTAGTCACGGATTTGTGACATACAAATGGGACAAACATCGATCATGCGACGCATATGTCGTGGTTAAAATTGATTTGTGACGGAATTGTCACGTTGAATTGAGCGACCACCACTTGGTCTTGACCCAATCCCATACTTGGAAAACTCCATCTTTCATCTTATTAAAATAAAATATTGCATGTGGGTGTAGACATGTATCGTCTCCTTGCAACATGATATATGAAAGAATGTACGAGTAATTCTCATGAGTTTCAACATGTAAAGGCAATGGCATATTGCGGTAAATACATGAATTCGTTGACCTCGATTATAGTTCGTATGACTATAGGTCCGAATACTTTTCCGAGTATTTGTAAAGGCATGTGCCTTATATATTTGACTATGTTTAGTCGATCTTATTGGATGGTCAAGACAAGTTGGTTAGGTATATTCATTATGTCTCATGGTTCAAAATGCTTAATTATGATGCACCGCGTTGTATCTATATAACATGGCTATTATGACGTATACTTGCAAATTGAGAATTAAAATACTTGGTTGATTGATGCACTTTGGTGGATTTTTCTGCACTTTTGATCATGACTAGGCGCATCCTCCTTGGTATTTGTTTATGCTTTGAAAGTTCAAACGGAATCAGTGGTTTTTAAATTTTAAATGCATCGACATTCCTACTTTCTCTCGCAAGTCTACCAAGTTGGAGTTACCGAAAGGATCATTAGTCGAAGATAAGAAATCGAACACCCTGCTGCGTTTAAACGCACATATGGCTGTCATTGCCATGTTTTTGCATCAACACTTATGCCATTGGATATGGTCTCAACCTTGGTTTCTCACTAAACTTGGGAAAAACTAAACAGCCAATTAAAATATGCACTGTGATCTGAGTTTAATGATCCGTGTGGTGCACAATATATGGATAGAAAGATACGGAAGTCTAGTTTCCAGAACATCTGACCGTTCGTCCATAGCCTTCCTAACAAGGGAGTTATCGCTGTTTTAGTGAACAAAGGTCAAGCTGCGCGGAATTTTATTTCCAGCGATTGTGCAAACTTTTGTCCCAACCAACTTGGTTCCCATCTTGAATTTGCAAGTGGTCTTACAACACATATTTTTCAACCTCTTTCTGGCCGAATTTATCATAGATGATGCAGTTTTTGGTATGCGTTGTATGCTAAACTATCATCTTTCAAATGTTGAAAAACAGTTTCATTGGGAAAGCCCAAAATACGCACCCTTGTAAGAAGGTCGAGCGTGTGCATGGTAGTGTTACACCATGCTTGTGTCGTAATTTTGCCCCTTAGGCATATAACCTTGCCATGTTATGCACTCAATATGATAGATCATTTTGATCATATCAAGCATAAAATCTCTATGTTGTTAGAGTATTCGCTATGCTCATGATTATGAAATTTTGCAAGCGAAATTGAGTGCGTATTAAGCTATTTTCAAGGAACATGATATTTTTGGATTTCGGTTTATAAATCCATTGTGACTATGATGAGTAGGTCATCACAATCAATGAGCGGTATGATGCTCAAGTTGTTGAATGCCGAATGGCGTTTTCTAGTCACATATGTTCCGTAACAATTGAACCATGTTATGACTCGATGATAAATATGCCAAAGTGTATCACTCATAGCATCTCATTGTGATTTGTGAGAATAAAATCTTATGCATCACTTGTATTGGATATGTGAAAAGAAAAATATTCATGAGTCAATATGGTCCGGCTTGCATCGGTTTGTGTAACCAGAAGATGTATTGGGACATTGACACATTTAGGCTTTAATAGTCCGGAATTTGGACAATTTGATGATCCATATACCACGGTATTGTCATGGACATCATTTTATTTGAACAAAGAAACTAGTTGGTTCAAAGACACCAAAGTACATTGGTGGAGTTGTGAGCAAGGCTCATGACCGATGATGATATTTATGTCATCCGCGTCTTGCTTTCATAAGCATGTGTGACGCCAAAGACCCCCCTATGATCCTTCTTAGCCATGTTCATTTATTAAAGCCTATTCTTTGGCACGATTAGGAGACGACACCCTCCTATGCTAAAGAGAATAATGTAGCGACTCGCATAAGCATGGTGCTGAGTCCTCCCTTTTCACCGAGTCCTTATACATACATGATCATAAGTATTAGCCTCGGTGGCTTATGATGCTATGATGGTGTTCACAAATGGGCGTACTCAAGTAATAACATTTATATGTTATGTTGTTCCTTTGACAATGATTGATAAGTTGATGAAACCTGAGTTATGGTTGTCCAACTTGCGGACCAGTCATTGTAAAGGTCGGTTCACCCACTTTTAGACCAAGTCTTAAAGTGAAATTTTAACGAGTACTTCCTAACATCCAAGGCTACCTTCTCACAAATTTTGGTGCCATTTGGAGACTTGGAAGGAGGTGAACCACTTAAATGAAGTTTTCACATACCACCAGCCGTCCCAACAACCAGTTCGATATCATTTCGATCGGTTTTTGACCACAAGGTTGATGGTTTTGGAATCCTAAACACCCGTTTATACATGCTCACGAAATTTTGAGGTGTTTGGGGCTGGTGAAGGGAGTGAACTCTTCAAGAAAGCATTAGAGGTTCGATAAAACCAACGGCCTATCATCGGTTCAATCGTTTCTTCATGTTCGATCCCGGTGGTGCATGGTGGCGGTTTTGTTGAATTCTCAAGACCAGTAGCTACGGCTATGTAACATAGGTCAACATGTCATATTCACCTATACCTATCATCATTCAAATGCTTAGTTACGAGTGTAACAAGATGCATTTTGTTAATCGATATTGTTAACAATGAAAACCTTTATCGTCCACATGTTCATGTGCCAAAGTGCGTCACCACAACGCATTATGACGGGTTATAAATGATGAATATGACATGCGCTTTCACTCATAGTCCGCTTAAAATGTACCTTGGCAGACGATCTCGTAAGTCACTTTGATGAGCCGCCTTCCCGTCGTTAGGGGAGATGCGAACGATCATGTTCGAGTAGAACGACTTGGAATTGTCGTAGTTTGTCCCTACCGTGCCTCACCAAGTTCCCTAAAGTGACGAGATTAAATACATGCCGCAAACATGTCTGCAAGGATTGTGTCCTATGGACGTTCGTCACCTATAAATGGTGATATGGTAACACCACAAATTGTGGTAGATGGTGTTACTAGGCCGTGGATCTCATAGAGTATTGAGATGCCACTTGGTTCGATAAATACTCTCGCTAAGAATGTATGCGAGCTTGGTACATGAAACTTGATCATATGATCAAATGAACTCATCCGTCTCATGTGATTCTGGATTATAGTCATTATTGGGGGACGCCTCAATGAATGCCAATCCATAAAGAGTACTCTATGAATAAAGCCGGTTCATGAGGACGTGGAATGTGAGTTTAATCGAACCATACTTCGTTGAAAATCTACAACGTTGTAGCCTTGGCCTAAAATGGAAACATATGCGACTCCAGTATAAACAAAGTGATAGCCCTTTGTTGAAGTGGTGCCGACACTCCAAAGATAAGCTCTATCTGTATACTTTGTCAAAGCGAGTGAGAGAAGGAGTTAAACTCACCTCATGGCGCGAGGTTTCTCATGAATGCACTGGAATCGACTACGATGACACGAAACTTAGTTGTGCTATCGTAATGGATGTTATAGCATCCACTATCTTTTCAGTTAGATAGTTTCCCAAAAACTGACGTGCAGCTTGTGGTTAAATCTTATCTTAGTGGGGAACTAAGTTAAGTGATTAAAGGATCTCGTGGTGGATCAGACTCAAATCAAGTGGCTCCTGACCACGGAGCGCGTCGACAAGTGATTGTCGGGAACGCATACTAAGTATATACTTGATTTGGAAGAGATATGAAGCTTCTGCGTGTAAAACTAAGGGTTTATAGTGATGTACTCTTATGAGACTAAGAGATTCCGCTAAATCCAAAGTTAAGAATGAAAGGATCTTGGGACACTTGATGATGCGTATTCATCAATCGGTTTAAGGCAATCTAAGGGACGGTTTCCCTAAGAGACGATAAAGTAATGCCTATATGATTCCCAATGACTAGTCGAAGTCATCATAAGACTTGACTCACTTAAGTGATGATGCAGTCTTAAGAGAAAAGTACGGTATTATGTACTCATGTTTGACTCGATGTACTCATTCGTAATAATCCGGTAAAGCCACTGTGATGATGGCCTAGGATGCGCTCACGCAATGTCTGTGATTGACAAGAATCTTGAGGCTCGCTCTATCTCGATAAAAAGGACACTTGAAAACTGATACCCGAATCTGCCCAGAATGTGTTGGTCTATCTCCCATATGACCTACAGGGCAGCTCACTTGATGGAAAATGGTGAAATTGGTACCATTGGAAAGGTTTGTGTCTACTTTCCAAGGAAACCAACCATTTGATCACATTCATCATGTTGAGTGACATATGACTATTGTTGCAAAGTAGGACAGGATGTGTCCTAGAATTTGCCGAGTCAACTTCGATAGAGCTTTGTGATTCGCTCAGTCGATCTAGGTTACGTACTGTATGTGAATGAAAAGCTATGGGTGTCTAGTTTTCATAAGTTCTTACAGTTTCGTTGATACCTATTGAATCGAAGAAGTAATGACTGATTTAGTGCATGGAGGTCAAGACTTTAGAAAAACTTGATTTTCGGATAAGTCTTTAATGACTCTGCACTTTGGATGTGTCGCGCTCTTTTTGTCCTTAGACCAAGGTTTGTTTTTCCCATTGGGTTTTCACTTGGTAAGGTTTTTAACGAGGCGACCTATGAGAACATCCATACAATGATGCGTTGTACTTCTGTTCAACTTAGACCAAGAGGTATTTTTCCCACTGTGTTTTTCCTTGGTATAGTTGTGAGGGCAACTTGGCATCCGACTCCTATGATTTGAGGTACTCATCAGGGGGAGTCGTTATGTATACATCAGGGGGAGTGTACATGACATGTTATGTTGGTGCGTTGCAATGTTTTCCTCATCAAGCCTTTATTTTTCCCATGGGGTTTTGTTTTGGCTTGGAATAGGTTTTTACGGGGCAACATCTTCGCACCATTGTTGTATTAGTGCTCGACACGGGAGTGTTCCGGAATTATTATTCCCGTGATGTGTCTTACCTAATACCGATTGTAGATACATAGATGGAAGCCCAGATCCTTCTGTAGTAGAGGATCCTATTAGATGCCTTACCTTATCTAGGAATCCCATGTATGGGCGACTCTCATCAGAATGCCATATAGCGCCTCTATCAATGTTATGAATGGATTGATTTGCTGTGTTTTACTTTCTCCTCAAACAGTCTGCACATTTTTTTAATTTAATATATATATCAAAAAAATTTGGCCTTCAGCCCCCAATTGTGAGGGCCACCTCTACTGCCCCTGGCTGCCGTAAAGTGTCTAGATGCAATATATGTTCACTATATTTGAGATTAGATACCGAATAACTAACATGTAAATATATATTTTATGTAATCGAATTATTTTTTTCGTTCCTTAATACCAGTCTTGTTTGGAAATAAAATTTGTTCCATAATACATATCATTTTTTATATTTCATGCATAATTGTAATTTTTTTTCAAGAATACCTTTAATTTATTATGGTCTCTTCAACTTCAACATAGACAAATACATTAATTAATATAATTAGTTTATTAAATTAATATAATTAATAAAAATAAATATGAATTTAACTAATTATCATTAAATTTTGTTAATATTTATATAATTTTGAAATAAGACAATTATTTGAGGAGGGGGAGTATCAATTATTTGTTCTTTGTGTTATATATATAAACTCCCCCTCGTTCACCTCGAATCCATCCAAAATCTTACATCACCACCGCCCGATTTTCATCTTCGTGAGCTCCGCCACCTCCAAATCTGACGTGCCAAAAATCAAACGTCTCTTCTCCTCATCCAACCCACTGCATGTTAACCTCTCCAACACGTACCCCCTTTTCCCCCACTTATATATATATATATCATAAACATTTATCTCCAAAAATAAAATAAAATTCTACCACAACAATCCATAAACTAAACCCTGATATACATAAAACCTCGCAGATCGATAACAACTGTAAATCAATGGCGGAGCTCTACGGCCAACACAACCCCCTTCAGTTTCACCACCGGATCAAGCCGCAGCCGCGGAGCCACCTGATGGTGAAGGCCGCCACCGCCGCCACCGCCGGCGGATCGCTCCTCGTGCTCTCCGGACTGACATTGGCCGGCACGGTGGTCGCGCTCACAATCGCCACCCCGTTGCTTGTGATCTTCAGCCCCGTGCTGGTGCCCGCGGTGATAACCGCATTCCTTGTCCTCTCGGGATTCGTAGCCTCCGGCGGCTTCGGGGTGGCGGCGATCAGTGTGCTGTCGTGGATTTACCGCTACGTGAATGGAAAAAAGCCGCTGGGGGCGGAGCAGTTGAACGCCGCGAGGGATAAGGTGGCGGGGAAGGCGAGGGAGATGAAGGACAAGGCTGAACAGTACACTTCGGGACCCCAAGCTTCTTGAGATGGTTGTGGCGGGCAAATAATTATGTATGTATCGTGGAGAATTTCATTGTTGTACTGAGTTTAGTTGTTGTTTTCTTTGGGTCATGGGGTGGTGGGAGTGGGGTGTGGCCGGGTGTGGGGTGTGGGGTGTGGCTTATGTTTGCTGTGTCCCGTGTAATCTATACGTCTATGTGGAGATTTTTATCGAGAGATGATTAAAGTCCGAGATTAATTAGCTCCCTCCCACTAAAAATATACTCTCCCTTTTTAGTTATCATGCTTGACTTTTGACCGGTTAAATTAATTAAAGTTTGATTTAAATTTATGAATTTTATATAATTGATAAAATAAAAAAATTATATCATTGTAAAGTATATATAATTTATTTTAAAATGCAATTTTTACTTTTTAAAAATAATAAAAGAATTGTTCATAATCTTTGGTTAAAAATTAGTCAATTTGACCATTGAAATTCAAAACAAGACAATTAAATAGGGACGAAGGGAGTATTTATTTTGATTTAAAATTGATCAAAATATATGAATTTTGACCATAAATTGTAAAGAATGTATTTAAGGTGTGTTTCAAATACTCCTTCCTTCCACAAAGAATTTACATTTTTTTACTGTTATTGGTCAAAATTTAATTTTGATCATGAATTGCAACCAACATGAAATATATAAAAAAATTATAGTAATGTAAGTACTTATTCGATATAAAAAAATTATAGTAATGGAAGTACTTATTCGATTTGTATGTGTATTTTTCAAATATTATTTTTTATAATTTTTATTTATATATAATTTAAATGATTATTATTTCATTTGTATTTAAGAAGATTGGTCAAAGTTTAAATAAATACACTTTTGGTGGACCGGTCGAAGTTCAGATGAATATAATTTCGGTGGACCGAAGAAGCGGTGAACACCAATAATCTTCCCTCATAATTATAATTTTGGTGGTCGAAACAATTATTTTTCATTTTGTCCTTGCATTCATACGAGTAACGTTAATAATTATTTTTGAACCAACTCGTGTCTTGCACCATGCGATGCACGGCGCACGATCTTGTATATGTCATTATATATTAAAACAACAAAAAAATGACGAATTTTGTATATGTCATTATATATTAAAACAATGAAAAATAGAATTTGAAATAAAACATCATTATGGATCCATAATAACCACTACATATTATCATGTCCAAAAATTATTACAAATTTTGGAAAACCTCTTTGTAAACAATGTTAGTAGTTTTATTGCTTAATTTTTCATTTGCATCACAAACTAACATCTTCAATATCCACTTTCGTTAGTCACTCTAGAAATTGCCACATATAATTGTCCATGAGTAGATACCGGCGTCCTCAAAAATATTCCGACATGTGAAAGAGATTGTCTCTGACTTTTATTTATCGTCGTAGCATAAGAAATCATAGGAGGTAACTGTCTCCTTTGGAAGCGAAAAGACAATCTTACATTAGAAAGAGTAAGAGTTAATCTAGGAATGTAAATCATATCCCCTGTATTACTTCCTTCCAAAATTCTTGCTTGAAGAACATAAGATCCCAATTTTGTAATAACTAATCTTGTTCCATTACAGAGACCAGATGTATGATCAATATTCCGCAACAACATTACAGGAACTCCAACCTACAGAAAAAATAATGATTCGTTGTCAATGCTATAAATAAAAATATTTTTTTTTTAGAAAATAAAATTAATTTTCTGAAATTAAAAGCATGTAATTCGTAATATAGACCTTTAATTTCAATTGCTGATTGGGCACCCCAGAACACTTAATGCTATTTAAATATTCCACAGAGCGCATTTGCTCGAATGCACTTATCCCTCTATCCGTAGTAGCAATTGAATCTGCACTTAAATAAATTTTTTCATCTGAATTTTGTGCGGACACCATATACTCATTAATACGATCAACTTCATCTAAAGTAGGGGCTAAAATTGCTCTTCCTTGCAAATACGATAAATCTCCATTGTGATCCCAAAATGAAGGATAAGTTGCATCGACAATTGAACGAATATAGTCATTAGATTCATTTATTAAAAGATCATTGGGAATCTCAACCTCAACCTCTCCATCATTGTCTCCCCCCAATGTTCCATCACCTATCGACGTCATCCAATGTGAGAATCTTATTAAAGTATCTGCATCATCTGCATTTGCAAACTCTGAAGCCTCATGTTCCTTGTTAAGCGTAGAACCTTGCAACTACGCCAAATAGCTGATGAATTAATTGTAGCATGTACGATATCTTGTCTAGTACCCTTAGGAATAACAGGTAATATCTGACGAAAATCTCCTCCGAATACAATTACCTTACCCCCAAATGACTGATTATATGCTTCGGTCTTTCACTGCGCATGATATCGCGCAAACTACGATCAAGAGCCTCGAAGCAAAATCTTTTTAAAAAAAAAATTCAATCAAATGCAAGAAATATTTTTAATTGAAAAAATATCTTTAGCCAAATTTAATTATAAGTATATTATAATTTTATTTAATTACAGACCTATTCATCATCGGAGCCTCATCCCATATGGTAATATCCGTTTTTACAATGAGTTCAGCGAGAGCACTTGGTTGCTTTATATTGTAAGTGGAAATCTCATTCAAATTTAAAGGAATTGCAAATCTGGAATGAGCTGTCCGACTGCCCGGTAATAGCAATGAAGCTATGCCACTGGATGCAACATTTAATACAATACCACATCTCGAACGAACAGCGGCTGAAAGTGTCTTCCAAACAAAACTTTTACCGGTCCCATCAGAACCATACAAAAAGAAGACTCACCCACATTGTCTATCGATGGCTCTCATAATAGTATTGTACATAATACGCTGCTCACTATACAACATGCTTACAAACTTACGATATTTTACCGTAAGTGCATCTCTATCATAAGCAAGCTCAGCAGCTATTAATGGATTAGTGAAAGAAACAACGTCAATATTATCCGGATATGGGAAAATCAGATATTCTTCAAGAGATCTACCTATTTGTTAGATATTCTCAATCTCGCGCAAACACAAAGTCTTAATTTGATGTAAGTATCAAATCTGTACGAAAAAAAAATAAAAAAAAGAGAAATTTAAGGAGTGATGGAAAAAATATCTAAATAGGTACCTTCGCGCCTCAATCTCATTCTATATTTGAATTGAATATCAGCAGATAAATAACTCCAGCACTTATTCCAAACAAATTCCGGACGTGACATAGAATCGGAAGTGAGCAAAGTGACAAACAATGATCTCAACATATTTTCCGATCCCCAAGAACTTGCTTCAATTATAGCATCAACATACTCTTTGTCATCATCCAATAATCCTCGAGCATAACATGCATCTCTAAATGTCTAATATAAAACACCGTTAAATATCCTTATATCATCATAGCATTCACATCCACGCACTACGTTGAGTAAGATTCTTAAGAAATATAGCTCCCCATATCCTGGATAAACATAATATAACCTTCCAAATGTAGTACCCTTTTTCCTTGGTCGCCATTGTCGTAATTTAGCATCCCAAACGAACCACTTTGGAAACTCTGCATATGTCAATTCTTTTGCTTGAGGATAAATCTTGTTTGCCTCCATCCATGCTGTAAACATTGTGCATTTGGATGAATGTCGATCCAATACATACTGAAAAGTAGCTCCCTCACGAAAGATCACATTTTGCTGTCCCTCAAGATGAAACCCAAGCCTGACTACCGTAGGTTCCCTAAAATGGATCTCATATCCAAACAACCTCCAAGCAGCCTCCGAAGCATAAATGTATCTATAGTCGTAATACATCTTTAACTCATCAACAAATTCAGATGAAGTATCCCCATCAGCATCACGATAGAATGAAGCGGTTACTCTATCATTGCCCTTGTGCACATACTTAAATAAATACTTTATAGAACAGCATTGATTGCACCATTCAACATTGATATCTGCACGGGACTTAATCAATAAATAACAATTGTGAGGAACGACGAACCTGCATTCATAAAAATAATAATCGTTATCTCAGGAATTCCAAACAGAATATCAATATATTAAGAAAATAAAAATACTATAACATGAAAAGTAGTATACCTGTTGTCGAGATCAATCCCAGTTTTAACAATTCGCATTCCATCATCCCTACGACGGTATACTATATATCCCTCCACATCTACCGTAGTTTTATCGGTGATTTTTTTAGGGAAATGTTTAGTACAACTCCCATTAGACATGCACGACGAATTATTATTTGCTAATCCACATGGCCCATGCATCATGTATTCCGACACGACATCGTAGTATAGAGGGTCAAGATCTTTATCTGGTATCTCAGCAGAAATTATACTGTCGACAACATCCTCATTACACGTACTATCAAAATTACTCAAGAATAACAAAATATGAGCATGAGGCAATCCGCGCTTTTGAAACTCAATTGTATATACAACTGCATTTGAAAAAAATGTTAGAATAGTTCATGTGAATATAATTATTGTCATAATATGATTCATTTATTTAAAGAAAATATTGTATTTATTCCATTTTTTATTTCCGTATCGGGTTTTTGAATTAACAAAATGAAGAATATAAAATAAACTCACCGGCTTTGGTCTCTCCAAAGATATTTCCATGACGAAATTCTCGTATTAGATTATCCAATTTGGCGTGAAAAATTCGTGACAGAATATCCGGACGATCCTCAGGACGCAAATTCCTTTTCTTAATGAACCGAACAAATTATGGCCATTTAGGATTACATGTGAACGTAACAAATAGGTTTGGATAGCCGACACATCTGCAAATTGTAACACTCCCAGAACCATGTGGGAATATTACACGCCGTAGACCCCTTTTCGCGAGGATCTACCAGGCTATACCTTACAAAACGACCAAATGCTTGCCCAGCCAGGGTCAAACAATAAAATAATATAGACCGTTATGGTCACTTACACGTGAATGCACAGACCGATGAGGTCACACAACTCGATCAACAAAACTGACTTAAACAACATTACCCACATAGGGGTCGAAACACAATACAGCGGAAGACTGAAATCAACTCTAACAATAAAACCAAACTCTACCAACTCTCGACTCTTGATTAGTATCGCAGCTCGTCATCCTCTTTTGCCAATCCTGTGACTGCTCCCCTGAACTTGCATGTACCTGGACGCAAAACAGACATCCACCCCCGATTACTCGGGGGTTATTAAAACTCAACTGTTTTACTAGTGCAAGTATAATACGATACGAAATGCAACAAGTAAATAGCAACTACGAATTTAATACGGAAATCAATTATCAAAATGTTCTCGAGAAGTTTTAGAATTTCGAACTCAAGCAAGAGATATTTGAAAAGGAACACATTATCTCGGGGATTTTTAAAGCAGAAATTTTTTTGGACCTCGAGTCCTAATTTACAAAACCTTTTCGTAAACATTAGGGCCTTAGCCCGATTCTCGTTTCAAAACACACTAGATAAGATATCATTATGAGTCCGAGACCTGTATTTAAAATGTTATCCAAACAATCACTATTATACGATCGTTGTACGTACACATCATGTACTGAACTCCATAGGCCTCAACGGACCCTTCCCGGCCACAAACATCGTTCATACACATCATGTACCGAACTCCGGAGGCCTCATCAGACCCTACCCGGCCACAAACATCGTTCGTACACATCATGTACCGAACTCCGAAGGCCTCATCGGACCCTACCCGGCCACAAATATCGTTCGTACACATCATGTACCGAACTCCAGAGGCCTCGTCAGACCCTAATTGGATCACACACCTTGTTCGTACACATCATGTACCGAACTCCAGAGGCCTCGTCAGACCTTACATGGAACACACACATCGTCACGACACAACTCATAATCATCAAATGTCAAGCCATTCCGCATTACACCGAAATGTATAATCAAGTAAGTAAATCAACACGACACAAATATCTTAATCATCACGACAACTCAACAATGATCAAACACGCCCGACACATACTTAGATGATTAACACGACCAACACAATTCCACGGCGTTAGCTAAGTGAGAGTATTATCGCTACCATCAATCATTCATAATAATAAATTCATACGAAGCATATTCACGAAAGTAAACTAATGCATCACAACCATAACACGACATCCCTATTCACAAGACACAATTCGTATAGTAAAATACTTGCCTTAATAACTGCTACTGAACACTCCGAAGAACACGGTTCGACCGGGAAGCTCGGACCCCAAAGAAGACAACGAACGGAAGGGTTCCGGCTCGAGTTCTTCACAAGAATTTCGTCCCTAAGTCATATCAATGATAAATCAACAATCGTACGATGGATAATAATCACACAACGCCCAATCCCCCTCTAAGACCTTTTGTCGGACACCTTCAAGGCGTCGACTAAGAACTCAACCAAAACGATGAATCAATACAATCTAACCGTGGAATAACAATGGAAATGATAGAATACACCTAAATAATCATCAATCCATCACAATTCTAAGTTATTACGGTTAAATCGGACGAAAACGAATAAAATCCCCAATTTACCCAAACTAGGATTTCCAGGAAATCTGACCTGATTCGCTCGATCAAAGGATATTATAGGATGGATAATCGATGATATAAACTCCAAGATTTCATGGATTTATTGTATGTCAACATGCCTCCACGCCCAACAAGTCTCCAGCCGCGTAAGAGAAGAAAACGAAGTGAGAAAATGGGTTAAAACCCATGTGATGGGCCTTATATAGGCCGCTGTCGGCCGCATTACGTACGTAATCGGCCATGGCTTACGGCCGTAACCGGCCATGGATGAGTCTTCTGCCCAACACTGCCGGTATCTCTACGTATGTGACCGGACAAGGCTTACGTACGTAGCAGGCCTTACGGCCATAACTGCCGGGCCATTACGACCGTTACTCGGCCAGGTCTTGCCAACGAGGACTCGGTCGATCCGACGGTCCGAAAAATCCCGAAATCCAGACCTGAATATAATCCGAAGATACAGTTACGAAGTACTCGCAAAGACAAATCTAAGCGCTAAGAGAACACACGATTCCGACCACCCGAAGGTTCGAAATTCGACAACGGAAGTAATTATCCCAAACATTGGGAAATTACGAAAACGGCCCAAAACGTCCGAAATACACGATACATGATCGAAACACCAAACCAAAGCTTGAAACATGAATAATAACATTAAATGAACTTACGAGAAACTCGAAACAACAGTTTCGGACGAGATTCGCAAGAATCAAACTCAAGTGCGGAAAAGGCGCTTAGGAACGCGGAATTCAACAAAACGACACCGAAACGAACTCGGATGACAAAAAGTGCAGAATTAATCATTCTCATAATGACGAAACGGTCATAAAAGAGTCGTTGAAATGGACTCCCGCCAAAAAAAGAAAATTACCAGAAATCGAAATTGCGGATATTACACAAATACCCATTGCGTCATGATAATTTTGTATCATATACCTAGCACCACCAACAAATGATGAAGGTAATATAATTCTCTTTCCGGTCGAAGAAGAATTTGTATCTCCGCGATTTAAAGCATCATCCAATGCAGAATAAGAATCACATCTAAAGTCCGATTGATGATTTCTTACGTATGTAATACGGTATGACTCAACCATTGTATAGCCACCCACCAAAAACTGTTGAAACAAACGTCTTGAAAATAATATATGAGGAGATTCATCAGATCTTTTTTGTAAACGATAAACAAAATACTCCCGCAAGGTCACATTTTTCTGAGTACGTGCCTTACTCTTCTCAGTTTGGCAATGCGGAACGTCATCTCTGAAACCATCTTCTCCATATAAAAAAGCAGTGGATATTGCAAAGGCAAATAAGACACATGCAACTCACTTATTCGCCTCAACCGTCCCGATCGACTCTCTATAATAATATCTCTATTTCCAGGAATATCATCCACATCTCCAATAATTAAAGCTGCTACCTCAGAAACTTGTGGCAAATTATAGCGTCGTCCATCAGAATTTCTGCGACAAACCAACTTCAATTTAAGGTCAATAGTTGCATCATCCCGTAACCTTTCTCCAGCAAAACGAAACCAACGCACAAGTAAATTATTTTCATCAAGAATTTTTTTGATTATTTTAACAATATCATTATGAACTCCCCCATCATTATCTTCTTGCCTGTAAAAAAAACAATTAATAAGAAATATAAAAATAAAAATACTTTATTCGATAGGAAGTATTAACGGAATTCTTATAAAGAATCATAAAAGTTACCTCACAAATCGCATTCTATTACGTATCTCATTTTCGGTATCGTAAATATATAACTGAGCAAACATTGCTTCGGAGTTTCTAATTGGCAACAAACTGCCCATCAAATGATAATTTTCACCATTCAATCCAAACACTGGTGCTGATCTTCCATCATTTAATGACGTATCTATTTTGCCACCCATTGACGTGAAGGAGAACATTGTATTATACATTCGAATCCTCTCAATAAAGAGCTTACTTAAATTATTTGTACCATATAATAAATCTTTGAACAATTGGGGAGGCTCTCTCATAAATGGTAATTGTATTTTCCCTGAAACAGAAATCCAAAAATATTTCAACTGAAATAAAATTTTGCATATTAAAAAAATATTAATAATGTAAGATTACAAATAAATAACAAAGTTTACCATGAGTACAACATAAAGAATAGATGAGAGAATCAGTACACTCGGCACTTTTCTCCAATCTCTCATCGTACCAAAAAATAGCCCCACAATAATTACATTTCCAATTAGAATCCCCAAGATCATAATAACATGCACATTAATTTTAATAATAAGAAGGAAAAAAATATTTAAAATGTTAGAAGAATATTTACTTAACTAACTTTATTATTTATCATGTATAGAAAAATATATTTATTCAATTGAAGACTGAATTTTAATATTCTAAGGAAGTCATCTTAATATAATATGTTGTTATTTTTTAACCACATTATTTATAGGGTATTTTAAAATATTTTTTTATTAATTTCCTACACATTTAATATTAAGTCGGTCGAGTGACTTCATACTCCCTCCTAACCCTAATTCCCATAGCAGTCAGTAGCCGCCACCCCCCTTTCTTCCACCCCCCCCCGCTGCACAGATCGAACTGTGAGCTCATCCTTACTCCCTAACCATCCTAACCCTTCTAACCCTAACTCCCGTAGCAGTCAATAGCCACCACCCCACATTTCTTCCTCCCCTAGCTGCACAGATCGAACTGTGAGCTCATCTTTACTCCCGCAGTTGAGATTTCTTCGCAATCTCACTTTTATTCTTTATCCTCCAGATAATCTTTCAACGGTCGGATGGATTTTTCTTCTATCCCCAGCCCTAAATCTAATCCCTCAATATAAATCATAAGACGCGTTCTTCCGCTAGCAGAAATTCTGGTGGTTTTCAACAGATATGAATAGCAGAAGGATTAAATCTCCTTCATTTAATTCAGTATACATAAGTTTCATCTAGAGTCTTCCAATCGGTAAAAGTTTATTATAAATATTTCTTATTTCTTAGTAATCACATTGAGATTTGATAATATTCTTACTAATCATATAGTTTTGTATTATCTAGGTTTATCCAGTGACGGTGTTCTGTTAATATCAATTGCAGTCCCGATTCAACCGATGTTATGCTAGCAAATTGAAGATCTGATATTGAAGATGAATCCACAGAGATATGTCTTTCATTGAATATTTTGCTATGTATTTATGTTTTTATCCAATAATATAAGGGTTCTATCTTTTATAATACCAAACCATAAAAGTAACAAGTTATATATCCTCATTCATAAGAGTATAAGTTTTTGATACCAAAAGACATTAATACCCTTAAATGTATCACTAAAAGGTAAAAAAAAAGAAAGTCAACATCAACACCTTTTTGGAGGACATTTTAGTCTTTCTAAGCAAAATGGTATCAATAACTTACACTCTTATGAATGAGGATATATAACTTATCAATTTTATGGTTTGGTATTAAAAAATTGATTCTCACAAGGGTTCTATCTTCGATAATACCAAACCATAAAAGTAACAAGTTATATATCCTCATTCATAAGAGTATAAGTTTTTGATACCAAAAGACATTAATACCCTTAAATGTATCACTAAAAGGTAAAAAAAAGAAAGTCAACATCAACACCTTTTTGGAGGACATTTTAGTCTTTCTAAGCAAAATGGTATCAATAACTTACACTCTTATGAATGAAGATATATAACTTATCAATTTTATGGTTTGGTATTAAAAAATTGATTCTCACAGGTTTGGTATTAAAAAATTGATTCTCACATAAGGGTTCTATCTTTTATAATACCAAACCATAAAAGTAACAAGTTATATATCCTCATTCATAAGAGTATAAGTTTTTGATACCAAAAGACATTAATACCCTTAAATGTATCACTAAAAGGTAAAAAAAAAGAAAGTCAACATCAACACCTTTTTGGAGGACATTTTAGTCTTTCTAAGCAAAATGGTATCAATAACTTACACTCTTATGAATGAGGATATATAACTTATCAATTTTATGGTTTAGTATTAAAAAATTGATTCTCACTTCATAAGATTCCAGAATATAAGAACCTGACAAATATTTTACAACATGATATAACCACACTTGAAAGGAAAATGTATAGAACTTAATTCAACAAGAAAAATGTGTCTAACTTATTGAAATCCACATGCATTGAAGAATTACTGCTCAGCATGTTGTTACTTGTCATATCATTTCTTCTTCTTCTATTCCTTTTTATAGACTGTTGTGTCCTGCCTTCATCCATTATGGAAACTAACATCAAAAAATGGTTATTTTGAACAGGAGCTGCAGCATTATCAGAGAAAATATAGCAGAATAAAGAAAATCCAATACGGAAATTCAGAAGGAAAGAATGAGGTTGCTGTCATTATATAGGGTTTGTACTATCTCTAGAAGAGTCTGTAGTTCAATGGCCATAATATTAAAGGATGTTTTGAAAATGTAAATTATGTTCATAGATCCTGTTGTGTCGCTATTTATACACTTCAACAGGCGGATCGGTACAAGGACCGGGCGACCGAACCAGAGTCAAATAGACCAAGGCGATCGTCTCCCGGCAACTAGCGATCGTCCCAAAGCACCCGACCATGGACGACCGCCTCATGCCACGTAAATCCAACATCCGTCAAATTCAGCGAAAATCGAATCTCGGGACAGAGGACCACACGCAGATCCATAAAAGGCGCTGTAGGATAAGGCCCTTTGGCCCCAACCTGTCACCATCTTCTCACCTACCGACAGACCAACCGAAAGGTCCAAGGTGGGACCTCCCGAGACAGTGACAAGAGACGCATGTTGTCCTCTCATTGGTTCGTACAGCTGGCTGCCAGCAGCAGCCGCGGATTTTAAGGCAATCAGCCCATGTGCTAAAGACGATCGCCCCCTTTTTATAATACAGAGAGGCGATCGCCCGTCAGGATAGACATACCTGCTCCTCCTATAAATAAAAGGCTTTCTGCACTTGGAAAAGAGGCGGCTTTTCTCTCTCAGAACCTCTTAACCAAAATACGGTCGCCAGAAACGAGAACTCCCTACAGTTCAAGAACTCACAGAGCAGCACTCAAGAGCTAAATAACTAGGGTCTTTTACACTCATTGTAATTGTACTCTTACATTAATATTTGTACTCCAACGTATTCGTATTAATAACATCTCGCGAGAGCATTCAAGCCCGGGCCTAACAAACCCGGCAAATCTTATGTTATTTACTTCCCCACGGACGTGCTCTCGCATTTGTTTATTACTCATCCATTCCAGCAATCCCTTCCGATTTTGGGTAACAACAATTGGCGCTAGAGGAAGGGGCCTCTACCTCCATTTTCATTCCGACCGTCTCGAAGAACTGTAACACCCCAATTCACAAATGGGGCATTACACGCCGTAGAACCCTCGCGAGGTCTACCAGGCTAACACATGACACATAACCACAATGAAATCCCAAAATATGCACTCAAAAGTAAATAGGGCCGTGGCCTCGGCCAAAACATTTCAACGGAGTATGTGAAACATAAAGTAAATATCAATTCATTGCCCACGCAGGGGACTTAAACCAAGTTTAGAAGTAAACAGTCTAACTCCAATACTCGACAAATGCAATATCAAAACATAAAAACACAGACTCGAGCCACATCATCATGCCAGCCCGTCCTTTACGTGCATGTCCCATGCCTGCTCCTCAGCTCTCCCGGTACCTGAAATGCATAAGATGCATTTCCCCCATTTAAGGGGTTAACATTCGAATAGCTAGCGCAAGTACACCATTACACAACATTATATACATACACGATTCAACGCAAACAAATCGTTAGAAAAATCATTTTGAAAATCAATATTCCGGAATATCACATTTACACCAAAACAGTATATCAACAAGTTTTCCACATCACAATTATCCACACTTAGTAACTCGCGACCGTACCCATTAGTATCGGCCCCCAGAGGTCCCGTCGGACCGTCCCCAGGTGAGAAACCACTTCCGCGGCCGTACCCATCAGTATCGGCCCCCATAGGTCCCGTCGAACCGTCTCCAGGTGGAAGAACATCAACGCACGCACCCAAGTCCACTTCCGTGGCCGTACCCATTAGTATCGGCCCCCAGAGGCCCTATGCCATCCCCAGGTGGAAGAGTGACCATCACAATCATTCAATAACTCGATTTACATCATTCGCATCAAAACCGTACACACATAATGAAATATAATACATGTACTTGCCTTGGATGACACAACGCGAAGAAAACGGCGAAAGGAAAGGTTTTGGTCCGAACAATATTCACAAATCTGGTCCTAACAACAATAGAGACTCAATCAACTACAATTCCACTGAGAAATCACGAATTAATCGACGTTCTACCCTAAGGGACAATCCGCCCAACACTATTGAGGCATAAAGTTCAAATTCGATCAACGAAGGTAAAAAACTTGGAATTTATCCGCTAAAGTTCTAGGAAAACATAACACCACGATTACCCAACTAATATTCATCATCAATCGAAGCAAAAACGAAAGGAAAAATGAATTATAGCCAAGAACCCTAAAATTAGGTATAATGACCAAATACCTCAATTCAACGATGGAATGCTGGAAAGAAGATGATTGATTCATGTTAGAATGTCCAATTCCGAGTTATAAGATGCTGGAATGCAATATCCGGTTGAAATCGCCCAAAAACGAGTTGAGGGAGTGGAGGGACGGAAGAGAAAGGAAGAAATGGGGTTAAAACACCCGTCTGTCCTTTATATACTGGACAGAACACGGCGCAACAAACGGTCCAAATAGCGCCGTGTTTAGCGCCGTATTGCTAGTCAGCGGGCGACCCCTGTGCGACACGGCGCACAAACACGGCGCAAAATGCCGCGGGTCTTGCGCCGTTTCGCAAGACAGCGGGCACCACTGGGTAACACGGCGCACAGACCCGACGCAGAATGCCGCGGGTCTTGCGCCGTTTCTCGGACAGTGATCGACCCCCTGTGCGACACGGCGCACAGACACGGCGCAAAATGCCGCGGGTCTTGCGCCGTTTTGCACAGTCCCGGCTGCAAAGATTCTCGGGACGAAAACAACGCTACCAAAAACGAAAAAGACGATCACCAAAACACGATATGCCGACCCAACCGTCCGAGGAAAATACACACAGCAAGAAACAATAACCAGTAACCCAAAACGGTCCGAGGTACACAATCAAAACCGAACAAGGAACAAATTCCCTAAACTTATAGGAAATTACAAAAACGGCCCAAACATCCGAAAATCACGATACAACGTCGGATTAACAATCCGAAACCCACAACATGCTCTACTCAACCATACAAACTCATGGAAATAGGAAAATGACGAAATCGAACGAGTTTAACGAGAATCGAATACACATGCGACAAAATATAACTCAAGATGAAATTACGTAAAAACATCATCGAGACTCGTCCAAGCGGAGAAACTCCAAGAACAAAATAGATTCAGAATTCCAAAACAGTGCCAAGCGAGTTGTCCGAAACGAATATACACCAAAAATAGAAATTACTAAAAAGAGAAAACGCGGATATTACATTATCTCCCCCTAAAAATAAGTTTCGTCCCGAAACTTACAACACGAATAACTCGGGGTATCTCGACCTCATACTCTCCTCCGTTTCCCACGTGGCTTCCTCGTATCCATGCCTCGACTACTGCACTTTAACCAAAGGAATGGTTTTGTGCCTGAGTTGCTTCACCCGACGCTCTAAGATCTGAACCGGCCTCTCCTCGAAGGTAATGTCGGGCCCCAACTCGATCTCTCCAAAATCAATAATATGGCTAGGGTCCGGTACGTACTTCCTAAGCTGGGAGACATGAAATACGTTATGCACGTGGCTCAGGGACGACGGCAAACCTAACCGATATGCAAGCTCTCCAACTCTCTCTAGAATCTCGAACGGTCCAATAAATCTCGGACTAAGTTTACCCTTCCGACCGAAGCGGTAAACTCCCTGTGTCGGCGACACCTTAAGCAACACATGGTCTCCTACCTCAAACTCCAACGGCCGGCGACATGTATCGGCATAAGACTTCCGTCGGCTCTGGGCCTTCACCAACCTATCGCGAATCAGAGCAATCTTCTCTCTCGTCTCAACTACCATATCAGGCTCGGTACCAATCAGCTCGGACGTATTGTCCCAACACAACGGCGATCTGCACCTCCTCCCATACAATGCCTCGAATGGTGCCATTTTGATCGAGGCGTGCCAACTATTGTTGTATGTGAACTCGATCAATGGCAAGTGCGACTCCCAATCATCCTTCCAATCTAAAGCACAGGCTCGCAACATATCCTCTAGCGTCTGTATCGTCCGCTCAGACTGTCCGTCTGTCTGAGGGTGGTAGGATGTACTAAGTCTCAGCTCGGTTCCCAAAGCTCTATGAACGGCCTGCCAAAAATGTGATATGAACCGGCCATCACGATCCGAAATAATACTCTTAGGGGTCCCATGTAACCTCACGATCTCCACAATAAGCACTCGTGCAAGTCTCTCTGGCCCCCAAGTGTCCTTAATACTCAGAAAATGAGCTGATTTGGTTAGTCGATCGACAACGACCCAAATCATGTTCATTCCAGTCCGAGTCTTAGGCATACCGGTAATGAAATCCATAGAAATATCCTCCCATTTCTACTCCGGGATAGGAAGTGGTCGTAAAAGCCCCGCGGGTCGCTGATGCTCGATCTTAACCTGCTGACAGGTCAAACACCTCGACAAAAACTCGCTAACGTCTGTCTTCAAATTACTCCACCAGTAGTTGCTCCTCACATCCTTGTACATTTTACTCGTACCAGGATGTATGGAGTAAGGTGTGGTATGAGCTTCACTCAAGATCTTCTGTCTCAGCTCAACAACACTCGGTACACATAGTCTGCCACGAAATATCAAAACTCCATCATTGTGAACCACAAATCCAGGGGCTTTCCCCTTCCTCACATCCTCCCTTAACTGGACCAAAAACGGATCATCATACTGCTTCGCCTTGATATCATCAGTCAAGGAGGAAGTGATCTCTAACGCACATAACTGACCCTGAACTCTCTGAACCCAAACCTCGATATTCTGACAGATAAAATCTCGCTGGATCCTACTCTGTGGTGTAAGTACCTCCAGCATCTGTAACGCCATCGGCTTCCGGCTCAACGCATCAGCCACTACGTTAGCCTTACCCGGATGGTAAAGTATCTCGAGGTCGTAATCTTTAATTAGCTCCAACCACCTACCCTGTCTCATATTCAACTCTTTCTGACTGAAGATATACTTCAAACTCTTGTGATCTGTAAAAATCTTACACGACGACCCATAGAGATAATGCCTCCAGATCTTTAAGGCAAAAACGACCGCAGCTAACTCCAAATCGTGCATGGGGTAATTCACCTCATAAGGTTTCAACTGGCGGGATGCATAAGCAATGACCCTATCTCTCTGCATCAAAACACATCCGAGCCCGAGGCCCGAAGCATCACTATATACCACGAAATCGTTATTCCCCTGAGGCAACGCTAACACGGGTGCGGTAGTTAGTCGTCTATTCAACTCGTCAAAACTACTCTGTTGGTCTGCGGTCCACTCGAATTTCTGAGTCTTCTGGAGCAACTGAGTGAGTGGTGTAGCGATCTTAGAAAACCCCTCAACAAATCTACGGTAATAACCGGCGAGACCCAGAAAACTCCTCACCTCCTTCACATTCTTAGGCGGCTCCCAAGCCATCACCGCCTCTATCTTCTGCGGATCTACCCGAACTCTCTCTGCTGAAATCACATGTCCGAGGAACATCACTTCCTCGAGCCAAAACTCACACTTAGAGAACTTCGCATACAACTACTCAGCTCTCAAAATGTCTAATACAATCCGGAGATGTAAGGCGTGCTCCTCTCGACTCCGTGAATAGATAAGAATGTCATCGATAAAAACGACTACGGATTTGTCCAGATACTCAATAAAAACTTTGTTCATCAACTGCATGAACACTGCTGGGGCATTGGTTAGCCCGAAAGGCATAACCACAAACTCGTAATGGCCATATCTCGTCCGAAAGGCAGCTTTCGGTATATCGCTGTCCCGAATCCTCAACTGGTAGTAGCCCGATCGCAAGTCAATCTTCGAAAAGACTGTCGCCCCCTGAAGCTGATCAAACAAGTCGTCAATCCGGGGCAAAGGGTATTTATTTTTGATGGTCAACTTGTTTAATTCTCGATAATCGATGCATAAACGAAGCGATCCATCTTTCTTCTTAACAAAAAGTACAGGCGCACCCCAAGGCGATGCGCTCGGTCGAATATACCCTTTATCTAACAACTCTCCCAACTGATTCTTCAACTCTAGCATATCCGACGGCGCCATACGGTACGGTGCTCGAGAAATAGGGGCCGCATTCGGCTCAAGATCAATAGGAAACTCCACCTCTCGAAGCAGTGGTAATCCCGACAAGTCATCCGGAAATACGTCGGGATACTCGCTAACAACTGGAATCGACGATATGTCAACCCCACCATCTTCCGCCTGCAGAGCGAAACACTAGTAGCCGACACAACCCTGGTTCAGAAGTTTCATCGCCTTCAAGGCGCTAATCACACTCCCCGATTTACCCGGCTTACAACCGACGAGAGTATGCTCGGTGCCGTCCTCGGCAACTATCGAGATGGTACGAGTCCGATAGTTCATGATAGGACCGTGACGATCCAACCAATCGTCCCCGAGGATCAAATCCTCACCCTTAAGGTCTATAACAATGAGATTCGAGGGCCAATCCTGGCTCCCGATCCTCACTGGGCAATCGCTAACTTCCCGGTCCCCAACCATACGATCCCCGCTGGGTGTACCCACTACAAACGGCTCACACTCAAACAAGCAGTCAAAACTAATACGACTCACACAATCCGAAGCAATAAAGGAATGGGTAGCACCCGAATCAAAAAACACTGAAACTGGATGAGTAAGGATCTGAGTGGTACCTGACGCCACTGGAACGTCTGTCTCCTCTGTACGCCTCATCTGATACAATCGGGGGTGAATTGAACCAGAACTCGATGCTGTACGGCGATCCGGCTGACCCCGACCCCTACCACGGCCCGAACTCTGCGGAACATGAGTAGCTGGAGTGCTGTGATCCCTCTGATCGGCGGTGGTAGTCGGAGCTCTAGCGGCCCTGGTGGCCCTCTCACAATGGGCTGCCCGATGCTCGGTTTGTCCGCAAGTAAAGCAAGCAACTAACGGAAATGGGCAATCCTTCATAACGTGCTCGGGCTGACTGCAATTAAAACAAACTCTCCCGCCAGGTGCCACAGACTGGACCGAACGGTTACCCTGAGATCCACCGGCCTAATGAAACAGACTCTTCCCAGGTGTAGGAGCAGAACGAGACCTCGAAAACTGACCACCTTTACCGGCCGAGAACTCGCCAGTAGTCTTCTGCTTCTTAGCTTCCGAAACCGACTCTGATTCCGGGACAGCCATCTCGATCGCCAGAGCACGATCCTGGTATTCCTTCAAAGTGGCACACATGAGCGGTGTCATACTCTGCCTGATATGCAGCTTCATGCGCATATTGAAGTAACGGATTTTATCAGCCTCCGTCCTCACCTGATCTTTCACTAAACCCAACTGCTGATTGTAAGAAATAATGGCCTGAGAAATCGGCACATCCTGGGGTGTGGCAGTGAAGAACTCCACAATTCTGCGTTCTTTGACTGGCGGCGGACAATATTCTGCTTCCATAGCCGCCCCGAACTCCTCCCAAGTGGCCCGACGGTCTCTGGGCGCAACGGCCTCCCACCATTCCGCAGATTCCTTATCCAGGAGGTATTGGGCAATATGTACCCTCCTGTCTTCAGGACAAGCTATGGCATCGAAGGTCCTGGACAACTGAAAGAGCCAATTCTCCCAACCGAGGGAGTCAGAAGATCCGGAGAAACGAGGAGGGTGCATCTTAGTCACCGTCTGAAGCCACTTACTAGATTCCTCTACCGGTGTTGGGGGCGGATTCTGGCGTCCACCCTGAGCTATCTGAGCAAGCTGGGATACTAACTGCTGAAGTACGGCAGTAGCCCCGGCGTCGGCATTATTACCCGACGGCACTGAGTGAGAGGCTGAGTCTGCAGAGGACTGAGAAAGTGAGCCCTCTTCATTATCAGCACCCCGACCACGGCCTCGGCCGCGTCCCCTAGCTGGTCTACCACGACCTCTCAACATACTGAAGAAAATACGAAAAGAACAAGATCAGAAAGATTCACAATCTATAAGGTTGGTATCACAATTCACAATCCCAAACAACGTAAGAAAACGAATACATAAATATAAGAGTTCGAGGAGACTTACAGCCACGGGTCGCACGAAAAGACGGTAGCATAATGATATTAGGCTCAACGACTGACTCTAATGACTCCACTAACAGACCCAAAAATTAACCGACAGCCTAGGTATTCAAAACCTAAGCTCTGATACCATAAATGTAACACCCCAATTCACAAATGGGGCATTACACGCCGTAGAACCCTCGCGAGGTCTACCAGGCTAACACATGACACATAACCACAATGAAATCCCAAAAGATGCACTCAAAAGTAAATAGGGCCGTGGCCTCGGCCAAAACATTTCAACGGAGTACGTGAAACATAAAGTAAATATCAATTCATTGCCCACACAGGGGACTTAAACCAAGTTTAGAAGTAAACAGTCTAACTCCAATACTCGACAAATGCAATATCAAAACATAAAAACACAGACTCGAGCCATATCATCATGCCAGCCCGTCCTTTACGTGCATGTCCCGTGCCTGCTCCTCAGCTCTCCCGGTACCTGAAATGCATAATGTAATATCCGCAATTTCGGATTTCCGGTAATTTTCATTTTTCGGCGGAGGTCCATTTCGACGACTCGCTTTTGACCGTTTCGTCATTCTGAGAATATTTAATTCTACACTTTTTGTCATCCGAGTTCGTTTCGGTATCGTTTTGTTGAGTTTCGTGTTCTTAAATGACTTTTCCGCACATGAGTTCGATTCTCGCGAATCTCGTCCGAAACTGTTGTTTCGAGTTTCTCGGAAGTCCATTTAATGTTATTATTCATGTTGCAAGCTTCGGTTTGGTTATTCGATCATGTATCGTGATTTTGGGGCGTTTTGGGCCATTTTCGTAATTTCCCAAAGTTTGGGGTAATTACTTTCCGTTGTCGAATTTCGAGCCTTCGGGTAGTCGGAATCGTGTGTTCTATTAGTGCTCGGATTCGTATTTTCGAGTACTTCGTAACCGTATCTTCGATTCGTACTCGTGTTCGGGTTTCGGGGTCGTTCGGGCCGTCGGAGTTGGTCCCGCCGAGTCATGGCCGGCATGCCGGGCCGTGCCACCCGGCCGAGTAACGTCTGGTAGTGACCGCATCTACGCACGTAAGGCCGGTTATGTACGTAAGGCTCGGCCGGTTACGTGCGTAACGATGCCGGCATTTCGGCAGAGACTTCGCCATGGCGATTACGTACGTAAGGGCTCCTACGATTACGTACGTAAGCGTCCGGCGATGTCCGCTATTTAAGGCCTGGACCGAGTCATATCCGCATTTTCCACTTTTCTTCGTTCCTTCCGCGATTTTTCACCATAGATCGATGGTTTTGAGTAGAATCAACTTATATAAACATGTTTTGGAAGTTGGAATTATGGATTAACATCATCTTCCACCCGGATCGAAGGTAAGAACACCTAAACTTTTGGTTTTTGGATGTTCTTGGGGTTTCTTGGTGTTTTGGCCGATTTTCTTTGTTTTGATTCAGATTTCTGATGAAACTTGATTGTAAACTCGTAATCATTCAATACCCTTGAAGTTTTGTGGAACGGATTTGAGTATTTCTTTGAATAATCGATTGAATTGGACTACGCCTTCAAAGTGTCCGATAAAATGCTTCAATGGGTAGAACTTGGGAAGTTCCATACGTTTTCGTAGAATTGTGATTGAATTGATATCGTTGTGACTTAGGAATGAATTCTTGTGAAGAACTCGAGTCGGAACCCTTCCGTTCGTTGCCTTCTTTGGGGTTCGAGCTTCCCGGTCGAACCGTGTTCTTCGGAGCGTTTGGTAGCGGTTATTAAGGCAAGTATCTTATTATACGACTTGTATCTTGTGACTAGTAATTACGTATGATATGTATGACGATTTTGATTGCCTCCGTAAATATGTTCCGTTGGAGTTGGTTGTGTTTTCCGAAATTTGAAGGCTTTGTGATAATAGTGATATATTGGTATACGTGTTAGGCGTTGTGCCATTTGTGCAGGATTGAGATGTACATATGAGATGGTTGTACACATGGTTGTTCAATGTATTGTGTACCGAATGTGTGTTATGTTGGTTAAGAGTCGTTGTGATGATCGTGATGTTTGTGTTGTTTTGGTTTACATACTTGATTGTACATTTCGGTGTAATGTGGAATGGCTTGACATTTAATGATTATGAATTGTGTCGTGTCGATGTGTGTGTGTTCCGGTAGGTCCGACGAGGCCTCTGGAGTTCGGTACATGATGTGTACGAACAAAGTGTGTGATCCGGGTAGGGTCCGACGAGGCCTCTGGAGTCCGGTACATGACGTGTACGGACAAGGTGTGTGATCCAGTAGGTCCGACGAGGCCTCCGGAGTTCGGTACATGATGTGTACGAACGATGTTGTGGCCGGGTAGGGTCCGTTGAGGCCTCCGGAGTTCGGTACATGATGTGTACGAGCAAAGGTGTGTGGTCCGGTAAGGTCCGCGAGGCCTCCTGAGTTCGGTACATGATGTGTACGAACAATGATCGTAGCATGATTGTTCGGGTAACATTTTAAATATGGATCTCGGACTCATAATGATATATTATTTAGTATGCTTTGAAACGAGAATCGGGCTAAGGCCCTAATGTTTACGAAAAGGTTTTGTAAATTGGGACTCGAGGTCCAAAAGAATTTCGCTTTAAAAATCTCCGAGATGATGTGTTCCTTTTCAAATATCTCTTACTTGAGTTCGAAATTCTAAAACTTCTGAACATTTTGATAATTGATTTGCGTATTAAATTCGTAGTTGCCATTTGCTTGTTACATTTCGTATGGTTTGATACTTGCACTAGTAAAACAAAGGAGTTTTACTAACCCCGAGTATTCGGGGTGGATGTCCTGATCGCATCCAGTACATGCCGGTTCGGGGAGCAACACAGATTGGCACAAGGGGATGATGAGTCACGATACTAATCAAGAGTTGAGAGTTGGTAGAGTTTAGTTGTATTGTTAGAGTTGATTCGGTCTTCCGTCAGTATTGTATTTCACCCCCGCATGGGTAATGTTGTTAGTCACCCCGTTGATAGAGTTGTGTGACCTCATCGGTGTGTGTTTATGTGTAAGTGACCTTAACGGTCTGTATTATTATATTGTTTGACCCTGGCCGGGCAAGCATTTGGTTGTTTATGGATGTTTAGCCTGGTAGATCCTTGCGGAAAGGGTTTACGGCGTGTAATATTCCCATACGGTTTTGGGAGTGTTACATTTATGGTATCAGAGCTTAGGTTGCGGAAACCTAGGCTGTCGGGTCGAGTCGAGTTGTGATTTGTTGAGTAATGTGTTGTCTTGTCGCTCGAGTCGCCAGTGACAAGTTGAGTTGTGCGTAGTCACAACGCTGATATGTTGTCGGATGAGATTAGTATCGTGGGCGACCGTCTGCCTCGGCGGCCTGTGGACGTAAGTCTCCTCTTTTATGCATAATATCTGTGTTCATGATTTCATTTAGGTGTGATATTTGTGGTGCATAATTTTATTTACACGGTGTTGTGTAATGAAGTTTTATTCGATACTTGGATATGCTGTACGTGTATAGAACTAGATGTATTGATGTTTGGCCCTTGAACCACCATGTGGGTTGGTATGGTGTGAAAGTTGTGAACCTTGATGGGTTTTACGGTAGAGTTTGTGGGAAACTCCGATGAATGATTTTGTTGTGTGTTTAAACTTGATGCCATGAGATGTATGTGATTGAATTGGCGACCCTGTTTGCCATTTGGGCATGTGGTTTTAATATCGACTATTTTGGATTGTTGTAATTATACCCGCTACGGGTAGCTTTGAAAACGTTTTTCCTTAAAGACTACTGATTTGAGCATTTTTGTGGAAATCAAAATTTTTGGAAAAATCTTGTTTTGCATAACGACCCTAATTTTCGGAATTTAAATGTTATGTGTTTGTGTGTTGGGGGCTACTGTGACAATTAGCCTGCAGTCCTGACTAGATGTTACGGCCGTAAGATGTTTTCCATTACGGCCGTAAGCTCGAGTTATTACGGCCGTAAAGCGCATGTTGTTATGGCCGTAAACTTTTGACTCGGTAGAAATTTGTTATTACGCTTATACCCGTGCCCCTTGATTATTTAATCTCGTTGATATATCGGTGATGGATGGCGTGGTAACATGTTGTTACCCCGTATAACGCTAGCAAAGATAATGATATATTGATAAGGTCATTTTGACGATATCGTCTAGCGAAAAGATTGAAGCCTCGATGTGTTGTTTTGCAAATAGCTTCAATCAAAACAGCTTTGATAATGAGGTACATGGTTTTAATTAAACGACCGAGGTATTATAAGTGTTTTCAAAAATTTCATTTCACCAATTCCTTTTTTTCAAACTTGAGAATTTAAAATTTTATCATTTGAATAATACCTAAACATTTTATTTTTGTTGTTAGTGTTTGATCCTGCGATACGTGTGTGGTTTTGACCGTGTTTGATTTTGTAAAATCCAAACATCTCTCGTTGATGTGATGTGTGGATTATTTTTTTAATGAAGTTCTAAAATTACGGTGTTAGTTCGTCACTTGTGTGATGACTTGGAGTTGATGTTTTAACGTCGCTATTTATTGTCTTATCTTGACGTTGTGATATTTGTTTGGATGTGTTATTCTTATTGGTCGTCCATCCAAGATGCCGAGAGGCCGTGGCCGAGGACGTGGTCGTAGTCGTGGTCGTGATCGGCAGCAATCATCCGCAGGTAATGTTGATATTGACGCCGCCACCATCCTTCGTCAGGTGACCGACCGGTTGGCACATATGAATCAGACCGTACACCGAGACGGGATTCCGGATGAAGATAACGGAGCCGATAAGTGGTTACGAGATGTGATGAGAATGCACCCGCCTGCTTTGTAGGTTCTTCTGACTCGTAGTCGGGAGAATTGGCTCTTCCAAATGGGACGTAACATTTGATGCCGTAGCTTGCCCCGATGAGAGAAGAGTGCCTATTGCTCAATACCTACTCGACAGGAAGCTGCAGAGTGGTGGGAGGCCGTAGCGCCAGTGATCGTATCGCTACTGATCCGAATTCAAAACCGCCATGGAGGCCGAGTATTGTCCGCCGCCCGCAAAGAGCGTAGGATAGTCGAGTTTTTCTCGGCTACGCCCGAGACGTGTCGATATCCTGGGCGATAGTCGATTATAATCGATACCGTGTTATGTTCGGATCGTGTGAAAAGTGAGGCGTATAAGGTTCGTTATTTCGATATGCGTATGAAACCTCGGATTCGGCGGTGTATGGCTCCTTTTATGTGTACAATCTTGAAGGACTATCGGGATCGAGCCTTGGCGTTTGAGATGGCTATAATGTCTACCGAGTCCGTATCGGTAGCGAAAAAGGTAAGATTTCCGATGACGCATCGGAAGTAAGGGAATTGGGATTCCCACACCTCAACCCTCGTATCAGCCGAGTATGGGACCTTCTCAGTAAGTTAGAGTACCCAAAAGACACAAGTCGGTGTCTTTGAGTTCGGTAATGCTCCTAGGTGTTTCAACCGTAACGTTCTAGGCCATGAACGCGCGCATTGTAAGAAACCGCCGGTGACTTGTTATAATTGTGGACACGAGGGCATCGAGTTCGATCGCGATATTATTGCCGAGATGATAAGGGACCGAATTCTATTCCTACTTCCTGAGGGCCCATGATGTCTAGTGGTGGTGTTTTTGGTACTCGCTACACGGATTGTTTCGCGTGTAGAGATGTTTTTTGTGACGCTTTTACATTTGGAACTTGTTTAATGATATTTATTTTTGTGTAAGTTCCCGTTTAGTTGTTGAACCTACGGAGGCGTGTCAGTGGACCACGAGGTCATGAGCATGGTATTTTATTTTGTGTCGTTATATTTTGTTTCGTATCACTGTGATAACCTTAGTTTAAGTTTCGGGACGAAACTTATTTTTTTTTTTGTATGATAGAATGTAATATCCGGTATTCTCATTTTCTGTTATCTTGAATTGTTTGTGTTATGACGTCGGACATTTTCTTGTTGATGAGAATCGGAATGATTTCTATCGTAATACTCTATTTGTTTCTATCGCATAGCCGTTTTAATCGGGTGCGACTTGTTGTCGCGTACATTTCCTTGATTAAATGTGTGCATATGATGTGGTATGTGATGCGTCGTTAATTGATCGTTATTGTTTTGAATCATTGCCGGTGGCGTTGTTATGGTCGTCGTGTGGCGTGTTGTCACGCCAGTATATTCTTTTCGCGTTGCTTGTAACGTTTCGCCAATGGACGAAAGTTACGCGTTTCTTGTGTATCTTGTTGAGTTTTCCTGTCGGGATATTGCCTCTCCCTACTTGTTTTAAGTTTCGGGACGAAACTTCTTTTAAGGAGGGTAGAATGTAATATCCGCAATTTGATTTCCGGTAATTTTCATTTTTCGCGGAGGTCCGTTTCGACGACTCGCTTTTGACCGTTTCGTCATTCGAGAATATTTAATTCTACACTTTTGTCATCCGAGTTCGTTTCGGTATCGTTTTGTTGAGTTTCGTGTTCTTAAATGACTTTTCCGCACATGAGTTCGATTCTCGCGAATCTCGTCCAAACTGTTGTTTCGAGTTTCTCGGAAGTCCATTTAATGTTATTATTCATGTTGCAAGCTTCGGTTTGGTTATTCGATCATGTATCGTGATTTTGGGGCGTTTTGGGCCATTTTTGTAATTTCCCAAAGTTTGGGGTAATTACTTTCCGTTGTCGAATTTCGAGCCTTCGGGTAGTCGGAATCGTGTGTTCTATTAGTGCTCGGATTCGTATTTTCGAGTACTTCGTAACCGTATCTTCGATTCGTACTCGAGTTCGGGTTTCGGTCGTTCGGGCCGTCGGAGTTGGTCCCGCCGAGTCATGGCCGGCATCTTGAGCCGGGCCGCCACCGCCGAGTAACGCACGGTAGTGACCGGCAGCCTACGCACGTAAGGCCGGTTACGCACGTAAGGCCCTGGCCGATTACGCACGTAACGATGCCGCATTTCGGCAGACTTCGCCATGGCCGGACGTGCGTAAGGGCTCGGCCGTTACGTACGTAAGCGTCCGGCAGTTGTCCTGGCTATTTAAGGCCTCGACCGAGTCATATCCGCATTTTCCACTTTTCTTCGCTCCTTCCGCGATTTTTCACCATAGATCGATGGTTTTGAGTAGAATCAACTTATATAAACATGTTTTGGAAGTTGGAATCATGGATTAACATCATCTTCCACCGGATCAAGGTAAGAACACCTAAACTTTTGGTTTTTGGATGTTCTTGGGGTTTCTTGGTGTTTTGGCCGATTTTCTTTGTTTTGATTCAGATTTGATGAAACTTGATTGTAAACTCGTAATCATTCAATACCCTTGAAGTTTTGTGGAACGGATTTGAGTATTTCTTTGAATAATCGATTGAATTGGACTACGCCTTCAAAGTGTCCGATAAAATGCTTCAATGGGTAGAACTTGGGAAGTTCCATACGTTTTCGTAGAATTGTGATTGAATTGATATCGTTGTGACTTAGGAATGAATTCTTGTGAAGAACTCGAGTCGGAACCCTACCGTTCGTTGCGTTCTTTGGGGTTCGAGCTTCGGTCGAACCGTGTTCTTCGGAGCGTTTGGTAGCGGTTATTAAGGCAAGTATCTTATTATACGACTTGTATCTTGTGACTAGTAATTACGTATGATATGTATGACGATTTTGCTTGCCTCCGTAAATATGTTCCGTTGGAGTTGGTTGTGTTTTCCGAAATTTGAAGGCTTTGTGATAATAGTGATATATTAGTATACGTGTTAGGCGTTGTGCCATTTGTGCAGGATTGAGATGTACATATGAGATGGTTGTACACATGGTTGTTCAATGTATTGTGTACCGAATGTGTGTTATGTTGGTTAAGAGTCGTTGTGATGATCGTGATGTTTGTGTTGTTTTGGTTTACATACTTGATTGTACATTTCGGTGTAATGTGGAATGGCTTGACATTTAATGATTATGAATTGTGTCGTGTCGATGTGTGTGTGTTCCAGGTAGGGTCTGACGAGGCCTCTGGAGTTCGGTACATGATGTGTACGAACAAAGTGTGTGATCCAGGTAGGGTCTGACGAGGCCTCTGGAGTCCGGTACATGACGTGTACGGACAAGGTGTGTGATCCAGGTAGGGTCTGACGAGGCCTCTGGAGTTCGGTACATGATGTGTACGAACGATGTTGTGGCCGGGTAGGGTCCGTTGAGGCCTCCGGAGTTCGGTACATGATGTGTACGAACAGTGTGTGTGGTCCGGGTAAGGTCCGTCGAGGCCTCCGGAGTTCGGTACATGATGTGTACGAACAATGATCGTGTAGCAGTGATTGTTCGGGTAACATTTTAAATATGGATCTCGGACTCATAATGATATATTATTTAGTATGCTTTGAAACGAGAATCGGGCTAAGGCCCTAATGTTTACGAAAAGGTTTTGTAAATTGGGACTCGAGGTCCAAAAGAATTTCTGCTTTAAAAATCTCCGAGATGATGTGTTCCTTTTCAAATATCTCTTACTTGAGTTCGAAATTCTAAAACTTCTCGGGAACATTTTGATAATTGATTTGCGTATTAAATTCGTAGTTGCCATTTGCTTGTTACATTTCGTATGGTTTGATACTTGCTCTAGTAAAACAGTGGAGTTTACTAACCCCGAGTATTCGGGGTGGATGTCCTGCTCGCGTCCGTGTACATGCCGGTTCAGGGGAGCACACAGGATTGGCACAAGGGGATGACGAGTGCGATACTAATCAAGAGTTGAGAGTTGGTAGAGTTTAGTTGTATTGTTAGAGTTGATTCGCCTTCCGTCGTATTGTATTTCGACCCCTGCATGGGTAATGTTGTTAGTCAGTCCTGTTGATAGAGTTGTGTGACCTCATCGGTCTGTGTGTTTATGTGTAAGTGACCTTAACGGTCTGTATTATTATATTGTTTGACCCTGGCCGGGCAAGCATTTGGTTGTTTATGGATGTTTAGCCTGGTAGATCCTTGCGGAAAGGGTTTACGGCGTGTAATATTCCCATACGGTTTTGGGGGTGTTACACATAAGACGCATTTCCCCCATTTAAGGGGTTAGCATTCGAATAGCTAGTGCAAGTACACCATTACACAACATTATATACATACACGATTCAACGCAAACAAATCGTTAGAAAAATCATTTTGAAAATCAATATTCCGGAATATCACATGTACACTAAAACAGTATATCAACAAGTTTTCCACATCACAATTATCCACACTTGGTAACTCGCGACCGTACCCATTAGTATCGGCCCCCAGAGGTCCAGTCGGACCGTCCCCAGGTGAGAAACCACTTCCGCGGCCGTACCCATTAGTATTGGCCCCTAGAGGTCCCGTAGAACCGTCTCCAGGTGGAAGAACATCAACGCACGCACCCAAGTCCACTTCCGTGGCCGTACCCATTAGTATCGGCCCCCAGAGGCCCCATGCCATCCCCAGGTGGAAGAGTGACCATCACAATCATTCAATAACTCGATTTACATCATTCGCATCAAAACCGTACACACATAATGAAATATAATACATGTACTTGCCTTGGATGACACGACGCGAAGAAAACGGCGAAAGGAAAGGTTTTTGTCCGAACAATATTCACAAATCTGGTCCTAACAACAATAGAGACTCAATCAACTACAATTCCACTGAGAAATCACGAATTAATCGACGTTCTACCCTAAGGGACAATCCGCCGAACACTATTGAGGCATAAAGTTCAAATTCGATCAACGAAGGGGAAAAACTTGGAATTTATCCGCTAAAGTTCTAGGAAAACATAACACCACGATTACCCAACTAATATTCATCATCAATCGAAGCAAAAACAAAAGGAAAAATGAATTATAGCCAAGAACCCTAAAATTAGGTATAATGACCAAATACCTCAATTCAACGATGGAATGGTGGAAAGAAGATGATTGATTCGTGTTAGAATGTCCAATTCCGAGTTATAAGATGCTAGAATGCAATATCCGGTTGAAATCGCCCAAAAACGAGTTGAGGGAGTGGAGAGACGGAAGAGAAAGGAAGAAATGGGGTTAAAACACCCGTCTGTCCTTTATATATTGGACAGAACACGGCGCAACAAACGGTCCAAATAGCGCCGTGTTCAGCGCCGTATTGCTGGTCAGCGGGCGACCCGTGTGCGACACGGCGCAAAATGCCGCGGGTCTTGCGCCGTTTCGCAAGGCAGCGGGCACCACTGGGCAACACGGTGCACAGACCCGGCGCAGAATGCCGCGGGTCTTGCGCCGTTTCTCGGACAGTGATCGACCCCCTGTGCGACACGGCGCACAGACACAGCACAAAATGCCGCGGGTCTTGCGCCGTTTTGCACAGGTCCTGACAGACAGCATTCTGGACAGAAAACAACGCTACCAAAAACGAAAAAGACGATCACCAAAACACGATATACCGACCCAACCGTCCGAGAAAAATACACACAACAAGAAACAATAACCAGTAACCCAAAACGGTCCGAGGTACACAATCAAAAACGCACAAGGAACAAATTCCCTAAACTTATAGGAAATTACAAAAACGGCCCAAACATCCGAAAATCACGATACAACGTCGGATTAACAATCCGAAACTCACAACATGCTCTACTCAACCATACGAACTCATGGAAATAGGAAAATGACGAAATCGAACGAGTTTAACGAGAATCGAATACACATGCGAGAAAATATAACTCAAGATGAAATTACGTAAAAACATCATCGAGACTCGTCCAAGCGGAGAAACTCCAAGAACAAAATAGATTCAGAATTCCAAAACAGTGCCAAGCGAGTTGTCCGAAACGAATATACACCAAAAATAGAAATTACTAAAAATAGAAAACGCGGATATTACAAGAACACTCACTGTTCTCCGGGGCATATACTTGAAGAAACACTCACTCTTCTTCAAAGAAAAACCTTCAGAATAATGGCGTCTGCCACCACAGCGAAGAGAGCCACTCTTAGAACCGCCGGACGTCATATTCCGGCTTAATCCGAGCCCCAGCCTACGACAGAGGGTAGCCGCGGCGACGCGGGACTCTCGATCCCGCCCTTGAGGGATGGCCCCAGCCTCTCGCTCGACCAGTTCCAAACCGCGGAACAGATCGAGGAGGCTATAGCCATCCTAAGGGAGCGACGGAGAGCATGCGCAACACCCGCTATAACCCTCTCGGCCATCGCCGCGTGGGCAAACGGAAGCTCAAGGGGTTACTGGTCGAGCGATCGTCAGAAAGCCCCGATTCACGAGAAAAGGCTCTCGCGAGGCGGGACGGTTCCATCTTCAGCCGCCTAGGAAGCGATCCATCGTGGCGACTGGGGCATTCTGGCCCCAACCACGAGATGACGGAATCCGAGTCCGTCACCAGGAGTTCGGCATACCCAACTCCGAACCAAATACAGGTCAGCCTTCTGGCCCCCATCCGTCGAAGAGTCGACCCACGCGGCAAGGACATCATCGACAATGGAGAAAGGGGATCCGTACTTGATCGCCTCGGCTCCCGCTCCAAGCGCCTAGCGCGAGCAACCAGTATGAGGCGATGGCCGCTATGCAATGCCAGCTCGACGAGATGAAAACGCTCATGGAAACTGGGGCAAACGCTAGTAGAAAGATCATCGGACCGACTGAGCCACTCGCGGTCCACATCGAGCTTGCCCCCGTGCAACCAAGGATCGCTCCACCCCAAACACCTTTGTATGAAAGGAGATCGGACCCCGAGACTCACCTGAGCAAGTTCCGGATCTACACGACCGGATGCGGGGCATCAGACGCGACCAAATGCCGAATGTTCCTATTGACGCTGGGCAATCTGGCCCATATATATTTCATTTCCACCGCGATCCATCAATTCCTTTGAACAACTGGCGAGCGACTTCACATCATACTTCGCCGCCAAGGTCGCTCGACCAGAAGGTTCCCGCCGCATGATGAAAATCAGGCAGGGGGAAGAGGAGTCCGACAAAGACTATATCGACCGAATGGATGAGATAATCATCAACGGCAAGCCCATAAGCGACGAGATCGCCCTCTACTCGGTCCTAGGGGGATTCAATGGTCTTTCGCCCATGTTCAGGCACCTTACAAAGGATATCCCCCCAACCGACGCGATCTTCTGCGCGAAGGCCGCAGACTTTTTGGCCAGGCGGAGGTTGCTCGCCCTTCACCAAGACGTGGGGGGCAGAGACGGCGATCGCCAAGTCCAACAAGGCATCCTCCAAACCTCCCGATGATTTTAGGACCTTTGAGGATGTGGAAGCCCATCTCTACCACAACCTCAATCTATCTCCGGCTCATATTTTCTACGCCATCCAGGGGCACGAGTGGCTAAGCAGGCCGAAGGCGGTAAGGGACCACGGTCATCTAGACCGCAACAAATTTTGTGCTTACCACAAGAGTCCCAGCCACAACACCGATCAATGCCGCGACCTCCTCAGACAACTCTGGAGATTGTTCGAGGAGGGCAAGCTGGACAGTCTAGTAACTTAGCTGGAGCCCCGGGCGGAAAGGATCAAGAGCCGCGAACGGCGTCAGAACGACGATCACCAGTCTCCCAATCCGATCGCCAGAATCAAACACGGCGAGCCAGAGGATTCATACGAGTCGATCCTCCCGATCAACCATGGCGGCCAGATCTTTATGCTTCAATCAAGAGGTGGGAACTTCGGAAGTCTTTCCCCGATTCCCACCACGTCAAACCAAAGGCTACTGCCTGAGCAACCTTCGAAAAAGAGGACGACTCGCTCGCCCTCTAAAGTTCGTCATTTAACATGATGGACCTAGGCAGCGATCGCCTCCCCTAGCACAACGTATACCGTCGAGGATCGCCAACTAACATGGCGGTCCGAGGTAGAAGAGTGCAGCCATGATCCTGGAGGTCGATGGAACCGAGAGCTTCGTCCATGCAAGGTTCCTTTGGGCTGCGATCGCTCGCCCTTCGTTTAAATACGAGGCGGGCGTAGCCGAAGGACCCTTCAAACAAATCTGTGGACACGCTCGCCCGCCCTCAAAGGTTCATCATCTAACATGGCGGACCCGGACAATGCGACGCGTCCCTACCCCCGTCACAACGTATACTGTCGAGGATTGCCATCTAACATGACGATCCGAGGTAGAAAAGTGCTAACAAGCTGCGTATGTGGAGTCGATTAATCCGACGACGCCCCGTGCAAGGACTCCTCCAGACCAAGACCGCTCGCCCTTCGTTTAAATACGAGACGGGCGCAGCCTAATGGAGGACCCTCACAATAAAGTGAGTCGCGAGACAAACCTACAGGTGGAAAGTCACTCGCGCACAAGACACGATCATGGAGGTCGGTCCATCGAACTCCGTGACCGTGCACGGTTCCTCTAGGTCAAAACAATCGGCCTTCCACGAGGAATCTGCAAAATCGAAAATCACAAGAACAAGACCGAAGATAGCTCGCCAAACGATTGGGTCGCCCGCCATTATCTTAAAACGATCGCCAGCGGAACCACCTCACCCCATGTATTCAACATCGGAGCAAGCTGGGGGGCAATTGTTGTGTCGCTATTTATACACTTCAACAGGCGATCGGTACAAGGACTGGGCGACCGAACCAAAGTCAAATAGACCAAGGCGATCATCTCCCGGCAACTAGCGATCGTCCCAAAGCACCCGACCATGGACGACCGCCTCATGCCACGTAAATCCAACATCCGTCAAAGTCAGCGAAAACCGAATCTCGGGACAGAGGCCCACACGCAGATCCGGAAAAGGCATCGTAGGATAAGGCCTTTTGGCCCCAGCCTGTCACCATCTTTTCACCTACCGACAGACCAGCCGAAAGGTCCAAGGTGGGACCTCCCGAGACAGCGACAAGAGATGCGTGTTGTCCTCTCATTGGTTCGCACAGCTGGCTGCCAGCAGCAGCCGCGGACTTTAAGGCAATCAGCCCATGTGCTAAAGATGATCGCCCCATTTTTATAATACAAAAAAGGCGATCGCCCGTCAGGATTAAGACATCCCAGCTCCTCCTATAAATAGAAGGCTTCCTGCACTTGTAAAAGAGGCAGCTTTTCTCTCGGCTTTTCTCCCTTAGAACCTCTTAACCAAAAGACAGTCGGCAGAAACGAGAACTCCCTACAGTTCAAGAACTCACAGAGCAGCACTCAAGAGCTAGATAACTAGGGTCTTTTACACTCATTGTAATTGTACTCTTACATTAATATTTGTACTCCAACGTATTCGTATTAATAACATCTCGCGAGAGCATTCAAGTTCGGGCCTAACAAACCCGGAAAATCTTGTGTTATTTACTTCCCCACGGACGTGCTCTCGCATTTGTTTGTTACTCATCCATTTCAGCAATCCCTTCCGATTTTGGGTAACAACAGATCCCAATATTAATTTATGGAAATTCAACTATCTCTAGAATCCCCCTAATTAAATGATGATGAGAATAATTAATGTTTATAGTCCTATCATATCCTACAGAAAACTGCTTGCTACAGAAAAATAAATGATGTTTATAGACCTATTAACAATTTGATATTGTATGTTCAATTCATTAAATAACAGTACACTATTATTAATAACAATAACAATTAAACATAAATTATTAATAACAATAAAAATTAAACATAAATTTTAAAATTATACAGTGATGCAAATCTTTTATGCAATATATGTTTATCAACATATAAGATTTCAATAAATATTTCATTTCACTGATGAGGTTATGAACATCATTTAATTTTACAGCATTCCTAACAGTTTTGCTGGACATGAAATATAGATCAGTAAAGGTTGAAATTCCTAAAATATAGAACACATGTTTTTCTTTATAAAAACACCAAATATTTATGAAACAGAGACAGGTCAATTTTTCTACCATAGGTTTGTATATGCATACTAAGTAAACCATTTCTACATGTTTTCTCTTCATAACTTATACTGAAATATGTATACTATGTAAATATTTTAGTGTTATTTGGATGAGACATTATTCCTGTTTAATATCTATTGATCTGCTTAACACTTTTTTTCTTATACATGTGACAAATACTGGATCATCAAATCTTCAAGAATATGCACAGAAGTTATAAATGAATTGATAAGGTAAGAATTTAATTGAAATTTTCATACATAGCATATTTGAATTAAATCATCTTATATGCATTTGCTCTTAACATCATCTATTTGGATAAGACATATAATTTTGTTAATACCATTTTAATGCCATTTTGGATAACAAATATTTGCCTATCTTCATTTCAATGCCATTTTGTTAACAACTATTCAATTTTGATGTTTATTTTTTATGGATAACTTCAGATTTCAAACAGCAATTAAAACTGAAAATCTGCTAAAATAAGCATGTTGTTACAGCATTCAGTAAATTTATATTGAATTAACATTATATATTACGTAAACAATAAACTCAACTCATCTGAATTGAAAACATAATGCTTACATCAACAGAACTCTTTTAATTGTAGTATGTAGTATGCAAGATTATAAATTATTATGTTTTAAGAATCCAGACTTATCAGACCAATGGAAAATTATTATGTTTTTCATATCAGAATTATCAAACCACAGATATTGTCTTCATAAAAACAATAAATTGAAAACACAGAAATAATATCCAAATGCAAACCAACATGAAAATAATTCCAATATTCATCCAAAAAAAAACTTCTATCGGTCTCCTTCACCATCATTATCCTCTTCCTTCATAACTCTCCTCTTTGAGCAACTTGATCCTTCACACTCAGTCAAAAAATCTTCTCCAGCAGAGGAAACCTCTGTTCTTTTTCCCAACACATGCTCAGGAGATTTAAATTCCTGATCAAAATCAGATGGTTCAGGATCCCACTCATTATCCTGAACTATGTCTTTGTAAGGTCTTGACACAAAGTTTGATTTGTGATCAGTAAGTTTATGTTCTTTGATCAATGCTGCATCCTCACAAACCCTCTCAACAACATACACATTGTCTCTGTACTCCAGATGTCTAACATCAATATTAACTTTAAAAAGCAACTCTCTTCCAATAAGATTATCAACTTCATAAGGTTGTTCCAACCTGCAAACATCCTTAGAAGAAGTCCAGAATCAGTATTTCCTGCAGCACATTCCTGTAAAAAAAAATCATCAGACAAAAAATTCATGGTGTGATTGATTTTTTATAAATCAAACCTCATAAATAAGCATACCAAGGCAAGCCTCTCACAAACATTAGAAGCACTGGTTCTAATTAACATGCTGGCTATGTCATCCCAGAGAAGAAAAATTGCACTTGATTTTCCATCTACAAGTTTGATGTGAATCTTGAACCTAGCATTGCCAACAACATAATTTCCACACTTTTCACAAAAAAACTGTGCATCCTTCTCACTGACCTTCCATATACACTTTAAACAACTTGTGTAGCACCAATCTTTCTCAAACAAAACATCAGAAATTGAACAGACAACCCAGACCTTGACAGCCTATAAATTTATATAAAATAAATTAATGATGGTAAATAAAAAAAAGTGGAAAAATTTCAAAATACTCACAGTATCAAATGACTTCAATTGCTCAAGAGTCATAAAAACACATGAGGCAGACCCTAACTCTTCTCTGACACTAAGTACAGAAGAATTTGATAACTGACTGCCAATGTAAGTTTTGGATACTTCACTGACTGGTAGCCTGATTGAACATAATTGCAAACTTTTTCAACAACACATATATTGAAATCAATAAAAAATCAATGAAGATGTTGGATAAAGACAATACTTGCTAATATATTCAACAATCGCATCCACTTGTTGATCAACAACCACCTTTGTAGCATAGAATATATTTGAAACACCAACCTCACCTATCAAATAATATGCAGATTTTTATTTATATTATAAATGACGATGTGATATTTAAATACAGTAAACAAACAATATAGAAACCAAACCTCTCATATTTTTAGCTCTACATAACTGAACAATAATAACAGAGTAACCTCCAGATCTATTCTTCACTTTTTCAATAAAACTCCGCACTTGATTACAATAAGGATCCCACAAAACACACTGCAAGTTTGTCTTCCTAAAACATGTTAAATAAAACAAAATATAAATATTATAATAATGAGAAACAATTAATATTATGAGAACAAATTAGTAAATTATGGAGTAGACACAATTATAAACCATAAAATCAGAAAAAATATCAATAAAATCTTACTCCAAATCCTCCAACAAAAAATGAATATTTCTATTCCCCTTTACAGTCACATCTTCCCACATTCTTGAATCATTGAAATCAACAATATTACCAATAATATCTGCAAATATAATATATAATTAATAAAACAGAAGACTGAAAACAAATAAATAAAAAAAACTTTTCAAGAAATTTACCAAACAAAGGAGCCTCATCCCTTGAAGAACCACTTTTAATATAAGAAAAACTGCGAAAACTGAAAATTATTTTGGGAAATCTGGTTGAAACTGTAGGACTAACATATGTATTCTTATGGAATGATATTTTGTATGGATGTACTGCAACAGGAAAATTCTTAGGTCTGTCCACAACCGAAAATTGTTCTATATGGTAAAGTCCACTCTCAGTAATTAAATTCAAGAATCTGTCAATGAAATATCCCTTCACTGAAGTTTGAATGTGCATACCCTTTGAAACAAATAATAATATATTGTTATAAAATAATACAAAGCAAACTATAATAAACAAACAACTGGTAAAAACTTACAAATTTATCCACCAGCAAAAACTCCAACGATTCAGAAAAATTTCCATGAGAATGAACCTGAATTTTCCAACCAATCCTGTTTTTATTCAAATCATTCAATTTGGTGAAGGAATTTGACATGATATTCTTGACCTGGGACAATAAACTAACTATATGAATATGCTGTTATAATACAGGTAGCTGCAAAAACAGGCTACAAACCGATGAAGATGATGAAAGCCAACACCTATTTATAAGCTTCCAGAGAAGCACGTGGAAGGAGAAGATGAAGGGATGAAATACTGGACTTTCACACGGGGAATATGAAGGGATGAAATAGTGAATTTTGACACGGGGAAATGTTAATGTTAATAAGTTAATTTTTGCATTGTATAATTAATTAATAAGTTAATTCGTGCATTGTATAATGAATGAACAATGTAAATGCGAAACAACAAAAAAATATGGGGAGGGTAAGACCGGGGAGCTGGAAGGTTGCACATTAAATATGGTACCGAAGGGGAAGGGACGGGTATTAATTTGCATGAGTTAGAAGCTATATTTTACATCCTCATCATTAGTATGTTAATATTCATCATTAGTGATAGGGGAGTGAAAGTAAAACGACGGAAGGGAAAAAGCTTTATTGATAATATAAGTTGTATTTGATAATGATGAAACGCATTGACGAAAGCAAAGAGCAAATGTCCCATTAATATGCTTTAATTGATAGTAGGAAGCTAAATTTCAAATCATCATTTATGGATCAAAAAATATATCTTACAAATATCGAAAAACATTAAAAATAAGATTAATATCTGTAACACCCCCCAAACCATATGAGAATATTACACGCCGTAGACACTTTCCACAAGGATCTACCAGGCTAAACATCCATAAACAACCAAATGCTTGCCCGACCAGGGTCAAACAATAAAATAATACAGACCGTTATGGTCACTTACACGTGAATACACAAACCGATGAGGCCACACAACCCCAATCAACAAAACTGACTTAAACGACATTACCCACACAGGGGTCAAAATACAATACAGCGGAAGACTGAAATCAACTCTGACAAAACACAACAAAAATCAAACAACTCTCAACTCATGATTAGTATCGCAGCTCGTCATCCTCTTGTGCCAATCCTGTGACTGCTCCCCTGAATCTGCATGTACCTGGACGCAAAACAGACATCCACCCCCCAATTACTCGGGGGTTAGTAAAACTCCACTATTTTACTAGTGCAAGTATCAAATCATACGAAATATAACAAGCAAGTAATAATCGTGAATCAAATATAACAATCAAGTATCAAAATATCCCCGGGAGGTTTTCACAAGGAAAGATAAGCTATGAAGCATTCGAAAATAAGATTATCACCTCGGAAATTTTTAGAATTTCAAAACCTTTCGAAAATCTTAGGGTCTTAACCCAATTCTCAAAATTGTATTTCAGCAATTTACAGTACGAAAACATTTCCATAAATCTCATGGGGCTCGGCCCAACATTCTTTTCTTAAAACTTTCTTACAAAAGTTTGATTTACAAAACATGATTCGTGACACCGTGATCCCATGTCACGTATCTCCGTAGGTTCAACAACCCGCACGGACTTAACCAATCACAACAATCACAACAATCAATCATGCTCACGACTCCTTGATCGCTTGCCACGAGTCTCCGTAGGTTCAACAACCCACACGGATTGAGCAAACACAACAATCACAACAAACAGTCCCGACCCCGTGAACCTGTGTCACGTGTCACCGTAGATTCCGTCGAACCCGCACGGTTGGACGTACTGTATCCTGATTCAATGGACCTGTGCCATGAATCATCGTAGGCCTCATCAGACCCGCACGATTGGACCTCAGCACCACACACTAAGTTCTGATCCCATGGACCTATGCCATGAATCCTCGTAGGCCCCGTCGAACCCGCACGAATGAACTTAGCGTTCCAACATATCACATTCACATTCACATTACATACAACAATGAGCACAGTTAGTCAATCACGTTGATCACCACAAAATCGTACGTCACACGCACATGACACAATCTCAACACTCTCAACAACTATCATCAATCAACGATGTACAACCAACATAACACACGTTCGGTACGCAATGCATTGCACATCAACTAACACATATACCAATATAACACTATTATCACAAAGCCTTCAAATTTCGAAAAACACAAACAACTCAAACGGAACATATTTACGAAGGCAAGCAAAATCATCATAGATCTCATACGTGATTACTAGTCGCAAGATACAAGTCGTATAGTAAGATACTTGCCTTGATATTGGCACGCAAGTATTCCAACGAACGCGGTTCAACCGAAAAGCTTCGAAATGCCCGATGCTATCGAAAAGAAAGACGACAACGAACGGAAGGGTTCAACTTGGTTTCTTCGCAAGAAACTCGACCCTAACAACATATAATCAATAAATCATCGATCATATGAGGAAGAATAATCGTAGAACGCCCGAAAACCCCTCTATGACATTATACCGGACACCTTCAAGGCGTTGACTAAGAACTCGACCAAAACAACGAATCGAAACGATCCAACCATGGAATAATAAAGGAAATGATATAATACATCTAAATAATCATCAATCCATCACAATCCTAAGTTAAATCGGATTAAACGGATGAAAACAACCAAAACACCCAAATTCCCCAAAACTAGATTTCTAGGAAATCTGACCTGATTCGGTAGATCGGAGGATGTTATAGGATGGATGATTGATGATATGAACTCCAAGACTTCATGGATTGATTGTCCAACAACATCTTTCCATGATTCCCACACCTCCAGCCGCGGAAGAGAAGGAAGAGAATGAGAAAATGGGTGAAAAACACGCTGCCAGGCCTTAAATAGGCTGACTGCACAGTGTGCCGCGGCCCATCCGAAGTGTGCCGCGGCACAGGGCCGAATCTGCCCCCAATGATCGGCAGCGTGCCGCGGCCCGGACGAGTGTGCCGCGGCAGTAACTCGGCAGTGTGCCGCGGCCCTGCCGGTATGTGCCGCGGCACAAGGTACAGAAGGGTCGGCCGAAGATTGAAAAATGTGTGCGTACCGCGGCTCGACCAAGTGTGCCGCGGCCCTTCCGGCAGGCTGCTCGGCCAAAACTGGAACATGTGAGTGACTTAGCTATATCGACCATAACTCCTTCGTCCGGACTCCGATTGACTCACCGTTTGAACCATTGGAATGCTAACTTGATTCTTTATAATATTGCAAAGATTCAGAATTTTTGGAGTTTCCAAAATTTAATGGTGATTTAACCAAGTCGAACTCATACGTGGAAAAGTCGCTAAAGAACACGGAATTCAACAGAACGACACCGAAACGAACTCGGATGACAAAAAGTTCAGAATTAATCATTCTCATAATGATGAAACGGTCATGAGCGAGTCGTCAAAATGGACTTCTGCCGAAAAATGGAAATTACCGAAAATCCAAAATTGCGGATATTACAATATCTGGATACAATGTGAAAAAAATTTGAACACAAAGAGGTGATTTTTAGTTCAAAAACAAGTGGTTTAGGTGTGAACACATGATCTGGAATTATATATTTATAGAATACAAAATAATTTATAATATCATCTGGAAATAAAGTTATTGTTATAAATTAAAATTTATGTGAAGTAGAAATTTATTAGTCAACTTTACATGCGATATCATGACTCAAACTGTAGCACGTAAAAGGGTATGGTATTTTTTTGGATAATAATGTGTGGTGTATACACATGTCAATCGACAACAACCACAGATTTTTTTTTTGTTGAGGGAGAGACGAGAAACTCCCTCCACCTGTATCAGAGGTCCCTTGACCAGGCGGTGTTAAATCGAGGGATGTGCACTAATGACAGCCCTGCAAGGGAGATGATCAACGAGACACGAACCCAGCAACAAACCTTGTAATATTTCAACAAAGTACTGTCACCACACAAATTCGAACCCGCGATGTCAGAGTGTTTCCACCCCAATCACCTTGCAACTTACCATCAGTCTATGCCCCTGGGGACGTCAGCAACCACAGACTTGACATAATTGAACACCCCATGGTTATTATTTTATAAAATCACAAGTGACGGCCCTAACTATTGTTGGGGTATTTAGGGTTTATGATGGAGATTCGGATTCTCAATGGACCGTGTAATCACTTTTCGAATTGATATTTCTACCCAATGCCAGGGTTGTAAGAAATCCAGTCTAGGATAATCCAAAGGGACACTTACGAATCTTGGCACATAAACGTAAGCCAAATTGCTAAAGAGATTATGAATTCGTCAGAAAAAGAGAGAGCTCAGAAAAGGTTGTTACAGACTCAAAGAGAAGAGTCTTATTTATACATGTCGAATTCGGCTCTGTTTTTTTTTTACTGAACTGAATGGATCTGAACTGAACTGAACTGAAATATATATTAAGGGTAAATAATAATAATAAAAATATAATAATAAATATAATAAAATAATAGTAATAATAATAATAATAATATAATAATAAAATATAAATGATAAGTTGAGATCTATTTGATAAGGGTAAATTATAATAATATTAATGATTAATAACAATAACGATAATAACTATAATAATAATAACAATAATAATAAAACTGATAATAATGGTAACTAATAATAATAGTAATCAACAACAACGATAATAATAAATATTATTAATAATAATAGTAAATATTATTAGTAATAATAACAATAATAATAATTAAGATTATTAATAATAATAATAACAATAATAATGGTAAATAATAATAATAGTAATCAACAACAACAACGATAATAGTAAATATTATTAGTAATAATAACAAGAATAGTAATTAATAATAATAATAGTAATAATAATAAGAATCGAATGGATTGAACTAGGTCGAATCGAATGGACTGAACTAAATCAAAATCAAAATAAGTCCAAAAGAACAGGGCCTTAGGGTTACATTAGGGCGAGATTAGGGTTATATTAGGCGGCGCCGTCATCAGGATTAATTAGTGATCCGAAATTAGAGGCATGAGTGATGGTTTCCAAAATTGACGAAATTAGTCAATTTTACTATAATCTCCCTCTAAAATTCGGAATTTTCACTATGTTACCAATATAAATTTCTGAAGACCACCGCCAGGGGCTCAGCCCCATAGACCCGTCTGGGGGCGCTGCCCCTAGACCCCGTCATCGGGGGCGTTGCCCCGGACCCCCGACATTTTGTCGTACCGTCTTATAATTCCATCTTATACATATGTGCACTCCGCACATACCCGAACATATATTAGAATACAAATTATAAAATCCCTTAACTCACATATTAGTTCCAATTACACAAAATGCCTCGTGACACTAAAATCACCAACAATCCTCCCCCATTTTAGTGTAACCCAAGAACCAATATAACATTAATCCCATCAAACCAAACCAGTACATAAATGAAAATATCGAAACGATTGAATTTCCATCTTTTTTTTTAAACCACAATAAACAACAAGTTTTTTTTAAAAGAAAAACGTCCATTATGGACGGGGGTTGAGGCGGGACCCACCAACCTGTGAGATAAAGAAAATATCGAGAGTACAAGCATTTAGTCCCGAATTATGACAAAAAATGGGCCATAATCCGGATCCTAAATCTATGCCTACGACCCGCTAAAGAAATATAAGGTGCACCACTAAAGGCGTGGGCTAATGTGCGGACCGATAGGTAAAAAATCACATCCGAATTATGACCAAAAGTGGGCCATAAACCAGAACCTAGAAACTAAAGTGCCAGCAGCCGGCTAGAGAAGTACAAGGCGCACAACTAAGAAAAAGTGGGCTAATGAGCGGGCTCATAGCTATAAATCAAGTGATAAAATACTACCTAAATCTAAAAGAAGGGTATCCAAGCTGGTCCATCCGCATAAGAGAGAGGAGAAACGAAGGAGCAGTATCATATGTATAAGTCTGAATATCGAGGGACGACATGCCGAGCTCAGAGAGATAATCAGCCGGCCTGTTGCCCTCCTAGAAAATATGAGTGACTCTGTACTGGATATCTCGGAGAATATGTCGGATACGTATAAGGGTGTGACGAACCTTCCAAGAGCCCCGATGGCTAGATGAAAGCAGGGTCACCACAGCAGCATCATCAAGCTCAATCCAAACATGTCTCGATCTCTGGAAAGCCAAAATCAGTCCAACAGCAAGAGCCTGGATCTCTGCATCAAAGCTCGAAGAGGCCTGAAAAGAGGAGTGGAAAGCAAGGAGTAGCTCTCCGAGATGATCTCTAATCAGACCCCACCACCAGCAATTTGAGTATCTCTATCAAAGGAGCCATCCGTGTTTAGCTTGATCCAATGAGTCTCGGGTCAAAGCCAAACCACCGGAACGGAGCGATGAGTCTGGGCGGGAGAGGGAGTAGCTCGCTGGAAACGGACCGGAGGTAAGCACTCCGCCCAGAACTCTGAAGAAATAAGCCCCACAGCAGAGTAAAGAAACATGGCACTCCACCTGCACAATAACATGAGAAGCAAGAAAAGTAACCACCCTATGCTTTACACTATTCCTCTCCGTCCAGATGAACTAAAGGATCAAACAAGGAATAACGAAAGTTGCGTGCCTAAAGTGTGTGCCATGTGAGAAAAAACTCAGGAGCTCAAAGATATTATCAGTATGGGGTAAGGATAAATGAGTCCAAGTGCCAAAATACTCCCACACGTCGCGAGCCACGTCACTCTCCAAGAACAGGTGGGTAAGGGTCTCAGAATGGTAGGTATGGGTAGGGGTAAGGGGACAACATGAGCATCTGGAGGTCAAGGAAACGCCCTTCCTCTGTAAGACATCATCAGTTGGGATCCGTCGCAATAGAAGTCGCCAAATGAACATCGATATCGTAGGTATGAGTAAGGTAGTCCAGTTAGCCCCGAAAATGAGATTAGCCTGATCCCCCACCCTAATATGAGACCAAGCTGACGACAATGAGAAGGCACCCGAACATGTAAGATTCCAGCACATGCTATACGAATCCTCCTCGACAATGGGAGTCGCGAGAATATCCTGTATGAACTGAGGGGTAAATCCTAGCTCCTCACCCACAATGGACTCGAGTCTACCCCTGTCCCAACTCTCATCAACCCAAAGATCATTAATCCTAAGATGGGGTCTACCAGTAATCTGACAATAAGACGAAATAGGCCTATCCCCAATCCAAGTGTCATCCCAAAAACTAACCTCCCCATTGCCACTACCGAGAGTCCAAGAGATAAACTCCCGAGCCTCGATACCCATGCAGAGAAGACGACACCAAGGGCGGCTGGCATGAGCTTTAAGAGCAGTACGCATAGGCGTAGAAGGGCCAGCAAAGCAGTATTTGCGGAGCATAAACTACACCCACAAAGACGTGCCCGCGCAAAGACGCCACCAGAGCTTATAGCTAAAAGCTCTCGCCATATCCGAGAGGCTCCGAATACCGAGGCCTTCCTCGGAAACCGGGCGACAAATATGCCGCCAACTAACCCAATGTGTCTTCCTATTAAGACCGACAACACCCCAGAAGTATCTCGCCATAATCTGCTCGAGCTCCTGGATAACATACTGGGGCGGGTCCAACACCTGAAGAAGGTGCAGAGGAATCATGCAGATAGTGCTCTTAATAAGAGCCAAGCGACCCCCAAAAGCAAGGTGGCGATGGGACCAACCAGAGATCCTATCCAACAGCCGTTGCTTCACCCCAGCGAAGAGCTCTCATCTCATAAAGCCTTTGTAAATGGGTGCACCAAGATAGGTGTAACACCCCGAGATATTTGGAATAATTACAGCGCCGTAAACACTTTATATAAGAATTTACAAGGCTAAATTAAAGAAATGCGGAATAATACAAAAATACCATAAAAATTTAGTAGTTCGGCAACTGGTTCAACAAACCAAATGAATCCAATTATTACAACATTTCAAATCATCAACAAGACACACGTACTCGAGTACTGTAAATAACACCAGAATAATAAGACAACACGACGGATAACATCACTGAGCCCCTTCGTCATCATGTCGGTACTATGGTTGCTTCCCCGCTCCTCGGATACCTGAACATCAAAACCCCGAAGGGGTTAGCAAAACGATGCTAGTACAAGTATCATAATATACAAACTCAGATATGCAACAACGATGCATGGAAAAATACATAACACGGACTTTCGCTACTGGAATCCAACGATGCGAATCCTCATGATTCCATTAACACAACATGGGTAATCCAATGATCCAGCACCCTCAGCATAGATCCCAAGATGATCCAGTCGGACAAACACGAGGTGGAAAAACCCATTCAATGATCCAGCGCCCTCAGCATAGATCCCAAGATGATCCCGTGGGACCAACACGAGGTGGACATCCGATCTATCGCCCTCAGCATAGATCGCTCGATCCCTTCAGATCAACACAACATACATTAACAAAACTATGCATACACATATGCAAAAATCGATATGTCCATCAATATGAACATACAAATAATCGATAACGAATATCATGACAATTCAACGGAAATAATCTCATGCTCAACAACATGAATAAACAGTATGCATGATCAAAATCAACAATATTAAACCAACTTCAAAATACGGTACTTGCCTTAGAAAGATGGAAAGAATGTAAATACTTCAATGATTTTAACAAACTCGAAGGCCGCCTCCTTTGATCAACCGTTCGCAACGCTCAGCCCTATAAACAAATAGGAAAATAACGACAACTCAAAACAAATTAAACGTACGAACATCTAGTGTCTACTACGGCCGGGTTAACACTCTAAGTTAGCCAGCTCACGGTTCAACTCACCCGATGAACGTTCGGTCGAGCTAGAGACATTCAAATCATCATAAATTCGTACTTCGATTCCTGATTATCGATTCCATTACCAAGTTCGGTTATAACACCTTTCAATCCGAGTTTAAGGTTAATTCATCCCTACACTTCGTTCTTCTACAAGCTATTTTCTTTGCCAAAGTTTTACGTTCATGGTAATTGTTACCCATCAACACCCTTCGTTCTAATCATCAATATGAAGATAAACATGTCCAGAAATCATTACGAGTCATGAATTACGTTGAAGATCACCTCATACTATCCAGGGATTATTTCTTAGTGACCACTCTAAGAATTCATTTTCTTACAAAATCCCATTCTAGGTGATGATAATAACAATACACCGGCATACAAGTGATTCGGAAAAGACAACCTAAAATATGCAACAATCTCAGAAATCAAATCTTAGATTCAACTCAATAAGGTTCGGTTACGATCTTCTTACTCAAGGGAGTTATAACATGATTACTTCAAATTCTTAAGGTATGGTGTTCAACTTAATGAGTTATCAACAACCTTAATAGTTCCAGGAGAAAGGTCATAATCCGAATAAGAATATGAATTCTAAGCTCGGGCAGCAGCACATACCTTATACGGAAAGAAAAGATGAGAACACTTGATGAACTCAACGTTGGACGCTTGAACACAAATCCTCAAAGATCATTGCCTTCAATGATATGTTAGGAGGGTGATATGAGGGTCGAAGATGGAGAGGGTAACTCTTAAAGTCGCTGAAACTGAGTGGGGGTTGAAGTTCATTCTGAAAAATGACAGGAGATGCTGTCCTATATATAGAATGTGGTTATTAGCGCGCGCTACGGCTCTTTATTAGCCTGCGCTAACAGGCTTGCAGTCTACTGACTCTGTCTGATCTCGGTTTAGTGTACGCTAAACAGCCTTAACGTGTGCTAAGACCAACTGTTAGCATACGCTAACACTATTATAGCGTGCGCTAACGGCTGAACAAAAGTTCACTGACCTCACCGTACTCAGCTTAGCGTGCGCTAGCCTCAAGCCCTTAGCGTGCGCTAAGCACCGTTGAGTCAACTTTTCCAAAAGCCGTCCAGATTCATCCCGACATGTCCCCAACAAAATCCACGGTCTGATCTCACCTACCAACCTGTCTCAATCAGGCTGACCACGTATAGAGCGCGCTAAGTCTCATCCTTAGCGTGCGCTAGCTTACACAATTAGCGTGCGCTACACTTAAACGTTAGCGTGCGCTACATGTGCACAAATACAAGCATGAGACAGCATATATGAAATCATACGCTCATAAATACAGGACCAAGAAATACGAAGGTTTATACTCAAATCGAAGTACAACATGCTATGCCACAATGTTCAAATACAGATCAAATACACAATAATTATCTGGGCATTACATACTACCCCTCTAAAAAGAAGTTTCGGCCCGAAACTTAAAACAAAAATAAATCTGGGTATCTCGACTTCATACTATCTTCAGTCTCCCAGGTTGTCTCTTCGACTCCATGTCGAGACCACTGTACTTTTACCAAGAAGATCGATTTATTCCTCAATTGTTTGATCCGACTCTCGAGTATCTTGATGGGTTTTTCTTCGAACGAGCCATCATTAGCCACTTCAATCTCGCCAAAATCAATGATATGACTGGGATCAAGTACATATTTCCGTAATTAGGATACATGGAATACATTATGAACGTGACTCAGCGTTGGTGGTAAGGCCAACCTGTACGCCAACTCCCCAACTCTTTCAAGGATCTCGAATGGTCCGATATATCTCGTACTCGGTTTCCCTCTCTTCCCAAAATGGAAAATTCCCCGAGTAGGAGAAACCTTCAATAGCACGTGGTCCCCAACCTCGAACTCTAACGGGCGACGACGCATGTCTGCATAAGACTTCTGTCGACTCTGGGCAGTCAACAGCCTTCCACGAATAAGCGATACCTTCTCTTGAGTCTGAACTATCAACTCTGGTTCAGTCCCGATCAAATCATAAGAATCATTCCAACACAAGGGCGATCTGCATCTTCTCCCGTACAATGCTTCAAATGATGCCATCTTAATGGAAGCATGCCAAATATTATTGTAGGTGAATTCAATCAATGGCAAATGAACCTCCCAATCGGTTGACCAATCCAGGCACAAGCTCTTAGCATATCTTCTACTGTCTGTATAGTCCTTTCGGACTGTCCGTCCGTTTGAGGATGATAAGCTGTGCTAAAGTTCAGCTCGGTTCCCAAGGCCTTACGAACTGCCTTCCAAAAGTGTGACACGAAGCGACCATCCCATTCCGAAATAATGGTCTTCGGCGTATCATGCAGACTATCTCTGAAATAAACACTCGTGCTAACTTCTCCGGTCCCTAAGTATCCTTAATGCCTAGGAAATGAGCTGACTCGGTTAGGCGATCCACCATCACCTAAATCATGTTCATCCCTGACCTGGTCCTCGGCATATTGGTGATAAAGTCCATCGATATATCCTCCCACTTCCACTCAGGAATCGGAAGTGGCTTCAACATTCCAACAGGTCGTTGATGTTCAATCTTAACCTGTTGACAAGTTAAATACTTTGAGACGTATTCTGCTACGTCCTTCTTCATATTTCCCCACCAGAAACTTTGCTTTAGATCTTTATACATCTTACTGGTGCCCGGGTGAATAGAATAGGGCACGCTGTGAGCTTCCTTCATGATCATCTGTCTCAAAACATCGTCATCAGGGACGCAAAGTCGACTCTGGAATCTCAGAACTCCATCATCCTGTATCACGAATCCCGGGGCCTTTCCTTTGTTTACTTCATCACGTAACCGAACAATTAGAGAATCATCCAATTGCTTTGATTTGATTTCTTCGATTAGCGACGAAGTTAGTTCCATCATACACAGTTGCCCTTGGACTCCTTGTGACCATACTTCAATTCCTTCACGAATCAGTTCTCGTTGAATGCTGGGTTGGGATGTAAGCGCTTCCAACACTCGAAGAGAAACGGGTTTGCAGCTCAGTGCATCAGCTACCACGTTCGCTTTGCCTGGATGATAAAGAATTTCCAGGTCGTAATATTTGATCAGTTCCAGCCATCTCCTCTGTCTCATGTTTAATTCCTCCTGACTTAAAATATACTTGAGGCTCTTATGATCGGTGAAGATCTGACAATGAGTGCCGTACAAATAATGTCGCCAAATCTTCAGGACAAAGACGACAGCTGCTAACTCTAAATCATGAGTCGGATAGTTAATCTCGTACGGTTTTAACTGTCGAGAGGCATAGGTAATCACCCTATCTTTCTGCATCAACACGCAACCCATACCCTGATTTGAAGCATCGCTGTATACCATGAATCCCTCGGTCCCATCCGGTAATGCTAGTATAGGCGCCGTTGTCAGTATTCTCTTAAGTTCATCAAAACTAGCCTGACATTTCTCGTCCCACACGAATTTCTGAGTCTTCTGCAGCAGTTGAGTGAGAGGACGAGCAATTTTGGAAAATCCTTCCACAAAACAACGATAATATCCAGCAAGTCCTAAGAAACATCGGACTTCTTTCACGTTCTTAGGAGATTCCCATTTCAAGATTGCCTCAACTTTCTTCGGGTCTACTTGAAATCCGTCAGCTGATATCACGTGCCCAAGGAACATTACTTCCTTAAGCCAGAACTCACATTTAGAAAGTTTCGCATAAAGCTGTTCATTCCTCGAAGTATTCAAAACAATACGCAAATGCTCTGCATGCTCGTCCGGATCCTTCGAATAAATTAAGATGTCCTTAATGAAAACGACCACGAATTTATCCAAGTATTCTAAAAATACCCAATTCATCAATTGCATAAACACCGCAGGAGCATTAGTAAGTCCAAATGGCATCACCACAAACTCGTAGTACCCGTATCGGGATCTGAAAGCAGATTTCGGTATGTCAGACTCCTTAATCCTCAACTGATGGTATCCTGATCTCAAGTCGATCTTCGAGAATACCGTTGCCCCTACAGTTGATCAAATAAATCATCGATCTGCGGCAATGGGTATTTATTCTTGATCATCACCTTATTTAGCTCCCTGTAATCAATACACAATCAGAGGGATCCATCTTTCTTCCGGACAAAGAGAATGGGTGCTCCCCAAGGAGAAATGCTAGGTTGAATGTAACCCTTCTGTAACAATTCCTCAAGCTGTTTCTTTAACTCATACATCTCGGTTGGCGCCATATAGTATGGTGCTCTGGAAATAAGTACTGCTCTTGGTTCCAATTCGATGTTAAACTCTACAGCTCTACGTGGAGGTAATTTGAGTAGTTCATCAGGGAATACGTCAGAGGATTCGTTCACAACCGGAATGGATGAGAGCTCTACTCCTCCCTCCTTGTTCATGGCATAACACCAAAATCCGTGACAACCCTGCTTTAGCAATTTAACTACTTTCATGGCTTTGATTACTTTCCCTGAGCTTCCTGGTCTCCATCTTTCGAATACGTGTTCAGACCCGTCATCAGCAATAATCGAAATAACTCTCTTTCGATAAATCAAAATAACCCCATATCAGTCGAGCCAATCGTCTCCGAGAATTAAATCGTCACCTTGAATGTCGACCACGATAAGATTTGACGGCCAATTTCTCCCTCCTATAGACAGGAAAATCTCTAGCTTCTTGAGTTTCCACAATTCTCTCTCAACTCGGTAAGCCCACAACACGCGGTTCACAATCATGTAAACACGAGATTTTCAAACGATTAACACAGTTCAAAGATATGAAAGAATGCGTAGCTCCTGAATCGAATAAGACACTAACTGGGTGCAAAAGGATCTGAATCATACCTGATGTAACAACAATGTTCTGATCATATGACCTCCTCATCTCGTACAGGCGCGGAGGAACGGACCCAGCACTGGACGCCTCTCTTTTACCGGCATTCTGCTGCTGAAAACCACTTTGCTGTGTCAGGTTCACACTTGTCTCTTTCGGAACTTGTGCCGGAGTGCGAGTTGTAACACCCCCAATCCGCTCAGGGATATTACACGCCGTACAGCTTTTCCTCAAGGATCTACCAGGCTGGTAACAACAGCGAACATATCAACAATGCCTTTAAGGCTAAAATGACTTAGTAGACCGATTTGGTCTTTCAATAGAAACATACAACTCAATCTCAATACATGCCCACGCAGGGGTCAAATACAAAATACTCCCGTACAATGGGGAAAATACTGCAGCGGAAATAACGTACAACTGAACCAATACAACAACGTATGGGTCCTCATGTGATTAGTATCGATCATCTTTCATCATCCTTCATGCCGACCCTGCGCCATGCTCCCCAAAACCTGAATGCAACACAGACATCCACCCCCCGAAAAATTCCACTATTTTGCTACTGCAAGTACAAGGTGCAGATACGATCCATACAATCCAAGTTCCAAGAATAATAATAACCAGGAATCCTCAAAGATCCAAACATAACGAAAAATACTTCCCGAAGCAAGAGTTTGGGTAAAACATTCCAAAACCGAAAGATCACAACCTAGGGAAACAATTTACAAAAATAGTTTAATATGCCATCGGGAGTTTTAATAGAAAACATTTAGGATTATCGAATCCTTTTCTTTCCAAATTCAACAGGGGTCACAGCCCAAAGGTTTTGTTTTCACAAATAAAAAACCAACAACAATTCACAGGGTCAAAACCCACGTCATGTGTCCTCGACGGACATAAAATCAACACCAACTCGTGAATCCAGGGCTCTACCATTGGATTCCCTCGAGGCCTCGTCGGACCCTCCCGAGGTGAGCAAAACACATTCACAAATCATATATCACACCGTGCACACATGCCACGTCACATCACACTCATACCACCGTGATCACTTGCCATGTCATCTCACGATTGGATCAATAACTTGTTGTCTCCTGACCACATGATCACATGTCATGTGTCACCGTAGGTATCTTAAGGCTCTCACAGTTGGATCAATCTCTTGTTGCATCCTCACCACATGATCGCTAGCCATGTGTCACCGTAGACACCAACCATAACCGCACATTCACACACATAGCACAATACAACAAAGACATCCAAACAATTTACCCGGAGGCATCAAATACTTAGCAAAAACACAATGCCAAACCACAACGCACCGAAAAGAGGCAATATATGTACACACGCATTATCAAGCACAACAATAATACCAAGCGTATTCATAAGGTTCACATAGTCATTTATGAAACACACCATTCACAAAATGCATACGGGTTTACATGTGTCATCGTAAACCCCAACCATAACCGCACATTCACACATATAGCACAATACAACAAAGACATCCAAACAATTTACCCGGAGGCATCAAATACTTAGCAAAAACACAACGTCAAACCACAACGCACCAAAAAGAGGTAATATATGTACACACGCATTATCAAGCACAACAATAATACCAAGCGTATTCATAAGGTTCACATAGTCATTTATGAAACACAACGCAAAATACATACGGGTTTAAAAAGGGGGGCCTTTAACGAGGCTAAACCAAATCTTTGAAATTTCATCTCAACACAACAAAACGAACACATTTAGATGATCACCGGTCATCATATCCATAAAACGAGAAAAGTATGGACAAGGTACTTACCTTGAATAATCACAAACGCGGAGGGTCGACCGAAGTGAAGAGACCCGCACCATCTACGAATCCGCCGACTCCGCCGAAAGACAACCCACAAAAATAAACTACGAAGGACAATAACAAAAATGAAAATGAATCCCAAAGCACGACCCAAAGCCGCTAATTTGAAGGAACAAATGACAAGAGTTCAAGGGTTTCCCCCAAAATGGCCAAGAACACGAATCGACCGACCAAAACATTAAAACAAAATTCCAAACATGAATATGGATATTCAATCCATAGGATATGTTTAACAACATCATTTAACAACAATCGATTCATCAAAATCGGATGGAAACGAGATCAAGAACAAAACTCCCCAAAAAGTCAACTCTAGTGATTCAAGAAAAATACCTTGATTCGGCGAAGAACAATTAATTATATGATGTTATAATCACCTAGGATGCTCCAAAACACCTTTGGATTGAGCAAAATCGGCCAAGATCGCGATCCCTAGTCGACCTTGGCTCAACCCCGTGGAAAGGAGGAGAAATGAGGTGGGAATGATGTATCACGACTGCTATCCAGTTTATATACACTGGACAGCTTAGCGTGCGCTAATCTTTAAGATTAGCGTGCGCTATCGGGGCACACTATTAGCGTGCGCTAACCATAAGTGTTAGCGTGCGCTAACCATAAGTGTTAGCGTGCGCTAACGGGACCTTCAGACCCAATTCAGTAGCCCATGGACTGCCCTGAACTACCAGGTAGCGCGCGCTATCCTCACCCTAGCGTGCGCTACTAATGCACTATAGCGCGCGCTATGATACTACATAGCGTGTGCTGATCAACGCCTAAACCCAATCCAGTAACCTCTGGACTATTTCTGCACCACCGGTTAGCGTGCGCTACCACACGTGTAGTGTGCGCTAACAATTGCACCCTAGCGCGCACTAATCAATACGTGTAGCGTGCGCTAACGACTCACAAGGACAGCAACAGTGCTCTCAAAGCTGATTACAACAACGGATTCCTCCGATCGGAACACCAAGTTCAAGATACGCACGGAAAGCTCCAGAATAAAATCATACTAAGTAGGGCTGGGATTTTTACCCGAAAAAACCGAATTTTAATAAGAACCGAACCGAAAAATTCAGTTCCGGTCCGGTTTTTTTGTTATTAACCGGTTCCGGTTCTTAATTCGGTTCCTTTTTAATAATTCGGTTCCGGTTCCGGTTCCTATTTTATGATGTTAGAAAAAACCGGTTTGGAACCGGTTCTATATATATTATATATATAATAATAAAAATAATATTATATATAATTTTTTACATAATATAGGTATTAAATAAAGCAAATTAAATATATTTTGTTCAAAATATTACAAATTAAATTCGATTTCTACTTAAAATTCGTTTTTTTTTTACAAAATTCGGTTTTTTTGCATAGTTCGGTTCCTAAAAGAACCGAAAAATCCGATTTTTACACATTAAATTCGGTTCCGGTTCCTAATTCGGTTCCTGAAGAAAAAACCGTTTTTTTCGGTTTCGGTTCCTAATTCAGTTCCTGAAAAAAGTGGTCAAAAACCGCACCGGTTTATGTATTTAAAAACCGGTTCCAGTTCCTTAATTTTTTACCAAGAACCGAACCGGTCCCAGCCCTAATACTAAGAGCTTGAGCTACCATCAAGCCCACACGCAACCATGAAAAGGGTCAAGAGAATAATTACGAATGCGGATACCCACAACATTGGGTAAATTAGAAAATGGCCCAAAACGCCCGAAAATCACGATACGTGATCGAATAACCAAACCGAAGTTCACAACACGTCTAACAAAGTTAAACGGACTTACAGAAAACTCGAAACAGCAGTTTCAAACGAGATTCTCAAGAATCAAACTCAAGTGCGGAAAAGCCGCTAAGAAGCACGGAACTCAAGAAAACGATACCGAAACGAACTCAGATGTCAAAAAGTGTAGAATTAATCATTCTCGAAATGACGAAACGGTCACAAACGAATCGTCAAAATGGACTCTCGCAAAAAAAGAAAAATTACCGGAAATCGAAATTGCGGATATTACATACTACCCTCCTTAAAAGAAGTTTCGTCCCAGAACTTAAAACAAGTAGGGTCAAGAAATATCCCGCCAGGAAACACTCAACGAGATACACAAGAACTGAAAACTCGCACCCAACGGCGAAACGTTACAAGCAACACAAAGAAACATACGGCGTGAAAACACGCTCCACGACGACCAACACAACGCCACAGGTAGAGACATAATAAAACCAACAAGTGACAAGCGTCATCAAACAGATAATACAATCAAGTCAATTATTCGAACAATCATAAAACACAAAGCACCTATTACAAGGAAACACGCACAGTCGAGAAAACAGAAAATAAACACAAAACGATCCACAAGGACAATCACAAACAATTTGGACTACGCCGAAATCCTCAAAAACCACACTAGGCATCTTCGTGTCCTTTCGGAGCAGCGATGCAACCTCGATCCCTAAATCTCTCAGCCACCGTCTCGCAATGCATGACTCGGTGACCCACCTGGCCGCACTCGAAACAGCTGACTAACGGTGAACGACAATTCTTCGCGGTATGGCCCGCTCGACTACAGTTATAATATGTCTTCATGCTGCTCACATTACTCACTGCAGGGGTACTACTCCTCTGATCACGCGATCAAGGAACCATCTTAGGACGACGAAACGAAGTCCCAAACTCAGGGGGCCCACTCTTCTTATTTCCTGAAAAGTTCCCAACAGTTTTCTGTTTCTTCGAGTCAGACATACTCTCGGTTGATAATCTGGATAGCTCATAGGCTAACGCCCTATTCTGATAATCTCTCAAGGAAGTACAAGTGAGACCTGTCATGTACTGACGAATCTTCGACTTCATCCGCCTACTAAAATGACAGATCTTATCCTCCTCCGTCCTTACTTGATCCTGCACATAGTTGAGCTGTTTGCTAAAATCAATGATAGCTTGAGACAGCGGTACATCTTGCGGTTTCGCCGAAAAGAATTCATTGATCCTCTGATTCCTGATTGGTTCCGGACAAAACTCGTCTATCATGAATCTATGGAACTCTGCCCACGTGACAACACGATCTCGAGGCTTAACAGCCTCCCACCAACTTGCGGCATCCTTGTCAAGAAGATACTGAGCGACTGGCAACTTACGCTCTTCTGGACAATCGACTACCTCGAACATCTTTTCCAACTGAAAAAACCAACCATCCCAGCCTAATGCATATGCAGCACCAGTGAAACGAGGGGGATTCATACGAACCACTTCTCGAAGCCATTGATTTGTACCAGTGTTCTGGATCACATCTGTAATACGCTGAACTGCCTGAGTCAACTGAGTCATCTGTGTAGCTACTTGCTGTAAAATAGTAGCAACACCGATATCGATATCATCACCGGCAGCATGATCTCGACCACGCGTCCGGTCGCCACGACCACGACCTCTGCCCCTCGGCATACTGAATTAGAAACCACTCAGCACAACAGAATATCATAACACACAACACATACAACGATTACCATCGTAAAACAACACATATGCAAAGATCACAATAATGACGGTATCGTTCGGCGATCTCAACGGCCCGAACGATAACTAGCACATAATTACAAAACACCACGAAACAATCACACATGTACACAATCGTACAAACCCAAACTCTAGCAGCTCGCACAGGTGTGATAACACGCAGGTCACCACAAAGCTACAACACTCAATACCAACATCACACCTCTCACAGAGGGCTAACACAGCAAATGTGTGGCGAATGACTCAATGCTCACACCACTCATTCAATCACAACTCGGAGGGCTAACACTCTGACGATAACGCTAACATCGTGCACACTTTTCCGGACCGCAAACATGAATGATAGGTTTTAAAAACGAAAACCACCTTTTGAAAACGATCTTGGGAACACCAGTTGATCTTGAGTATCATATTTCGAAAAAGTAACACAAACATCGTTATCGAGACTTTGAAAAACCATCTTGCATTTGATAAAAATGAGGACACCTTTCTTTTGGTTAAAAACTTTCAGAAATATTCGACCCTCGGGTCTAAGCAAATGCATTTCTAAATTATTGAAAATATCTCAAAATATTTTGGTCCTCAAGTGGAATAACTTTGAAACATACTGTGGCACCTTGAAGGTACCGCGAGAAAATAATTCGTTTTAAAAGTACGTCTCGAAATTTATTTTCTAAGATACTCAAGGTTTTCAAAAATCCAATAGGCCAGAATGCCCAAAACTCACACGTATCGACATTCACTTATACACATCATAGTACACACATCAATTCGTTCAAAATCAAGACAATACATGTCTTCTGCCGGAAAACAAACAGTCAAAATATCACAGTCATAAGGACATAAATAGCGACAACCCTCCTCATATAATCGAAATATGAGAGTCACATAAACACATATCACGAAACCAAGAATCTGCATAAAAATCCCATCATTCAACGACTAATCATACAAGTGGCTCGTGCCACACGAGGCACAACATAAAGAAGGGAGACTTACATCCACAGGTCGCAGGAAGATGATGATCGCCCCAAGATACTAATCACGACCAACAAACTCAGACGACGCGTCGCGACACGACTCAGTCAGGCAAAATCCGACAAGACAAAACTCAACAGGCACAACTGACCCGAAAACCTAGGTTTCCACAACCTAAGCTCTGATACCATTTATGTAACACCCCCAATCCGCTCAGGGATATTACACGGCGTAGAACCTTTCCTCAAGGATCTACCAGGCTGGTAACAACATCGAACATCTCAACAATGCCTTTAAGGCTAAAATGACTCAGTAGACCGATTTGGTCTTTTAATAGAAACATACAACTCAATCTCAATACATGCCCACGCAGGGGTCAAATACATAATACTCCCGTACAACGGGGAAAATACTGCAGCGGAAATAACGTATAACTGAACCAATACAACAACGTACGAGTCCTCATGTGATTAGTATCGATCATCTTTCATCATCCTTCATGCCGACCCTGCGCCATGCTCCCCAAACCCTGAATGTAATACAGACTGTTGGGATTCGGTGATAAAATCGGAATTACGCAGCGGAAAATAAACCAGTCCAACCGGATAAAACCAAACCCCAAAAACGGACCGATCAAGCATCATATAAACGAATATGAATAACGAGGATGAAAAACAAAGAATACTTACCCTCGTAGTCCTTTGATAATATAATCTTCGAAGGAAAAACCCAAGCAAGCCTTTTCCCGATTACCGACACGAACACGAATCCAATTCGTTGTAGCTTGTTTGAATGATCCAACACCGAAAATGCCGAATGTCTCTACTTCACACGCGTCACAAGTTGCCCGGAAAAATTCGATAGCAATCCGTTCTCCAAGAACACGGCTAGGAATTACTATAGGAATTTATATCTTAATTTCTTTCTTAATTTTTCTCAACTCAAAGTGGAAAAACAAGAAAAAGAAAATATCTCTCTTCTCCCTCACTTATCTCTCACGGCTGGAGCTTAGCATTTTAGCATGAAAAATGATGTCTAATCATCAAGACAACTTCACTCACCATTTTATATAATGTAATGATATATAAAGGAATAAATAATCCTTTACAACTATCATTCACAATTATATGGGAATCTCAACTCTAAGTGAGTTCCCATACACATGCAAGATCATGCCATGCTATGAGGGGTGGGTGGCCACAAGGAAGTTTCCTAGAAAACGAGCCGAGCCACTCGGCTCGTGTACTGGACGTTCGTCAAACGAATCCGTTAAATACACTCCTTTTAATCATCAATATTTATATTAATTAATCAATCTAATTAATTAATTATATCAAATACAAATATACTTCTCTAAGAAATATAATTTATTAATTAAATTAATTACCCGGTAACTTAATTTAAATTCATAAGACCGATATTTGATTTATCCAATAAATCATAATTAGATATCCAATATCTAATATTAATAGAGAGATAATAAATTCACATTTATCCGTCAACGCTCCTGATGCGCGACTCCGTAGGTCCGTCTCAGCCGGCATTGGGAGGAACCAATGAGTGCGGGCAGCACTTAGCCAGCCTAGCGGGCCGCACTGTAAACCCCGACTGAGAACGAATGAAGGGATCATTCCAGAACCATTATGTCGTGAATACCGTATACATATAAACCCTTCAATCATATGTCCTTGTCAAGTATTAGGGTCACGGTAAAGTCAAACCCTACTGTAACTTGACTCTATGCTTTCTGTTAATGCAAACTGAGATCATCGAGCTCTCGTGTATCAAATACAACTTGCTCTAAATGCTTTGGCCAAAGACTTATAATCTCATTTGCCATTAACCACATAGGACATTTACCTGCTCACTTACAGGAGAAAGAATTCTATCTTGGTATTCAGTAGAGACTGCTACTTGCCCACTAAGTTGCATTTCGAGGTTGACCCCACACACCGGCGATTGGATCGAACTACTCTAATGACTAACTTAATGTCACAAGCACATCTCCTACTGAAACCTCAAGTCAAAGGTCCACGTATACCTATCACAACCTTTCGATCCAGTCATTGACAATCCCTGAGTGATATCCATGTGACCGAATCGAGGTGAGTCATGTTCGAGTATACGAATCTCACTAGCATACCTATAACGTGTGCTCCCACTAACCCTTAGTGAATACCGGCACTTTACATGTCAAAGTACACGTTATACAAGTCTTTGTCTAAACTTATTGCCCAGTTAAGTTTTATCGACTTGTGAACGAGTTAAGCATTCAAGCTCTAAACACTTCCAGTGCCTATCTCCTTATCTCCATAAGGAGTAGAATGTTTGCTCTCAAATGCAAGGACTATTATTCTATATACCAAATCACAAGGCCAGTGATATACAATAATATAGAAATAATTATTGCCTTGTTAAATATTCATAATTACAACACATATGCTCTCACTCTCTCATCCTCTGAGTGGCATTCGAGGGCATATCCCTAACAATCTCCCACTTGCACTCAATGCCACAAACTATGGTATCTAATACCCATACTCTCTAGATGTCTCTCTAAGACCTTCTGAGATAGTGGCTTGGTAAGCGGATCAGCAATGTTATTTGCCGTGTCTACTCTCTGCAGTATAACGTTTCCTTTCTGTCTTCCTCACTTTGAGGACACATCTCTAAGGAAAGTTTTGCACCATGTTGCATAGGAAGGAACCCTCTTTTAGAATCTTCCATCCTAAATCGCTTCAAGATCTTTTCTATATAGAGGGCTTGGGAAAGACCTAACATTCTTTTCACTCTATCCCGGTAGAGACGAATACCCAGAATATAGGTAGCTTCTCCCAAGTCTTTCATTGAGAACTCTTTAGAAAGCCAAGCTTTCACAGAACTGAGCATTCCTACGTCATTTCCTATAAGTAGAATGTCATCTACATATAGTATTAAGAACACAATTTTGCTCCCACTAACCTTCTTGTAAATACAGGGCTCCTCTTCATTTTGGACAAAATCAAACTCTTTGACTGTCTCGTTAAAACGAAGATTCCAACTCCGTGAAGCTTGCTTCAGTCCATAAATGGCACGCTGAAGTTTGCATACTTTATGAATATTGGTTTGAGATATGAATCCCTTAGGCTGTTCCATGTAAATCTCCTCTTCGAGGAATCCATTTAGGAATGCCGTTTTCACATCCATTTGCCATATTTCATAATCTAAGTGGGCTGCTATGGCAAGCATCATGCGAATAGACTTAATCATAGCTACAGGCGAGAAGGTCTCGAAGTAATCGATTCCTTCTCTTTGGGAATAACCCTTTGCCACAAGCCTGGCCTTATAGGTATCAACCTTGCCATCTCCATCAGTCTTTCTTTTATAGATCCATTTGTTTCCAATAGGCACTATGCCTTTAGGACGATCTACTAAAGTCCAGACCTGATTAGCATGCATTGAGTCTATCTCAGCTTCCATAGCTTCTTGCCACTTTGTGGAGTCAACATCTACCATAGCTTGGTCGTATGTAGAAGGATCATTCTCTTGACTACTTTCTGTCATCTCATGGATACCCAGTTCTTCTTGATGCAGATAGCCATACCTCTCAGGTAATTGAGAAATTCTACTAGACTTGCGAGGTTGTGTTTGTATTTCAAAAGGTTGGGTTCTAATATCTTGCATATGTGTCTCATTTGGTGTTTCTTTTATTTCTTCCAAAGAAATATTTCTACCTGCCCCTCCTTCCTGAATAAACTGATCTTCCAGAAAGTGTGCTTGTATAGCAACGATGATCCTATGATCTTCATGCATGTAGAATAGATATCCCATGGAATCCCCTGGATATCCTATGAAACGACCTTTCACAGACCTAGCTTCCAATTTCTCTACTTTAGTCTTCTTGACATAAGCAGGGCATCCCCAAATCCTAATGTGATTAAGACTTGGTTTCCTACCTCTCCACATCTCATAGGGAGTCTTAGGAACGAATTTGGAAGGACATCTGTTCAAGATATGCACAGCAGTAAGGAGCGCGTAACCCCACAAATAAATCGGTAGATAAGTATAGTTAAGCATGGAGCGAACCATGTCCAACAAGGTTCGGTTCCTTCTTTCTGATACACCATTTAATTGTGGAGTAGCTGGAGGAGTGAATTGTGACACTATTCCTAGTTCTTTTAAGAACTCATCAAATTCGGTACTCATGTACTCACCACCTTGCCCGATCAAGAGTCTTAACACGGTTACCTGTTTGATTTTCAACTAGGGCTTTAAATTCCTTGAATTTATCAAAAGCTTCAGACTTATGTTTCATTAAGTACACGAATCCATACCTGGTATGGTCATCAGTGAATGTAATGAAATACTGAAAGCCGTCTCATCCCACTTCAAAAGGGCCACAAACGTCGGTATGGATCAATCCAAGTTTTTTCAGCAGCTCTTTCAAAAGTCCCTGCGAAAGGTAACTTAGTCATTTTGCCTTGAAGGCAAGATTCACAAGTTGGATAGGGATCTGATCCCAATGGACCCGTAAGCCCATCTTTCTCCATTTTATGAACCTTGGTCTGACCGATATGACCAAGTCTAAGATGCCACTTAAGTGCTTGGTTCGTTTCATCCCTACCACACTTCCTAGTTATAGTGTTCACAGTTGTCTTATTCTTTAAATTTAAATGGTATAAACCATTTAATAATGTAGCAGTACCAACCAATTTATTTCTGAAATAAATACGACAGGACCCATCTCTAATAAAGAAGTGAAATCCCTTTCGGTCCATGACCGGAATTGATACAATATTCTTGTGCCCCTTGGGCAAAACAAGTACATCTTCTAAAGTGAGAATAAAACCAGATTCTAAATCCAACATAAGGGATCCGATATCAGAAGCCTCGACACTATGCCCACTTCCGACGGTGACCATCACCTCCCCTGAATCCAGCTTCCTACTTCGTTCCAGATCCTGATTCATTGTACAAATGTGAGAACTCACACCGGAATCAAGTATCCAAGAAGTAGAATATACAGTTACAGAACAATTTGTTTCTAAAACTAGTAGTTCCGTACCTGACGGCGCATTACGGTCAAACTTTGGACAGTACCTCTTCCAGTGGCCTAGCTCACCGCAGTTGAGGCATACATCCGTTTTCTTGGCCCTCTTGCTCTTTTGAACTATTGGGGCCTTGCCCTTTCCCTTGTCGATCTTGGCTATTGGACCTATCTGCTTCTTGTTCTTTTTCTTCTTATTCTTGGACTTCCAAGTCCCAGAAGAAATCACAAGTGCAGCTTCCTTTCCCTTTGTCTTCATCTGAGACTAGGCAGTCGTCAGTTTGTTCATTAGCCCAGCTAAGTTACATGCAATCTCATTGCAGTTGAAGTTCATGACAAATTGTGAAAAGGAGTCAGCAAGTGACTGCAGGATAAGGTCAGTTTGGAGAGATGCATGCATCTGAAAATCAAGAGCTTCCAATCTCTCAATCATCGAGATCATCTTGAGGATATGGTCCCCAACCCTCTCTCCTTCCTTCATCCTGGCGCCGAATAATTGCTTCGATATCTCATATCTAGCTGTTCGGCTATGCTCTCCATAGAGCTCAGCCAGGTGCGCTAAGATGGCTCGTGAAGACGTCATCTTTTCATGGGCACGTTGAAGCTCATTGGTCATTGAGCCTAACATGTACCCTCGCACTCTTATGTCGTCTTTTACCCATTTCTCATGGGCATCGTCATCTTCCTGATTGGCTCGGGTTCTTGCAGGAGCCGCTGGGATGTCCGCCTCCAAGACATATCCCAGCATTTCCATAGTTAGGACTATCATCAAGTTCCGAAGCCACCACATAGTTCGGACCACCAGACGTTCTTTTCAAGTAGTATAGCGAGTGGGGTCATTGTCATTTTGCGCGTTTTGTTAATCGCAGAATAATTTGAGATTCGTTAGTGATTATTTAATTATGATCCGAGTAAAGAATTTAAGGACTTTCTTTATTCATAACTCGGCTCCCACTATTTTATCGGCATTTACACACTCCCATGTTAAATCCGGAAGTCTTGGGTAACTTCATAGTGGTGATCGATTTCTTTACAAAGTTTAATAGAGGGCAACCCATACGGTTTATATTCTATTATTCTTTATAAAGTTGTGTCTAATACCAACCCATCTAATGAATGATTCGATCTTCTTTTACCCCTAATTCACTTGCCCTCAACCCATTCGGTTTCTATGGCTCGCTGAACTATCTAAGTTTAAACCGTCAACTCCTATTAGTCTGACAATTGAATTTTACCCGGCAACCCATACGGTTTATAGGGGTTTGATTTGTCACAACCAAAGGCATCTAATGCACTCTAGGAATTTATCAACTTTCCCCAAATATATTACCCCGACATACTCGGAAGAATAATATTCCGGTTTAGATTTCAATTTTCCATGAGTTTGACGAAGGGTAGGAAACCTCGTAACCTTTATAACTTAGTGTTTGTAAGTGGGAGTATTAACGCGATTATATGTTACACTTTGCACATTAATCCGTTTATAAGCGCGGTTTGTCGGTTTGTTTGTTTGTCATACAATATGAAAACATACACAACCTAAAACTAACAACATGCAGTTCATGGACCGTTCCTAGAACAAAAACATCGTAATCTAATTACATGTCTTCGGTCTTGAATCTTCGTCTTCTCGAGCAGATCTTCCTCCGGTCTTCGTCATTACAAATAAATTTTACATTTGAAAAATTGCATCCTATACAAATTTTCTAGTAAAATAAATAGGCTCAAAACGGCCTTTACAACCCAATCGAACAAAACAAACTATTCAAAACTAGGTCCATGAACTACATCCCCATTCAAAATTAATGCAACAATTACATTAAAATAAATGGCAATAATGATTAATCTAAAATTGATTTAATCAACAAAAAATAATCCAACAATTAGAATTAGTCCAATTAATTCACTTAACCGTTAATTTTAATTTGCTCCGGACAAAATAAATATTTCATTAAATTAATTCCCTTAAAATAAATTACCATAATTATATTTTAGTCAAATTAAATCCAACTTAATTTGCGGAAAATTAATTTACCGAACGAAATATAAAAACGCGATGGAAAACACAAGGCCTGCCAAGCCCGTGGTTCTGACAGGTCGCCTAACCCGGCCAATGAAGCCATCCCATTTATCCGGCCAATGACCAAATTTCACCCAGCCAGCCAGAAGCCCGTCCAAGTGCCCTCCCAATTAATAAGCTCATTTTTTTTTAAATCCGAATCCAAAATAATATTTTTCTAATTTTTATATAACACAATTAAATCAGTTTTTGAAAAGAAAAATAGATTTATATTGTAACATAAAGTCATGAAAAATAATTTTTAGATGAACAATTAAACATCAACAATTAAAACGATTATGATTCTAAATCATAAAAAAAATCAAGCATTCCAAATGCAAATATCGAATATACGATTGCATAGACCTCGCTCCGATACCACTGTTGGGATTCGGTGATAAAATCAGAATTACGCAGCGGAAAATAAACCGGTCCAACCGGATAAAACCAAACCCCAAAAACGGACCGATCAAGCATCATATAAACGAATATAAATAACGAGGATGAAAAACAAAGAATACTTACCCTCGTAGTCCTTTGATAATATAATCTTCGAAGGAAAAACCCAAGCAAGCCTTTTCCCGATTACCGACACGAACACGAATCCAATTCGTTGTAGCTTGTTTGAATGATCCAACACCGAAAATGCCGAATGTCTCTACTTCACACACGTCGGAAGTTGCCCAGAAAAATTCGATAGCAATCCGTTCTCCAAGAACACGGCTAGGAATTACTATAGGAATTTATATCTTAATTTCTTTCTTAATTTTTCTCAACTCAAAGTGGAAAAACAAGAAAAAGAAAATATCTCTCTTCTCCCTCACTTATCTCTCACGGCTGGAGCTTAGCATTTTAGCATGAAAAATGATGTCTAATCATCCAGACAACTTCACTCACCATTTTATATAATGTAATGATATATAAAGGAATAAATAATCCTTTTCAACTATCATTCACAATTATATGGGAATCTCAACTCCAAGTGAGTTCCCACACACATGCAAGATCATGCCATGCTATGAGGGGTGGGTGGCCACAAGGAAGTTTCCTAGAAAACGAGCCGAGCCACTCGACTCGTGTACTGGACGTTCGTCAAACGAATCCGTTAAATACACTCCTTTTAATCATCAATATATTTATATTAATTAATCAATCTAATTAATTAATTATATCAAATACAAATATACTTCTCTAAGAAATATAATTTATTAATTAAATTAATTACCCGGTAACTTAATTTAAATTCATAAGACCGATATTTGATTTATCCAATAAATCATAATTAGATATCCAATATCTAATATTAATAGAGAGATAATAAATTCACATTTATCCGTCAACGCTCCTGATGCGCGACTCCGTAGGTCCGTCTCACCAAGATTGGGAGGAACTAATGAGTGTGGGCAGACTTAGCCACTTAGCGGCCGCATCAGTAAACCCCGATCGAGAACGAATGAAGGGATCATTCCGTAACCATTATGTCGTGAATACCGTATACGTATAAACCCTTCAATCATATGTCCGGTCAAGTATTAGGGTCACAGAAAGTCAAACCCTATCAGAATTTGACTCTATGCTTTCGTTAATGCAACCGAGATCATCGAGCTCTCGTGTATCAAATACAACTTGCTCTAAATGCTTTGGCCAAAGACTTATAATCTCATTTGCCATTAACCACATAGGACATTTACCTGCTCACTTACAGGAGAAAGAATTCTATCTTGGTATTCAGTAGAGACTGCTACTTGCCCACTAAGTTGCATTTCGAGGTTGACCCCACACACCGACGATTGGATCGAACTACTCTAATGACTAACTTAATGTCACAAGCACATCTCCTACTGAAACCTCAAGTCAAAGGTCCACGTATACCTATCACAACCTTTCGATCCAGTCATTGACAATCCCTGAGTGATATCCATGTGACCGAATCGAGGTGAGTCATGTTCGAGTATACGAATCTCACTAGCATACCTATAACATGTGCTCCCACTAACCCTTAGTGAATACCGGCACTTTACATGTCAAAGTACACGTTATACAAGTCTTTGTCTAAACTTATTGCCCAGTTAAGTTTTATCGACTTGCGAACGAGTTAAGCATTCAAGCTCTAAACACTTCCAGTGCCTATCTCCTTATCTCCATAAGGAGTAGAATGTTTGCTCTCAAATGCAAGGACTATTATTCTATATACCAAATCACAATGCCAGTGATATACAATAATATAGAAATAATTATTGCCTTGTTAAATATTCATAATTACAACACATATGCTCTCACTCTCTCATCCTCTGAGTGGCATTCGAGGGCATATCCCTAACACAGTCATCCACACCCCGATTACTCGGGGGTTAGCAAAATTCCACTATTTTGCTAGTGCAAGTACAAGGTGAAAATACGAGCCATACAATCCAAGTTCCAAGAATAATAATAACCAGGAATCCTAACATAACGAAAACTACTTCCCGAAGCAAGAGTTTGGGTAAAACATTCCAAAACCGAAAGATCACAACCCAGGGAAACAATTTACAAAAATGGTTTAATATGCCATCGGGAGTTTTAATAGAAAACAATTTAGGATTATCGAATCCTTTTCTTTCCAAGATCAACAGGGGTCACAGCCCAAAGGTTTTGTTTTCACAACTAAAAACCAACAACAATTCACAGGGTCAAAACCCACGTCATGTGTCCTCGACAAACATAAAATCAACACCAACTCGTGAATCTAGGGCTCTACCATTGGATTCCCTCGAGGCCTCGTCGGACCCTCCCGAGGTGAGCAAAAGACATTCACAAATCATATATCACACCGTGAACACATGCCACGTCACATCACACTCATACCGCCGTGATCACTTGCCACGTCATCTCACGGTTGGATCAATCACTTGTTGTATCCTGACCACATGATCACATGTCATGTGTCACCGTAGGTATCCTGAGGCTCTCACGGTTGGATCAATATCTTGTTGCATCCTAACCACATGATTGCTAGCCATGTGTCACCGTAGACCCCAACCATAACCACACATTCACACACATAGCACAATACAACAAAGACATCCAAACAATTTACCCGGAGGCATCAAATACTTAGCAAAAACACAACGTCAAACCACAACGCACCGAAAAGAGGCAATATATGTACACACGCATTATCAAGCGCAACAATAATACCAAGCGTATTCATAAGGTTCACATAGTCATTTATGAAACACACCATTCGCAAAATACATACGGGTTTAAAAAGGGGGGCCTTTAACGAGGCTAAACCAAATCTTTGAAAGTTCATCTCAACACAACAAAACGAACACATTTAGACGATCACCGGTCATCATATCTATAAAACAAGAAAAATATGGACAAGGTACTTGCCTTGAATAATCACAAACGCGGAGGGTCGACCGAAGTGAGGAGACCCGCACCGTCTACGAATCCGTCGAATCCGCCGAACGACAACCCGCGACAATAAACTACGAAGGACAATAACAACAAAGAAAATGAATCCCAAAGCACGACCCAAAGCCGCTGATTTGAAGGAACAAATGACAATAGTTCAAGGGTTTCCCCAAAAAATGGCCAAGAACACGAATCGACCGACCAAAACATGAAAACGAAATTCCAAACCGGAATATGGATATTCAATCTATAGGATATGTTTAACAACATCATTTAACAACAATCGATTCATCAAAATCGGATGGAAACGAGATCAAGAACAAAACTCCTCAAAAAGTCAACTCTAGGGATACAAGAAAAATACCTTGATTCGGCGAAGAAAAATGGATTATATGATGTTATAATCACCTTGGATGCTCAAAAACATCTTTGGATTGAGCAAAATCGGCCAAGATCGCGATACCTAGTCGCCCTTGGCTCAACCCCGTGGAAAGGAGAAAAAATGAGGTGGGGATGATGTATCACGACTGTTGTCCAGTTTATATACACTGGACATCTTAGCGTGCCCTAACGGGGCACACAGTTAGCGTGCGCTAACCACAAGGTTAGCGTGCGCTAACGGGACCTTCAGACCCAGTCCAGTAGCCCATGGACTTCCCTGAACTACCAGGTAGCGCCCGTAGCGTGCACTACTAATGCACTCTAGCGCGCGCTATGATACTACATAGCGTGCGCTGATCAACGTCGAACCTACCCGGTAGCCTCGGATCAAGCTTCGCACCACTGCTAGCGTGCGCTACCACACCTGTAGTGTGCGCTAACAACCGCACCTAGCGCACGCTAACCAATACGTGTAGTGTGCGCTAACGACTCAGAAGGATAGCAACAGTGCTCTCAAAGCTGATTACAACAACAGATTCCTCCGATCGGAACACCAAGTTCAAGATACGCACGAAAAGCTCCAAAATAGATCATACTAAGAGCTTGAGCTAGTATCAAGCCCACATGCGACCATGAAAAGGGTCAAAACAACAATTACGAATGCGGATACCCACAACTTTGGGTAAATTACAAAATAGCCCAAAGCGCCCGAAAATCACGATACGTGATCGAATAACCAAACTGAAGTTCACAACACGTCTAACAAAGTTAAACTGACTTACGGGAAACTCGAAACAGCAGTTTCGAACGAGATTCTCAAGAATCGAACTCAAGTGCGGAAAACCCGCTAAGAAGCACGGAACTCAACAAAACGACACCGAAACGAACTCGGATGTCAAAAAGTGTAGAATTAATCATTCTCAAAATAACGAAACGGTCACAAGCGATTCGTCAAAATGGACTCTCGCCAAAAAAAGAAAATTATCGGAAATCAAAATTGCGGACATTACACGAGTACCAACCGATCCAGTCACATTACCGCAAAAAGTCGCACGGTGCCCTTCTTTCCCACATTCAAAACAGGTCACAGAAGGAGCGGAGCAATCACGCCGAACATGTCCTGCTCGACCATAGTTATAACACTTCTTCGATGCGTCTGAAACCGTTGATGCTGTCCGGAACTTCTTTCCACCACGAGAAGGATATGGAGTTGGATGAATGAAATGAAGACTGGCCCTTGCGGCCCCCACTACTCTTGTTCTTAGTGAAGTTGCCAGACACTTTCTGCTTCTTTGCTTCTGCAAATTTCTCCACCGCTGCCTCTTTCATCTCGTAGGCCAGTGCTTTGTCCTGATGCTGCCGCACAGTAGTACATTCAAATCCAGACATATACTGCTGAATCTCCAGCTTCATCCGCATGTAGAAATGAAAAATCTTTTCCGCCTCGGTCCTGACCAAATGTCGCAAGTAGGTCAGCTGGTGATTAAAAGTCTTGATTATGTCTGTCACATATGCCTCCAAATTTCGCGGTGAGAAAAACTCTCGGACTCTAGCTTCTCTAACTGGACGTGGGCAGTACTGAGCTTCCATCATTAATTTGAATTCTATCCAGTCAGCATGATGATCCTCGGGTCGAATGGCCTCCCACCTGTCGGAAGCCTCCCCAGTCAGAAAATACTGAGCGATCGGAACCTTTCGGTCATTAGGACAGTTAATCCCCGCAAATATCTTCTCTAACTCCTTCAGCCAGTGATCTCAAGTAGGCATCTCTGCAGAACTGTTGAATTTTGGTGGGTGTAATTTGACCACTTCCGTAAGCCACTTGTCTCCCCGATTATCCTCGTTGCGCTGCTGGCCCATCATCGTCTGCATGCGGTCAACCACCTGAGCAAACTGGGTCAGCTGAGCGACCACCTGTTGAAGCAGTCCCGGCATATTAGGATTTGCGTCATCATTTACTGATTCCTGTTGTCCTCTAGAATGGGAATCAGTTTGATTAGTCGATACATCCGGGGTAGATGATGAATCTTCCTGTCTCACATTACCACGTCCGCGCCCACGTCCACGACCTCCTCTCAACATACTGTAAACACAAATACTCAATATCTAGGGCAAAATCTTCTGAAAGAAAATCCGTCAATATCCACGAAACACAAAATAAATAAAACGGTAGTATATGAGATTAGGAAACTTACAACCACGGTCCACATGACGACGCTGGTTGTGCAGTGATGTTATAAACGACCAATAAATCGGACAACATAAACAGACCCAACTAAACCCGACTGCCAAGATATCCATGAATCTTAGCTCCGATACCATATTCTGTAACACCCCGAGATATTCGGAATAATTACAGCGCCGTAAACACTTTATATAAGAATTTACAAGGCTAAATTAAAGAAATGCGGAATAATACAAAAATACCATAAAAATTTAGTAGTTCGGCAATTGGTTCAACAACCCAAATGAATCCAATTATTACAACATTTCGAATCATCAACAAGACACACGTACTCGAGTACTGTAAATAACACCAGAATAATAAGACAACATGACAGATAACATCACTGAGCCCCTTCGTCATCATGTCGGTACTGTGGTTGCTTCCCCGCTCCTCGGATACCTGAACATCAAAACAAATGTCCACCCCCGAAGGGTTAGCAAAACGATGCTAGTACAAGTATCATAATATACAAACTCAGATATGCAACAACGATGCATGGCAAAATACATAACACGGACTTCCGCTACCGAAATCCAACGATGCGAATCCTCATGATTCCATTAACACAACATGGGTAATCCAATCATCCAGCGCCCTCAGTATAGATCCCAAGATGATCCCGTCGGACCAACACGAGGTGGAAAAACCCTTCCAATGATCCAGTGCCCTCAGCATAGATCCCAAGATGATCCCGTCAGACCAACACGAGGTGGACATCCGATCCAGTGCCCTCAGCATAGATCGCTCGATCCCTTCAGATCAACACAACATACACTAACACAACTATGCATACACATATGCAAAAATTGATATGTCCATCAATATGAACATACGAATAATCGATAACGAATATCATGACAATTCAATGGAAATAATCCCATGCTCAACAACATGAATAAACAGTATGCATGATCAAAATCAACAATATTAAACCAACTTCAAAATACGATACTTGCCTTAGAAAGATGGCAAGAATGTAATACTTCAATGATTTCAACAAACTCGAAGGCTGCCTCCTTCGATCAACCGTTCGCAAAGCTCAGCCCTCTAAACAAATAAGAAAATAACGACAACTCAAAACAAATTAAACGTACGAACATCTAACGTCTACTACGGCCGGGTTAACACTCTAAGTTAGACGGCTCACGGTTCAACTCACCCGACGAACGTTCGGTCGAGCTAGAGACATTCAAATCATCATAAATTCGTACTTCGATTCCTGATTATTGATTCCATTACCAGGTTCGGTTATAACACCATTCAATCCGAGTTTAAGGTTAATTCATCCCTACACTTCGTTCTTCTACAAGCTATCTTCTTTGCCAAAGTTTTACGTTCATGGTAATTGTTACCCATCAACACCCTTCGTTCTAATCATCAATATGAAGATAAACATGTCCAGAAATCATTACGAGTCATGAATTACGTTGAAGATCACCTCATACTATCCAGGGATTATTTCTTAGTGACCACTCTAAGAATTCATCTTCTTGCAAAATCCCATTCTAGGTGATGATAATAACAATACACCGGCATACAAGTGATTCGGAAAAGACAACCTAAAATATGCAACATTCTCAGAAATCAAATCTTAGATTCAACTCAATGAGGTTCGGTTACGATCTTCTTACTCAAGGGAGTTCTAACATGGTTACTTCAAATTCTTAAGGTATGGTGTTCAACTTAATGAGTTATCAACAACCTTAATAGTTCCAGGAGAAAGGTCATAATCCGAATAAGAACATGAATTCTAAGCTCGGACAACAACACATACCTTATACGGAAAGAAAAGATGAGAACACTTGATGAACTCAACGTTGGACGCTTGAACACAAATCTTCAAAGCTCCTTGCCTTCAATGATATGTTAGGAGGGTGATATGAGGGTTGAAGATGGAGAGGGTAACTCTTAAAGTCGCGAAAACTGAGTGGGGGTTGAAGTTCATTATGAAAAATGACAGGAGGTGCTGCCCTATATATAGAAAATGGTTATTAGCGTGCGCTACGGCTCTTTATTAGCGTGCGCTAACGGGCTTGCAGTCTACTGACTCTGTCTTATCTCGGTTTAGCGTACGCTAAACAGCCTTAACGTGCGCTAAGACCAACTGGTGGTGTACGCTAACACTATTATAGCGTGCGCTAACGGCTGAACGAAAGTTCACTGACCTCACTGTACTCAGCTTAGCGTGCGCTAGCCTCAAGCCCTTAGCGTGCGCTAAGCACCGTTGACTCGACTTTTCCAAAAGCCGTCCAGATTCATCCCGACATGTCCCCAAAAAAATCCGCGGTCTGATCTCACCTACCAACTTGTCTCAATCAGGCTGACCACGTATAGCGCGCGCTAAGTCTCATCCTTAGCATGCGCTAGCTTACACATTTAGCGCGCGCTACACTAAAACGTTAGCGTGGGCTACATGTGCACAAATACAAGCATGAGACAACATCTATGAAATCATACGCTAATCAATACAGGATCAAGAATACGGAGGTTTATACTCAAATCGAAGTACAACATGCTATGCCATAATGTTTAAATACAGATAAAATACACAATAATTATCTAGGCATTACAATAGGTGATTGGGAGATCACCCTGGCGGAAACCAGTAAGATCATGAACTCTCTGATGCCAACGAGGCGCGTGCTTCAGAGCGAGGATAAAAGCGCTCTTCTGGATGCTAATCATATGTCCGGAGGCCATGGAATAGTGATCCAGGAGTCGCATAAGGTCAACGAGACCATCATCCACAGCCCGTGTGAATATAATGATGTCATCAGCATAGGAGAGGTGCAAGACGGGAAAGGCCATCCGGCAGTCCTATACCTCATCAAAGGATGGTCACGAATGAATCGATCCAAGCAGTGCGATAAATAATCGGCGGCAAGCACGAAGAGCGACGGAGAAATGGGGTCGCCCTGATGCAAAACCCGACTAGAGGCAAAATAGTCGGTCGGGCTGCCGTTCACCAGAATGGAGAACGTGCAACTCTCGACATAGTGACGGATGAACAGAATCCATCTAGCCGGGAATTCCATCCTCACCAGGACCTCACGTCAAAAATGCCAGTGAACCCTATCATATTCCTTAGACATATCAAGCTTCAGCGCAAGGTTCGGAACACCATGAATGTCCGAGACGTGGAGGTCGTGAATCAGTTCCTGGGCCAAACGTATATTACCCGTAATAACTCACCCCTGAACGAATCCACTTTGGTTCGGAGAGATTGTTGGAATATTTATTCCACACATTATTTAATTTGTGTTTTGATGATTAAAGTTGCTAAACAAACAAAACAACATTAAGGCGAAGCAAAACTACGATGCAGACGAAGACGCAAAAAGTTGCAATCTGGACTGAATTAGCACACGCAAGTCATCATACGTTAGCGCACCCTAACGAGGAGTAATCTGCATTCCAGCCAAGTTCCGAAGTAAGCTGAAGTGAAGTCAGCTGATGGGATAGCGCACGCTACACGTTATCATTAACGCACGCTATCGAAGTCTTGTTACCGTTGTGAAGGAATTCAAACACAGATGAACCTATGCAATAAAATCAGCATTAGCGCACGCTACAATGAAGGATTAGTGCACGCTAAGCAGTTTGAATCAAGTCAATCAGAACGTTGGGAAAAGCAGGCCAAAGTCAGCATATCAAACGGATACTTTGACAATGCATGCAACGGATATATTGGATTAGCGCACGCTACAATGTGTTATTAACGCACGCTAATACAAGATGGTTACGTACGTAAGGTAGAAGGCATAACGTACGCTAAGGAAGAAACGGTTACCGGATCAAATCGGGCACGCCTAACGCACGCCAAGGTGCACGCTTAATGAGTTAGCGCACGCTAATAAAAAAGGCTAGCGCACGCTAGCAAGTCAAAACAGCCAGCAACGGCTAGTTTGTGGAAAATGCCTATAAATACCATTCATATGGTATTGTTTGAGTACAACAATGCCAAGCATTCAAGACATTAATCTTATATTCATATACTTACATTGTTGTTGTAATATTGAGCTTATATTGTTAGTTTGAGTGTTTATACATTCAACATTATACACGAGAGGTAAAAGAAAAGATACGATTGGATTCGGTGTTATTAGGATCAAGTATCCGGCATTGTTAGAATCGCAATCGCTATCTAAGTGAGGTTTATCTAGTACCAATAGAAAGCTAGAGTGGTTGATTCCTTATCCAATAGAAAAGGAAAACGGTTTTACTCGGACCGATAGAAGACGAGCTTGTAACGGTAATCCCTCGACCGATAGAAGAGAGGCGTAGAGGTTTTGATCTTAATCCTAAGAAAAAGATACATCGAGAGAGGACGTAGGCTTCGTTAATAGCCGAACCTCTATAAATTGCTGTGTCGTTTATTTTCCGCACCTTATTTACGCTTCCGCACAAACGGTGCAATATCCGATTCTATCACAACAATTGGTATCAGAACGGTACTCCAATACGCGGCTTAACATCCGAGGAGAAAAAGATCCAAAATGGCGTTTCAAATCTCTCCAGTCGAAGGCCTTGCTCTCAACCGACCACCATTTTTTGATGGCGCGAACTTCATGACTTGGAAGAAAAAGATGTCGATATTCATTCGAGCTTACGACATCGAACTTTTGAAGGTGATTTGTCTTGGTCCAAAAATTCCAACGAATTCCAACCGTACGCTTAAAACTTTTGAAGAATATGACGACTCCGATTGGAAAAACGACCATTTCAATTGTAAGGCAACTCAACTTCTTTATTGTGCCTTAAATCCGGAAGAACACAACCGGATATCATCGTGTGATAGTGCCAAAGAAATCTGGAAAATGCTTGAGGTAACACACGAAGGTACGTCTCAAGTCAAAGAGACGAAGATAAACATGCTCCTTCACGATTATGAATTATTCCAAATGAAGGATGACGAATCCATCTCGATTATGCTCGACCGATTCTCAGTCATCACCAATGGATTAGCATGTTTCGGAAAACCACTTTCGAGTAGTGAGAAAGTAAAGAAAATTCTCCGATCACTACCTCGAGAATGGGACGGTACGGTTACGGCAATAATGGAATCAAAATATTTAAATACTCTCGATTTTAATGCTCTCGTTGGTTCTCTTATCAACTACGAGATTGTTCTAAAATCTCGGAATGCCAAACCGAAACCGAAGGAGAGGTCGATAGCCTTCAAGGCTAAGGTGCCGAGAAAGAAAGAAGAAATTCTGGTGGACGACAGCGACGAAGAAATGGCATATTATGCCAAGAATATTAATAAGTTCCAACACTTATTAAACCGGAGAAAGAAGGACATCCAAGCGGGCGAATCGAAGAAACCCGACAACACCTGTCGATTATGTGGTAAACCAGGCCACTTTGCCAAGAACTGTCGAGTAAAGCAAAAGGAGGTTTTAATCGCAACATGGAGCGACGAAGATCCCGATGAAGATTTTCTTGACCAAAATAATCTCGCTCTCATGGACCGGAGTTCATTCGACGATAGCGACGTCGAAAGCCAAGTAAGTAACTCCTACGACGAACTCTTTGAAGCATTCGAGTTATTACATACGGACTATCAAAATGCTTTAAATGAAATTAAATCCCTCAAGTCTAAATATAAAACTTTGGAAATTGAAAATTCCAAAATACTTGAAAAAGGGAAATTTGTTGAAATCGATCATTCGAAATGCATTGAAAACGAGAATATTTTAAAGAATGATCTTTTAAAAGTTCAAGATGAACTAAAAATTTTGACAAAGAAATTCTCGTGCAGCAACGATAAATTTGAACAAATGTTATGTGTTCAAAAATGTACTCTAAATAAAGAGGAGTTAGGATTCAAACTACGTTCGAAAAACGAATCCGTCAATTTCAAAATACCCCAATGCGAAAAATGTTTGAAAACCGGGCATCACATTTCAAATTGCAAAAGCCCAAGACGGACGATAAAAATTAAAAAGATTTGGGTTCCTAAAGGAACAAACATTTCAAATATCGTCTACGTTTCAAAAGAAAAACCAACTATAGGTTGGATCCCCAAAAATAAATTTTAACAAATGATATTTTACAAAGGGGGAGATGGAATATTTTTGAGGGAGAGATAATTTTTTCAGGGGGAGCTTATACCCTTATTAATGCATAAATTGGTATCATGCATATTTATATTTCATTTGATATACTCTATATTTTTATACTTTTTGATGAAGACAAAAAGGGGGAGAAGTAGATGAATTGAGATAAAAATGAGAAGGAGAAGAATTGAGATAAAAATGAGAAAAATCGAAGAAGTCGAAAAGAAAAGAAAAGCATACAAATAGGGGGAGTTGAAAAATTGAAAAATGAAAAACGACGGAGTCGAAAAATAAAGGAGATGTCGAAAAGAAAAGAGAATTGGAGAAACTGACGAATCTTTGATTCGTAGAAATATACATATATTATTCTTTACAGATTTTATCCAATTCAAGAGTTGTTTTGTAATCATCAAAAAGGGGGAGATTGTTGGAATATTTATTCCACGCATTATTTAATTTGTGTTTTGATGATTAAAGTTGCTAAACAAACAAAACAACATTAAGGCGAAGCAAAACGACGATGCAGACGAAGACGCAAAAAGTTGCAATATGGACTGAATTAGCGCACGCAAGTCATCATACGTTAGCGCACGCTAACGAGGAGTAATCTGCATTCCAGCCAAGTTCCGAAGTAAGCTGAAGTGAAGTCAGCTGATGGGAGAGCGCACGCTACACGTTATCATTAACGCACGCTATCGAAGTCTTGTTACCGTTGTGAAGGAATTCAAACACAGAATAATGTATGCAATGAAATCAGCATTAGCGCACGCTACAATGAAGGATTAGCGCACGCTAAGCAGTTTGAATCAAGTCAATCAGAACGTTGGGAAAAGCAGGTCAAAGTCAGCATATCAAACGAATACTTTGACAATGCATGCAACGGATATATTGGATTAGCGCACGCTACAATGTGTTATTAACGCACGCTAATACAAGATGGTTACGTACGTAAGACAGAAGGCATAACGTACGCTAAGGAAGAAACGGCTACCGGATCAAATCGGGCACGCCTAACGCACGCTACAGGCACGCTAATGAGTTAGCGCACACTAATAAAAAAGGCTAGCGCACGCTAGCAAGTCAAAACAGACAGCAACGGCTAGTTTGTGGAAAATGCCTATAAATACCATTCCTATGGTATTGTTTGAGTACAACAATCCCAAGCATTCAAGACATTGATCTTATATTCATATACTTACATTGTTGTTGTAATATTGAGCTTATATTGTTAGTTTGAGTGTTTATACATTCAACATTATACACGAGAGGTAAAAGAAAAGATACGATTGGATTCGGTGTTATTAGGATCAAGTATCCGACATTGTTAGAATCGCAATCGCTATCTAAGTGAGGTTTATCTAGTACCAATAGAAAGCTAGAGTGGTTGATTCCTTATCCAATAGAAAAGAAAAACGGTTTTACTCGGACCGATAGAAGACGAGCTTGTAACGGTAATCCCTCGACCGATAGAAGAGAGGCGTAGAGGTTTTGATCTTAATCCTAAGAAAAAGATACATCGAGAGAGGACGTAGGCTTCGTTAATAGCCGAACCTCTATAAATTGCTGTGTCGTTTATTTTCCGCACCTTATTTACGCTTCCGCACAAACGGCGCAATATCCGATTCTATCACAACAGAGATGACAAGAGGGAGGATAGAAGCGAGCCGAGCGTTAAGGATTTTCGAGATAATCTTATTGGTCACATTACACAGACTAATAGGCCGGCAATCTGACCAACCGCTCGGAATAGGCTTCTTCGGGATCAAGACGACCGTGGTCGCCGTGAAGGCCGGAGGCATGAGATGACCGTCAAAAAACTCGAGCACAACCGCCTACACATTGGAAGAAATAATCTCCCAACAAAGACCCAATATCAAAACAAAGACGAAAACCCATCGGGCCCAGAAATGCTGAGGATCAATATCAAAAACCGCAGCATGAATCTCCTGGGGAGATGGGGGGACACATAAATTATCAGAATCAAAAGAAGGGGGGATAGAAGGGAAACAAGTGTCATCCAGGGGGCTGATAACATCACCAACGGATGTAAGCAGAGTCCTGAAGTAATTCACAGCGGATGAACAGATGTCTGACTCAACAGCAATAGTCGTACCATCATCCTCGATACTGTGAATATAAGACTGGCAACGCTTCTGCTTCGCAAAACCCTGAAAGAAACAGGTGTTGCGCTCGCCCTCAGCAACCCAACAAACTGTAGCCTTCTGTTTCCAGAAATCTTCCTCCATGGAGAGACGAAGTTGGTACTCAGCGCGAAAACGGTGCACAACGGTTCTATTTTCCGGAGTAGGGGTCCGAATCATATCTCCGCTCGGCCTCGTCAGCAGCCCTCAAAGCCTCATCCAACTTCGCATGAAGATTTCCAAAAACAGACCAGTTCCACAGTTACACATGCCAACTAAACCAGTCGGAAAAAACCAAACCTCCCTAACAGTGTCCAGAAATGTGTGATGATGAATCCACATACTCTGGAAATGGAATGACGACTTGTGACGAGTCGAGGAAAATCGACACTGGATAAAAAGGGGCACATGATCCGAACGAAGACGAGGCAGGTGGGTAACAGTAGAAACTGCAAATACATTCGACCATGCTTCATTAAATAAAGCACGGTCTAGCCTTTCCCGTAAACCAGTACGCTTCCAAGTGAAAATATCGCCCTCACAGCCCACGTCAATCAACTCATAATCAGCAATAGCCTGTGTGAAGTCAAGGATCTCAGGCGTGCGGTCTGTGGAACTACCCTCGTGTTCATGCGAATGCAGGAAGATGTTGAAGTCACCACTAACTAACCATGGCAACCCTTCCACGTCCAAAGCAATCTCACGGAGGGTGTCCCAAAGGGCGTAACGGCCAGCACGAATGCTGCTGGTGTAGACATAAGTGATAAAAATAGACTGGGGAAGAAAGGGAGAAGAAATAGCAAGATGAAGGACTTGATCAGTATCCAATAAAACCTGGTGCTGAAATCCATAAGAGGAAAAGAACCAGATCTTGTTGGTAGGCTTGGGCATGGGACGGGATGGGACCATTTTTAGGTAATCCCGATCCTGTCCCATTTGAAAATTATGGGACGAGATGGGACGGGATTACACTTTTGAAAAATTGATCCCGACCGTCCCGATCCCGAATGGGATCGAGACGGGATCGGGACACGAACGGGACGAAAAATAGTTCCGTTGACCAATGTTGACTCTCAAATGAATACAATATTTGGACTTGTTACATGACAGTAAATTAAAATTTTTTTAAACCAATCTATTTATCAAATAACGTTGTGAGTCATTTGTTAATTCTTGAACAAATGGTTCATAGAACTCTGAATGCTTTCTTATTTCACTCGAAGTAATAAATATGAAGAACATTACAACACAATCAGATACTCACTGATCTCTACTTCTATACACAAATTCTTCATGGTTTATGGATGTTTCGTTCCCGAAAGAAGTAAATGAGATAAGTTAGAAATGTTAGATGATAAGACTGCTTTGGGCTTGGTAGTCGGATATATTTAGTAACTAGACATTATTACGGGATGGGATCCCATCGGGATTTGACATTTGAGCTCGCGGCCCGTCCCAAGTTTTTAAAATGGGACGGGACGGGACGAGCCCTGAGTTTTAAAATTTTGGTCTCGTCTCGTCCTGGTGCGGGACGAGACGGACCCGAGATGGGCCCGAGCCTTCGGGATTAGTTGCCCAGGCCTACTTGTTGGACCGATTAAAAAGTACCGACGCAAAACCTAAGGAACGGGTATAAAAATCAAAGTTAGCATTGGAACCCATGGGTTCCAAAATGCCAATAAAAGAGAATCTATGAGAGCGGTGGAGATGTCAAATACGCTTCTGTGCTCCGGTGTTAGCCAGACCACGAGCGTTCCATGTCAAAATGGGGATCGACATAACTAACCAACCGACTCAAATGAAGACCCAGGACGCTGACTGGAGCGCCTCCGTCTCCGGGGTGTGCCCTGCCGAGCGGATGTGTCCCCTTTCACGGGCGATGTAGATCGCCCCTTGATAGGGGGGAAGGATCCACGGGAAGCTGCCCTTCCTTGTGTGGACGTCGAGTAGTCAGAGGCAGCATTACCCCTAGTCGTGACTCCAGGGGCAGCAGACAACGACAACAATCGTCTCTTAACAGGGGGATTTGGTGCCTTCACGAGGGGCACCATGGCCGATGAAGAGAGACTGGACTCAGAAATCTCAAGCTGTGTGCGGATAAGAGCGCACTCAGTTTGAGAAGGAGAGGGAAGAGAGAGAAGAGAAGAAATGGGGGGGGGGGGGAGGGGCTCATAGACCACCATGGCCAAAGTATCAAGCTACATGATGATCGGATCATCGAGGTGACCCTCACTGGCATGGCACGGGGCGGAAGACTCATGAAGTCTAGACGGAAAAAGAGCAGTGGACGACTCCGTATCGTCATCAATGAAAAGCTCCTCAACAGTATTGTGGTCACTATCATCGCTACCCAAAACACTCTCCTTATCACCTACACTAATAACGTCATCAACACCTACTAAATCTTCCTCCTCTCTATAAGAGGAGGCCAAAGAAGCGAAATATGAATGCTGACCAGTGGCAACCGTACCCTTGGGGAAAATCCCGTCTCTTTGGGCCCTTTTTTGGTCACTACTTTCCAAATGGCAGTCTCCTTGCCTTATAGGCCTTAGGAGTTGTCGGTAAAGTAGTAGCCTTAGGGGTTTAGGAGGGGCCGGCTGCTTAGGAGGAGCAGCAGAAGGCTTCTTACGCTGGGGCGTCGGGGGCCGCTCTTTGTTGCCAGCAATGTAACAACTAGAGGGCTCGTGCCCCACACGTGAGCAGAGAGAGCAATACAAATGAGCTCTCTCGTAAATCACGTGCTGCGTGAAAACATGGTTATTAAATTCTATCTTAATCTCTGGCAATAGGGACGCAAGGAGATCAATCTCGACGCACACACGAGCGACAGAGAGTCGTGAGTGTATAGCCGTCGGCGCATCCATTAAAATGGGATTGCCAATAGCCTTGGAAATCGTGTACAGAGCACGTGGATGGAATAAATGAATCGGGAGGCCCGGGAGCCTAATCCACACTGGGCAAATCGAAGTCTCTGTCATAACGGAAAATCTAGGGGTCCACTTAAAAACACGATAGGGGCAACCAGAAAAGTTCCAACTAGAGCCTAGCCACACTCGTCTATAATCTTCTTCATTTTCAAACTTAATTGCAATATGACAATAATTAATCCAACTCCAAGTGTATTTACCCCTCAGTTTCATATTAGTCAATCCGGAGGACAATCGCGAGGGGTGGGAATATCATGTGAAAATTTTAAATCAAAGTGCGTTCCCACAACGCAGCTAAAGTATTCACATCAGAGGTAAAAAAAGATACACGCAATTTCTCATTAACGGAGGAGAGAGAACCAAAAGGACATACCTTCGCTCCGTCAAAATTAAATGAATTGTTTGTAGAACCCGGTTGTTGGATTCCAAATTGCTGGCCCGAAACATGTTGATTATTGCAAACGAGACTGGCGGCCGGGTCTGGTCGTCTGTAACCGGTGCTGTTGAACGGGTTGAATCTTTAATGACTGGGGAGTTTGGCGGGTCGGGTTGTATAGTACCGGGTTCTTGGGCCGGTCTGCCATTGGCGGAGAACTGGCAGTCTTGGCGTTGGGTTGTTTTGTGGGTGCAAAAGGCTGGGAGGGGGTGGGGTCATTGGGCTGGTGGGTATTAAGGTTCAGAGGTTGGGTGGTGGGCTCAATGGGTTTAGAAGGCTGGGCATGAGCGGCTGATGTATCATGGGCAGTGGGGGGGGGGGGGGGGGTTATGACTATTTGGGGGTTAATAAGCCCTGTAGAAGGTTGGGCCGAGGGGACAATTAAGTTGGGCCAAATTATAGCCGGCCCACGATGGTTTGGTATATGGATAGGAGGTCTAACCTCATTTTCTTCCAAGTGGGCTTCGGTAGGTCCAATACCGTGAGCTGAAAGGGCCGCTTCATTGGGCTCAGTTGGTTGGCCTGTGTGATCTTGACTGTTTGTAGGAAATGGCCCTAGGATCTTGTTTAAATTAGGGTTCCATTGGACAGGAAAATCCCTGCATCTAGGTTATTCTAAGAAGAAAGAGACGATGGTGATGATGTCGGCGATTTGGCGACGTCGGTCTCTGGCAGAGTAACGATTCTGGCGAGACTAGAAGTAGGAAAACCTTTGCTTACTGGAATCATCTCGGAGTATGCTGCAGCATATGGAGTATGAAGTGCTGGAGACGTTGACTGCATTTTATCTGGTGCCGGCGACGGACCCGAATTGTTGCGGATGATGTCTTGATTGCCAGGCGTCACAGCAGTTGACTTGTCGGACGTTCGTGACGCCCGTTTTTTCCTTGTCATGATCAGAGCGCATCTTAGTCGCCGGAGGGGTGGGCGACGGCGACGGCGACGGCGAACATATGTAAGTATATTTGTTGTATGCGGGTGATGGTGGTTATGGATTTGATCGGAATCAGGTGCGAAGGGCGATTTACACCGTGAGTGTGTGAAAATCGCGAGAGCCGTCGGGTCGGAGGCTGTGGTGTGTCGACGAAGGTTCAGGGGAAGATGGGGAGTCGGCTGGTGGTGGAGGTGACCGGAGAAGGTGACCGGAGGTGGGCTAGTTGGAAAGCGACGTGGCGGCGTGGCAGTGGGCTCGGGGCTTTCACTCATAATTTCCGTGTTCACTTTCAAATGTCTAAGAATTGAACCATTCAACTCATTTGAATACCTGAAGATAAAACACATACTAGTTTATTGAATTTCTCTAACAAAATACAACTTGACACTATTATTAAGCCGTGTGTCCTAATCCTCTCATGACTGTATCAAGGCCAGGTCTCCAACCTCTTGAAATGCGGCTACACTTCACAATCACGTAGGTAATTTCTTTACTTCATGTATCTGCACATACATTTTATTAGTCAACCTGGTCAACTGCAGAACCGAACACATACATGGGATGAATACTTTGTGTGTTCCAATGTATAAGTGTGAGCTTTCCTCATTGAATTTAACTCCTAATGTCATATTAGAAGAGAACTAGATGTCCCCCGTGCGATGCACGGCGTAAAATGATAAATATTTTATTATATTAATAATATGTGATCGAATTTCAATAATATTATAAAATTATTATAAAATATACATGAGTCAGTATACAAACACATGATTTGACATCATATAGTATATATAAAGTAATATAAATATAATTATAATATATTTAGATGATTTAAAATATTTCAATATAAAAATATAAGAATATTGAAGAAAAATATATTTTTAGTTTATTTTCATAGCTTTTTAACAATTATTTGATTTTTAAGAATTATTTTGTTTTGATTATAAAATAATAAAATATATTACACTAATGTCAAATCATATAAAAAATTATATTAGTAAGAATATCGGTTGTATACTTTTAATGAAAGTTGATAGTACAACAACAACATCAGAGCTTTAGTCCCAAAATGCTTTGGGGTCAGCTATAATGAAAGTTGATAACAATAAACATAATATAATTTATTATTTATAAAATTAGATATAAGACTCATATTGTCCTATATGGAAAAATAAATGCCGGTGCTTAATTAATTTACGGTTTTCCTATCATGTGCCCTTAGATCACATGGTAAGAGTTTATAAATAAAATTAAATCAAAAAGAGCGCGAAGTAAGAATTAATTTGATATGTTAATTTCAAGGTTAAAATTGATACATAAAAGTTATAATTGTTTAAACTATTAGATTAAAGATAAAAGGAATAAATGAGATAAATGTTTTAATTGGTAGATAGTATATAATGGAATAACCCTCTAACCCCCTCCCAAATTAAACGTCCATTTTTTTAACATTTTTAAAAAGAGGATTAACATGGAGATGACACATGTTTCCTTAGATTTTTTTGCGACCCTCTTTTAAAATTAAGTATAGATGTGTAAAAGTTTGATATAAAATATATAAACATGACAGTATCTATATGATAATTGTATGTCTGTAATATTTATATTAATATACTAATATAATTACATATTAGTATACAGGGAAAAGAGCGTCATATATTTTTGATAAATATTTAGATTAAAGTCACACATTTTATACTTAATAATATACCATGTTATCCACAATGATATTAATTCATTAGGCATAGGGTGATAAAGTATATTATTGTGACGTATTTAAATAAAAATATAATCAACTTATTATATTTGTTTATATAATTTTTCTTTTCACAAAAAGAAGAATCAATCAAGAAATTATTTTAACTAATAATATATCTTTCTACTGGGAATTGTAAGTCTAACATGTCTATAATTCTTTTTCCAAATATTTTTAAAATAAAATAACTCAATAATCTAAAATTATTATAAGAAGGTGAAAACTGAAGTAAAAATATTGATCTTGTAAAAAGATAGATTTTCAAAAAATTATTTGAAATTTATCTGATTTTTGTATTTTATATACAAATAATTTAAAATCACGATATAATGTAATATTATTCAAAAACAACTTATATTCAAAAAGAAATATTTAATTATATATATATGCCTAATGAATGTTAAATCAAGTATCATAAAAAGAAGATTAATTTAAAATATTAATAATAAAAAATAAAATTGAGACGATAAAACTATTAACCTCTAAACATTGAGAGAAAAATAAAAAGAAAAAACATTGGTTCCCATTAACTTTCATTCAAATGTGTAGTAGTTAGTGTATTTTTAAAAAGAAAAGAAAAAGATAATTAATCCAAAAAATCCATATAAGACACGTGTTTTGTACAACTCTCTTTTAATAGTAAAGTAGATTGGTGTCCCACCATTACAGATTTAGATGGACTTTAATCCCATCCCAATTACAGACTTGTGCACTAAGTCTCTTGACAGACCCTTAGTCAAATGATCTGCCAAATTTTGTTGCGATTTCACAAACTCAACTGAAATCACACCATTCATAATCAGTTCTCTAATTATACTGTGTCTAACACCTAAGTGTCTAGACTCGCCATTATAAACTTGGCTATATGCCTTAGCCAAGGCAGCTTCATTATCACAAAGGATTGAAATTGGTGCTATCGGCTTAGACCACAAAGGAATCTCATAGACTAAATTTCTTAGCCACTCTGCTTCTTTACCAGCAGCAACTTAACGCAACAAACTCAGATTCCATTGCCGAGTTTGTAATGCAAGTTTGCTTCTTGGAAGCCCAGGAAATAGCACCTCCCCCAAGCAAGAATACCCAACCAGTAGTTGAGGAATGGTCCTCTATGTTGGTTATCCAACTTGCATCGGAATGTCCTTCCAAAACCGAAGGATATCCTAAGTAACTCAAGCTATAATCCATGGTTCCCTTGAGATACTTAAACACTCGATTCAATGCTTGCCAATGTTGAGCACTAGGATTACTAGTGTATTTGCTCAATTTTCCCACATCAAAAGTAATATCATGCCTGCTACTTGTCATGGCATACATCAAGCTACCAATGGCCTTAGAATACTCCAATTGTGAAACGGGAATGCTAGTGTTTGGCGTTAACTTCACACTGGAGTCCATAGGAGTGCTGAAGGGAGAACAATCACTAAAATTAAACCGTTTGAGAATTTTCTCAATATAATGACTTTGAATCATTACTAAACCTTTGTTCACCCGCTTAATTCTTATTCCAAGAATTACATAAGCCTCTCCCAAGTCTTTCATGGAAAATTTAGATGACAACAGTTTATTAGTTTCATCTACTTGATTTTGGTTAGTACCGAAAATCAGCATGTCATCTACATATAAGCAAATGATCACTCCAGCACTAGTAGCTTCATCAAATCTACTATTAACACATTTGTCACATTGGTTTAACTTAAAACCAGAGGACAAAATAACCTCATCAAACTTTTGATACCATTGTTTGGGTGCTTGTTTCAGCCCATACAAAGATTTCACAAGTTTACATATCATATGCTCTTTACCCGGCATAACGAAACCTTCTGGTTGTTTCATGTAAACTTCTTCATCAAGTTCACCATTCAAAAAGGCTGTTTTAACATCCATTTGATGGACAATCAGATTGTGAATACTTGCCAAGACAATTAACAATCTAATAGTAGAACTACGCGCAACCGGAGCATACGTATCAAAATAGTCGACACCGGTTTTTTGTCTAAAACCTTGAATGACCAACCGGGATTTGAACTTGTCAATAGTATCATTAACATTCATTTTCTTTTTGAAAATCCATTTGCAACCAAGTGGTTTATGTAACACCCCAAACTAGGCGGATATTACAGTGCCGTGAATCCCCGACTGGGACCCACCAGGTAAATGAAAATGATGAATTAAATAATATAATTGTAGTACCGAACCACATTATATTACCAAGTACTCCGATGAGGAGTTTAAGTCAAAGACACCAGATAATATCAATACTAGTATATTTTATATGAAGATAAAATACACCACCCTGAATAAATAAACATCTCAAACGGAATTTGTAGCGAAAAATACAAATGACGGAAATGACTGAAATGACTGAAATGACTGAAACAAACGGAATGACTGGGGACCCCTACTAGTATCACTGGGACTCCTCGCCGTCAGCATGCTCTTCCCGTGCCTTTGCCTTGCCGTGACCTGAAAATAAAATCCCCCAATGGGGTCAGTTATACAGAACAACAATCCTCAAGAGTTGAAAATACACAATCATGATTTAACTGAAGTTATGAAATATCCTTAGTTATGAATTACGCTGAAGAGGAATATCATAGTACGCCCGTAATGTTCTGTGCAAGTGTACAAGACGAATGACCGGACACACCCGTCTTTGTACCTAATTAGTCTCACGGAGTTAAGCTTTACCGTGTGCACGGTCCAATGTATCGGTGAACCCAATACATGACCATCGTGTGCCCGACTAAAAAATTCCACATAGCCACACCCGGCCACGCAATATGAACCCAGAAGGTCATATGAACGAGAATGACCACAATGAATATCAATGAATAATAATTCGCCAAGGCCAAGATGACTCACCGAGATGAAAATAATAGTGACGTGATTGATAACCCAATGAAATGATTTGGAACCGCTGCTCGTGAATGAAATGATTATTCGACAATTACAAGTCTCAATATGGTTAATACCATGATGAATGAGTTATGATTATGAATAATCAACAACAAAAGGAATGAGTATCCTTTTAACCGAGTAAGAATCAACTTACTCAACACCGAAGAAGAATGTCCGTCCACGAACAACGTCCTAAACGAAATGCCGGTCGCTCGAACAACCTTGAATAACAATAATTACCAACAACCGTTCAATACACGTATCAAGCAACGAAACACGACTAACCCAAAAGTCGATACAACGATAATCAAACTCATTGGGGCATTCTAACGAATACGAAACAAACCACACAACTTCAAAAATATCCAATCCCGAATATATCAAAACCAACACCAAAATGAGTATTTCGAACTATCAAAAACACTTCAATGATATCAATAATCCAATAGGAATCCACAATTCAAGATTACAACAACATCAATCGGAAAATCCCCAATTAACCGAAGTCAACCCACAAGGGTTCTTGAAATAATCCCCAAAATAGCCATTAAATCCGTAGGAATATATTTATCCAAGGTAGATAATACATATCTAACATATTCCAACAATAATCCAAGCTTACACGAAGAAATCGGAAGGAAAAACCCAAAAATCCGAAATTCTAGATCCAAGAGATTAATACCTTAGATTTGATATTAAGGAGATGATGAAGTGATGATAATACAACTCAAAGACTTGAATATGATGATAGGTGATAGCAGCTCGAAGAGAACACTCCAAGTCGCCCGAAATCGCACAAGGTCGCTCCGAAAACGAAGAGAAGTGAGAAAATGACGAAACTCAGGCTAATTGTCCAATATATACTGCTCCAGATTAGCGCACGCTATGACCTGCTATTTAGCGTGCGCTAACGAGTTGTATGAACATTCCAGTGAACTCTGGCTGACCCGTTAGCGTACGCTACAACCTGGTAGCGTGCGCTAACTCTATCCCAATAGCGTGTGTTAACTCCAATTGTTAGCGTGCGCTAGCTAAAAATCTGCTGTCCAGTACTGAAGTCCAGAAACCGTCTGTCCTCTGATCTGATCTCGGTAGCGTGCGCTACAACCAATATTTAGCGTGCGCTACAATACTGATTGCGTACGCTAAAAACAACTCATAGCGTGCGCTATGAATTAATCCAATGCAGTCCAATAGCCACTGGACTCAACCTGATCCGTCCTTAGCGCGCGCTACACCAAATATTAGCGTGCGCTACTACAACACACTAGCGCGCGCTACTTACCACTCGTAGCGTGCGCTACTAATAACTCACCTGCAGTCCAGTACCTTCTGGACTGCAGCCAGGGTAACATTAGCGTGCGCTAATGCTGAGTGGTAGCGTGCGCTACCTGTACTCAATTAGCACGCGCTAGAAAGAGTACGTAGCGTGCGCTACTCCTCACGCACAGCCCACAATGAAAATGACAATGATGATAAACACGGCACGAAACTCCAATTAGATAAGTGATGAACGACGATTGATACACGATACAATGACTCTGAACGATGAATACCATGATTGAATAAGAGTGACAAACGATCATTAACGGGTGAAAATTACTGAATGATAAATACTGAATGATAATTACTGAATTACAACCGGGTATTACATACACCCCCCCTTAAAAGAGTTTTGTCCCCGAAACTAAGGGTCAAACAACTCGGGATAACTCTCTCGCATACTATCCTCGATTTCCCAAGTAGCCTCTTCGACTCCATGTCTAGACCACTGAATTTTAACCAAAGGAATCGTCTTATTCCTCAACTGTTTGATCCGCCGCTCTAAAACTCGTATAGGACGCTCCTCATATGAATGATCATCGGCGATCTCGATTTCGTCAAATTGAAGTATGTGACTCGGGTCGGCAACATACTTCCGCAACTGAGAGACGTGAAACACATTATGAATTCGGCTCAAAGCCGGAGTTAAAGCCAATCGATAAGCTAACTCGCCTACTCGATCCAAAATCTCAAACGGTCCAATGAATCTCGGACTCAACTTACCCCTCTTCCCAAAACGGAAGATACCACGACTCGGGGATACCTTGACCAACACGTGGTCACCGGACTCAAACTCTAATGGTCGACGACGGTTATATACATATGATTTCTGTCGACTTTGTTGTGTCGAGATTTACACTTTCCGACCGGCGATCGCCTCGGAGATCGGGCGACCTAGCTGAAAGCAGTGAGGCGTAATCGCGACCGGCGACCAGGCGGCCTAGCCTTAGCCCCGCAGACAACATGAATCGGCCAATCGAAGGTCCCAGGACAAGTCCCGGTGCCGAGCGATTGACATCCAATATGATCATCTCTCGGCGCCTGGCGACCGACTTCTGGCGACCGACTTATGGACGATCATCTCTCGGCGCTTTGCCGACCGACCCTCGGTGACCGACCAGTGCCGACCCTCAGTGACTGGACGATGACGACCCTCGGTGACCATCTAGAGACGACCGCCTCATGCCGATCAGAGCCGATGGCCATCCAGTCGGCAAAGGTCGAGCCTCAGGACAGCACCCACGTGCAGATCCACAAAAGGCGCTGACGGATAAGACCTGTGACCACATCCTGTCACCTACCTCACCTACCAACAGGGCCGCAGACCTGCAAAAGGAGCTGACGGACAAGACCTGTGACCACAACCTGTCACCTACCTCGCCTGCTGACAAGTCCGCCGAAAGTAACGAAGTGGGACCACCTGTGTGATTTCCGACGCGTGCCGGCTCCTCATCGACCGCATACCGTGGCCGCCGTAGCCTCGACTTTTGGCAGACTGCCCATGTGACCTTTAGGACGATCGCCCCATTATATTAATGGCCGAAAGACGATCGCCCGCTAGGAGACAAGGCACCTCAGCCCCTATATATAGAAGGCAGCCTGCACTTGGACCCCTCTCTGGCATTCTCGCATTTCACAAGCAAAATACACAGCACTTGGCTATCTCCAACTCTTGGCAACAGCTATCATTCAGTCCTTCTTCTCCCGGCCTCTCTCATCAAGCAGTCGATCGGTAGGGACGAAGAACACCGAGCTTCGCTCAAGAGCCGGATTAACAGAGTCTTTTTACACTCATTGTATCTAGATTTCTCACATTAATACTTGTATCCACGAATATTTGTATTAATAACATCTCGCGAGAGCATTCAAGCCCGGGCCTAACAAACCCGGCAAATCTTGTATTATTTATCTTCTCTCGGAAGTGCTCCCGCAATTGTTGTTTGTTCTCCGTCTCCAGCAGTATTTAATCTTCGGATAGATATTTTGGGCAACAACAATTGGCGCTAGAAGAAGGGCGGCCTGACAATATTTTTATCTAACCCTCAAATTTTTATACCTACCGTCTCGAAGAGCACTAACTGTTCTCGGGGCAGATACTTGAAGTGACACTTACTGCACTTCAAAGAAATCTTTCAGAAATCATGTCTTCCGCCTCCGCGTCGAAGAAAGCCGCCGCCGCCCGGGCCGACGCCGCTGCCTGGCCCCCCGAGCCACACCCGATGGTGGAGGGTAGCCGCCGCGTCGAGACGCTCGATCCCGACTCACGGACGGCGGCCTGCCTCTCGCTCGATCGGTTCCAACCAAGGAACAGATCGAAGGGCCCCCGGCCGCCCTATAAGAGCGACGGAGTGCTCTCGACGCGCCTCCGCTATCACCCTCGGCCGTCTGCCGAAGTCCAAGCGAAGCTCAAGGCGCATCGGGCCGAGCGATCGCCAGAGGCTCGCCCGCAAGAAGAGGCGCCACCGGGCACCTCTGTCTTCGATCGCTGGGCGTGACTCCGACTGGAAACCGGCGGCCCGGCCTCGCCTACGAGACGACGGAGTTTGAGTCCGTCACCTGTGAGCTCGGCCTACCCGGCTCCCGAGCAGGCCCACTGCTCGCTCCTCGCCAAATTGCCGAGGTCGCAGCAGCTGAGTCCGAGATCGGTACATGATCGCCTCGGCCTCGCTCTCAAAGCCGATCGAAGCGACCGAGCCACGGCGATGGCCGCGATGCAACGCCGATCGATGACATGAATGCGCTCCTCGAATCCGTGGCAGCGCTAAGAAGACGATCGCCGCCAAGCGAGCCGCCACAATCGACATCGAGCTCGCCTCGCAAAGACAAGATCGCTCCCCCGCAAACACCCGTGTACGAGGGGCGATCGGACCCCCAGATGCACCTGAGGAAGTTCAACATCTACATGACCGGGTGTGGGGCATCAGACGCGACCAGGTGCCGAATGTTCCCTCTGACACTGGACGACCTCGCCCACAGGTGGTACGCCTCATTGCCGCCTCGATCCATCGGCTCCTTTAACCAGCTGGCGCACATCTTCACGGAGTACTTCGCCACCAGGGTCGTCCGGCCAGAAGGTCCCCTTCGCATGATGCAAATCAAGCTGGGAGAAGAAGAGTCCGACTCGGACTACATCGACCGGGTAGACGTGAGCATCCTCAACGGCGAGCCCGTAAGCGATGAGACCGCCCTCTACGCGGTCCTAGGAGGATTTCAGGGCTTTTCGCCTATGTTCAGGCATCTCACGAAGACCCAACCTACAACCTACGCAGCCTTACGGGCTAGAGCCGTAGATTTTCTGGCCAGGCAGAGGTTTCTTCTTAGCCTGTGAGCAGCGCGATCGGCGCCCGGACGACGATCTCCCGCCCGATCGCCGATATCGACCTACGAATAAAGCGATCGGCAGCCGAGCGACGATCGCCAGTCTTCCAGCCCGATCGCCGATCATCACGCTACATCATCAGCAACCCGGAGGACACGATCGCCCTCTACAGTCCAGCATCTAACATGACGGACTAAGGCATAAGATCGCCTCCACCGCACATCATAAAGCCATGGTCCTGGTAGTCGATGGAACCGGCTGCTTCGGCCATGCAAGGTCCTTTTCGGCCGAGATCGCCCGCCTTTCGTTTAAATACGAGGCCGGCATAGTCTGAGGGCTCTCCAAAATTAATCAGTGGACACGATCGCCCGCCCTCAAGGATCATCACCTAACTTGGTTAACCCGGACAAAGCGACACGTGCCACTACCCCCGTCTCAACGTACACCGTCGAGGTTCGTCATCTCCATGGCGGGCCGAGGTGGAAGCAGAGCTAAATAAGCCGCGGGCGTGGAGTTGATTCATCCGACGCTGCCCCGCGCAAGGACTCCTCTAGACCGAGACCGCACACCCTTGGTTTAAATACGAGGCGAGACGCAGTCTAACAGAGGACCCTCATAATAAAGTGAGTCACGAGACACTCAATGTCTTCGCGCACCAAGACACGGTCATGGAGTCGGTCCATCGAATTCCGCGACTGTGCACGATTCCTCAAACAAGCGAAACCATCAAGTTTCCGAGGGGGATCAGCCAATGTTGTTTTTGCAGGTACAAAGGCCGAAAGATAGCTAGCCAATCGACCATGATAGCCCAAGTCCGAATCATAAGTCAGCTCAGCAAGATCGCCCGTCCTCATCCTTACACGATCGCCAGCAAGAACCACCTCGCCCCATGTCTTCAACATAGGAGCAAGCTGGGGGGCAATTGTTGTGTTGAGATTTACACTTTCCGACCGGCGATCGCCTCGGAGATCGGGCGACCTAGCCACTGCCGAGCAGCCGAGGCAGAACTGCCGACCGGTGACCAGGCGGCCTAGCCTTAGCCCCGCAGACAACATGAATCGGCCAACCGAAGGTCCCAGGACAAGTCCCGGTGCCGAGCGATCGACATCCAATACGATCATCTCTCGGCGCCTGGCGACCGACTTCTGGCGACCGACTTATGGACGATCATCTCTCGGCGCTTTGCCGACCGACCCTTGGTGACCGACCAGTGCCGACCCTCAGTGACTGGCCGATGACGACCCTCGGTGACCATCTAGAGACGACCGCCTCATGCCGATCAGAGCCGATGGCCATCCAAAAGAAAGGCCGAGCCTCGTGACAGACCCACGTGCGCATCCACAAAAGGCGCCGACGGATAAGACTCGTGACCACATCCCCGTCACCTACCTCACCTACCAACAGGCCGCAGACTCCGCAAAAGGAGCCGACGGACAAGACTCGTGACCACACTGTCACCTACCTCGCCACGACAAGTCCGCCGAAAGTAACGAAGTGGGACCACCTGTGATAAGATTTCCGACGCGTGCCGCTCCTCATCGACCGCACACCGGGCCGCCGTAGCTCGACTTTTGGCAGACTGCCCATGTGACCTTTAGGACGATCGCCCCATTATATTAATGGCCGAAAGACGATCGCCCGCTAGGAGACAAGGCACCTCAGCCCCTATATATAGAAGGCAGCCTGCATTTGGACCCCTCTCTGGCATTCTCGCATTTCACAAGCAAAATACACAGCACTTGGCTATCTCCAACTCTTGGCAACAGCTATCATTCGGTCCTTCTTCTCCCGGCCTCTCTCATCAAGCAGTCGATCGGCAGGGACGAAGAACACCGAGCTTCGCTCAAGAGCCGGATTAACAGAGTCTTTTTACACTCATTGTATCTAGATTTCTCACATTAATACTTGTATCCACGAATATTTGTATTAATAACATCTCGCGAGAGCATTCAAGCCCGGGCCTAACAAATCCGGCAAATCTTGTATTATTTATCTTCTCTCGGAAGTGCTCCCGCAATTGTTGTTTGTTGTCCGTCTCCAGCAGTATTTAATCTTTGGATAGATATTTTGGGCAACAACAGACTCCTGATCAAAGCTACCTTCTCACGGGCGGCTATAAGCATATCGGGCTCGGTGCCGATTGATTCTGATAGGTCGTCCCAACACAACGGAGATCGACAACGACGACCATACAAGGCCTCGTAAGGTGCCATATTAATCGAAGCATGCCAACTATTATTATACGTGAACTCGATCAATGGTAGTTGGGCTTCCCAATCGTCTTTCCAATCGAGGACGCATGCCCTCAACATGTCCTCTAATGTCTGAATAGTCCTCTCTGATTGCCCGTCGGACTGAGGATGAAAAGCGGTACTGAGATTAAGCTGGGTTCCCATAGCACGATGAACTGATTTCCAAAAATGCGACACAAACCGTCCGTCACGATCGGAAACGATACTTTTAGGAGTACCGTGCAGTCTCACTATCTCTTTGATGAATAACTGGGCAAGTCTCTCGGGACCCCAAGTATCCTTGATCTCAAGGAAATGAGCTGATTTAGTTAAGCGGTCCACGATCACCCAGATCGTATTCATGCCACGACGACTCGTCGGCAAACTCGTGATGAAATCCATAGAAATGTCTTCCCACTTCCATTCGGGAATAGGAAGAGGTTTCAGCATACCCGCCGGTCGCTGATGTTCAATCTTAACTTGTTGACAGGTTAAGCATCTCGAAACAAATTCTGCGACTTCTCGCTTCATATTACTCCACCAGTAATTTTGTTTCAAGTCCTTGTACATCTTGCTAGACCCCGGATGAACAGAATAAGGGCTAGCATGAGCTTCTTTCAAAATCGAGTTTTTCAACTCGTCATTCGCCGGTACGCACAACCGATTCTTAAATCTCAAAAGTCCATCCTCGTGGACCACGAATCCATGGGCTTTCCCCTGAGCCACATCCTCACGGATGCGTAACAATGATGGGTCCGAACCATGATTCTCTCTGATTGCCTCCTCAAGTGACGATGAGATCTCCAACATACAAAGCTGTCCCTGAACTCGCTGAAGCCAGACCTCGATCTCGGATCTAAAAAATTCCTGCTGAATCTCCTTCTGAACTATTAAACGGGCAAGCATCTGCTCCTGAACGGACTTACGACTCAAGGCGTCGGCGATAACGTTCGCCTTGCCCGGGTGGTAAAGGATCTCAATATCATAATCTTTGATTAATTCCAACCACCGTCTCTGTCGCATATTTAACTCCTTCTGAGTAAATATATACTTTAAACTCTTATGATCGGTGAATATCCGATGTAACGCCATAAAGATAATGACGCCAAATCTTCAAAGCGAACACCACTACCGCTAGCTCCGTGTCGTGTGTCGGATAATTAACCTCGTAAGGTCTCAATTGCCGCGAAGCATAGGCAATAACCTTTCCATTCTCGCATGAGCACACATCCGAGACCCCGTCCGACGCATCACTATAAACCACAAATCCTTCCGTCCCCTGCGGCAAGGAAAGTACAGGTGCTGACATTAACCGGCTCTTGAGTTCCTCAAAACTCCGTTGACACGCGTCGGACCACGTGTATTTCTTATACTTCCGTAAAAGGTTCGTCAAGGGTTGAGCGATTCTAGAGAATCCCTCCACAAATCGCCTATAATAACCCGCTAATCCGAGGAAACTTCGGATTTCCTTAACATTCTTCGGAGGTAGCCAATCTCGAATAGCCTCCGTCTTCTGAGGATCGACACGAACTCCGTCGGATGAAATTACGTGTCCAAAAACGCCACTGGACATCCGTAACTCACATTTGGAAAACTTCCCATAAAGTTGTTCTCGTCTCAACACGTCGAGCACTTGATGAAGGTGAAACTCGTGTTCCTCCCGGTCACGAGAATAAATCAAAATGTCATCGATGAAGACAACAACAAACTGATCCAAAAAGTCGATGAAAACCCGATTCATTAACTCCATGAATACCGTAGGTGCATTAGTCAATCCGAACGGCATAACCACAAACTCATAATGACCATAGCGTGTTCGAAACGCCGTCCTCGCGATATCCGACTCTCGAATCCGCAACTGATGATATCCAGATCTTAAGTCGATCTTGGAAAATACTGAAGCTCCCTGAAGTTGATCTAGAGATCATCAATACGGGGTAAGGGATACTTATTCTTGATTGTCACCCTGTTCAACTCCCGATAATCAATACACAAGCGAAAAGAACCATCTTTCTTCTTGACAAATAACATTGGTGCTCCCCACAGGGATGCACTCGGTCGAATATAACCCTTCTCGAACAACTCCTCAAGTTGGTTCTTTAATTCCTGCATTTCGGTCGGGGCCATCCGGTATGGTGCCTTCGATATCGTGGACGTACCGGGCTCCAACTCGATCGTGAATTCCACATCCCTCTGTGGAGGCAAACTAGGTAACTCGTCTGGAAAAACATCGGCATATTCCCTCACTACCGGGATATCCGTCAACATTACTGATGACTTCTCGGTTTTGGTCATATAGCACCAATAACCGACACATCCCTGATTGAGTAATCTTACTGCTTTCATCAAATTAATGACCTTACCAGAACAGCCGGGATTACCTCCCTGAAACACACATTCAACCCCATCGTCTGAAATGATAGTGATCATACGCTTACGGACACTAATGATGGCAAGGTCTGCAGAGCTGTTCAACCTTCTTACATTCACGGATGGGCGTGAAGTAAGTTGGACATCCTCAGGTTCGATACCGTCCTCGGATTCCACGGTTGAAGGGGCGGGAGCAGCTTCCTGTGGTTCGGCGACAGGGGGTTGAGAGGCTTCCTGTTGCGAATATTCTTCAGCAAACATGGATACAGGAGGGACTGAATCCTCCTGTTGTCTTTCAGGAATGGCTTCTTCGGTCGCAGCAGGCTCAGGTGCCTGTTCCAAAATTTCTTGTACTTCCTCGACTGGAGGGACTGATTCCTCTTCGTCGGGAATGTTCTCAGGCTGTGGCGAAGGGGGATTGGCCTGGGTAGAAGGCCCTTCGTCATCTCTGGGTGGAGAGGCATCTCGAGCTTCAGCCTCTTCACGACTCATTCTCAGACCTGCTTGTAAAGCATCGTCGTCGTCGTCTGAGTCATGATCTTCGTCATCTTTTGGATTAGTGGGAGAATCCTCTGACTTTTTCTTTCCTTTCCTCCGAGCGTCAGATTTGTGCAGAAGATGGATTTGAATTAGATCCTTGCAACAGGGGTTGTCCCATCGAAGCAGGGCCTCAATTTCTGTTGAGTCCGTCACTTCTGAGACGAATCTCTCTTCGTGGCTCCAATCGCTCCAGTTGTACAGTGTATCGTACGGAGCTAGCCTGTAGCCTTTCCATTGCAAAAATCTTTCGTAGGCGTGTTCAATTTGAACCGAAAGAAGGGTCTGATTAATGATCGAGTCAGGGGAGGGACTTCGAATAACGTCTGGAGACGCTGTATCGAGGGATTCCTGTACAGGTATGGGATCCTGTACGGAAGAGGGACTCCTTACAGGGGATGGTGCCCTGAAGGAAGATGGATCCTGTACGGGTGTGGGATCCCGCAGAGGAGAAGTAGCTTTTGGCTCCGAATGGGCAGCCGACTCGCTAAAGTCTTGATCGTTGGCAAATGTCTCAATATCCGTCCTAGCCACCAAAGGCTCGGGATCTACTGTCGATACAGTAGGAGACACCTCTTCCACAGGGGTTGGGCCCTGGGGTTCTTCATCAGTGGGTTGAGCCACGGGGGAAACTTCCTTGGAGTGCTTGGCAGATTTGATTTTCGAAAGCCTCCTGAGTCTCTTCTTGGGCTTCTCACCAGCAGAGTGTTTCTTGCTGTGAGATCTCTTTCGCTTCTTTGAAGATTCCACTTCTGGGACCTTCAAGGATTCATCTCTTGGATCATCAGAAATTGGCATGTGCCTGGTTCTCGGGTGGTTGCAAGACAAGGTGCTCTGGTTATACGTAGTAGGCTTGACGCCTCCTAAGTATATCCTCGAGCTATTCTTCTTCGCATCGGCGGATTGCGTCAGTCCGCACTTCGTCAGGATATAATTCAACATTAAACCGAAAGATTTCTTCTGGGTGGCAGGTTTGCACACCTCCTCTTGTAGGCGTTTCAGGATTATTTGGCACCAATTGACCTTTTCACAGGTCAAAATAGCCACCATCATCCTGAACCTTAAGTTTGTGCACATCTCGAACGCGCCGGTTCGGTTTTCAATAATCCTGGAGCAAAAGTCATGAAGATACACAAAAGGAAGAAGAAAGTTTTTATTGTGACAAGTAGTTGTCACCATGTCAACAACTTTGGACCCTGTGAACAGTCCATAAAATTTTGTAATGAGCTCTTGAGACCCGAACGTCTCAAGTTGATCCATGGTCAGGCCATCAGCGGGTAGCCTGTAGATTCTCTAGAGCAGATCGCGATCGATACAGATCTCCACTCCCTGGACTGTTGCAGTGATGTCAGCAACATGACCTCCCTGGGCCAATGACAGAAAACGGACGGCGGCATTGAGGTAGAATTCCTCAACCAGATGGGGGTCGAATTTGTCAGCAGTCTTGCTTCCAAGGCGATAGAGGCCTTGTTGTTGAAGACGAGTAATGATATATTCCATGGGATCTGCGTCGTTGGTTTCTGAGAGAATACGCTCAATGATGACAGGTTTGGAGAAGATCCGGCCATCAATGATGTTAGCAGATTTCTTCAGAACAGGAGAAGAAGATTGTCCAGCCATTGATGTTTTCTTAAGGAAAAGGTGCAAGAAAACAATCGAAATATGCAGTGAAATGCAGAAAAATATGTAGGCTGTATTTGCTTGAAAACTCTTGAATTTGCAAAAAGCGTAAAAAGTCTCTAATGGCAGATTCAGTCCTTTTATAGTTGGGCGGCGAAATAGGGTTTTGCAGAGTACGAATGGTCAGATTTTAAGGGATGGGAACCGGTTTTGAAATCAACGGTTAAGATGGACTGAGTGTAACTGGTACGCTAATCCATTTAAAAAGTTTAAAAATAGAGCGGGTCCCACTTCTGACATAGGTTGATACCCTAAATGCCTAAAACGGCGGTTTAAAAATAATAAACAATTTAAAGACATCGCGGCTTTTGAGATTCAGTTGTCCAGATGTCGTGTAAGGCATTTAATGAACATGACGTTTGACATAAAAACAGGGCACGTGGACAAAAATTGTTTTGAAAGGAAATAATATTATATTAAATACTGAATCAAAATCCTATAGCATGTTCTGTTTCCGCGTCGATACAGCGTTCCCCCTCAAAAAGGTACTTATAGGTTTTGAATTTCATACAACAATATTTGGATTAATGCTGTATTCATGGGTCCTACAGTATTCCCCCTTAATTATTGCACACACCAGCTGTAGGATTCATATGCCTTCGCTCGCTACAGTACTGTATTGATGATTCTGAGTGTACAAATAATTAATGTTGGATACTGTATTCACGGGTCTTACAACATTCCCCCTCAATTGTTGAGTAAAAACAGTAAATTACTTACAGGGAGTCTGGCTGTAGCATTCCCAATTCTTGTCTGAGCATGTTGAATCTTGCTGTGTCGAGAGGCTTGGTGAAAATGTCCGCCAGCTGAACGTCTGTATGAACTTTTTCCAGGCGAACATCCTTGTTCTCAACGTGATTCCTTATAAAGTGATGCTTCATGTTGATATGTTTAGTGCGCGAGTGCAGAACAGGATTGTGCGTGATTGCAATTGCACTCGTGCTATCACACATGATTGGAGTCTCTCTAGCATCGATTCCATAGTCTGACAGTTGTTGCTGCATCCAAAGGATCTGCATACAAGAACTACCAAAGACATAGTACTCTGATTCGGTAGTGGAAAGAGAGTTATCCAATTGCTTCTTACTGTACCAAGAAACGAGTCTAGGTCCGAGAAAGTGACAAGTTCCACTTGTAGTCTTCCTATCTTGCTTGCTGCCTCCGTGATCCGAGTCTCTGTATCATTCTAAATCAAATCCGCCTTTCTTAGGATACCATAGTCCCGCATCGACTGTTCCTTTAATGTACTTCAGATTCGTTTAGCTTTATTGAAGTGTGTTTCCTTTCGTGCAACTTGGTATCTCGCACACACTCCAACAAAGAACTGGATATCGGGCACATTAGCCGTTAGGTACAGGAGCTAACCAATGAGCTTCTGTAGAGTGATTGGTCAAACGGCTTTCCGCTTCATCAAGACTAATTTGCACGGAAGTGCTCATGGGGGTTGGCGAGGATTTGGAAGTGTTCATTCCAAATTTGTTGAGAAGCTCCTTGCTGTATTTCTCCTGGTTGATGAATATACCTGTAGGCAACTGCTTTACCTGCAAACCTAGGAAATAACTAAGTTCCCCCATCATACTCATTTCAAATTTACTTTGCATGAGATGAGAGAACCTTTGCCATAGAGCAAGGTTAGTTGAACCAAAAATAATATCATCCACATAGATTTGTACCATTAGAAGGTCATCACCTTCCTGTATCTTGAACAAGGTTTTGTCCACAACACCTTTCTCAAATCCGTTGTTGGTTAGATACTGGGACAGGGTTTCGTACCAGGCTCTAGGGGCTTGTTTAAGTCCGTACAACGCTTTTCTTAGCCTGTAAACTAGATCGATACCGTCTGTGTTGGCAAATCCTGGTGGTTGTTCAACATAAACTTCTTCTGCAAGATCTCCATTCAGGAAAGCACTTTTGACGTGCATTTGGTATACGATAAAACTCTTATGGGCGGCAAAGGCTAAAAATGTCCTAATGGCTTCTAGTCTCACTACAGGGGCGAAGGTTTCATCATAGTCGATTCCTTCTTCCTGACAATAGCCTTGTGCTACTAGTCTGGATTTGTTCCTTATGATAAGTCCATTTCGATCCTTTTTGTTTCGAAATACCCATTTGGTTCCTATAACCGATTGGTGTGTCGGTCTGGGTACAAGATACCATACATTGTTTCTTTCGAAACCGTTAAGCTCTTCTTCCATAGATGTTATCCAATGAGAATTGTTAAGAGCGTCTATGGTCGAAACAGGTTCGGACTGGGCTAAGAATACAGCGATAGTGCACATATTGAGTCTTCTAAGTTCGGATTGAGATTTCCATTCAGGAAACTGTGAAACTTCAGTATTAGATTCTTCTTGTGCACAAAGTACATTTCCTTGTGTACTCTGTATTCTTCTACGAGTAGAAACACCGGCATTAATGTTTCCAATGATCAGCTCTTGCGGGTGATCTCTCAACCATCTTCGGTCGGGTTCTAATTCAGGATCTCGTACTGTGTCGAAAGTTTCTGTGGATACATCTTCAGCTTGTACAGCGTCGGCTTCATCCACATCGATTCTTACAGCTGCGGGGTTGATTTCTAAATCAACGACAGGTTCTATGGGTGTAGGTGGATCCAAGATAGATAGATGGTGGATGTTCTGAGTGATATCATCTACTCCTGTAGGGTCATGGTGTGGTTCGTCGAACACTACATGAACTGATTCCTCGATCGTCAGCTTCCTTTTATTAAATATTCTGAAAGCTTTGCTGACATAGGAGTATCCTACGAATATTCCTTCATCTGATTTTTCATCAAAGGTTCTAAGTTGGTCCTTCCCATTGTTCAATACATAACACCTGCATCCAAAAATGTGAAAATACGAAACTAACGGAGTTTTGTTATTCCATACCTCATATGCTGTTTTGTTGTGGTGCTTGTTGACAATATAGCAGTTTTGAGTGTAGCACGCTGTATTGGTTGCTTCACCCCAGAAACGCTGTGGCAATTTGCTTGCGGCAATCATTGTCCTTGTTGCTTCTTTCAACGTCCTATTCTTTCGCTCGGCAACACCATTTTGTTGAGGTGTACGGGCAGCTGAGTATTCGTGCTGTATTCCATTCTCCGAACAGTATTGCTCTATAAAGCGGTTACTAAATTCAGTACCTCTGTCGGAACGAATGCACACGATACTCGATGCTTTTTCATTTTGCAACTTTCTCAGGAGCTCGGGAAGCCTTGATGTTGTTTCCTTCTTCTTGCTAAGAAAGATCGTCCAAGCATACCTGGAATAATCATCAACAACAACCATGCAGTATTTCTTACCTCCCAAACTTACTGGGTCTACAGGACCGTAGAGATCCATGTGTAGCATTTCCAACACTCTTTGGGTTGAAAGGTAGGATTTGCTTTTCAGGGTTGACTTGATTTGCTTGCCTTTATGGCATGGTCCGCAGACGCTGTCTTTCTTGAATGACACATTTGGCAAACCTCTAACCATTCCCTGTCTTGAAAGCTTGTTGATCGTCTTGAAGTTGACGTGAGACATCCTCTTGTGCCATAACCAGCTAATATCTGCAGTGCCTTTGGCAACAAAACATGTTGAGGAGCTCATAGGCTTCGAGTCAGCAATGTACATATTACCTGATCTGCTTCCTGTAAGCACAACTTCCTTGGTTTGGGTGTTCTTCACTCTACAGCGATCTATATAGAACTTCACCGAGAACTGTTTATCACAGAACTGGCTAATACTAAGTAGATTATACTGTAAGCCTTCAACATATGCAACATCGGTGACCTTGAATTTCCCGACAAGTAGGTTTCCTTTCCCTCTTGTTCTTCCTTTAGACTTATCACCGAAGCGAACTTTTGGACCGCGACCTTCTACAAAATCAGATAGCTTGCTCCTATCTCCGGTCATGTGACGAGAGCATCCACTATCAAAGTACCAGGTATCCTCCTCTAGAATGTCCTGTAACAAAGAAATTAGGTAGATTTAGGTCCCCTTTGATTTTTGGGTCCATGTATGTTAGTTCCTTTAGGTACCCAAGCTTTCCTGGCAGCAATTGGTTTACTGTAGGACATACTCGGTACAGTGTTGCGATATCTACGGGGGGCATATCCGTAGTCGTTATAATCATGATAATTACTATGCATGTAAAATTCAGGGTTATTATTATTCCAGTACGAGTGCCGTCTAGGAGGTGGAGCCATTTTCTTAGGCCTAACAGCTTGTCTTCTGGGTCTCCAGTTGGATTCCCAATGCTTTTGTTGATACTGAACTGGCATCTGCTGTCTTGAGGGATAACGGGGCTCCTGTATCCAATACCTCGGCGAGTCAGATCGATAGTACTGCCGTGCGGGCCTTTGGTGGTTGGATACAGCCTTCCTTCTGAACGGATGTTGATGCTGTTGATATGCTCTGGGAGCATGCTGTTGAGTGCGCCTCACAGGTTGGAATGGCTTATGATTCCGCTGTCTGGTATAGGTTTTCGGGGGCGGAATTGCAGCCTTCGGTTTTCTCGGTACAACAGGTTCCTTCATGGGACTAGGGGTATCTTCCGATTCTGGAATGTGTTCCACACTCTTGACGAACACTGTACTAGTTTTCCCTTTGTTTGAACATGAGCTGTATCCTAAGCCACTTTTATCATGAGCATGTTGCCCAGTGCTCAGAATTTCTTCCATTCTTTTGGACGATTTTTCAAACGACTTCAAAATGGTCTCAAGTTCGCTTCGCTTTCGAGAGTTGTGATTTTGGTTTGTAGTAGAACCAAATCATTTGTCTTGCTCTCATTGTGGGTTTTAACCTCATTTAGTTCATGAGCAAGTTGATGATTGCTCTCCATGAGTTTTTCAAAATCGACCTTTGCTTGGTTTCACAATCAAGAGACATATTTTCATAATTTATTTTCAAGAAGTCATTTTCATCTTTCACTCTAAATTTGTTAATGAAGTCGTATATTCTCGATTTTAGAGTCTCATGGGCCTTTTGAATGTTTTTAAATTCATTCATCATATTTTCGAAAGTATGAGATGCATTTGATGGGATAGCCGAGGTTGAACTTACCTCATCGTCCGCCTTCACCTTCCGGAACATCTTTGGCCATAAAGCACATGTATGCTTTATCATCGAACTCATCGTCGATGAATCACTTTCATGACCACCAAGACATTCCGCTGATTTGGATGGTGTGGGGAGGCTTCGATTCTCCAATCGGGGCCTTGAGCTTGTCTTTCCAAGCACGTCTTCTTTCATCTCTCTCTTGTTGCTCGGCCTCGTGCAATCTTTGGACTTTGGGATGAGGACATTTGTTTGCATAATGGCTCGGTTTCCTGCAGCTTATAAGACAAAGTTAGCATCACAGATGATGTTTCGTACTTACCTTGTGGATGTGTTTGGGCTCGTAGGAGTCTTTCCGGACTATTTGATGAACTTTTGAATTTATGCATTAGAAGCGCCATTTCATCTTGGGATGATGTCGCTGCCATCACAAGATTCTTGTGATCGGCTTCGACGAGCCGGGCATGCCGTGTCGATTGTTCGATACAGAATGAGAGTATGACCTTTGAAGGAGATTCTTGACTTTCTCTTCTCACAATATCATACTCAAAAGCTTTGAGGTCGAGAAGAGATCAAAAGTAGATATTTCATTAAGATTACAGGATACACGCATAGTCATGGTCTTAATGTCCCATCTGGGCCGAGAGATCTGAAAATTTTTAAGTTCTTCTCCTTTTGGGTGTAAATCTTGCCCAACGCTTCAAGTTCACCAACAATACCAAGAACTGAGGTCAAGTTCCTCAAGTGTTTCCGTTGGTTTCATTTCAAAAGATTCAAATTCTTGAGTTAGTTTTGAAATTTTGTTTTCTTTTGAGAGCCTGTTCCCTCACAAATTAACTTGAGTTTATCCTGATTTCTTTGCATTTTGCAGCTCTTTACCTTTGAGAACGTGCCTTTGTCAAGAGTGACAAATAACGCGTTCTTAGCCACGTTGTCAAGATTGGCTCGCTTCCTTTCATCTGTTGTCCATTGCTCGCATTCCTTCTCGAGCATTTCAGCATGGGCTTGGCCCTCAATCCTTGCGGCTGGATTTACCTTCATGATCTTGATAGGACCATCCTGTATAACAAAAATCATCTCTTCATGCATAGCTGCAAGATGAGCTTCCATTCTAATTCTCCAGTCGTCAAATTCGTTAATAGAGAACATAGGGACTTTGTTAATCATAGAAGTATCCATACTGATAATATAGGAATGAAAGAGACTGTTTTGAAAATAAGTGATTTGAATCTGATTCGGTTAAAAAGAAATATGACTGATTCTTTTTAGAATCAACCGCTCCGATACCACTTGTTGGCCACTAAGTATACTGGATACAGTTTGGAAAATAGTTTAAACAACAAACTATACGGATTCTAAATCTGAGTGCGTAGCGGAAGTCTTGGATACAGTAGGTTGCTGTGGATACAGCAACTAAGTGTATAGTGTATACTTAATATATCACAGTAATTTAAAATAGTAAAAGCTGAAGGTAAATAACACAGTAATTAAAGTGGTTCGAGGTAAACCCCTCTACGTCCACTGGTCCTCCACACAGGAGTAAAAAGTTTATTATAATTACTACGTACACAACTACGTAATTATAACAACACACACAATCAATATATCGTTCACACAGATTGATATAAAGATCTTAGCTTAAACCGTTCACACAGATTGGTTTTGAGCTAATGCTTTGACTTGATTCTTCACACACAGTTCTGAAGCTTCGTCTTCTTCAATGCAAATCCTTTACACACAGTTCCGGAGAAGCACAGATTGTTCAGTCCACACAGGGCTGAACTTGAGTTTGTTCAACGTATAGAACAGATGGTGAACAACAACTTTGACTTTAAGAGCTTTCAGCTGATGAAGTGTTGTTCAGGATGATGAGCACTGTACATCTCTTTCGTTCTTAATTGCAGTAAGCTTTGGAGATATGTTTTGCTCTGATGATAACTTTTGATAGCTTGAGTGTTAGGTTGCTGGGTAACTGATCTTCAATGCCTTCATAAGATATATATAGTCTCTGAAGAATGTATCAGTTGAGATGTATCCGTTTGAATGAGATTTCGTTCCAACGGGATTATGACACGATCCGGATTTCATGATTCTCAAGATTCAAGATCGGCAAGATTTAAATACTTTATCCTTGAGTATTTAAATACTTCTTTATTCAACGGGACTTGACTTCTGTTCCTTCTTTGTCCTGTTGTGAGCTGTATGGAAGATAACTGTATTTTGAGTTTCGAGACAGTTTCCATACTTGGTCTTTTTACAAGACTTCTTGCTGTACTAAAGAGCTTCACTGTATGCTGATTCGAGGCAGGTCTTCGATACAGGATAAAGCATCAAAGCTTCGATACAGTTTCCTTTACTGTATTCGGATTGGCATATATGTCAAAACCTCTTTATCAAATATCATTCGATACAGGGATCGGGTATCCCGGCTGTTTCGATACAGGGTCTTTGTTTTCCCAACACATTATGATTATGACATGAGATGATGAAAATGAGCATACGCTCTAACACAGTGATTACATGAATGACTAACTGAGGTGACATGATTATCTGATGAAATTATTGAAATGATTATCTTGAACAAGTTAACAAGGTTAATGATGTGATCTTCCAGATCAACAACCGAGTAATGAAATGACTTGAGTGATTAATGAGTTAACATGACCGTCCTGGTCAAAATGAAAATGATGATTGAGGATTGTTAACTGATGAATCATGAATGAATGATTATTTCCAGAAATTATACCATGGCATTAGAAATCTTACAGTTCTTGGTCTGAATGGCTCGGCATTTGCACAGGTCACACGTGACGCGAAAGTCCAATGATACTAGTCCGATGACGATGATTTCGAATGAGACATGACTCGGAAGGTAGTATTCAAACCACGGCTCTGATACCAACTATGTAACACCCCAAACTAGGCAGATATTACAGTGCCGTGAATCCCCGACTGGGACCCACCAGGCAAATGAAAATGATGAATTAAATAATATAATTGTAGTACCGAACCACATTATATTACCAAGTACTCCGATGAGGAGTTTAAGTACAGCACACCGGGACAATACCGAATACTAGTATATTTTATATGAAGATAAAATACACCACCCTGAATAAATAAACATCTCAAACGGAATTTGCAGCGGAAAATACAAATGACGGAAATGACTGAAATGACTGAAATGACTGAAACAAATGGAATGACTGGGGCCCCCTACTAGTATCACTGGGACTCCTCGCCGTCAGCATGCTCTTCCCGTGCCTTTGCCTTGCCGTGACCTGAAAACAAAATCCCCCAATGGGGTCAGTTATACAGAACAACAATCCTCAAGAGTTGAAAATACACAATCATGATTTAACTGAAGTTAAGAAATATCCTTAGTTATGAATTACGCTGAAGAGGAGTATCATAGTACGCCCGTAATGCTCTGTGCAAGTGTACAAGACGAATGACCGGACACACCCGTCCTTGTACCTAATTAGTCTCACGGAGTTAAGCTTTACCGTGTGCACGGTCCAATGTATCGGTGAACCCAATACATGACCATCGTGTACCCGACTAAAAATTCCACACAGCCACACCCGGCCACGCAATATGAACCCAGAAGGTCATATGAACGAGAATGACCACAATGAATATCAATGAATAATAATTCGCCAAGGCCAAGATGACTCACCGAGATGAAAATAATAGTGACGTGATTGATAACCCAATGAAATGATTTGGAACCGTCGTTCCTCGTGAATGAAATGATTATTCGACAATTACAAGTCTCAATATGATTAATACCATGATGAATGAGTTATGATTATGAATAATCAACAACAAAAGGAATGAGTATCCTTTTAACCGAGTAAGAATCAACTTACTCAACACCGAAGAAGAATGTCCGTCCACGAACAACGTCCTAAACGAAATGCCGGTCGCTCGAACAACCTTGAATAACAATAATTACCAACAACCGTTCAATACACGTATCAAGCAATGAAACACGACTAACCCAAAAGTCGATACAACGATAATCAAACTCATTGGGGCATTCTAACGAATACGAAACAAACCACACAACTTCGAAAATATCCAATCCCGAATATATCGAAACCAACACCAAAATGAGTATTTCGAACTATCAAAAACACTTCAATGATATCAATAATCCAATAGGAATCCACAATTCAAGATTACAACAACATCAATCGGAAAATCCCCAATTAACCGAAGTCAACCCACAAGGGTTCTTGAAATAATCCCCAAAATAGCCATTAAATCCGTAGGAATATATTTATCCAAGGTAGATAATCCATATATAACATATTCCAACAATAATCCAAACTTACACGAAGAAATCGGAAGGAAAAGCCCAAAAATCCGAAATTCTAGATCCAAGAGATTAATACCTTAGATTTGATGTTAAGGAGATGATGAAGTGATGATAATCCAACTCAAAGACTTGAATATGATGATAGGTGATAGTAGCTCGAAGAGAACACTCCAAGTCGCCCGAAATCGCCCAAGGTCGCTCCCAAAATGAAGAGAAGTGAGAAAATGACGAAACTCAGGCTAACTGTCCAATATATACTGCTCCAGATTAGCACACGCTATGACCTGCTATTTAGCGTGCGCTAACGAGTTGTATGAACATTCCAGTGAACTCTGGCTGACCCGTTAGCGTACGCTACAACCTGGTAGCGTGCGCTAACTCTATCCCAATAGCGTGTGTTAACTCCAATTGTTAGCGTGCGCTAGCTAAAAATCATTGCCCAAGATCAAGTCCGAAACCGTCTCGTCCTCGATTCGATCTCTAGAGCGTGCGCTACAACCAATATTTAGCGTGCGCTACAATACTGATTGCGTACGCTAAAAACAACTCATAGCGTGCGCTATGAATTAATCCAATGCAGTCCAATAGCCACTGAACTCAACCTGATCCGTCCTTAGCGCGCGCTACACCAAATATTAGCGTGCGCTACTACAACCCACTAGCGCGCGCTACTTACCACTCGTAGCGTGCGCTACTAATAACTCACCTGCAGTCCAGTACCTTCTGGACTGCAGCCAGGGTAACATTAGCGTGCGCTAATGCTGAGTGGTAGCGTGCGCTACCTGTACTCAATTAGCGCGCGCTAGAAAGAGTACGTAGCGTGCGCTACTCCTCACGCACAGCCCACAATGAAAATGACAATGATGATAAACACGGCACGAAACTCCAATTAGATAAGTGATGAACGACGATTGATACACGATACAATGACTCTGAACGATGAATACCATGATTGAATAAGAGTGACAAACGATCATTAACGGGTGAAAATTACTGAATGATAAATACTGAATGATAATTACTGAATTACAACCGGGTATTACAGTTTAGAACCCGGAGGCAAATCACACAACACCCAAGTGTTACTTTCAAGAATTGACGACATTTTGCCATCAATAGCTTCCTTCTAAAAGATAACATCTCGAGACTCCATGGCCTCTTGAAAAGTCATAGGATCATCCTGAATGTTGTAACAATAACAGTATTGAAAACCAATTTCGTCCCTTGTTACTTCTACCAAAAACAGTTGGAAGTCGGAATTGAAATTTTTCGCAATTCAGCCTCTTTTGTTTTTCCGAAGCTCTTGTGTTTCTGGTACAGCAATACCATCTGAATTTTCTGGATCTTGCACTTCATTAGTGCCAAAAGTCAGATCCGTAGGCCTTTGAATCGATGTAAAACGCATCTCATCAAACACCGCATCCCGTGACTCGATAACGGTGTTAATCGATAGCGAATCATTAGGTTCTACTACATAGAACCTATATGCCTTGGAATGTTCAGCATATCCATTGAATATACTGTAATATCCGCAATTTTGATTTCCGGTAATTTTTTTGGTGAGCGTCCGTTTTGACGACTCATTTGTGACCGTTTCATCATTTCGAGAATGATTAATTCTACACTTTTTGACATCCGAGTTCGTTTCGGTGTCGTTTTATTGAGTTCCGTGTTCTTAGGCGACTTTCCCATGCTTGAGTTCGATTCATGCGAATCTCGTTCGAAACTGTTGTTTCGGGTTTCTCGTAAGTTCATTTAACGTTATTATACATGTTGTGAGCTTCGGTTTGGTTATCTGTTGTCGTATCATGATGTTTCGGGCATTTGAGCAATTTCGTAATTTCCCAAAGTTTTGGGGTGTTTGCCTTCGCATCATACTTTCAACCTTCGGGTTGTAGGAACCATGTGTTTGTTTAGGCTTAACTCGTGTTTTTGAATTTTATACTATTCGTCGTGTTCGTTCCGTACGTTTTCGGGAATTTGAGTCGTTGAGTCATGGCTTCTGGGCACTGGCCGGCCAGGCGCGCACGAGCATGGCGCGCGAGCTGGCCGCTCATGCGTCTCGGCAGACGCCTGGCAGTGGCGCGCACGACCCAGCGCCCGACCGGCCGCTCGTGCGTGCCTGCTCATGCGTTGCTGGGCAGTATATATATGGTCGGGCAGGCTACTTCTTCACCCATTTTCTCACTCATTTCACATCCTCCGCGGCCAAGACTTGGAGAACACGAAGGCATGATTTTGTTCTATCAATCCACGAAGTTCTTGAGTTTCTAACATCGATTAATCGTTCCATAACCTCCTCCGATCAATCGAATTAAGGTTAGATTTTATACAAATCTAGTTTTGGGGAAATTGGGGATTTTGTTTGATTTCGTCCGTTTAATCCGATTTAACCTATGTTGGTGATGGATTGTTGATTATTAGGTTGTATTCTACCAATTTCCTTGTTGTTCCATGGTTTGATTGCCAAGGATTCGTTTTTTTGTTGAATTCCTAATCGACGCCTTGAAAATGTCCGGTAGAATGTCATAGAGGGGTTTTCGGACGTTCTAAGATTATTCTTCCTCATATGATCATTGATTTATTAATTATATGATGTTAAGATCGAGTTTATTGCGAAGAACCCGTGTTGAACCCTTCCATTCGTCATCGTCTTCATTTTCGATAGCATCGAGGGTTTCGAAGCTTCCCGATCGAGCCGTGTGCGACGGAGTACTTACGTGCCGATTTCGTGGCAAGTACATTGTTCATACAATTCTTGTTTTGTGGATATGATGATCGGTGATCATTTAAATGTGTTTGTTTGGTTGTTTGAGACGAATTTTCAAAAGATTGTTTAGCCTCGTTAAAGGCTCTCTTTCAAGCCCGTGTGTATTTTGTGATCGGTGTGTTTTCGTAAATGACTATGTGAGTCCTATGGATACGTTTTGTGTTGATGTTATGTTTGATAATGCGTGTGTACATATATTACCTCATTTCGGTGTGTTGTGGCTTGACGTGTCGTGCTAAGTGTTTGATGTCTCTGGGTGAATTGTTTGGATATCCTTGTTGTATTGTGAAATGTGTGTGAATGTATGGATATGGGCGGGGTCTATGGTGACACATGACATGCGATCATGTGGTCAGGATGCAACAAGAGATTGCTCCAACCGTGAGAGCCTCGGGATACCTACGGTGACACATGACATGTGATCATGTGGTCAGGAGACAACAAGTGATTGATCCAACTGTGAGATTGTAACACCCCCAATCCGCTCATGGATATTACACGCCGTAGAACCTTTCCTCAAGGATCTACGAGGCTAGTAACAACATGAAACATCTCGACAATGCCTTTAAGGCTAAAATGACTCAGTAGACCGATTTGGCCTTTCAATAAAAACATACAACTCGAATACAACTCATGCCCACGCAGGGGTCAAAATACAACCACACCCGTACAACGGGAAAAATATAGCAGCGGAAAATAAAGTACAACTGAACCAATACAAGATGTACGGTTCCTCATGTGATTAATATCGATTATCTTTCATCATCCTTCGTGCCGACCCTGTGTTATGCTCCAAAACCTGAATGCAAAAGTAGACATCCACCCTCCGAATACTCGGGGGTTAGCAAAACTCTACTGTTTTGCTAGTGCAAGAACAAAGTGCAAATACGAGCCATACAATTCACATTCCACGAATAACAATAACTAGGAATCCTCAAAGATCCAAACAAAACGAAAAGTATTTCCCGAGGCAAGAGTTTGAGAAAACATTTCAAAATCGAAATATCATAAATCAATGGAAATGATTTATAAAACGGTTTAGAATGCCATCGAGAGTTTTAATAGAAAACAATTTAGGATTATCAAATCCTACTTTTCAAAATCCAAAAGATAAAAGGGGTCACCGCCCCAAAGGTTTACTTTCCGAAAAATGACCTTTACCAAACCGTTGGGATTTTAGCCCCAAATCCGTCAAATGACCTTTACAAAACCATTGGGATTTTAGCCCCAAATCTCATCAACTCACAATACAAATAACGACCACAAGGTTCGTCTCCCAACATCAAAATCCACAAATAAAGGATTTAAAACAAATAACAAAATACTCTAGTGCCATCCTAGCCAAGTAAGCCAAACGAACAACTTACCTCTTACACACTTAGTCAATGCATGCAATCATGAAAACCGTTCGAAAGCACTCATTTCCGGAAATGCCATAATCAAATCACATTTGAAAAATGCACCACAATTAACCGTCGATCCACGTCTCTGTGGACCCCTACCGAGACCCCGTCGGATCTAACCCATAGTGGTTAAAAGCAAGCTCGTCGATCCGCGTCTCTGTGGACCCCTACCGAGACCCCGTCAGATCTAACCCGTAGTGAGCATACACACACACACGTTACTCATGCAATACTAATATGCTAAGAATGTAAGTTCATCAAGAATACTTACTAGAGATGGCCACTTACTCGACGCTGTTATCAAACTCTACTAACACAATAACAAGATTAAATACGGAATACACGATTCCATAACTTTAAACAACAAGGGGTATCATCAAATCCTTCAACGTTCAAAATGATCAAATCATAATCAATTCCCAAACACCCCGTTCACAAAACACACAAGCGTTTTGAAAGAGAGCCTTTAACGAGGCCAAACCGAAATCTTTTGAAACTTCATTTCAAACAACCAAACAAACACACCAAGACGATCACCGATCATCATATCCATAAAATAAGAAAAGTATGGGCAAGGTACTTGCCTCGAATAACCACAACGCGGAGAATCGGCCAAAGTAGGTTGGCACGAACCGACTACGAACTCGCCGACTCCACCGAACGACAATCCACAACAATGAACTACGAACGAAAACAATAACAACGAAAATGAATTCCAAAGTACGACCAAAAGCCGCTGAATTCAAAGAACAAATGACGAAAGTTCAAGGATTTCCCCCAAAACGGCCAAGAACACGATTCGTCCCGACAAAACACGAAAACGGAATTCCAAGTTGAAATATGGATATACAATCCATAGAATGTGTTTAACAACATCATTTAACCATAATCGATCCATCAAAAACGGATGAAAAACGAGATCGAGAACAAATCCCCCAAAAGTCAATTCGAAGGAAATCAAGAAATATACTGCGATTCGACGAAGAACAATGGATTAAATGATGTTAAACACAAGAATACTACCAAGATTAATCATACCCATCATGAATTAATCAACAACACGGAACGAATCGGACAAAAATGCAATACCCCCCAAAAATTCACGAAATTAGGGTTCTAAGGTAAGATTACCTTGATTCGCTGGATCAAAGGATGATAACGGATGATTGATTGATGATATAACCTCAATAACTTCGAGGATTTGTTGTCAAACAACATGGCTCCATGATGAGCATACCCCCAGCCGCGGAAGAGAAGGAGAAGGAGGAGAAAAATGGCCAAAAACCCGTCTGTAGGGCCATAAATAGGCTGCACAGTGTGCCGCGGCCCAGTGGGAGTGTGCCGCGGCACAGGGCCAAATCTGCGCCCAGTGATCGGCAGTGTGCCGCGGCCCGGCCGACATGTGCCGCGGCACGTGTACGAGCAGTTTGGCGAAAAAATGCACGAGTGTGCCACGGCCACGGTACGGCTGCTCGGCCGGAAGGCTGAGCACTACGGCCGTAACTCGGCGATCTTGCGGCTGGCCCAGTTGCCCGGCCATGACTCGGCCGGGGCCAACTCCGACGGCCCGAACGACCCCGAAACCCGAACCTGAATACGAATCGATGATACGGTTACGACGTACTCGCAAAGACGAATCTAAGAGCTAAGAGAATACACAATTCCGACCACCCGAAGGCTCGGAATTCGACAACGGAAGTAATTACCCAAAACTTTGGGAAATTACGAAAATGGCCCAAAACGTCCGAAAATCACGATACGCGATCGAAACACCAAACCAAAGATCGCAACATGAATAATAACATTAAATGTACTTACGAGAAACTTGAAACAACAGTTTCGGACGAGATTCGCAAGAATCGAACTCAAGTGCGGAAAAGTCGCTAAAAAGCTCGGAACTCAACAAAACGATACCGAAACGAACTCGGATGACAAAAAGTGCAGAATTAATCATTCTCGAAATGACGAAACGGTCATGAGCGAGTCATCAAAACGGACTCCGGCCGAAAAAATAAATTTACCAAAAATCAAAAATTGCGGATATTACAGAGATGACGTGGCAAGTGATCACGGTGGTGTAAGGAACCTATGGTGACACATGACATGCGATCATGTGGTCAGGAGACAACAAGTGATTGATCCAACCATGAGATGACGTGGCATGTGTCTACGGTGTTATGTATATGATTTGGATGTATTGACCAGGTCGAGATTTCGTATCTTAGGTGGTTATGTTTTGCTGATTTTTATGTCCGTCGAGGACACGTGACGTGGGTTTTGAACCCTGTGAATTGTTGTTGGTTTTTATTCGAGAAAGCAAATCTTTTGGGCTGTGACCCCTGTTGATTTTGGAAAGAGAAGGATTCGATAATCCTAAATTTTTTTTGTTAAAACTCCCGAAGGCATTTTAAACCATTTTACAAATTGTTCTCATGATTTGTGATCTTTTGAATTTGGAAAGTTTTACTCAAACTCTTGCCTCGGGAAGTACCCATTTGTTATGTTTGGATCTTTGAGGATTCCTGATTATTGTTATTCTTGGAATATGATTTGTATGACTCGTATTTGCACTTTGTACTTGCACTAGCAAAATAGTGGAATTTTGCTACCCCCGAGTAATCAAGGGGTGGATGTCTGTATTGCATTCAGGTTCTGGGGAGCATAACGCAGGGTTGGCATGAAGGATGATGAAAGATGATCGATACTAATCACATGAGGACCCGTACGTTGTTGTATTGGTTCAGTTGCACTTATTTTCTGCTGCAGTATTTTCCCCGTTGAACGGGAGTATTTTGTATTTGACCCCTGCGTGGGCATGTATTGAGATTGAATTGTACGTATTTATTGAAAGACCAAATCAGTCTACTGAGTCATTTTAGCCTTAAGGGCATTGTTGAGATGTTCGATTTTGTTACCAGCCTGGTAGATCCTTGAGGAAAGGGTCTACGGCGTGTAATATCCCTGAGTGGATTGGGGGTGTTACATAAATGGTATCAGAGCTTAGGTTGTGGAAACCTAGGCTTTGGGGCAAGTTATTGTCTGTTGAGATTTGTCTCGTCGGATTTTGTCTGATTGAATCGTGTCGCGACGCATCGTCTGAGTTGGTTGGTCGTGATTAGTATCGTGGGGCAATCATCATCTTCGTGCGACCTGTGGATGTAAGTCTCCCTCCTTTGTATTGTGCCTCATGTGACACGAGTTACTTGTATGATTATTTGTTAAGTGATGGAATCCTTATGTAGATTTTTGGTTTCGTGATATGTGTAACATCTGCGTGCTTTATTAATAATATAATTTATTAATGGTCGTATTTTGTTGGAAGTTGATTTGGGAAAGTTCCATCATACCGTTTGGTGCCTGGAACTGTGTGTATATTGGAGTTGGAATTGGTATGTTGGTTGTTAGTGATTGTCGAGTTGTGTGCTTGTCGAGATGTGTTCGTTCTGAGCAACTCCATGGTGATGATATTGAGAAATAGCAGTTAGCGCACGCTAGACTGTGTTTGATAGCGCGCGCTAATCATGTATTGGTAGCGCACGTCAATTGGCCATGGTAGCGCATGCCATTATGGCCGGTAGGTGCATGCAGAGGGTTTTGGACTTAACTCGGAAAACTAGCAGGTAGCGCACGCTGACCCTTACAGGTAGCGCACGCTAGCGCGGCCAGTCCAGGGAGTTATGCACCTCCTTTCAAAGGCGATGAGTTGTCTTATAGCCCGATAGCGCACGCTACGCCTTACCCGTAGCGCGCGCTAATTGCGCACAGTATAAATAGGGCAGCGTAGTCCACTTCTTGTCATTTTTGTCTATTCTTTCCTCCTTCCGCGGCTGAGTGTCCTGGACGTACGGAAGGGCGGGTTTTGTCTAGTTTTCACTGTAATACCCGAGATTTTCGGTTCCGGTTATTTTTGAATTTTTGTCGATTGCGCCGTTCATTTTGTTCTGTTGGCGATTTCTTGAGATTTTCCCCTATGTTGGGTACGGCACGATGTACCGTGTTGTGGTGTTCGTCGAGTATGACTTATCGTTGCGTAAGTCGAGCTAATAGTATGTCTTGCTTTGTTATGTGTTCGTTTTCGATTTGGATCATTGGTGTTGTCCGTTAGTGTTTCGTTGCATGTTGAATAATTATTGTTTTGTCGAGGAGTATCGTTTTTGTGCATTTGGTCGACTTTGTAAGATCACCACCGGCGCTTATAAAGTCTAAAAATTCTGAAACTTTACAATATGATAGAGCATCAAATTAGCTTTCTAATGGTTCAAACGGTGAGTCAATCGGAGTCCGAACGAGAGAGTTATGGTCAAAATAGCTCAGACACTCATATGTTCCAGTTTTGGCCGAGCAGCCTGCCGGAAGGGCCGCGGCACACTTGGTCGAGCCGCGGCACGCGCACATTTTTCAATCTTCGGCCGACCCGTCTGTACCTTGTGCCGCGGCACATGCCGGCTGTAATATCCGCAATTTTCGATTTTCGGTAAATTTCTTTTTTCGGTCGGAGTCCGTTTTGACGGCTCGCTCATGACCGTTTCGTCATTCTGAGAATGATTAATTCTACACTTTTTGTCATACGAGTTCGTTTCGGTGTTGTTTTGTTGAGTTCCGTGCTTTTTAGCGACTTTTCCGCACTTGAGTTCGATTCTTGCGAATCTCGTCCGAAACTGCTGTTTCGAATTTCCCGCAAGTCCGTTTAACTTTGTTGGACGTGTTGTGAACTTCGGTTTGGTTATTCGATCACGTATCGTGATTTCCGAGCGTTTTGGGCCATTTTTTAATTTACCCAAAGTTACGGGTATCCGTATCTGTAATTGTTGTCTCGACCCGTTTCTTGGTTGCGTATGATTAATTATGGTATTATGTTTTCATTTCGGGCCGTTGATGTTGTCCGCGAACTTTTCGTCGTGTTCGTTCCGTGCGTTTTCGGAAATCGAGGCGTCGGGTCGTGGTGGTGTGGCCGGTGGCCGAGCGATTCTTGGGGATCGGCGGACGAGTCTTGAGCCGGCCGGCGAGCACGGCGAGAACCGCGTAGTGCACGCTTCTGGCGGGGCAGCTGCGCCTAGCTTCAGCAGTGTAAGCGCGCCTGTCAGTCGGCAGCGACGTTATCGGGCACAGGCGAGAGGATTCGAGATTCTCGACTCGGTCGGGATCGGAAGGTAGCGTGCGCTGCGTCGGTCGTGGCGCGCTAACCGGCGAGGGTAGCGCGCCGCCGGCCGACTAGCGTATGTTACAGGTGAGTTTGTTAGTCCGGTGGCTCTTTGGGCCAATTCGGCTAGCGCGCAGCTTCCGGCCGTAGCGCACGCTAGCGGGAGTCGGGCGGTCGAGTCATGGTCGGCGGGGTGGTCGGTGGTGCCGGGTCATGCGGGCCATGGCGAGTGCTCGGCGTCTTGGCCGATAAGCGCACGCTAAGTCGGAAGGCTAGCGCCACGTTAGTTCCGGCCCGAGATATAAATGACAGACACGACTTTCTCCGTCATTTTTCATTTCATTTCTCTTCGGTCCATGGTGAGGTTTTGGAGACGAAACCATGTTGTTGGACAACAAATCCATGAAGTTTCTGAGTTTATATCACCGATCAATCATCCTATAACATCCTTCGATCCAGCGAATCAAGGTTAGATCTTTAGAACCCTACTTTTGGGTAGATTTGGGGGTTTTCGCGTTTTTGCCCGATTCGTTCCGTTATTAATTCATGATGAATATGATTAATCTTGTTGGTATTCTTAGTTTCCCTACGGATTCATGGTATATTTCGTGATTGTTACAGAATCGAGAGGGTTTGGTTGTGGTCCGCCCTCGTTGTTGTTTATATACGAATATACATGAATCGTAGGCGGGTTTTCGGGTGTATTCCAATTCCGTATTCATTTAGAAATGGTTGTGATTGTATTCTTCGAATCGTTAGGTTCGGTTTCATTGGTTCCTAGCGTTCGTCGGTGACTTTCCTTTCCATTCGTTGCGTCGTCAATAATTCAAGGCAAGTATTTTTGGAAACCTTTATGCTTAATGTGGAATGGTAATGTATTTTGTATGTGATTTGCTCACCTCGTGTTGGTCCGACGGGATCAAGGAGGGAATCCAAAGGTTTGCGTCCCGGATTCATGAGTTTGTTTAGCTAGCCAGTGCGGGAGGGTCCTTAGAGGCCTCGTGCGGGAATTTATGATATGACTCTGTTCCCAAGGCGATGCATGTGCGTGTTTTGTTTTATAATATAGCCAGTGCGGGAGGGTCCTTAGAGGCCTCGTGCGGGAATTTATGATAGGACTCTGTTCCCAAGGCAAATTGTTTGACTGTTTATTTCCGGAAAAGACATGTCTGGTTTTGGCTTTTGAAATTGATATTGGTGCATGTACTATGAAATGTGTAAGCGATTGGTTTGCCTTGAATACTTGTACTAGCGTAATTGCTAACCCCTTTGGGGACCCGTTGTCGGGGAAATTCTTGTTATGGATTTGTGTTATGTTCAAATTGCATTTAGCGGCTACTGGATGGTACGAGGATGTCGGCCAAGGTTGTTGACATGTGCAATTGAGTCTTGTTATTTCCTACTGTCTCTTTTGATGTGGATGTTTTCCAAATTGTAAACTTATAGATTGTACTCGCGAGTACTTAGGCTTTTCCTTTCGGATTGTGTTTGGACTTTGTTGGAGTTACTGTATTTGTCGGTTGATGTTTATTATGCCGGTTGTACCGGACGTGTTGCTTTATGTTCTTGTTGTTAACAAGTGTTTCCTTGCTAACCGAGACGGTTAGTCGAGAGGTGTTTTCTTGTGTTAGCCTGGTGGATCCCATGTAGGGGTCACTACTGTAATACACCTCGAATATCTTGGGGGTGTTACAGAAAATGGTATCGGAGCTCTAGGTTTATGGATACCTAGGCTTGTTGGTTATTTGGGTCTAGTTGTGTTTTGTTTTGCACATTGTCACACCGCTGCCGGCATCTCAGTACATCCAGTGCTCGTAAGTTTTCCTTACTCGATTCTCTTGTTTTCTCGTATTGAAATTCCACTTATTGAACTGTGATTGCCTCTCTCGTACTTATCGTCGAGTTTTTTTTCGATCCATCCGGTTTGTGTACTTTTGATTCTAGTATTGCGCCGTCCTTTGTCTCTCTGGAGTATGTGCGCCGTTCTGGGCTTGACCGTTTGTCGTTTTGCGAGCCTTCCATCGCTCCTAGCGTTGGTGGGATCGTTGGTGATCGAAAGATCCGAGTTTTGCTCCGTGGTATACTGTGAGAGGGCTTGACCCTCTAGTCTTTTGTTGTATGATGGAATCTGTGTTTGGTAATTGCGGTATACTAAATGTATGTTGAGCCGAATGTACCGATGAGTTGGACACCGAAGGGTGCAGTATGATGTAGAAGTTTTGAACATTGATATGTTCCGGTATAGGTATTGATGGCAGAGTTTGTTGAGAAACTCACATAGCTGGTTTCGACATACGTCCAAATCGGTGATCTTTGGTTACGCTGTCAAACTTGAAGAGATAGTTTGACATATGCTTGGAATTAGTATTCCCGAGTTGCGCTTGTTGAGCGGTGATTTTGAATCTTTGTATATGCATGTGTTCGGAAATTGTTGGTATTTGGCTAATTATTGTTATTTACAACCAATGTGTTTCTATTAATAATAATACATGCGGCGTGCATGCTTGAATTTTTCTTAGACTTGATCGTATTGTGGTTTTTTTTTTGAAAAGTGACATGAATTTGGGCGAGCCAGCCTTGTATTTTCAAATAAAATCTTGTGTCGGTATTTAAAGGTCGTGTATAAAAGTGTTTAGGACATTTTATAAAATGCTACCACTGTTAAGCCCTTGTCGTGTTTGAAAGGGTCTTGAAAACGATTTTTAACTTATCGGTTTTATTTTCGAATAACTAGAGTATACGATTTTAAAAATCAGATTAGCTTGGGGAAACCTAGGCTGTCGAGTCAAGTTGTGTTTTTTTTTGAGTTTTGTCTCGTCGGATTTTGTCTGACTTAGTCGCATCGCGACGCGTCGTTTGAGATCATTGGTCGTGATTAGTATCGAGGGGCGATCGTCATTTACGTGCGACCTATGGATGTAAAACTCCCTTCCTTGTGTTGTGCCTCATGTGACACGAGTTATTTGTATGATTAGTCGATTGAATGATGGAATCCTTCGTGGATTTTGATTTCACGATATGTGTTTATTAGACTCTCGTATTTGGTTTATACGAGGAGTGTAAATCCTTCTTGATGTATTTTCGTACCGTATTTTATCCGCTGCGTGAGTTCTTTCAAACGGCTTTCGGTATTTTGCAAACTGAGTTTTATTTCGTAAAACCGATTCCTTGAATCAAGTTTTGGCATTTTGGCCTTGAATATTTCATGATGGTTTGACAAATGATTTTGTGAGCTTTGGAAAAATATTACCGTCATTGGTCTTTTTAGCATTTTCGAAATGACATGGGAAATTGTACTTAGCACAGTAAATCCTTGTGAGAAAGGTTTACGGCTTGTAACTTTCGATATGTTGTTGTTGTCTCTGTGGGTCATTAGCGCACGCTACGCTGCGGCTAGCGCGCGCAAGAGTGCGTTGGTAGCACGCTAAGGGAGGATAGCGCACGCTACTCGGTAGTTGAGCGATCCAGAGCTCTTGACTGGTCTGAGTTCTCGTTAGCGCACGCTAACACTTGGGGTTAGCGCACGCTAACGGTGTATTTTTGGTCGAGTTTTGTTTGGTGCCGTGATAGCGCACGCTAACCTTAATGATTAGCGCACGCTAATTGTGTCGATATAAATCTGGACACCGGTCTAAGTTGAATTTTCTTCATTTCTTCTTCTTCCTCCATGAGTTTGAGACGTAGCGACTCGGTTTCGCATCTGGGCTGATTTTTCTTCCATCCAAAGGTGTTTTGGAGTATCCTAGATGATTTTTAACATCATCTAATCCATTGTTCTTCGCCGAATCTATGTATTTTCTTGAATCCCTAGAGTTGACTTTTTGGAGTTTTGTTCTTGATATCGTTTTCCATCCAGTTTTGATAAACCGATTGTTGTTTTAACGATGTTTTTAAACATATCCTAAGGATTGTATATCACTGTCGTGATTTTGAGCGATTTGATACGTGTGATATGATGTGTTTAAGTGAATGTTGATACGTGCGAATTTGGGCATTTTGGCCTATTGTACTTCTGAAAAACCTTGAGTATCTTAGAAAATAAACCTCGAGACGTACTTTTAAAATGAATTATTTTTTCACAGTGCTCTCAAGATGCCTACTAGTGCCACGCTATGTTTCAAAATTATTCTACCTTGAGGATCAAAATATTTTGAGATATTTCTAATGATTTAGAAACGCATTCGCTTAGACCCGAAGGTCGAATATAGCTGAAAAGTTTAAAATCTACGAAAGGTGTCTTCATTTTTTTTTATTAAACGCAAGATGATTTTTTTTAAGTCTCGATGACGATGTTTGTACTACTTTTTGATATATGATACTCAAGATCAACTGGTGCTTGCAAGTTATTTTCAAAAGATGGTTTTCGTTTTCAAAACCTATCATTCCTATTTGTGGTCCGGGAATATATGTGTAATGTTCGTGCTCTCGTTAGGGTGTTAACCCCCGAGTTGTTGTTGAATTGGCGGTGTGAGCGTTGAGTAGTTCGCCACACAGTTGTCGTGGTAGCCTCTGTGAGGGGTGTGATATTGGTATTGGATGTTGTCGCCTCGTAGCGGTTTACGCGTTATCGCATATATGCGAGCTGTTAGAGCTCGGGTTGGTATGATTGTGTGCATCGGTGATTGTTCCGCGTTGTGTCGGTTGCTTGTTGTATTGTTACCTTGGTTCCGTTGTTGTGAGTTTCGGGGGCGAGGTCAAAAGTAATACCCGTACTATTTTGACTTCTATATCTTCTCTTTCTCCAGTCTATTGATTCGCTCGTGTTCATTGATACCTTATGAACTTGATCTATACCTTGGTTTCATCATTCGAACGAGCTATAATCTGATTTTGAGTCGATCTGGTTATCGCTGTGACTTTTCCGAATTCGGTTCGACTATTGTGAACCTTGTTCTAAGTAACATCTTTGGTTCTAATAGTTCTTTTATTCAAAGTGGATCGGATTTTGAACTTCGTATTTTTGGCTCTATACTCGTTTATGCTCGTTAACATTTCAACTTTCCTATCCCTTGCTTTTGTTGATCGAACGAGGGTGGTATTGTTTCGGAATAACTCGTTTGTCGTTGTGGCTTTTCAATCGCTATTCCCTTTCCTGTGGATATTGTGGGAATGCACGTCTTGCTGTTTTCACCAGGTCATCCTGGGAGTTGTTGTTTGAATTTTATTATCCCACGTGTTTCGGACATGATTGTTCGATTTTTGTTGTCTCAATCGTTTGTTTGTTCAGTTTTTGTTCTCGTTTCATGATTGTTGAGCGTTCAGGCTCCTTCGTAATTCCCTTAAGTTCGGGAAATTAGTCTCGTTTTCGATCTTCCAATCTTTAGGCGGTGGAATTTCGTATTTGTTCAGCGTTTGGCTCGCATTTTGATTGATGAACCGTTGGGTTGGTCAATCATATTGATTTTCGTTCGTTGTGTTTTGTGATTGTTCGGATAATTGACTTGATTGTATTATCTGTTTAATGACGCTTGTCACTCGTTGATTTTATTATGTCTCTACCGGTGACGTTGTGTTAGTCGCCCTAGAGCGTATTTTCTCGCCGTATGTCTCTTTGCGTTTCTTGTAGCGTTTCGCCATCGGGCGCGAGTCTTCGGTTTTTGTGTATCTCGTCGAGTTTTCCTGGCAAGGGATATTGCTTCTCCCTACTTATTTTAAGTTTCGGGACGAAACTTCTTTTAAGGAGGGTAGAATGTAATATCCGCAATTTTCGATTTTCGGTAAATTTCTTTTTTTGGCCGGAGTCCGTTTCGACGGCTCGCTCATGACCGTTTCGTCATTATGAGAATGATTAATTCTACACTTTTTGTCATCCGAGTTCGTTTCGGTGTTGTTTTGTTGAGTTCCGTGCTTTTTAGCGACTTTTCCGCACTTGAGTTCGATTCTTGCGAATCTCGTCCGAAACTGCTGTTTCGAATTTCCCGCAAGTCCGTTTAACTTTGTTGGACATGTTGTGAACTTCGGTTTGGTTATTCGATCACGTATCGTGATTTCCGGGCGTTTTGGGCCATTTTGTAATTTACCCAAAGTTACGGGTATCCGTATCTGTAATTGTTGTCTCGACCCGTTTCTTGGTCGCGTATGATTAATTATGGTATTATATTTTCATTTCGGGCCGTTGATGTTGTCCGCGAACTTTTCGTCGTGTTCGTTCCGTGCGTTTTCGGAAATCGAGGCGTCGGGTCGTGGCGGCTGAGCAGCTGGCCGGACGGTTGCGGGACTGGCCGGACGAGTGCTGGACACTGGCCGAGCAGGCACGGCAGGAACCGGCGTAGTGCACGCTACGGCCGGGACGCTGCGCGCGCTAGCTCGGCAGTGTAGCGCACGCTGTCGAGTTAGCCAGCGTACGTTATCGGGCATGGGCAGAGGGATTATGAGGTTCTGGACTAGGTCAGGATCGGCAGGTAGCGCACGCTACTGTCGGTCGTAGCGCGCGCTAACCGGCAGGGGTAGCGCACGCTGCCGGCCGACTAGCGTACGTTACCTAGGTGAGTTTGTTAGTCCAGTGGCTACTGGACAGTGCGCTGGCGCGCGCAGCTTCCGGCCGTAGCGCACGCTAGCGGAGTCGCGGCCGAGTCATGGTCGGCGGGGTGGTCGGTGGTGCCGGGTCATGCGGGCCATGGCGAGAGTGCTCGGCGATCTTGGCGATAGCGCACGCTAGGCCGGGAAGGCTAGCGCACGCTAGTTCCGGCCCAGTATATAAATGACAGACCATCGACTTTCTCCGTCATTTTTCATTTCATTTCTCTTCGGTCCGCGGCTGGGGTTTTGGAGGAGACGAAACCATGTTGTTGGACAACAAATCCATGAAGTTCCTGAGTTTATATCACCGATCAATCATCCTATAACATCCTTCGATCCAGCGAATCAAGGTTAGATCTTTAGAACCCTACTTTTGGGTAGATTTGGGGGTTTTCGCGTTTTTGCCCGATTCGTTCCGTTTTGTCGATTAATTCATGATGAATATGATTAATCTTGTTGGTATTCTTAGTTTCACTACGGATTCATGGTATATTTCGTGATTTTTACGGAATCGAGAGGGTTTGGTTGTGGTCCGCCCTCGTTGTTGTTTATATACGAATATACATGAATCGTAGGCGGGTTTTCGGGTGTATTCCAATTCCGTATTCATTTAGAAATGGTTGTGATTGTATTCTTCGAATCGTTAGGTTCGGTTTCATTGGTTCCTAGCGTTCGTCGGTGACTTTCCTTTCCGTTCGTTGCGTCGTCAATAATTCAAGGCAAGTATTTTTGGAAACCTTTATGCTTAACGTGGAATGGTAATGTATTTTGTGTGTGATTTGCTCACCTCGTGTTGGTCCGACGGGATCAAGGAGGGAATCCAAAGGTTTGCGACCCGGATTCATGAGTTTGTTTAGCTAGCCAGTGCGGGAGGGTCCTTAGAGGCCTCGTGCGGGAATTTATGATATGACTCTGTTCCCAAGGCGATGCATGTGCGTGTTTTGTTTTATAATATAGCCAGTGCGGGAGGGTCCTTAGAGGCCTCATGCGGGAATTTATGATATGACTCTGTTCCCAAGGCAAATTGTTTGACTGTTTATTTCCGGAAAAGACATGTCTGGTTTTGGCTTTTGAAATTGATATTGGTGCATATACTATGAAATGTGTAAGCGATTGGTTTGCCTTGAATACTTGTACTAGCGTAATTGCTAACCCCTTTGGGGACCCATTGTCGGGGAAATTCTTGTTATGGACTTCAGGTTATGTTCAGCCAGACGAGCGGGCGCTGGGATGGTACGAGGATGTCGGCCAAGGTTGTTGACATGTGCAATTGAGTCTTGTTATTTCCTACTGTCTCTTTTGATGTGGATGTTTTCCAAATTGTAAACTTATAGATTGTACTCGCGAGTACTTAGGCTTTTCCTTTCGGATTGTGTTTGGACTTTGTTGGAGTTACTGTATTTGTCGGATGATGTTTATTATGCCGGTTGTACCGGACGTGGTGCTTTATGTTCTTGTTGTTAACAAGTGTTTCCTTGCTCACCGAGACGGTTAGTCGAGAGGTGTTTTCTTGTGTTAGCCTGGTGGATCCCATGTAGGGGTCCACGGCGCTGTAATACACCTCGAATATCTTGGGGGTGTTACACCGGCAGGGCCGCGACACACTGCGAGTCACTGCCGCGGCACACTCGTCCGGGCCGCGGCACACTGCCGATCACTGGGGGTAGATTCGGCCCTGTGCCGCGGCACACTTCGGCTGGGCCGCAGACACCGTGCGATCGGCTATTTAAGGCCGGAGCTTTTTCTCCAGCCATTTCTCACTCGTTTTCTTCCCTTCCGTGGCTGGAGCTTGGTTAATCATGGAGAGATGTTGTTGGACAATAAATCCATGAAGTCTTGGAGTTCATATCATCAATCATCCATCCTATAACATCCTCCGATCTACCGAATCAGGTCAGATTTTCTAGAAATCTAGTTTTGGGGAATTTGGGTGTTTTGGTTGTTTTCGCCCGTTTAATCCGATTTAACTTGGTATTATGATGGATTGATGATTATTTAGATGTATTACATCTTTTCCCTTGTTATTCCATGGATGTATCGTATCGATTCATTGTTTTGGTCGAGTTCTTGATAGACGCCTTGAAGGTGTCCGGTAAAATGTCATAGAGGGTTTTTCGGGCATTCTATGATTATTCTTCCTTGTATGATCGATGATTTATTGATTATATGTTGTTAAGGTCGAATTCTTGTGAAGAACTCGAGTCGGAACCCTTCCGTTCGTCGTTTTCTTCAAGCTTTTCGATCGTGGGTGTATTCATTTCCTTCGCCGGAGAATCATAGGTGTTCGAGGTGTCCCGACTGAGCCGTGATTGTAAGAGTGTCCGGTATCGATTATCGAGGCAAGTATATTGCCCATACATTTCGTGTTTTGTGGATATTATGGTTGTTAATCGTCGATATGTGCTAAATAAATATTTATAACCATTTTTCAAAAGAATCGGTATATTTACTATCATGGTTTTCGTAAAGGTGACCCGTGTGTGTCGGGAATTAATATGCTTAGTTGAATATGTGTGCTAGTGTCGAGTATAGGATCACCTTACTTTCTTGTGATGTCATTGCGTATGATTATGTCGTTGGTAAATATAAAGTGTAATTCTTTTGTCAAATTATGTGCTTGGAGTCACGTGGTTATGGATGAATATAGGAGTTTATGTGATATTGGTTGTGTCGTTCGGTGCTGTTGAGATCTTGTGCTTCCTTGTGAATTGTTATAGTTCTGGGTCGTGAGTACGTGTTGGATAATATGGCCATTCTAGTAAGGTACCTCGACTATATATACTGTGATTGACCTTCGAGGCTTGTGGTTTGCAACTGTGATTTTGGAACGTGTGTGTGTGTTGTTCCTTCCACCCGGAGTGTTCGACGGGATGTCTGGGGGTCGATACTAAGGGGTACGGCCACGGAAGTGGACTTGGGTGTGTGTGTGGATGAAATTCCACCCGGAGTGTCCGACGGGATGTCTGGGGGTCGATACTAAGGGGTACGGCCGCAGAAGTGGTTTCCCACCCGGAGCGTTCGACGGGGCATCTGGGGGCCGATACTAAGGGGTACGGTCGCGGGTTACCAGGTGTAGTTTTCATCTTGAGGATGATGTTGATGTTTTCGTTAATTGTGATATTGTCCGGAGTATCACAATGCTTTGTGCTTGGGGTCGAGAGACATTATATATATCGAGTCTTGGTGCTTGGCTATAATGGCATAAGAATAATGTGTTATGTGTCCTTGTAATTGAATTGAAGTGATGATCGGGTTGTAGGCCCTATGTTTTGTGACCGGAATGGTTGGGTCTTGGACCCCGTGTTTTGTTAACGGATGTGCATTTTGGAAAATGAACTTTGGGGATGTGATCCTAAATGGCTTTCGAGGAATTAAGAACTTTTCAATTTCTGATGTTTTCAAAACTCCCGAGATTTGGAAATGTTTTCAAATGCTTACTTGCTTCGTTTCTGCTTTCAAGACTTGAACTATTTTTAACTAAAAATATCTCGGGAAGTCTTTCGTTGTATTCTCGGAATGTGTTGTATATGGCTCGTATTTGCACTTTATACTTGCACTAGCGAAACAGTGGAGTTTTGCTAACCCCCAAGTAATCAGGGGGTGGATATCTATATTGTGTCCAGGTACATGTAGGTTTTCGGGAGCAAGACAGGATCAGCACGAGGGATGATGAAAGACGAATGATACTCATCACACGAAGGCCAGTTTTGGGTTCAGTTAGTCGAAGTCCATTGTATTGTCTTTTCCGCTGTCTTACTGTTCGTTGTTGCAAGTATTTTACCCTTGCGTGGGTATGAGTCTGGATGAGTTTATGTATTTTGATTTGTAAGTCAGTGACGAAAGACCAAATCGGTCTATTGGTTCGTTATTTTGATTCGTCGATATGTAATGTAATGTGTTGTTTTGATGTCTAGCCTGGTGGATCATCACGGAGAGGGTCTGCGGCGTGTAATATTCCCGATTCGATCTGGGGGCGTTACATTTATGGTATCAGAGATTAGGTTGCAGAAACCTAGGATGTCGGGTCCAGTCCTGTATTGTTGGGTCTTGTCTTGTCAGAATGAGTCTGACTGATGTCGTGTCGCGACGCGTCGTTTGGGATGTCGGCCGTGATTAGTATCAAGGTGCAGCCATCATCTTCGTGCGATCTGTGGATGTAAGTCTCCCTACTACATGTTGTACCACGAGCTACATGAGCCTGTATGATTCTGTGTTATGTAGTAGTATTTGAAGGTGCATCGTGAGTAGGTGACATATATTTGTTGATTCCCGTTTTGTGCTAGAATGAAGAATGATCTTGCTAAATGTGTCCATGTATGAACTGTTTTTCTTGCAAGAGTAACAATCTTGGAATTTTTTTTAGGCTTCCGGGGAGCCGCGTAAATTTTTAAAATGTTCTCCAAGGGAGAAATTTTTTTTTGATTTTTGTATGATAATCTCAAGGTCAAAATTTTTGAGACTTCAACTACCGATATTTCATTTTCATCTCATACTATAAGTTTTCAAAACTCGAGTTTTTAACTCAAATAAGGTCTTCAAAATATACTCAAGACGTGACTCTCGTTTGTAACTTTCCGGTTTCATGAATGTTAGTCAGAAGATGTGTATTGATGATGCTCTCGTTGTTGAGCAGTGGTGCCAGTTTTATGATTAAAATAGTAACGTGAATGTTGAGTCCATCGGTATGTATGTGTTGAGATAGTCCTCTTTATTGAGAAGTAAAATTTTCGTTTTTGTAGGATGATTTTCTTTTGATGGTTGCTTGTGAGATGTTATAATTATGTGAGTCGATGACATTTAGACTCGTATGTTGTTGCTTATTTGTAACCTTCGAGTCTAGTATTACCTCATATATGTTTGCAATCATGTTGGTGATTAGAGCAGTTAGCACATGCTTAGTACGAGCCTAACGCGCGCTAACGTGGCGTGGTTAGCGCACGTTAATCTTTGTTATAACGCGCGCTAATCAACCTGGGCAGAGGCTATGGAACCGCATTATAGCCGTTAGGTCTAACTTTTGCGGCCAATCACCTGTAGTTGTATTCTCTACGTGGTGTCTAGTGATAACAACTGTTGTGCGTGAATGCGTGTTAAGACTTTTCGTATTGCTAGGTGATATTTGATTGTGTTTGATGAATTGATAAATTATGTCTGCTTTGTCTGTATTCAAAAACACTTTCCTGGAAACTTCACAAAGTTATGACGGTTCGATTAATTGGCGGCCCCATGTATACTTTGAAAATTATTTGGAATTGGCGATCCGGCCTTGGATTCTCAAATAAAACCTCGATGGTATTTGAAAGAGTTGTTTTAAAGTACATGTAGATATTTTGTAAAATATTACCATCGTTGATTTTCATGTAGTGTTGGGGGGATTTTCCAAAATAATTTTTAACATATTGTTGTATTTTCAGATAATTCGAGTACATGATTTTCAAAAATCTTTCGCATCATAAAAATATTTTATTTCTAAAACCAATACGATTTTTATTTTCAAAAATATATAGTGAAAGATGAAAAATCTCACTCGATGTAAACTTCAAACTCGGATTTGAGAAAGTTTCTTGTATTGATTAAAGTATGTATGAATGGTTTGATGACCTTGCGTAGCTACCTTGTTGTTATTAACGTAATGCTGGTGTGTAGTAGCGTGGTGATTTTGACAATGCCGGTTGCACAGAAAATATTATTTAGCCAATGATTTCAAAATGAGACGGTTAAAGTTTGTTGTTTAAAAGTTTTGATGAAGCAACCCGTGGTACCAAAAATACTTTTAAAGTTTTACTTTGTAGAGGACACAAATCTAAGGATTTTCAAATGATATCATTTAAAAGGATACTTCGTGGATTATCTTATCAAGTTGTTATTAGTTACCTTATGTGATATCTCATGCTGATTTGGTACTTTAGTATTTATTTTTGCGAAGTTATGCCATCGTATCGAGTGAGAATTCGATTCGTATGCCAAGGGACAGAGGACGCGGTCATGACAGCGGTACAGTTGGTCATGGAGATCAGATGAGGGACCAAGAGGATATGGCCGGGAAGGTTGCTATTCCAGCACTTCGTTCTCGTTGTTTAGGTTTCAGGGACGAAACCTCTTTTAAAAGTGATATGATGTAATACCCATATTTTTCTTCTTTTTTTCGCTTCCATTTTGTTCGATCGTATCGACTCGATTGTGTTAGTTGGTGCTTCTGAACTTGTGTTGTTTCTCACCTTTGTCATTCGAGCGAGTTCCGATATTGTCCCAAATTGATCTATATATCGTTGTTATCTTTCCAAGCTCGGATCGATTTCCTGTGAACCGTGTGCGAAATTAACACCTTTTGGTTCCTACAACTTTATTAAAGTCTTGATTAAGGCGTGAACTTTAGAGTTGATCGTTGTTGTTCGATCATTGCTATTCGTTCGTCGTTGTCTAATCATTATTGTTTGCTCTCGTAATCGTGATTATTGAACATCTGGGCCACTTCGAAATTTCCATAAGTGTTGGGAAATTGTTTCCGTATTTGATCTTTCAAACATCTTAGGTTATTGGAATTACATTCTTGTTCAACGTTGGACTTGTGTTTAGGTTGTTGTACTGCTCGGATTTATCAACTGTAGTGGTTCATGTTCGTTGCTTTTCGTAAACATTCTTGCATATTGAATCGGACCGCAGTAGCTCTGTACTGCATGGAGCACTTGTGCACTGTAAATATCAGATAACGTGTGTTATCTAGAATCGCCTTGCTCTTGTTTTAAGTTTCGGGATGAAACTTATTTTTAGTAGGGTAGAATGTAATACCCGAGATTCTCGGTTCCGGTTATTTTTGAATTTTTGTCGATTGCGCCGTTCATTTTGTTCTGTTGGCGATTTCTTGAGATTTTCCTCTATGTTGGGTACGGCACGATGTACCGTGTTGTGGTGTTCGTCGGGTACGACTTATCATTGCGTAAGTCGAGCTAACAGTATGTCTTGCTTTGTTATGTGTTCGTTTTTGATTTGGATCGTTGGTGTTGTCCGTTAGTGTTTCGTTGCATGTTGAATAATTATTGTTTTGTCGAGGAGTATCGTTTTTGTGCATTTGGTCGACTTTGTAAGATCACCACCGGCGATTATAAAGTCTAAAAATTCTGAAACTTTACAATGTGATAGAGCATCAAATTAGCTTTCCAATGGTTCAAACGGTGAGTCAATCGGAGTTCGGACGAGAGAGTTATGGTCAAAATAGCTCAGACACTCATATGTTCCAGTTTTGGCCGAGCAGCCTGCCGGAAGGGCCGCGGCACACTTGGTCGAGCCGCGGCACGCGCACATTTTTCAATCTTCAGCCGACCCGTCTGTACCTTGTGCCGCGGCACATGCCGACAGGGCCGCGGCACACTGTCGAGTCACTGCCGCGGCACACTCGTCCGGGCCGCGGCACACTGCCGATCACTGGGGGTAGATTCGGCCCTGTGCCGCGGCACACTTCGGCCGCGGCTGACACACCGCGCCACCTATTTAAGGCCAAAGCGTTTTCTACAGCCATTTCTCACTCGTTTTCTTCCCTTCCGTGGCTGGAGCTTGGTTAATCATGGAGAGATGTTGTTGGACAATAAATCCATGAAGTCTTGGAGTTCATATCATCAATCATCCATCCTATAACATCCTCTGATCTACCGAATCAGGTCAGATTTTCTAGAAATTTAGTTTTGGGGAATTTGGGTGTTTTGGTTGTTTTCGCCCGTTCAATCCGATTTAACGTGGTATTATGATGGATTGATGATTATTTAGATGTATTACATCTTTTCCCTTGTTATTCCATGGATGGATCGTATCGATTCGTTGTTTTGGTCGAGTTCTTGATAGACGCCTTGAAGGTGTCCGGTAAAATGTCATAGAGGGGTTTTCGGGCGTTCTATGATTATTCTTCCTCGTATGATCGATGATTTATTGATTATATGTTGTTAGGGTCGAATTCTTGTGAAGAACTCGAGTCGGAGCCCTTCCGTTCGTCGTTTTCTTCAAGCTTCTCGATCGTGGGTGTATTCATTTCCTTCGTCGGAGAATCATAGGCGTTCGAGGTGTCCCAACTGAGCCGTGATTGTAAGAGTGTCCGGTATCGATTATCGAGGCAAGTATATTGCCCATACATTTCGTGTTTTGTGGATATTATGGTTGTTAATCATCGATATGTGCTAAATAAATATTTATAACCATTTTTCAAAAGAATCGGTATATTTACTATCATAGTTTTCGTAAAGGTGACCCGTGTGTGTCGGGAATTAATATTCTTAGTTGAATATGTGTGCTAGTGTCGAGTATAGGATCACCTTACTTTCTTATGATGTCATTGCGTATGATTATGTCGTTGGTAAATGTAAAGTGTAATTCTTTTGTCAAATTATGTGCTTGGAGTCACGTGGTTATGGATGAATATAGGAGTTTATGTGATATTGGTTGTGTCGTTCGGTGCTGTTGAGATCTTGTGCTTCCTTGTGAATTGTTATGTTCTGGGTCGTGAGTTCGTGTTGGATAATATGGTCATTCTAGTAAGGTACCTCGACTATATATACTGTGATTGACCTTCGAGGCTTGTGGTTTGCAACTGTGATTTTGGAACGTGTGTGTGTTGTTCCTTCCACCCGGAGTGTTCAATGGGATGTCTGGGGGTCGATACTAAGGGGTACGGCCACGGAAGTGGACTTGGGTGCGTGTGTGGATGAACTTCCACCCGGAGTGTCCGACGGGATGTCTGGGGGTCGATACTAAGGGGTATGGCCGCGGAAGTGGTTTCCCACCCGGATCGTTCGACGGGGCATCTGGGGGCCGATACTAAGGGGTACGGTCGCGGGTTACCAGGTGTAGTTTTCATCTTGAGGATGATGTTGATGTTTTCGTTAATTGTGATATTGTCCGGAGTATCACAATGCTTTGTGCTTGGGGTCGAGAGACATTATATATATCGAGTCTTGGTTCTTGGCTAGAATGGCATAAGAATAATGTGTTATGTGTCCTTGTAAGTGAATTGAAGTGATGATCGGGTCGTAGGCCCTGTGTTTTGTGACCGGAATGGTTGGGTCGTGGACCCCGTGTTTTGTTAACGGATTTGCATTTTGGAAAATGAACTTTGGGGCTGTGACCCTAAATGGCTTTCGAGGAATTAAGAACTTTTCAATTTCTGATGTTTTCAAAACTCCCGAGATTTGGAAATGTTTTCAAATGCTTACTTGCTTCGTTTCTGCTTTCAAGACTTGAACTATTTTTAACTAAAAATATCTCGGGAAGTCTTTCGTTGTATTCTTGGAATGTGTTGTGTATGGCTCGTATTTACACTTTATACTTGGACTAGCGAAACAGTGGAGTTTTGCTAACCCCCGAGTAATCGGGGGGTGGATATCTGTATTGTGTCCAGGTACATGCAGGTTTTTGGGAGCAAGACAGGATCGGCACGAGGGATGATGAAAGACGAATGATACTAATCACACGAAGGCCAGTTTTGGGTTCAGTTAGTCGAAGTCCATTATATTGTCTTTTCCGCTGTCTTACTGTTCGTTGTTGCAAGTATTTTACCCTTGCGTGGGTATGAGTCTGGATGAGTTTATGTATTTTGATTTGTAAGTCAGTGACGAAAGACCAAATCAGTCTATTGGTTCGTTATTTTGATTCGTCGGTATGTAATGTAATGTGTTGTTTTGATGTCTAGCCTGGTGGATCCTCACGGAGAGGGTCTGCGGTGTGTAATATTCCCGGTTCGATCTGGGGGTGTTACATTCACTACCCAACAACGTCTTAGAGTTCCTGGAGCGAAGTTAACAAGATCTTAATAACTTTTATCGTCTGGATCAAGGTAAATCCTTCGAAACCTGAGTTCTTTATACCTTAGGGTTTTCTTGAGGTTTTATGCTCTAAAGTTCAGATGTAGCCGTGGTTGTGTTGGATTATGATGCTATGATTATAATCCTTTGCTTTTCGTTGAAGTTTACAGATTAAGTTTTGAGTTTTCTTCCAACACGTATGATCCGAGATGACCCTATAATGTCCGTTTGATTGTCCCTAAGGGCAGAACTTAGGGTAAACCTTTCCGTTTTCATCGTACTGTGTTTGATATAGTGTTGTGTTTTGCTAGGACTTAATCTTTGAGGAAAGTTCGAGCAGCAGGTCCTTTCGTTCACCGTTTCTCTGTACCATTGTAATTGAAGCAAGTACTTTGATTGCGTTTGATGTACTTCGTGTGAATATGTGAAAAATGTGATTTTATGAAAAGTGGTAATTTCAGAAAATGTGGTTTGTACCATGTGGTTGAGTGTGTGTGAACTGAGTTAAAACCAGTGTGGGTCCCCTGGGATCCGTTAGACTGCGAGTATCTACGGATCACTCGGTGGGGTTGTACAACCAGGGAGGGCCTGACAAGGACATTCTGGGTGTGTATCTCGCAGGAGGTACAGGGCCAGTACAGCTCGGGAGATTGTTTTGAGATGATGATTATGGTATGGTATTCCGGAATACATGTATGCACAATGATTTGGTTATTTATTCATTTGTTGTACATATTCATAAATCGTTGTACTTGCACTGGCTATTTGCTGACCCCTTTCGGGTTGGATATACTTGTTGTGTATTCAGGTACGGATCTTAGTGGCAAGCTGGCGCAGGAAGGGCACGAGGATGACGAGTAACACTGATATCACGTGACATTATGAGTTGGTGGTTGTTTTGGCATGGTCAGAGTCGTGTTTTGGTTTTGTACTCGCGCGGGTACTGTCATATGTGTTTTTGTGGTAGTGTCCGAAGTCGATGAGGGCAGGAGTGTTGCCAGGCCGTGTTACGCTGCAATGTGCGGTTTCTGTCGGGAAGTGCACGTCCGGTACTGCCATTCAGGTGCGGGTGCACGGTGGGCATGTTCAAGGGATGGCTTCTGGCAGGGAGTGGACGCCGATTTCACGGTGACCAAGAGACCTGCTTCGGCTAGCCTCTTGACTGAGGATACTTGTGGTTTAATGTATTGATGTTGGTTATGGTTGATGTGTTGGATCAGTTATGAGCTGTTGTTTTTGCTGTGATCCAACAGAATCTTGTGTTGGTATGTTTTGGTGATGTATGTCGTCGTGAAGGTTGACGTAATGTCTCATTTCTATTGATGGTTATCGTCTTTTATGTTGGTCCAGCCTGTTAGGTTCTCTAAAAAGAATCTACGGCATTGTAATACCCCTGTAAATCACAGGGGTGTTATAGAATTTGGTATCGGAGCTTAGGTTTATGGATACCTAGGCTGTTGGTGTTTTGGGTCTGTTGAAGTTGGGTTGGTTGTTTGTTTGTGATATCACTGGGTTGCTGTCATCTCGTGCGACCTGCACTTTAAGTCTCTCTGAACTCTAACTTCTTCTGCCCAGATTGTTTTGGTCTGTTTTGAACAGGCTTGGATTTTTTGAGTTCCCCTTGTGAATTATGTTCCATTGAGGTTGTGTTTATTGTTTTCCTCCTTATGCGTTTAAGGAACTGGTGCATATTGATGTAGGCAGAAGGTAAGTCTTTTGATTGCAAGCTCCATCCTATTTGTGTGATGGCTGTGTTATGTATTCGATTAGCCCTAGGTTGAAGGGCTGGAAATATGTTGATGATATTGGGATTGTTGGGATGTGCATGAGTATATTATATGGTCCGGGTGGAGATAATTGCATGATGTATATTGGAAAACCGAGAATGTTATTGATTCATACATTTCATGAGATTTTTTAAGTATCAATTTTATCCACTGCGTGAGTATCTTAAAATGGCTTTTGGTATTTTCCAAAACGGGTTTTATTTTGTAAAACCGATTCCCTAAAGCGAGTTTTGGCACTTTGGCCTTGAACGTTTTGACAATATTTGTATGACGGTATTCGGTGTCCTATAAATAACCTTGTGAGTATTTGAAAAAAAATATTACCGTCATCAGCCTTTTGGGCGTTTTGAATGTTTCTGGAAAATAGTTTTTAGCCTGGTGGGTTCCGGTGCGGGGCCCACGGCGCTGTAATATCCCAGGTGGTTTTGGGGATGTTACAGATTATGGTGAAACAATTATAATGGCTTTTGAAACCCTTTCAAATGGTGACAAATCAGCGATTTAATATCGCTATATCAAATGAGTAGGTATTCGGTAGAAAATCCTTCTTTTCAACAAACAACTACTAGAAGGGGAAGAACTTTCATTTATCCAAATTCGAGGTAGATTTTTGAAATAATTTCGGATTATAGACGTTTCTGAAAATTTCAAAAGTGTAAATTGTTTTGTGCGTTATTTAAAAATGATTTCGAAAATTGAAGTGTAAAATAAAACTTCCTCTTCTACAGTACTCATGAGTTCTGAACGAAACGTGACTCGCCCTTATTTGCAAAAGATTGTGTTTTGGATATGGTATTACCATTCCGGTCAGAAGACCAAAAGTTGATTTTAAGCCTAATACGTATATGTATGTATTCTCACCCTTGTATATAGTATACGTGCCTCCCAAAATCCGATGTTCTGGTGTTGCCTACTCTGAGTACTCGGAGATGTTGATTGTGTTCGGTGGCGTTACTGTACGAAAAAGTATTACAAGTATTGGTATATCGAATCTTGATGAAAGTGAGTATGTTGGCGATTGTAGGGGGCAATGATGTGATCCGAACGATAACGATTTATGCTACGGTGGAGGAGTACTAAGGTCGGTCAATGCCCCACGAAACCTCCTCAGCAACTGAGTCGACAAGTGGGGCAAGCAGATAGAAGACATCTGGAAGATTCTGGGCAATAGTGCTCAGAATTGCGTTTGAGGTGACAAATGTGAACGTTAGTGTTAATGGCCTTTCGAAGATTCCTCGCATGATGTTATATACTGACAAACCGATGTGTTTAGACTTGCACGCTGCTGCTTATTAGTAACCTTCGGCTCTGGTGCTGTTTGAGAGTTGTTCATGACTGTTTTGCTGAATCAAGACAGTTAGCGCATGCTACCTTGTGGATAGCGCACGCTAACGCGAGATGCAGAAACTACCGCATTCAGCTGAGAATTCAGTAGCGTACGCTATGCGGATATGTAGCGCACGCTAAGGTGCAGCAACGAGCGGACGCCACAGAGAGAGTAACGCGCGCTAACTAGTAGTTCGAGGGTGGTGCCAGGGCTATTGGATTGAGACTGAAGGTCACGATAGCGCACGCTAACGCTTGTAGTTAGTGTTGGAATATAAAACGCAGCGGAAGCAAGTTGGCGGAAAAATTTAAGAAAGGTTTTATAAACTAACCAACATAAAAACTGGATCTATTTAGACTTCTCAATTAATTAACTAAACAGATTAACAAACAATTAAATAAACATATTTACGCATGGGGTCGGTAATTTATACCTTTGACGTGAAGTGGTAGGAAATCCCTTTTGGTCGATTTATCTCCTCTTCGTACTCCTCTCCGATCTTCTTGTATTTCTACCTTAAGATCTTCTAGAGTATATCCCGCCTATGTCCGGATGTCGTGTGGGCAACAATCTACCGGATCAAACTTGGATAACAAAGGGTCGGCCGAAATCTCTTCTCAAGAAACTCACTATTTTTGTTTTCTCTATTTTTCTTGAATATTTTCAGTATTTTAGAAAAATATTGTGTTAACTAAATTGTGGAATCCAAGACACAAGTCAAGATCCACAATTAAACACACACACAAAAAATTGAATTTCTTGGGCAAATAATGAGATGAAAATCGGCCACCCCTATGTCTCTATTTATAGGTGTTTTGGGTTACTCTAGAGACCTTAAGGAGGATATGGTAAGGACTCTTAATAGATATCATCTTCCTATATTAGAACTCTTCCTAATATAATGACTCTATTAAATATCAACTTAGTCCACTAAAAGGTTGATATTGCACTTCCTACCAAAATTCCAAATTACGAAATTGGGCTTCTTTTTGAATTAATTATTTCCCGTATTTAAGATATTCCATGTCAGTTAATTAATTTAAGCTACTGATAGCTTTTAATTAATTAATATATTATAGATGAGTATACCACTCGACCTTTATTATTATATCGGAAAATTAATTCCACCTGCAGGGTTTAATATAATAATCCTTTCGAGTGCCTCAAGGGACATGATCAACCCGACTAGTCGGGACACGATTTCTAGCTATAATATTAATTATCATATAAATAATAATATTGCCCAAAATATCGAGTATATTGAGTCAATCATTGTGGTTCTCACCCATGATAAATCAAAGCAATAAATATTAAATATATATAATTAAATATTAATCACTAGAATTAAGAAATAATAATTGTCTAAGATGTACGTTCTTCTTATAGTCAGTACAGAAGAATCTATCTCACCTCGATCCTGTTCAACGTACACCGAATACGCTAATATATGCTAATGGTCAAGACCAACCAATCCCAAGCATATACTACAACCTCTTACATAACGGTCTAATGTTATATAGATTGTGAACTAAATATTATTATATAAGGAACCGATAATGTGATCTTCTGTGTGACACGACACACCACATTATCTACAATATAAAGTAATTTAGACTACATTTTCATAACCATAGCGTAAATAAATATGTGAAACATGTGATAAATGAATTAAATATTCTCATAGATAAAGACCGGAAAATTAGGTAATACAAGCATAAAGTATGCTTTGACGTATACAACCCTAACAATCTCCCACTTATACTCAAAACATGCTTTTGAAGTATACTATCTAGACTATGTCTATCTATCTCCCACTTATACTCAAAGCAATGCTTCCATACATCTCAACCCCATTCCTTCCACATGCCCTTCAAATGACTTTGAGGGCAACCCTTTCGTGAAAGGATCAGCTATGTTGTCTTGAGATGCTATCTTGGAGACAATGATCTTTCTTCTCTTCACAAAATCTCGAATGATATGATATTTGTGCTTGATATGTTTGCTTGCTTTTTGGGCCCGTGGTTCCTTTGAATTTGCAACAGCACCGGTATTATCATAATAAAGTGTAATACTCCTAGGCAAATCAGGAATCACACCCAAATCCTTCAGGAAGTACTTAAGCCATACCGACTCTTTAGCTTCCTCTGAGGCTGCTACATACTCGGCTTCTATGGTAGAGTCCGCTATGTATTTCTTCTTCACACTCCTCCAACTGATGGCTCCACCTCCCAAAGTGAAAACATATCCGTAAGTTGATTTCAAATTTTCTTTGTCCGCACTGAAATCCGAGTCAGTGTAACCCAAAGGAAAAAGTGTATCGGATTGATATACAAGCATATGCTCCCTAGTCCTTCTCAGGTACTTTAGTATATGCTTGACAGTAATCCAATGTCCCGGTCCTAGGTTCGACTGATATCTCGCCACCATGCCTGCAGCATGACAAATATCAGGCCTAGTGTAAAGCATAACATACATGAGGCTTCCCACTGCCGAAGCATAAGGGACCAGCTTCATGTCATCCATGTCCTTTTGTGTCTTAGGACACATAGCCTTAGATAGCTGAATTCCATATATGTAAGGTAAGAAACCTTTCTTGGAATTCTCCATGCTGAACCGCTTTAGCACCCTATCGATATAGGATGCTTGAGATAAGCACAATATCCTTTTCTTGCAATCTCGAAAGATCTTAATACCAAGGATGTGCCCGACTTCTCCCAAATCCTTCATATCGAACTGCTGAGACAGCCATACCCTTACATCTGATAATACCTTCACATTGTTTCTAATTAGAAGTATATCATCTACGTACAGTACAAGAAACACCAGCACGTTTCCATCGCACTTTTTGTATACACAAACCTCACTAGGACACTGTTCAAAACCATACGATTGAATGACTTCATCAAATCGCATGTTCCAAGACCTTGATGCTTGCTTGAGATCATAAATGGCTCTCTTAAGCTTGCACACTAAGTGCTCATCTCCTTCAGCAATGAATCCTTTGTAACACCCCAAAGACGATCAGGGCATATTACAGCGCCGTGGACCCCACACTGTGGAATCCACCAGGCTAACGTACCAAAATGACATCCGACAAAGACATACAACCATTAACAAAACAACCATTTCACAATTTGCGACATCCAGACCAAAATAGGAATACGACAATACAATCCGTTCCCCAAAAAGGGTACACAACATAAATAAATTCAAAGAGAAGCACTCGAGTACTTAAACAAATGACATAATAAGTAAACGACAAAACAGAACACCAACAGATGACCACTGAACAGTATCATGATTGCCCATCATCCTCATACGGCTCGAATACTCGCTTGTCTCCAAGACCTGTACCTGAAATACAAAAAGTATTTCCCCCATTTAAGGGGTTAGCGACAACTGCTAGTGCAAGTACAATCCATTTGAACTACATTCTAATCAGATGAATATATGCGCCAAAATGATTTTAGAAATCATTTATATTCCAGAATATTTACGGTGCACAAGCACAAAACACATTTCTCCAACAAAACAATTCAAAGTTAACCGTTGGTACGAGACTCACGGCCACCGTACCCCGCAGAGCCCCATCGGACATCCCTAGTGTAATACCCGGTTGTAATTCAGTCATTTTTATTCAGTAATTATCAATCAGTAATTGTCACTCAGTAATTTTCATTCATTAATAATCACTCATCATTCATACTCATTCAATTGTGTTCACCGTTCGGCGTAATAATTGTGATACTCGTGCTTTTGCCCCCGCATTTCGAATTCTCGTGATTTTTGTACTCGATGCATCATTATAGCCGAGCAATGGCGGCCGAGTCGTGGCCGCGACGAGGTGCCACACGAGCAATCGCTGCGGCGCGCACTCATGTGTCGCGCCGATTGGGCAGGAGACCCAACAGTCGAGTCAGGGCCACACGAGCAGGCCACACGAGCAACTGCTCGGGCGTGGTGCTCGTGTGTTGCGGCTGGACTGGGCAGGAGGCCCAGCGTTTGAGTCAGGGCCGCACGAGCAGGCCGCACGAGTTACTGCTCGTGCGCGGCGCTCGTGCGCTAGAGCAGTGGTCGGCAGAAGCTTCACGCACGACCGGACGCACGGACACTTGGTCGTGCGGTTTTGGTCATGCGTCCCTGCGACTAATTTAAGTGGACCGACGGGTTTTTCTCATTTCCTCCACTTCTTCAACTTGTTTCCGAGAGAGAGAGCTTGAGGGAGAGATTTTTCATCATCAATCACTTGGGTGTTCGATTTTCATCATCTTCATTCGGTTGTGAAGCTCGGATAGTCGATCTAATGCGTGTTCATCGGATCAAAGTACTTGGATCTTCAAAGGTAATATTCTTCAAACATCTTGGATTTCTATTTTGTGTTGAGATATGATGTTTTGGACGTTATAATCATGTTGTATGAAGAGATGTATGCATGATTATGGATGTGTATGATTATTCATTGGATTATTGAAGGGTTATTCAAGAACACTTTGATTATTGAGTTGGAATTGGGGGTTTTCTATTAATTGTTGTTGTAATCATGAATTTGGATATTCATATTGGATTATTGATTGTACTAAAGACGTTGTGTTGGTTTGGATCACTCTTTGGGGATTTGATATTGGTATAGTTAAGGATTGGTTGTAAACAATCGAAGTTTGGTTACAACGTGTTCGATATAATGCCACAATGAACTTGGTTTAGTCGTACCGACGTTTTGAGTTAGTTATATTCGTGTTTGATTCGTATGTTGAACGGATTGTTGGTATTTGTGTTATTCAAGGTTGTTCGAGCGACCGACATTTCATTTAGGACGTTTGTTCGTGGAAGGACATTGTTCACCGGTTTTGTGTAAGTTAATTCTTACTCGGTTAAAAGGATATTCATTCCTTTTGTTGTTGTTCATTCATAATAATAATTCATTCATAATGTATTAACCATATTGAGACTTGAAATTGTCAATTAATCGGTTCATTCATGAGGAACAACGGTTCCAATCATTTCATTGAGCTATCATTCATTTCACTATCATTTCATCTCGGTGAGTCATTCTTGACTTTGTCGGATTGTTATTAATTATTATTCTTCATGGTCATGCTGTTCATATGACCTTCTAGGCTCATATTGCGTGGTCGGGTGTGGATGTGTGGGATTTTTAGTCGGGCACGTGATGGTCATGTGTTGGGTTCACCGACACATTAGACTGTGCACACGGTAATGTACCTCCGTGAGACTAATTAGGTACAATGGCGGGTGTGTCCGGACATCCGTCTTGTGTACGTGCACATTCCATTACGGGTGTACTATGATGCCTCTCTTCAGCTTCATTTCATAATTAAGATGTATCATGTTTGTGTTTATTCAACTCTTCATGATTGTTGTTCTGTGTAACTGACCCCGTTGGGGGATATTGTTTTCAGGTCATGGCAAGGCTAAGGCACGGGAAGACAACGTTGACGGCAAGGAGTCCCAGTGATACTAGTAGAGGGCCCCAGTCCTTTCATTCACCCGTGTTTTATTTATTTTATTTCCACTATAGACTTCCATTTGGATATTCATTTCATTCAGTGTTGTATATTTTATCTTCATATAAAATATACATGTATTCGATATTATATTGGGTGTGTTGTAATGAAACTCCTCATCGGAGTGATTGATGATATATTGTGGTTCAGTACTACAATTATATTATTTAATTCATTAATTTTCATTCGCCTGGTGGGTCCCAGTCGGGGGTCCACGGCACTGTAATATTCGCCTAGTTTGGGGTATTACACCTGGGTGGTTAACCATAGTTTGTGATACGCACACACTCGGCAATACGTATCCCTAGAGGCCCCGTCGGACCATCCTTAGGTGAACATACACATATCCATCCACACAACCATGAATAGCCATAATTCAAATACTAGAACAGGTAAACAAATGTAAAGTACTTGCCTTTGAGACATCTCCGACGAAATAGGGACGAACAATGACTACGAATGATCCAGACGGAAAACGACGGTTCCTAAATGAAGGATCAATATAACTCAGTCCTAACGGACAAAAATAATCGAATGAAATACACCCATAACCCCGATTACTATTCATGACAATAAACGTTCAATCGATACGGGCGAGGATTTACGCAAAATTTCCCCGTATCAACAATTCACGGATTAAACTCGAGGAAAATGGATTGGGAATCACCCAATAACAATAATCGGTAAGGAATTTCGTAACATACATGAACAATTCGGAATCAATCACGAAAAACCCGAAAAACCCCCAAATTAGACAAGTTTAGGGTTCCTGAAGAAAATACCTTGGATTCAGACGATGGAGGATGATTACGTTGATGATGATATGTTAGCACGAACCTACGGTGATGGAATACGAAGAATTCTCCGATCAAAACTAAAGGGAATCACCCTCTGGAGTCGCCCAGTGAAGAAAACGAAAGAAAAGAATGAAAAGCTCACATTCGACACTGCTGTTCTTAAAGCAATGGCCGTTACGGCCGTAACAAGTGGTGCATTACGGCCGTAACAATGGCCATCTTACGGCCGTAACAGATGGGGTGTTACGACCGTAACACCCTGCTAGACAGCAGGTTCTGGCTGCTACTGTCCAAACTGTTAGATTGGTACCGCCACTAGAAGTGGGATTGAATAGTGCGGATAAGAGTTTTGAACTCTTTTTGTGCGGAAGCTAGAATATCGGAGTAAGTAAAATGCGGAAAAGAAAGAACACAAGAAATTGTTCAATAGGTTCGGCTATTAACGAAGCCTACGTCCCCTACCTAGTTTTATCGACTAGGACTTTTCTTAGAACTTTAGAATGCACTTTCTAGTTTAGTGCCAACTCTTACAATTTCTTGATTTCCAGGCTCTAGAACAACCTCACTACAACTCTCTTGTTTTTCCGGGTACAAGATAACCTTTACAGTAAAACAAATGCGAGTAGGAACTCGTCTTTACACGATATATCGCTCTTTGATACAAGAATATAGATTAGAAATAATAGAGCAAATCTTCTCGTATCACAATATAGAATAAGTATAACTCTCGAAATATTTGCTTGGAATAGCTTGAGTATGCTTGTAAGCTCAGATAACTTGTGTGTTTTCCATATCCTTGAAGTGAGCTATTTATAGCCTTCTTGAGCTGATTTTCCTGTTGGAGCAGTTCCACTGCTTACGTACGTTAGGCTCTCTGAATTACGTACGTTATCTTTCCTACATACGTTATATAACTTGTGTAGCGGCCGTAACGAACAGGGAAAAATGGTCCAGAGAAATCTGATAAAAAACATTACGTACGTTACGCAAGGTAGGCTTACGTACGTTATCTTCTAGTCAGAGATCCGTTGAGTGTGACGACTTGTTGTAACAGCTAATGACTTTTGCAACGGTCAGAATGTTCAAACGTTACGTACATTATATTGAATGAGTTACGTACGTTACCTGTACAAAATATCTTACAAAAACTGTGAATGTTACGTACGTTATAAAGGTTTGGTTTGCGTACGTTAACTGAAGGAAAAATATGTTTAAGTAAATTTTGGTTAAATAATGCATCATCAAAATGTATAAAATGATTTAAAAATATTGTTCCAACAATCTCCCCCTTTTTGATGATGGCAAAATTTAAGTATGGGAGTTTTTGAAAAAATATGAGATTTGGAAGATTGGAAAAAAATTTAATAAACTCTCCCCCTGAGTAAGACTCCCCCTGAAACGAGCAAGGGTTATTTCAAAAACGATACATATTTTTCTCCCCCTTTTTGTCATTAACAAAAAGTCGAGAGATCCTCTAAAAATCAGCGAAACACAGAATAGTCAACAAATTCCAAGACAACGAATAATAATACATAGGAACAAAGATAGTCAAAACAATCAAACACATTCATTAGAAAAGAGTAATAGTTCATGCATGAAAATGAAATGAAATGAAATGTTTGGTCTGGATAAAAAAGGAAACATCATCATAAGAAAGAGAACACGTCTAATCAAGATCCGCTTCCGGAGGCATCGGTGGGATTCCGAAATGAGTGCAAATACTTTTGACCATGATTTTTATCTCACTCATCTCTTTCTCCAATTTCTCCATCCGAGCGACCATCTGGGATGAAGAGCTTTCTTGACGCGGGCGAGAGGTACCAAGCTGAGACGAAGGGCGAGGCCGAGTATGATCAATCCCTCTAGACGTGATCCTCTCCTCCGGTCTCGGAAGAGCACCACCATCCACAAGGTGATCGTCATCCTTGCTGTAAGCAAAGTAGATCCACCTTCGGTTTCTTGTGCGGAGATACCTCATAGTCCGAATGGTCCCTTCGGTGACTAAGCTACCTCTCGGAATAGGAACCCCATGAAGTCCTGAGAGATCGACTCCGGCATTCTCAAAGATTTCAGTCAAAATCGACCCAAATGGCATTCCGGATTTCCTTTGCCGATCAACCTTAGCATAACTCTTTTTGGGGAAAATTTGTCCTTTCTCCACAAACCACTTAAGCACGATAAAAGCAAATTTGACTTGATGATCTTTCCAGACATGATAAATAATTTCCATGTCAATATTTACCAAACGATGTTGAACATTCACTTTCGGCATTAGACAACGAGTAATAGCATCATGAAGCAAACAGATATTTATCCCAAAATCATTATTTTCAAAGCGTCCCGAATGGACATCAAGAACGGCTTTGCTCGACAAAAATTACGCACCTCAGATTCATGAACATCATGATTTTCATCACTATAAAGAGAGTAATCAACAACATCATCAGGAGCCGCAAACACTCCTTTACAACAAAATCCCTCGTTGGCGAGACCAATAATTTCCGATAGTTTTGCGGCATCAAATGAAATTGGCTTGCCACGGACAAGCAAATTAACTACGGATAATCCGTCGGAATCATAAGTAACGAAGAAATTGGCATAAAATTCTTTCACACAATCCACAAAGACAGGACGAGCGAGACTAACAAAACGATTAATACCAAGCATATTGAAAAAAAATTCGATATCAATACCGATAGAATTCAGGGATTCGAAATCGAGGTGATGGCTTGGAGTTACCTCTTCATCAATAAGAATTTCATTGAAAATTTTGCAAGCTTGAGCATTACGATAGGTAGGTTCTCCTGAAGTCGAGAAAGATGATTGAGAGGTCTCGCCTCTTCGTTTCTTGCCGGTTCTGGATGCCATCTGTAGAAATCGGCCGGAATATGAAGATATCGGACGGATTTCTGGAGTTTGGTCGGATTTGTGAGAAGTAGAAATGTGTTCGTCGCAGTCGATTTTAGGGATTAAGGGTGTAGTGAAAAGGGTCTGACGAGATGGGTTTTTAAGTATCAGGGTTAAACGCTTATTACGTACGTTATACCGTTTTGGTAACGTACGTAGCGAGAAGTCCCGAATTCCTTGTACTAAACCTGCATAGTGTTAAGTACGTAGCCTGAATGCCTGTAACGTACGTAAGGTCCTGTTACGTACGTAATAAACCAGCCTTAACGTCCGTAAGCATGACCAAATGAGCAGTGTTTTTCTTTCGATGATGTCCCGATTTAAATGACCATTTAATGTAACTATGATGAATATGCAACACTTAAAAATGATCAACATGTCCCATTCCTAAATTTATGCGTATAAAATTGAAAGCCTCTTCGGGTAATGGTTTTGTAAAAATATCCGCCAATTGTTCATTAGTACCAACAAATTGGAGACGAACATTCCCGTTTTGGACATGGTCACGAATAAAATGGTGACGAATTTCTATATGTTTTGTCCTACTATGCAAAATGGGGTTTTTGCTTAAATTAATGGCACTTGTATTGTCACAAAAAATAGGAGTATTTTTAAGCTCAATGCCATAATCAAGTAATTGATTTTTGATCCAAAGGACTTGTGCACATGCACTTCCCGCAGCCACATATTCTTGACTCACTGAAGTAGCGACACTAGTCTGTTTCTTACTCCCCCATGAAATCAAATATGAACTCATAAAATGACAAGTTCCGGTGGTGCTTTTTCTATCAATTTTACATCCACCAAAATCGGCATCACTATATGCAAAAAGTTGAAAATCAATGCTAGAAGGATACCACAGACCTAAGCCAAAGAAGATATTTTAAATACGTAAAAATCCTTTTGCATGCAATGGGATGTTATTCTTTAGGATTCGCTTGAAAACGAGCACATAAGCAAGTAGCAAACATTATATCGGGTCTAGATGCAGTTAAATAAAGTAAAGAGCTGATCATACCTCGATAATGTTTTTGGTCAACAAACTTACCTTTTTCATCTTTGTCGAGTTTAAGAGTGGAAGACATAGGAGTAGATATTTCTTTGCAATCTTCCATCTTAAATTTCTTTAGGAGCTCATTGACGTACTTGGATTGGTGAATGAATATTCCGTTATTGAGTTGCCTAATTTGGAGTCCGAGAAAGTTTTTCAACTCTCCCATCATGCTCATTTCGAACTCTCCCTTCATAAGATTTGAAAATTCTTGGGACAGAGATTCGTTAGTTGCACCAAAAACAATGTCGTCCACATAAATTTGACAAATAAGCATATCATCACCTAAATTCTTACTTTTCAAAAAAAAAAAAAAAACCTAAATTCTTAATGAATAGGGTATTATCAACATTACCTGTTTTATACCCATTTGAAATAAGAAAAGTGCTTAAACGATCATACCATGCTCTCGGAGATTGCTTTAATCCATAGAGAGCTTTATGGAGCTTGTACACATGATCCGGATGATCATAATCTTCAAAACCCGGCGGTTGCTTGACATACACTTCCTCCTGGATGATTCCATTTAGGAATGCACTTTTTACATCCATTTGATGGAGTTTGATTTTCTTGTATGCGGCAAAGGCACAGAGAAGACGAATAGCTTCAAGACGAGCAACAGGAGCAAACGTTTCTTTATAATCCAAGCCTTCTTCTTGATTATAACCTTGGGCGACCAACCTCGATTTATTTTTAATTGGGAGACCATCATCATCGGTTTTAATCCTATAAACCCATTTGGTACCAATGATTGATTTGTCTACCAGAGCCGGAACTAATTCCCAAAAATTATTTCTTTCGAATTGGTTTAGCTCTTCTTGCATAACAATAGCCCAATTCTCATCATTTATGGCCTCATCGATATTCTTTGGTTCTGTAAGAGAAATAAACGCAATATTGTTAATACAATCATTTATATTTCTCCTAGTTCGTACACCTTCATCGATTTTTCCAAGAATTTGTTCCATCGGATGGTCTTTCGCATTTGCCCAATCTTTAGGAAGGTTGAAAGTATTTTCCTCCTGCTTGCCCGAGCTTACGTCGAGCTTCTCCAACTCCTTTGATACTTCTGATACTTCTTTAGCTGGAACCATACCTGCATCATCATCAAAAACAACCTTTCTCGGGGGTAAAACTGTATCATTGAATTTTACATGAATAAACTCTTCTACCGAGCCTCTTCTACAATTAAATACACGATACGCTTTACTGTTAGTTGAATAACCAAGAAATATTCCAATATCTGATTTTGAATCAAATTTACCCAAATTATCCTTACCATTATTATGAATAAATACTTTACAACCAAATGGATGGAAATAAGATAAATTGGGCTTTTTACCTTTAAAAATCTCATATGGAGTCATCATTTTGTTTCTCCTGAGATGGACATGATTAATAACATAACAAGCGGTGTTAACGGCTTCGGTCCAGAAATATTTCGGAAGACCATACTCATTTAGCATTGTCCGGCTCATTTCTTCTAGAGAGCGATTCTTCCGCTCGACAACTCCATTTTGTTGAGGTGTCCGAGGTGCCGAAAAGTTGTGCCCAATACCATAATTATCGCACCAATCTTCAAAGAGATTAGCATCAAATTCTCCACCATGATCGGTTCGGATGGCGATAATTGGTAATTTTTTTCCTTCTGGGTAACCTTACACCACTTAACAAACTCGTTAAATGCATCATCTTTATTTGCTAAGAATTTTACCGAAGTAAATCTCGAAAAATCATCGACAAGAATTAAAGTATAAAGTTTACCTGTTAAACTGGCATGTCGAGACGGACCAATTAAATCCATATGAATTAATTCAAGAATGCGACTAGTGGAAATTTCCATTTTTGGTTTAAATGAGCCTCTTGCATGTTTATCTTTAATACAAGCCTCACAAATGTGGTCTTTTCTGAAATTCAATTTTGGTAGACCACAGACAATATCGTTTTTGGCCAATTTTGAAAGTAGTGGTAAAAAGGCATGTCCCAATTTTCGGTGCCAAATAACGGCATTTTCATCGTATGAAAGTAGACATTTTTCGTTGAAAGAAGATTCATCTTGGAGATCAACAATGTAAATATTTCCATAACGTAAACCAATAAAAACGATTTGGTCTTTTCTCATTGCAGTACAATGCGTACTTTCAAAAATTAATTTAAGACCGGTGTCACAAAGTTGGGAAACACTTAGAAGATTATGGCAAAGACCATCAGCAAATAGAACATTTTCAATGGTAGGTAAAGGTTTCTTACCGATTTTACCTGTCCCTTTTATTTGGCCCTTTTTATTATCGCCAAAGGTAACACAGCCACGATCTTCCTTTTTCAGCTCCGCGAAGAGATGTTCATTCCCACTCATGTGATTTGAACATCCACTATCAACATACCATTTATTTGATAATGTTGTCTTCCTTGCTTGTACCTACAAAAACAATTTTCTTCCATTTTATAGGTACCCAGGCTAATTTGGGTCCTGAGGAGTTAGATACAAAAACTTGATTTTTAACAATGGTCCCTTTTGTTACCCAAATTTGTTTGACCCTTATAGTTCGTCTAGAGCTTCTTCAGTATGTTTCGGTATATCCTGGTTTTAAACATTTTAATTCCTGTTTTTAAAGTGTCCGAATCTTTCGTGGTAATTTCTAAGGACTTTTTCATTGGAAATGAATTATACCCAAGTCCTTGTTTTGAAAGAGAAAACTTTTGACCAAATAATAGTTGCTCGAATTTTTTATTACCACACGGGAATTTTCTAACATAAAGTTTCAATTCTTTCTGAGTTTTGTATAAATCATCTCTCAGAATTTTCTCGGTTTCCAAACAATTTGTATGGTCAATTGATACATCCTTATTTTTCAATAATTTTGAATTTTCACTTTCAAGAGTGGGGTTGAATAGTGCGGATAAGAGTTTTGAACTCTTTTTGTGCGGAAGCTAGAATATCGGAGTAAGTAAAATGCGGAAAAGAAAGAACACAAGAAATTGTTCGATAGGTTCGGCTATTAACGAAGCCTACGTCCCCTACCTAGTTTTATCGACTAGGACTTTTCTTAGAACTTTAGAATGCACTTTCTAGTTTAGTGGCAACTCTTACAATTTCTTGATTTCCGGGCTCTAGAACAACCTCACTACAACTCTCTTGTTTTTCCGGGTACAAGATAACCTTTACAGTAAAACAAATGCGAGTAGGAACTCGTCTTTACACGATATATCGCTCTTTGATACAAGAATATAGATTAGAAATAATAGAGCAAATCTTCTCGTATCACAATATAGAATAAGTATAACTCTCGAAATATTTGCTTGGAATAGCTTGAGTATGCTTGTAAGCTCAGATAACTTGTGTGTTTTCCATATCCTTGAAGTGAGCTATTTATAGCCTTCTTGAGCTGATTTTCCCGTTGGAGCAGTTCCACTGCTTACGTACGTTAGGCTCTCTGAATTACGTACGTTATCTTTCCTACATACGTTATATGACTTGTGTAGCGGCCGTAACGAACAGGGAAAAATGGTCCAGAGAAATCTGATAAAATACATTACGTACGTTACGCAAGGCAGGCTTACGTACGTTATCTTCTAGTCAGAGATCCGTTGAGTGTGACGACTTGTTGTAACGGCTAATGACTTTTGCAACGGTCAGAATGTTCAAACGTTACGTACATTATATTGAATGAGTTACGTACGTTACCTGTACAAAATATCTTACAAAAACTGTGAATGTTACGTACGTTATAAAGGTTTGGTTTACGTACGTTAACTGAAGGAAAAATATGTTTAAGTAATTTTGGTTAAATAACGCATCATGAAAATGTATAAAATGATTTAAAAATATTGTTCCAACAATCTCCCCCTTTTTGATGATGGCAAAATTTAAGTATGGGAGTTTTTGAAAAAATATGAGATTTGGAAGATTGGAAAAAAATTTAATAAACTCTCCCCCTGAGTAAGACTCCCCCTGAAACGAGCAAGGGTTATTTCAAAAACGATACATATTTTTCTCCCCCTTTTTGTCATTAACAAAAAGTCGAGAGATCCTCTAACAATCAGCGAAACACAGAATAGTCAACAAATTCCAAGACAACGAATAATAATACATAGGAACAAAGATAGTCAAAACAATCAAACACATTCATTAGAAAAGAGTAATAGTTCATGCATGAAAATGAAATGAAATGAAATGTTTGGTCCGGATAAAAAAGGAAACATCATCATAAGAAAGAGAACACGGCTAATCAAGATCCGCTTCCGGAGGCGTCGGCGGGATTCCGAAATGAGTGCAAATACTTTTGACCATGATTTTTATCTCACTCATCTCTTTCTCCAATTTCTCCATCCGAGCGACCATCTGGGATGAAGAGCTTTCTTGACGCGGGCGAGAGGTACCAAGCTGAGACGAAGGGCGAGGCCGAGTATGATCAATCCCTCTAGACGTGATCCTCTCCTCCGATCTCGGAAGAGCACCACCATCCACAAGGTGATCGTCATCTTTGCTGTAAGCAAAGTAGATCCACCCTCGGTTTCTTGTGCGGAGATACCTCATAGTCCGAATGGTCCCTTCGGTGACTAAGATACCTCTCGGAATAGGAACCCCATGAAGTCCTGAGAGATCGACTCCGGCATTCTCAAAGATTTCAGTCAAAATCGACCCAAATGGCATTCCGGATTTCCTTTGCCGATCAACCTTAGCATAACTCTTTTTGTGGAAAATTTGTCCTTTCTCCACAAACCACTTAAGCACGATAAAAGCAAATTTGACTTGATGATCTTTCCAGACATGATAAATAATTTCCATGTCAATATTTACCAAACGATGTTGAACATTCACTTTCGGCATTAGACAACAAGTAATAGCATCGTGAAGCAAACGGATATTTATCCCAAAATCATTATTTTCAAAGCGTCCCGAATGGACATCAAGAACGGCTTTGCTCGACAAAAAATTACGCACCTCAGATTCATGAACATCATGATTTTCATCACTATAAAGAGAGTAATCAACAACATCATCAGGAGCCGCAAACACTCATTTACAACAAAATCCCTCGTTGGCGAGACCAAAAATTTCCGATAGTTTTGCGGCATCAAATGAAATTGGCTTGCCACGGACAAGAGAATTAACTACGGATAATCCGTCGGAATCATAAGTAACAAAGAAATTGGCATAAAATTCTTTCACACAATCCACAAAGATAGGACGAGCGAGACTAACAAAACGATTAATACCAAGCATATTGAAAAAATTTTCGATATCAATACCGATAGAATTCAGGGATTCGAAATCGAAGTGATGGCTTGGAGTTACCTCTTCATCAATAAGAATATCGTTGAAAATTTTGCAAGCTTGAGCATTACGAAAGGTAGGTTCTCCTGAAGTCGAGGAAGATGATTGAGAGGTCTCGCCTCTTTGTTTCTTGCTGGTTCTGGATGCCATCTGTAGAAATCGGCCGGAAATATGAAGATATCGGACGGATTTCTGGAGTTTGGTCGGATTTGTGAGAAGTAGAAATGTGTTCGTCGCAGTCGATTTTAGGGATTAAGGGTGTAGTGAAAAGGGTCTAACGAGATGGGTTTTTAAGTATCAGGGTTAAAAGATTATTACGTACGTTATACCGTTTTGGTAACGTATGTAGCGAGAAGTCCCGAATTCCTTGTACTAAACCTGCATATTGTTACGTACGTAGCCTGAATGCCTGTAACGTACGTAAGGTCCTGTTACGTACGTAATAAACCAGCCTTAACGTCCGTAAGCATGACCAAATGAGCAGTGTTTTTCTTTCGATGATGTCCCGATTTAAATGACCATTTAATGTAACTATGATGAATATGCAACACTTAAAAATGATCAACATGTCCCATTCCTAAATTTATGCGTATAAAATTGAAAGCCTCTTCGGGTAATGGTTTTGTAAAAATATCCGCCAATTGTTCATTAGTACCAACAAATTGGAGATGAACATTCCCGTTTTGGACATGGTCACGAATAAAATGGTGACGAATTTCTATATGTTTTGTCCTACTATGCAAAATGGGGTTTTTGCTTAAATTAATGGCACTTGTATTGTCACAAAAAATAGGAGTATTTTTAAGCTCAATGCCATAATCAAGTAATTGATTTTTGATCCAAAGGACTTGTGCACATGCACTTCCCGCAGCCACATATTCTGCTTCAGCTCTGGAAGTAGCGACACTAGTCTGTTTCTTACTCCCCCATGAAATCAAATATGAACTCATAAAATGACAAGTTCCGGTGGTGCTTTTTCTATCAATTTTACATCCACCGAAATCGGCATCACTATATGCAAAAAGTTGAAAATCAATGCTAGAAGGATACCACAGACCTAAGCCAGCAGTATATTTTAAATACAGAAAAATCCTTTTGCATGCAATGGGATGTTATTCTTTAGGATTCGCTTGAAAACGAGCACATAAGCAAGTAGCAAACATTATATCGGGTCTAGATGCAGTTAAATAAAGTAAAGAGCTGATCATACCTCGATAATGTTTTTGGTCAACAAACTTACCTTTTTCATCTTTGTCGAGTTTAAGAGTGCAAGACATAGGAGTAGATATTTCTTTGCAATCTTCCATCTTAAATTTCTTTAGGAGCTCATTGACGTACTTGGATTGGTGAATGAATATTCCGTTATTGAGTTGCCTAATTTGGAGTCCGAGAAAGTTTTTCAACTCTCCCATCATGCTCATTTCGAACTCTCCCTTCATAAGATTTGAAAATTCTTGGGATAGAGATTCGTTAGTTGCACCAAAAACAATGTCGTCCACATAAATTTGACAAATAAGCATATCATCACCTAAATTCTTACTTTTCAAAAAAAAAAAAAAAACCTAAATTCTTAATGAATAGGGTATTATCAACATTACCTGTTTTATACCCATTTGAAATAAGAAAAGTGCTTAAACGATCATACCATGCTCTCGGAGCTTGGTTTAATCCATAGAGAGCTTTATGGAGCTTGTACACATGATCCGGATGATCATAATCTTCAAAACCCGGTGGTTGCTTGACATACACTTCCTCCTGGATGATTCCATTTAGGAACGCACTTTTTACATCCATTTGATGGAGTTTGATTTTCTTGTATGCGGCAAAGGCACAGAGAAGACGAATAGCTTCAAGACGAGCAACAGGAGCAAACGTTTCTTCATAATCCAAGCCTTCTTCTTGATTATAACCTTGGGCGACCAACCTCGATTTATTTTTAATTGGGAGACCATCATCATCGGTTTTAATCCTATGAACCCATTTGGTACCAATGATTGATTTGTCTACCGGAGCCGGAACTAATTCCCAAACATTATTTCTTTCGAATTGGTTTAGCTCTTCTTGCATAGCAATAGCCCAATTCTCATCATTTATGGCCTCATCGATATTCTTTGGTTCTGTAAGAGAAATAAACGCAATATTGTTAATACAATCATTTATATTTCTCCTAGTTCGTACACCTTCATCGATTTTTCCAAGAATTTGTTCCATCGGATGGTCTTTCAAAGTATTTTCCTCCTGCTTGCCTGAGCTTACGTCGAGCTTCTCCAACTCCTTTGATACTTCTGATACTTCTTTAGCTGGAACCATACCTGCATCATCATCAAAAACAACCTTTCTCGGGGTAAAACTGTATCATCGAATTTTACATGAATAAACTCCTCTACCGAGCCTCTTCTACAATTAAATACACGATACGCTTTACTGTTAGTTGAATAACCAAGAAATATTCCAATATCTTATTTTGAATCAAATTTACCCAAATTATCCTTACCATTATTATGAATAAATACTTTACAACCAAATGGATGGAAATAAGATAAATTGGGCTTTTTACCTTTAAAAATCTCATATGGAGTCATCATTTTGTTTCTCCTGAGATGGACACGATTAATAACATAACAAGCAGTGTTAACGGCTTCGGTCCAGAAATATTTCGGAAGACCATACTCATTTAGCATTGTCCGGCTCATTTCTTCTAGAGAGCGATTCTTCCTCTCGACAACTCCATTTTGTTGAGGTGTCCGAGGTGCCGAAAAGTTGTGCCCAATACCATAATTATCGCACCAATCTTCAAAGAGATTAGAATCAAATTCTCCCCCATGATCGGTTCGGATGGCGATAATTGGTAATTTTTTTCCTTCTGGGTAACCTTACACCACTTAACAAACTCGTTAAATGCATCATCTTTATTTGCTAAGAATTTTACCCAAGTAAATCTCGAAAAATCATCGACAAGAACTAAAGTATAAAGTTTACCTGTTAAATTGGCATGTCGAGACGGACCAATTAAATCCATATGAATTAATTCAAGAATGCGACTAGTGGAAATTTCCATTTTTGGTTTAGATGAGCCTCTTGCATGTTTATCTTTAATACAAGCCTCACAAATGTGGTCTTTTCTGAAATTCAATTTTGGTAGACCACAGACAATATCGTTTTTGGCCAATTTTGAAAGTAGTGGTAAAGAGGCATGTCCCAATTTTCGGTGCCAAATAACGGCATTTTCATCGTATGAAAGTAGACATTTTTCGTTGAAAGAAGATTCATCTTGGAGATCAACAATGTAAATATTTCCATAACGTAAACCAATAAAAACGATTTGGTCTTTTCTCATTGCAGTACAATGCGTACTTTCAAAAATTAATTTAAGACCGGTGTCACAAAGTTGGGAAACACTTAGAAGATTATGGCAAAGACCATCAGCAAATAGAACATTTTCAATGGTAGGTAAAGGTTTCTTACTGATTTTACCTGTCCCTTTCATTTGGCCCTTTTTATTATCGCCAAAGGTAACACAGCCACGATCTTCCTTTTTCAGCTCCGCGAAGAGATGTTCATTCCCACTTATGTGATTTGAACATCCACTATCAACATACCATTTATTTGATAATGTTGTCTTCCTTGCTTGTACCTACAAAAACAATTTTCTTCCATTTTATAGGTACCCAGGCTAATTTGGGTCCTGATGAGTTAGATACAAAAACTTGATTTTTAACAACGGTCCCTTTTGTTACCCAAATTTGTTTGACCCTTATAGTTCGTATAGAGCTTCTACAGTATGTTTCGGTATATCCTGGTTTTAAACATTTTGTACATGATGGAATTCCTGTTTTTAAAGTGTCCGAATCTTTCGTGGTAATTTTTAAGGACTTTTTCATTGAAAATGAATTATACCCAAGTCCTTGTGTTGAAAGAGAAAATTTTTGACCAAATAATAGTTGCTCGAATTTTTCATTACCACACGGGAATTTTCTAACATAAAGTTTCAATTCTTTCTGAGTTTTGTATAAATTATCTCTCAGAATTTTCTCGGTTTCCAAACAATTTGTATGGTCAATTGATACATCCTTATTTTTCAATAATTTTGAATTTTCACTTTCAAGAGATTTTCTTTTCTTTTTCAAATCTTTATTACTTTTGCAAACTTTCTCGTATTCATTGTTTAAAGATTCGAAAGCATCAAGAAGTTCTTCATGAGAAGAATCACTAACCTCGACTTCTTCGTCGCTATCTTCGGATGCGCGGGCCATTAGTGCAAGATTGGTTTTTGAACTTGAGGTTCATCATCCTCATCATCGCTATCTTCTTTTGCTTTGAAGGCGATCGTCCTTTCTCTCTCTTTGGGCTTCGGTTTCGAACTTCGAGATTTAATGACAATCCCGTAATTGATGAGAGATCCAATGAGAGTGCTGAATTCAATGGTGTTGAGATCTTTCGACTCCATGATAGCCGTGACGGTAGCGTCCCATTCTCTTGGTAGAGATCGAAGGATTTTCTTAGCTTTATCACTGCTTGATATAGGTTTCCCAAAGGAAGCTAGCCCATTTATGATAGCCGAGAAGCGGTCAAACATAGTAGTAATGCTTTCTTCTTCTTTCATAGTGAAGAGTTCATAGTCGTGAAGAAGCATATTGATTTTTGTTTCCTTCACTTGACTCGTACCTTCATGGGTAATTTCGAGCATTTTCCAGATTTCTTTAGCCGTCTCGCAAGAAGATATCCTGTTGTGATCCTCTGGGTTGAGAGCACAGTAAAGCAGTTGAGTAGCTTTACTATTGAAGTGATCGTTCTTCCAGTCAGCATCGTCGCATTCTTCAAAGCTTTTGATCGAGCCATCTGGCTTCTTAGGGATGGTAGGTCCAAGAGCAAACCTTCCATATTTCAATGTCGCGAGCTCGGATGAAGATGGACATTTTCTTCTTCCATGTCACAAAGTTTGAGCCATCGAAGAAGGGAGGGCGATTGAGAGCGTTGCCTTCAACGAAGGAGTGGATAAAGGCCATTTCTGGATCTTTTCTCTAGCGGGTGTTAATCCGGTGATAAAGAGACCGCTCCGATATCAATTGTTAGATTGGTACCGCCACTAGAAGGGGGGTTGAATAGTGCGGATAAGAGTTTTGAACTCTTTTTGTGCGGAAGCTAGAATATCGGAGTAAGTAAAATACGGAAAAGAAAGAACACAAGAAATTGTTCGAGAGGTTCGGCTATTAACGAAGCCTACGTCCCCTACCTAGTTTTATCGACTAGGACTTTTCTTATAACTTTAGAATGCACTTTCTAGTTTAGTGGCAACTCTTACAATTTCTTGATTTCCGGGCTAAAGAACAACCTCACTACAACTCTCTTGTTTTTTCGGGTACAAGATAACCTTTACAGTAAAAAAAATGCGAGTAGGAACTCGACTTTACACGATATATCGCTCTTTGATACAAGAATATAGATTAGAAATAATAGAGCAAATCTTCTCGTATCACAATATAGAATAAGTATAACTCTCGAAATATTTTCTTGGAATAGCTTGAGTATGCTTGTAAGCTCAGATAACTTGTGTATTTTCCATATCCTTGAAGTGAGCTATTTACAACCTTCTTAAACTGATTTTCCCGTTGGAGCAGTTCCACTGCTTACGTACGTTAGGCTCTCTGAATTACGTACGTTATCTTTCCTACGTACATTATATGACTTGTGTAGCGGCCGTAACGAACAGGGAAAAATGGTCCAGAGAAATCTGATAAAATACATTACGTACATTACGCAAGGTAGGCTAACATACGTTATCTTCTAGTCAGAGATCCGTTGAGTGTGACGACTTGTTGCAACGGCTAATGACTTTTGCAATGGTCAGAATGTTCAAACGTTACGTACGTTATATTGAATGAGTTACGTACGTTACCTGTACAAAATATCTTACAAAAACTGTGAATGTTACGTACGTTATAAAGGTTTGGTTTACGTACGTTAACTGAAGGAAAAATATGTTTAAGTAAATTTTGGTTAAATAACGCATCATCAAAATGTATAAAATGATTTAAAAATATTGTTCCAACACAAACGACTCCGAAACTCGGACCTGCTATCGAACCAAAAATACGACTACAAAGAATATTCGATGACGAGTCTAACCGTTACAAGAAAGCATCATTCCGACTACCTGGAAATCCGAAATACGACAACGAATATAGAATTCCCTAAACTTATAGGATATTACAAAAATGTCCCAAGTGACCGAAAAACACGATAGGACGTCGGCTTTACAAACCGAAAGTCTCAACACGACCAACTCAACCATACGAACTTGTGCAAACCAAGAAACAATGAAAACGAACGAGTTTTACAAGAATCGAACGTTCATACCGCAAAACATGACAAAAATGGAATCGCGTAAAAACATCACCAAAACTCGTCCAAATGGAAAAACTCCAAGAATAAAGTAGATTCAAAATGTCGAAACGGTTACAAGCGAGTTGATAAAAATAGACTTACACCAAAATAGAAACTGCTAAAAATGGAAAGGTACGGATATTACATTCTCCCCCTCTAAAAAGAAGTTTCGCCCCGAAACTTAAGAATCAAAAAGCTCGGGGTGCCTCGAACGCATATCCTCCTCTAAGTCCCACGTTGCCTCTTCTACTCCGTGCCTCGACCATTGCACTTTAACCAAAGGAATGGTTTTGTGCCTTAATTGTTTGTCTCGACCCTCTAAAATTCTGATGGGTCGCTCTTCAAACGTAATATCCTTCTCAATCTCCACGTCTCCGAAATCAATAATGTGGGATGGGTCCGAAACATACTTCCTCAGCTGAGAGATGTGAAATACACCATGAACATGACTCAACGACGGAGGCAAAGCCAAACGGTATGCCAACTCACCGACTCTCTCCAATATCTCGAAAGGCATTATATACCTCGGGCTGAGCTTCCCCGTTTTCCCAAAACGGAAAACTCCCTTCGATGGAGACACTCTCAACAGAACATGATTTCCCACCTCAAACTCCAAAGGTGGACGCCTAACATCCGCATAAGACTTTTGTCGAATCTGAGCTACAAACATTCTCTTTCTAATCAACTCAACTTTCTCCCTCGTCTCTAACACAAGATCCGGCTCGGTGCCAACTAGATCGGACGGCTCATCCCAACATATCGGTGATCGGCAACGTCGGCCAAAAAGTGCCTCATACAGTGCCATCTTAATCGACGCGTGCCAGCTATTGTTATAAGTAAACTCAATCAAGGTCAGATGCTCCTCCCAGTCACTACTCCAGTCTAACGCAAACGCGCGCAACATATCCTCGAACGTCTGAATGGTACGTTCGGACTGTCCGTCGGTCCGAGGGTGGAAAGATGTACTCAAACGCAAATGTGTCCCCAATGCCTTATGTACCGCCTGCCAGAAATGCGATACAAACCGGCCATCTCTGTCCGAAATAATGGTCTTCGGCGTACCATGAAGTCTCACTATCTGTGCGATAAAAACACAAGCCAACTTTTCCGGACCCCAAGTGTCCTTAATGCCCAGAAAATGTGCCGACTTAGTCAGTCGGTCTACGATCACCCACACCATATTCATTCCGGTCTTCGTCCTCGGCAAGTTCATGACAAAATCCATGGAGATATCCTCCCACTTCCATTCCGAGACGGGAAGTGGTTTCAACAACCCGGCTGGCCGCTGATGCTCGATTTTGACTTGCTGACAAGTTAAACACTTATCCACAAACTGAACTACCTCATTCTTCATATCGTTCCACTAAAAAATTTTCCTCAAATCTTTATACATTTTACTCGAGCCCGGATGGACCGAGTAAGGCGACGCGTGAGCCTCTCTCATAATATTCTGCCTCAATTCCAAGTCGTTCGGAACACAAAGCCGACCTTGGAATATCAACACACCATCATCATGTATCACGAATCCCGGGGCTTTCCCCTTCCCCACATTCTCTCAAAGCTGAACAAACATCGGGTCCTCGAACTGTCCCGACTTAATGTCGTCGACTAAAGACGAAGAAATCTCAAGGGTACGCAATTGCCCGGAACTCTCTGGTAGTACGATCTCAACACTCAACCTCATCAACTCTCGCTGAAGTCCCGACTGGGCCGTAAGTAACTCAAGTGCCCGAAGCGATACCGATTTCTGGCTCAAGGCATCTGCTACCACATTAGCCTTGCCCGGATGATAAAGGATCTCGAGATCGTAATCCTTAATCAACTCCAACCATCTCCTCTGTCTCATATTAAGCTCTTTCTGCGTGAAAATGTACTTCAGGCTCTTGTGATCGGTGAAAATCTGACACGACGAGCCATACAAGTAATGACGCCATATCTTCAACGCAAATACAACCGCGGCCAACTCAAGATCGTGGGTAGGGTAATTCAACTCGTACGGTTTCAACTGACGGGAAGCATATGCAATCGTCCTCCCGTGCTGCATGAGTACACATCCGAGCCCTTGGCCCGAAGCATCACTAAAAACTGAGAAACCCTCATTACCACTCGGTAAAGCCAAAATAGGAGCGGTCATCAACCGTCCTTTCAACTCCTCGAAACTCTTCCGTCTCTCGTCGGTCCACACAAACTTCTACGACTTCTATAACAACTGAGTCAGTGGTCGAGCGAGCTTAGAGAACCCCTTGACAAATCTACGATAATACCCGTCCAAACCCAGAAAACTGCGGACCTCTTTCACGTTCTTGGGCGGCGCCCAATCCAACACTGCCTCTATCTTATGTGGGTCCACACGAACACCCTCGGCCGAGATCACGTGGCCGAGAAACATAACCTCCCGTAACCAAAACTCACACTTTGAGAACTTCGCAAAGAGATGCTGAGTTCTCAAAATATCTAACACGATATGCAAATGACGGGCATGCTCCTACTCGCTACTCGAGTAAATCAGCATATCGTCGATAAAAATGACTACACACTTATCGAGCTACTCGATAAAGACTTTGTTCATAAGCTGCATGAACACGGCTGGGGCGTTGGTTAGTCCGAAAGGCATAACCACAAACTCGTAGTGACCATACCTCGTCCGAAAGACCGTCTTCGGAATGTCGGAATTCTTCACTCGTAGCTGATAATACCCCGATCTCAAATCAATCTTTGAAAATACGGTCGCCCCTTGCAATTGGTAGAACAAATCATCAATCCCCGGGAGCGGATACTTGTTTTTGATAGTCACTTTGTTCAACTCACGATAGTCAATACACAGACGAAGTGACCCATCCTTCTTCTTCACAAACAGGACCGGTGCACCCCAAGGCGAAGTGCTTGGTCGAATATACCCCATGTCTAGCAACTGTTTCTTCAACTCAAGCATCTCGGCAGGCGCCATACGATATGGCGTCTTAGAAATCGGTGCTACACTCGACTCTAAATCGACGGTAAACTCAACTTCTCGGTCTGGCGGCAAACCCGACAACTCGCCTGGAAAGACATCAGGATACTCACACACTACCGAAATAGATGAGAGCTCGACTCCCCCTTCTTCCGATCTCAAAGCGTAACACCAATAACCCGTGCAACCTCCCCGAAGAAGTCTCACCGCCCTCAAGGTGCTGATCAGGAATCTATGGCTACTCCGCTTACGCCCCACAAAAGAATGCTAGGTACCGTCAAAGGCTAACATCGAAACAGTTCTCGTTCTATAATTCATGATCGCCCCATGACGGTCCATCCAATCCTCGCCAAGAATCAAATCCTCATCTCTAATATCTACCGAAATCAGATTAGAAGGCCAAACCCTCCCCGCGATACTCACTGGAAAATCTCTAATCTCGCGATCCCCCACGATGCTATCCCCACTAGGCAGTTTAACAACAAATGGTTTACACGCAACTAGGCAATCAACATGCAGACGATGCACACAATCCATAGATATGAAAGAATGCGTAGCACCAGAATCGAATAATACGGAAACAGGATGGTCAAGGATGTGAACGGTACCTGTAGCCACCGTCGCATCAGGATCTCCTGCTCGTCTCATCTCATATACTCGGGGGGGAACAGACCCCAAACTAGAAGCTCCCCCTCTAAAAGGCTGTCCACGTCCTCGACCTCTACCAAAACTCTGCTGTGGCTGAGGAATTGTCGGTGTCTGCTTCACACTCGGCTCTCCCGCAGCTGGGGCTGATATCTGAGTAACTGGCGCCCGAACTGAATCCGTACAAAACTTAGCACGATGTCCCATCCGACCGCACGCAAGACACTGAATCGGGGGCCTATCACACTCACTCATCATATGGATGGGAAGACCACAGTTAAAGCACGTAGGATCGCGAACGGATCCAGTAGGAGCAGACTTAAAACCGTTTCCTCGCCCAAATGACGAAGACTGACTCCCGAAGACTCTCGAACCACACTGAGCCTTCGGATGCCCACCAGACTTGCCTCCCGAAAACTGGCCGGAGGTCTTCTGTTTCTTCCCCTCGACTGCCATCTCTGTCGCATCAAACGACATCTCATAAGCCATCGCCTTATTCTAATACTCTTTCAAAGTTGTGTACCCCAGACCCGACATGTAGTGACGCACCCTCAGTTTCATCCGCATATCAAAGTGGCGGATCTTATCAAGTTCATATCGGACTTGGTTTCTCATATAATGAAGTTGTTGGTTGTAGTCCTTGATCGCTTGAGAAATAGGAACATCCTGGGGCTTAGCCTCAAAGAAGGCTCGGATCCTCCCCTCTCTCACTGGCCATGAACAAAAATCGTCTTCCATCAACTCCCAGAATTCTGCCCACGTGGCTGCCCGATCACGTGGTTTCACCGCTTGCCACCACGTTGCCGCCTCTTTGGCGAGGAAGTACTGAGCGATTGGTACCTTCCTCTCCTCAGAGCAGTTAGCAGTCTCAAACACCTTTTCCATCTCAAACAACCAACTCTCCCAACCGGAAGGGTCGGAAGCATCATCAAACTGCGGAGGACGCATACGAATCATGCCCTGAAGTAGCTTATCATTTCCGAATCCAGTAGGCGGAACCGGGTTGGCATTAGCTTGGCCGACCAGGACGGCCTGAGTTAGTAGCGTCATCTGGTTCGCTACTTGCTGCAAAATGTTCGCCACTCCAACATTCTCATGTGCATTACCAGAGCTAGCAGACTGATCCTGCTGACCCCCAGAACTAGGCGGAACACTGTTCGACAAAGAAGGCATAGCCGAATCGGTTCCCGAGTTATCGGACATGGCCACCCCACCAGCTGCACCATGTCCCCTACCGCATCCGCGTCCTCTACCAGCAGGCATTCTGAAGAAGTAACGGGGTAAGTACAATTCAAACGCAAAACGCAACAAGATATCAAGAAAGGAACAGAACAGGACAACGTAACGAGTCAAGTTAGGAAAAATTTACGAGCACCGGCGTACAGAGATGATGGCGTAGCAGTGACACTGTTCAAAAACGACACTCGACTAGACCCAAATAACCGACAGCCTAGGTATCCATAAACCTAATCTCTGATACCATATTTTGTAACACCCCCCAAGACTATCAGGGCATATTACAGCGCCGTGGATCCCACACTGTGGAATCCACCAGGCTAACGTACCAAAATGACATCCGACAAAGACATACAACCATTAACAAAACAACCATTTCACAATTCGCGACATCCAAACCAAAATAGGAATACGACAATACAATCCATTCCCCAAAAAGGGTACACAACATAAATAAATTCAAAGAGAAGTACTAGAGTACTTAAACAAATGACATAATAAGTAAACGACAAAACAGAACACCAACAGACGACCACTGAACAGTATCATGCTTGCCCATCATCTTCGTACGGCTCGAATGCTCGCTCCAAGACTTGTACCTAAAATACAAAAAGTATTTCCCCCATTTAAGGGGTTAGCGACAACTGCTAGTGCAAGTACAATCCATTTGAACTACATTCTAATCAGATGAATATATGCGCCAAAATCATTTTAGAAATCATTTATATTCCGGAATATATACGGTGCACAAGCACAAAACACATTTCTCCAACAAAACAATTCAAAGTTAACCGTTGGTACGAGACTCACGGCCACCGTACCCCGTAGAGCCCCGTCTGACATCCCTGGGTGGTTAACCATAGTTCGTGATACGCACACACTCGGCAATACGTATCCCTAGAGGCCCCGTCAGACCGTCCCTAGGTGAACATACACATATTCATTCACACAACCACGAATAGCCATAATTCAAATACTATAACAGGTAAACAAATGTAAAGTACTTGCCTTTGAGACATCTCTGACGAAATGGGGACGAACAACGACTACGAATGATCCGGACGGAAAACGATGGTTCCTAAATGAAGGATCAATATAACTCAGTCCTAACGCACAACAATAATCGAATGGAATACACCCATAACCCCAATTACAATTCATGACAATAAACGTTCAATCGATACGGGCGAGGGTTTACGCAAAATCTCTCCGTATCAACAATTCACGGATTAAACTCTAGGAAAACGAATTGGGAATCACCCAATAACAACAATCGGTAAGGAATTTCGTAACATACATGAACAATTCAGAATCAATCACGAAAAACCCGAAAACCCCCCAAATTAGACAAGTTTAGGGTTCCTGAAGAAAATACCTCGGATTCGGACGATGGAGGATGATTACATTGATGATGATATGTTAGCACGAACCTACGGTGATGGAATACGAAGAATTATCCGATCAAAACTGAAGGGAATCTCCCTCTGGAGTCACCCGGTGAAGAAAACGAAAGAAAAGAATGAAAACTGATGTTCTGACCTGTCCGCTGTTCTTAAAACAGCGGGCCATTACGGCCGTAACAAGTGGTGCATTACGGCCGTAATAATGGCCATCTTACGGTCGTAACAGATGGGGTGTTACGGCCGTAACACCCTGCTAGACAGCAGGTTCTGGCTGCTGCTGTCCAAACGACTCCGGACGACTCCGAAACTCGGACCTGCTATCGAACCAAAAATATGACTACGAAGAATATTCGATGACGAGTCTAACCATTACAAAAAAACATCATTACAACTACCTGGGAATCCGAAATAAGACATCGAATATAGAATTCCCTAAACTTATAGGAAATTACAAAAATAGCCCAAGTGCCCGAAAAACACGATACGACGTCGGCTTTACAAACCGAAAGTCTCAACACGACCAACTCAACATAAGAACTTGTGCAAACCAAGAAACAATGAAAACGAACGAGTTTTACAAAAATCGAACGTCCATACGGCAAAACATGACAAAAATGGAATCACGTAAAAACATCACCAAAACTCGTCCAAATGGAAAAACTCCAAGAATAAAGTAGATTCAAAATGTCGAATCGGTTACAAGCGAGTCGATAAAAATAGACATACACCAAAATAGAAACTGCTAAAAATAGAAAGGTACGGATATTACATCCTTCAGGTTGGCGCATGTAGATTTCCTTATCAATACTCCCGTTCAAGAATGCAGTCTTGACGTCCATCTGCCAAATCTCCTTATCCAAATGCATAGATGTAGCCAAGAGAATCCAGATCGATTTAAGCATGGCTACTGGCTAAAAGGTCTCATCGTAGTCGATGCCCTCCTTCTGAGTGTAACCTTTCGCAACAAGCCTTGCTTTGAAGGTTTCAACCTTCCCTTTCGATCCTCTCTTACGCTTGTAGACCCACTTACTTCCAATGGGTTTAAACCCATTGGGTAGCTCTACTAGCTCCCACACTTGATTAGAATCCATAAATTCCATTTCTGATTCCATTGTTGTTTTCCAGGATTCAGCATCCTTGTCTTGAACTACCAGTTTGTACGTACATGGATCCGTTTCATCCTGGTCCGGGGAGTGGTCCGAAGACGCTCCCACGCCGATGAAACGTTAAGATTGACGAACAACCCTCCCACTACGACGAGGCGTGTCCTTGGTTTGCGTATCCACAATAGTGTCGATACGTGGTACACTAGGTGTTTGCACAATTGGTATTGTCGAAATCTCGCCCCTAAGTTCTTCTAGAATGACCTCACTCCTAGGCTTGTGGCTTATTACATAGTCTTCCTCTAAGAACCGGGCATTGGTGCTAACAATGACCTTCTGGTCTTTAGGACTGTAGAATAAGCTACCCTTTGTTCCCTTAGGATATCCCACAAATACTCGTACTTCTGTACGAGATGCCAACTTATCAGCTTCCTTATTTAGCACGTGTGCTGGTGAACCCCAAATCCGAACATGTCCTAGACTGGGCTTGCGCCCATTCCAAAGTTCTGTGGGTGTTTTTGGAACTGATTTCGAAGGCACCAAGTTTAGAATGTACGCTGCTGTTTCCAAGGCGTATCCCCAAAATGAAATAGGTAAATCAGAATAACTCATCATTGACCTAACCATCTCTAATAAAGTACGATTCCTTCATTCAGCAACACCATTTTCTTATGGTGTACCAGGCGCTGTGAGCTGGGAAGTAATCCCCTCATGTGCCAAGAAATCCAAAAACTCTCCACTACGGTATTCGCCACTACGATCAGATCGTAGTCACTTGATACTCTGCCCATGATGCTTCTCCGTTTCAGCCTTGAATTCTCTGAACTTATCAAAAGATTCAGACTTACATCGCATCAAATAGATGTATCCATATCTCGAATAATCATCTATAAATGTGATGAAGTATTCGAAACCACCCTTAGCCTGTATGTTCATTGGACCACATACATCGGTGTGTACTAATTCCAATACATTTTGTGCACGATTTCCTTTGCTTTCGAAAGCCCTTTTAGTCATTTTACCTTCTAGACAGGATTCGCAGGTTAGAAATGACTCAACTTGGAGCGAATCCAATGGGCCATCGCTCACCAATCTTTGAATCCTTCTAAGGTTAATATGACCCAATCGTAAATGCCACAAATATATTGAATTTATGCTCGAAGGCTCTTTTCTTTTATTAAGATTAGTCAAAGAATTAAGTGATTTATAATTATGCAAGAGAGCTGGTGTAGCATTAATGATATAAAGTTCTTCACTATAAGTACTCGCGCAAACATATTCACCGTTTCTTTTAATAACTGCATTATCTTTAAAAGAAACTGAATATCCATCACGATGAAATTTAGAAACTGAAATTAAATTCATACTAAAATCGGGTACTAATAATACATTATTAAGAACTAAAATCCTATCATCAACTTTTAGTTGCACGACTCCCACTGCAACAGCCTTCAGCCTGGAATAGTCGCCCCAGCTTATTGTAATCTCATCCGCACTAAGTACCTTGGTTACTTGGAACCCCTGCGAGTCATAACAAACATGATCAGTAGAGCCCAAATCCACTATCCACGAAGTGATAGAACAGGCAGCCAAACATGTTTTGACTACTAGTGCATGAGACGTACCTTTCTTAGGGCAGTCACTCTTGAAATGCCCTTTCAGACCGCAGTTGAAGCACTTGCCCTTCAGCTTTTTGTTCGCCTCGGGCTGAGGAGCTTTTGACTGTGGAGCCTTGCCCTTAGCTTTGAAGGTTGCCACTTGCTTCTGGCCAACCTGTTTTTTATTCTTTCCCCATTTGGATTTTGAAGAAGCAGCACCGGTTGCCGCAAGAATTTGATGATAACCTTGTTTGAAGAGACCTTCGGCAGACTGAAGCTCTGTCAGAAGTTACGCCAATGTGTAAGTCCTACGATTCATGTTGTAGTTAAGACGGAACTGCTCAAAGCTTCTTCGTAAACTGCCCAAGATAATATCGACATGCGACTCCGCATCGATAGTGGCCCCCAGTATGCTCAGTTCGTTCAAATGAGACATCATTTTAAGAACGTGATCCCTTACTGGGGTCCCTTCAGACATTTGGGTTGTCATCAAAATCCTTATTGCATTTTGCCTAGCCGCCCGGTTTTGATGACCAAACATCTCAGTGAGATTTTTCATCATTTCCGCGGCCGAGCCCATCGTCTGATGCTGATGTTGCAATACATTTGTCAGTGAAGCCAAAATGTAACAGTGAGCCATCTCATCAGACTTTTTCCATTTCTAGAATTCAGCCAACTCTTCAGGAGTGGCATCCGTTTCTGGTTCCAAAGGGCTCTCCTCAGTTAAAACAAATTTATGCCCCTCGGCAGTCAAGACAATATCAAGATTTCTTTTCCAGTTGGCAAAGTTAGTGCCATCAAGTTTGTTTTCTTTGAGAATAACAGCTAGTGGATTGAAAGACATCTGAGAATAAAATTAAAAAAATACCATTCATCACATAATTCGACACAAAATATATTGAAAAACCTTAAAACAATATATATGCAATCAACCAACACCTTGAAAAACCGCACATGCAAGTAGATGATAATGTGGACGTTTACACGTATATTTTCAAGTAGATTTTAACGTCTTTAATTTTACTATCTAGCTAAGATGCGTTTTGACAAGTAAAATTAATAGTTGGTTCCTCTTGGCCATGTATTTAATTAACATAGACTCTGATGGGGAGCTTATTAATCAATACACCTCAGTGAACACCATAATTTAACAAACCTTAGAATATCATTTAATGATAATAGTCCTACAGATGGAGAGGTCCTATCATAAAAAATAATATTCACCTTTTTGTTATCAAATTTGAAGTTTAAAACCAATGAGCCAATAATTAGCACATCCGATGTGGAGGAAGACTCTAATGTCAACGCGCATGCTAATTATTTTTTAAACCAATTATGGAGGCCAATTTGATTTTGAAAAATCAATTTAAAATCACTTAGTTATTTTGAAAAAATTAACGTTTTTAATTTTCTCGTCCTAACATGCAAGGAAACATATCACACATACATCCATACATGCCATACATCAAAATAATAAAAACCAACAAATAATACCCCAAATCATTTTGGGACTAAGGCTTAGATATTGTTGTTGTTGGATAATTAAATCCAATTATCATGGCTTTTATTCCTCATTTTGAATAACGAGAAAATCTTCGGCTCGTTTGCTCCCACTGCTTCAAGCATCTTGCGGAAAAACGAATCGAACGACCCGAACCGGACAACTTAACCCACTGGCCGCTGCCCGACTTGCCACGCCCGACCATTGCCCAGGCCCGACCGCCCATTGCCGGGCTGCTGGCCGAGTGCTGATCGGCTCCCTGCTGGTCTCGGTCGGTTCGTCCGATTGGGACTCCTCTTCGCGCTGGACTTCTTTCTCTTTCGTACTTTGTGTGTTCTAATTCGATTACAATTTTATTGGAAATAAAATACATCGAATTTACATCAAATTACAAGAAAACTGAATCCTATTCTACCCGTGGATTTTCTCACGGGAAAAACTTATACATGCCTCAAAATCGGGCCAAATTACCAAAAACGTGTAAATTAATAAAAACATCACATAGCCATGATAATTGGATCATATTTTCCTGCAAGACAAATTCTAGCAAAATATTCCAAAAATCGTACTACATGAATATTTAATTGCTAGCATATTAATCACCAAATTAATTAAATTGAATAGAACCTAAAGACCGGCTCCGATACCAATTGTTGGAATATAAAATGCAGCGAAAGCAAGTTGGCGGAAAAATTTAAGAAAGGTTTTATAAACTAACCAACATAAAAACCGGATCTATTTAGACTTGTCAATTAATTAACTAAACAGATTAACAAACAATTAAATACACATATTTACGCATGGGGTCGGTAATTTATACCTTTGACGCGTAGTGATAGGAAATCCCTTTTGGTCGATTTATCTCCTCTTCGTACTCCTCTCTGATCTTCTTGTATTTCTACCTCAAGATCTTCTAGAGTATATCCCGCTTATGTCCGGATGTCGTGTGGGGAACAATCTACCGGATCAAACTTGGACAGCAAGGGGTCGGCCGAAATCTCTTCTCAAGAAACTCACGATTTTTGTTTTCTCTGTTTTCTTGAATATTTTCAGTATTTTAGAAAAATATTGTGTTAACTAAATTGTGGAATCCAAGATACAAGTCAAGATCCACAATTAAACACACACAAAAAATCGATTTTCTTGGGCAAATAATGAGATGAAAATTGGCCACCCCTATGTCTCTATTTATAGGTGTTTTGGGCTACTCTAAAGACCTTAAGGAGGATATGGTAAGGACTCTTAATAGATGTCATCTTCCTATATTAGAACTCTTCCTAATATAATGACTCTATTAAATATCAACTTAGTCCACTAAAAGGTTGATATTGCACTTCCTACCAAAATTCTAAATTACGAAATTGGGCTCCTTTTTGAATTAATTATTTCCCGTGTTTAAGATATTCCATGTGAGTTAATTAATTTAAGCTACTGAAACCTTTTAATTAATTAATATATTATAGATTAGTATACCGCTCGACCTTTATTATTATATCGGAAAATTAATTCCACCTGCAGGGTTTAATATAATAATCCTTTCGAGTGCCTCAAGGGACATGATCAACCTGACTGGTCGGGACACGATTTCTAGCTATAATATTAAATATCATATAAATAATAATATTGCCCAAAATATCGAGCATATTGAGTCAATCATTGTGGCTCTCACCCATGATAAATCAAAGCAATAAATATTAAATATATAATTAAATATTAATCACTAGAATTAAGAAATAATAATTGTCCGAGATGTACGTTCTTCTTATAGTCAGTACATAAGAATCTATCTCACCTCGATCCTGTTCAACGTATACCGAATACGCTAATATATGCTAATAGTCAAGACCAACCAATCTCAAGCATATACTACAACCTCTTACATAATGGTCTAATGTTATATAGGTTGTGAACTAAATATTACTATATAAGGAACCGATAATGTGATCTTCTGTGTGACATGAAACACCACATTATCTACAATATAAAGTAATTTAGACTACATTTGCATAACCATAGCGTGAATAAATATGCAAAATATGTGATAAATAAATTAAATATTGTCATAGATAAAGACCGGGAAATTAGGTAATACAAGCATAAAATATGCTTTGACGTATACAACCCTAACAGTTAACGCACGCTAATCTGTCTGGCATATAAACTGGACAGCAATCGCGATTCCTCATTTCCGCTCTTTCCTTTTTCTCTGTGGGTGACATCAGGATGTGTATCGAAGGTGATGATGGTTCGAGATCTTGACCGATTTTGTTTCAAAGATGTTTTGGGTATAACATTTTCTAACCCAATGTCCTTTGTCGGATTGAGGCAATTCCTTGATTTTCCCTTGAGTTGACATTTGTGAATTTTGTCCTTGATCTCAGTCCCAACTCGATTCTGATGAATCGATTGATGTTAAATATTATTATTGGGCATGTCTTATGAATTGTATATCCATAATTCCGACTTTTTCAACCCGATTGGTAATTCTAAAGATTCTGAGAACTGTGAACAATTAACGTTTGATCCAATGTCCATAAATTCTTGGTGAGCAAAACAAGTGATCAAGGGACATCTCTTACGCCAGATGATGGCAAGTGATGCTTTCTTAATACGTTCGAATTGTGGATGCTCCCGATAATTGTGGTTTCCGTCATGTGCTGGTTCCAAGATTTTGTAATATAACCCCATTGTTGTTGAATATTGGGCCATATTTCCTTTGGTAACTCATGGTGCTATCCGAGCAAACCGTATCTATTGTGTTGTGCTTCATTTTTATTTCAACCTGTGCCATTAACTGGATCGCGTCACTACCGAGAAATCCTCGCGATATTAGCAGTCATTTGGCATTCGCCGGGATGCCTAGAGATTTGGTCATCCGACCTTATGAAATTGCCTGTTACGTGGATCGTGACACCCGAGTTTTGACTCCTTTTTCCACCCTAAGTCGCTTATGTTCGATGGTATCTTATGAAATTGTTCTGTTCTTTAATTTTTATCGTTCGAACGAGTTGTGACGTTGTTTCAGATGAATTCGTTCACAATTGTGACTTTTCCCAAGTTTAGTTCAATTCTTGTGAGTCCTGTGCGAAATGAATTGCAATCCTTATAAGTTCATTTGATGTCGCGGATTGAGGTGTGAACTTGGGAGTTGTTCTATTATTATCGTCCCATTGTTATTCTTTAATCAATATTGTTCGATCATTGTGATTCAATTGTTGTTGCTCGATCTTGCATCGTGATTATCGAGCATCTCATTTTTTAAGGTTCAGGTATCTGTTCCAATATGTGATTTTCCAAACCTTTGAAGTTGTCGGAATTATATATTTGTTCAGCGTTAAACTCGCATTTTGATTGTTGTACTATTCGGATTATTAAGCATAGTGGTTCATGATCATTGCACTTCGTAAACGTTCTTGCTTATTGAATCAGACCGCATCAGCTTTATAAGACATGGAGTTTCGTATCCGTTGTTGGCAACGGATAACGTGTGTTACCTAAAGTGCCTTGCCTTGATTGTTTCATAATCTAAGTTTTTGGGATGAAACTTATTTCGAAAGAAGTGCGGGTAATAATTTTATTTCCCCATTAGTTCCTTTTCTTTCTGATCCAGTTTTCATTTTTTTTCGGTTCGCTAGTCTCGACGACCGACACCTGAGAGATGGTCATCATGCCCTGACATCAAGTGGGAATACCGAGAGACCGTGATTGTATCTTTTAGTTGACCAATATTTTGGTTGTATTCGTGTCATTGATAAACTTGATCCTTATCGAGAATCTTCGTGAGTCTATCATCAAAATTTTTCATCCCTATCATTGTTATTATTGTGGCGGCAGGAGATAATAAATACTAAATGACGGCGCCGCCATAATAGCGGCTACTAGAAAAAACTGAAGCACCGCCAAGACCGCCGACTTAAAATCGGTCTGGTGTGTATATAAGACCTTGAGAGGAATTCTCACAGTAGACATTAACCGAGAGGGAACAGTTGAATAACCTTGTAAGTATGGATCCTACTAAGCATACTCGTTGCTTAGAGCATATCAACTATCTAGAGGTCGTGGCGCAATTTCATCGAGACGCAAGTCAGGATGCACAGGAAGCAGCTATCCGAGAATGCGAGCATGTTGCGCAGATAGAAGCTCAGTTAGTCGCAGCACAACGTACTCTTCGGGAGAGAGAGGCCCAATACACTCAGGCAAGGGAGGCCCTCCATGATCAGATGCAGCAAGAGAGAGCAATGATACGGGCCAACGCTGAGGAGATCCTTGCTATCCTCCCAGCGGCCCTAATTCCGGTAGTGGGACAAGAAGTCACAGAAGATCAAGAAGATCCCGAGAAAGATCCCGAAGAGGACCCAGGAGAGGAGGTCGAAGACAACTCTGTTGTCGTTAACGCATGAGCTGTGCTCAATGGGGGCATGCTGTGTATCGATGTTTTTATTGTTGTGTATTGGTATAATGTTTACGATTTGAGAATAAATTATGTATGAATACAATTGATAACTCGGACATATATTTTGACGACCCCCTTTCCTGTTTCAAGTTTCGAGGACGAAACTTCTTTTAAGAGGGTAAGGGTGTAACATTTGCGTGCTTTATTAGTAATATAATTTATTAATGGTCGTATTTTGTTGGAAGTTGGTTTGGGAAAGTTGCATATCATACCATTTGGTGCCTAGAACTGTGTGTATATTGGAGTTGGAATTGGTATGTTGGTTGTTAGTGATTATCGAGTTGTGTGCTTGTCGAGATGTGTTCGTTCTGACCAACTCCATGGTGGTGATATTAAGAAATAACAGCTAGCGCACGCTAGACTGTGTTTGCTAGCGCGCGCTAATCATGTATTGGTAGCGCACGTCAATTGGCCATGGTAGCGCACGCCATTATGGCCGGTCGGTGCATGCAGAGGGTTCTGGACTTAACTAGGAAAACTAGCAGGTAGCGCACGCTAGCGCGGCCAGTCCAGAGAGTTCTGCACCGCCTTTCAAAGGTGGTGGGTTGTCTTATAGTCCGATAGTGCATGCTACGCCTTACCCGTAGCGCGCGCTAATCACGCACAGTATAAATAGGACACCGTAGTCCAGTTCTTGTCATTTTCTCTCTTCTTTCCTCCTTCCGCGGCTGAGTGTTCTGGACGTACGGAAGGGCAGGTTTTGGCAAGTTTTCACTACCCAACAACGTCTTAGAGTTCCTGGAGCAAAGTTAACAAGATCTTAACAGCTTTTATCGTCTGGATCAAGGTAAATCCTTCGAAACCTGAGTTCTTCATACCTTAGGGTTTTCTTGAGGTTTTATGCTCTAAAGTTCAGATCTAGCCGTGGTTATGTTGGATTATGATGCTGTGATTATAATTCTTTGCTTTTCATTGAAGTTTACGGATTAAGTTTCGAGTTTTCTTCCGTAAACACGTATGATCCGAGCTGACCCTGTAGTGTCCGTTTGATTGTCCCTAAGGGCAGAACTTAGGGTAAACCTTTCCATTTTCATCGTATTGTATTTGATATAGTGCTGTGTTGTGCTAGGACTTAATCTTTGAGGAAAGTTCGGGCAACAGGTCCTTTCGTTCACCGTTTCCTGTACCATTGTAATTGAGGCAAGTACTTTGATTGCGTTTGATGTACTTCGTGTGAATATGTGAAAAATGTGATTTTATGAAAGGTGGTAATTTCAGAAAATATGGTTTGTGCCATGTGGTTGAGTGTGTGTGAACCGAGTTAAAACCAGTGTGGGTCCCTTGGGATCCGTTAGACTGCGAGTATCTGCGGATCACTCGGTGGGATTGTACAACCAGGGAGGGCCTGACGAGGACTTTCTGGGGTGTGTATCTCGCAGGAGGTACAGGTCCAGTACAGCTCGGAGATTGTTTTGAGATGATGATTATGGTATGGTATTCCGGAATACATGATGGCACAGTGATTTGGTTATTTATTCATTTGTTTTACATATTCATAAATCGTTGTACTTGCACCGGCTGTTTGGTGACCCCTTTCGGGGTGGATATACTTGTTGTGTATTCAGGTACAGATCTTAGTGGCAAGCTGGCGCAGGAAGGGCACGAGGATGACGAGTAACACTGATATCACGTGTCATTATGAGTTGGTGGTTGTTTTGGCATGGTCAGAGTCGTGTTTTGGTTTTGTACTCGCGTGGGTACTGTCATATGTGTTTTTATGGTAGTGTCCGAAGTCGATGAGGGCAGGAGTGTTGTCGGTCCGTGTTACGCTGCAATGTGCGGCTTCTGTCGGGAAATGCACGCCCGGTGCCGCCATTCAGGCGCGGGTGCACGGTGGGCATGTTCAAGGGATGGCTTCTGGCAGGGAGTGAACGCCGGTTTCACGGTGACCAAGAGAGCTGCTTCGGCTAGCCTCTCGACTGAGGATACTTGTGGTTTAATGTATTGATGTTGGTTATGGTTGATGTGTTGGATCAGTTATGAGCTGTTGTTTTTGCTGTGATCCAACAGAATCTTGTGTTGGTATGTTTTGGTGATGTATGTCGTCGTGAAGGTTGACGTTGGTTTTAAGTGTGTGAATGTCTCATTTCTATTGATGGTTATTGTCTTTTATGTTGGTCCAGTCTGGTAATACCTCTGTAAATCACGGGGGTGCTTATTCGACTCTCATATTTTGTTTATATGAGGAGTGTTGTCGCTGTTTATGTCTTTTCGACTGTTGTTTTTGTCCGTTGCTAATGATTTTTCAGAATGATCTGCTCGTTTTGCAAATATTTTTGGAAGCCTTTGTGCTTAACATGAAATGGTGATGTAATTGTGTGTGCTTTGCTCACCTCGGGAGGGTCCGGCGAGGCCTCGAGGGAATCTATGAATTCACTCTGGATTCACGAGCTTGATTCGCTAGCCAGCTCGGGAGGGTCCTTAGAGGCCTCGAGTGGGACCAGTGGCTTCACCCAGGTCCTAGGCAAATTGATTATTGACTGTTTTTTTTCCGATAAAAGGCATGTATTGTCTTGATTTTGAACGATTTGATGCTTGTACTGAAATATGTAAACAAATGTTGTTACATGTAAGTTTTTGGGCATTCTAGCCTAATGGATTTTTGAAAACCTTGAGCATCTTAGAAAATAAATTTCGAGACGTACTTTAAAATGAATTATATTTTCAAGGCGCCTACTAGCGCAAGTATTGTAACACCCCCAAACCACTCGGGAATATTACAGCGCCGCAGACCCTCTCCACGAGGATCTACCAGGCTAAACACATAAAACACAACGTAAAACACATGCCGACATGGCTAAATAATAAACCCTCAGACCGATTTGGTCTTTTACACAGCATACACGTCAAGCATACATAACTCTTTCTCACAACTCATACCCACGCAGGGGTTAACCTACATCAACATTTCCATGAGACGGAAAGTACCACAACGGTAAAACAAAACAACAAGACTTCACCAAATACTCGACACTGGTCTCCATGTGATTAGTATCGCCATCTTCCATCATCCTTCATAACGATCCTATGAATTTCTCCTCAGCGACCTGCAAGCACCTGGACGCAATACAGACATCCACCCCCGAATACTCGGGGGTTAGCAAAACTCCGCTGCTTTTCTAGTGCAAGTGCAAAACACGAAATACAAGCCATACTTAACATACTCCAAGAACATAATAATCCTGAACATGCTTCCCGAGATAAATCATTTGATCAGGACAGTTCAAACAATAAAATGTGGGAAATAAACCCAAATTACATCTTCCAAATCATTTACGATCTCGGGAGTTTTGAAAATATTTGGGATTCAAGGATTCTCAAGTTTTTCGAAAACCACTTAGGGACACAACCCAAAGATTATTTTTTTCCAAAATACAATTCCGATAACAAAAACACGGGGTCCACGACCCAAATCACGAAATACGGGGTCCACGACCCAAATCAAGAGATACGGGATCCACGACCCAAATCATCCATAACATCATATTCCCAAGGGTTATTCGCGTCCTGTGCTACCAAGCCATGAACCTCAGATGCTCCCATAGAACATACCCGAGTGAATAACCCAATGGGAATCCATACCAAATCACATATCACAGTGACAACAGTCATACAATCACAACCATCCGTACGTCCACGAAAGCTGCGACTTTAGGGAGAACTCATGGATGAATCCATATATCTCTAGGGCAGGTCGTAGATCCTGTTGTCCCGGCATCGCACTAGCAAGCTACGAACCTCGGAGCCTCCACGAGACTTACCCGATTGGACAACCAATGACACGTACATCAAACAATCAATCCACAACCATAAGTTATCCCGGCATCGCGCTAAAAAGCCACGAACCTCAGAGTCCCCGCAAGACATACCCGATGGATAACCCCACAAGTTACCCCGACATCGCGCTAACAAGCCACGAACCTCAGAGTCCCCGCAAGACATACCCGATTGGATAACCCTACGTCCACGCCCGACCTATACTAGCAAGTATGGATCCCGGAGATTCAACAATCTTACCCGGAGGCACATCACTTACAACGATCACGCAATATCAAGCACGTACAATTTACAAGCCACAAGGAACAGCACCACCTCCTTATAAGGGAGTCACAAATCATATCACACGGTATCACATTTTCTCATGATAATTACACTTACCATGGCACAATCCTCGGCACATAATACAGTCTATTATAATCACTAAATATTATTGTAACATCTCCAAACATACGAAACCAACACACATATACCGAAAACACATTTGTTTACGAAGCATACGAGTTATTTTTTAAAAGACAACATTTATCGAGAACATACTAATCCTTTTCAAAGTTCATTTAAACATTCGGATTTCACATAAAATCATTTACCAATGATTCCATTTACGAAACATGAAAAGTATGGGCAAGATACTTGCCTCGATACCGCGAGCAATGAAATGACGAATGGACACGGTTGGGTAGCCCTCGAACTCCTAAGAACGTCCAATAACTCGTCAACTCCATGAAAACTATGAAGATAATATCACCACGAATCAATAATGCTAAACGGAATCCGAATCAACCCGAAAACAACAAGAATCTGAGGGTTTCTTCAAGGAAATCGAGAATCATGGTCCGGGTGATAAAAATCGATAAATGAGTTACAAAATCCGAAGACCACGATCAATAAAACAAGAATACCAAGAACAATTCATCAATCTCGGACAAAATCATGAATCACGAAGAAACACCCAAAAATATACACAACTAGGGTTCTACGGAAGAAATATCTCGATCCGGCGAAGAACAAGGATTTAGTGATGATATAATCGAAAAGAATCTTCCAAAATGTCTTGGAATTGGTTATAACTGGCCAATAGCTCCTCCCCTCGAACACCCCCATCCGCAGCCGCCACCTGGTGAAGAAATCGCGAGCAAATGAGGTCTGGCCGAAGCCCAGAACTATATATGGCCGACATTGTTACGGCCGTAACCGACAGGGCCTTACGTACGTAACTCGGTCAATGCACGTTAGCGTACGCAATGGCCGAAGTCTTGCGTACGCAACAAGCACACCTTACGGCTGTAATCGGTAGGGCCTTACGGCCATAACCGAGCTCCCAGGGCCACTGACTGAAATCTGCCGAGTCACTACGGCCGTAACCGGCTAGTGCTTAGCGGCCGTAACAAAGCCTTACGACCGTAACCTGAAGAACCTTACAGCCGTAACCGAGTCCTCCCAGGCCAGGGTGTGCGGACGTCTTACGGCCGTAATCGGCTAGGCCTTACGGCTGTAACTCGATTCCAGCAGCCAACACCCGACCATCCGACTCGATACTCGACGACGTCTCGATCATGCAAACGCACCGACTAAGATCCGAAACAATAACGAACAGGCTACGAAACTCAACGTACCACAGTGCAAGCACGCGATTCCAAAGACATGGACGACAAAAATCCGATCAGCCGAAGAAAAATTCAATGAAACCGGAACGAAGATCTCGGGTATTACAAGTATATGTTTCAAAATTCTTTTACCTTGAGGACCCAAAATATTTTTAGATATTTCAGTAAATTTAGAAATGCATTTGCTCAGACCCGAGGGTCGAATATTCTGAAAGTTTTTCACTAAAGGAAAGGTTTCCTCATGTTTTTATCAAACGCAAGATGGTTTTTCAAAGTCTCGAGGACGATGTTTGTACTACTTTTTCGAAATATGATACTCAAGGTCAACTAGTGTTCCCAAATTGTTTTCAAAAAGGGTGGTTTTCGTTTTTAAAACCTATCATTTCTGTTTGCGGTCCGGGAATGAATGTATGATGTTCGAATTATCGTTAGAATGTTAGCTCCCGAGTATGATCGAATTGGTAGCGTGAACGTTGAGTCATTGCCACGCATTTGTTGTGTTAGCCCTCTGTGAGAGGTGAGATGTTGGTATTGAATGTTGTCGCTTTGGGGCAATTTGCATGTTATCGCACCCGTGCGAGCTGTTAGAACTTGAGTTTGTATGATTGTGTACATCTGTGATTGTTTCATGATGTTTTGTGATTGTGTGCTGGTTATCATCCGGGCCATTGAATCGCCGAATGTATGCCATTGTTGCTGTGATTCTGTGGCATGAGTTGCTTTATGTTGATAGGTTGTGCTCAGTTGGCATCTCCGGTATGTTGTTTTGCAACGTTATATTCCATTATACCTAGAAGTTGCATATTCGGTATGCCGGGGTGCTTCGACTGTAATGTGCAGGGGCACGTACGTATAAATTGTCCTTATCGCCAGTAACGCGTTTCAAGTGCGGACTCGAGGTTCACAGAATCCAGTTTTGCAAATTGATTACCGAGTCTTTCGGGATACGAGTTTCAGCACAGATATCAGGATCGGCTCTGAGAGGCCCATGAAAGATGTTTCTGTAGGTTGCTTTTCGTGTTGTTACCTTGCTTCCGTTGTCATGAGTTACGTGGCCGACATTTCTTTTATAAGAGGTCGAATGTAATACCCGTATTATTTTTGACTTCTGCATTTTCTCTTTCTCAATTCTATCGACTCACTCGTGTTCATTGATGCATTCTGAACTTGTTTGGTATCTCGGTTGCCATCGTTCGAACGGGCTGTGACCTTGTTTCGGATCAATTTGTTTATCATTGTGACTTTTCCGAGTTCGGTTCTATTCTTGTGAACCTTATCCGAAATTAATGTCCTTTAGTTTCTACAAGTTTTTTTTATATATCTTTGGTGGAAGTGTGAACTTCGAAGTGGTTGTTCAACCATTGTTATTCGATCATTATTGCTCGATCATTGTTGTTCGATCGTTATTATTCGATCATTGTTGTTCGGTCGTTGGTGTCCGATTGTCGTTGTCTGATCATTGTTGTTTGATCGTTGTTGTTCGATAGTTGTTGTTCGATCATTGTTATTCAATCGTGGTTGTCTGATTGTTGTTGCCTGATCTGGTACTGTGACGGATTGTCGTTCACCGTTGGTCAGCTGTTTCGATTACGGTCATTTGGGACACCGAGCCGTGCATTGCGAGACGGTAGCGGAGAGGTTTGGAGATAGAGTTTGCATCTCTGCTCTGAAAGGACACTGAGATGCCTAGTGTGGTTTCGAGAATTTCGGCATGGTCGGAGTTCTTCGTGGTAACGCTCACGAATCGTAGTGTGATTAATTTTTATTTTTTGACTATGGGTGTTTTCTTGTAATATGTGCCTTTTGTTTTGTGATTATTCGTATAATTGATTTGATTGTGCTACATGTTTGGTGATACTTGACACTTGTTGGTTTTATTTTGTCTCTACATGTGGCGTTGTGATGGTCGTCGTGGAGCGTGATTTCACGCCGTATGTTTCTTCGCGATGCTTGTAATGTTTCGCCATTGGGCACGAGTTTTAGATTCTTGTGTATCCCGTTGAGTGTTTCCTGGTGGGATGTTGCTCCTCCCTAATTATTTTAAGTTTCAGGATGAAACTTCTTTTAAGGAGGGTAGTATGTAATATCCGCAATTTCGATTTCCGGTAATTTTCTTTTTTGGCGAGAGTCCATTTTGATGACTCATTTGTGACCGTTTCGTCATTACGAGAATGATTAATTCTACACTTTTTGACATCCGAGTTCGTTTCGGTGTCGTTTTGTTGAGTTCCGTGTTCTTAGGCGACTTTCCCGCGCTTGAGTTCGATTTATGCGAATCTCGTTCGAAACTGTTGTTTCGGGTTTCTCGTAAGTTCATTTAACATTTTTATACGTGTTGTAAGCTTCGGTTTGGTTATCCATTTTCGTATCGTGATGTTTCGGGCGTTTGGGTCATTTCGTAATTTCCCAAAGTTTTGGGGTATTTGCTTTCGCATCGTCCATTCAACCTTCAGGTTGTAGGAACCATGTGTTTGTTTAGTTCTTAACTCATGTTTTTAAATTTTATACTATTCGCCGTGTTCGTTCCGTACGTTTTCGAGAATTTGAGTCGTTGAGTCATGGCGGCTGGGCACTGGCCGGCCAGGTGCGGCAGGGACCGGCCAGGCGCGCGAGCTGGGTGCACGATCTGGCGCTCGTGCGGCCCTAACTGCATGCGCACGAGCGGGTGCTCATGCTCGGTGCTCGTGCGTCTGGGCAGACGCCTGGCAGTGGCGCGCACGACCCAGCGCCGGACCGGCCGCTCGTGCGTCGCTGGGCAGTATATATATGGTCGGGCAGGCTACTTCTTCACCTGTTTTCTCACTCATTTCACCTCTTCCATGGCCAAGACTTGGAGAACATGAAGGCATGATTTTGTACTATCAATCCACGAAGTTCTTGAGTTTCTAACATCAATTAATCATTCCACAACCTCATTCGATCGACCGAATCAAGGTTAGATTTTCTACAAATCTAGTTTTGGGGAAATTGGGGATTTTGTTTGATTTCGTCCGTTTAATCCGATTTAACCTATGTTGGTGATGGATTGTTGATTATTAGGTTGTATTCTACCAATTTCCTTGTTATTCCATGGTTTGATTGCCAATGATTCGTTTTTTTGTTGAATTCCTAATCGACACCTTGAAGGTGTCCGATAGAATGACATAGAGGGGTTTTCGGACGTTCTACGATTATTCTTCCTCCTATGATCATTGATTTATTAATTATATGATGTTAGGGTCGAGTTTCTAGCGAAGAACACGTGTTGAACCCTTCCGTTCGTCGTCGTCTTCATTTTCGATAGCATCGAGGGTTTCGAAGCTTCCTGGTCGAGCCGTGTGCGACGGAGTACTTACATGCCGATTTTGAGGCAAATACCTTGTTAATACAATTATTTTTTTGTGGATATAATGATCGGTGATCGTCTAAATTTGTTCGTTTGGTTGTTTGAGATGAATTTTCAACAGATTGGTTTAGCCTCGTTAAAGGTCTCTTTCAAGCCCGTGTGTATTTTGTGATCGGTGTGTTTTCGTAAATGACTATGTGAGTCCTACGGATACGTTTTGTGTTGATGTTGTGCTTGATAATGCGTGTGTACATATATTGCCTCATTTTGGTGTGTTGTGGCTTGACGTTGTGTCGTGCTAAGTGCTTGATGTCTCTGGGTGAATTGTTTGGATATCCTTGTTGTATTGTGAAATGTGTGTGAATGTATGGATATGGGCGGGGTCTACGGTGACATATGACATGCGATCATGTGGTCAGGATGCAACAAGAGATTGATCCAACCGTGAGAGCCTCAGGATACCTACGGTGACACATGACATGTGATCATGTGGTCAGGAGACAACAAGTGATTGATCCAACCGTGAGATGACCTGGCAAGTGATCATGGTGGTGTAAGGAACCTACGGTGACACATGACATGCGATCATGTAGTCAGGAGACAACAAGTGATTGATCCAACCGTGAGATGATGTGGCATGTGTTCACGGTGTTATGTATATGATTTGGATGTATTGACCAGGTCGAGTACCTTGGGTGTGACCGAGATTTCGTATCTTGGGTGGTTATGTTTTGCTGATTTTTATGTCCGTCGAGGACACGTGACGTGGGTTTTGAACCCTGTGAATTGTTGTTGTTTTTATTCGAGAAAGCAAATATTTTGGGCTGTGACCCTGTTGATTTTAGAAAGAGAAGGATTCCATAATCCTAAATTGTTTTCCGTTAAAAGTCCCGAAGGCATTTTAAACCGTTTTACAAATTGTTCTCATGATTTGTGATCTTTCGAATTTGGAAAGTTTTACTCAAACTCTTGCCTCGGGAAGTACCCCTTTGTTATGTTTGAATATTTGAGGATTCCTGATTATATTTATTCTTGGAGTATGATTTGTATGACTCGTATTTGCACTTTGTACTTGCACTAGCAAAATAGTGGATTTTTGCTAACCCCCGAGTAATCGGGGGATGGATGTCTGTATTGCATTCAGGTTCTGGGGAGCATAACGCAGGGTTGGCATGAAGGATGATGAAAGATGATCGATACTAATCACATGAGGACCCGTACGTTGTTATATTGGTTCAGTTGCACTTTATTTTCAGCTGCAGTATTTTTCCCGTTGAACGGGAATATTTTGTATTTGACCCCTGCGTGGGCATGTATTGAGATTGAATTGTACGTATTTATTGAAAGACCAAATCGGTCTACTGAATCATTTTTGTAACACCCCCAAACCACTCGGGAATATTACAGCTCCGTAGACCCTCTCCATGAGGATCTATCAGGCTAAATACAGAAACACCACAATACAATACATACCGACATGGGTAATTAATGGACCATTAGACCGATTTGGTCTTTTACCACAACATACACATCAACCATACATTACTCTTTCTCGTATCTCATACCGACGCAGGGGTTAACATAATTCAATATTCTCATAAAAGGGGAAAATAAACACAACGGAAGGACAAAACAACAAGACATCACCAAATACTCAACACCGGTCTTCATGTGATTAGTATCGTCGTCTTCTATCATTCTTCGTAACGATCCTGTGAATCACTCCCCAGCATCCTGCAAATACCTGGACGCAATACAGACATCCATCCCCGAATACTCGGGGGTTAGCAAAACTCCACTGTTTTGCTAGTGCAAGTAAAAATACAAAGACAAGCCATACATATCATACTCCAAGAACATAGAAATCGTGAATATACTTCCCGAGATAATTCACTTGATCAAAACCGTTTGAATTATGAAAGATAGGAATAAAACCATTTTATATCTTACAAAATATTTTACAATCTCGGGAGTTTTAAAAATATTTGGGGTTTAAGAATTTTCAAGCCATTTGAAACACTTAGGAACACAGACCAAAAATTATTTATTTCAAAATACGATTTCGATAACAAAATACGGGGTCCACGACCCAATCATAACATTCCAAACACAAGCACGGGGGGTCTGTGACTCAACTTATCCACATCACATACTCACAGGAATAACCCGACAGAAACTACACCGTGTTAAACATTACCATGACAACAGTCTCGCAGAACGACAACAGAGAGCACAACTTTGCAACTTGACCATACGGTCGAACTCGACACACCACAGAGCTACAATACACAGAGCAACCACAGGACTCACGTACCCATACCAAATTATCACAGCCAAGGGACAATTCACACACAACACATTTACTGGTGCCATTCTAGCCAAGTACGATACCATTTGGACTGTCATTCTAATCAAACGAAATATGCACCAAAAATCATAGTTCTCCAACAAAACATTTCAAAGTTAACCGTTGGTACGAGACTCACGACCGTCGTACCCCCCAGAGCCCCGTCGGACATCCCTGGGTGGTTAACCCTAGTTTGCGATATGCACACACACGGCAATACGTATCCCTAGAGGCCCCGTCAGACCGTCCCTAGGTGAACATACACATATCATCCACAACGCCACGGGAAGCCATAATTCGAATACTAGAATATGCATACAAATGCTAGGTACTTCGCTGGAATGGCCACTTTAGACGACGTATACTCACAACTAATGTCACACAACCATAAGCAATTACCAGTACCAAACAACACCAAGCGCCACAACCTCCTTACGAAGGAATAACAACTAATATCACACAACGTCACATATTCACCGAACATTTACACATATCAATACACGATTCTCGGAAAATAATTTTGGTCTACTAACATCACTAAATATTATTGTAACATCACCACATACGCAACCAACACATATATACCGAAAACACATTTGTATACGAAGTATACGAGTTATCTTTTGAAGACAACATTTATCGAGAACATACCGATCCTTTTTAAAGTTCATTTAAACATTCGGACTGCACATAAATCATTTATCAATGATTCCGTCTACGAAACATGAAAAATATGGGCAAGATACTTGCCTCGATACCACAAGCAATGAAATGACGAATGGACACGGTCGGGTACCCCTCCAACTTCCAAGAACGAACAAGAACTCGACAACTCCACAAAAACTACCAAAATAACATCACCACGAATCAATAACGCTAAACGGAATTCGAATCAACTCGAAAAACAACAAGAATCTGAGGGTTTCTTCGAGAAAATCGGAAGTCAAGTCCCGGGTGATAAAAATCGTTAAAGAAGTTACAAAATCCGAAGATCGTGACCAATACAACCGGATTACTATGAACAATTAGTCAATAACGGAAAAAATCAACGACTCACGAAGAAACCCCCAAAAATCGCACAACTAGGGTTCTACGGAAGAAATTACCTTGATTCGACGAAGAACAAGGATTCGGCGATTGTATAATCGAAAAGGGTCTTCCAAAATGCCTTGGAATTGGTCGGAACTAGCCAAGAACTCCTCCCCTCGAACACTCCTGTCCGCAGCCGCCACCAGGTGAAGAAATCGCGAGCAAATGAGGTCTGGCCGAAGCCCATTCCTATATATGGCCGATATCGTTACGGCCGTAACCGGCAGGTCCTTACGACCGTAACTCGGTCAACGCCTATAGCATACGTAACGGCCGACTCCTAGCGTACGCAACGAACATCGCTTACGGCCGTACTCGGCATGGACTTACGGCCGTAACCGAACTTCCAGGTCTACTGCCCGAAATCTGTCGACCCATTACGGCCGTAACCGGCCAACACCTAGCGGACGTAACAAAGACTTACGGCCGTAACCAGATGGACCTTACGGCCGTAACCGAGTCCTCCCAGGCCAGGGTGTGTGGATGCCTTACGGCCGTAATCGTCCAGGCCTTACTGCCGTAATCGCCCAGCCAGCCCTCTGACTGCCCGACTCGATACTCGACGACGTCTCGATCATGCGAACGCACCGGCTATGATCCAAAACAATAACGAACAGGCTACAAAACTCAACGTACCACAATACAAGCATGTGATTCCAAAGATGCGGACGACAACAGTCCGTTCGACCGAAGAAAATTCAACGAAACCGGAATGAAGATCTCAGGTATTACATTCTACCCCTCTTAAAAGAAGTTTCGTACCCGAAACTTAAAACATAAAATGATCAATGTGGTACAGCCTCAGATAACACACATTATCCGTTGCCGACAACCTGCAACGACTCACATGAAGCACGCAACTGCTACCATTCATATCGCTACACCGGGACGATAACAAAACACAACGAACAAAATCAACATGATTAACCAACACGAACGGCACATCAATCAAAACACGAGTTAATCGTTGAGCTATGAAATTCTAACGACCCAGAGTTTAGAAGATCGAATATGAAGTTAATTTCCCGAACTTAAGAAAATTACGAAGTGATCTGAATGCTCAAAAATCATGATATGAGATCAATGAATACCGGACAACAAACGATCGAACAACAACGATCGAGACAACAATGGTCGAACAATCATATCCGAATCATGACGAATTACAAAAATCGAATAGCATCCCCGAAGTCCACAGCACGAATCAAGACAATATATGGTCCGGTGAAAACGACATGATATATATTTACATAAGATTCACAGGAGTGGAACCGAATTCGGAAAAAGTCACAACGACAAATGGATTAACCCGAAACACTACCACAACTCGTTCGAACAACAAAAAGTGAAGAGTAGAACAAGTCCAGAAAATATCGACGAACACAAACGAGTCGATAGAGTCGAACAAAATGAAAGCGAAAAAAATATGGGTATTACACCATATCACCTTTAAAGGAGCTTTCGTCCCCGAAACCTAAACAACGAGAACGAAGTGCTAGAATAGCAACCTTCCCGGAAATCTTCTCTTGGTCCCGCATCTGATCCCCATGACCATCTGTACCGCGGTCACGACCGCGCCCTTTGCCCCTCAGCATACTAAGCAGATACTCACCCAATACCACGGCACAACATCGCAGAATAATATACCAAATTGCCAACTCGGCTTGACATGTCACATAAGACAGCTAATAGCAATTCGATAAGAAGATCCACGAGGTATCCTTTTAAATGATGTCATTTGAAAATCCTTGGATTTGCATGTTTATTCAAAATAAAACTTTTGAAAGTATTTTTGGTACCTCGGGCTTTTTTGTCAAAACTTTTAAACAACGGACTCTAACTGTTTTATTTGAAATTATTGGCAAAACAATATTTTCTTACAACCGGCACTATCAAAATCACTATGCCACTACACATCATCATTTAGAGTGATTTAAGATCTCGCACAATAACTGGTTCAGTTCAGAAAACTTTTCTAAATCCGAGTTTAAAGTTAGATCGATTCTTCATCTTTCATGATATATTTTTGAAAATAAAAATTGTATTGGTTCTTGAAAAATAAAATAAAAAAATAATTTATTTATTTTTGGTGTGAAAGATTTTTGAAAATCATGTACTCGAATCTTTTGAAAATACAACAGTACGTCAAAAATTATTTTTGAAAATCCTCTCAACACTACACAATAATCAACGATGGTAACATTTTACAAAATGCTCAAATGTACTTTAAAACGACTCTTTCAATACCGTCGTGGTTCCTTTAAAAAATTCAAGACCGGGTTGCCAATTTTAAACGATTTTCAAAGTCCACACGAAGCCACTGATTAAGCGAACCGTCACAACTTTATGATATTAATTTTCCACAATTTGTTCAAGTTTATAAAATTTTCAGGAAAGCGTTTTCGAACACACACACAACAGACATAATTTATCACTTTATCAAATACGATCCATTACCATCAAATCCAATCACATGTCAATACCCTATGTCCACATAATTACAGTATCACACGAGAAACCGTCAAAAGATAATTAACATCTAAAACTGAAATCCGGCGTCTCAGTAATGAGGACTCTCACAACAAGTGCATTCCGGACGACTTAACGTTCACACCCCCAACTTAGTCACAATTTTGAGCATATTGACCAAATAATAATGCCAACATCACTACATACCTCCGAACCGATGATCAGGAAATCAACAAGCCAAAAGTAAGAGCCATGTTTCGAGTAAATTTTTGGTAGACCTCATTTGAGTATTCAAAATCAAATTTCACATTTTGGAAATTTGCAATGCAGGGTGGGAATAAAATATAAGTAGTTCAAATTTTCAAAATTTTTTATCTCGAGGTCATTATACGAAAACCAAACCTTTTTCCTTTCTTGAAGGATGTTTTAAAATAAAATTTACATGACTCTTCAAAAATAATTAAACTTTGAAATATCACATTGACAAACTTTCCTTGCGGGATCACACCAAGCCATTACTTCAATGAAACGATTCACACAATATGTATACACATTTATAAACCGATATCACTTTTCATTCTAGCACAATACGAGAATCAAACAAGTATGGAGTACGTATTTACGAGGCACATTTAAACTCCACATAATAACACAGAATCACACAAGCTCGTATAACACGAGACACAACAAGGTAGGGAGACTTCCATCCACAGATCACACGAAGATGATGGCTGCACCTCGATACTAATCACGACCGACACCTCAAACGACGCGTCGCGACACGACTTAGTCAGACAAAATCTGACAAGATGAGACAAGACAAGACAAGGTACGACAACACAAAACTCGACCCGACAGCCTAGGTTTCTGCAACCTAAGCTCTGATACCATATTCTATAACACCCCCAAACCACTATGGAATATTACAGCGCCGTAGACCCTCTCCATGAGGATCTACCAGGCTAAATGCAAAAACACCACAATACAATACATACCGACATGGGTAATTAATGGACCATTAGACCGATTTGGTCTTTTACCATAACATGCACATCAACCATACATTACTCTTTCTCGTAACTCATACCCACGCAGGGGTTGACATAATTCAACATTCCCGTAAAAGGGGGAAATAAACACAACGGAAGGACAAAACAACAAGACATCACCAAATACTCAACACCGGTCTTCATGTGATTAGTATCGTCATCTTCGATCATCCTTCGGAACGATCCTGTGAATCACTCCCCAGCATCCTACAAATACCTGGACGCAATACAGACATCCATCCCCGAATACTCGGGGGTTAGCAAAACTCCACTGTTTTGCTAGTGCAAGTAAAAATACAAAGACAAGTCATACATATCATACTCCAAGAACATAGAAATCGTGAATATACTTCCTAAGATAATTCACTTGATCAAAACCGTTTGAATTATGAAAGATAGGAATAAAACCATTTTATATCTTACAAAATATTTTACAATCTCGGGAGTTTTAAAAATATTTGTGGTTTAAGAATTTCAAGCCTTTCGAAACACTTATGAACACTGCCCAAAAATTATTTATTTCAAAATACGATTCCGATAACAAAATACAGGGTCCACGACCCAATCATAACATTCCAACCACAAGCACGCGGGGTCTGTGACTCAACTTATCCACATCACATACTCACAGGAATAACCCGACAGAAACTACACCGTGTCAAACATTACTATGACAACAGTCTCACAGAACGACAACAGAGAGCACAACTTCGCAACTTGACCATACGGTCAAACTCGACACACCACAGAGCTACAATACACAGAGCAACCACAGGACTCACGTAGCCATACCAAATTATCACAGCCAAGGGACAATTCACATACAACACATTTACTGGTGCCATTCCAGCCAAGTGCGATACCATTTGGACTGCCATTCTAATCAGACGAAATATGCGCCAAAAATTACAGTTCTCAAACAAAACATTTCAAAGTTAACCGTTGGTACGAGACTCGCGGTCGCCATACCCCGCAGAGCCCCGTCGGACATCCCTGGGTGGTTAACCCTAGTTCACGATACGTACACACACGGCAATACGTATCCCTAGAGGCCCCGTCAGACCGTCCCTAGGTGAACATACACATATCATCCACAACGCCACGAGAAGCCATAATTCGAATACTATAATATGTATACAAATGCTAGGTACTTCGCTAGAATGGCCACTTTAGTCGACGTATACTCACAACTAATGTCACGCAACCACAAGCAATTACCAGTACCAAACAACACCAAGCGGCACAACCTCCTTACGAAGGAATAACATCTAATATCACACAACGGCAATACGTACACACACAGCAATACATATCCCTAGAGGCCCCGTCAGACCGTCCCTAGGTGAACATACACATATCATCCACAACGCCATGAGAAGCCATAATTCGAATACTAGAATATGCATACAAATGTTAGGTACTTCACTAGAATGGCCACTTTAGTCGACGTATACTCACAACTAATGTCACACAACCACAAGCAATTACCAGTACCTAACAACACCAAGCGGCACAAACTCCTTACGAAGGAATAACAACTAATATCACACAACGTCACATATTCACCGAACATTTACACATATCAATACACAATCCTCAGAAAATAATTTCGGTCTACTAACATCACTAAATATTATTGTAACATCACCAAACATACACAACCAACACACATATACCGAAAACACATTTGTTTACGAAGTATACAAATTATCTTTTGAAGACAACATTTATCGAGAACTGTTGGGATAACAATCCCTGTATCGAAATTGTCGGAATAACAAATCCCTGTATCGAAAGTTTTGACAGAATATTTTGACAATGTGCCCATCCAAGCATACAGCAAATAGCTGTATCGAAATGTTGATGAAAGGTGTCAACCTGTATCGAAGACTTCTCATCGTCCTAGCATTTAGTGAATCTATCATACAGCAAAGGAGTCTCATAAGACTAAGTATGGAAGCGGTCTCGAAATGACAATATAGCTATCATTCCATACAGTATCCAAACAGGACAAGAAGGAATCTTTGTTATTCGCTAAAGTCAAAGTCCCGTTTGATAAGATATATTTAAATACTAAAGGATAAAGTATTTAAATATCAAGTCGTCAGAGATCTTCAATCAAGCGCAAAATCCGGATCGTGTTTTATTCAAACACATCATCCTATTGGAAAGGACTTTTGCTCAACGGATCTATCTAAATGGATATATTTCAGAAGGCTATATATATATATATATCTACAGAGTTTGAAGATCTACATCTCTGAAAAACTGATTATCTGACAATGCACGAAAAGCAAATGAAGTTATCATCATATACATCTGAGCAAACATATCTCCCAAAGCATACTGCTATTCTAAAAGAAGAGATATACAAGTGCTCAAACCGTGAACAACACCTCATCAGCTAAAAGCTCAGAAAGTCAAAGCTGTTGTTCAAACATTGTTCTACCCTTGAACAAAACTCATCAGCCCTGTGTGGACTGAGAAACCTTGCTATTCCTGAACTGTGTGTGACGGACTTGCATTGAAGAGACAAAGCTTCGAAACTGTGTGTGAAGAAGCCAGTCAAGTGAAAGCTTAAACCAATCTGTGTGAACAGTTGAAGGCTAAAATCATTATCTAAATCCTTGTGAACGATATATTGATTAGGTTTGATTATAAATACGTAGTTGTGTACGTAGTATTTATAATAAAAATTTTCACTCCTGTGTAGAGGACCAGTGGACGTAGAGGGGTTTACCTCGAACCACTTTAATTACTGTGTCAGTTACCTTCTGCATTTACTGTTTTAATATTTGTGATTATCTTTAAGTATACACTTCATTTTTAGTTGTTGTATTTACAACAACTTATTTTAATAAGACTTTCGCTATGCACTCAGATTTGAAAACCGTACAGCTTGTTGTTTAAAACACTTTCCAAGTTGTATCCTGTATACTTAGTGTCCAACAAGTGGTATCGGAGCGGTTGATTCTAAAAAGAATCAGTCGTATTTTTGATTGAATCAGATCCTTAAATCACTTATTTTTAAAAAACAGTATTTTTCTTTCTTATTCTCATATGGATTTATCATTGATCAATAAAGTTCCTATGTTTTCTATTAACGAATTTGATGATTGGAGAATTAGAATGGAGGCTCATCTTGCAGCAATGCACGAAGAGATGATTTTTGTCATAGAGGATGGCCCCATAAAGATTATGAAGGTAAATCCTTCCTCAAGGATTGAAGGCCAGGCTCATGCAGAGATGATCGAGAAAGAGCACGAACAATGGACTTCTGAAGAAAGAAAGTGCGCCAACCTCGACAATGTCGCGAAGAATGCGCTATTTGTCACTCTTGACAAAGGCACGTTCTCTAAGGTAAAGAGCTGCAAATCAGCCAAGGATATCTGGGATAAACTCAAGTTAATTTGTGAGGGAACTGAGCTCTCAAAAGAAAACAAGATTTCAAAATTAACTCAGCAATTTGAAACGTTTGAAATGAAACCAACTGAAACACTTGAGGAACTTGACCTCAGATTCACTGGCATTGTTGGTGAACTTGAAGCATTAGGCAAGATTTATACCCAGAGGGAGAAAAACCTAAAAATTTTCAGATCACTCCCTGCCCGATGGGACATTAAGACCACAGCTATGCGTGTGTTATGCAATCTTAGTGAAATATCTACTTTTGATCTCTTGTCTGACCTCAAAGCAGTTGAGTACGATATAGACAGGAGAGAGAAAGCTGAAGAATCTCCCGTCAGGACTACAGCCTTAGCCGCTGTATCCAAACCAAGACACAGCATTCCGAGCTCATCAAAGCCCATTCATAAGAATGCTGACAACGACGACGACATCCTGTTGCAAGACGAAATGGCACTCCTCATGCATAAGTTCAAGAAGTTTATCAAGCAGTCGGGAAAGACTCCATACAGGCCCAAGCCTGTACACAAGGTAAGTACTGAAACTTCCTTTGGTGATGATAACCTGTGTTATAATTGCAGGAAACCAGGGCATTATACAAATAAATGTCCTCATCCCAAAGTTCAACGGTTGCCGGAAGCCGAGCAACAAGAAAAGGATGAAAGAAGACGTGCTTGGAAAAACAAGCTCAAGGCCCTGATTGGTGAATCAGAAGCCTCCCCCACACCATCAAAATCCGAAGAATGTCTTCAGGTAGTCACTGACAGTGATTCATCTGATGATGATTTTGAAGATAAAGCCTATATGTGCTTTATGGCCAAGGACATTCCGGAAGATGAAGATAGCGATGATGAGGTAAGCTCAATTTCAGCTATTCCCACCAATGCATCTCATACTTTTGCAAACATGATGAATGAGTTTAAGACCATTCAAATGGCCTATGAGACATTGAAAAATGAAAATGTACAGCTCCAACTTTCTAACTTAGAGCTAAAAGAAGAAAACGACTTGCTGAAAGTAAATTATGAAAATATGTCTATTGATTGTGAAAACAGCAAAGTCGAGTATGAAAAACTCATGGAGAGCAATCATGAACTTGCTCATGAACTAAGTGAGACTATATCTCATAGTAAAAGCAATATAAATGATTTTGTTCTGCTTCAAGCCGAAGTAAAAACTCTCAAAAAACGAGAAGGAGAACTTGAGACCATTCTAAAATCTTTCGAGAAATCATCTAAAAGAATGGAAGAAATTCTAAGCACTGGGCAACATGCTCATGATAAAAGTGGCTTAGGATACAGCTCATTTTCCAATAAAGGGAAAACTAGTACTGTGTTTGTTAAGGGTGTGGAACCCATTCTTGTATCGGAAGAAGTTCCGAGTCATGTGAAGGAACCCATTGCACCGCGAACAGCAAAAGCTGCCATTCCGCCACCACAGTCATATTCCAGATAGCGGAATCACCAGCCATTCAGACCTGTAAGGCGTACTCAACAGAATGCTCCCCGAGCATATCAACAGCCACAAATGCTCGTTAAAGAATGTCAGATCCAAATATCAAAGGCCCGCATGGCAAGATTTCTCAAGACAAAGACGCCTAGGTATTGGATACAGGAGCCCCGTCATTTCTCGCAACAGCAAGTTTCCACACAGTATCAACAATAGCTTTGGGAATCCAACTGGAGACCCAGAAGGCAAGCTGTAAAGCCGAAGAAAATGGCTCCACCTCCAAGACGGCATTTGTACTGGACTAATAATAACCCTGAATTTTACATGCATAATAACTATCATGGTTATAGCAACTACGTACTAGCCCCACGTAGAAATCGCAATTACGAACCTAAACCATCCTATAGTAAACCTATTGCTGTCAGGAAAATATGGGTACCTAAAGGCACTAACATCCATGGACCCAACAATCAAAGGGGACCTAAATCTACTTAATTTGTTTGCATACAGGACATTTTAGAGAAGGACTTCTGGTACTTCGACAGCGGATGTTCCCAGCACATGACAGGAGATAAAAGCAAGCTGTCAGATTACATAGAAGGTCGCGGTCCAAAAGTGCGCCTCGGTGATAAATCTAAAGGAAGAACAAGGGGGAAGGGAACCCTACTTGTAGGAAAATTCAAAGTCACCAATGTAGCTTATATTGAAGGCTTACAGTACAATTTACTTAGTATTAGCCAGTTCTGTGACAAACAGTTCTAGGTGAAGTTCTATATAGATCACAGTAGAGTCAAGAACATCATAACCAAAGAAGTTATGCTCACAAGAAGCAGATCAGGTAATATGTATATTGCTGACTGGACGCCTACGAGCTCCACAATTCCTTATTTTGTTGCCAAAGGCACTGCAGATCTAAGCTGACTATGGCACAAGAGGATGTCACACGTCAACTTCAAGACGATCAACAAACTCTCCAGACAGGGAATGGTTAGAGGATTGCCAAACATTTCATTTCAAAAAGACAGCGTATGTGGACCCTGTCAGAAAGGCAAGCAAATCAAGACCACACTGAAAAGCAAATCCTTCCTTTCCACCCACAGAGTTTTGGAAATGCTACATATGGATCTCTATGGTCATGTAGACCCGGTAAGTTTGGGAGGTAAGAAATACTGTCTCGTTATTGTTGATGATTATTCCAGGTATGCTTGGACAATTTTCCTAAGCAAGAAAAAGGAAACAACATCAAAGCTGCCCGAGCACCTGAGAAAGCTTCAAAATGAAAAAGGGTCGAGTATCGTGTCCATTCGTTCCGACAGAGGTACGGAATTCACTAACCGCTTTATAGAGCAATACTGTTTGGAAAATAGGATACAACATGAATACTCAGCTGCCCGAACACCTCAACAAAATGGTATTGCCGAGCGAAAGAACAGGATGCTGAAGGAAGCAACAAGGACAATGATTGCCGCAAGTAAGTTGCCACATCATTTCTGGGGCGAAGCCACCAATACAACGTGCTATACACAAAACCGCTGTATCATCAACAAGCATCACAACAAAACAGCATACGAGGTATGGAACAACAAAACTCCATTAGTTTCGTACTTTCACATATTTGGATGCAGGTGTTACCTTTTGAACAATGGTAAGGATCAACTTAGAACCTTCGATGAGAAATCGGATGCAGGGATATTTGTTGGATATTCCTATGTTAGCAACACTTACAGGATCTTCAATAAAAGGAAGCTAACAATTGAGGAATCAGTTCATGTAGTGTTCAATGAACCCCACCATGATCCTACAGGAGTAGAAGACATTTCTCAGAACATCCAACAACTTTCCATCATAGATCTACCACCTTCATTAGAACCTGTCGTTGACCTAGAAATCAACCCCGCAGCTGTAAGAACTGACGTAGATGAAGCCGAAGTTGTACAAGCTAAAGCCAAAACTAAAGCAACTCAAGATACAGTACGGGACCCCGAATTAGAACCCGACAGAATATGGTTGAGAGATCACCTGCAAGAGCTGATCATTGGAAACATTGATGTTGGTTTTTCTACCCGTAGGAGAATACAGAGTACACAAGGAAATGTACTATATGCGCAAGAAGACCCCGAGTCAGAGATATCTCCATTTCCTGAATGGAAATCTCTATCCAAGCTTAGAAGACTTAATATGTGCACTATTGTTGTATTCTTAGCCCAATCTGAACCTGTTTCTACCAAAGAAGCTCTCAACAATTCACATTGGATCACATCTATGGAAGAAGAGCTTAACAGTTTCGAAAGAAACAACGTATGGTATCTTGTCCCCAGACCTACGCATCAATCAGTAATTGGGACCAAATGGGTATTTAGAAACAAGAAGGATAGAAATGGACTCATTATCAGGAATAAATCCCGACTAGTCGCCCAAGGCTACAGACAGGAAGAAGGCATAGACTACGACGAAACATTTGCCCATGTAGCCAGACTAGAAGCCATAAGGATATTTTTAGCCTTTTCAGCCCATAAGAGCTTCATTGTATACCAAATGGACGTCAAAAGGGCATTCCTGAATGGAGACCTTGCTGAAGAAGTTTATGTTGAGCAACCACCAGGGTTTGTCAATCCATAAGGCGAAGACCTAGTATACAGGCTAAGGAAAGCACTGTATGGACTTAAGCAAGTCCCTAGAGCATGGTATGAGACCCTGTCCCAGTATCTAACCGATAATGGATTTGAGAAAGGTGTTGTGGATAAGATCTTATTCAAAATACAGGAAGGTGATGACCTTCTAATGGTTCAAATATATGTAGACAATATAATATTTGGTTCAACTAATCTTGCTTTGTGTCAAAGCTTCTCTCATCTCATGCAAAGTAAATTTGAAATGAGTATGATGGGAGAACTTAGTTATTTCCTAGAGTTGCAGGTAAAGCAATTGCCCACCGGGATCTTCATCAACCAGGAAAAATACAGCAAGGAGCTTCTCAATAAGTTTGGAATGAATACTTCCAAATCATCGTCAACCCCCATGAGCACTTCCGCAAATTAGTGCTGATGAAGCTGGAAAGCCGGTTGATCAATCACTCTACAGGAAGCTTATTGGCTCATTCCTGTACCTAACGGCTAGCAGGCCCGATATCCAGTTTGATATGAGAGTGTGTGCGCGATATCAAGTATCACCTAAAGAATCACACTTCGCAACAGCTAAACGAATCCTGAAACACGTCAAAGGAACAGTCGATGTAGGACTGTGGTATCCTAAAGAAGGCGGATTCGATTTAGTTGGCTACAATGACACGGATATTGGAGGTTGCAAGCTATATAGGAAGAGTACTAGTGGAACTTGTCACTTTCTTGGACCTAGACTTGTGTCTTGGTTTAGCAAGAAACAATTGGAAAACTCGTTTTCAACAGCTGAATCAGAATACTATGCTGGTGGTAGTTGCTGTATGCAGATCCTTTAGATGCAACAACAGCTGTCAGACTATGGAATTGAAGCCAAAGAGATGCCGATTATGTGCGATAGCACAAGTGCAATTGCTATCGCTCACACTCTTGTATTGCACTCGCGCACCAAGCATATTCACATGAAACATCATTTCATTAGGAATCATGTTGAGAACAAGGATGTTCAGCTGGAAAAAGTTCATACAGATATCCAGTTGGCCAACATCTTTACCAAGCCTCTCGACACAGCAAGATTCTGCATGCTTCGACATGAATTGGGATTGCTACAGCCTACTCCCTGTAAGTTTTTAATGCTTTTACTCAGCAAATTGAAGGGGGAATGCTGTAAGACCCAAGAATACAGTATCCACCGGTAGTTATTTGTACACTCAGACCATCAGAGCAGCACTGTAGGAACAAAGCGATATAAAAATATCCTACAGCCGACGTGTGCAATAATTAAGGGGGAATACAGTACGACCCAAGAATACAACATTCATCTGAAAGCTGCTGTATCGAATTGAAACCCGTATGTACCTTTTAAGGGGGAACGTTGTATTTTCGCGGATACAGCACATACTATGGGAAATAAATTATCATGTTATTTATTTATTTTAACAACTTTTATGTCCACGTGCCCTGTCATAATTAAAAGTTTTTGCATTAAATGCTTTACACGACATCTGGACATTGGTATTTTCAAAGTTGCAATGTTTCAAATTTTTTATTAATTGTACACCGCCTTTTCGGGCAATAAGGGATAAGTCAGAAGTGGGACCCGCTCCTATTTTAAATTAGATGGATAAGTTGTACCGGTTACACTCAGTCCATCGTGATCGTCCATTTTAAACATCGGTTCCCATCCCTTAAATCTGACCGTTCAGTCTCTGAAAACCCTTCTTCGCCGCCCACTATAAAAGGAATGTAAATGCCATTTGAGACTCTTTACGCTTTCTGCATATTGTAAGAGTTGTTGAGCATACAGCCTACAAACCTTTTTGTGTTTACTGCATTCTCTTTGAATCCTTTTTAACTTCTCTTCGAGAATCATCAATGGCATCTTCCCATATCTCTTCCATCTCTCTCAGAAATCCTCCAACATCATCGACGGACGGATCTTTTCTAGATCTGTTGTGCTTGAACGTGTTCGTATCGAAGGTGATGACGTCGAATCGATGGAATACGTCATTACTAGGATATATTAGCAAGGCCTCTATCGCCTTGGCAGCCACACTGCTGAACGATTTGATGTTCATCTGGTTGAGGAATTCTACCTCAATGCTGTTGTTCGTTTCCTTTCGTTGGCTCAGGGAGGACATTTTGCTGACATCACAGCTGTCATTCGCAGAGTCAAGATCCATGTTGACCAAGAGCTTCTCCAGAATCTCTACAGGCTTCCTGTTGATGGCCTGACAATGGAAGATCTTGAGACCTTTGGGTCCCAAGAACTCTTGACCGAATACTATGGGTTATTCACCGGTTCCGCGTCGGTGGAATCAATTCACACCTCTTGCCATAAGAAACTTTTATGTTTACCTTTTGTTTATTTACACGATTTCTGTTGTGTTGTTATTGAGAACGGAACAGGTGCTTTCGAGATGTGCACTAATCTCAGGTTCAGAATGATGGGTCAACTGGTGTCAAATAATCCTCAAACGGTTGCAGGAAGAAGTTTCTAAGCATGCCTCTCAGAATAAATCCTTTGGTTTGCTCTTGAATTACATTTTGACGAAATGCGGTGTTCCGCAAGACGAAAGAGCAAAGAAGATCACTTCTCGGATTTATATGGGAAGCATCAGACCCACCGTTTTCAACCAAATAACCCTGATCGCTAACAGACCTTTTGTCTGCAAATTGCCTCTGTCTGCCGATCCGAGGGACGTGTCTTCGAAGTCTCAGAGCGAGGAGACTTCAAGGAAGATAAAAAGATCTCACAACAAAACTCCAGTTGCTGTTGAGAAGCCGAAAAAGAAGCTAATGAGGCTTTCAAAAGTTAAAACTACAGAAACCTCCAAGGATGCTCCATCATCGGCCCAACCCACTTTAGCGACACCCCAAGGCACAACCCCTGCAGATGAGATGACTGTTACTGTCTCGACAGTAGATCTCGAGCCTTTGGCGGCTATGACGGATGCTCAGACATCTGCCAACATACAAGACTCTGGCGAGTCGGCTGCCACTTTGGAGCTAAAAGCTACTTCTCCTATGCGGTATTCCACACCCGTTAAGGATCCATCTCCCATCAGGGTACCAACCCCTGTAAGGGATCCCTCTCCGACACATGAACCCATACCTGTCGAGGAACACGTGCATACAGCGGACGCAGGCGCTGTACGCAGTCCCTCCCCAGACACCATTATCAATAAGACTCTGCTCTCTTTACAGATAGAGAAAGCTTATGATCGCTTCGTACATTGGAAAGCCTACAGGCTCGCTCCATACAGCAAACTGTACAACTGGAGCGATTGGTGCGAAGAAGAACGATTTGTGTTGGAAGTGATGGACTCACCAGATGTTGAAGTCCTGATCCAATGGGACAACTTAATCTGCAAAGAGTTGATCACTAGCCACCTGATGGACAAATCAGATGCCTGTTAGAAAGGAAAAGCTAAATCCGGCGATCAAGCTCCCGAAAGTCCAAAATCAGATCCCGACTCGGACGATGATGGCGACGCCCTTCAGGCTGGTCTAAGAATGAGTCGTGAGGAATCTGAATCTCAGATGGGCGCAGGAACTTCCAGTCAACACCAAACTCCTCCCCATCAACAAGACTTTGTTCCCGACAATGAGGATTCAGTCCCTCATGTCGTGGAGGAATAATCAGTTTCGCAACAGGCACCCGAGCCTGCAGCCGAGGAACAACCGACTACCCAACAGGAAACCGAGCCTGTCGCCGCCCAAGCCGAAGAAGAATCCAATGCCATCCCGCACGAAGAATCAGTCCCTCTGCCGGAGCAGGCGGAAGCTGAGAGACAGCAGGAAGAATCAGTCCCCCATGTACCTTTGTCTTCAGAACCCACTGCCGAACAAGAGAAATCGTCAAACCCTGTCGCCGAGCCACCCTCTGATGCTCCCGAAACCTCAACTGTCATGGAATCTGACGATGGTACAAAACCTGAGGATGTCCAACTCAATTCATGTCCCAATGTGAACTTGATACGGTTGAATGGAGTTGAAGATTTCGCCTAGCCAGATTCCCCAAGGACTGCCACAAGGAAAGAGCGATTACATGCTCTTGGCCTTCAAACTGTTTTCATCCAGGACGCCGTCAATGCCCTGTATTCTGTCGAGAAAACTATTGATTGGATGCACCAATCAGCCGTTGAAGAGATGACAGGTCTAAGGCACGAAGTCTCCTGAGTGGAAGAAGCCTTCAGAATATTGCCATCAGTCTTCAAGCAGGCCCTAAGCCAATTGCAAGAAAGACAGGAGCAGATCCTGAGAGAAGAACAATCTAAGTTACGCGTGTCTGAGGCCAAGACTACATCAGCTCTCATCGAGTCCGGTTCCCAGCTCCGAGCCCACAATAAGAAAATTCAAGATATGTCGTAGGTGCTCTCCTCCCTTGTTGAGAAAATGACAAATTTTGAGATGAAACAGGATCCTGATATGCAAATCCTGGAACGCCTTGATGAGAAGGTGTCATACCTTGATGACGCCAAAAAGGGGGAAGAAGCGAGGGAAGCTGCTAGGAGAACCAGGCTGGAGCAAGAGAAGGAAATGCTAGCTCCTTTTGAAGACAGCATCACTGTTGATATAGTCGGTATCTCATATCCAAATGTTAGAATACAGGGAGATCGACCAGAATTCCAGGATCCTAAGTATCCTTGGAAGAGCCTAGTTCAAAAACCGCAAGCTATGAACCTCCCGGACGACCGACAGCCTACTGTAGAAGAAATCAAAAACTGGAGGAGGAATGAACTGCTAAGACACTTTGTTGTTCTTATCAGGGAATCCTCATTATTCAACAGATGCAGGATGGTACAGGAAGCCGCATACAAGTTCAAGAAAAGGTTGGAACAAGGAACGCTCCCGCTACAGCATCAGATGAAGTCTAAGCATAGACAAGGTGACTTGGTTACCCATCCAGAAGATTGGATATTAGTCTTCGATAAGTCGTATGAAGGACGAGCCTTATATATGAATCGAGATAGGGACGCTCATCAGAACTGGTGGAAAAATACCAAGAATGACCCCAAAAGGCCATGTAGACACTCAAATTACAGGAGTTGAATCCCTTATTGTATTAATTTTGTAATTTTATTTTCAAAACAGCAAAATTTTGTACTCTTTGTTTCAATATCAATAAAATATTTGTCTGTCTTGAAAGATTACAACTCGTAATCTACTGTGTTCTTATATGCTTACAAACACTTAATTTATCCTTGCTGTATACAAGTATGAAACTTGTTTTAATACATAAGCTGTAAGAACTTGTCTGCGAATAGTTCATAGTTTAAGTTGTATGTACCTAGAATACTATGTAAAATTGTGCCTGCGCGCCAATCATAAGTTTAATCATGTAACACTCTTTTGATAAAAGCTGAACTTGCCTGCGAGCAGTTCTTAGTATTAGGCTAATTGCTGAAGGCCAGAACATTCGAACAGAAGACCAAGAAGCCTGTCCTCCTTCAATATGCTAAGTGTCAAAGTTTTGACATCATCAAGGATGTTTGGATAACATCATACGATTTTAAAAGGAAGACTTGGAAGGACTTGGCAAATTATCAAAAAGGGGGAAATTGTTGGGATAACAATCCCTGTGTCGAAATTGTCGAGATAACAAATCCCTGTATCGAAAGTTTTGACAGAATGTTTTGACAATGTGCCAATCCAAGCATACAGCAAACAGCTGTATCGAAATGCTGATCAAAAGTGTCAACCTGTATCGAAGATTTCTCGTCGTCCCAGAATTCAGTAAATCTATCATACAGCAAATGTGTCTCATAAGACTAAGTATGGAAGCTGTCTCGAAACGATAATACAGCTATCATTCCATACAGTATCCAAACAGGACAAGAAGGAATCTTTGTTATTCGCTAAAGTCAAAGTCCCGTTTGAGAAGATATTTTTAAATACTAAAAGATAAAGTATTTAAATATCAAGTCGTCATAGATCTTCAATCAAGCGCAAAATCCGGATCGTGTTTTATTCAAACACATCATCCCGTTTGAAGTCAAGGTCAGAGTAAGCAAGGCAGAATTGAAGGAAAAGCAAAGCACAACGTCAAGGCCGAGAAACCTTCATGTACAAATTGTGGAAAGAACCATGGAGGAGTATGCCTGGTGGGTCAGGGAAAATGCTATCGATGCAAGCAATCAGGTCATACATCTTATGATTGACCAGTCGGAAAAGAAGGTCCAACTTCCGGGGGTAGGGCACGAGTGTTTGCCATGAGCCTGAAAGATACTGAAGGGAACCCAGATACAATGACATGTATGTTAATAGTATTTAATATACCTGCATTAGTACTTTTTGATACTGGCGCTACCCATTCATTCATGTCTAAGAAGTTCCATGCTCTAACTGGAAGTAAAGACATTAGAGTAAAAGAACCATTAGAGGTTAGCATACCATCTGGTAAAATAATATGTGCTGATTCTATGGTTAGAAATACACCTATAGATATGAATGAGAATAACTTGGATGCGGATCTATATGTGATTAATATGAAAGATTTCGACATAATCCTAGGGATGGATTGGTTGAAAAAGTACCGAGCTATCATTAAATGTTATGAGAGAGAAATGACCCTAGTCTTGCCTGGGGATAAGGAGACTACATTTTTCGGAGTAAAGACTTGTACCTCACATAGGTTTATATCTGCCATGAAAGTAATTAAATTGCTTAAAAGAGGCAAATGTCAAGGATACCTGGTGAACATAGTTGGTACAGAAGGACAAGAATTGTCAGTCTCATATGTATCAATTGTGAAGGAATTTCCAGATGTGTTTCCTGAAGATTTTCCAGGAATTCCACCTGATTGACAAGTAGAGTTCACAATTGACTTGATACCTGGAGCAGCACCGGTATCAAAGGCTCCTTATCGGATGGCGCCAAAATAATTGCAGGAATTGAAGGTTCAACTACAAGAGTTGCTGGACTTAAATTTTATTCGTCCAAGTGTTTCCCCATAGGGAGCACCGGTTCTTTTTGTCAAGAAGGACGGTACATTAAGGATGTGTATAAATCGACTCACTATTAAAAATAAGTATTTGTTGCCAAGGATCGAGGATTTATTTGACTAACTTAGAGGAGCAGGAATTTTCTCTAAGATTGCCCTGAGATCGGGATATCATCAATTGAAAATAAAATAGGATGATATTTCTAAGACGGCCTTTCGGACAAGATATGGGCACTACGAATTTGTAGTAATGCCCTTTGGACTAAGTAATGCCCCAGCCGTATTTATGGATTTGATGAATCGAGTATTTCACCAATACTTGGATAAATTTGTTATTGTATTCATTGATGACATTTTGGTGTATTCTAAAGATGAGAAATAGCATGAGGAACATTTAAGAATAGTATTGGAGACTCTTCGCAATGAGAAATTATATGCGAAGTTTAAGAAATGTGAGTTTTGGATTGACCGAGTAGTATTTCTCGGTCATGTGGTGACCTCTCAAGAGATTGAAGTCGATCCAGTAAAGATCGAAGCGATAAACAGTTGGGAAGCACCTACGAATGTGAATGAAGTTCGAAATTTCCTAGGTTTAGTCGGTTACTACAGGAGATTTATCGAGGGCTTCTCAAAGATCGCAGCTTTTATGACGAAGTTGACACGAAAAGGGGAGAAATTCTTATGGAATGATAAGTGGGAAGCGATTTTTCAAGAATTAAAGAAAAGGTTGACGACAGCACCTGTGTTAACGATTCCAGACCCTACCAAGGATTTTGTAATATACAGTGATGCGTCGAAGCAAGGTCTTGGCTGTGTTCTGATGTAGCATGGAAAGGTGGTTGCATACGCCTCTAGACAGCTTAAACAACATGAGTTAAACTACCCTACTCATGATCTAGAATTAGCCGCTGCATGCGCTAAAGATTTGGAGGCATTACTTGTACGGAGGAAGGTGTGAAATTTTTTCCGATCATAAAAGTTTGAAGTATTTGTTTACTCAGAAGGAGCTAAATATGAGGCAAAGAAAGTGGCTTGAGTTGGTGAAAGATTATGATTGCATAATCCAATATCATCCAGGCAAGGCCAGCGTAGTTGCTGATGCCTTAAGTCGCAAGACGAGAGGTGAATTTTGCAATATGCTCACTACTCAAGAACAACTCATTCAAGATTTTTCGAAATTGAATATTGAAGTTGTTAGACCAAAGGGAACAACATCAATTTTATCAGTTCTAGTGGTTCAACCAACCTTACGGGAAAGAATTAAAAGAGCTCAATCCCAGGATGAGATATTAAGTAGAATGAAAGAGTTGGCCATATCTGCAGACAATAAGGGTTTTGGAATAGCAAGTGATGGTACCTTGATGTACGAAGGGAGAATGTGTGTGCCAGAGATGAGGGTATGATAAAGAAAATTTTAATCGAAGCTCACAGTATGCCATATACTGCCCACCCAGGCAGTACGAAAATGTACCAAGATCTTAAGAAAATGTTTTGGTGGAAAGGAATGAAAAATGATATAGGAAAATTTGTGGAGAGTTGTTTGACTTGTCAACAAGTCAAGGCCGAACATCAACGACCATCAGGATTGCTCAAACCACTTGAAATTCCAGAATGGAAGTGGGAACATATAGCCATGGACTTCGTAGTCGGTTTACCCACAACTGTTAGAGGAAATACTGCGGTTTGGGTGATTGTCGATGTAACACCTCCAAAACCATCTGGGATATTACAGCGCCGTGGGCCCCGTGCCGGAACCCACAAGGCTAAAAACCGTTTACAAAACCATTTCAAAAACGTTCAAAGATGCCAAAAAGGCTGATGACGGTAATATTTCAAAAACTCACAATAGCCATTTACAAAATACCAAATACCGTCATAAAATACCATTTGAAAATACGAGGCAAAAAGCCAAATCTCGACAGTTCAAAATATACGTTAAACCACCACTTAAACGTACCGATAAAATAATTTGGGGAAAAGAGTTTGATGAAAATAACCCAAGTTCGTAAAATGCCAAAAAGGCCATTTGAAATACACACGAGTTGGTAAAATACCAAAGAGACATTTTGAAATATACACACGCAGCGGATAAAATGCAGTTCAAAAATACAAAATTGCAGCGGAATAAAACAACCAGAAAAGAAATACTCGATACTCAAAAACATGCCACAGCCAGTATCACTCGGGAAGCTCACCCCTTCACGATCGCTACTAGCTCGATCTCCGTGTACCTAAAAATAAAGCCCACAACGGGGTTAGCCACAATACTCAATAATGATATCGATCACATCAACATAAATAATTACATACCAATGTAATAATATAGTAAGAATACTACCAAAGTAATCTTACCGTCATACCTTACCAATCCATAACAATCCGTAACAGATTAATCCTTACCATAATCCACATTTTGCATTCTCAAATGGCGAAATGAACTCAACCATATCCAATTGTATTGTATTCGAACAATATCAAAAATCCTCAAAACATCATCATAACTCATAATCATGAACGTGCCAAATCCTGTCCATCGGATTACACAATCGAATCTCAACCTGGGTAAACCAATAACATACAACATATCTGTAGATAAACTACCACAAAACAATTAATACAAATCCCGAAACAACGACGTACAGCCCGAATGCTCATACGATCAATAACACTGATCAACCAATGCATCAACTGAGAATATCATCGATATGATAACTCCAATACGACCAATAAAGGATCACGATAATCGAGAATACCATCAACAAAGTAAATCCCGAACACAATCAACGAAGGATCACAATAACCGAGAATACCATCAACAAGGTAAACTCCAAACGACCAACAATAAAGGATCTCAAAGAAATGACACCAACTATCGAACATACCCCTCGGGCGTATGAACAACCAGTCGTAAACCGTCGAACATACCCAACCATAAATGGAGGATGAATGACCAAACAATATGGCTCAAAGATGGAAGTCATAGTACGCCCGATCCGGAAATGTGTCCGTGCACAAGCCACCCCGGGTATTGATCAAATACACGTGTGGTCTTGTACCTAATTAGCCTCACGAACTACATCTCGTGTGCACGGTTCAATGTGGAAATATCAACACATAACCATAGTGTGCCCAGCTAAAAATCCTACACAATAACCAATCGGCACGCAGATATGACTCCAGATATGTCACGATGCAACATGACAACGAAACTCAAAGAAACGCATATCCAATAAGGATCAAAGACTCACCGAAGTGAACAACAACAATATGGCTCAAAGATGGAAGTCATAGTACGCCCGATCCGGAAATGTGTCCGTGCACAAGCCACCCCGGGTATCGATCAAATACACATGTGGTCTTGTACCTAATTAGCCTCACAAACTACGTCTCGTGTGCACGGTTCAATGTGGAAATATCAACACATAACCATAGTGTGCCCAACTAAAAATCCTACACAATAACCAATCGGCACGCAGATATGACTCCAGATATGTCACGATGCAACATGACAACGAAACTCAAAGAAACGCATATCCAATAAGGATCAAAGACTCACCGAAGTGAACAACAACAGACTGACAATGAAAAGTCGACACGACCAATCAATATTCAAAACAACAATCCTGGGATCACAATCCCCAAAGGATAATCCATACGATCAACAATCTCAGACAACAGTTCTGGGATCGACATCCCTCAACGAACAACCAATATGAATCTCAATACACGAAGCCTCAACGTACAACATATACAACAACCCAACATAATAATTATCTCATAACTGAACAATACCTAAATTACCTCAAAGCCGAAGACAACATCCTTCCCACGAACAACATACCTGAACGAATACACAGTTATACGAATAATCTCAAATAAGGTACCATCCATTCAATACCAATAAACCTTTATCCCGATACTTATGTCATCACGATAACTATCCTCGATATCCGATATTCTATATCCTTGACCAAAGATAACTCACGTCTTCCTTGAACACAATTAAATCATATACCTTATGATTTAATACAACCAGAGCACGATATACAAACCATTATCCCGACAACTTACATTTCTAATAACATTGCTATACGAATTATAAATGAAATGAAAACGAAACCATTCATCAAATATTATAAACTGAACAAGTATAAACTTGCCTCAGTACCGCTACCACGAAGCCGTTACCAACATCCATTGCCTTTGTCTACGAGCTCCTCAGACCCGACCAAAAGAAATCTACGAACTCTTCAACCTCAACCGCAACACAACGGTCATAATCCATGATCAAACACCTCAACCTATTGAAATAATCAATTAACAACAATTCGATAACAATCAATAACCGGTATAGCCAACCAAGCGACTCAACGGCTCAACAATACCCCGATCATAAACAAAACCGAACAATACAACTCAAACAAACACGAACTCATATCTATGATACAATTCGCAACTCGATAATCAATATAACCGATCAATAAACACAGCGGTTCCACAATATCCCGATTAAACACAAATCCAAACAACCAAATCAATCGATCATGAATTCAAAACCATAACACAATTCATAATCCGATAATCATATCAATAATAAATTTAACCAAGTCTAAGCATTACCGATTCCATATTCAATCTTAAATACGATTACAAGTTTCTTCCTTGTAAAATCATAATTAAACCAATTACCGATTATCATCATCAATCCGAACGATCCGATTAATTCAACATTATAGATAATCATATTCCAAGAGTTTCAAATATTTCCATTATCCGAATTGAACACTTGTTCAATACGTATGAATTCTCAAACTCAAAAGTGAATCATAATCTTATCAAACCCGGAACCACATTCATATTCCTATACGAATATTGTACCAAAACACATAACTTAATTCTAGATATGAATATTCCATATTCATATCCAAAACACCAACATCACTTAAACATGTTCATCAATTTATATAATCCAAGAATTCCTTAAGAACACAACTTATTCCGAAATCACATTTAAAATCCTCAAACGACATAATCTGATATGTTCTAACATCTAAACAATCTTCATTCATAATTCAAGGTGTGTATAATCATGTTCTTCAACATATACTTCTCATAACATCATGAATCACAACAAATTACCAAGAACATCGAGAATGCTACGATTCCATAATCATAACAACATAATAAAGACATTTGATCATAAATTCATTATCTTCCTTTAACAAAATTCCCATAAATACCAAGAATCATCACAACAATATCAATTCAATCACCATTCATACGAAAACGTATAGAATTTCCCAAGTTCTACTCATTGAGGCATCTTATCGGACACCTTGAGGGCATAGTCCAATTTAATCGATTATCGAAGAAATACTCGAATTTGTTTCACAAAACTTCAAGGGTAATGTATTATTCCAAGAATACAACAAAGTTCCATCAATAATCTGAGTTAAAACGAGTCAAATCGTCCAAAACATCAAGAAACCTCAAGAATATCCAAAACCAAGAGTTTAGGTGTTCTTACCTTCGATCCGGGCAGAAGATGATGTTAGACATGAATCCAACTTCCAAAAATGTTGCTCCATGATGTCTCCAACCAAAACCATCGATCTCTGATGAAAAATCGCGAAAGGAATAAAGAAAATACGAAAATGCCCAAGTGATCCGTGTCCCGGCCTAGACCTGTCGGTTCCTTACGTACGTAACCGGCAGCTTCCTTACGTACGTAGTCGGCCCTTGAAAACAATCTGCCCAGTTTGGTCGGCATCCTTACATACGTAACCGGCAGCTTCCTTACGTACGTAATCGGCCCTTACGGCCGTAACCGGCCACAGCCTTATGGCCATTATCGGCCAGTCCTAGCCCCCAGTGAGTCACTGCCGACCGTGATCGGCCATCCCAGCGAGTCACTGCCGACCATGCTCGGCCACTACATGTCCTCTCGGCCACGACTCGGCCAGCCACCCCGTAACGTACGTAACACTTAATCCGTTGCGGACGTAATACGTACGTTGACTTGCTACCATATTATACTCGTATTACGTACGTAATACACCCTATATAGCATACGTAAATCCATCCGTTGACTCACCTATCCACATCCGCGCCGAAAGCTGCCGACCACGGGCCCCACTATCCGATCACAACTCGGTCCTGTCTGATTCCTCTTGTTACGTACGTAATGCCTTATGCATAACGTACGTAAAGCGTATAATTTAGCGTACGTAAGTCCTTAAACTTAGCGTACGTTAAGGGCTCTATACTTAGCCAAAATCCAACTGTTCCTATCCGACATCTCGACATACTGGATACAAACATACGGCATACTGAATACACATATACTCAACCCAAAAATATTCTCATACGATATACCTGATATCCAAATCAGTTCAACCTGATACAACAAATCCTCAATATAAGTGTCAATCAAAACGTCAATTACACAAGTATAACTGTCTCGGTCCTCAATTTATTTTATCCATACTGTATAGATACCAAACTATACAGTATATCTCAGATAAAATAACGTGAAAAATTTATACTGAAAATCCAGGTATTACAGTCGACAGAATGACAAAAGCTGCTCATTTTCTGCCAGTCAAGACGACGTTTAAGATGAATCAGTTCGCACAAATGTATATCAAGGATATAGTGAGATTACATGGAGTTCCGGCATCAATAGTGTCAAATAGAGCCCCTAGTTTTACTTCAAGATTTTGGAAATGTTTGCATGAAGCTATGGGAACAAAGTTAAATTTCAGCACTGCTTACCATCCTCAAACAGATGGTCAAACGGAGCGAATGAATCAAATCCTTGAAGATATATTGAGAGCATGCATATTGGATGCAAATGGTGATTGGGAATCACTGCTACCTTTGGTTGAATTTGCCTACAATAATAGTTATCAAGCCACAATTGAGATGGCACCATACGAAGCTCTATATGGAAGAAAATGCAGATCTCCATTGTATTGGGATAAAGTCGGAGAAAGAAAAGTATTGGGAGCTGAGTTAGTTGAGGAAACAGTCAGAAAAATTAAGATGATCCGAGAGAGAATTAAAATTGCTCAGGACCGACAAAAGTCATATGCTGATAAGCGTAGGAAGGAGTTACATTTTGATGTTGGAGATAAAGTATTTTTAAAGGTGGCTCCAATAAAAGAAATTTTTCATTTTGGAAAAAAAGGAAAACTTCGACCGAGATTTGTCGGACCATTCACGAATTGGAGATTTAGCATATCGTCTCGCTTTACCACCCGAATTTGCTTCAGTACACAATGTATTACATGTCTCTATGCTCAGAAAATATGCGCATAGTCCGAGTCATGTAATCAGCTATGCTAATTTGGACGTTAACAGAGATTTAACGTACGAGGAGCTACCGTCTGCAATACTCGAAAAGAAAGTTCACAAACTGAGAAACAAAGATATCACATTGATTAAAGTGCAGTGGAATCGTCATGGAAAAGACGAAGTTACTTGGGAACACGAGGAAGAGTTTCGAGCTCGTTATCCTGATTTCTATAATCAAGGTATGATACTAGTTTTCGAGGACGAAAATTTTTCAATGAGGGTAGAATGTAATATCCATAAATTTTATTATTATTATTATTATTATTATTATTATTATTATTGTCGTTAAATTATTTACAGATTTAATTTTAATTGAGAACCCATTTATTAGTCCAACCCAATTATATATTAACTGGTCTATTAGATTTCAACCCAATTATATATTTACTTTGGGCCAGCCCAACACCATGTCCTTTCTCATTCTCTGAACTAATGAAATGTTTTCAGTTTCTTTCCCAGACTTTAGTTGCTGTCTTTAATCTAAAATAACTCCTAAGCATTATTAATACAATTAAACACATTTAATCTCGGGTCTTTCCAAATGTCTTTCCCAACACAAATATATTCATGGCTTCTACATGTAATATCCGTGTTTTTCCTTTCTCTCGATATTCTCGTTTTGGTGTATTTTCATTTTTACCAACTCGCTTGTAACCGTTTGACATTTCGAGAATATTTAATATTAGAATTTTTGTCGTTCGAGCTTGTTTCGGACTCGTTTTACTCAATTCGGTGTTTTATGTTGTTTTCGTCGCTATTTCGTGTATTCTCGTAAATCGTTATTCCGAACCGCCGTTTTGGGGTTGCCGAGGATCCATCTCATGTTATTATGCGTGTTGTGAGATTTTGTTTGGTGTTTCGGCCATGTATCGTACATTTCGGATGTTTAGGGCTGTTTTGTAATTTCCCAAAGTTTTGGGATAATTACATTTTTTGTTGTTTTTCCGAACCTAAGTAGTCGGGAATATGTTTTCCTTCAACACTTAAGTTCGTCGCCTCGAACCCTTTATGTTCGTACCATCGTGAGTCGTTCACTGTTGCATTTCGATTTTTCGGTTCCTTTCTTACCAATGGTTGTGGCATGTACTCCCCAGGAAGGAGCATTACGTACGTAATGCATGTTGTTGTTACGTACGTAACGGTGTGTGTAAAATAGTACAGGCAATTATGCAATTTTCGTTATGTACGTATGCATGGGATAGCCTACGTACGTTAACAAGCTAACGTACGTTGGCTACCTGTGGCTAACGTACGTAACTCGACCTGGGTTTATAAACCCAGGAGTTGACCGATTTCGGCCATTTTCATTTCTCCTCCTCCCCATCCGACTCCTAGGTGATTTTCTTGGCACTTCCGGCGATTTGAAGCTTTTTAACTCCGAGCCATCATTTTTTCGAGTTTTTAGAGTGTATTATCATCATCTAATCGTGTTCTTCGTCATTAATTCGAGGTAAACTCCTAGAACCTTGTTTTTTGGGTAAATTGGGGATTTTCACGTTTTCGTCCGATTCGTTCCGTATGATAGATTAATTCATGATGAATATGATTAATCTCGCTGGTATTATTGGTTTTCCTACGGATTCATGGTATATTTCGTAGTATTTTTGTAATCGAGAGGGTTTGGTTGTGGTCCGCCCTCGTTGTTGTTTTTATACGAATATACATGAATCGTAGGTGGATTTTCGGGTGTATTCCATTTCCGTATTCGTTTAAGAATGGTTGTAATTGTATTCTTCGAATCGTTAGGTTCGGTTTCGCCTGTTCCTCGCGGTCGTGTTTGATTCTTCCTTTCCGTTCGTGTCACCGTATATCAATCGAGGCAAGTATCCTTATGAACTTACAATCTTGACATAGTAGTATTGCATGAGAAACGTGTGTGTGTGTGTGTGTATGCTCACTACGAGTTAGATCCGACGAGGTCTCGGTAGGGGTCCACGGAGGGGTGGATCTGTGAGCTTGCTTTTAACCACTACGGGTTAGATCCGACGGGGTCTCGGTAGGGGTCCATGGAGAGGTGGGTCCGCGGTTAATTGTGGTGCATTTTTCAAATGTGTTTTGGATTATTGGCATTTCCGGAAATGTGTGTTTTCAACCGACGTTTTCTTGATTGCATGCATTGACTATATGTGTAAGGTGTAAGTTGTTCATTTGGTTACTTGTACTTGTGTAATTGCTAACCCCTTCTGGGGACCCATTTTGGGGAAATTCGTTTTATGAATTTCAGGTCAGGTTCTTCGAGACGAACGGGCGCTGGACCAGTACGCGGATGACGGCCGCGCGTGATGATTGTGCAAAAGTGTATCTTCATGTTGTCCTGTCTATCGATTGTATCATTTGTAAACTAATAGAAGTACTCGAGTACTTAGGCGTTTCTATTTGTTCGGGTTGTAGTTTGTTCATCCTTTGTAATTGTATTAATTAATGTTTGACCGGTTGAACCGGGTTGATTATTTTGTTTTGCGTCTGTATGACGTGGTGTCATTATATTGATCCCGCAAGTCGAAGAGTATATTTTGGTCATTAGCCTGGTGGGTTCCATGTAGGGATCCGTGGCGGTGTAATATACCCTGGATCTCCTGGGGTGTTACAGAAAATGGTATCAGAGCCCAGGTTTATGGATACCTAGGCTTGTCGGTTTATTGGGTCTTGTTGTGTTTCGTTTTGCACATCGTCATCACGCTACCATGATTCTGGTGCTTCCAGTGCCCGTGAGTTTTCCTTACTCTTTTCTTTGTTTCCTTATAACGCATCTTAGCTTCTTGATTGTGGTTGTTTTTCCTCTCATACTTACCACCGTATAGTTTTTGCTACTTATTTAACATCAGTATGGATGCTGGAAGAGGCCGTGGTCGTGGTCATGGATGCGGCCGGAGACGTGGGGCAGCCGGTGGGGTGGCCACCTCACATTCTTCAGGAGCTGGTAGTACCGGCGACCGCCATAGCCATGCCATTTCTCAGGATGGCGCTGACCTTGGTGTTGCGGCTATTATGCAACAAATGGTGAATCAGATGGCGGCAATAGCTCAGGCGGTTCAGAATCCGAATCCGACCCATGCTGCTAGGGGTGGAGCAGACCGTTGGCTTCAGGACGTCATCAAGATGCATCCTCCTCAGTTCTCGGGTGCTTCAGACCCGATTGGCTGGGAGGGGTGGATCAAGGAGATATCCAAAGTTTTCGTCGCCACCAACTGTCCTGAGGACCGCAAGGTCCTCATAGCCCAGTATTTTCTCACTGGGGATGCTACTGACTAGTGGGAAGCCGTTGAGCCCAGAGACCGCGCTGCCACATGGGATGAGTTTAAGGACTTGATGGATACCGGGTATTGCCTGTGGCCGGTCAAACAGGCCCGAGTCCATGCTTTCTTTGATGCTCAACCTCGGGATATCCCTGTTTCCCAGGCCATCACCGATTACAACCGGGAGTTGGGCTTTGTGAAGGCCCAAGTTAGGGAGGAGAGTGATAAGATTTTCCATTTCTCCAGGCGGATGAAACCATCGATTCGTGATTACATGTCTGGGCTCGTTTGCGCTACCTTGAAGTATTATCAGAGTAGGGCCCTTGCTTATGATATGTCTGTGACAGCGAGTGAGGCGGCTCGCGAGAGCAAGAAGCAAAAGTCCGCTGGAAATTTTTCGAGCCACAGAGGTAGGGGTCAGCAGAAGTCCCAGTCTGCTAACTTTTCCATTGGTGGTGGTCCCGCCCGTTCTACTGGAGGTTCTCACGGAGCTACCAATACTCCTTCTCGGGGTGTGAAGTGTTTTAACTGTGGCCGGCCGGGCCACATCAGTCGCAATTGTCCGAGCCCTTTGCTGTCATGTAAACGGTGCGGCCAGCCGGGCCACAAGGCTGCTTTTTGTGAGGAGAGAGAGAGAATTCTTGGTGCCCAGGCTTCCATTCCAGCGCCTAGGGAAACGAGTGTGAATCAAGGTCCATTTGTTACACAGTCTCCACCGAGTGCTAGCCGAGGAAGAGGTCGGGGTCATCCCAGCAGAGGGGGAGCTTCTAGTGTTGGCTCCGCCCACCCGCGTGTTTATGAGATGAGGAGGGCCGATGACCTAGCCACTGCCGTTGCCACAGGTACCGTTCACATCCATTTACATCCTGTCAGTGTGCTTTTCGATTCTGGTGCTATGCATTCGTTTGTGTCTTTGGAATGTGTGCACCGTTTGGGCCTTGATTGCTTGTCGCCATGCGAGCCTTTCATCATTAAACTTCCTAGCAGTGATAGGATCATTGGTGACCGTGAGATTCGAGATTGTGTTGTGACTATTTGTGAGAAGGCTTGGCTCTCAAATCTTATTGTTGTGGAAATTGAGGGTGAGGATTTAATTCTTGGGGATGACTAGCTCGAATGGCATGGCGCGATCATGAACTACTGTACGAGAATCATCACTATGTTAGCCGAGGACGGAACCGAGCACTCTTTCACGGGGCGAAGGAGGGGAAACCAGAGACTTGTTATTAACGCTTTAAAAGCGATGAGACTTCTGCGGAAGGGGTGTACTAGTTACTGGTGCTACGCCTTGAAGGCGGAAAGTGGTGGAGTCGAGATTTTATCAATTCCAGTTGTTAGTGAGTTTCCTGACATTTTTCCTGACGAGTTATCGGGTTTGCCGCCGGACCATGAGGTAGAGTTTGTTATCGAGTTAGAGCCGGGTGCGGCTCCGATTTCGAAGGCGCCGTATCGTATGGCACCCTACGAGATGGCCAAGTTGAAGAATCAGTTGAGTGAGCTTCTTTAGTCGGGGTATATTTGACCGAGCGCTTCGCCTTGCGGCGCACCGGTTCTGTTTGTACGGAAGAAGGATGGTTCACTTCGTTTGTGTATCGACTACCGAGAGCTAAACAAGGTGACCATCAAGAACAAGTATCCCCTGCCAAGGATTGATGACTTGTTCGATCAGTTACAGGGAGCTGCGGTATTCTCGAAGATCGACTTGAGATCGGGGTACTACCAGCTTCGGGTGAAGGAGTCCGACGTACCGAAAATAGCTTTTCGGACGAGATACGGACATTATGATTTTGTGGTCATGCCCTTCGGTTTGACTAATGCGCCGGCAGTGTTCATGCAGTTGATGAACAAGGTTTTTATCGAGTATTTGGATAAGTGTGTCATCGTCTTCATTGATGACATCCTTTTTTATTCGAGAAGTGAGGAGGAACATGCGCATCATCTTTGAATAGTGTTGGACATTTTGAGGATTGAGCAACTCTATGCAAAGTTCTCGAAATGTGAGCTTTGGCTGAAAGAAGTTATGTTTTTGGGTCACGTGATTTCAGTCGAGGGAGTCCGTGTGGATCCGCAGAAGATCAAGGCAGTACTAGATTGGGCACCACCTAAGAATGTGAAAGAGGTCCGTAGCTTTTTGGGTTTGGCCGGTTACTATCGTAGGTTCGTCGAGGGTTTCTCGAAACTAGCTCGGCCACTTACGCAGTTGCTTTAGAAATCCGAGACGTTCGTCTGGAATGACGAAAGGCAGGCGAGTTTTGAGGAGCTGAAGAAGCGTTTAACTTCAGCCCCGATTTTAGCATTACCGTGTGGTAACGAGGGTTTTGCTGTGTATAGTGATGCTTCGGGTCAGGGTCTTGGGTGCGTACTGATGCAGCACGGCAAGACTATTGTGTATGCGTCGAGACAGTTGAGGCCATACAAGCTTAAATACCCTACTCACGACTTGGAGTTGGCGGCAGTTGTCTTCGCGCTCAAGATCTGGCGTCATTATCTATTTGTCTCCACATGTCAGATTTTTACCGACCATAAAAGTCTGAAATACATATTTACCCAGCGGGAGTTGAATATGAGGCAGATGAGGTGGTTGGAGTTGATCAAGGATTATGACCTCGAAATACTTTATCATCCAGGCAAGGCAAACATTGTGGCCGGCGCCTTGAGTCGGAAACCGGTTGCGTTGAGGACACTTGAGATCCTTACGTCTCAGTCTGAGCTTCAACGGGTTTTGATCGATTTGGATGTTGATATTTTATTGCCGGGAGCGGTCAAACAGCTTTGTGCTTTAGAGATTTCATCGTCGTTAGTCGACAAAATTAAACTGAAGCAATCAGATGACCCGATGATTTCTCAGATTCGATAAAATGTTCTCAAGGGGAAGTCTCCCGGGTTTTTGATTCACGAGGATGGTGTGTTGAGGTTCCAGGGTCGGCTCTGTGTGCCGAATGACTCAGAATTGAGACAAAATATTTTGCGGGAGGCGCATGCCACGCCTTACTCCGTTCATCCTGTGTCAAGTAAGATGTACAAGTGCCTGAGGAGAAATTTTTGGTGGAATGATATGAAGGAGGAGGTCGCACGGTTCGTAGCGAGATGTTTTACTTGTCAGCAGGTCAAAATCGAGCATCAGCGACCGGCTGGATTATTACCGTCACTTCCCGTTCTGGAATGGAAATGGGAAGATATTTCGATAGATTTCATTATGAGGTTGCCGTGATCGAGATCAGGCATGAATATGGTTTGGGTAATTGTTGATCGTCTGACCAAATCGGCACATTTTCTGGGCATCAAGGATACTTGGGGCCCAGAGAAGTTAGCTCGTGTGTTTATTGCGCAGATCGTGAGGCTTCACGGTACTCTGAAGTTTATTGTCTCGGATCGGGATGATCGTTTCGTATCGCACTTTTGGCAAGCAGTGCATAAGGCGTTAGGTACAAATTTGCGTCTATGTACTTCTTTTCACCCTCAGTCGGATGGACAATCGGAGCGCATTATTCAGACATTTGAGGATATGTTGCGCGCTTGTGCTCTCGATTGGAGTAGTGACTGGGAGGAACATTTACCGTTGATCGAATTTACATACAACAATAGTTGGCACGCGTCAATTCGCATGGCACCGTATGAGGCACTTTATGAGCGGCATTGTCGATCACCGATTTGTTGGGATGAGGCATCCGATCTAGTTAGGACCGAGTCGGATATCGTTATGGAGACGAGGTGGAAAGTGGAATTGATTCGAGAGAGGATGTTGACCGCTCATAGTCGACAGAAGTCGTATGCCGATGTTCATCGTCGACCTTTGGAATTCGAGGTAGGGGACCACGTCTTTCTAAAAGTGTTGCCGACGAAGGGAGTTTTCCACTTCGGGAAGAAAGGAAAGTTGAGCCCGAGATTTATTGGGCCCTTTGAGATTCTCGAGAGAGTCGGTGAATTGGCATACCGGTTAGCGTTACCTCCGGCCTTGAGTCACGTTCATAGTGTTTTCCATGTTTCCCAACTGAGGAAATATGTCCCGGATCTTAGCCACGTCATCGATTATGGCGAGATTGATATCGCTGAGGACATTACATTTGAGGAGCATCCTGTGAGGATCTTAGAGCATCGTGAGAAGCGACTGAGGCATAAGACCATTCCCTTGGTCAAAGTGCAGTGGTCGAGACATGGTGTCGAGGAGGCAACTTGGGAAACCGAAGATAGCATGTGTGCTAGGTACCCTGAGTTGTTTGCTTCTTAAGTTTCGGGACGAAATTTGTTTTTAGAGGGGTAGAATGTAATATCCGCATTTTTCCTTTCTCTTGATATTCTCATTTTGGTGTATTTTCATTTTTAGCAACTCGCTTGTAACCTTATTGACATTTCGAGAATATTTAATATTAGACTTTTTGTCGTTCGAGCTTGTTTCGGACTCGTTTTACTCGATTCGGTGTTTTATGTTGTTTTCGTCGCTATTTCGTGTATTCTCGTAAATCGTTATTCAGAACCGCCGTTTTGGGGTTGCCGAGGATTCATATCATGTTATTATGCGTGTTGTGAGCTTTTGTACCATGTGTCGTACATTTCGGATGTTTAGGGCTGTTTTGTAATTTTTCAAAGTTTTGGGATAATTACGTTTGTTGTTGTTTTTCCGAACCTTTGAGTAGTCGGGAATATGTTTTCCTTCAACACTTAAGTTCGTCGCCTCGAACCCTTTATGTTCGTACCATCGTGAGTCGTTAACCGTTGCATTTCGATTTTTCGGTTCCTTCCTTACTAGTGGTTGCGGCCTGTACTCCCCAGGAAGGAGCACTACGTACGTAATGCATGTTGCTGTTACGTACGTAACGGTGTGTGTAAAATAGTACAGGCAATTCTGCGATTTTCGTTACGTACGTAAGCATGGGATATCTTACCTACGTTAACAGGCTAACGTACGTTAGCTACCTGTGGCTAACATACATAACTCGACCTGGGTTTATAAACCCAGGAGTTGACCGATTTCGGCCATTTTCATTTCTCCTCCTCCCCATCCGACTCCTAGGCGATTTTCTTGGAACTTTCGGCGATTTGAAGCTTTGTAACTCCGAGCCATCATCTTCTTCGAGTTTTTAGAGTGTATTATCATCATCTAATTGTGTTCTTCGTCATTAATTCGAGGTAAACTCCTAGAACCTTGTTTTTTGGGTAAATTGGGGGTTTTCACGTTTTCGTCCGATTCGTTCCGTATGATAGATTAATTCATGATGAATATGATTAATCTCGCTGGTATTATTGGTTTTCCTACGGATTCATGGTATATTTCGTAGTATTTTTGTAATCGAGAGGGTTTGGTTGTGGTCCGCCCTTGTTGTTTTTATACGAATATACATGAATCGTAGGTGGGTTTTCGGGTGTATTCCATTTCCGTATTTGTTTAGGAATGGTTGTAATTATATTCTTCGAATCGTTAGGTTCGGTTTCGCCGGTTCCTCACTGTCGTGTTTGATTCTTCCTTTCCGTTCGTGTCACCGTATATCAATCGAGGCAAGTATCCTTATGAACTTACAATCTTGACATAGTAGTATTGAATGAGAAACGTGTGTGTGTGTATGCTCACTAAGGGTTAGATCCGACGGGGTCTCGGTAGGGGTCCACGGAGGGGTGGATCCGCGAGCTTGATTTTAACCACTACGGGTTAGATCCGACGGGGTCTCGGTAGGGGTCCACGGAGGGGTGGGTCCGTGGTTAATTGTGGTGCATTTTGCAAATGTGTTTTGGATTATTGGCATTTCCGGAAATATGTGTTTTCAACCGACATTTTCTTGATTGCATGCATTGACTATATGTGTAAGGTGTAAGTTGTTCATTTGGTTACTTGTACTAGCGTAATTGCTAACCCCTTCTGGGGATCCGTTTTGGGGAAATTCGTTTTATGAATTTCAGGTCAGGTTCTTCGAGACGAACGGGCGCTGGACCAGTACGCGGATGACGGTCGCGCGTGATGATTGTGCAAAAGTGTATCTTCATGTTGGCCTGTCTTTCGATGTGTTGTATCATTTGTAAACTAATAGAAGTACTCGGTACTTAGGCATTTCTATCCATTCGGGTTGTAGTTTGTTCGTCCGTTGTAATTGTATTAATTGATGTTTGACCGGTTGAACCGGGTAGATTATTTTATTTTGCGTCTGTATGACGTGGTGTCATTATGTTGATCCCGCGAGTCGAAGAGTATATTTTGGTCATTAGCCTGGTGGGTTCCATGTAGGGATCTGCGGCGCTATAATATACCATGGATATCCTGGGGGTGTTACATTACATGATATTCTTCATTTCACTCCTCTTCTGCAAAAAAAGGTAAATTCATGTTCTTATTTCTGATTTTATTAAAAAAAAAATGAACAGTAGCGGCGATTAACTATCGTCGCTAAATCTGCGGCCAACCATCCAAACAACAGAAATCGAACTCCGGCCCAAATGGAACAATAAAAAAAAAACAAAATCCCAAATCAAATCTCACCCAAAGCCGCCCCAGACACCACGAATCCGCCTCTGCAGTTTTTGCCCGACACCATCGCCGCCGAGGACCAGAGCCGAAGCCCTTTTTCCGACCTGCTTTGAATTCGGTTGTAGGGCCTTCAGTGTGTGTGTGTGAAATTTTTTTGAGAGAATAGAAGAGCAGAGAAGAGAAGAAGAGTGAGGAAAAAAAAGAAGAAGAAGTAGAGGGGAGAGTGGGGCAGAGCAGAAACAAAAAAAAAGGGCGGCGTGTGAGGAATGAGATAATGAATCTGACCTAAGTGTTGGATTTTATACCCAACACTTTAATTCAAATTTCAATTCAACCCCTTATTTCTTTTATCCTTTGATTTTATCCCTATTTAATTGCTAATATCTCAAAATATATTTTTTTTAAATCTAGTTCAAATATTTTAATTTAGGTTGCGTTATTATATATTTTCATACATTAATAATAATATTAAATTATTTTATTGTAGATAACGACGAGAACTTTCGGGCCTATGATTTCGCGAGTCGAGCATTCAAATTTAGTCAAGCGCTGCATTTGAGGTGGGGTTTTATTTTCACTTATTTTCTACAAAATTACATGTCTCATATGTACATTACATGTTATTTGGCATATATTATTATGGTGTGATTTATCATGTCGTACATACAAAACAGAAAAATTGTACTTCCAGTACATAAAATATTTAGCCTGCGGGCTCAATTAGCCTTTGGGCTCAGATCGCCTCCGGGCTCCGAGTACTCCGTGTAGAAATACACGTAAAAACAGAATAGAAATATTTATGTGTTCAATTATTCGTGATATATTCATATGTGACATGTATAGCCTCACTAAGCTCAATCTTACCCCGAATTTTTTTAAAATATTTTCAGGTTAACGAAGCGGGCTTGGTACTAGTGGAAGATGGTATTAATATAAGCATCAAAACTCTTAATATTATTAATTGTATTTTAATTTACGAAGAATCTTTCAAATTGTAATTTGAATGTTTTGCTAACGTTAGCAATTGCCTTATTTTCTATAAATTGACGAATGTTGGTATAACATTACGTGATTAGATGTAGTATAAATTATATACTTAATATTTTGGTTGCATTTTTAAATTTTTTTTATTTATTCCTTACATTTATTTAATCACTAAAGTTTACCTTGATCTTTGTTATAAAAAAAATATAGTTCTTCCTCTAAATGATATTTATGTGATATTCAATTAATATATAGCTTCTGCACATAATTATTTTATTTAAAGGAAATTTTAAAATTTAGATAATGAAAGAAAAAAAAAGAAAAAAATTATACATGTTTTCAAGATTTAATTATAAATAAAATTAGGATGTTACACTTGGTATTAGGATCTTTCGAGATCGCAAGAAAATGATGTTGTGCTTATCTCAGGCATCCTATATCGATACGGTGCTAAAGCGTTTTAGTATGGAGAATTCCAAGAAATGTTTCTTACCTTACATACATGGCTATCTAAGGCTATGTGTCCTAGGACACAGAAGGAGATAGATGACATAAAGTTGGTCCCTTATGCTTCGGCAGTGGGAAGCTTCATGTATGCTATACTTTACACTAGGCCTGATATCTGTCATGTTGTAGGCATGGTGGCGAGATATCAGTCGAACCCAGGGTCGGGACATCGGATTGCTGTCAAGCATATACTCAAGTATCTGAGAAGGACTAGGGAGCTGCTTGTATATCAATCGGATACATTTTGTCCTTTGAGTTACACTAACTCAGATTTCAGTTCGGACAAAGAAAAGTCGAAATAAACTTTCGGATATGTTTTCACTTTGGGAGGTGGAGCAATCAGTTGGAGGAGTGTGAAGCAGAAATGTATAGCAGACTCTACCATGGAAGCCGAGTATGTAGCAGCCTCAGAGGCAGCTAAAGAGGCGGTATGGCTCAAGTACTTCCTAAAGGATTTGGGTGTGATTCGTAATTTGCCTAGAAGTATTACACTTTATTGTGATAATACTGGTGCTGTTGAAAATTGTAAGGAACCACGGGCCCACAAAGCAAGCAAACATATCAAGGGCAAATATCATCTCATTCGAGATTTTGTGAAGAAAGAGAAGATTATTGTCTCCAAGATTGCATCTGAAGACAACCTAGCTGATCCTTTCACGAAAGGGTTGCTCTCAAAGTCATTTGAAGGGCATGTGGAAGGAATGGGGTTGAGATGTATGGCAGCATTGCTTTGAGTATAAGTGGGAGATAGATAGACATAGCCTAGATAGTATACTTCAAAAGCATGCTTTGAGTATAAGTGGGAGATTGTTAGGGTTGTATACATCAAAGCATACTTTATGCTTGTATTAAATAATTTCCCAGTCTTTATCTATCAGAATATTTAATTCATTTCGTCACATGTTTTGCATATTTATTCACGATATGGTTATGTAATTGTTGTCTAATTACTTTATATTGTAGATAATGTGGTGTGTCGAGTCACACAGAAGATCACATTATCGGTTCCTTATATAGTAATAATTAGTTCACAACCTATATAACATTAGACTGTTGTGTGAGAGGTTGTAGTATATGTTTGAGATTGGTTGGTCTTGACCATTAGCATATATTAGCGTATTCGGTATACGCTGAACAGGATCGAGGTGAGATTGATTCTTCTGTACTAACTATAAGAATACATCTCGGACAATTATTATTTTTTTATAGTGATTAATATTTAATTATATATATTTAATATTTATTGCTTTGATTTATCATGGGTGAGAGCCAAAATGATTAACTCAATATGCTCGATATTTTGGGCAATATTATTATTTATATGATAATTAATATTATAGCTAGAAATCGTGTCCCGACCAGTCGGGTTGATCATGTCCCTTGAGGCACTCGAAAGGATTATTATATTAAACCCTGCAGGTGGAATTAATTTTCCGATATAATAACAAATGTCGAGTGGTATACTCATGTATAATATATTAAATTATTAAAAGCTGTCAGTAGCTTAAATTAATTAATGGATATGGGATATCTTAAACAAGGAAAATAATTAATTCAAAAAGGAGCCCAATTTCGTAATTTGGGATTTTGGTAGGAAGTGCAATATCAACTTTTTAGTGGACTGAGTTGATATTAATGGACTCATAATATTAGGAAGATCCCTAATATGATAAGGAGATCTATTGGGAGTCCTTATCTTATCCTCCTTAAGGACCCTAGAGTAGCTCATAACACCTATAAATTGTAACACCCCCAGAATATGACTGGGAATGTCACACGCCGTAGACCCTTATCGCAAGGATCTACCAGGCTAAACTCCAAAAGACCACTTAATGATTGATCGACCGGGGTCAAAATTAAATGCAAAGCAGACCGACAAGGTCATAAACCAATTCAGAAACTAACGATATTCATATTACAGTGACAACAATAAACTTGGACACAGAAAATAATGACAACTCAATTTCATAAATGATAACTACACCCATGCAAGGGTGAATGCTCGAATGACAGAGAAATACCGACCAAAATGAAATAGAAGAAAAGACTCTGACTCTGGTGTGATTAGCATCGTCGTCTTCCATCTCCTTCCAAGCCAATCCTGTGACTGCTCCCGAGCTGCCAAAACCTGAGCGCATAACAGGCACCCACCCCCCGAAAACTTGGGGGTTAGCAAACTGGAATTTTGCTAGTGCAAGTACATAATATACAAGATATACGAACAGTAACAACACAAAATTCAATCGCCGTGAAGCCTTAACACAAACCATACATTCCCATAGTCAACACAGAATAACACTCGCATACACAAGGTGAAAGATAATCACATAGTCATATTCTCTTTACGGAACATAACACCAATGAGACTTTAAACGAACCCAAGGAGTCAGAAAAATTCCTTTTATAAAAGGAGAAGTATTTTGATAAGATAGTTTGCAAACATTATTATTGACTCGGGCCGTCTTGGGGTTTTGAAAATCGAATGGGAACACTTTTGGAAAATAATTTAAAAAGCTCTCGGGCCCTTGACCCAACATATGGAACACTGTCACAAACAAAATCATTACAACATCTCACAGGGTTCTCAACCCAATCCAAATAATATCATCACGAAATCAATCATCTCAACAACCTACAGGGTCTTCGACCCAATACACAGAATAGCACCACAATACAATCAAAGGTACAAACTTTCATCCGACATATCCTGCTCAAGACCCCCGATTAATTAACCCTCGGAGATTTCGTCAAACCGCCTTGGTTAATTAACCCTGATACCAACGCTTTAAAAACCAGTTGAAACAAGCTTTCAAAAACACGAATCGCGGTCTATATCAAGATAAACATTTAAAAGTGAGTTGAAAGAATTGAGATACGAACATCGTTCGGTAACGGGGTCTTAGCTATCACTCGAATACCCATAACCAATAAGCCTGCCAGGCGCCTCCATTGCGCACCTGTGCACAGGCGTTCACTCCATTATGTTGGCCGCTCCTTGAACATGTCACTGCGCCGGCGATCACTCCCGCAAGAGCCGCCCCTTGACACACGCATTATGTAACACCGGCGTTCACCACCCATATGGAGCCGCACATTGCAGCGTACACCAGGCCGGAGTGCACGCCCCGCCCTCAGAGGTTCCTGGATATGACGTTTCTCACAACAAGTATCCACATAGTTTCAAACATCAAGCACACGGACAAACGTCACAACAATTTTCAACTCGGTACATCAAGTCACACAATTTCTCCGCCAGTCCATAACCATACAAATAAACAATAACACGCACGTTATCAATCAAACTTAATCAACATTGCACATATATCTCTATATTGCGACTCAACTGAATATATATATTTATATATATAGATATATAGATATATATAACCTTACTATATTATATGAATAACTATAGTTCATCCATCAATCCAAGTTGAGTACGTCAACTAGTGTTAGCATTCATCACTCGTCGATCACCGACATAAGCATATATATATATATATATCAATATATGTATATACATACATATATTTAACATATAATTATATATAAATACATATATAAATATATACGCATACCTATATATATATATATATACACATATATACATCCGTACAAACTCATACACTTCGACAACAATGATTTCACGCAGTTACAATTCGTATATCGAGGTACTTGCCTTGGTAATACGATGCGAAGGAAATGACGAAGGAATAGGTTTCGGTCCGAACAATCCTCTCAAATCCGACCCTAACACAATAATGATATACAATCAATCTCAACATCATGAATACGAAGAAATTCCTCCTAGTTCTACCCGTTGGGACAATTCATCGAACATCAAGAGTGCATAGGGAATTGAAATCGGTCAACGGTGAATTAACGGGATTTCATCCCATCCAATAACAAGGGAACCAAGGGTCACGAGTATACTATCGAAATCTAACAACAACATCGGTTAAATCGGATTAAAAGACAAGATCACCACCAAACCCTCCCCAAATTCATACTAGGGTTTTAGGAGATCTTACCTTGATTCAAAGCCGAACAATAGATGATTTGGTGTTGTGGTGATGATATGATGCTAAGTTATACTTCCCAAACGGTGTTTGGATGAAAATCTGATGAACCCTCGCCTTGGAAAATCGCCCCGACGTGAAGAAGAGAAGAGGAATGAGAAAATGAGTGAATTTCGCTGGAAAAAACGCAGTTATAGGTTGACTGCTATGTGTGCCGCGGCCCAGCCGAAGTGTGCCGCGGCACAGGGCCAAAAATTGCGCCCAGTGATCGGCAGACCGCTCTGTGTGCCGCGGCCCAGCCGAAGTGTGCCGCGGCACAGGGCCAAAATTGCGCCCAGTGACTCGGCAGTGTGCCGCGGCCCTGCCGGCATGTGCCGCGGCTCACAGTACAGACGAGTCGGCCAGGACAATTGCAACACGAGTGTGCCGCGGCCCAGACGGGTGTGCCGCGGCAGTGACTCGGCAGTGTGCCGCGGCCCTGCCGGCCTGTGCCGCGGCTCACAGTACAGGCTGTTCGGCCAAAACTGGAAAATGAGTGTCTGAGCTATTTCGACCATAACTCTCTCGTCCGGACTCCGATTGACTCGCCGTTTGAACCATTGGAGAGCTAACTCGATGCTTTATAATATTGCAAAGATTCAGAAATTTTTGGAGTTTCCAAAAATTAATGGTAATCTAACAAAGTCAAACTCATACGTGGAAAAGTCGCTAAAGAACACGGAATTTGACAGAACAACACCGAAACGAACTCGGATGACAAAAAGTGCAGAATAAAATATTCTCATAATGACGAAACGGTCCTAGGCGAGTCGTAGAAATGGACCTCCGCCGGAAAAATAAAAATTACCGGAAATCGAAATTGCGGATATTACATTCTACCCTCCTTAAAAGAAGTTTCGTCCCGAAACTTAAAATAGAGAGCGGTGGAACAATCAAGAAAATAACTACTTGCTCAGCCCCACATCATCACGAGCAATGCGCAAATGCGAGGTTCTAAAAATGTAAGTGAACACGATAAGTCGAGGTGGAGGAGTATGAATTTCGAGACAATAACTCCAAGAGTTAAGAAAAATCACAAGACGGCTCAGACGTCCTGAAACCATGTTTCGAGCTCGAACAACCGCATCCAAGTTCATAACACATTCGGAAGTGTTAATTGCACGCGTGGGAATAATAGTTTCGAACAAAATTGCAAGGATTAAGTTCAGATATGGAAAGACCACAATAATCCACGAGATCTAACAAAATTGCTCCGAAGTTCGTTCGGAAGACGGCAGACTAAGTAGAACAAGATAGTTTAAAATCGTCGAGAGGATCATAATTGGATTACCAACAATAAAAAGTCACACAATACCGGAAATACTAAGAAAAGTACGGGTAATACACTCCCCCATACTAAAAGATATTTCGATCCCAAATTTAGAACAACAAGAGTTGGAAACATAGAGCAATGAAATAGAGAACGATCAGAGTCATGATTGTTCAAACCAACAACGATTAGGACATATTACAAAATATTCATCCTCCCATGTTAGGCTCTTCAGAAGGAGACATAGGGTTTCGGAACATTCTCCGGTCACTTGCTCTGTTCGCCAATAGGGTAGCATTCTTTGCCAGTTCGGAAATTATCTCACAATGTTTCTCTCGATGACCTTCACACCAGCACCGGTAACAAGTCAAGAGTGGAAAGGGACAATTTGCACGAACATGTCCCTGACGATTGCAGTTGAAGCACCCTCCCTTCTTACCGAGAGTCACCGATGCTGACTTGGGATTCCCAGCGCTCACTCCCAATCGCGAAGACGACGCGTTCGAACGACGTGGGGGTTTGGGAGCCTTAGACTCTTCACCGACCAAAAATTTCCCAGATATCCTCGGTCTCTTGGCTTCGCTCGTGGGCTCGACCACTGAGGAGATTTCATAGGATATCGTTTGATCTTGATACTCCTTCATCGTAGCATGAATCGTGGTCGTACGAACCACCTCGCCTCTTCCATTCCCATCACCACGTCTACGTCCGCTGAGGCTCGACATACTAATACGGACAACACCGATCAACAGTATTAGTTTATCAGTCGTACAATATACCACAATTATCAACCCGAGTTTGGTTAGCTTCCTTAGAATAACGGTACTATCGTAAAGCACAAAGTTTTATGAAGTCAATTTCGAGTTCCTCGACGAGGACGATCATTATATGTATGCACTTAATGAAAACAAATTTTTGAAAAAGAGGGCTAGTCACGTTGCGCCCAAGACTTGTAAATACTGTCTTTTATTTCGGAAGAGGAAGTTTATATAACGACTCTAAAAATTATTTTAGAGTGATGTATAAAAGGAAAAAAAATCGAAAATTGATTCGTAACTAATTTGAAATATTTCAAAAGTGTTGAGTCCCAAATACCACAATTTTGAAAATCTTTCCTCTTCTTCCAAAATGTTTATTCGAAAAAATTTTCCACCGAGATACGTGACCATTTAACATGACGATATTAAATCATGGCTTTACACAATGTTAGAAAATTTCAAAGCATCACTTTAAAATATTCGTGATACTACAGCGCCGTGGGCCCCGTGCCGGAACCTACCAGGCTAAAAATCATATTAAAAACAATGTTCAAAATGCCAAAAAGGCCGATGTCGGTAATATTCTCAAATACTCACAAAAGTCATTTATAAAATATCAAATACCGTCATAAGAATACTATCAAACGTGCAAGACCAAAATATCAAACTAGGTTTGCAAGATATCAAAAGCCATCTTAAAATACTCGTGCGGTGGATAAAATTATCATTCATAAATTTATTCTAATAAAGTGCCGAAACAGATAAATATGCTCGACTTTCGAAGCATACTACATAACCATTTTTACTCGGACCGCATACGCATGTTATATCCTAAAACAATAATATCACCAAGAAGTTCCAATCCCTAGTTCACATTAAACATATTAGCACAATATATTCAAATACGTATATAAGGGAAACTTACGATCGGGAGGCTTACCATCACGGATTGCCGGAAGATGATGTCGGAACCACGATACTAATCACAACTCTGATGCGCGCGACTTACACAAGACATGGATTTGACCCAACGGCCTAGGTTTTTCGCAAACCTAAGCTCTGATACCATTAATGTAACACCCCCAGAATATGACCGGGAATGTCACACGACGTAGACCCTTATCGCAAGGATCTACCAGGCTAAACTCCAAAAGACCACTTAATGATTAACCGACCGGGGTCAAAATTAAATGCAAAGCAGACCGACAAGGTCATAAACCAATTCAGAAACTAACGATATTCATATTACAGTGACAACAATAAACTTGGACACAGAAAAGAATGACAACTCAATTTAATAAATGATAACGACACCCATGCAAGGGTGAATGCTCGAACGACAGAGAAATACCGACCAAAATGAAACAGAAGAAAAGACTCTGACTCTAGTGTGATTAGCATCGTCGTCTTCCATCTCCTTCCAAGCCAATCCCGTGACTACTCCCGATCTACCAAAACCTGAGCGCATAACAGGCACCCACCCCCCGAAAACTCGGGGGTTAGCAAACTGGAATTTTGCTAGTGCAAGTACATAATATACAAGATATACGAACAGTAACAACGCAAAATTCAACCGCCGTGAAGCCTTAACACAAACCATACATTCCCATAGTCAATACATAATAACACTCGCATACACAAGGTGAAAGATAATCACATAGTCATATTCTCTTTACGGAACATAACACCAATGAGACTCTAAACGAGCCCAAGGAGTCAGAAAAATTCCTTTTGTAAAAGGAGAAGTATTTTGATAAGATAGTTTGCAAACATTATTATTGACTCGAGCCATCTTGGGGTTTTGAAAATCGAACTTGACCCAACATATGGAACACTGTCACAGACGAAATCATTACAACATCTCACAGGGTTCTCAACCCAATCCAAATAATATCATCACGAAATCAATCATCTCAACAATCCACAGGGTCCTCGACCCAATACACAGAATAACACCACAATACAATCAAAGGTACAAACTTTCATCCGACATATCCTGCTCAAGACCCCCGATTAATTAACCCTCGGAGATTTCGTCAAACCTCCTTGGTTAATTAACCCTGATACCAACGCTTTAAAAACAAGTTGAAACAAGCTTTCAAAAACACGAATCGCGGTCTATATCAAGACAAACATTTAAAAGTGAGTTGAAAGAATTGAGATACGAACATCGTTCGGTAACGGGGTCTTAGCTATCACTCGAATACCCGTAACCAATAAGCCTGCCAGGCGCCTCTATTGCGCACCTGTGCACCGGCGTTCACTCTACTATGTTGGCCGCTCCTTGAACATGTCACTGTGCTGGCGATCACTCCCGCAAGAGCCGCCCCTTGACACACGCATTATGTAACACCGGCGTTCACCACCTTATGGAGCCGCACATTGCAGCGTACACCAGGCCAGAGTGCACACTCCGCCCTCAGAGGTTCCCGGATATGATGTTTCTCACAACAAGTATCCACATAGTTTCAAACATCAAGCACACGGACAAACATCACAACAATTTTCAACTCGGTACATCAAGTCACACAATTTCTCCGCCAGTCCATAACCATATAAATAAACAATAACACGCACGTTATCAATCAAACTCAATCAACACCGCACATATATCTCTATATTGCGACTCAACCGAATATATATTTATATATATATATATATAACCTTACTATATTATATGAATAACTATAGTTCATCCATCAATCCAAGTTGAGTACGTCAACTAGTGTTAGCATTCATCACTCGTCGATCACCGACATAAGCATATATATCAATATATGTATATACATACATATATTTAACATATAATTATATATAAATACATATATAAATATATACGCATACCTATATATATATATACACATATATACATCCGTACAAACTCATACACTTCGACAACAATGATTTCACGCAATTACAATTCGTATATCGAGGTACTTGCCTTGGTAATACGATGCGAAGGAAACGACGAAGGAATAGGTTTCGGTCCGAACAATCCACTCAAATCCGACCCTAACACAATAATGATATACAATCAATCTCAACATCATGAATATGAAGAAATTCCTCCTAGTTCTACCCGTTGGGACAATTCATCGAACATCAAGAGTGCATAGGGAATTGAAATCGGTCAACGGTGAATTAACGGGATTTCATCCCATCCAATAACAAGGGAACCAAGGGTCACGAGTATACTATCGAAATCTAACAACAACATCGGTTAAATCGGATTAAAAGACAAGATCACCACCAAACCCTCCCCAAATTTATACTAGGGTTATAGGAGATCTTACCTTGATTCAAAGCCGAACAATAGATGATTTGGTGTTGTGGTGATGACATGATGCTAAGTTATACTTCCCAAACGGTGTTTGGATGAAAATCTGATGAACCCTCGCCTTGGAAAATCGCCCCGACGTGAAAAAGAGAAGAGGAATGAGAAAATGAGTAAATTTCGCTGGAAAAAATACAGTTATAGGTTGACTGCTATGTGTGCCGCGGCCCAGCCGAAGTGTGCCGCGGCACAGGGACAAAAATTGTGCCGAGTGATCGGCAGACCACTCTGTGTGCCGCGGCCCAGCCGAAGTGTGCCGCAGCACAGGGCCAAAATTGCGCCCAGTGACTCGGCAGTGTGCCGCGGCCCTGCCGGCATGTGCCGCGGCTCATAGTACAAACGAGTCGGCCAGGACAATTGCAACACGAGTGTGCCGCGGCCCGAACGGGTGTGCTGCGGCCGGCTTTGCGCGCTCACGATCACAAGACATGCTCGCCAAAATCGGAAAATGAGTGTTTGAGCTATTTCGACCATAACTCTGTCGTCCGGACTCCGATTGACTCTCCGTTTGAACCATTGGAGAGCTAACTCGATGCTTTATAATATTGCAAAGATTTAGAAATTTTTGGAGTTTCCAAAAATTAATGGTAGTCTAACAAAGTCGAACTCATACGTGGAAAAGTCGCTAAAGAACACGGAATTTGACAGAACGACACCGAAACGAACTCGGATGACAAAAAGTGCAGAATAAAATATTCTCATAATGACGAAACGGCCCTAATCGAGTCGTCGAAACGGACCTCCGCCGGAAAAATGAAAATTACCGGGAATCGAAATTGCGGATATTACATAAATAGTTCGATTTTTCCTATTTTGTGCTTAATTATGGATCTTGACTTGTGTCTTGGATTCCATAATTTAGCTAACACAATATTTTTCTATATACACAAATATTCAAGAAAAATAGAGAGAAAAACTCGTTAGGTATTTCTTGGAGGAATTCGGACGATCCCATACTGCAGTCCAAGTTTTGATTCGGTAGGTTGTTGCTCACACAACATCTGGATCTTAGACGGGATATACTCCAGAAGATCTAAAGGTAAAAACACAAGAAGATCAACTAGGAACAAGAAGTGGATCTCGATCGACTCAAAGGAATAGTACTACCACTTCGCATCAAAGGTATGAGTTATCAATTGTACTGCGTAAATAGGTGTATTTAAATTGCATATCAATATGTTTAATTAATTAGTTGACAAGCTTAAATAGATCTGTTATTTATGTTGGTTAGTTTGTAAAACCAAATCAATTCATCTTATTCCAAATCGCTTCCGCTGCGTTTTATATTCCAACAATAGTTATGCAAATATATTATCTATTTATTTTATATTGTAGATAATATGGTGTGTTGATGTCACACAGAAGATCATATTATCTAATCCTTATAAAATAATAGAATAATTTACGACTTATATAATTATTAGACATATAATATGAAGGTTGTAGTATATGCTTGAGATTAGTTGGTCTTGACTATTAGCATATATTAGCGTATCTACATAAGTTGAATTGGATAGGAGTGAGATAGTGTCTTCTGTAGTGATTGTAAAAAGAACCTAAATCTTGGATGATTTTTATATTTTAATTTTAGTATATAATATCTAATTATATATTTATAATGATTATTGCTTTGATTTACCATGGATGAGAGTCGCAGTGATTGACTCAATATGCTTCGTATCTTGGGCAATGATACTATTTATATGACAATTAATATTATAACTAAACATCGAGTCCCGACTAGTGGTGGTTGATGATGTCTCCTTGAGGAGTTCGAGAATGATCATTATATTAAACCCTGCAGATGGATTTAATTCTGATATAATAATAAGGTTCGGGTGGTAATACTCTTACATAAGCAATTAACTAATTAAAGTTGTCAATAGCTTAAACTAATTAATGGAAATTCGAGATCTTAAACATGATAATAATATATTTAAATAAGGAGTCCAATTTCGTAAATTGGGATTTGGGTTGGAAGTGCAGTATTAATTCTTCAGTTGATTGAATTGATATTAGTAAAACCAAACCATATTAGAAGAGGCTTAATATGGAAGGTTTGGGTTATACTCTAGAAGATTTTGAGGAAAAGATCAAAGAACAACTACTTCGCTTCGAAGGTAAATATCCTATGATCTCAAGTTCTAGACTAGGATATTTATTTTCACCAACAATATTATTAAATAAGTAATAATAAATTTGAATTGCTTATTAGTCTTAGTAGTTAACTAATTAGCACGTCTAAATAGATTTTGTGCTCGTGGATGCATAAAATGTATTATCAAATTATTCAAACTTCACTTCTTTTGCGCTTTATTTTCAACAATTGGTATCGAAGCCCGTTTTTTAGGCTTTTGCAATTTTGGTGATTAACTGCTAACAATTTAAATATTCATGTATTATGATATTTGAATATTTTGCTAGAAGTTTTCTTGCAGAAAAATATGATCCAATTATCATGGTTATGTGAATGGAATTTTTTTATTATTTATGCAATCATTGGTTTGGCCCGAGTTTGAGGCATGTAATGGATTTTGCCGTGAAAAAATCCACGAGTAGATTCGTGTAATTTTGTTATAATTTGATACATATTAATCGAATTTGAAAATGTCAAAATCACGAAGAAATAGAACAGAACCGGAATTGTCGGACTACTGGACAACACCGGGCGGGAGCTGTCGAGCAGCACACGGTCGTCTGCCGAGCAGCGCTAAGCTGCATGTCGCGGGCTGCGGACGGGCAGATCTGTGCTGGTTCATTGGTTCGGGTTGGGTCATCTGGTGTTTGATCCGGTCCGTTTCACCACCGTTCGTTGCGTCCGTCGGAGAGCCAGGATTTTGAATTGATTTTTTTTTTATGTAATCAATTATAATTCATAAATTTTTTGAATACCCGTGCACTTTGGTGAATTTATTAAAAATAATAAAAAGTTTTTATTGCATGCGCTCATACTTTCATGCATTTGAAATATATTTATAAAAATTTAAATTGAGTATAATCTAACTTTTAAAATTTAAAAAATTATTAAATCTTCGTGAAAATCCAAATAGAATAGACACCCTTAAATTAGGTGAAATTAAACTTAATTCTATAAAAAGTAGTACGACTTTGCATCGATACAGTATTAGTATATATTAGTACGTTTAGAGCTGTGAGTGAACGTAAAAAGCCCGATTCGACTCGCATTATCCGGCTCGAAAAAATTCGGCCTGCGTCTCGGCTCGCACATGCAAACGTATACGCAAACGTTAAAATTGATAGTTCGGCAGACCGGACCAAACGGTGTAAAATAGTTCGGCTAAACCTATGTTGAAAATCTGATAAAGATACAAATTTATCATCATTATCTCAGTTTTTTCATTTCTCAACAACTTTCACACAGTTAATTCAGTTACTCATAAAAAAATTGACACGTTTGGTCAAATGGTTCGACTCGATTCGCAAAAGTTCGGCTCGGTTCGAGGTGTTCAAGCGTATACTCAAACGTTAAATTCTAAGATTCGACACTTTCGAACGTATTCGAACCTAAGGTACGATATTTTCAAATATATACTCAAACATATTATAGTTCGGTATAGTTCGGTCCGTCTACATCCCTAAGTACACTTACAGTTATAAAAGTGAGTTGCCTTTGCGTCCATTTTATATCATTTGACGGTGGACTTGAAAACATTTTTCAAGAGATGGGTCGTTTAATTCGTATTTGGGTTTAAGTTTGTAATCAAGAATTGGATTAAGATGGTATGTGTTTGGACCTTGATTTTTTATACTATGTGTTTTGATTTAGTGGTTTAAGGAAATAAGTCTTGTTCTTTTGGATTTATTTTTCGATTTTGATTCGATTCGATTCAGTCTATTCGATTCAGTGCGCCTATTCGATTCGATTCGATTCAAATTTCAATTCTTCTTCTTATTATTATTAATAATAATCTTAATTATTATTATTGTTATTATTACTAATAATATTACTATTATCGTGGTTGTTGTTGATTACTATTATTATTATTATTATTATTTACCATTATTATTATTATTAATTACCCTTAATATATATTTGATTCGATTTAGGTCCATTCGATTCGATTCAATCGATTCGATTCGAATCCATTCGATTCCGTTCGATTCAATTGATTCGATTGATTCGATTCAGATTCATTCAGTCCAAAATAACAGAGCCTAAATCTCTTTCTTGGTGTTTGGTTTAAAATATTTTAGAATCAAAAATTGAAATTAATTTTTATATTCTTCGAGCTAATATCTCAAAAATAAAAATATTTTCATTGTTTAATAAAAATAATTGTTATTTAATACTACCTCCATTCTCTTATAATTGCAACATTTGAACTTTCACGCTTGCCAATGCACAACTTTGATTATTAATATCTTCGGTTCTTTATTTTTAAAAATTATAAGAAGTTGATATTTTGAAAGTATATTTCGAGATGAATCTAACAAGATCTCATATGACTATATTTTTTCATATGTATAAATCACAAAAGATGGTCAAAAGAGAGTATGTGAACAGTGTAATAGTCAACACGTTGCAATAATAAAAGAACGGAGGAAGTAACAACAACTAATAATTCTTATTCTTCTACGATAATTAATAGTAATTTTTATTTATTTATATAGTAATATATTTATTAATATGAACACATAATAATCTAATAATAATTATTAGTATTACATAGTTACTTTTTAATAATAGTAATTATTATTGTATAACAATATTATTGTTATTGAATAATTACTATATGACTAGTTGATTGATGATTAATAGTATAATGAGAAAAAAAATTATATAATTAATTACTAATATATAACTAATTACTAATTTTAATTATTATGTAACCAATATTAGTCTGAACTATTATTAGATAGTTACATTTATTATTTAATAAATTTACATTATTAATAAATTTTATTGTTATATAATTACTTAATTATAATTATTGTTATTATATATATATGTAATAATAGATATTTAATTAATTTGTAATAAAAATTTATTATTTTTTTACTTATAAAATAATAACTAAATATATTTTTATACTTTTTAATTTTTATTTTACACAGAAAAAAATATTACGTATTTTATTTAATTTTATATCTGAATGTCTGAAGTTCATACTCACCTCCCCCTTAAGGTATTAAAACCTCATACCTTATGGGTTTGAGGTATGAATTTAAAAATTGAAATATCGCTAACTAAACACTTGATATGATCTTCCGAAAAAAAAATACTTGGTATGAGTTTAATTACCTAATAACTTTATATTAACGAAGCAAACCATCCGGGAGAGTTAACTTAATTTGAGTTCTTTATCTCAACATTATGTAACCATGTGCAATATAGAAACGACGTTGGAGCCTTGTGTACAAAAGTTGAGATGGCCGAGTTGGTCTAAGGCGCCAGATTAAGGTTCTGGTCCGAAAGGGCGTGGGTTCAAATCCCACTCTCAACAACAAGGTTTTCCTTTTTTCCATATTTTTTTAATTCTTTTCGTTTTCCTTTTTTCTAGTATATTTTTCTTTCCTTTCGTTTTCCTTTATTTTTATTTCTTTTCCTTTTCCTTTTATTTATTTTCTTTTAATCAAATTTAACATTAAGTGCACCGCCACCAACTTATAACGACAGAAAAAAGTAAAATTCGTTCAATTCCCATACCTTATTTGCAATATAACCAATATATATATATATATATATACTATAAAGTCTAAAATAATACTATGTTGGTTCATAAGGTTGGTGGTTGCAACCAATCCGATCACTAATAAATACTCCCTCTCATTTTTTTTTGTGTTGACCCATTTGACTTTTGTTTGGTCAACTTTTTTTAATTTTGATGTGACGTTAATAGAATAGATTTATAATGAAATGTATTTTAAAATATTATGATTTTATTATTATTATAATTATAAAATTTTAAATAATCATGAATCAAAGTATTTTTAATTTGACCGGAAAAAAGTCAAAAGTGGCAACACAAAAAAAAAAAAAATGGGAGGGAATAGTAAATACCCCTAGGACCATTTTAGAGAAAACTCAATAGGGAAATTCTTTTTAGAATATTTAGAATGGGTCTTGTAGCAGTTATATAATATTGTATCACAATATTACTAGAATATTATATTGGAAAAAAACTTAACAGTCTGTAATCATAAATTGCTCCCTCGTATCACCATTGTTTTAGGACTATTCATGTGTTTGTCTCGTTAAAATCTTGTTATTGTTATGAATCACTATTCCCCAATAGTGACATTTGATATTATTGGTTATTGTATGTGAATGACTATTTTGCCCCTGATGTAATTATGTAATTACGATTGTGACATATGAAGTTTTCCTATAAATAGGATTTCAGGTATTAATGAAAAACATACCTCAGAATTATTCTCTATTCTCTCTCTACATTCTCTCTATAATATTTCGATTTCATAACACGTTATCAGCACGACTCTAACCAAATGAGTAATATGGCGAAGTATCTTTCTGATTAAATCTTATAGATGATCCTCTGTATCATAAATCAAATTATTACAACAGAATCTCAAAATCTATACAAAACCAAAATCCTAAGAAATATGAAGCATAAGATTCTTGAATATATCAACCTTCCTGTGATGATGATGCATCTACATACATAATTATATGAGTAAACTACATTTTTGGTCCTCGTGGTTGTATCAAAATCTCACTTTTGGTCCAAAATACAAAAAATCGCACGGATTAGTCCAAAAGTCCACGTGGACTTCACTTTTGGTCAATTTTACAGCACAGTTAGTTTAGCGTCGATGTTTGCACCGTTAGTCCTTTCGGTTAAAAAAATCCAAAAAAAATAATTTGAAAAATTCAAAAAAAATTCTAATAAAAATTTTTCTTAAAAAATTTCTAAAAAAAATTTTTTGACGAAATTTTTTTTTCCAATAAAAAAATTTCTATTAAAAATTATTATTAAAAATTTCGATATTTTTTGTATAAATTTTTTTTTGAGGGAAAGTATGTAAATTATTAAAATAACAACGTAACGTTTATTTTATAAATTCTGAGAACATTATGTAATTTATATCGTTTATTTATATTCGAATAAAAATATGTAATAAAAATTTTTATAAATTACATAATATAAATTACAAGATTATATTCTAATATAAATTTTAATAAATTACATTACAAAAAACAAATAAATAACATAATGAAAATTAAATACCTACTATCTAAAACATTTACTAAATTCATATTCGAATATAAAATTCTAAATTATATTATGTAATTTATAAAATTTTATTACAAATTTTTATTCGAATATAAATAAACGATATAAATTACATAATGTTCTGTAAATTTATAAAATAAACTTTACAAATGTTATCTTAATAAGTTACATAATTTTCAAAAACTTTTTTAGAAAATTTTTGAAAATTTTAAGAAAAATTTTTATTAGAAATTTTTTTCAATTTTTTTGGAAAAAAAAATTTCGTCAAAAAAAAATTTTTATAGAAATTTTTTCGAATTTTTTAAGAAAAGTTTTTATTAGAAATTTTTTTTCAAATTTTTTTTTTTAGAATTTGTTTAGAACTTTTTTCGAATTTTTTTTAGAATTTTTTAGAATTCGTCAAAAAAAATAATTTTAGAATTTTTTTCGAATTTTTCAAATTATTTTTTTTGGATTTTTTTTTTTAACTGTAAGGACTAACGGTCTGCAGTTTCGACTAAACTAACTAGGTTAGAAAATTGGACCAAAATTGAAGTCCACGTGGACTTTTGGACTAATCCGTGCGATTTTTTGAATTTTGGATCAAAAGTGAGATTTTGATACAACTACGAGGATCAAAAATGTAGTTTACTCTAATTATATTAATATTTTTGGATCTACAATTATCTTCTTCATATACACCGGCATAAATATTTGTTGGATACTATTAGAGTCCTCTAGATTCGTCGGAGGCATCTTTGACGGCTCAACTGCAGCTCACCAATAAATCCTCTGTTTCCGGACCTGGCGTCCAACTCCTCTCCCTCACTGCCAGGAAGCCGCTTCAGCCTGGTAGAAATCTATGGAGCATTTAATTCGAGCATTTTCACATCAGCAACAGCAAGAGCAGCAAGATGAAACTCGACTGTTGGGAAATCACGGATCTACCTCGAAACTTAGATCGTGCTAGAGGCGGGCATCCGAGAGGTCTGATGGCGGCAGATCCGGCAGATGCCGCAGCTTTGATCGGATGAGAAGGGAGTTGTTGAATATGTCCATGAGGTATTCTTGACTCTGTGTAAATATGCATGTGTGTTAATGGATGAAGAAAAACTAAATAAATAAAGAAAAAGGAGAACAGAATAAAGAAGATAAGCAGAATAAATTACAATGAAAATGAAGTGAACATCTTCTTGGAAGAAAACGATGAGGAGAAAAGGTCAAAATAAAAAGGGGGAATAATGGAGATGGGAGCTCGATTCGCGGGAAGAAAAAACAATAATGAAGAAAAAGAAGCTACAATGAAGATGAGGTCGAAGAAATTTAATAAAATAATAAAAAAATAAAATATTATTTTAATTTATTGAATTATACATTCGTTTTTCTTACATATAAGATACATATGCTATCAGAATTAATTTTTCTTGATACAATCGTGATCCATTTTAGGAGAGCTTCAATTTGACACTAATATTGATATGAGTATTAACTCTTTTCATATATATCATTATTAAATTTATTAAAATGTACGAATTAATATCCAACTCTGGAAATCGCAAAGATTTATACATACGCTTACACTTGCTATTAACGGCATTCGATATTTCGACTTATACCTTGACGATGACTATATTTTGAGAAATTGATTGGACGATCCTGCTCTGGTAGAAGCAGTTAATCATTTTGCAGTTTAAATTATGTCTCTTACTTATCTCAAAGTGGTGGCTTCAAACCACACATTTATTGAGCTTACTTTCTGTAATTACAGTACCTCTCATGTGATGAGTCCAATTATCACAAGACGGACGGTTTTGCGTATGCAATTTATATATTATATACCACCATCGTGGTTGGTTATACCACATGAATAGTTCATAAATCCTGCTCCCGGAGAAGCAGTTGATAAAAATAAATCCTACTCTGGAAAAGTAGTTGATCGATTATCTAAATCCTGCTCTGAAGAAGCAGTTGAAAGAAAGAAATCCTACTCTGAAAAAGTAGTTGATCAATGATTCAAATCCTGCTCTCGACGAAGAAGTAGTTGATGGAAATAATATTTGGTCTCCATGATTATTAAACACAAATGGAGAAAATTGAGCAAGTGATACCAAATGCTATCACCGATTAATTAAAGAAAATCTCATGCAAATACACCGCATGGTGGGATCATCTGACAACTGATATGAAGAGCTGTCACTGAAATATAATTGCTCAATAAGTCCCATGTTGATTATATCACATGGTGGGATCATTGAAATCATATTGATTGACAATATTTATGGAGAAACATATATTACATATTCGTGATAATAATGTATTTGTATAAAGTTAAAAGATGATCTTATTATTGCTCTGGAAGAAGCACAAAGTAGTCGAAGTGAAAACATCGAAACTAGTTGAAAGGCAGTAAACACTCGACAATATGAAATGCGAAAAATAAAATACATATAAAACCCATAAAAAAGAAGGGGTGCGTCTCAAGAGTATAAAACTCCGTAACTCTACCACCCCTTACTGGCATCCAGGTTTATAATGGAAGATCTAAAGGATCTAAACTTCTTTTTCGTTTGGCACCAATAGTCTATGGCTGATGAGCTTTGACTTCCAAATTCTTAACTGAAATATATGCCTGAAACTTTATAAGTAGATCAGCAACAATGTCAGCACATATTACTAAATCTCTTGATGGTTGAGATATAAACTTGTGATCTACTCCTTGATCCAGAAAGGCAAGCAAATCGCTGAAGAAATTATTAATATTCAACAAACCTATAGGTTTGGTATGGAAGTACCGCTCAGCCCATGACGTGATGTTGAATATCTCATTGAGTGTGCCATAGCCACCTGGAAGAACAATAAAGGCATCACTATTATCCACCACATACATAAAACTATCATGCACAGACTGTGCTTGAAGCATCAACCCAGTTGAACCCCCTATACTACTGGTTCTAACTGTGGGAAAGTGTAAGGCACTTGTTACTCTTATTCTCCCATTTTGTGCAGCCTCTAAAAGATAACCCAAAAATCTATAATTACTCTCACCATACAATATATCGATTTTATATTTTCCTAATTCTTTTACGAATTGATATGCCATATCTATATGCTGGATATGACCTATCAGTTTGGATCCACCTAAAATACATATAGTTTTAATTGGATGAGTTCTATATGAGGATTCTGAGAACTTCATCTCTCTACGCTAGATTTTCAAAATACTTTTATGAAATATACATTTATGATTTGTGGATCCCAAATTTAAAGAACAAACTTCTTACTAAACGACAAATGACTTCACTATTTTCATTAAAAAAAAGAGCGGCAGATAAGTCATTATTTTTATTATTTTCTTTTGATAAAATTACAAAAGAAAATGAAAGATATGATATTATATTTTTCAAAGAAAATGACGTTACCAATCGGCAGCTGAGAAATTTAAATATTGGAAAATAATATTCATCAACTTGCATTATTTTTCTATTACCTTATACCAACTTTGACATAACGGACTTACAAAGTGGATCTCTTAAGACTAATTTTTCATGACTATAATGTTCCCGTTCATCCTTAAATTGTATCCACAAATCCGTTAGTTCACGATGAACGTATCCACTGGGATGTGCATCAAGAATCTGTTGGATATCATGATCCATAGATTCCTTACTCAACCCATCCTTGATAAATGCTATTTTATCTTCTCGATTTTTAGATACAAACCCCACAGATTTGTATCGTGTGTCACATGTCCACCGAGCACATTTATAGCACCCACCTAATCTTTTTGCTCTCCATTTATTTGCAAAACTACTCTTACCTGTACCTGCCATGTACTTAAATAAATTTAAAAATTCGCCAGATAGTCGAACTTGTGCTTCGATCAACTATCGAATATCTTCTGGGATGCCATTTCTCATTAACACCCTTAATCTTTCGAGTCGAGCTCGATAAATTCTTTTTATGATATTCACTGGAAGAGATGGGTAATATTTATGAAGATTCGAAAGCATTGAATCCATTATGATATTCAGACTCTCGGTATGGGTGAATTTTGTGAATACAATGATAATCTATTTATTGATTGGAATTACGCGTATGAGATTTGACTCCGCGTCCTGAAGCGTATGAATTACGGCTCTATATTTGAATAATGAATATAATATGACATGTGGGAGCAGCAACTCCACGTTGATAATGATGTGCAATAATGGCATCAAAAGATGATGTGATATGCCGGTAAAATATCTATATGGTGATATAGACACATCGTCTTCAAATATTTGTTCTCGATTAATATCACTACTAGCCAATATTGGGAATGAATCCCTAATAAATTTGAAATATATTAAGGGAGAGTATGGGCTCACTTCCTCTACATGTGAACTACTAGATATTATTGATCCACTAGATAGTCACATGTTTATATGACTCGTAATCAGAAATTTACGAGATGATTTGCTCACGGTTTGAGTATATATTCCAGATCAGATTAAGATAGTAATATATCCCAAATAAACTTGAATAGATCCCAGAAAGGATCCAGATATGCGCATACAAGTGGGATATCAATCGGCATACTATTTGAAGTCCTCTAGCCAATATCGAGAACATAATATATAAACTCCCATGACTGAAGATGAATACTGAGATACTGGCATACGAGTTTGGTGTTCAAGAAATCTCTTAGCATGAGGGGAAGTATTGGTAAATATGTGAAATGCATCACACTATATCCTCATAACTGAAATATGAACTTGAAGTTCAAAGATGCATGACAAATTATTAATCTTTGGTACCAACTACAGCTGCTTTGATAAATACATAATAATTCCTCGAATATGAATCAAAGCAAATGATAAAATGAGGCATATACTTTTGAGAAGTATATAGACATAACCACAATGTGCAATTCCAATGGATGATTGATAATGAGATATCTCGGCAAGTTATGTTGCCATGGGGAAATAAAAGTTGAAATGTGTCGACAAAATATAGCACTATGAATGATATGAGAAATGATTGGAACGAGGATATCCATGAAACGAGGATAACAATTAAAATAAAGATACCCATGAATGAAATAAGGATATCCATGAAACAAAGAGAATATTGAAATCCATCGAAATTGAAATATATGCCCTTATAATAAAATGAAACATATGTGCTTACTGAAAGTAACTCCTAAGGAGATTTTGAACATATTATCAGTGCGTGCAATCACTCAAAATAAGGTGTTGTGAAAGAAAATTATTTGCTGTACTCTTTTCCTTGACTGAGGTTTTATCCCACTGGGTTTTCCCAGCAAGGTTTTTAACGAGGCAAGTTAATCACAACCAATATGGAATCTCCAAAAGAAATTTGGAATATATTGCAATGAATATGAGTTCGATATTACAAACCGCACTGAAAATGATACTCGTACTAATCCCCGGAGGATCATTGAAATGCCTAGGGCATATTTATATAAAATATACGTTGCACTCTTTTTCCCTTGACTAAGGTTTTGTCCCATTGGGTTTCCTAGCCAGGTTTTTAACGAGGCAACTGGAATGACGTATTAGTATGAAGGGGAAATTACAGCCAACTACCCTATTAGATGATCTCTTTACACTTTAGTCCATATTGTTTCATAAATTACAGTGAAGGACAAAAATCTGAATTGGTGTTGACTTCCATTAAAAAGACGAAAATGCCCCTCTATTTACTTGAATAAAACATTTCTTTTAAAATACATTTCATATGAAACAAATAGCTTATAAGTTATTAAAGTGTTTGACTAATACATTTCTTTTAAAAAATATTTTTTTTTCAGAAAATATTTTTTTTTCGAAATATATTTTTTTCCAGAAAATATTTTTTTTTTTATTTTTTCTCAAAAATATCTTATTTTATTTTTTTCCAGAAAATAATTTTATTTTTTCCAAAAAATAATATTTTTTCAAGAAAATAATTTTATTTCGAAAAAATAATATTTTGCCAAAAAATAACTTTTTCTCTACAAAATATTTTTTATTTTTTTCAGAAAAATATTTTTTTATTTTTTTCCATAAAATAATTTTATTTTTCAAAAAAATAATATTTTTTCCAGAAAATAATTTTATTTCGAAAAAATATTATTTTGCCAAAAAATATTTTTTCCTCCAGATTTTTTTTTTAATTTTTTCGAAAAAATATATTTTTTTATTTTTTTCCAGAAAATAATTTTATTTCGAAAAAAGATATTATTTTGCTAAACAATAATTTTTTTCTCCAGCAAATATTTTCTAATTTTTCGAAAAAAATAAAAAATTCCACAAAATAATGTTTTTTTTCAAAAATATAATTTTTTCCCCAGAAAATATTTTTTTCTTATTTTTTTGAAAAATAATATATTTTTTTCCAGAAAATACTTTCTTTTTTGAAAAAAAATATTTTTTTCTAGAAAGTTTGAAAATTTATTACACTGAAGTCCAAAAGTGTTATATATATTACAATGAGGTCCAGTATGTGCCACCCACGTGAGGCGAAAAATAAATGGGTAAAAAAGAAAAAGAAAAATAAAAGGGCAAATTCGGAATATCAGTACTCTCTCTCCAGTGACATCATCTGAAAGTTTGACTTTTGTCCTTCGTTGTAAATATAGTTTCTGGACAGTGCAAAGTTTGTCCTTCATTATAATATCTGAAACAATAGGGACTAAACTGTAATTAGGCCATCTAAAAAGGTAGTCAGATGTAAATCGCCCCTAGTATAAATAATGTACTCTTTTTTCTTCATTAGGATTTTTCCCATTGGGTTTTTCCTAATAATGTTTTAATGAGGCATATTCATGGCATAACGAGGAACACTACAAAGATCAAGATTATTCCTCAAAACTTGAAAATAGAAGGAGTAGTTGTACTCTTTTTCCTTCGATCAAATTTTTCCCAATGAGTTTTCTTGACAAGGTTTTAATGAGGCAACACGTGGATACTCCCAACAACAAATGATATACATGACATATTCACTCAGTTTTTGTCCCACTAGGTTTTACTGAGACGACACAAGAATACTCATACAAGAACAATCAAGGGGGAGCAAATTTATGAGATCTGAGATTGCTGAATTTGTATCCCACTGAGATTTCCTAGCAACATTATGATGCAACATGATATGATTGCCACAAGCTCTAATACAAACAGTTTGAATGTTTTTCTCCCATTGGGTTTTTCTTCAAACTAGTTCAACAGATATGTATATAGTCATTCAAGGGGGAGTGTTATGAATCACTATTCCCCAATAGTGACATTTGATATATTGTTTATTGTATATGAATGACTATTTTGCCCCTGATGTAATTATGTAATTACGATTGTGCCATCTAAAATTTTCCTATAAATAGGAATTCAGTTATTAATGAAAACATACCTGAGAATTATTCTCTATTCTCTCTCTACATTCTCTCTCTACAATATTTCGATTTCAGAACAGTTATGAATTTTTCATATAATTCCCACTATACCATAAATGTGCATCATTAAATGCTTATTAAAAAAATTGGTGGAAAAAGTCCTAATAATAGAAAATTAATGGGGTAGGATCCTCTGCGATGCGTAGTCTTTGTGCCATGCAGCTATAGATCGGACACATACACACACACACACCCGTGCGGGTGTGTGGAATCTAACGGACTACAGTGCACAGCACCATGCTGTGCACTGTAGAGGATCCTGCCCCAAAATTAATACATACACTATTAAAGATGCCTCATTAAAAAATGGAGATATTGAACGGGTTATTCCTAGTGGTTTCGGGCCAGTCTTAGCGGATTTTAGGCTAAGAAAGTCCAAATTTAGGGCTAAAAATTTTTATTAACCGAAAATAAAACTTAAAAAAATAAATAAAAAAGAATATATTTTTATTAACACGAAATAAAAACAGAAAGATAAATTAAAAAAAGAAATAAAAATATACTAGTGTAGACTCATAAGTTGTCCATTAATTTTCCAATTGTACACAAAGTTGTCTAATAATATTTGCTATCTCTCGAATCCATCCATGTCGCCGTTTCAAAATACTGATCCCTTTTCAAATGCCAAACGGCGATGCATGCTCGAACCCCTTACCAATAGGAATCGGTCGGAAGCTGATTTGTTTCAAAATCTACCACAAGATATCATGATCAACATCCTCTCTAGACTCCCTATCGGAAGAAGCATCATGCGGTGCAAGTGCGTTTGCAAGTCATGGCGCGATTTGATCCAGTGCTCCGAGTTTATCATAACGCATCATCATAAATCAACCTCGACCTCAACCCCCTCAGGCCTAGCTATCATTGAAGACATGGTGTAATATTCGTACCTTTTATTGGCTATAATTATAAATTCGTGAACCTCGTGGGTTGGTTTGTAATTTTTCGAATATTGGTATCATGTGTTTGATTCGAGATTGAGCTTGTATGTTGTGTTTCTTGCCAATATTTCGCTAGTATTCGATAATGGGTTGTACTGTTTGTATCACTTTCGCAACCTAGGGTTAACGTATGCTAAGTTACCCGAGTAGCGTACGCAATGGAGGTCGTAGGCCAGCACACGCTACTGTCGGAAGGATAGCACATGCTAACCGGCAGCATGGGGCAGTCTAGAGGGCACTGGACTGGGACAAGGATCGAGCTAGCGCACGCTAAGGCATCTTAGTAGCGCACGCTAGTGGAGCAGGTGGCGCACGCCACTGTCGGGTGATAACGCGCGCTAAGCATCCCGGACAGTAAGGGCAGTGAGGTCTGGACTTCGGCCAGACCAACAGGTAACGCACGTTAAGACGGTCGTTGCACGCGCTAACTCGTCAGGCATAGCGCATGCTGTTCGGTCGTAGCGCACGCTATCGGGATGGGCAGAAAGGTTTCTGGATAGGGCAGGAAGGTTTCTGGACTTGGACTGGGCGCCAGGGAGCGCACGCTAACGCGGCAGCTGCGCGCGCTAACTCGGCGGTATAGCACACGCTAACTCGGATGAGTAGCGCACGCTGTCGGACGTGGTGCATGCTAGCTCGGATGGGCAGAAGGGTCTGGACTGCAGGCCTAGGCCGATAGCGCACACTATTCGGAAAGTGCTAGCGTGCGCTAGGGCGCACCTATATAAATACATGTGTTGCGGTCAACACTTGTCATTTTTTCACCTTCTTTTCTCTTCTTCGAGTTTCTAGACACCTCCAGAGTTGTGTAGGCGAGGGTTTAGGCGGAGCACGGTTGAATCTCAGATCTTTTCAACTTCAAGCAAAGATCTATCAATCTTACTGTAACACCCCCAAGATATTCGAGGTGTATTACAGCGTCGTGGACCCCTACATGGGATCCACCAGGCTAACACAAGAAAACACCTCTCGACTAACCGTCTCGGTTAGCAAGGAAACAATTGTTAACAACAAGAACATAAAACAACACGTCCGGTACAACCGGAATAATAAACATCAACCGACAAATACAGTAACTCCAACGAAGACCAATCACAATCCGAAAGGAAAAGCCTAAGTACTCGCGAGTACAATCTATAAGTTTACAATTTGGAAAACATCCACATCAAAAGAGACAGTAGGAAATAACAAGACTCAATTGCACATGTCAACAACCTTGGCCGACATCCTCGTACTATCCCAGTGCCCGCTCGTCTGGCTGAACATAACCTGAAATTCATAACAAGAATTTCCCCGACAACGGGTCCCCAAAGGGTTAGCAATTACGCTAGTACAAGTATTCAAGGCAAACCAATCGCTTACACATTTCATAGTACATGCACCAATATCAATTTCAAAAGCCAAAACCAGACATGTCTTTTCCGGAAACAAACAGTCAAATAATCAATTTGCCTAGGACCAGGACGACACCATGAATCCCACCCGAGGCCTCTAAGGACCCCTTCCGAGCTGGCTACTTTATAAAAACAAATCACGCACAGGCATCGCCTAGGACCAGGACGCCACCATGAATCCCACCCGAGGCCTCTAAGGACCTTTCCGAGCTGGCTAGCGAAACAAACTCGTGAATCCAGAGTGAAGTCATAGATTCCCCCGTGACCCCATCGGACCCTCCCAGGGTGAGTATAGCACACACAAAATACATTACCATTTCATGTTAAGCATAAAGGTTTCCAAAAATACTTGCCTTGAATTATTGACGACGCAACGAACGGAAAGTAAAGTCACCGACGAACGCTAGGAACCAACGAAATCGAACCTAACGATTTGAAGAATACAATCACAACCATTTCTAAATGAATACGGAATTGGAATACACCCGAAAACCCGCCTACGATTCATGTATATTCGTATATAAACAACAACGAGGGCGGACCACAACCAAACCCTCTCGATTCCGTAAAAACCACGAAATATACCATGAATCCGTAGGGAAACTAAGAATACCAACAAGATTAATCATATTCATCATGAATTAATCAACCAAACAGAACGAATCTGACAAAAACGCGAAAACCCCCAAATCTACCCAAAAGTAGGGTTCTAAAGATCTAACCTTGATTCGCTGGATCGAAGGATGTTATAGGATGATTGATCGGTGATATAAACTCAGAAACTTCATGGATTTGTTGTTTAACAACATGGCTTCATCCCCTCCAAAGCTCCAGTCGCGGACCGAAGAGAAAGGAAATGAAAAATGAATGAAAAAGTGGCTGGTCTGTCATATATATATTGGGCCGGAACTAGCGTGCGCTAGCCTTCCCGGACTAGCGTGCGCTATCGGCCGGTATCGGCCGAGTACCCTCGGCCAGGGCCCGCACGACCCGGCACCACCGACCAAACCTTCCGACCCGACTCCCGCTAGCGTGCGCTACGGCCGGAAGCCTGCGCGCGCTAGCCGACCCATCCAGTAGCCTCTGGACTAACGAACTCATCGCGGTAACGTACGCTAGTCTGCCGACAGCGTGCGCTACCCCTGCTGGTTAGCGTGCGCCACGGCCAAGCAGTACTGCACAGCCGATCCTACCCGAGTCCGTAACCTCGTAATCCCTCGCCTGTGGCCGATGGCGTGCGGCTGGTGACTCGGCAGCGTGCGCTACACTGCCGAGCTAGCGCGCAGAGCCTCCGCCCGTAGCGTGCGCTACGCCGGTTCTGCCGTGCACCTTTCGGCGAAGGCCCAACACTTCCGATGCCGTCACCGTCGGCCGGTGCTCAGCTGCCACGACCCGACGCCTCGATTTCCGAAAATGCACGGAACGAACACGACGAAAAGTTCGCGGACGACATCAACGACTCGAAATGAAAACGTAATGCAATAATTAATCATACGCGACCAAGAAAAGGGTCGAGACGACAAATACAGATATGGATACCCGTAACTTTGGGTAAATTATAAAATGGCCCAAAACGCCCGAAAATCATGATACGTGATCGAATAACCAAACCGAAGTTCACAACACGTCTAACAAAGTTAAACGGATTTACGGGAAACTCGAAACAGCAGTTTCGGACGAGATTCGCAAGAATCGAACTCAAGTGCGGAAAAGTCGTTAAAAAGCACGGAACTCAACAAAACAACACCGAAACGAACTCGGATAGCAAAAAGTGTAGAATTAATCATTCTCAGAATGACGAAACGGTCATGAGCGAGTCCTCAAAACGGACTTCCGCCGGAAAAAGAAATTACCGAAAATTGAAAATTACGGGTATTACATTCTACCCTCCTTAAAAGAAGTTTCGTCCCGAAACTTAAAATAAGTTGGGAGAAGCAATATCCCCTGCCAGGAAAACTCGACGAGATACACAAAAACCGAAGACTCGCGCCCGACGGCGAAACGCTGCAAGAAACGCAAAGAGACATACGGCGTGAAAATACGCTCCACGGCGACTAACACAACGCCACCGGTAGAGACATAATAAAATCAACGAGTGACAAGCGTCATCGAATAGACAATACAATCGAGTCGATTATCCGAACAATCACAAAAACCCAACAAATGAAAATCAATACGATTGACCAACCCAACGGTTCATCAACCAAAACGCGAGCCAAACGCTGAACAAATACGAAATTCCACCGCCCAAGGGTTGGAAAATCGAAAACGAGACTAATTTCCCGAACTTAAGGGAATTACGAAGGAGCCTGAACACTCAACAATCACGAAACGAGAACAAAAACCGAACAAACAAACGATTGAGACAACAAAAATCGAACAATCATGTCCGAAACACGTAGGATAATAAAATTCAAACAACAACTCCCAAGATGAACTGGTGAGAACAGCAAGACGTGCATTCCCATAAGATCCACAGGAAAGGGAATAGCGATTGAAAAGCCACAACGACAGACGAGTTATTCCAAAACAATACCACCCTCGTTCGATCAACAAAAGCAAGGGATAGGGAAAGTTCAGAAATGTTAACGAGCATAAACGAGTCGATAGAGTCGAAAATACAGAAGTTCAAAAATCCGATCCACTTTGAATAAAAGAACTATTAGAGCCAAAAGATGTTACTTCCGAACAAGGTTCACAAGAATCGAACCGAATTCTGAAAAGTCACAGCGATAAACGGATCGACCCAAAACCAGATTACAGCTCGTTCGAACGATAAAACCAAGGTACAGAACAAGTTCAGAAGGTATCAATGAACACGAGCGAATCGATAGACTGGAGAAAGAGAAAATATAGAAGTCAAAATAGTACGGGTATTACCTTTGACCTCGCCCCCGAAACTCACAATCAACGGAACCAAGGTAACAATACAACAAGCAACCGACGCAACGCGGAACAATCACCGATGCACACAATCATACCAACCCGAGCTCTAACAGCTCGTATATATGCGATAACGCATAAACCGCTACGAGGCGACAACATCCAATACCAACATCACACCCCTCACAGAGGCTACCACGACAACTGTGTGGCGAACGACTCAACGCTCACACCACCAATTCAACAACAACTCGGGGGTTAACACCCTAACGAGAGTACGAACATTACACATATATTCTCGGACCACAAATAGGAATGATAGGTTTTGAAAACGAAAACCACCTTTTGAAAATAATTTGCAAGCACCAGTTGAGCTTGAGTATCATATATCAAAAAGTAGTACAAACATCGTCATCGAGACTTTAAAAAAAATCATCTTGCGTTTGTTAAAAAATGAAGACACCTTTCTTTAAATTAAAACTTTTCAGCAATATTCGACCTTCGGGTCTAAGCGAATGCGTTTCTAAATCATTAGAAATATCTCAAAATATTTTGATCCTCAAAGTAGAATAATTTTGAAACATAGCGTGGCGCTAGTAGGCATCTTGAGAACGCTGTGAGAAAATAATTCATTTTAAAAGTACGTCTCGAGATTTATTTTCTAAAATACTCAAGGTTTTTCATAAGTACAATAGGCCAAAATGCCCAGAATTCACACGTGTCAACATTCACTTAAACACATCATAGCACACTCATTAAATCGTTCAAAATCAAGACAGTGATATACAATCCCTAGGATATGTTTAACAACATCGTTAAAACAACAATCGGTTAATCAATATTGGATGGAAAATGATATCAAGAACAAAACTCCAAAAAGTCAACTCTAGGGATTCAAGAAAATACCTAGATTCGGCGAAGAACAATGGATTAGATGATGTTAAAAATCGTCTAGGATACTCCAAAACACCTTTGGATGGAAGAAAAATCAGCCCAGATGCGAACCCTAGTCGCTACGTCTCAAACTCATGGAGGAAGAAGAAGAAATGAAGAAAAATGCAACTTCTAGACTGGTGTCCAATACTTATACTGGACACAATTAGCGTGCGCTAATAATTAAGGTTAGCGTGCGCTATCACAGCATCAAACAAAACTCCTGACCAAAAATACACCGTTAGCGTGCGCTAACCCCAAGTGTTAGCGTGCGCTAACGAGAACTTCAGACCCAGTCCAATAGCTCCTGGACTGCCCTGAACTACCAGGTAGCGTGCGCTATCCTCCCCTTAGCGTGCTACCAACGCACTCTCGCGCGCGCTAGCCGCAAGGCGTAGCGTGCGCTAACGACCCACAGAGACAACAACAGAACATATCAGAAAAAGTACATGCCGTAAACCTTTCTCACACGGGTTTACCAGGCTAAGCACAATTTCCTACGTCATTTCGAAAATGCTAAAAAGACCAATGACGGTAATATTTTCCAAAACTCACAAACTCATTTGTCAAACCGTCATAAAATGTTCAAGGCCAAAATGCCAAAACTTGATTTAGGGAATCGGTTTTACGAAATAAAACTCAGTTTGCAAAATACCGAAAGCCGTTTTGAAATAACTCACGCAGCGGATAAAATGTGATTCGAAATACGTCAGCAGCGACCACACTCCTCGTATAAACCAAATACGAGAGTCGAATAAACACATATCGTGAAATCAAAATCCACAGAAGGATTCCATCATTTAACAACTAATCAAACAAATAACTCGTGTCACACGAGGCACGACACAAAGAAGGGAGTTTAACATCCATAGGTCGCACGTAAGTGACGACCGCCCCTCGATACTAATCACGACCAATGATCTCAAACGACGCGTCACGATGCGACTAAGTCAGACAAAATCCGACGAGACAAAACTCAAAAAACACAACTTGACTCGACATCCTAGGTTTCCCCAGGCCAATCTGATTTTACAATCATATACTCTAGTTATTCGAAAATAAAACCGATAAGTTAAAAATCGTTTTCAAGACCCTTTAAAACACGACAAGGGTTTAACAGCGGTAGCATTTTATAAAATGTCCTAAACACTTTTACACACGACCTTTAAATACCGACACAAGGTTTTATTTTAAAATACAAGGCTGGCTCGCCCAAATTCATGTCACTTTTTAAAAACCCACAATACGATCAAGTCTAAGAAATTTTCAAGCATGCACGCCGCATGTATTATTATTAATAGAAACACATTGGTTGTAAATAACAATAATTAGCCAAGTACCATCAATTCCCAAACACACGCATATACGGCATTCAAAAATCACCAGTTCAACAAGCGCAACTCAGAAACACTAATTCTAAGCATATGGCAAACTTATCTCTTCAAGTTTAATAGTATAACTAATGAACACCGATTCGAACACACGTCGAAACCATCTATGTGAGTTTCTCAACAAACTCTGCCATCGATACCTTTCCCAGAACATTTCAATGTTCAAAACTTCTACATCATATTGCACCCTTCGGTGTCCCAACCATCAGTACATTCGGCTCAACATACATTTAGTATATCGCAATTACCGAACACAGATTCCATCATACAACAAAAGGCTAGAGGGTCAAGCCCTCTCACAGTATACCACGGAGCAAATCTCGGATCTTTCGATCACCAATGATCCCACCAACGCTAGGAAGTTGAGCGATGGAAGGCTCGCAAGACGACAAACGGTCAAGCCCAGAACGGCGCACATACTCCAGAGAGATGAAAGACTGCGCAATACTAGAATCAAAAGTACACGAACCGGATGGATCGAAAAACAACTCGACGATAAGTACGAGATAGGCAATCACAGTTCAAGAAGTGGAAATTCAATACGAGAAAACAAGAGGATCGAGTAAGGAAAACTTACGAGCACTGGATGTATTGAGATGCCGGCAGCGGTGTGACAATGTGCAAAACAAAACACAACTAGATCCAAATAACCAACAAGCCTAGGTATCCATAAACCTAGAGCTCTGATACCATTTTCTGTAACACCCCCAAGATATTCGAGGTGTATTACAGCGCCGTGGACCCCTACATGGGATCCACCAGGCTAACACAAGAAAACACCTCTCGACTAACCGTCTCGGTTAGCAAGGAAACAATTGTTAACAACAAGAACATAAAACAACACGTCCGGTACAACCGGCATAATAAACATCAACCGAAAATACAAGAACTCCAACGAAGACCAATCACAATCCGAAAGGAAAAGCCTAAGTACTCGCGAGTACAATCTATAAGTTTACAATTTGGAAAACATCCACATCAAAAGAGACAGTAGGAAATAACAAGACTCAATTGCACATGTCAACAACCTTGGCCGACATCCTCGTACCATCCCAGCGGCCGCTCGTCTGGCTGAACATAACCTGAAATCCATAACAAGAATTTCCCCGACAACGGGTCCCCAAAGGGGTTAGCAATTACGCTAGTACAAGTATTCAAGGCAAACCAATCGCTTACACATTTCATAGTACGAGGAAACAAACAGTCAAATAATCAATTTGCCTAGGACCAGGACGCCATCATGAATCCCACCCAAGGCCTCTAAGGACCCCTTCCGAGCTGGCTACTTTATAAAAACAAATCACGCACAGGCATCGCCTAGGACCAGGACACCACCATGAATCCCACCTGAGGCCTCTAAGGACCTTTCCGAGCTGGCTAGCGAAACAAACTCGTGAATCCAGAGTGAAGTCATAGATTCCCCCGAGGCCCCGTCGGACCCTCCCAGGGTGAGTATAGCACACACAAAATACATTACCATTTCATGTTAAGCATAAAGGTTTCCAAAAATACTTGCCTTGAATTATTGACGACGCAACGAACGGAAAGGAAAGTCACCGACGAACGCTAGGAACCAACGAAACTTAACTTAACGATTCGAAGAATACAATCACAACCATTTCTAAATGAATACGGAATTGGAATACACCCGAAAACCCACCTACGATTCATTTATATTCGTATATAAACAACAACGAGGGCGGACCACAACCAAACCCTCTCGATTCCGTAAAAACCACGAAATATACCATGAATCCGTAGGGAAACTAAGAATACCAACAAGATTAATCATATTCATCATGAATTAATCAACCAAACGGAACGAATCGGACAAAAACGCGAAAACCCCCAAATCTACCCAAAAGTAGGGTTCTGAAGATCTAACCTTGATTCATGGATCGAAGGATGTTATAGGATGATTGATCGGTGATATAAACTCAGAAACTTCATGGATTTGTTGTTTAACAACATGGCTTCATCCCCTCCAAAGCTCCAGCCGCGGACCGAAGAGAAAGGAAATGAAAAATGAATGAAAAAATGGCTGGTCTGTCATATATATACTGGGCCGGAACTAGCGTGCGCTAGCCTTCCCGGCCTAGCGTGCACTATCGGACGGTATCGGCCGAGTACCCTCGGCCAGGGCCCGCACGACCCGGCACCACCGACCAAACCTGCCGACCCGACTCCCGCTAGCGTGCGCTACGACCGGAAGCCTGCGCGCGTTAGCCGACCTATCCAGTAGCCTCTGGACTAACGAACTCATCCCGGTAACGTATGCTAGTCTGCCGACAGCGTGCGCTACCCCTGCCGGTTAGCGTGCGCCACGACCGACAGTAGCGTGCGCTACCTGCCGATCCTACCCGAGTCCAGAACCTCAGAATCCCTCTGCCCAGGCCCGATAGCGTGCGCTGGGCTGACTCGACAGCGTGCGCTACACTGCCGAGCTAGCGCGCGCAGCGTCCCGGCCGTAGCGTGCGCTACACCGGTTCCTGTCGTGCCTGCTCGGCCAGTGCCGAGGCCAAGACTTCCGATTGCCGCACCGGTCCGGCCACTTTCGGCCGCCACGACCCGACCTCGATTTCCGAAAACGCACGCAGGCGAACACGACGAAAAGTTCGCGGACGACATCAACGACTCGAAATGAAAACGTAATGCAATAATTAATCATACGTGACCAAGAAAAGGGTCGAGACGACAAATACAGATATGGATACCCGTAACTTTGGGTAAATTACAAAATGGCCCAAAACGCCCGAAAATCATGATACGTGATCGAATAACCAAACCGAAGTTCACAACACGTCTAACAAAGTTAAACGGACTTACGGGAAACTCGAAACAAAGCTTTGACGAGATTCGCAAGAATCGAACTCAAGTTCGGAAAAGTCCCTAAAAAGCACGGAACTCAACAAAACAACACCGAAACGAACTCGGATAGCAAAAGTGTAGAATTAATCATTCTCAGAATGACGAAACGGTCATGAGCGAGTCGTCAAAACGGACTTCCGCCGAAAAAAGAAATTACCGAAAATTGAAAATTACGGGTATTACACTTACATCATTTTTCAACAAGGAATTGAGGTAATCCTTCCTTAGAACCGTAACTTTGGGGAATTTTGGGGGTTTTAGGGATCTCGTTTCTCCAACCGTTTTAACTCCAAATTTATGATGGATTATAGTTGAATATAGTTGTATGATTTCCTCAAGGTTTTGTGGATTGATTCCGAATCTTCCTTCGTAAATCGAGCAAAACCCGTTATGCCCCCGTAGTGGTCGATAAAATGTTCCTAATAAGGGTAGAACTTAGGATATATTTTAGTTTTTTTTCGACGGAATTGTAGTTGATTGAGGCTCGATGTTTGTTAGGAGCGGGATTTGGAAGATAGTTCGGACCGTAACCTTGTTCGTTGTTGTTCCTTTGTGAGTTAGAAATCCAGGCAAGTACTTTATTGCATTAGTTTATGGCATGCATTTCTGTGATGAATTTGATATTGATGAGAGTTGAAAGGTTGTTCTCGGGTACTCTCACTCGGGGATTGACTCAACGGGGTCACACGGAGACTTGGTGGCTTAACGACTGGACTGGGTCACGAGAGATACTTCGAGTGGGCATTCTCACCTGGGGTTGCTCGACGGGGCACACAGGGACTTGGTGGCTTGAGGGCCGGACCGATTCGCGAGAATTGTCGGAGTGTTTTTACTGATGATCGATATTGATATTCCAGAATATCGTGAAATGAACTGTTTTTTATTTTGAATTGATTTGGAAATGCCTGTGGATTAAAATATTTTAATAGTATACTTGCACTAGCAGTTGTTGCTAACCCCTTGTTGGGGTGGAATGTTTCGTACATTTTCAGGTACTCTCGAGGGACAGGAGCCCACATGTGGTGCACACGGAGTTGACAAGCACACCGCATGTTAGAGAGCTCGTATCAGTCGTTGTATTTGTAATGTCAGAGTCGGTTTTATATTTTGTATTATTGTTGGTTTTGGGTTGTACTATGTCGTGTGATGTTTGCGTTGAGTGAATGCTGTTTAACTCTACTATTTTCGTCGCGGCGAGGCCTAACTCATGTTTTGTATCCTGCGTTGGATCGTTATGTCGTGGTGATTGTGTCTTGGATTGTAGCTTAACTTGTGTGCCGTCAGCCTGGTGGGACCCTTGTGTGTCCTGCAGTGTGTCCCTTTAAATAGGGAGAGATTACATGTTTTGGAATATTCTAACAGGCATAGCTCTATACTAGTTGGGAGAAGCCCAATAACCCGTAGACTAAGGCATACATGTGTATTTACTTTAACAAATTTGAGATTATTTGCAAATAGAACGAGAATGATGACATAGTTTACTTTAACTATTCGAATCGAAAAGAGAGAGAATGCACCGGAATTTCGCTAGACAAGTGGACGCGGTCCGCCAAGGTCATTGAAAGGTATGGAACCAAGGTTTAGTCCATGGGGGACCGCTTGTAGTGCGAACCCCCTGTAAAAATACAGTGGCACACTTTTATATATATATATATATATACACACACACACACTAGATGTCCTCCGTGCGATGCACGGCGTAAAATGTTAAATATTTTATTATAATAATAATATGTGATAGAATTTCAATAATATTATAAAATTATTATAAAATATACATGAGTCAGTATATACATACATATACATATACTATTATTTGATTTAGTTTCATTTATAAACTCTTATCATGTGATCTAAAGGCACATGATAGAAAAACCGTAAATTAATTAAGCACCGACATTTATTTTTTCATATAGAACAATATGAGTCTTATATCTAATTTTATAAAGAAAAAATTAAATTATGTTTATTATTATCAACTTTCATTATAGCCGACCCTAAAGTATTTTGGGGTGAGGCTCTGATGATGATGTTGTTGGTGCTGTATTATCAACTTTCATTAAAAGTATACAATTGATATTCTTACTAATATAATTTTTTTATATGATTTGACATTAATGTAATATATTTTACTATTTTATAATAAGAACAAAATAACTGTTAAAAATCAAATAATTGTAAAAAAACTATGAAAATAAACTAAAAATATATCTTTCTTCAATAGTCTTATATTTTTATATTAAAATAGTTTAATCATCTAAATATATTATAATTATATTTATATTACTTTATATATACTATATGAATGTCAAATTAAAGAGCATGAAGTAAGAATTAATTTGATATATATTTTTCAAAATTAAAATTGAAATACAATCATGGCAACGAACGGAAAGGAAAGTCACCGACGAACGCTAGGAACCAACGAAACTTAACTTAACGATTCGAAGAATACAATCACAACCATTTCTAAATGAATACGGAATTGGAATACACCCGAAAACCCACCTACGATTCATTTATATTCGTATATAAACAACAACGAGGGCGGACCACAACCAAACCCTCTCGATTCCGTAAAAACCACGAAATATACCATGAATCCGTAGGGAAACTAAGAATACCAACAAGATTAATCATATTCATCATGAATTAATCAACCAAACGGAACGAATCGGACAAAAACGCGAAAACCCCCAAATCTACCCAAAAGTAGGGTTCTGAAGATCTAACCTTGATTCGCTGGATCGAAGGATGTTATAGGATGATTGATCGGTGATATAAACTCAGAAACTTCATGGATTTGTTGTTTAACAACATGGCTTCATCCCCTCCAAAGCTCCAGCCGCGGACCGAAGAGAAAGGAAATGAAAAATGAATGAAAAAATGGCTGGTCTGTCATATATATACTGGGCCGGAACTAGCGTGCGCTAGCCTTCCCGGCCTAGCGTGCACTATCGGACGGTATCGGCCGAGTACCCTCGGCCAGGGCCCGCACGACCCGGCACCACCGACCAAACCTGCCGACCCGACTCCCGTTAGCGTGCGCTACGACCGGAAGCCTGCGCGCGTTAGCCGACCTATCCAGTAGCCTCTGGACTAACGAACTCATCCCGGTAACGTATGCTAGTCTGCCGACAGCGTGCGCTACCCCTGCCGGTTAGCGTGCGCCACGGCCAAGCGATGGCGTGCGCTACTGCCGATCTACCCGAGTCGAACCTCGAGAATCCCTCTGCCCGGGCCGATAGCGTGCGGCTGGTGGCTTCGGCGTGCGCTACACTGCCGAGCTAGCGCGGCGTCCGGCGTGGCGTCGCTACACGGTTCTGTCGTGCACTGCTCGGCGATTGCCGGCGCCGAAACGATGCCGCACCGGTCCGACGGTACTTTCAGCCGCCACGACCCGACGCCTCGATTTCCGAAAACGCACGGAACGAACACGACGAAAAGTTCGCGGACGACATCAACGACTCGAAATGAAAACGTAATGCAATAATTAATCATACGTGACCAAGAAAAGGGTCGAGACGACAAATACAGATATGGATACCCGTAACTTTGGGTAAATTACAAAATGGCCCAAAACGCCCGAAAATCATGATACGTGATCGAATAACCAAACCGAAGTTCACAACACGTCTAACAAAGTTAAACGGACTTACGGGAAACTCGAAACAGCAGTTTCGGACGAGATTCGCAAGAATCGAACTCAAGTGCGGAAAAGTCGCTAAAAAGCACGGAACTCAACAAAACAACACCGAAACGAACTCGGATAGCAAAAGTGTAGAATTAATCATTCTCAGAATGACGAAACGGTCATGAGCGAGTCGTCAAAACGGACTTCCGCCGAAAAAAGAAATTACCGAAAATTGAAAATTACGGGTATTACACTTACATCATTTTTCAACAAGGAATTGAGGTAATCCTTCCTTAGAACCGTAACTTTGGGGAATTTTGGGGGTTTTAGGGATCTCGTTTCTCCAACCGTTTTAACTCCAAATTTATGATGGATTATAGTTGAATATAGTTGTATGATTTCCTCAAGGTTTTGTGGATTGATTCCGAATCTTCCTTCGTAAATCGAGCAAAACCCGTTATGCCCCCGTAGTGGTCGATAAAATGTTCCTAATAAGGGTAGAACTTAGGATATATTTTAGTTTTTTTTCGACGGAATTGTAGTTGATTGAGGCTCGATGTTTGTTAGGAGCGGGATTTGGAAGATAGTTCGGACCGTAACCTTGTTCGTTGTTGTTCCTTTGTGAGTTAGAAATCCAGGCAAGTACTTTATTGCATTAGTTTATGGCATGCATTTCTGTGATGAATTTGATATTGATGAGAGTTGAAAGGTTGTTCTCGGGTACTCTCACTCGGGGATTGACTCAACGGGGTCACACGGAGACTTGGTGGCTTAACGACTGGACTGGGTCACGAGAGATACTTCGAGTGGGCATTCTCACCTGGGGTTGCTCGACGGGGCACACAGGGACTTGGTGGCTTGAGGGCCGGACCGATTCGCGAGAATTGTCGGAGTGTTTTTACTGATGATCGATATTGATATTCCAGAATATCGTGAAATGAACTGTTTTTTATTTTGAATTGATTTGGAAATGCCTGTGGATTAAAATATTTTAATAGTATACTTGCACTAGCAGTTGTTGCTAACCCCTTGTTGGGGTGGAATGTTTCGTACATTTTCAGGTACTCTCGAGGGACAGGAGCCCACATGTGGTGCACACGGAGTTGACAAGCACACCGCATGTTAGAGAGCTCGTATCAGTCGTTGTATTTGTAATGTCAGAGTCGGTTTTATATTTTGTATTATTGTTGGTTTTGGGTTGTACTATGTCGTGTGATGTTTGCGTTGAGTGAATGCTGTTTAACTCTACTATTTTGGCTGCGGCCGAGGCCTAACTCATGTTTTGTATCCTGCGTTGGACTGTTATGTCGTGGTGATTGTGTACTGGATTGTAGCTTAACTTGTGTGCCGTCAGCCTGGTGGGACCCTTGTGTGTCCTGCAGTGTGTCCCTTTAAATAGGGAGAGATTACATGTTTTGGAATATTCTAACAGGCATAGCTCTATACTAGTTGGGAGAAGCCCAATAACCCGTAGACTAAGGCATACATGTGTATTTACTTTAACAAATTTGAGATTATTTGCAAATAGAACGAGAATGATGACATAGTTTACTTTAACTATTCGAATCGAAAAGAGAGAGAATGCACCGGAATTTCGCTAGACAAGTGGACGCGGTCCGCCAAGGTCATTGAAAGGTATGGAACCAAGGTTTAGTCCATGGGGGACCGCTTGTAGTGCGAACCCCCTGTAAAAATACAGTGGCACACTTTTATATATATATATATACACACACACACACTAGATGTCCTCCGTGCGATGCACGGCGTAAAATGTTAAATATTTTATTATAATAATAATATGTGATAGAATTTCAATAATATTATAAAATTATTATAAAATATACATGAGTCAGTATATACATACATATACATATACTATTATTTGATTTAGTTTCATTTATAAACTCTTATCATGTGATCTAAAGGCACATGATAGAAAAACCGTAAATTAATTAAGCACCGACATTTATTTTTTCATATAGAACAATATGAGTCTTATATCTAATTTTATAAAGAAAAAATTAAATTATGTTTATTATTATCAACTTTCATTATAGCCGACCCTAAAGTATTTTGGGACTGAGGCTCTGATGATGATGTTGTTGGTGCTGTATTATCAACTTTCATTAAAAGTATACAATTGATATTCTTACTAATATAATTTTTTTATATGATTTGACATTAATGTAATATATTTTACTATTTTATAATAAGAACAAAATAACTGTTAAAAATCAAATAATTGTAAAAAAACTATGAAAATAAACTAAAAATATATCTTTCTTCAATAGTCTTATATTTTTATATTAAAATAGTTTAATCATCTAAATATATTATAATTATATTTATATTACTTTATATATACTATATGAATGTCAAATTAAAGAGCATGAAGTAAGAATTAATTTGATATATATTTTTCAAAAATAAAATTGATACGTAAAAGTTATAATTGTTTAAACTGTTAGTTTAAAAATAAAAGGAATAAAATGAGAGGAAATTTTTAATTGGTAGATAGTATATAATGGAATAATCATCCAACCCCCTCTCAAATTAAATGTCCGTTTTTTTTAATATTTTTAAAAAGAGGATTAACGTGGAGATGACACATGTTTCCTTAGATTTTCTTGCGACGCTCTTTTAATATTAAGTATAAATGTGTAAAAGTTCGATATAAAGTATAAAAACATGATAGGAATCTATATGATAATTGTATATTTGTAATATTTATATTAATATACTAATATAATTACATATCAGTATACATGTGAAAGAACGTCATATATTTTTGATAAATATTTAGATTAAAGTCACACATTTTATACTTAATAATATACCATGAGATCCACAATGATATTAATTCATTAGGCATATGATGATAAAGTATATTATTATGACGTAGTTAAATAAAAATATAATCAACTTATTATATTTGTTTATATAATTTTTCTTTTCATAAAAAGAAGAATCAATCAAATAATTATTTTAACGAATAATATATCTTTCTACTGAGAATTGTAACTCTAAGATGTCTCTAATTCTTTTCCCAAATATTTTTAAAATAAAATAACTCAATAATCTAAAATTATCGTAAGAAGGTGAAAACTGAAGTAAAAATATTGATCTTGTAAAAAGATAGATTTACTTCAATGAAATTATTTGAAAATTATCTGATTTTTGTATTTTATATACAAATAATTAAAATCAAGATATAATACACTAATTATTCAAAAACAACTTATATTCAAAAAGGAATATTTTAATTATATTTATGCCCAATGAATGTTAAATCGAATATCGTAAAAAGAAGATTAATCTAAAATATTAATAATAAAAAATAGAGTTGGGACGATAAAACTATTAATTTCTAAACATTGAGAAAAAAATAAAAAGAAAAAAAATTTGATTCCCATTAACTCTCATTCAACTGGTAGGAGTTAGTGTATTTAAAAAAAAGATAATTAATTCAAAAAATCTACGTAAAGACATGTGTCTTATACAACCATCTTTTAATAGTAAAGTAGATATATATATATATATATATATATATATATATATATATATATATATATACACACACACTAGGTGTTCTCCGGTGCGATGCACCACACAAAATATTCTCTTATTAGAAAATAATTTCTTGATCTATAAATTTGTTTATGATGATCTTCCACATGAGTATCATACTAGCGTAATATTAATAAAAGACTTATTGAGTGTATAATGGGTGTAATATAATTCAAGAAAGAGTACCACATTAGCAGAGTGTTAAGTCAATTTGTAACACCCCCAAAACCGTATGGGAATATTACACGTCGTAGACCCCTTCCACAAGGATCTACCAGGCTAAACATCCATAAACGACTAAATGTTTGCCCGGCCAGGGTCAAATAATATAATAATACAGACCATTAAGGTCACTTACACATAAACACACAGACCGATAAGGTCACACAACTCTATCAACAGAACTGACTAACAACATTACCCACACAGGGGTCGAAACACAATATAGCGGAAGACTGAATGAACTCTAACAATACAACCAAACTCTACCAACTCTCGACTCTTGATTAGTATCGCAACTCGTCATCCTCTTGTGCGATCCTGTTGCTCCCCACGAATCTGCATGTACACGGGCCAAACAGACATCCACCCCGATTACTGGGGGTTAGTAAACTCCTTTGTTTTACTAGTGCAAGTATCAAATCATACGAAATGTAACAAGTAATTAATAATCATGAATCAAATATAATAATCAAGTATCAAATATTACCGGAGGTTTTCACAAGGGAAGATAAGCTATGAAGCACTCGAAAATAAGATTATCATCTCGGAATTTTTAGAATTTCAAAACCTTTCGAAAATCTTAGGGTCTTAACCCAAATCTCAAATTGTATTTCAACAATTTACGATGCGAAAACATTTCCATAAATCTCGTGGGGCTCGGCCCAACATTCTTTCTTAAAACTTTTCCTTTAAAAACTTTGATTTGAAAAGTATCATGCTCATGACACCGTGATCCACTGTCACGTGTCTCCGTAGGTTCAACAACCCGCACGGACTACATCACGCACAATTAAACAAACATAATCAATTCTGACACCGTGATCCACTGTCACGTGTCTCCGTAGGTTCAACAACCCACACGGACTATTAACCAGACATAACCAATTCCGACACCGTGATCCACTGTCACGTGTCTCTGTAGGCATAACAACCCGCACGAACTATATCAATCACAACAATCACACACACAGTCCTGACACCGTAGTCCATTGCCACGTGTCACCGTAAGCCCCGTCGAGCTCACCCGGTTGGACGCACTGTGTCCGAAACTCATGGTCAACTGCCATGCGTTATCGCAGACCTCGTCAGACCAGTACGATTGGACCTCAGTACCTCACTAAGTTCTGACCCCGTATTCCACTGCCACGAATCCTCGTAGGTCCCGTCGAACCAACATGAGTGAACTTAGCGGTCACACACATATTCACATTCACATTACATACAACAATGAGCACAATTAATCAATCACCTTGATCACCACAAAATCGTACATTGCACGCACATAACACAACCTCAACACTCGCAACAACTATCATCACTCAACGACATTTAACCAACATAACACATATTCGGTACACAATACATTGCACAACCAAGTGTACAACCATCCCATATGTACGCCGCATTCCTGCACAAATGGCACAACGCCTAACACGTATACTGATATAACACTATTATCGCAAAGCCTTCAAATTACGGAAAACACAACCAACTCAAACGGAACATAATTACGAAGGCAAGCAAAATCATCATACATCTCATACGTAATTACTTGTCGCAAGATACAAGTCGTATAGTAAGATACTTGCCTTAATAACCGCTACCAAACGCTCTGAAGAACACGGTTCGATCGGGAAGCTCGGACCCCGAAGAAGACAACGAACGGAAGGGTTCCGACTCGAGTTCTTCACAAGAATTCGACCCTAACAACATATAATAAATAAATCATCGATCATACGAGGAAGAATAATCGTAGAACGCCCGAAAACCCCTCTATGACATTTTATCGGACACCTTCAAGGCGTCGATCAAGAACTCGACCAAAACAACGAATCGATACGATCCAACCATGGAATAACAAGGAAAATGATACAATACATCTAAATAATAATCAATCCATCACAATCCTAAGTTAAATCGGATTAAACGGACGAAATCGAACCAAATACCCAAAATCCCCAAAACTAGATTTCTAGAAAATCTGACCTGATTTGGTCGATCAAAGGATGTTATATGACGTATGATTGATGATATGAACTCCAAGACTTCATGGATTGATTGTCCAACAACATATCTCCATGATTCCTACACCTCCAGCCGCGGAAGAGAGTGAGAAAATGGGTGAAAAACCCGACTGCAGGGCCTTAAATAGGCTGCCTGCCGGCCGGGTTACGTACGTAACCGGCCAAGGCTTACGTACGTAACCGAGTCACTGCCCCAAATCTGCCGGCCCGTTACGTACGTAACCGGCCTTACCTACGTAACTGCCGAGCACTACCGGCCGTAACTCGGCCAGTGCTGGCCTGGGCCCGAACGACAGCCCGAACGACCCCGAAACCCGAACCTGAATACGAATCGAAGATACGGTTACGAAGTACTCGCAAATATAAACTCGAGCACTAAGAGAACACACGATTCCGACCACCCGAAGGCTCGAAATTCGACAACGGAAAGTAATTACCCCAAACTTTGGGAAATTACGAAAATGGCCCAAAACGTCCGAAATACACGATACATGATCGAAACACCAAACCGAAGTTCACAACACATCTAACAAAGTTAAACGGACTTACGGGAAACTCAAAACAGCAGTTTCGGACGAGATTCGTAAGAATCGAACTCAAGTGCGGAAAAGTCGCCAAAAAGCACGGAACTCAACAAAACGACACCGAAACGAGCTCGGATGACAAAAAGTGCAGAATTAATCATTCTCGGAATGACTAAATGGTCATGGGCGAGTCGTCAAAACGGACTTTCGCCGAAAAAAAGAAATTACCGGAAATCGAAATTACGGGTATTACGTTCTACCCTTCTTAAAAGAAGTTTCGTCCCGAAACTTAAAACAAGTAGGGAGAGGAAATATACCACCAGGAATATTTCAATGAGATGCACAAGAATGCGTAACTAACGCCCAACGGTGAAACGTTACAAACAACGCAACGGAATATACGGCGTGAAAACACGCTCCACGACGACCAACACGACGCCACCGGTAGAGACATAATAAAATCAACAAGTGACAAGCGTCATCAAACAGATAATATAATTGAGTCGATTATCTGAACAATCAAAAAACACAACGAACAAAAATCAATACGATTGACCAACCCAACGGTTCATCAATCAAAACGCGAGCCAAATGCTGAACAAATACGGAATTCCACCGCCCAAGGGTTGGAAGATCGAAATGAGACTAATTTCTCGAACTTAAGGGAATTACGAAGGAGTCTGAACGTTCAACAATCACGAAACGAGATCAACAAAAACCGATCAATCAAACGATCGAACCACAACGATCGAGACAACAAAAATCGAACAATCACGTTCGAATCACGAAGAACAATAAAATTCAAACAACAACTCAAAGGTTCACATCTCGACTCGAGACAATATATGATCCGGTGAAAACAACGTGTGCCTTCACATAAGATCCACAGGAAAGGGAATAGAAATTGAAAAGTCACAACAACAAACGAGTTATTCCGAAACAATACCATGCTCGTTCGATCAACAAAAGCAAGGGGCAGGACAAGCTCAGAAAATGTCAACGAACATAAACGAGTCGACAGAGTCGAAAATACAGAAGTTCAAAATCCGATCCACTTCGAATAAAGGAACTAATAGAACCAAAAGATGTCGGAAAAGTCACAACGATAACCAGATCGACCCAAAACAAGATCATAGCTCATTCGAACGATGAAACCGAAATACAGAACAAGTTCAGAAAGTATCAACGAACACGAGCGAGTCGATAGACCTGAGAAAGAGATAATGCAAAAGTCAAAACGATACGGGCATTACATTCGACCTCTTATAAAAGAAATGTCGTTCCCGCAACTCACAACAACTGGAGTAAGGTGACAACACAAAAAGCAAACGACAGAAACATCTCCCATGGGCCTCTCAGAGCCGATCCTCATATCTGTACTGAAGTTCGCGCCCCGAAAGACTCGGAACCCAACTCGCAAAACTGGATCCTGTGTCTCTCGGGTCCACACTTGAAAAGCGTTACTGACGAGAAGGACAATTTGCACGTACATGCCCCCGGCACAATACGTTCGAAATGCCTCGGCTCGGCATATCGAAAATACAGATGCAAGATATAATGGAACATAACACCGCAAAACAACATACCGGAGATGCCAACTCAGCATAACAAAGAATCATAACACATATCATATACAACGATTACCATCGTAAAGTAATACACACACAAACACTACAACAACGACGGTATCGTTCGGCGACCTCAACGGCCCGAACGATAATCAGCACATAATTACAAACATTATGAAACAATCACACATGTACACAAACGTACAAACCCAAGCTTCAACATCTCACACTCGTGCGACAACACGCAAATCGCCACGAGGCGATAAACAGTAAACACCAGTTCACACCTCTCTCAGAGGGCTAGTACAATAATTGCGTGGCAACGCCTCAACGTTCATGCCACCAATTCGATCATACTCGGGAGGAACATCAAAACGACAAAGCAAAAATCATACATACATTCCCAAACGCAAACGGGAATTGATAGGTTTAAAAAAAAAGAAATAAACACCACCTTTTGAAAATAATTTAGAAAAACACCGGTTGATCTTGAGTATCACCTTTCAAAAAAAGTACAAACGTGAAACATCATTATCGAGACTTTGGAAAACCATTTCGCATTTGAGAAAAATGAGGACACTTTCTCTTAGTGGAAAACTTTCAGAATATTCGACCCTCGGGTCTAAGTAAAAGTGTTTATAAAACATTGAAAAATATTTCAAAACATTTTGGTCCTCGAGGTAGAAGAATTCTGAAACATATCGTGGCACCTTGGAAGTACCACGAGAAAACAATTCATTTTAAACGTACGTCTCGAAATTTATTTCTAGGATACTCAAGGTTTTCAAAGATAATTCAATGGGCTAGAATGCCCAAAAATCTCAGGTAATTACACGGAACATTATAGCGTGGGTCCTGCCACGAACCCACCAGGATAAAAACCATTTACAAAAACGCCAAAAGGGCCGATGACGGTAATATTTCAAAAACTCACAAAAGCCATTTACAAAATACTAAACACCATCATAAGAATTTCGCCAAAACAATCAAGGCCATAATGCCAAAAACTCGGTTAAGGGAATCGATTTTCAAAATAAAACTCAGTCGGTAAAATACCGAAAGCCATTACAAAAGAACTCACGCAGCGGATAAAAAAATACAGTCCAACATGCACAATCCAATTGAATACGTCTCACAGTATCTAGTTTAAACATATAACAAAACCATTCCTCGGAGTTTCCCACGAACTCAATCGTCGATACCTTTTCGAAATCCATCAAGGTTTACAACTTCCACACCATACCACACCACCCGGCGGTTCAAAGATAAAACAATAATGTGCCCAGTTCTATACACATACTATATGCCACAAGTACTAACACAACTAGATTACACAATACTGTGTAAATAAAATCATGCACCATAATTAACTCAATAAGATAAAATCGAGATACACAGGTACTTTGCATAAAAGAGGAGACTTACATCCATAGGTCGCACGGAGGTGACGGTCGCCCATGATACTAATCTCGTCCGACAACATAACCGACACGTTGTGACTACGCACAACTCAACTTGTCACCTAATGACTCGAACGACATGACAACACATTACTCGACAAATCACGACTTGACTCGACCCGATAGCCTAGGTTTCCGCAACCTAAGCTCTGATACCATAAATGTAACACCCCCAAAACCGTATGGGAATACTACACGCCGTAGACCCCTTCCACAAGGATCTACCAGGCTAAACATCCATAAACGACTAAATGCTTGCCCGGCCAGGGTCAAACAATATAATAATACAGACCATTAAGGTCACTTATACATAAACACACAGACCGATGAGGTCACACAACTCTATCAACAGAACTGACTAACAACATTACCCACACAGGGGTCGAAACACAATATATGTAATATCCGCAATTTTCGATTTCCGGTAATTTTTTTTTTCTTTTTTTCAGCGGAAGTCCGTTTTGACGACTTGCTCATGACCGTTTCGTTATTCTGAGAATGATTAATTCTGCACTTTTTGACATCCGAGTTTGTTTCGGTGTCGTTTTGTTGAGTTCCGTGCTTTTTAGCGACTTTTCCGCACTTGAGTTCGATTCTTGCGAATCTCGTTCGAAACTGCTATTTCGAGTTTCCCGTAAGTCCGTTTAACTTTGTTAGACGTGTTGTGAACTTCGGTTTGGTTATTCGATCACGTTTCGTGATTTCCGGGCGTTCTCGGCCATTTTGTAATTTCTTGAAAGTTACGGGTATCCGTATCTGTAATTGTTGTCTCGACCCGTTTCTTGGTCGCGTATGATTAATTATGGTATTATGTTTTCATTCCGGGTCGTTGATGTTGTCCGCGAACTTTTCGTCGTGTTCGTTCCGTACATTTTTGGAAATCGAGTCGTCGGGCCATGTCGGCTGAGCAGCTGGCCGGACGGTGGCGGGTCCTGGCCAGACGGTTGCAGGCACTGGCCAGGCTGACGCGGCAGGAACCGGTGTAGCGTACGCTACGGCCGGAAGTCTGCGCGCGCTAGCTCGGAAGGTATAGTGCAAGCTAGCTTGGTCGACCAACGCACGCTATCGGACCGGACAGTGGGGTTTCTGGGGTTCTGGACTCGGGAAGGATCGGCAGGTAGCGCACGCTACGCCGAGCGTAGCGCGCACTAGTCGGCAGGCGTAGCGCACGCTGTCGGCCGGCTACCGTCGCACTGCCGCGGGGCGATCCAGAGGGTTACGGACAGGCGGCTAGCGACGCTGGCCCACAGAGCGCGCGCTATCGCGGTCGGGCAAGCAAGATCCGGCCGACAGATTTAGTCTTCAGTACAGGGCCTTGCGGGCCCCAGCCGAGGGTTATCGGCCGAGGCTGCCCTTTAGCGCGCGCTAGTCCGAAAGGTGTAGCGCACGCTAGGCCGTGCCTGTATAAATATGACAGAGTAGCCATATTTTCACCCGTTTTTCATTTCCATCTTTTCCTCTCCGCGGCTGGAGACTTGGCGATCCAGGAGACATGTTGTCAAGCAACTAATCCACGAAGATTGGGAGTTCATATCAACGATTAATCCCTCCATAATCTCCTTTGATCCAGCGAATCATGGTGCGATTTCCTAGAACCCTATTTTGGGAAAATTTGGGGTTTTTGCATTTTTGTCCGATTCGTTCCGTGTTGTTGATTAATACACGATGGGTATGATTAATCTTGGTAGTATTCTTATGTTTAACATCATTTAATCCATTGTTCTTCGTCGAATCGAAGTATATTTCTTGATTTCCTTCGAATTGACTTTTTGGGGGATTTGTCCTCGATCTTGTTTTTCATCCGTTTTCGATGGATCGATTATGGTTAAATGATGTTGTTAAACATATTCTATGGATTGTATATCCATATTTCAACTTGGAATTCCGTTTTCGTGATTTGACGGGACGAATCGTGTTCTTGGCCGTTTTGGGGGAAATCCTTGAACCTTCGTCATTTGTTCTTTGAATTCAGCGGCTTTGGGTCGTACTTTGGAATTCATTTTCGTTGTTATTGTTTTCGTTCGTAGTTCATTGTTGTGGATTGTCGTTCGGTGGAGTCGGCGAGTTCGTAGTCGGTTCGGCCAACCTACTTCGGCCAGATCTCCGCGTTGTGGTTATTCGAGGCAAGTACCTTGCCCATACTATTCTTGTTTTATGAATATGATAATTAGTGATCGTCTAAATGTGGTTGTTTGGTCGTTTGAATTGAACTTTCAAAAGATTCGGTTTAGCCTTGTTAAAGTCTTGTTTTCAAAACGCGTGTGTATTGTGAATGGTGTGTCTTGTAAATGACTATGTGAATCCTATGGATATGCTTGGTGTTGATGATGCACTTGGTATTTGCGTGTGGACGTATATTGTTTCATTTCGGTGCATTGTGGTTTGACGTGTTGTTTTGCTAAGTGTTTGATGCCTCTTGTTGAGTTGTTTGGATATCATTGATGTGATATGTTATTTGTGTGAATGTGTGGATATGGTTGAAGGTCTACGGTGACACATGGCACGTGATCATGTGGTCAGGATGCAACAAGTGATTGATCCAACCGTGAGAGCCTGAGATAATCTACGGTGGCACATGGCATGCGATCATGTGGCCAGGATGCAACAAGCGATTGATCCAACCGTGAGATGTGTGTGATTTGTTTCGCTAGCCAGCTCGGGAGGGTCCTCCGAGGCCTCGAGTGGGATTTGTGGCTTCGTCCCGGTCCTAGGCGATGCGCGTGCGCGATTATGTTTGGTCGATTTTATGTCCGTCGAGGACACGTGATGTTGGGCTCTGGCCCTGTGAATTGTTGTCGGTTTTCTATTTGCGAAAACAAAACCTTTGGGCTTTGACCCCTGTTGATTTTTGGAAAGATAAGGATTTGATAATCCTAATTTTTTTTCTATTAAAACTCCCGAGGGTATTTTAAACCATTTTGCAAACTATTCTCGTTAATTGTGATCTTTCGGATTTGGAAAGTTTTACTCAAACTCTTGCCTCGGGTAGTATTCGTTTCGTTGTATTTTAATCTTTGAGGATTTCTGATTATTGTCATTCTTGGAACTTGAATTGTATGGCTCGTATTTGCACTTTGTATTTGCACTAGCAAAACAGTGGAGTTTTGCTAACCCCCGAGTATTCGGGGGGTGGATGTCTATTTTTGCATTCAGGTTTTGGAGCATAACACAGGGTCGGCACGAAGGATGATGAAAGATGAACGATACTAATCACACGAGGATCCGTTGATGTCGTATTGGTCTAGTTTTATTTTCTTTTCCGCTGCAGTATCTTTTCTCCGTTGTACGGGAGTTTATTGTATTTTGACCCCTGCGTGGGTATGTATTTGGAATTGAGTTGTATGTTATTATTGAAAGACCAAATTGGTCTACTTAGTCATTTTAGCCTTAAAGGCGATGTTTAGATGTTTAATTTTAGTTATCAGCCTGGTAGATCCTCGAGGAGAGGGTCTACGGCGTGTAATATCCCTGAGTGGATTGGGGGTGTTACAATATAGCGGAAGACTGAATGAACTCTAACAATTCAACCAAACTCTACCAACTCTCGACTCTTGATTAGTATCGCAGCTCGTCATCATCTTGTGCCAATCCTGTGACTGCTCCCCTGAATCTGCATGCACCTGGACGCAAAACAGACATCCACCCCCGATTACTCGGGGGTTAGTAAAACTCCACTGTTTTACTAGTGCAAGTATCAAATCATACGCAATGTAACAAGCAATTAATAATCATGAATCAAATATAATAATCAAGTATCAAATATTCCCGGGAGGTTTTCACAAGGGAAGATAAGCTATGAAACACTCGAAAATAAGATTATCATCTTGGGAATTTTTAGAATTTCAAAACCTTTCGAAAATCTTAGGGTCTTAACCCAAATCTCAAATTGTATTTCAACAATTTACAGTACGAAAATATTTCCATAAATCTCGTGGGGCTCGGCCCAACATTCTTTCTTAAAAATTTTCCTTTAAAAACTTTGATTTGAAAAGTATCATGCTCATGACACCGTGATCCACTGTCACGTGTCTCCGTAGGTTCAACAACCCGCACGGACTACATCACGTATAATTAAACAAACATAATCAATTCCGACACCGTGATCCACTGTCACGTGTCTCCGTAGGTTCAAAAACCCACACGGACTATTAACCAGACATAACCAATTCCGACACCGTGATCCACTGTCACGTGTCTCCGTAGGCATAACAACCCGCACGGACTATATCAATCACAACAATCACACACACAGTCCTGACACCGTATTCCACTGCCACGTGTCACCGTAAGCCCCGTCGAGCTCACCCGGTTGGACGCACTGTGTCCGAAACTCATGGTCCACTGCCATGCGTTATCGTAGGCCTCGTCAGACCAGCACGATTGGACCTCAGTACCTTACTAAGTTCTGACCCCATAGTCCACTGCCACGAATCCTCGTAGGTCCCGTCGAACCAACACGAGTGAACTTAGCGGTCACATACATATTCACATTCACATTACATACAACAATGAGCATAATTAATCAATCACCTTGATCACCACAAAATCGTACATTGCACGCACATAACACAACCTCAACACTCGCAACAACTATCATCAATCAACGACATTTAACCAACATAACACACATTCGGTACACAATACATTGCACAACCAAGTGTACAACCATCCCATATGTACGTCGCATTCCTGCACAAATGGCACAACGCCTAACACGTATACTGATATAACACTATTATCGCAAAGCCTTCAAATTACGGAAAACACAACCAACTCAAACGGAACATAATTAAGAAGGCAAGCAAAATTATCATACATCTCATACGTAATTACTAGTCGCAAGATACAAGTCGTATAGTAAGATACTTGCCTTAATAACCGCTACCAAACGCTCCGAAGAACACGGTTCGATCGGGAAGCTCGGACCCCGAAGAAGACAACGAACGGAAGGGTTCCGACTCAAGTTCTTCACAAGAATTCGACCCTAACAACATATAATCAATAAATCATCGATCATACGAGGAAGAATAATCGTAGAACGCCCGAAAACCACTCTATTACATTTTATCGGACACCTTCAAGGCATCGATCAAGAATTCGACCAAAACAACGAATCGATACGATCCAACCACGGAATAACAAGGGAAATGATACAATACATCTAAATAATAATCAATCCATCACAATCCTAAGTTAAATCGAATTAAACGGACGAAATCGAACCAAATACCCAAAATCCCCAAAACTAGATTTCTAGAAAATCTGACCTGATTCGGTCGATCAAAGGATGTTATATGACGTATGATTGATGATATGAACTCCAAGACTTCATGGATTGATTGTCCAACAACATCTCTCCATGATTCCTACACCTCCAGCCGCGGAAGAGAAGGAAGAGAGTGAGAAAATGGGTGAAAAACCCGACTGCAGGGCCTTAAATAGGCTGCCTACCGGCCGGGTTACGTACGTAACCGGCCAAGGCTTACGTACGTAACCGAGTCACTACCCCAAATCTGCCGGCTCATTACGTACGTAACCGGCCAGGGCCTTACGTACGTAACCGGCCTTACGTACGTAACTGCCGAGCACTACCGGCCGTAACTCGGCCAGTGCTGGCCTGGGCCCGAACGACGGCCCGAACGACCCCGAAACCCGAACCTGAATATGAATCGAAGATACGGTTACGAAGTACTCGCAAAGACGAACTCGAGCACTAAGAGAACACACGATTCCAACCACCCGAAGGCTCGAAATTCGACAACGGAAAGTAATTACCCCAAACTTTAGGAAATTACGAAAATGGCCCAAAACGTCCAAAATACACGATACATGATCGAAACACCAAACCGAAGTTCAGAACACATCTAACAAAGTTAAACGGACTTACGGGAAACTCGAAACAGCAGTTTTGGACGAGATTCGTAAGAATCAAATTCAAGTGCGGAAAAGTCGCCAAAAAGCACGGAACTCAACAAAACGACACCGAAACGAGCTCGGATGACAAACAGTGCAGAATTAATCATTCTCGGAATGACGAAACGGTCATGGGAGAGTCGTCAAAACGGACTTTCATCGAAAAAAAGAAATTACCGGAAATCGAAATTACGGGTATTACACAATTAGTGTCCATTACATGAACAAATTTTCTGGACATACCGAAAAAAAAGTAGGAATAAATTTTGGGGACGAAAGTAGTATGTGATTAAGTCTTAATATATGTGTGTGTAGTGCATGTTTTATTATTTTTAGTTATTATAATTAAATAAATATCATAATTTATTTTTTATGTAAGCAATATGAGACTGAAATCTAATTTCATAATATGAGTTAATATTTTTTTTTTGCATCAATTAATTTTACTGAAAATTAATATTCATATTTTTTATTATATAATTTCTTTGTGCAATCGATCATTATTGTAAATCCACCAAATTTATTATATTCATATGGATGTCTAGTTGAAAATTGTGAAATAAAAATTAATTTGATATATTTTTCATTAAAAATAAAGTTGATATAAAAATTATAAAAATTTAAAATTTTAAGCTAAAAAAATAAAGGAATTTTTTTTTATTGGTAGATGAGTGTAAGTTGTGGAATAAAACTCCTACAACACATATCTAGATTGTTTTTTTTAGAAATTTAAGAATAGAACTCTATGTATAAGATATATTTTAAAATAAAAAAATCAAAAAACTTACAAAGTGACATGTGTCGCGACTCTCTTTTAATAGATGTATAAATTAGATGTTCTCCCGTGCGATGCACGGCGTAAAATGTTACATATTTTATTATATTAGTAATATGTGATTGAATTTCAATAATATCGTAAAATTATTATAAAATATACACGGGTCAATAGACACACACATATATACATAAACTATTATTTGATTTATTTTCATTTATAGATATTTATCATGTGATCTAAGGACACATTATAGGAAAACCATAATTCAATTAAGCATAGGCATTTACTTTTCATGTAGGACAATATGAGTCTTATATCTAATTTTATAAATAATAAATTAAATTATATTTATTATTATCAACTTTTATTAAAAATATCCAACCCATATTCTTACTACTATAATTTGTTTATATGATTTGGCATTAATGTAATTATTTTATTATTTTACAATCAGAACAAAATAATTCTGAAAAATTAAATAACTGTTAAAGTGCAAAACTATGAAAATAAACTAAAAATATATATTTTCTTCAATATTCTAATATTTTTATATAGAAATATTTTAATCATCTAATATCATTATATTTAAATTACTTTATATATATAATATGGATGTCAAATTAAAGAGCACGAAGTAAGAATTAATTTGATATATTTTTTTTTATCAAAAATAAAATTGATACGAAAAAGTTATAATTGTTTAAACTATTGAGTTAAAAACAAAAAGAATAAAATGAGAATTTTTTTTTAATTGGTAGATATTATAAATGGAGTAACCCTCTAACTTCCCTCCCAAACTAAATATCTATTTTTTTAAAATTTTTAAAAAAGAAATAATGTGGAGATGACACACGTCTCTTTAAATTCTTTTGCGACTCTCTTTTAATATTAAGCATGGATATAGCGCAATGGAGGTCGTAGGCCAGCGCACGCTACTGCAGGAAGGATAGCGCACGCTAACCGGCAGCATGGGCCAGTCTAGAGGGCACTGGACTGGGACAAGGATCGAGCTGGCACACGCTAAGGCATCTTAGTAGCGCACGCTAGAGGAGCAGGTGGCGCACGCCACTGTCGGGTGATAACGCGCACTAAGCGGCCCGGACAGTAAAGGCAGTGAGGTCTGGACTTCAGCCAGACCAACAGGTGACGCGCGCTAAGACGGTCGTTGCGCGCGCTAACTCATCAGGCGTAGCACACGCTGTTCGGTCGTAGCACACGCTACCAGGATGGGCAGAAAGGTTTCTGGATAGGGAAGAAAGGTTTCTGGACTTGGACTGGGTGCCAGGGAGCGCACGCTAAGGCGGCAGCTGCACACGCTAACTCGGCAGTATAGCACACGCTAACTCGGCTGAGTAGCGCACGCTGTCGGACGTAGTGTAATATCCGCAATTTTCGATTTTCGGTAAATTTTTTTTTTCAGCCGGAGTCCGTTTTGATGACTCGCTCGTGACCGTTTCGTCATTCTGAGAGTATTTAGTTCTGCACTTTTTGTCATCCGAGTTCATTTCGTTGTCGTTTTGTTGAGTTCCGTGTTCTTAAGCGACTTTCCCGCGCTTGAGTTCGATTCTTGCGAATCTCGTTTTTAACTGTCGTTTTGGGTTTCTCGTAAGTTCATTTAACGTTGTTATACGTGTTGTGAGCTTCGGTTTGGCTATTCATTGTCGTATCGTGATTTTTGGACATTTGGGGCTGTTTTGTAATTTTCCAAAGTTGTGGGTATGTCGTCATACCCATTTCTGAGATGTTCTGATGCTATATCTCTGAGTTGTTAGCGCACTCTACGCTTTGTGGCTAGCGCGCGCTAGGTTGCCGAAGTTAGCGCAGGCTAAGTGTTGTCGTTAGCGTGCGCTAACGGGTGGTGCAGAAACAGTCCAGAGGCTACTGGACTGGGTTAGAACGTTGGTTAGCGCACGCTATTTAGTAACATAGCGCGTGCTAGGGTGCATTGGTAGCGCACGCTGGGGGGAGGATAGCGCGCGCTATCCGGTACTTCAGGGCAGTCCAGGAGCTACTGGACTGGGTCTGGGGGTCTCGTTAGCGCATGTTAACATTTGTAGCTAGCACGCGCTAACTATACATTTTGGCAGAACGTTTTGTTCTGATGCTTCGATAGCGCACGCTAAGCTGTCCAGTATATAAACTGAGCAGCAGTCTTTACTCTTCATTTTTCTTCCTTTATTGTTCTTCCTCCGCGGGTTGAGACGAGGGCGACTAGGGCTTGGGCTCCTGGCCGATTTCTACTCCATCCAAGGTGTTTTGGAGTATCCTAGGTGATTATAACATCATCTAATCCATTGTTCTTAACCGAATCAAGGTATTTTTCTTGAATCCCTAGAGTTGACTTTTTGGGGGATTTGTTCTTGATTTCGTCTTCCATCCGTTTTTGATGAACCGATTGTTGTTAAATGATGTTGTTAAACATATCCTATGGATTGTATATCCATATTTCGGTTTGGAATTCCATTTTCATGTTTTGTCGGGTCGATTCATGTTCTTGGCCGTTTTGGGGGAAACCCTTGAACTTTCGTCGTTTGTTCTTTGAATTCAGCGACTTTGGGTCGTACTTTGGAATTCATTTTCATTGTTGTTATTGTTGTCCGTAGTTTATTGTCGCGGGTTAGCGTTCGGTGGAGTCGGCGGGTTCGTGGTCGGTTCATGCCAACCTACTTCGGTCGATTCTTCGCGTTGGTGATTACTCGAGGCAAGTACCTTGTCCATACAATTCTTGTTTTATGAATATGATAATTAGTGATCGTCTCCTTGTGTTTATTTGATCGTTTGAATCTCACTTCCATAGATTCGGTTAGCCTTGTTAAAGGCCCTCTTTCAAAACGCGCTTGTTTTGTGGACATTGTGTTCTTGGATGGTTACGTGAATTACTATGAATACACTTGGTGTTGTCGTTGTGCTTTGATAATATATATGTATATATTATCTCTTATTGGTGCGTTGTAATTTGACCATTGCGTCGTGTATTGTGTTTGTTGCCATTGAGTGAATTACTTGGATATTATTAATGTGATATGTTATTTGTGTGAATGTGTGGATATGGTTGAAGGTCTACGGTGACACATGGCACATGATCATGTGGTCAGGATGCAACAAGTGATTGATCCAACCGTGAGAGCCTGAGATAATCTACGGTGACACATGGCATGCGATCATGTGGCCAGGATGCAACAAGCGATTGATCCAACCGTGAGATGTGTGTGATTTGTTTCGCTACCCAGCTCAGGAGGGTCCCTCGTGGCCTCAAGTGGGATTTGTGGCTTTGTCCCGGTCCTAGGCGATGCGCGTGCGCGATTATGTTTTGTTGATTTTTATGTCCGTCGAGGACACGTGATGTTGGGCTCTGGCCCTGTGAATTGTGGTTGGTTTTATTTGTGAAAACAAAATCTTTGGGTTGTGACCCCTATTGATTTTGGAAAGATAAGGATTCGGTAATCCTAAATTGTTTTCTATTAAAACTCTCGATGGAATTCTAAACTGTTTTATAAATTATTTCCATTGATTTGTATTGATTTGTGATCTTTCGGTTTTGGAATATTTTTCTCAAACTCTTGCCTCGGGAAGTACTTTTTGTTTCGTTTGGATCTTTGAGGATTCTTGGTTATTGTTATTCGTAGAATGTGAATTATATGGCTCGTATTTGCACTTTGTTCTTGCACTAGCAAAATAGTGGAGTTTTGCTAACCCCCGAGTATTCGGGGGGTGGATGTCTGTTTTTGCATTCAGGTTTGGGAGCATAACACAGGGTCGGCACGAAGGATGATGAAAGATGAACGATACTAATCACACCAGGATCCGTATGAGGTCATTGGTTTTGTTATAGTTTATTTTCCGCTGCAGTATTCTTTCCCGTTGTACGAGAGTGTGTTGTATTCGACCCCTGTGTGGGCATGTAATGAGTTTGAGTTGTATGTATTTACTGAAAGACCAAATCGGTCTACTGAGTCATTTTAGCCTTAAAGGCATTGTTGAGACGTTCTATGTTGTTACCAGCCTGGTAGATCCTTGAGGAAAGGTTCTACGGCGTGTAATATCCCTGAGCGGATTGGGGGTGTTACATAAATGGTATCGGAGCTTAGGTTGAGGAAACCTAGGCTGTCGGGTCAAGTCGTGTTGTTGAGTCTTGTTTCGTCGTATTTTATCTGACTAAGTTATGTCGCGACGCGTCATCTGAGTTTGTTGGTCGTGATTAGTATCGTGGGGCAATCATCATTTTCGTGCGACCTGTGGATGTAAGTCTCCCTTCTTTGTGATTGTGCCTCGTCTGATGCGAGTTACTTGTATGATTATACGTTAAGTGATGGAATCCTTCTGTGGATTTTGATTTCGTGATATGTGGTTATTTGACTCTCATATTTCGTTCATATGAGGAGTAGTGTTGCTGGATTATGCATGTTGGACTGTGTTTCTTTTATCCGCTGCGTGATTTCTTTTGTAATGGCTTTCGGCTTTTTGCCAACTGAGTTTCATTTCGAAAACCGATTCCCTTAACCGAGTTTTTGGCCTTGATCGTTTTGACGGTAGTTGGGTGTTTTCAAATGATTTTGTGAGTTTTGGAAAATAATAACGTCATCGGCCTTTTTGGGCATTTTTGTAATTGGTTTTTAGCCTGGTGGGTTCCGGCGCGGGGCCCACGGCGTGTAATATTCCCGGTTGGATCTGCGGGACCCACGACGCTATCATGTTCCGTGTAATTACCTGAAATTTTTGGGCATTCTAGCCCATTGAATTATCTTTGAAAACCTTGAGTATCTTAGAAAATAAATTTCGAGATGTACTTTCAAAATGAATTATTTTCTCATGGTACATCCAAGGTGCCCCAATATGTTTCAAAATTCTTCTACCTCGAGGACCAAAATGTTTTGAGATATTTTCAATATTTTAGAAACACTTTTACTTAGACCCGAGGGTCGAATATTCTGAAAGTTTTTCACTAAAAGGAAAGTGTCCTCATTTTTGTTCACACGCAAGATGATTTTCAAAGTCTCGATAATGGTGTTTGTACTACTTTTTGAAAGGTGATACTCAAGATCAACTAGTGTTTCCAGAATCTTTCTTTTTCAAAGGTGGTTTTCGTTTTTAAAACCTATCATTCCTGTTTGCAGTCCAGGAATGTATGTATGATATTCACATTGTCGTTAGAATGTTAGCTCCCGAGTATGATGGAATTGGTGGCGTCAATGTTGAGTCGTTTGCCACGTATTTGTTGTGATTAAGCCCTCTGTGAGAGGTGAGATGTTGGTATTGAATGTTGTCGCTTTGTGATGATTTGTGTGTTATCGCACTTGTGGGAGTTATTGGAACTGGAGTTTGTATGATTGTGTACATACGTGGTTGTTTCGTGATGTTTTGTAATTGTGCACTGGTCATCGTTCGAGTCGTTGATGTCGCCGAACGATGCCATCGTTGCTGTGATATTCATGTATGTGTTGCCTTACGATGGTAATCGTTGTATGTGTTATGTGTTATGATTTTCTGTTGTGCTGAGTGGTTACTTATTCAGTATGCCGAGGGGCCGAGGTCGTGGTCGTGGCGATCGGACGCGTGGTCGAGATCATGCTGCCGGTGATGATATCGGTATCGGTGTCGCTACTATTTTACAGCAGGTAGCCACTCAGATGACTCAATTGACTCAGGCAGTTCAGCGTGTTACAGATGTGACCCAACACACTGGTGCAAATCAGTGGCTTCGAGAAGTGGTTCGTATGAATCCCCCTCGTTTCACTGGTGCTGCAGATGCTTTAGGCTGGGATGGTTGGCTTTTCCAGTTGGAAAAGATATTCGAGATAGTTGATTGTCCAGAAGAACGTAAGGTCCCGGTAGCTCAGTATCTTTTCGACAAAGATGCCGCTAGCTGGTGGGAGGCTGTTAAGCCTCAAGATCGTGTTGTCACATGGGCAGAGTTCCAGAGATTCATGAGAGATGAGTTTTGTCCGGAACCGATCATAAATCAGAAGATTAATGAATTCTTTTCGGCGAAACCGCAGGATGTACCGCTGTCTCAAGCTATTATTGATTTTAGCAAACAGCTCGGCTATGTGCAGAATCAAGTAAGGACAGAGGAGGACAAGATTTGTCATTTTAGTAGGCGGATGAAGCCGGAGATTCGTCAATACATGGCAGGTCTCGCTTGTACTTCCCTGAGAGATTATCAGAATAGAGCGTTAGCCTATGAGTTATCCAGATTATCGACCGAGAGTATGACTGACTCGAAGAAACAGAAAACCGCTGGGAACTTTTCAGGGAATCAGATGAGTGGGCCCCTTGAGGTTGGGACTTCATTTCGTCATCCCAAGATGGTTCCTAGATCGCGTGATCAGAGGAGTAGTACCCCTGCAGTGAGTAATGTGAGCAGCTCGAAGATATGTTATAACTGTAGTCGAGCAGGCCATACTGCGAAGAATTGTCGTTCACCGTTAGTCAGCTGTTTCGAGTGTGGCCAGGTGGGTCACCGAGCCGTACATTGCGAGACAGTAGCTGAGAGATTTGGGGATCGAGGTTGCGTCTCTGCTCCGAAAGGACACGAAGATGCCTAGTGTGGTTTTGAGGATTTCGGCATAGTCCGAATTGTTTATGATTGCCCTTGTGGATCGTTTGTGTTTACTTTCTGTTTTCTCGACTGCGCGTGTTTCCTTGTAATAGGTACTTTGTGTTTTGTGAATGTTCGGATAATTGACTTGATAATATTATCTGTTTGATGACGCTTGTCACTTGTTGGTTTTATTATGTTTTTACCGGTGGCGTTGTGTTGGTCGTCGTGGAGCACGTTTTCACGCCGTATATTCCTTTGCGTTGCTTGTAACATTTCGCCGATGGATGAAAGTTACGCATTTCTTGTGTATCTCGTTGCGTTTTCTTGGCGGGATGTTGCTCCTCCCTACTTATTTTAAGTTTCGGGACGAAATTTCTTTTAAGGAGGGTAGAATGTAATATCCGCAATTTTCGATTTTCGGTAAATTTCTTTTTTCGGCCGGAGTCCGTTTTGACGAATCTCTCGTGACCGTTTCGTCATTCTGAGAGTATTTAGTTCTGCACTTTTTGTCATCCGAGTTCGTTTCGGTGTCGTTTTGTTGAGTTCCGTGTTCTTAAGCGACTTTCCCGCGCTTGAGTTCGATTCTTGCGAATCTCGTTCGAAAATGTCGTTTCAGCTTTTTCGTAAGTTCATTTAACATTGTTATACGTGTTGTGAGATTCGGTTTGGCTATTCGTTGTCGTATCATGATTTTCGGACATTGGGGGCTGTTTTGTAATTTCCCAAAGTTGTGGGTATGTCGTCATACCCATTTCTGAGATGTTCTGTTGCTGTCTCTCTGAGTTGTTAGCGCACGCTACGCTTTGTGGCTAGCGCGCGCTAGGTTGCCGAAGTTAGCGCACACTAAGTGTTGCCGTTAGCGCGCGCTAACGGGTGGTGCAGAAACAGTCCAGAGGCTACTGGACTGGGTTAGAACGTTGGTTAGCGCACGCTATTTAGTAACATAGCGCGCGCTAGGGTGCATTGGTAGCGCCTGTTGAGGGAGGATAGCGCGCGCTATCCGTCCGGTACCGAGCGATCCGAGCTCGGGTAGTGCAGGGTCTCGTTAGCGCACGCTAACATTTGTAGCTGCGCGCGCTTTGTACATTTTGGCGTAACGTTTTGTTACGATGCTTGATAGCGCACGCTAATCGTGTAGTATTAGCGCCGCACGCTAAGCCGTCGATATATAAACCGACAAGATTCTTTACTCTTCATTTTTCTTCATTTATTCTTCTTCCTCCGCGGGTTGAGACGAGGGCGACTAGGGCTTGGGCTCCTGGCCGATTTCTACTCCATCCAAGGTGTTTTGGAGTATCCTAGGTGATTATAACATCATCTAATCCATTGTTCTTCACCGAACCAAGGTATTTTTCTTGAATCCCTAGAGTTGACTTTTTGGGGGATTTGTTCTTGATTTCGTCTTCCATCCGTTTTGATGAACCGATTGTTGTTAAATGATGTTGTTAAACATATCCTATGGATTGTATATCCATATTTCGGTTTGGAATTTCATTTTCATTTTTTGTCGGGTCGATTCGTGTTCTTGGCCGTTTTGGGGGAAACCCTTGAACTTTCGTCGTTTGTTCTTTGAATTTAGCGACTTTGGGTCGTACTTTGGAATTCATTTTCATTGTTGTTATTGTTTTCCGTAGTTTATTATCGCGGGTTAGCGTTCGGTGGAGTCGGCGGGTTCGTGGTCGGTTCGTGCCAACCTACTTCGGTCGATTCTTCGCGTTGGTGATTACTCGAGGCAAGTACCTTGTCCATACAATTCTTGTTTTATGAATATGATAATTAGTGATCATCTCCTTGTGTTTATTTGATCGTTTGAATCTCACTTTCATAGATTTGGTTAGCCTTGTTAAAGGCCCTCTTTCAAAACGCGCGTGTTTTGTGGACATTGTGTTCGAGGATGGTTACGTGAATTACTATGAATACACTTGGTGTTGTCGTTGTGCTTTGATAATATATATATATATTATCTCTTATTGGTGCGTTGTAATTTGACCATTGCGTCGTGTATTGTGTTTGTTGCCATTGAGTGAATTACTTGGATATTATTGATGTGATATGTTATTTGTGTGAATGTGTGGATATGGTTGAAGGTCTACGGTGACACATGGCACGTGATCATTTGGTCAGGATGCAACAAGTGATTGATCCAACCGTGAGAGCCTGAGATAATCTATGGTGGCACATGGCATGCGATCATGTGGCCAGGATGCAACAAGCGATTGATCCAACCGTGAGATGTGTGTGATTTGTTTCGCTAGCCAGCTCGGGAGGGTCCCTCGAGGCCTCGAGTGGGATTTGTGGCTCCGTCCCGGTCCTAGGCGATGCGCGTGCGCGATTATGTTTTGTTGATTTTTATGTCCGTCGAGGACACGTGATGTTGGGCTCTGGCCCTGTGAATTGTGGTCGGTTTTATTTGTGAAAACAAAACCTTTGGGCTGTGACCCCTATTGATTTTGGAAAGATAATGATTCGGTAATCCTGAATTGTTTTCTATTAAAACTCTCGATGGCATTCTAAACTGTTTTATAAATTATTTCCATTGATTTGTGATCTTTCGGTTTTGGAATATTTTTCTCAAACTCTTGCCTCGGGAAGTACTTTTTGTTTCGTTTGGATCTTTGAGGATTCCTGGTTATTGTTATTCGTATAATGTGAATTGTATGGCTCGTATTTGCACTTCGTTCTTGCACTAGCAAAACGGTGGAGTTTCGCTAACCCCCGAGTAATCGGGGGGTGGATGTCTGTTTTTGCATTCAGGTTTGGGAGCATAACATAGGGTCGGCACGAAGGATGATGAAAGATGAACGATACTAATCACACGAGGATCCGTATGAGGTCATTGGTTTAGTTATAGTTTATTTTCCGCTGCAGTATTCTTTCCCGTTGTACGGGAGTGTATTGTATTCGACCCCTGTGTGGGCATGTAATGAGTTTGAGTTGTATGTATTTACTGAAAGACCAAATCGGTCTACTGGGTCATTTTAGCCTTAAAGGCATTGTTGAGACGTTCTATGTTGTTACCAGCCTGGTAGATCCTTGAGAAAAGGTTCTACGACGTGTAATATCCCTGAGCGGATTGGGGGTGTTACACGTGGTGCATGCCAGCTCGGATGGGCAGAAGGGTCTGGACTGCAGGCCTAGGCCGATAGCGCATGCTATTTGGAAAGCGCTAGAGCGCGCTAGGGCGCACATATATAAATATATGTGTTGCGGTCAACACTTGTCATTTTTCACCTTCTTTCCTCTGCTCCGAGTTTATAGACACCTCCAGAGTTGTGTAGGCGAGGGTTTTGACAGAGCACGGTTGAATCTTAGATCTTTTCAACTTCAAGCAAAGATCTATCAATCTTACATCATTTTTCACCAAGGAATTGAGGTAATCCTTCCTTAGAACCCTAACTTTGGGGAATTTTGGGGGTTTTGGGGATCTCGTTTCTCCAACCGTTTTAACTACAAATTTATGATGGATTATAGTTAAATATATTTGTATAAGTATGATTTCATGATTTCCCCAAGGTTTTGTGGATTGATTCGGAATCTTCCTTCGTAAATCGAGCAAAACCCGTTATGCCCCCGTAGTGGTCGATAAAATGTTCCTAAGGGTACTTAGGATGGATTTTGGTTTTTTTTCGACGGAATTGTATTTGATTGAGCCTCGATGTTTGTTATGAGCGGGATTTGGAAGATAGTTCGGACCGTAACCTTGTTTGTTGTTGTTCCTTTGTGAGTTACAAATCCAGGTAAGTACTTTATTGCATTAGTTTATGGCATGCATTTCTGTGATGAATTTGATATTGATGAGAGTTGAAAGGTTGTTCTCGGGTACTCTCAATCGGGGATTAACTCGACGGAGTCACACGGGGACTTGGTGGCTTAGCGGCTGGACCGGATCACGAGAGATACTTCGAGTGGGCATTCTCACCTGGGATTGCTCGACGGGGCACACAGGGACTTGGTGGCTTGAGGGCCGGACCGGGTCGCGAGAATTGTCAGAGTGTTTTTACTGATGATCGATATTGATATTCCGGAATATCGTGAAATGAACTGTTTTGGATTTTGAATTTATTTGGAAATGCATGTGGATTAAAATATTGTAATACTGTACTTGCACTAGCGGTTGTTGCTAACCCCTTGTTGGGGTGGAATGTTTTGTACATTTCAGGTACTCTCGAGGGACAGGAGCCCACATGTGGTGCACACAGAGTTGACAAGCACACTGGATGTTAGATAGCTCATATCAGTCGTTGTATTTGTAATGTCAGAGTCGATTTTATATTTTGTATTACTATTGGTTTTGGGTTGTACTATGTCGTGTGATGTTTGCGTTGAGTGACTGCTGTTTAACTCTACTATTTTGGCCATGGGCGAGGCCTAACTCATGTTTTGTATCCTGCATTGGACTGTTATGTCGTGGTGATTGTGTATTGGATTGTAGCTTAACTTGTGTGCCGTCAGCCTGGTGGGACCCTTGTGTGTCCTGCAGCGTGTAATTACCCAAAGTGAAATTGGGGTGTTACATTTATGGTATCAGAGCCCAGGTTTTGGGAATACCTAGGCCTTTGGTTATTTGGGTTGTCAAGTCGTAAGAGTCGTATAAACTGTTCGAGCCTAACACCGTGTGTTGCTGTCGAGCCGTGTGACCCGTAGTAGTAAGACTCCTTGAACTCTCTTTGTGCCTTGTCGCTTTCATAATAAAGAAGATTTGAAATCCTTGGATTGTGAACTGTTCTAATAATTTTAATCCTTTTATATCTCAGTATGTTGAGAGGCCGTGGCAAACTTGGCGGACGTGGACGCGGCAGAGGCCGTGGTCGTGGTACCGCTAACGAATCTAGCGCACCTTCTAATGATGCATCTGATTTGGCATCCCATACAGAGCCGAACACCGCTTCTCTGAACCCGAGCGGTCAGTCAGATCCTACTATAAGTCAAGAACTGTCGGCTGACTCTAATGTGAATGCCGGCATAGCTGCTATACTCCAGCAGGTAGCAGCACAGTTAGTCAAGTTGAATGAGTTCGGGCATCATGACCAGCCGACAAATGAGAGTAAATGGCTTCAGGGAGTGATGAAAATGCAACCTCCCCGTTTTACTGGTGCGTCTGATACATTGGGCTGTGAAGGGTGGTTGTTTCAGTTTGGCAGGATTTTTGACGCCGTTGCATGCCCCGAAGAGAGACGGGTCCCTATTGTACAATATTTCCTTGACAAAGAGGCTGCGGATTGGTGGGAAGCTGTGAGACCTACGGATCGTGTGGCCACTTGGGCCGAGTTTAAAGCTGCGATATAGGAAGAGTATTGTCCTTGGCCTATTAAAGAAAAACGTATCGCAGATTTCTTTACGGCAACACCTCAAGATGTACCTGTTACTGAGGCCATCGTCACATATAATCAGCAACTTAACCATGTTCGTGAGCAAGTAAAGACTGAAGCGGATAAAATCCGTTACTTTGATTTAAGAATGAAGCCCAGGATTCTGTAACACCCCCGATATATTCAGGAATATTACAGCCCCGTAAGTCCTTTACATAAGAATTTACAAGGCTGAAGAAATGAAAAGACAATAACAGATACCAACATATAAAAATAACTGAAATAAAATACAACACTTCTGGGCCAATGCCGCGAATACAAATATCCGAAGGAAGAATATTATTAAATTACCAAATTCAATCATCATAAACGATGACGTACTCGAGTACTTATTAAAAATAACACAAACAACAGACAATTAAACACGGCCGGAACATCACTTTGCACCCTCGTCATCATGCAGCTCCAGTGGTTGTTTCCCTGCTCTCCTGGATCCTGAATATAAACAAATGTTCACCCCCGAAGGGGTTAGCACAACGATGCTAGTACAAGTACCATAACATATTATTCAACATTTCACGAAGAATAATAATAACATAAATGACAAAATACCAACGAGTCTCCTCCTATGAGAAACTCAGAGATAACATACACAAATGATAATCACAACATGATATCACAACATAATATCAAAACATACACATGGTAATTCCGATGATCCAGCGTTCACTGTCTAGAACCCACGATGATCCCGTCAGACCAACCCGTGGTGGAAAAACCCGTCCGATGATCCAGCGCACGCTAGCATAGATCCCCCGATGATCCCGTCAGACCAACACGAGGTGGACATATAATGACATATATGCACAACAATATGTATAACATCAATACATAAAACAATTAAGGTACTTGCCTCGATTCAAAGACAAGAATAATACTTCCACAAAAATCGAAACACTCAAAGGTCGCCCCTTCGATCAATCACGTATCAAGGCTCGAACCTTAAACAAAAGAAATAATATAGAGTTCATCTCATGTCGTACAAACATCTAACAATCCAAATTATGGTCGGAAGTTCATAAAACGTATCCTGTCTGACATGCATAACGTACATTACATATCCTTTGTAGCGTACGTTAAGCCTACTCTTTAGCATACGTAAACTATGAAGTCTAGCGTACGCTAACTATGTACCGACAGTTCCTCTATGATCAGCCGACTGACTCATCTGATGATATAACGTACGTTACGTACCAAACGTAGTGTACGTTAACTATGTCCGATAGCGTACGTAAGCTTCAGAGCATAGCATATGCTAAACAAGCATCTGACAGTCTCGTTGAACAGTCGACTGTTCTGATTTATGATGAAGCGTACGATCGTACGTTACTCTTATACATATCATGCTCATACAGTTGTGAATGATCTTTATGGATTCAAACATCTTCGAATTTCAAGGATACGTATATCATCATGGTGATCATACTCCAAATCTTGATTATAATTTCTCATGCACAAATCGGAAGGCCTAAGGTCGATATCAATACCTTTATATCATTCAAACTATCATCTTGAAGTTTGTTTAATAGTCCATCTTTACAAGACAAATCCTTCCATGATCAATCACCTAGGTTCGTCTAACAATAATGATGTTAAAACCAAGTTTGTGATTACTACGAAGACACCTTCTAAATTTGGATTACCAATCTCAGAAAATTTCCTTTACTTTTTTATCGTAACAAGGTTCAGATTATGATATTCTCAATCGAGGTACTTAAAGCATAATCATCTTAGCTTCTAAATATGATGTTTGGTTGAATGAGTCATCTCTGGAACTTAATATCTTGATAGCATGATCATCATATCCTTAAAAACACGAATCCAAGGTTGGAGATAGTAGTAACATACCTTAAGATGAAGAAAACATCGAGACAATAGGTAGAATCCGACTCCGGTTGCTTGTGTGCCAATCCAAGGTGTTTCTCCACTTCAATGATCAAGCACAAGTGACTTCCAATCTTCAATGATCAAGTAGAGATGGTCTAAATGTGTTTAAGGAGGCTGAGATATCTCTGGGCACGAAGTATGTTGAAAGCTAAGTGAAATAAACGAGCTGAAATGAAATGGGGTGATGTCTTATTTATAACTTTCTGACATTAACGTACGTTAGTCTCCTCATATAACATACGTTACGCTACACAGATGTCCTTAGCATACGCTATCGTCACTAATAGTTAACTGTCCTCATTCTGAACTTCATTACGTACGCTACACTTACTATGTTACGTACGTAACCTATACTATTAGCGTACGCTACATCCTTACCTTAGCGTACGTTAATATCCATTGACTTAAAAAGTGTCCAGGTTCATCTGCGGGAATCTTATCCGGACCCATGTCCGGCTGGCGCATGTGCTAGCTGCCCAGCTCAATTATTAGCCTCTTTACGTACGTTACGCTTCATTCATAGCGTACGCTATACTTGTCAACTTAACGTACATTAAGCTTTTCTCTTAGCATACGTTAACACGTATTTGCATGAAAAATTACGTGATGATATTATCATGCATATGGATACGTATATGAGAAAGATCATACTTCGATTATTGATATCACAAATCCGAATAATACAAGGTTCAAATACAGATGAAATACTCAATAATAAATTCGGATATTACAGATTCATGAGGCTATGGCGGGTTTCAGATGTGTTACTTTGAAGGAGTATCAAGATTGTGCCTTGGCCATCGAGATGGTCATTTCTGTGTCAAGGTCGGGTACTGAGATCAAGAAGCCGAAGACAACTGGTGGCTTTTCGGGAAGTAAGAGTAGTGGATTTCACAAATCTCAAGCTTCTCATTCCGCTATCGGGAAGTCTGTTCAGCAAGCCAGTAGTGCTTCGAGTTTTCGACCGGGCCAGTCTTCTGCCTTTGGTAGAGGACAATGTTTCAATTGTAATCAAACAGGCCATCAGTTTCGAGAGTGTCAACTTCCTCCCATTATTTGTTTCACATGCGGACAGGCCGGTCATCGGGCGGATCATTGCGAGGCTGCCACTAGATTTGTTAAACAACAGAGTTCGGCACCAACTCCGAGTGTGAACCCGGGGACTATATCTAATCAGCCGCAACAGACTTTGGGACGTGGAAGAGGTTGAGGCCGGTTGGATCGTCAAGCTGCATCGAATATGGGTTCGGTACATCCAAGAGTGTACCAGATGAGATGCGCGGACGATACAGAGGCTCCGGTAGCTGCAGGTATCACGCAAATACTTTCTCAACCTGTATCAGTATTATTTGATTCGGGATCTATCCATTCGTTTATTGCTCTTGATTGTGTGAAATGTTTGGGTCTTGGGCGTTTGATTGAGTGCGAACCATTCGTAGTAAGTACTCCTAGTGGAGAGCATTTGATTGGGAACCAAGAGATTAAAAATTATCTTGTGTATATCGGGAGTCAAGATTGGCCTTCAGACCTCATCGTGGTAGATCTGAAAGGAGAGGACATAATTCTGGGAGATGATTGGTTGAATCGTCATGGTGCTATCATGAACTGCCGAATGCGAACTGTTTCTATAATAGCGGAAGATGGTGTCGAGCACACTTTCTTGGGTCGTAAACTGGGTAGTTAAGGAGGGGTGGTTTCCGCTGTTAAGGCGATAAAATTGTTGAAACAAGACTGTATTGGTTATTGGTGTTACGCCATGAGCACAAATGACGGTGAAGCCGATTTATTATCGATTCCAGTTGTGAATGAATATCCTAATGTATTTCTGGATGATCTACCGGGATTACCTCCGTCTAGAGAGGTAGAGTTTCCTATTGATCTTGTGCCAACCGCAGCACCTGTTTCTCGAGCGCCGTATCGTATGGCACCCTCCGAGATGTTAGAACTGAAGAAACAATTGGGCGAGCTTCTGGACAAAGGGTATATTCGACCTAGTGCATCACCTTGGGGTGCACCGGTTCTCTTCGTTAGGAAGAAGGACAGATCGTTCCGTCTATGTATTGATTATCGGGAATTGAATAAGTTAACCATTAAGAACAAATATCATTTGCCTCGGATAGATGACTTGTTCGACCAACTTCAGGGTGCCACAGTTTTCTCTAAGATTAACTTGCGATCAGGATATTACCAGCTGAGGATTCGGGATTTTGATATTCCGAAGACTGCTTTTCGTACTCGGTACGGCCATTACGAATTTGTGGTTATTCCGTTTGGTCTAACCAATGCTCCTGCCGTGTTTATGCAGCTGATGAACAAAGTTTTCATTGACTATTTTGATAAGTTCGTGGTCGTTTTCATTGATGATATTCTTGTCTACTCCCAGAATGAGGAAGATCACGCTGAACATCTCCGAGTAGTGTTGAACACTTTGAGAATGGAGAAACTTTACGCTAAATTCTCAAAGTGCGAATTCAGGCTTAAAGAGGTGACATTTCTTGGTCATGTAATTTCGGCTGATGGAGTTCGAGTGGATCCCCAAAAGATAGCGGCCATTGTTGAGTGGGAACCACCTATGAGTGTGAAGAAGACCCAGAGTTTTCTAGGGCTTGCCGGATATTATCGTAGATTCGTCGAGGGGTTTTCAAAAATCACTCGACCACTTACTCAGTTACTCCAGAAATCTCAGAAGTTCGAGTGGACTGATGAGAGACAAAACAGTTTTGATGAGCTTAAACGACGGTTAACTTCGGCGCCCGTGTTATGGTTACCCCAGGGTACCGATGATTTTGAAGTGTATAGTGATGCTTCCGGACTTGGATTGGGTTGTGTTTTAATGCAGAGAGGTAGAGTAATTTCATATGCCTCCCGACAATTGAAACCATATGAAATGAATTACCCTACACATGATTTAGAGTTATCGGTGGTTGTATTCGCGCTAAAGATTTTGAGGCATTATCTTTATGGCTCTTCGTGTAAAATTTACACGGATCACAAAAGCCTAAAATATATATTTAGCCAGAAGGAGCTAAATATGAGACAACGTCGATGGTTAGAACTGATTAAGGATTTCGATCTTGAAATATTATACCATCCAGGAAAAGCTAATGTGGTAGCGGACGCGTTGAGTCGGAAACCCGTAGCACACTAAATGCTAAAGATGCTTACATCTCAACACGATATCCATCGAGACATAATTAGGCAAGATATAGAAATTTGGCTTCAGAAAGTTCAAGGCCAATTATGTACTTTGGAAATCACGTCGTCTTTGGTCAATGAAATCAAATCGAAGCAATTGGAGGATCCGTTACTAGTCCAGCTAAGAAAGGATGTGATTGGAGGAAAAGCTCCCAGATTTATGATTCAAGATGATGGTGTTTTAAAGTTTAGAGGTAGACTATGTATACGTGCATACGTCGAGCTTAAACAGACCATATTGAGGGAAGCGCACACTACACTGTATTCTATTCATCCCGGTACAAGAAAAATGTATAAGGACGTGAAGAATAATTATTGGTGGAGCAATATGAAAAATGATGTTGAAGAATTCGTGTCGAAATGCTTGAGGTGTCAGCAGGTCAAGATTGAACATCAACGACCAGCAGGGTTGCTTAAATCGCTACCAATTCCAGAATGGAAATGGGAGGATATAACGATGGATTTTGTCACCAATATGCCGAGGACGCGAACGGGGATAAACATGATTTGGGTTATTGTCGATCGACTAACCAAGTCAGATCACTTTCTGGGAATTAAGGATAATTGGGGGCCCGAGAAACTAGCTCGTATATTCATCGCATAAATTGTGAGGTTACATGGGACTCCTAAGAGCATTATTTCCGATCGAGATGGTAGATTTGTGTCGCATTTCTGGCAATCCATTCACCGAGCCTTAGGGATGGAATTGAGGCTCAGTATATCGTACCATCCTTAGACTGATGGACAATCTGAACGGATAATTCAGACCCTTGAGGACATGCTGCGAGCATGTGCCTTAAATTGGAAGGATGATTGGGAATCACACTTGCCACTAATCGAATTTGCCTACAATAATAGCTGGCATACATCGATTAAGATGGCACCATTTGAGGATCTATATGGACGGAAATGTAAGTCACCATTGTGTTGGGACGATTCCTCTGAACTGATTGGGATGGAGCCGGATATGTTAGTGGAGACCCGGGAAAAGATTTTTTTGATTCGCGAGAGGCTTTTGGCCGCCCAAAGCCGACAGAAGTCATATGCCGATAATCGACATCGACCGCTAGAGTTCGAAGTCGGTGAACATGTGTTGATAAAAGTATCACCAACCCGTGGAGTTTATCGCTTTGGGAAGAAGGGTAAACTCAGTCCGAGATATGTTGGGCCATTCGAGATTATAGAGCGAATTGGTGAACTTGCTTATCGTTTGGGCCTTCCGCCTTCACTGAGTCATGTGCATAATGTATTTCATGTTTCCCAATTGACGTAATACATACCAGACCCTAAGCATATCATTGATTTTGGAGAGATTGAATTGAATCCCGATATCACCTTTGAAGAAAAACCAATCCAGATTTTGGAGCATCGGGTAAAACAACTTAAGCACAAAATTATCCCTTTGGTTAAAGTACAATGGTCGAGACATGGATCGGAAGAAGCCACATGGGAGACAGAAGAGCATATGAAGTCTAGATACCCCGAATTATTCACTTCGTAAGTTTTGGGACGAAACTTATTATTAGGGGGAGAGAATGTAATATTCGTACCTTTTATTGGCTATAATTATAAATTCATGAACCTCGTGGGTTGGTTTGTAATTTTTCGAATATTGGTATCATGTGTTTGATTCGAGATTGAGCTTGTATGTTGTGTTTCTTGCCAATATTTCGCTAGTATTCGATAACGGTTGGTTGTACTGTTTGTATCGCTTTCGCAACCTAGGGTTAACGTACGCTAAGTTACCCGAGTAGCGTACGCAATGGAGGTCGTAGGCCAGTGCACGCTACTGCCGGAAGGATAGCGCATGCTAACCGGCAGCATGGGCCAGTCCAGAGGGCACTAGACTGGGACAAGGATCGAGCTGGCGCACGCTAAGGCATCTTAGTAGCGCATGCTAGAGGAGCAGGTGGCGCACGCCACTGTCGGGTGATAAAGCGCGCTAAGCGGCCCGGACAGTAAAGGCAGTGAGGTCTGGACTTCGGCCAGACCAACAGGTGACGCGTGCTAAGACGGTCGTTGCACGCGCTAACTCATCAGGCGTAGCACACGCTGTTTGGTCGTAGCACACGCTACCAGGATGGGCAGAAAGGTTTCTGGACAGGGAAGAAAGGTTTCTGGACTTGTACTGGGTGCCAGGGAGCGCACGCTAAGGCGGCAGCTGCACGCGCTAACTCGGCAGTATAGCGCACGCTAACTCGGCTGAGTAGCGCACGCTGTCGGACGTGGTGCATGCCAGCTCGGATGGGTAGAAGGGTCTGGACTGCAGGCCTAGGCCGATAGCGCATGCTATTTGGAAAGCGCTAGCGCGCGCTAGGGCGCACCTATATAAATATATGTGTTGCGGTCAACACTTGTCATTTTTCACCTTCTTTCCTATGCTCCGAGTTTATAGACACCTCCAGAGTTGTGTAGGCGAGGGTTTCGACGGAGCACGGTTGAATCTTAGATCATTTCAACTTCAAGCAAAGATCTATCAATCTTACATAATTTTTCACCATTGAATTGAGGTAATCCTTCCTTAGAACCCTAACTTTGGGGAATTTTGGGAGTTTTGGGGATCTCGTTTCTCCAACCATTTTAACTCCAAATTTATGATGGATTATAGTTGAATATAGTTGTATAAGTATGATTTCTTGATTTCCTCAAGGTTTTGTGGATTGATTCAGAATCTTCCTTTGTAAATCGAGCAAAACCCGTTATGTCCCCGTAGTGGTCGATAAAATATTCCTAAGGGTAGAACTTAGGATGGATTTTGTTTTTTTTCGACGGAATTGTAGTTGATTGAGCCTCGATGTTTGTTATGAGTGGGATTTGGAAGATAGTTCGAACCGTAACCTTGTTCGTTGTTGTTCCTTTGTGAGTTAGAAGTCCAGGCAAGTACTTTATTGCATTAGTTTATGGCATGCATTTCTGTGATGAATTTGATATTGATGAGAGTTGAAAGGTTGTTCTCGGGTACTCTCACTCGGGGATTGACTCGACGGAGTCACACGGGGACTTGGTGGCTTAGCGGCTGGACTGGATCACGAGAGATACTTCGAGTGGGCATTCTCACCTGGGATTGCTCGACGGGGTACACAGGGACTTGGTGGCTTGAGGGCCGGACCGGGTCGCGAGAATTGTCAGAGTGTTTTTACTGATGATCGATATTGATATTCCGAAATATCGTGAAATGAACTGTTTTGGATTTTGAATTGATTTGGAAATGCCTGTGGATTAAAATATTGTAATACTGTACTTGCACTAGCGGTTGTTGCTAACCCCTTGTTGGGGTGGAATGTTTTGTACATTTCAGGTACTCTCGAGGGATAGGAGCCCACATGTGGTGCACACGGAGTTGACAAGCACACCGGATGTTATAGAGCTCGTATCAGTCGTTGTATTTGTAATGTCAGAGTCGGTTTTATATTTTGTATTATTGTTGGTTTTGGGTTGTACTATGTCGTGTGATGTTTGCGTTGAGTGAATACTGTTTAACTCTACTATTTTGGCTGCGGCCGAGGCCTAACTCATGTTTTGTATCCTGCGTTGGACTGTTATGTCGTGGTGATTGTGTACTGGATTGTAGCTTAACTTGTGTGTCGTCAGCCTGGTGGGACCCTTGTGTGTCCTGCGTCGTGTAATTACCCAATGTGAAATTGGGGTGTTACACATGGTGGCCTCCAAAAAGGCCTTCAAAATATGTGACGAGGTTGTTGTGGATCGTTGCGCTACTATCTCCAATTTCGCCTTGCCTAATCAATCTTGGGTAAGGGCTTATACCTCCAAACTAAGTTCAGCTAATGGTTTGCTTATGATGTCCCAAATCGTAGGTCTTCATGATCTTTTCATATGCAATCCAATCACCCGTGAATATATTCACATAGTTCCTCCTAAAGGGCCTCGTACGCGCGCATTCGGCTTTGGAGTGAGCAAAATAACTGGCCAGTATAAAGTCGTTAACGATTTTTGAGTGACGTAGATGAACCGTATAATAAGTGTATGGTATACTCTTTGGGAACAAGGTTATGGAAAAGCATTGCAACATGCAGGCATAGTGACGGAGAATCTGGTGGTATCTTTTTTAATGGAAATCTTCATTGGTTGGGATTCGATTTTGATGTCAATTAGAAACAACGGTTGATTTCTTGCTTTGATCTTGAAACCGAACAATTTACCTCTTTCTCTCTTCCTCCACGTTATTATGATTCGGGTAGATACTTTCTGTCTGATTTGAAAGGCTACCTTTGCTTATCTGAGTCTAATTCATCATTATATTGATACTTGGTCCATGAACAAATATGGAGATGACAATTCTTGGTCAAAGAAATTTTCCATCAACACGATCAATTCGTGAATGGAAAATCCGTGCATGTGGGTAGCTTTCTCCGGTCAAAGTTTTCGAAGAGCGAAGGCATATTGCTCGCAGTGGGCACTACTCTAGGGGCCTACTATTTCTCTACTCCAATGAGGATAAAATTATTCGAAAATATGATCATCTTCAAGTGGAAGCAGTTTCTTTCGCTGAAATCCATGGGGTTTCAAAATGTGGCCTCATTAGATTGAGTTTCAATCGTGTTCGATGTAGCTAGTGCTTTTATGGTATATTCACTTTCTTTTCTAACATCTTAGAATTATATCAAATCTTTTTTAATACGCCGTCTCATCCTTTTTTATTTAAACATATACTTGTCTTTGAGACATTAGAACCAAAGTGAAAATAGTTTTCAAGCTCGGGAGATCCAAGAACGCACTTTCGGGCCTAAACGATTCGTAAGGAAATACGATAATCAATCATCAATACTCAATTCTCAAAAAAGACTCTCGAAACTCCCCTTTTTACGATTCATAAATCTTCAAAGTATTCACATAGAGTTTGGAAATCATGCAAACTCTCTATTCAGTGATACCATCTTCTAAAATATCCCCAATACCCCATTGGGTTATTACTGTAACACCCCAAACTAGGCGGATATTACAGTGCCGTGAATCCCCGACTGGGACCCACCAGGCAAATGAAAATGATGAATTAAATAATATAATTGTAGTACCGAACCACATTATATTACCAAGTACTCCGATGAGGAGTTTAAGTACATTACACCAGGACAAAACGGAATACTAGTATATTTTATATGGAGATAAAATACACCACCCTGAACAAATAAGCATCTCAAACGGAATTTGCAGCGGAAAAATACAAATGACGGAATAACTGAAATGACTGAAAATGACTGAACAAACGGAATGACTGGGGCCCCCTTCTAATATCACTGGGACTCGTCGCCGTCAACATGCTCTTCCCGTGCCTTTGCCTTGTCGTGACCTGAAAACAAAATCCCCCAACGGCCGATTACGAACAACAATCCTCAAGAGTTGAAATTACACAATCATGAATTAACTGAAGTTATGAAATATTCTTAATTATGAATTACGCTGAAGAGGAGTATCATAGTACGCCCGTAATGTTCTGTGCAAGTGTACAAGACGAATGACCGGACACACCCGTCCTTGTACCTAATTAGTCTCACGGAGGTAAGCGTTACCGTGTGCACGGTCCGATGTATCGGTGAACCCAATACATGACCATCGTGTGCCCGACTAAAAATTCCATATAGCCACACCCGGCCACGCAATATGAACCCGGAAGGTCACATGAACGAGAATGACCATGATGAAAATCAATGAATAATAATTAGACAAGGCCAAGATGACTCACCGATATGAAAGAAATAGTGACGTGTTTGATAACCCAATGAAATGATTTGGAACCGTCGTTCCTCGTGAATGAATTGATTATTCGACAATTAAAAGTCTCAAAATGATTAATATTATGATGAATGAATTATGATTATGAGCAATCAACAACAAGAGGAATGAGTATCCTTTTAACCGAGCAAGAATTAACTTACTCAATACCGATGAAGAATGTCCGTCCACGAACAACGTCCTAACCAAGATACCGGTCGCTCGAACAACCTTGAATAACAATAATTACCAACAATCGTTCAATACACGTATCAAGCAACAAAACACGACTAACCCAAAGGTCGAAACAACGATAATCAAACTCATAGGGCATTCCAACGAATACATAACCAACCACACAACTTCGGAAATATCCAATCTCGAACATGTCGAAACCAACACCAAATTGAGTATTTCGAACTAACAAAACACTTCAATGATATCAATAATCCATTAGGAATCCATAATTCATGATTACATCAACATCAATCGGAAAATCCCCAATTAACCGAAGTCAACCCCAAGGGTTCTTGAAGTAATTCCGAAAATAACCATTAAATCCATAGGAATATATTTATCCAAGGTAGATAATCCATATCTAACATATTCCAATGATAATCCAAGCTTACACGAAGAAATCGGAAGGAAAACCAAAAATCCGAAATTCTAGATCCAAGAAATTAATACCTTTGATTCGATGTTTTGGAGATGATGAAGTGATGATTAATCCAACTCAAAGACTTGAAAATGATGATAGATGATTACACCTTGAAGGATACTCTCAAAATCACCCAAATCGCCAAGAACCGACGAGAGAAAGAGATTAGAATGATAAATGACGAACTCTGACTAAACTGTCCAATTTATAGTCAGCCCAGGTTAGCGTGCGCTATCCCTTGTGCGTAGCGTGCGCTAACGAGTAATTTGGGTAGTCCAGTACCCACTGTCCGAACACGGTAGCGCGCGCTACGTACATTTTTGTAGCGTGCGCTACGGCCATACTACTAGCGTACGCTAATACTCATAGTTAGCGTGCGCTAACGAATAATTCGATGCCCAGTACTGGAGTCCAGAAACTGCCTGTTCTCTGATCTGACTTCGATAGCGTGCGCTACAACCATTATTTAGCGTGCGCTATACAATCGGTTGCGTACGCTAAAAACAACACATAGCGTGCGCTATGAATTAATCCAATGCAGTCCAGTAGCCACTGGACTTAACCTGATCTGCCCTTAGCGCGCGCTACACCACATATTAGCGTGCGCTACTACAACTCACTAGCGCGCGCTACTTACCATTCGTAGCGTGCGCTACTTATAACTCACCTGCAGTCCAGTACCTTCTGGGCTGCAGCCAGGGTAACCTTAGCGTGCGCTAAAGCTGAGTGGTAGCGTGCGCTACCTATACCCAATTAGCGTACGCTAAAAGGAGTACGTAGCGTGCGCTACTCCTCACGCATTACCGCAACGAAAATGACAATGACGATAAACACGGCACGAAACTCCAATCGATTAGTGATGAATGACGATTGATACGATACAATTACTCGAATGATGAATACCATGACCTGAATCGAGTGACAAATGATCAATAATGAATGAAATTACGAGTATCGATTCTTGAATGATAAATCGAATGATAATTACTGAATTACAACCGGGTATTACATACACCCCCCCTTAAAAGAGTTTCGTCCCCGAAACTAAGGGTCAAACAACTCGGGATAACTCTCCCGCATACTATCCTCGGTTTCCCACGTAGCCTCTTCGACTCCGTGTCTAGACCACTGAATTTTAACAAAAGGAATCGTCTTATTCCTCAACTGTTTGATTCGCCGCTCTAAAACTCGTATAGGACGCTCCTCATATGAATGATCGTCGGCGATCTCGATTTCGTCGAACTGAAGTATGTGGCTCGGGTCGGCAACATACTTCCGCAGCTGAGAGACATGAAACACATTATGAATTCGGCTCAACGCCGGAGGTAAAGCCAATCGATAAGCTAACTCGCCTACTCGATCCAAGATCTCAAACGGTCCAATGAATCTCGGACTCAACTTTCCCCTCTTCCCAAAACGGAAGATACCACGACTCGGGGATACCTTGACCAACACATAGTCACCAGCCTCGAACTCTAATGGTCGACGAAGGTTATCTGCATATGATTTCTGTCGACTCTGAGCGGTCAACAAACGACTCCTGATCAAAGCTACCTTCTCACGGGCGGCTATAAGCATATCGGGCTCGGTGCCGATTGATTCTGATAAGTCGTCCCAACACAACGGAGATCGACAACGACGACCATAGAAGGCCTCGTAAGGTGCCATCTTGATCGAAGCATGCCAACTATTATTATACGTGAACTCGATCAATGGTAATTGGGCTTCCCAATCGTCTTTCCAATCGAGGACGCATGCCCTCAACATGTCCTCTAATGTCTGAATGGTCCTTTCTGATTGTCCGTCGGACTGAGGATGAAAAGCGGTACTGAGATTAAGCTGAGTCCCCATAGCACGATGAACTGATTTCCAAAAATGAGACACAAACCGTCCGTCACGATCGGAAACGATACTTTTAGGAGTACCGTGCAGTCTGACTATCTCTTTGATGAACAGTTGAGCAAGTCTCTCGGGACCCCACGTCTCCTTGATCTCAAGGAAAAGAGCTGATTTAGTTAAACGGTCCACGATCACCCAGATCGTATTCATGCCACGACGACTCGTCGGCAAACTCGTGATGAAATCCATAGAAATGTCTTCCCACTTCCATTCGGGAATAGGAAGAGGTTTTCAAGATACCACGGCCGCCGATGTTCAATCTTAACTTGTTGTGAGTTAAGCATCTCGAAACAAATTCTGCGACTTCTCGCTTCATATTACTCCACCAGTAATTTTGTTTCAAGTCCTTGTACATCTTGCTAGACCCCGGATGAACAGAATAAGGGGTAGCATGAGCTTCTTTCAAAATCGAGTTTTTCAACTCGTCCTTCGCTGGTACGCACAACCGATTCTTAAACCTCAAAAGTCCATCCTCGTGGACCACAAATCCAGGGGCTTTCCCCTGAGCCACATCCTCTCGGATGCGCAACAATGATGGGTCCGAACCCTGATTCTCTCGGACCTCCTCGAGTGACGATGAAATCTCTAACATACAAAGCTGCCCCTGAACTCGCTGAAGCCATACCTCGATCTCGGGTCTAAGGAATTCCTCAAGCTCCTTCTCAATCATTAAACGGGCAAGCATCTGCTCCTGAACGGACTTACGACTCAAGGCGTCGGAGACAACGTTCGCCTTGCCCGGGTGGTAGAGGATCTCGATATCATAATCTTTGATTAATTCCAACCACCGTCTCTGACGCATATTTAACTCCTTCTGAGTAAATATATACTTTAAACTCTTATGATCGGTGAATATCTGACAGGTGACGCCATAAAGGTAATGACGCCAAATCTTCAAAGCGAACACCACGGCTGCTAGCTCCAGGTAGTGGGTTGGATAATTAACCTCGTAAGGTCTCAATTGCCGTGAAGCATAGGCAATAACCTTCCCGTTCTGCATGAGCACACATCCGAGACCCTGTCCGGACGCATCACTATAAACTACAAATCCTTCCGTCCCCTGCGGCAAGGAAAGTACAGGTGCTGACATTAACTGGCTCTTGAGTTCCTCAAAACTCCGTTGACACGCGTCGGACCACGTGTATTTCTTATCCTTCCGCAAAAGGTTCGTTAAGGGTTGAGCGATTCTAGAAAATCCCTCTACAAATCGCCGATGATAACCCGCTAATCCGAGGAAACTTCGGATTTCCTTAACGTTCTTCGGAGGTAGCCAATCTCGAATAGCCTCCGTCTTCTGAGGGTCGACACGAACTCCGTCTGATGAAATTACATGTCCGAGAAAAGTCACTTCGGACATCCAGAACTCACATTTGGAAAACTTCCCATAAAGTTGTTCTCGTCTCAACACGTCGAGCACTTGATGAAGGTGAAACTCGTGTTCCTCCCGGTCACGAGAATAAATCAGAATGTCATCGATGAAGACAACAACAAACTGGTCCAAAAAGTCGATGAAAACCCGATTCATTAACTCCATGAATACCGCAGGTGCATTAGTCAATCCGAACGGAATAACCACAAACTCGTAATGACCATAGCGTGTTCGAAACGCCGTCCTCGCGATGTCCGACTCTCGGATCCGCAACTGATGATATCCAGATCTTAGGTCGATCTTGGAAAATACTGAAGCTCCTTGAAGTTGATATAAGAGATCATCAATACGGGGTAAGGGATACTTATTCTTGATCGTCACCCTGTTCAACTCCCGATAATCAATACATAAACGGAATGAACCATCCTTCTTCTTGACAAACAACACTGGTGCTCCCCACGGGGACGCACTCGGTCGGATATAACCTTTCTCGAACAACTCCTCAAGTTGGTTCTTTAATTCCTGCATTTCGGTCGGGGCCATCCGGTACGGTGCCTTCGATATCGGAGACGTACCAGGCTCCAACTCAATCGTGAATTCCACATCCCTCTGTGGAGGCAAACCAGGTATCTCGTCTGGAAACACATCGGCATATTCCCTCACCACTGGAATATCCGTTAACATTACTGATGACTTCTCGGTTTTGGCCATATAGCACTAATAACCGGCACATCCCTGATTGAGTAACCTTATTGCTTTCATCAAATTAATGACCTTACCGGAACAGCCGGGATTACCTCCCTGAAATACACATTCAACCCCATCGTCTGAAATGATAGTGACCATACGCTTACGGACACTAATGATGGCATCATGACGATCCATCCAATCAATACCCAAGATGATGTCGTCCCTCGGAAAATCCACTACGATTAGGTCCGCTGACCATACACGACCATGAAACTGAATCGGACAATTCTGAATCTCACGACTACCGATAATTCGTCTACCATCAGGTAGGCCAATGACATAAGGCTCACAACTAGTAGCACTACCCAGACGTAGTCTACTCAAACATGACTCGGAAATGAATGAATGCGATGCACCAGTATCAAAAAGGGTACACACAGGTTGAGATAGAATATCGAGTGTACCTGAGATCATTCGGGCCTCCGGATCATCGGTCTTCTTCATCTCATAAATCCGGGGCTTGCTAGTCCCGGCACCGGACGCTCCCGTCTGCTGGCTAAAAGCTCCACCTTTAGTCGCTCCTATCGTTTTAAACGACGCTGATTGAGTGGCCTGATTCTGAACGGCTGACTGCTTAGGTTCCTGAGATGACGTCTGAGTAGGTTTGGAGTCCTTACGGCAAAAACGGGCCTTATGCCCAGCAATTCCACAATTATGACACGTGATAGTCTGTCGAGGACACTTGGTACTGAGGTGACCAAGCTCCCCACAGTTAAAACAGGTGATGGCCGAACTGGCCGCTCGAGAATGAGATTCCGCGGGTTTAGACGACACAGGAGGTCGCTCAGAAAAAGCAGAGCCCGCACGGGGTTTCTTGAAAGCTGTCTGACCGCCTTCAGACTGATTACGATTCTTCGATTTCTTGCTAGCAGATGAAGGTTGCTGCTTAGCAATTTCCTTAGCAGTAAGCTCGTAGGTGAGAGCTTTCTCAATGAATTCGGCCAACGTGGTGCAATTATGATTAAGTAACTGAAGTCTCATACGGGGTTTCAGCCTCTTGTCAAATACTTGATCTTATCCGCCTCGAATGAATGATGGATGAGGCGAAAGGGAGAAGTTCTGAAATTTCTCGGCAATGGCGAGAACATCCTCGTCTGTTGAGGGGTCGGGGTGAGCAATTCTCGACTTGGCCTCTCTGAGTGGGGCCGGATAATACCTCTCCATCATGAGAGTCTTGAACTGATCCCAAGTACAAGATCCTTCGGTGGGCTTCAACGATAACCACCAAGAATGTGCGCTCTTACCCAGGTAGTAAGCCGCAACCGAAACTTTGTGTCCCTCGGGACACTCTACCATAGAAAACAACTTCTCGAAATGCTCGAGCCAATGAATGATATCTGCCGGCTCAGATGAGCCCTCAAAAGTAGGTGGCCTCTGACGAGAGATATCGCCGATGATATTACTCACATTCCTCTCTTGCCTCTGAGGTGGCGGCGGAGGAGCCTGCTGATTTTGATTGACGGAGTTATGCATCGTCTCCATCAACTGAGCCATCTGCATCATTTGGGCCATCATGCCCTGCATAAAAGCGAGCGGGTCAACCCGAACACCCTCCGACTGAGCTGTGTCCCGAGTACGACTCCCTGATAGTGAATGATCGCGTCCAGGTGAATGAGTGGCAGCGTCGCTGCTCGATGAATTAGCATTATTCCTCGCGTTTGCACGTGTATTCACACGAGCTCTCGGGATTCGGCCCGCTCCACGGCCTCGTCCTCCACATCCTCTTCTTGCCCTCTCCATACTGAAGTATGAAAGTCACATGATGATTATATTCACCGCATGAATAATACGTTATGATTATGACATGAGATGATAAAAATGAGCATACGCGCTCTAACACAGTGATACATGAATGATCAACTGAGGTGACATGATTATCTGATGAAGTTACTGAAATGATTATCTTGAATGAGTTAACAAGATTAATGATTTGATCTTCCTGATCAACAACTGAATAATGAAATGAATTGAGTGATTAATGAGTTAACCTGACCGCCCCGTCAAAGTGACAATGATGATTGAGGATTGTTAATCGATGAATTATTAATGAATTATTAATGCCATAAATTATACCATGGCTTTTGAAATCTTCTGATTCTTGGTCCGATTGGCTCGGCATTTGCACAGTCACACGTGACGCGAAAGTCCAATGATACTAGTCCGATGACGATGATTTCAAATGAGACATGACTTGGAGGGTAGTATTCAAAACCAAGCTCCGATACCAACTCGTAACACCCCAAACTAGGCGGATATTACAAAGGTCGTGAATCCCGACTGACCCACCAGCAAATGAAAATGATGAATTAAATAATATAATTGTAGTACCGAACCACATTATATTACCAAGTACTCCGATGAGGAGTTTAAGTACATTACACCAGACAAAACAGAATATTAGTATATTTTATATGGAGATAAAATACACCACCCTGAACAAATAAGCATCTCAAACGGAATTTGCAGCGGAAAAATACAAATGACGGAATAATCAAATGATGAAAATGATCAACAAACGGAATGACCGGGGCCCCTACTAATATCATCGGGACTCGCCGCCACAACATGCTCTTCCGTGCCTTTGCCTTGCCGTGACTGAAAACAAAATCCCCAACGGGTCGATTCTACGTAACAACAATCCTCAAGAGTTGAAATTACACAATCATGAATTAACTGAAGTTATGAAATATTCTTAATTATGAATTACGCTGAAGAGGAGTATCATAGTACGCCCGTAATGTTCTGTGCAAGTGTACAAGACGAATGACCGGACACACCCGTCCTTGTACCTAATTAGTCTCACGGAGGTAAGCGTTACCGTGTGCACGGTCTGATGTATCGGTGAACCCAATACATGACCATCGTGTGCCCGACTAAAAATTCCACACAGCCACACCCGGCCACGCAATATGAACCCGGAAGGTCACATGAACGAGAATGACCATGATGAAAATCAATGAATAAGAATTAGACAAGGCCAAGATGACTCACCGATATGAAAGAAATAGTGATGTGTTTGATAACCCAATGAAATGATTTGGAACCGTCGTTCCTCGTGAATGAATTGATTATTCGACAATTACAAGTCTCAAAATGATTAATATTATGATGAATGAATTATGATTATGAGCAATCAACAACAAGAGGAATGAGTATCCTTTTAACCGAGCAAGAATTAACTTACTCAATACCGATGAAGAATGTCCGTCCACGAACAACATCCTAACCAAGATACCGGTCGCGCGAACAACCTTGAATAACAATAATTACCAATAATCGTTCAATACACGTATCAAGCAACAAAACACGACTAACCCAAAGGTCGAAACAACGATAATCAAACTCATAGGGCATTCCAACGAATACATAACCAACCACACAACTTCGGAAATATCCAATCTCGAACATGTCGAAACCAACACCAAATTGAGTATCTCGAACTAACAAAACACTTCAATGATATCAATAATCCATTAGGAATCCATAATTCATGATTACATCAACATCAATCGGAAAATCCCCAATTAACCGAAGTCAACCCCAAGGGTTCTTGAAGTAACTCCGAAAATAACCATTAAATCCATAGGAATATATTTATCCAAGGTAGATAATCCATATCTAACATATTCCAATGATAATCCAAGCTTACACGAAGAAATCGGAAGGAAAACCCAAAAATCCGAAATTCTAGATCCAAGAAATTAATACCTTTGATTCGATGTTTTGGAGATGATGAAGTGATGATTAATCCAACTCAAAGACTTGAAAATGATGATAGATGATTACACCTTGAAGGATACTCTCAAAATCGCCCAAATCGCCAAGAACCGACGAGAGAAAGAGATTAGAATGATAAATGACGAACTCTGACTAAACTGTCCAATTTATAGTCAGTCCAGGTTGTTGTGTCACGATTTATTCATCCCGACAGGCGATCGACTATAAGGCCGAGCGACCAAGTCAACTCCAGTCAAACCATGGCTAGCTCGCCAAGTCGAAGATATCAGACCACCTTCAGTTACCTAGCGATCGACTCACAAGGCGATCGCCCTTCGGCAGCTGGCGATCTACTCTACTAACCAGCTAAAGGCAGTCGACCTGCGCCCCGAGCAGAGACGATCGCCCGTCAAAACCGTCAAGGACTGGATCTCAGAAAAGCACCCACGTGCGGATCCACCTAAGGCGCTGACAAGATCTCCGCCAGCAGATGAGATCTTTTGCTGACAGACAAGACCTTTGACCACAGCCTGTCACCTACCTCACCTACCAGCATGCGCGCCGAAAGTTGTCAGTGGGACCACCCGCGACAAGAACTCAGACGCGTGTAAGCTCCCCATTGGACCGCACACTGATCGCCCAACTCCTGCAGACGTTGAGGGGACAGGCCCATGTGCTAAAAGACGATCGCCCGATTATTATATTGCAGTAAAGGCGATCGCCCGGCGTATCCAAGCCCTATAAATAGAGAACCTCCTCCTACTGGAAAAAGGTTCACATTTTCACTTAACCTACGGTTCTCAGTTCTGAATTCATTCGACCAAAGGCTCTAATTCACTTACGGTTCCGAATTCATTCGACTTACGCCGTAACTCATTCTCTCATATTCCGATACATTCACTAAATATCAAGAACATACACATCATCAAGCTCCCTTGCCTCACCTAATCCATCTCGTGACTTCTCTCTCCAAATCTCTCGTCCGTAAGACGATCGGCGAAGCGATAAGTCTCCACTAGACAGATTCCAAGGGATTCATAAGCCCAGAGCCCAAGCACCCGACTAAATACTCGCCGTGAGAGACGATCGATTCTCTCATCGCCGCGATCGTACATCTCCTTTGTTACAAGAACTCACAGAGCATCAAATCTGGTTCTTCCGCAATCTACACGCTCACTAGCTAAGATAACAAGAATCTTTACACTCATTGTAATTGTGTTCTTACATTAGTACTTGTATCCCGAATATCGGTATTAATAATATCTCGCGAGAGCATTCAAGCCCGGACTAACAACCCGGCAAATCTTGTGTTATTTATCTTTCTCTCGGAAGTGCTCTTGCATTTGTTTGCTATCCCATCCATTCCAAAGAATATCTATCTTCGGATAATATTTTGGGTAGCAACAATTAGCGCTAGAGGAGGGCGTGCATCTAACCCTCACATTTTTATTTCTACCGTCCCGAAGAACACTCACTGTTCTCGGGCGTATACTTGAAGTGACACTCACCGCACTTCAAAGAAAACCTCGAATCATGACATCCGCCGGTCCATCAAGAAAGCTGTTCTCCGAACCGCCGACACCATTTTCCGGCTCAGTCCGAACCCCAGCCGACGACAGGGGGAAGCCGCGGCAACGCGAGACTCTCGATCCCGCATCCGAGAGATGGCCCCAACCTCTCACTCGATCAGTTCCAAACCGAGGAACAGATCGAGGAGGCTATGGCCATCCTGGAGGAGCGACGGAGAGCATGTGCGTCGCCTGCAATAACTCCTTCGATCATCCGCCGCATGGGAAAACGGAAATTCAATGGGCTACTGAACGAGCGATCGTCAAAAAGCCCCAATTCGCGAGGAAAAGCTCTCGCACGACCGGACGGATCCATATTCGATCGCTTGGGACGCAACCCGTCCCGGCGACCGGGGCACTCTGTCTCCAACCTTGAAAAGACGGAACCCAAATCCGTCACCAGGAGTTCGGCCTACCCATCTCACAGCCGAACACAGGTCAGCCATCTGACTCCAGCCCCGATCGCCAGGGATTCAGTACTCAATCGCCTCGGCTCCCGCTCCGAGCGCCGAGCCGCTAGCAGTCAGGCCACGGCGATGGCCGCCATGCAACGCCAGCTCGACGAGATGAGAGCACTCTTGGACACTGGGGCAAGCACCAGCAAGAAGATCGCCGGACCGACCGAGCCACTCGCGGTCCACATTGAGCTTGCCCCCATACAACCCACGATCGCTCCTCCCAAAACACCTCTGTATAAGGGGAGATCAGACTCGAAACCCACCCGAGTAAATTCCGAATTTACATGACTGGGTGTGGGGCATCCGATGCAACCAAGTGCCGGATCTTCCCGCCGACATTGGCGGTGCCGCCCATAAGTGGTACGTCTCACTACCACCACGTTCAATCACCTCATTTAAGAAATCGCGAATGACTTCACGTCATACTTCACGCCAAGGTCGTCGACTGAAGGCCCCACCGCATGATAAAAATCAAGCGGGGAAAGACGAAACCGACACGGATTACATCGACCGGTGGGACGAAATCATCCTCACCGCGAACCCGTCGGCCACGAGCTCGCTCTCTATTCGATCATGGGGGATTCCACGGTCACTCTCCCATGTTTAGACATCTCTCCAAGGATATTCCCCAACTTACGCGACCTTCCGCGCTAAAGCCGCCAACTTCCCGGCCGTGCAAAGGCTACTCACCCTCCGCTTAGACGAGGAAACGCCACCTCTTGCCCGTAAGATAACGATCGCCAAAGCAAAGAAGAAGATCGCCAAGACACCCGGAGATCTCAAGGCTTTCGAGGACATGGAAGCCCATCTCCTCCATACGTTCAACAGACTCGGCACATATTTTCTATGCCATCAAGGGGCACGAAGAGCTCAAAAGCCAAAGGCAATACGGGACCACGGTCACTGGACAACAATCAATATTGCGCCTACCACAAGAGTCCCTACCACAGACCAACAATTGCCGCGACCTCCTCAAACACTCCGGAGATTGTTCGAGGAGGGCAGGGATGCCTTATTGGTTTAGCCGAAGCCCCTACCAATCTCTATAGACGATCGCCCGAGTCGAACACAAACAGCCGGGAAGCTCATACGAGCCGACCCTGGATCAACCTCGGCGACCGTCCCTATATGCTTCAATCAAGAGGAGACCACGGAAGTCACCCCGATCTCCTCCTTATTAAAGAAACCGGAGGACTCGATCGCCATCTGCAGCTCACCGTCTAACACGATGGACTAAGGCACGAGATCGCCTCCCCGCACAACGTACACCGTCGAAGATCGGCATCGCATGACGATCCAAGGTGGAAGAGTGCAGCCATGGTCTCGTGGTCGATGGAACCGATCGCTTAGGCCATGCAAGGTCCCTTTAGGCCAAGATCGCCCGCCCTTCGTTTAAATACGAGGCCGGCGTAGTCCAAGGCCCTCCAAAATTAATCCGTGGACACGATCGCTCGCCCTCAAAGGTTCATCATCTAACATGGTGAACCCGGACAATGCGACGTGCCACAACCCCGCCTCAACGTACACCGCCGAGGTCGGCCATCTCCATGGTGGCCGAGGTGGAAGCAGAAGCTAACAAGCCGCGGGCGCGGAGTTGATTCATCCGACGCGCCCCGCGCAAGGACTCCTCTAGACCGAGACCGCACGCCCTTCGCTTAAATACGAGGCGAGGCGCACCTAACAGAGGACCCTCATCATAAAGTGAGTCACGAGACACTCAATGTCTTCGCGCATCAAGACATGATCAAGGAGACGGTCCATCGAACTCCGCGATCGTGCACGGTTTCTCAAGACGGACGACCGTCCCCGAGGATTCGACAAAGTTGAAGACCGCTCACTCAAGGAATTGTTCTCATCCCCTTACTTCCTCTAAGTGAATAAAAACAAGGGGCAATAAGAGTGCGGACTACCTACACGACGATCGTCTCTATTCAACCACATACGGAGATCGTCATTTTTTCAGATGTAGTGCAGCGATCGAACTTGTTGTAAAAAGTTGTCTTATGAGTTTATCAATTCATTTGGAACTACCCTCGCAACGATCTCTCCTCACACATTTGTACAAAGTCAAATAAAGACTCAAAAATAAACTTTCATTCAAGTAATCGAAGATAATCAAACATTCAGTTCATTGCTTGAGAAGATCAAAGTACACGGTCGCCCGAAGGCCTACGTTCTACAAAAGAAAGCTACAAAACTACAAGTAAGCTAAAAACGTCAAAAAGGAAGCGCCTCAGGCCCCTGCCTGGCCTTCGCCATCAGCATCCGGCGCGGTCCCTTCATCTTCCGGAGCGTCGGGATGAGCAAGACTGTCTGGAGACGGATACCAGCTCAAATCCACGCCGATGTCCGCCAGGTCCAAGATCGGCAAGGAGAAAGCCGAATGAAGAGGATGCTCCAATGCATATGTCTTGAACTTCTCAGCTAGAGGACCGACCTCCAAGCCTCCCTTCTTAGCCGCTCGGATCGAGTCGGCGAACGCCAAATAATAGGCGAACTCGCTGACATTCTCCAAGTTTTGGAAGGGATCGGCCTTGGTCGCCTCAACCTCTCCTCTCAGCTCGGCCAACGCCTTTTGCGATCCCTGGAGCTCGGCCTCCGTCGCAGCAACCTTCTCCTTCGCCTCCATCAGCTCGCTGGTCAGTCGATCGATCGTCGCCTTATGGCGATCGGCCTCCTCTTCAGCAACATTCCGCGCCCGGACGGCACTCTGCATCTGGTCCCGAAATTGGTCGACCACTATTCGGCATTTCTCAGTCTCCTTCTTCTCCAGAGCAAGCTCATGACTCGCCCGCTTGGCCGCCTCCAGAGCGTCCTTCTCCATCGCCGTGATCTTGTCAGCAAACTCGGCGTTCTCTTTCCGAGCCGCCTCGAGATCCTCCTGAAGGCGAATGGTGGAGGGCCGCCCCTCAAACTCCTGAGCAGCCTGGACGGCCATGGTCGCCGTCTGAAGAGAAAGGGCGACAACAGCATTCATCGAACTCGACGATCGCAGCCGAGCGATCGCATCCAGATCAGTTGTCCACGCCTTCGGCAAAGCAGCAGCAGCCTTGCTAACATAGGGAGGAATGTCGCAGGAATGGCGAGGAGATCGACTCGCCAGGAAATCCACGACCATCGGTGGACAGGACGGATCGGCGCGACGGACCCTGCATCAAAACAACTAAAGTTAATACAACTCCTAGGCAGAGGCGATTGTCAACGCAGAAATGCTATCTACCTCTCAGCCTTCTCGGGATCCCGACCGAAAAACGGTTTCCCTCGAGGAGTCTCTGCATCCGCGGTCGCCGTCTCCCGCAGAAAAGCCGCAGAGGGCGGCTCACGCTCGAGCAACGATGGTGATCGGGGCGCGCGATCGGCACTTCATCGCCGGGCAGGAAACGGTTCCTTCCGACCTCGGCCTCTTGCGATTCGCCCGAAGCCCCACCTCCGACTTTCCTCCTCAACCACGACCTGCTCCACGCGAGGCTCCGGCTCCACGCGGCTCCGCCTCCGAACTATGGGCAGCAGAACGGTGGAACCCGAGTCGACCTCTTCGCCTTGAGACGGCCTAGGACTCCCGGGTTCGACATAGCGATCTCCAACGGGGCTCCAAAAAGCGAGGGAAACGAACCTCTGCAGCTAAAGACGATCGACTAACGGCCGACACCGTCCTTAAAATAAGGCGATCGCCTAGTAAGTAAAGATCGCAGACCACATACTGCACCGCGAGATGTCTCGGGAAGCGGAATAGTCGAGCCGACAACCGACTCTCCTTGTTGATCCGAGTGGCGTCTAGGTCGTCGTCCGACAAGCTCCTAATTCGCTCCCAAACAACGAGGAAGTCGAAGGCGGCTCCTCGATCGGCGGGATATGAAAGCCTGCAAAGCAATCAAATTAGATCACCCAACACGCATCCAAGCGAAGGAGAGTCTAAACCCTTACCGGATTTCTCTCCGAAATTCGGTGGGGATCTCCGGTTCGCACAGGATTGTCGCTCGAAGCTCTCCACTTGCGGCGACCTGAACCACTTCGTCCGATCGCCCGTATCTTATTCGAACTCCATGAATCACCCGGCCAGATCGGCCTTGAATATGGTAACCGCCGATCAACCCTCTATGTGCCGTCGCTTAAACAAATAGTTCATCTCCAACGGCGACGGAGATTTACAGTGCGGTGACCGCCGAAAAGGGTGAGAGTGCATATGATTTGGAGCCGGGCGTTGGCGTCGGTGAAGTGGCGCCACATTCCAAGCGGCCAAGATGGGAGACCGCAAGGACGAGAGGAAGCGTAGCCCGGCCTCCATAACGGCCTCACTCACTGCGACCATACCCATCGGAGGCGGGTCGGCTCTTTCGTTCTCCGCAGCGCGAACATGTCCACATCTCAAGGAACATGGAATCTTGTCCTCCAGACGGCCGATCTCTCCTGGTCGCCGAGCTCAGATCCGCCGAGCGACCACAACGATCAGCGCGGCACGATCATCGCGATCGCTTGGGAAGCACATAGGGATAAGCGACCGAATATCCCCTAAGTCGAATCTCGGAGTAGACCGGCTAACCTCTCCATTATTTCAAAGAAAGGCCCTATAGGCCCGTCCAAAATCGCTATGTTGCTCCCAGAAGCCCGGATCGCCAGATCTCTCTCGATCTGCGATCGTCTCTCCTCGGCAGCCGACTCCGTAGCAATATCGGCCTCATTGAACAAAGCCTCAACCTCACCGGGTCAATTCCGGCTCGAATGGCTTCAGCCGCCGTCTCCAAGTGGAAGACGGAAGATGTTTCTCCCTGGGCACCGATGTCCCGTGGCGGAATCAGTTCCCGCTCCAAATGACGATGAGGTTCGGCCATTTTGAGTTTGAGAAGAAGAAAAGGATTTTTCTTACCCTAAAGTGAAAGCGAGCGTCGATCGGCCGAGCTTCTTCAAATTTCGGCAAAGCAAGTCCTTCTTTCTCCAAATGTACGCGTGAGTGGAGCCGCACTTCGCGCCCTTTTATAGGGAAGGCAGGGACCCGATTGCAAAAAGGGAAACCTCAGGGGCCGGATATCAAACGGCGCACTAGTTGACTCCTCGAGACCCGCGACGCGTCTTTTCGAGGACGCGCGCCCGAGGAGTCATTAATGACCGTTGGCGTCCTCCAATAGAAGCCCGACACGTGCGCGGAGACTTTTCAACGCCCGCTGCTTTCTCCCGCAGCCTCGGCGGCCATCCAGCCGTCCGAGCCTGCAGTATATCACCAAAGACGATCGCGCCCAAGAAACACGAAGTCGCCACAAAGTCCAAATGATCGCTAAGAAAGCCACCTCACCCCACGTTTCCAACGTATGAGCGAGCCGGGGCAATTGTTGTGTCACGATTTATTCATCCCGACAGCGATCGACTATAAGGCCGAGCGACCAAGTCAACTCCGGTCAAACCATGGCTAGCTCGCCAAGTCGAAGATATCGACCACCTTCGCCACCTAGCGATCGACTCACAAGGCGATCGCCCTTCGGCACTGGCGATCTACTCTACTAACCGGCTAAAGGCAATGACTGCGCCCGAGCAGAGACGATCGCCCGTCAAAACCGTCAAGGACTGGATCTCGAAAAGCACCCACGTGCGGATCCACCTAAGGCGCCGACAAGATCTCCGCCACAGATGAGATCTTTTGCCGACAGACAAGACCTTTGACCACACTGTCACCTACCTCACCTACCAAAGATGCGCGCCGAAAGTTGTCGGTGGGACCACCCGCGACGGCAACTCAGACGCGTGTAAGCTCCCCATCGACCGCACAGCTGATCGCCAAAGAACTCCCGCAGACGTTGAGGGACAGCCCATGTGCTAAAAGACGATCGCCGATTATTATATTGCAAGAAAGGCGATCGCCCGCGTATCCAAGCCCTATAAATAGAGAACCTCCTCCTACCGGAAAAAGGTTCACATTTTCACTTAACCTACGGTTCTCGCTTCAATTCATTCGACCAAAGGCTCTAATTCACTTACGGTTCCAATTCATTCTCGACTTACGCCGTAACTCATTCTCTCATATTCCGATACATTCACTAAATATCAAGAACATACACATCATCAAGCTCCCGGCCGCCTCACCTAATCCATCTCAGACTTCTCTCTCCAAATCTCTCGTCCGTAAGACGATCGCGTAAGTGTAAGTCTCCACTAGACAGATTCCAAGGGATTCATAAGCCCAGAGCCCAAGCACCCGCCTAAATACTCGCCGTGAGAGACGATCGATTCTCTCATCGCCGCGACTGTACATCTCCTTTGTTACAAGAACTCACAGAGCATCAAATCTGGTTCTTCCGGCAATCTACACGCTCACTAGCTAAGATAACAAGAATCTTTACACTCATTGTAATTGTGTTCTTACATTAGTACTTGTATCCCCGAATATCGGTATTAATAATATCTCGCGAGAGCATTCAAGCCCGGGACTAACAACCCCGGCAAATCTTGTGTTATTTATCTTTCTCTCGGAAGTGCTCTTGCATTTGTTTGCTATCCCATCCATTCCAGCAATATCTATCTTCGGATAATATTTTGGGTAGCAACACAGGTTAGCGTGCGCTATCCCTTGTGCGTAGCGTGCCCTAACGAGTAATTTGGGTAGTCCAGTACCCACTGTCCGAACACGGTAGCGCGCGCTACGTACCTTTTTGTAGCGTGCGCTACGACCATACTACTAGCGTACGCTAATACTCATAGTTAGCGTGCGTTAACGAATAATTCGATGCCCAGTACTGGAGTCCAGAAACTGCCTGTTCTCTGATCTGACTTCGATAGCGTGCGCTACAACCATTATTTAGCGTGCGCTATACGATCGGTTGCGTACGCTAAAAACAACACATAGCGTGCGCTATGAAATAATCCAATGCATCCAAGAGCCACCGGACTTAACTCGACCGCCCTTAGCGCGCGCTACACCACATATTAGCGTGCGCTACTACAACTCACTAGCGCGCGCTACTTACCATTCGTAGCGTGCGCTACTTATAACTCACTCAGCCCCAAGACTTCCGGATCGCAGCCTGTGGTAACCTTAGCGTGCGCTAAAGCTGAGTGGTAGCGTGCGCTACCTATACCCAATTAGCGTACGCTAAAAGGAGTACGTAGCGTGCGCTACTCCTCACGCACAGCTCGCAACGAAAATGACAATGACGATAAACACGGCACGAAACTCCAATCAGATTAGTGATGAATGACGATTGATACACGATACAATTACTCTGAATGATGAATACCATGACTGAATCTGAGTGACAAATGATCAATAATGAATGAAATTACTGAGTATCAGTTACTGAATGATAAATACTGAATGATAATTACTGAATTACAACCGGGTATTACAATTACAGTACAGTGGACCCATCATAAGAAATCCACCGGACCAACACTACTTAAAATACACCACATTAACCAAGAAGGAAAATCACATTCCTTACTATGATATCCAACACAATATTTCGATATGAAATTTCAATGACACAATGGGCTACATGGCAAAAAATACAAATACAACATCCATGAGCCTTGCTCAAGACAGTAACAACCGAAAATTTGGAAAACATTCCAACAATACTGACTAACCAACATGAACCTTAAAACAACACGGGACTAGTATCGCTCGAATGCCTCGTCGCCATCGTCATGCCCATGTGTCTTAACTACCTCCTCGCTAGTACCTAAGAAAACATATAAATATGTTCCGCCTACACGAGGCCAGTTATCCATATAATGAATATCAAATACATGTATAAAATGATATGCATCCAAGAAAATCAAGCTATATAGCAATAATACGAGATGCTCACAAGCAACGGTAAAAATAAAAAAAAAATAACGAAACACTATGCCCACGACATCTGATCAACACCTGCTTACATGCTAGAATAGAAATGTCCAATAGTGAACAATCAACATTGTCCACGAAACAACAAACTGCCAGAGGCAAACCAGCCCAGTGCTAAAAAAAGATAACACCAACACCAGGATCCATTATAGACATGCAAGAAAACTTTATGCCAGAGTAAATGTTTGCTGTCAATCCAAGAAAAAACAAAACCACCCTATGATTCAACGGCTGAACAAAAGTGTAGGAGGGTGAAGAAAAAAAACCTGTACCTTAAAAAGGATTTCAATAAACAGTAATTCTATACCAAGCTTTAGTAAGTCAAACTGAAAGCAATAAGACGTCCTGAATTCAAGAAAGAATAATGACTACAAGATTTCATCATTGTGCAACAACTAAAACTGCAGGATGTACGGAACATTGCACTCTCTCATGAATCCAAAAGATAATACAGCCAAGCAGCAAAATTGATGCCAATATTCAAAATCGAAAAGCAGTGGTCAAATATCATGATCAAGAAACCTTGCTAAATCATTAAAGAAAGTAGAGATAAAGGGCAATTTCAGTTAGTTCAAAACCAGGGATTAAATTCATGATTCAAGAAATCTTGATGATTCATTAAAAAAAGTAGTAACATATGATGATCAACGAACCCAATATAGCCAGACAATTTGGGATGGGTTGGGTTCTTATGAGACGTCCATAAATGATACTTTTATGTATTACAAATAAAATTTTCTAGGTTCTAGAATTATCTGCACAGAAGGGAGCCTTACAAGGCAAGAAGAAGAGCTGCTACGCGACTTCATGGTCACGGGTTCGAGTCCTAAGAGCGGCCTCTTGCCAATTTAATTGGCAAGGGAAGGCTTGCCCCTATACACCCTTGTGGTGGGATCGTTCCCCAGACTCTCGCCTTGTGGGGACGCTTCGTGCACCGAGCTGTCCTTTTTCTAGAATTATCTGCACACTTGTAAAGTATGGTTTTAATACGAATTGAAATTGTCATTGCCGAATCGTCTGACACAAATAATTCCATTATTTTGAATTCTTATTTTCTTTTCTTTTTAAGGCTCTGTTTGGCAATGTCAATCCACTAGCTTACAGCGGATGAGCCGTCAATAAGATGGTAGCTTATAGCATTTTTTAGTAGCTTATAGAGTTTTTTGAAACGCTACTTGAACTAGAATTTGAGCTTATAGCTTATAGCGTTTCATGTTTTTCTCTTAATTTTACCCTCATTACCATAACTGTCAATGGCGAATAGCGGTCTGTAGCGGTCACAAGCCCACTTAGCTATAAGCGATAACGCCCACTATCTTAAAATATAGCGACAAGTTTGTAAATAAGTGATATATGTAAGTATGTGGTAAGTACTGTAACAATTTGAATGCATATATATGTAAAACAAGTACCGCAATGACAAAATAAATCCATTAAAGAAGACGAGTGCACTGAACGGCAGCGGCGAGTAGGGCAAGAGAAGGAAAAACCATAGAAATGAAAAGAATATTGAAAAGTGTAAAGAAACGAAGGGGAGGGTTAATAGGGCTGGGCCTTTTAGTTAGTTTTTTCGAAAAAAAAAATAAACTTAGCAGCCGGTATGGCAGCTATCGCTAAGCAGGCTTAGCACAAAAAGCGGGCCGCTACATTAAAACACGTAGGGCTCGTTTGGTAGCCTAGTCAAGATATGTCAAGATATGTTAAAAATAACAAGGGTGGTTGAGATATGATGAGAAAATATGAGATAAGTATAATATGAGTGATGTGTTTGGTACTCTAGTTTAAAACCGAAGTAAAACAATAATTTACCATTATAACCTTATCACAATTTAAAAATAACAAAAATATCATAATCTTCCTGTCCTTTCTTCTACAACATCAACGCCCGCCGCCCACCATGGCCACCTCCATAAATCCATCAAATCAATTCACCAAATTAAAACGGGAGGAACCGACGAGCCGCCCGCCACCCACCATGGCCATCTCCATAAATCCATCAAATCAATTCACCAAATTAAAACGGGAGGAACAAACGACGGTGCTTCTGTGAGACGAAAATTGCTGCCTCCACCCACCATGGCCACCTCCACCAAATCCATCAAATCTCCAGAAAATTGCTGCTTCTGTGAGACAAAAGCAAGAGCGGCGGCGGATGTTGTTAATTTAGGCGACGACGAGAGGGAGAGAGAGTGAGGCAGAGCGGATGGGATGAGGTTAATTTAGGTATATGATAAATAAATGGAGATAGTCTGGACATAACGGGGGGTCTCCGCCCGTTCCAATTACTTCGTCAAACAGTGAATTAGCATCGGGCTTCACTTTTTGAACGGGCCGCTCAGTTAATGACATGGGCTACCAAACAATCAGTATACCCCAATTAACATTTGTTAACTGTCCATATTCAGTGTACCAAACACGCCCGTAGCGTATTGCGGTGAATAGCGATGGGCGGCCACTTTGCATCGCTACTCGCTATAGCGAGCTTAGATGCCGCTATTAACTACTATGCTCGTTACTTTAATTAAATTATTCAATTATCTTCCATTAAAAGAATTTCTCTCATTTTAAATCATTAATTACAAACGTCATAAGCTACTTCAACCACTAATTCTACCAAATTCTTTAAATTTAATCGGCTAGCTTATCTGCAACCTCATCCGCTATAAGCTAGTTTAGTTGTTATAACCTAGCTTATCCGATATCTTACTTTTTGCAAAACAAAACCTAAAACTTGTTGATCGAGATGAGACTGGGAATTCTTATATTTAAAATATCATATAAATGCAATTTTTTCACTTTTATAGTTTTTAAAAAATACACTTCTTGGACGGTATCCCGGTACCAAATTGGCCACTGTCTCTGCCATTGATAATCTGAATCCAAGGTTTTCTCAAGAAATTTTGATAATCCATTAAAGAAAATTGAAACAACTCGCGATAATAATTAACTGTAAAACCTATAATTAGGATTTCGGTCCGGCGGTAGGGTTAAAGATTGGGAACAGACGGGAGACGGAGGATCAGATGGCTGGATCAAGCACATGGCATTCGGCACGGCGCTGGAACAACCTGTCCCTATGAATATCAGGGTGGATCTTGGTGGCTCTGCATTGCCATTCTCGGTCACCTCTACGACGGTGGCTGCCATCTCTCCGGCGGAAAGATCTTGTGGTGTGTGCCCTCGTGCCCGCGCAGATGAATACATGAGAGAAATACTTGGGGCCAATTTTTATTTTATTTTATTTCCATAATAAATCGCATTTATGTTTCATAAGTTAATGTATTTCATTCAAGGTTGTTCGAGTGCTTTTGATTGTGGGAGGACGTCGTTCGTCGTTCGTGGGAGGATTTCATCGCCTTCGGTTTGAGGCAAGTTTTATACTTGTACTGGTCAATCTCATGTATGTGTATGAATGTGTTATGTCATTTCGAGACGTAGTCTCTTCACGATTTGTTGATATCAGGGAATTGTTCGATACAATACCCTTCGACAATTATGAAAATGTTATTGTTTTTCGTAAGTGGCTGGTTTAAGGCATTGAGACTCTTGTTGTTGTTGTTGTTGTCGATAGCCGGTTCGCGGTATCGCGATGTATCGATTGTGAATGTTGATATTAATGTTCGATTAAGACATCGATATGAGTGTTGCTATTGATATTGATGTTTTGCTATTGATGTTGTATTGGCCGATTGAAGGCATTGACGTATTCGATTATCATCTCTGTCTTCGGTGGCCAATTAAAGGAGCCAGGGCATCTATATCGTTGTTATCGATTGACCATTTCTAAGGCAATCGAAGTATTGAATTGGGACTGTCGAGGATGGTTCCCATCCGTTGTATCGTTGTTATCGATTGGCCATTTCTAAGACAATCGAAGTATTGAATTGGGACTGTCGAGGATGGTTCCCATCTGTTGCATCGTTGTTATCGATTAGCCATTCTAAGGTAATCGAGGTATTGAATTGGGACTGTTGAGAGAGAGATCAATGGTGTGTTTGTTAAGCATATGGTGATCGGAGGGCATGAAGGGACGGTTAAGTGCTTGTGGGCGGCGGCTACATGTTGTATAGTGGTAGTCTTGATAGAAGTTTGAGGGTGTGGTGGGTGCCTAATTGCTCAAATGATGAGAATTCTGAGAAGTGGAGTTTGAATTTGATTAGTTAGTTGAAGTTTTTTTTTTGTGGTTTTGGTTTGAGTTTTTTTATCCATATTTATCCTCACAAGATTGAGGCATTCTTTAAGTCAAATTTTTGGTTATTTTGTTTTCTTGATATGTAATAATCTTAGATAGATTAGTCCGAAAACACAACAAAAGTCGAAGACCGGCCTCTGTCAACTTTGGCTGGAGATGAAATTGTGTTGGTAAACAAAGTGGAGAAAGATTTTTGTGGACTTAGCTTGCTGTTTGAAACTCGTCTTAAGGTAGAAACGTACTATTCTTACTTTTTTTTCTTTTTCTCGCAGTATATATATCTTCCAGAAGATATTATTAAAGAGATCATATCCTCTCTTCCTATTGAAGATCTTATGAGATACAAAAGTGTATCAAAAATGTGGTATGAACTATGCCAAAATGTTCGAGTTGTCAAGTGTGAGCTCACATTTTCTGTTTTAGAGAGGATAGAAGAAGAGAATTCAACGAGATTGTTTAGAATTGGCAAGGGAGAACTCATAACTCGAGTGTCGAGTTCGTATTTTCAATATAAGGTAACGGTTGCAAGGACAGCAGGAGGATTACTTTTGTTAGCAAATATTAGAGGAGTATTCCTGTGGAATCCATTGTATAATTCATACATAGAAATTGATCCCCCTCTAGACTCCAACATAGAAACGATGGTGAGCTATGGATTCGGGTGGGAAATGGAAACGAGTTTCAGTTTGGCAAGGATATCTAATGTGATGGGATTAGATGGAGTTCACAGTAGATGTCATGTTTATAATTTTGAGAGAAATAGTTGGGAAAAGATGTCCTTTGATCTTTTACCAAGATCAAAGGACATCTTTTACCAAGATCAAAGGACATCTTTTACCAAGATCTTGATGGCACCGTGACGATCCAACCAATCGTCCCCGAGTATGAAATCCTCACCCTTAAGGTCTACAACAATGAGGTTCGAAGGCCAATCCCGGCTCCCGATTCTCACTGCGCAATCTCTAACTTCCCTGTTCCCAACCATACGATCCCCACTAGGCATACCAACTACAAACGGTTCACATTCGAACAAGCAGTCAATACCGATACGACATATACAATGCGAAGCAATAAAAGAGTGAGTAGCACCCGAATCAAAAAGCACCGAAACTGGATGAGAAAGGATCTGAGTGGTACTTGACGCTGGATGAGAAAGGATATGAGTAGTACCTGATGCCACCGGGACGTCTATTTCCTCCGCACGTCTCATCTGATACAAATGAGGGTGTATTGAGCCCGAACTAGATACTGCTCGGCGGTCCGGCTGGCCCCGACCCCTACCACGGCCTGAACTCTGAGGGGTCTGAGTGACTGGTGTCCTTTGGTCAACACTGTTTTCCTTATACACTGAGGTGGAAGTCGGAGCTCTGGTTGCTCTCGTAGCCCTCTCAGTTGGCTACCCAATGTCCACTCTGCCCGCATATAAAGCAATTAACTAACGGATAAGGACAATCTTTCACTACATGCTCGAGACGATTGCAGTTAAAGCAAACTCTACCACCATGGACTGAGGACTGAACCGGATGGTTACTCTGGAAACCTCCGGCTTGAGGGAATGATCTCTTCCCAGATGCAGGAGCAGGCTGAGACTTCGAAAATTGAAGACCCTTACCGGCTGAAAAACTGCCAGTAGTCTTCTGTTTCTTTGCCTCAGAACCCAACTCTGACTCCGGGACTGCCATCTCAATCGCTAGAGCGCGATCCTGGTACTCCTTCAATGTGTCACACATGAGTGGTGCCATGCTCTGTCTCATATGCGGCTTCATGCGCATATTAAAGTAGCGAATCTTATCAGCCTCGGTCCTCACCTGCTCGTTCACATATCCGAGCTGCTGGTTATAAGTGATGATGGCATGAGAGATCGGTACATCCTGAGGCGTAGCAGTAAAGAACTCCACGATCCTACGCTCTCGAACCGGAGGTGGGCAGTACTCCGCTTCCATAGCGGTCTTAAACTCCTCCCAGGTAGCTAAACGGCCCCTGGGCATCACAGCTTCCCACCACTCTGCAGCTTCCTTATCCAGGAGGTACTGAGCAATAGGTACCCTCCTGTCGTCAGGACAAGCCACGACATCGAACGCCCTACTCATCTGAAAAAGCCAATTCTCCCAACCCAGGGAGTCAGTAGAACTAGCGAAGCAAGGGGGGTGCATCTTGGTTACTTTCTGAAGCCATTTACTAGCTTCATCTTCTGGAGTCGGGGGCGGATTCACGGTGCCGTCACTATGCCTGCATGTTGCAATACTTTCCATAACCTTGTTCCCAAAGAGTATATCATACACTTATTATAAGGTTCATCTATGTAATATCCGCACTTTTTATTTTTAGTAATTTCTATTTTTAGTGTATTTTCATTTTGGACGACTCGCTTGTTATTGTTTTGGAATTCTGAGACTATTTTGTTCTGTATCCATGACCATCCGGACAAGTTTCAGAGTTGTTTTGATGAGATTTTACTTATTGTGTAACTTTTCCACATTGAGGCTCGATTATCGTAAATCTCGTTCTATACTTACGTTTCATTACTTCTTCAAGTTCTGTTAATGATTTTGGATATGTTACAACTTTATGAGTTGTCGTTCAGGCCTCGAGTTTAGATTTCCGAATGTTTGGGTCATTTTTGTAAATTCTTATTATTTCGAGTGTTGATGTTAATACTCATTTATTCCGACCTTCGGGTGGTCGGAGGCATGTGTTGGTTGTTATGCTTAACTCGTCAGTAGGGAACTTTAGTATATCCGGTGGACTTACCCTTGTATTTTCATCTCCGGTGGTTGTCGAGCCGTTATTTTTCAGAATGCAAGTCTGACCAACTTTCAGGGCCAAGTTACGGCCGTAAGGTCGCATGTATTACGACCGTAAGCCTCCATGCATTACGGCCGTAATGCCACCTTCGTAACAGCCGTAATGATGGCGTGAAATTGGTCCAGCGGGTTCTGGAGCACCATTACGGCCGTAAATGGTGCACATGTTACGGCCGTAACACTGCCCAGTATATTAAACTGGGCAGCGGTTTTCTCCTTCATTTTTCATCCCTCTTCTTCTCTTCACGATGGGAGTGACTTCCAAATATAGGGTTCGTCCGATTTCACCCAAACAGTTGCGTCCTTACTAGGTCAACTACCCGACTCATGATTTGGAGTTAGCAGCCGTAGTGTTTGCCTTAAAAATCTGGCGCCACTATCTGTATGGAGTTACCTGCCGGATTTTTACGGACCACAAGAGCCTGAAGTATATTTTTACCCAAAAGGAGTTGAATATGAGACAAAGGAGGTGGTTAGAGCTAATCAAAAACTATGATATCGAGATCCTTTATCATCCAGGCAAGGCAAACGTGGTTGCCGATGCCTTGAGCCGCAAGACGGTGCAGGAACAGATACTGGCTCATTTGACCGCCCAGAGGGAGTTGCAATTAGAGTTCATGAGACCAGAGATTGAGGTCTGGCTACAACGCATTCAGGGACAACTGTGCACGCTTGAGATTTCACCATCCCTTGATGAGATGATCAGGACGAAACAGATGACGGACCCATTATTATCCAGAGTTCGAGGAGAAATCGATTAGGGGAAGGCCCCTGGATTTGTGGTTCACGAGGATGGACTGATACGCTTTAAAAACCGAGTATGTGTACCAGTAGATGAAGAGTTGAGGAATACTATTCTGAAGGAGGCTCATGCTACCCCGTATTCCATACACTCTGGATCGAACAAAATGTATAAGGATTTGAAGCCATATTATTGGTGGGGTAACATGAAACGGGAGGTTGCCGAATTCGTTTCGAAATGTTTGACCTGTCAGCAGGTCAAGATTGAGCATCAACGACCAGCTGGCATGATGAAACCTCTTCCGATTCCCGAGTGGAAGTGGGAAGACATATCGATGGATTTTATTACTAGCTTGCCGACGAGCCATCAAGGCATGGATACGATTTGGGTGATTGTGGATATATTGACTAAATCAGCCCACTTCTTGGAGATCAAGGATACTTGGGGCCCTGAGAGATTGGCCCAATTATTCATCAAAGAGATTGTGAGACTGCATGGCACCCCTAAGAGTATTATATCAGATCGGGACATACGGTTCGTGTCGCACTTCTGGAAGGCGGTTCATCGTGCTATGGGTACACAGTTGAACTTTAGTACGGCTTTTCATCCTCAGACCGACGGTCAGTCTGAGAGGACAATTCAAACTCTAGAGGATATGTTGAGGGCATGTGCTCTCGATTGGAAGCCTGACTGGGAAGCCCGACTGTCGTTGGTAGAATTCACATATAATAACAGCTGGCACGCCTCGATCATGATGGCACCTTATGAGGCATTGTATGGTCGTCGTTGTAGGTCCCCTTTATGCTGGGACGATTTGTCTGAATCTATTGGTACGGAACCTGATACGTTATTGGCAGCCCGCGAGAAGATTTCCCTGATCAAGAGTCGTCTATTAACGGCCCAAAGCCGCCAGAAATAATATGCAGATAATCGTCGACGACCACTCGAGTTTGAGGTTGGTGACCATGTACTAGTCAAAGTATCACCTACTAGAGGTGTTTTCCGATTCGGGAAGAGAGGCAAGTTGAGCCCAAGGTATATTGGTCCGTTTGAGATTCTGGAACGAGTAGGCGACCTAGCCTATCGTTTAGCATTACCACCAGCTTTGAGCCGGATTCACAATGTATTCCATGTATTTCAGTTAAGGAAGTATGTTGCTGATCCAAGTCACGTTATTCAATTCGACGAGGTTGAAATAGCCGATGACCATTCGTATGAAGAACGGCCTGTGCAGATACTTGAGAGAAGAATTAAATAGCTGAGGAACAAGGCGATTCCCTTATTAAAAATTCAGTGGTCGAGACATGGAGTCGAGGAAGCTACGTGGGAGACTGAAGATAACATGCGAGAGAAATACCCCGAACTGTTTACCCCTTAGTTTCGGGGACGAAACTCCTTTTAAGGGGGGGAGTATGTAATACCCTCACCTTTAATATTGTATTTTCTGATTTAAGCTAAGTATTTTCGCACCATATCTGTGTTGTTGTAGCAAGTATATCGACGAATTATGTTAAGTTGGAATCATGGTCATTCATACTATATTAATTGTTGGGTGATATTGGGAGAATTCCATTTATGCTTGTACAAACCAAGAAAGTCTCAACATGACCAACTCAATCATACGAACTTGTACAAACCAAGAAACCACGAAAATGAACGAGTTTTACGAGAATCGAACGTTCATACGGCAAAACATATCATAAAATGAAATCACATGAAAACTTCACCAAAACTCGTCCAAATGGAAAAACTCCATGAATAAAGTAGATTCAAAATGTCGAAACAATTACAAGAGAGTCGATAAAAGTACACATATACCAAAAATGGAAACTACTAAAAATAGAAAGTTACGGATATTACAATTCCGGAATGTCATAGCTATGAAATGTTTTATAAATGATTTTTGGAAATGCCTGTGTATTAAAATACTGTAATATTGTACTTGCACTAGCTGTTGTTGCTAACCCCTCGTTGGGGTGGAATGTTTATACATTTCAGGTGGTATCGAGAATAAGGAGCCTACACGTGGTCCACACGGAGTTGACGGGCAGCCGAGATGTTAAAGAGCTCGAGTCAGTGTTTTGGAATGTGTCTGTTTTCATTTCATTTTTAATATGTACTGGATTACGATGTTGTTGGTCGAGTGATGTCTTTGGATTATATTTTGAATTGTACTGAACTTGCACATTTTGGCCGAGGCCACGGCCCCACCTTATTTTTGTTCACGTTTTCCTATTATTGAGTTATTATGTGTGTTTGTGATGTCAGCCTGGTAGACCCTGGTGGGTCCTACAGCGTGTAATTACCCATAAGAGAATTGAGGTATTACATTTGTGGTATCAGAGCCTAGGTTCGGAAATACCTAGGCCTTTGGTTATTGGGTCTGTCAAGTTCTTAGAGTCATGTAAACCGACCGAGCTTAACATCTGGTGCTATTGTCGAACCGTGTGACCCGTGGTAGTAAGATTTCTTGAAACTCTTCACATGTTTTATTGCTTTCGTAGTAGCATAAACCTGAATTCCTAGAATTGTGAACTGTGCTGATAATTTTCAACTCTTTTATCTTTTAGTATGATGAGAGGGCGTGGCATACGTGGTCGCGGCAGAGGCCGTGGACGTGGCATTTTTCTTGAGTCTGATACACCTTCTAGTGCCGCATCTGGCTCAGCGGCCCATACGGTGCCAAACACTGACTCTTTGAATACTGGCGGTCAGTCAGATCCTTCTGTTAATCAAGAACTGTCGACTAAGCCTAATGTGAATGCCGGCATAGCTGCTATACTTCAACAGGTAGCAGCACAATTAGTTCAGTTGAATGAGGCTGGGAACCGTGACCAGCCGACAGATGAGATTGTTGGGGCTAGTAAGTGGCTTCAGGGAGTGATGAAGATGCAACCTACCCGTTTCGCTGGGGCGTCTGATACGTTGGGCTGGGAGGGTTGGTTGTTCCAGTTTGGTAAAATCTTTGATGCTATTGCTTGCCCAGAGGAGAGACGGGTTCATATTGCTCAGTACTTTCTTGACAAGGAAGCCGCGGACTGGTGGGAAGCTGTTGTAACACCCCCAAGATATTCCAGGTGTATTACAGCGTCGTGGACCCCTACATGGGATCCACAAGGCTAACACAAGAAAACACCTCTGGACTAACCGTCTCGGTTAGCAAGGAAACAATTGTTAACAACAAGAACATAAAACAACACGTCCGGTACAACCGGCATAATAAACATCAACCGACAAATACAGTAACTCCAACGAAGACCAATCACAATCCGAAAGGAAAAGCCTAAGTACTCGCGAGTACAATCTATAAGTTTACAATTTGGAAAACATCCACATCAAAAGAGACAGTCGGAAATAACAAGACTCAATTGCACATGTCAACAACCTTGGCCGACATCCTCGTACCATCCCAGCGCCCGCTCGTCTGGCTGAACATAACCTGAAATCCATAACAAGAATTTCCCCGACAACGGGACCACAAAGGGGTTAGCAATTACGCTAGTACAAGTATTCAAGGCAAACCAATCGCTTACACATTTCATAGTACATGCACCAATATCAATTTCAAAATCCAAAACCAGACATGTCTTTTCCGGAAACAAACAGTCAAACAATTTGCCTAGGACCGGGATGAAACCACGAATCCCACCCGAGGCCTCTAAGGACCCTCCCGAGCTGGCCATTTCATAAAACAAATCACGCACAGGCATCACCTAGGACCGGGATGAAGCCACGAGTCCCACCCGAGCTGGCTAGCGAAACAAACTCATGAATCCAGAGTGAAGTCATAGATTCCCCCGAGGCCCCATCGGACCCTCCCAGGGTGAGCAAAGCACACACAATATACACTACCATTTCACGTTAAGCATAAAGGTTTCCAAAAAATACTTGCCTTGAATTATTGACGACGCAACGAACGGAAAGGAAAGTCACCGACGAACGCTAGGAACCAATGAAACCGAACCTAATGATTCGAAGAATACAATCACAACCATTTCTAAATGAATACGGAATTGGAATACACCCGAAAACCCGCCTACAATTCATGTATATTCGTATATAAACAACAACGAGGGCGGACCACAACCAAACCCTCTCGATTCCGTAAAAACCACGAAATATACCATGAATCCGTAGGAAAAGTAAGAATACCAACAAGATTAATCATATTCATCATGAATTAATCAACCAAACAGAACGAATCGGACAAAAACGCGAAAACCCCCAAATCTACCCAAAAGTAGGGTTCTAAAGATCTAACCTTGATTCGCTGGATCGAAGGATGTTATAGGATGATTGATCGGTGATATAAACTCAGAAACTTCATGGATTTGTTGTTTAACAACATGGCTTCATCTCCTCTAAAGCTCCAGCCGCGAACCGAAGAGAAAGGAAATGAAAAATGAATGAAAAAGTGGCTGGTCTGTCATATATATATATTGGGCCGGAACTAGCGTGCGCTAGCCTTCCCGGACTAGCGTGCACTATCGGCCAGTATCGGCCCAGCACTCTCGGCCATGGACCGCATGACCCGGCACCACCGACCAATTCTGCCGACCATGACCTGTCCGCCCGACTTCCGCTAGCGTGCGCTACGGCCGGAAGCCTGCGCGCGCTAACCGACCTGTCCAGTAGTCTCTGGACTAAAAAGCTCGCCCAGGTAACGTACGCTAGTCGGCCGACAGCGTGCGCTACCCCTGCCGATTAGCGTGCGCTATGACCGACAATAGCGTGCGCTACCTGCCGATCCTGACCGAGTCCAGAACCTCAGAACCCCACTACCTGCACTCCGATGGCGTGCGATAAAGCGGCGAGATAGCGGCGCTACACTCGCCGGTTATGCTACAATTCTTCCGGCCAGAAGCGTGCGCTTACGCCGTTCCGGCCGCACTGTCCCGGCCGGTGCAATCGTCCGGCTGGCCCCAGAACCGTCCGGCCAAGATCGACCACTGTGGCTCGACGACCCGATTTCAAAACGCATTTTAACGAACACGACGAAAAGTTCGCGGACAACATCAACGGCCCGAAATGAAAACATAATACCATAATTAATCATACGCGACCAAGAAACGGGTCGAGACAACAATTACAGATACGGATACCCGTAACTTTGGGTAAATTACAAAATGGCCCAAAACGCCCGGAAATCACGATACGTGATCGAATAACCAAACCGAAGTTCACAACACGTCTAACAAAGTTAAACACACTTGCGGGAAACTCGAAACAGCAGTTTCGGACGAGATTCCCAAGAATCGAGCTCAAGTGCGGAAAAGTCCCTAAAAAGCACGGAACTCAACAAAACAACACCGAAACGAACTCGGATGACAAAAAGTGTAGAATTAATCATTCTCAAAATGACGAAACGGTCACGGTCGAGTCGTCAAAACGGACTTCCGCCAAAAAAAATAAATTACCAGAAATCGAAATTACGAGTATTACATTCTACCCTCCTTAAAAGAAGTTTCGTCCCGAAACTTAAAACAAGTAGGAAGAATCAATATCCCGCCAGGAAAACGCAACGAGATACGCAAGAAACGCTTAACTAACGCCCAACGACGAAACGTTACAAACGATGCAACGGAATATACGGTGTGAAAACACGCTCCACGACGACCAACACAACGTCGCCGTTAGGGATATAATAAAACCAATAAATGACAAGCGTCATCAAACGGATAATACAATCAAGTCAATTATCCGAACAATCACAAAACACAACGAACGAAAATCAATACGATTGACCAACCCAACGGTTCATCAATCAAAATGCGAGCCAAACGTTGAACAAATACGGAATTCCACCGCCTAAAGGTTGGAAGATCGAAAACGAGAGTAATTTCCCGAACTTAAGGGAATTACGAAGGATCCTGAACGCTCAACAATCACGAAACGAGAACAAAAACCGAACAAATAAACGATCGAGACAACAAAAATCGAACAATCATGTCCGAAACACGAAGGATAATAAAATTCAAACAACAACTCCCAGGATGATCTAGTGAGAACTACGAGACATACATTCCCATAAGATCCACAGGAAAGGGAATAGCGATTGAAAAGTCATAACGACAAACGAGTTATTCCGAAACAATACCACCCTCGTTCGATCAACAAAAATAAGGGATAGGGAAAGTTCAGAAATGTTAACGAGCATAAACAAGTTGATAGAGCCGAAAATACAGAAGTTCAAAATCCGATCCACTTCGAATAAAAGAACTATTAGAACCAAAAGATGTTACTTCCGAACAAGGTTCACAAGAATCGAACCGAATTCGGAAAAGTCACAGCGATAACCAGATCGATTCAAAATCACATTACAGCTCGTTCGAACGATGAAACCAAGGTACAGAACAAGTTTAGAAGGTATCAATGAACACGAGCGAATCGATATACTGGAGAAAGAGAAGATATAGAAGTCAAAATAGTACGGGTATTACCTTTGACCTCGCCCCCAAAACTCACAACAACGGAACCAAGGTAACAATACAACAAGCAATCGACACAACGCGGAACAATCACCGATGCACACAATCATACCAACCCGAGCTCTAACAGCTCGCATATATGTGATAACGCATAAACCGCTACGAGGCGACAACATCCAATACCAACATCACACCCCTCACAGAGGCTACCACGACAACTGTGTGGCGAACGACTCAACGCTCACACCACCGATTCAGCCACAACTCGGGGGTTAACACCCCAACGAGAGTACGAACATTACACATATATTCCCGGACCGCAAATAGGAATGATAGGTTTTGAAAATGAAAACCACCTATTGAAAATAATTTGCAAGCACCAGTTGATCTTGAGTATCATATATCAAAAAGTAGTACAAACATCGTCATCGAGACTTTGAAAAAAATCATCTTGCGTTTGATAAAAAAAAATGAAGACACCTTTCTTTAAATTAAAACCTTTCAGCAATATTCAACCTTCGGGTCTAAGCGAATGCGTTTCTAAATCATTAGAAATATCTCAAAATATTTTGATCCTCAAAGTAGAATAATTTTGAAACATAGCGTGGCGCTAGTAGGCATCTTGAGAACACTGTGAGAAAATAATTCATTTTAAAAGTACGTCTCGAGGTTTATTTTCTAAGATACCCAAGTTTTTTCAGAAGAACAATAGGCCAAAATGCCCAAAATTCGTACGTATCAACATTCACTTAAACACATCATATCACACGCATCAAATCGTTCAAAATCACGACAGTGATATACAATCCTTAGGATATGTTTAACAACATCGTTAAAATAACAATCGGTTTATCAAAACTAGATGGAAAACGATATCAAGAACAAAACTCCAAAAAGTCAACTCTAGGGATTCAAGAAAATACCTAGATTCGGCGAAGAACAATGGATTAGATGATGTTAAAAATCATCTAGGATACTCCAAAACACCTTTGGATGGAAGAAAAATCAGCCCAGATGCGAACCCTAGTCGCTACGTCTCAAACTCATGGAGGAAGAAGAAGAAATGAAGAAAAATGCAACTTCTAGATTGGTGTCCAGTATTTATACTGGACACAATTAGCGTGCGCTAATCATTAAGGTTAGCGTGCGCTATCACGGCACCAAACAAAACTCCTGACCAAAAATACACTGTTAGCGTGCGCTAACCCCAAATGTTAGCGTGCGCTAACGAGAACTTCAGACCCAGTCCAGTAGCTCCTGGACTGCCCTGAACTACGAGGTAGCGTGCGCTATCCTCCCCGTAGCGTGCTACCAACGCACTCTTGCGCGCGCTATCCGCAAAGCGTAGCGTGCGCTAACGACCCACAGAGACAACAACAGAACATATCAGAAAAATTACATGCCGTAAACCTTTCTCACACGGGTTTACCAGGCTAAGCACAATTTCCCATGTCATTTCGAAATGCTAAAAAGACCAATGACGGTAATATTTTCCAAAGCTCACAAAATCATTTGTCAAACCATCATGAAATGTTCAAGGCCAAAATGCCAAAACTTGATTCAGGGAATCGGTTTTACGAAATAAAACTCAGTTTGCAAAATGCCGAAAGCCGTTTTGAAAGAACTCACGCAGCGGATAAAATGCGGTTCGAAAATACATCAGCATTGACGACACTCCTCGTATAAACCAAATACGAGAGTCTAATAAACACATATCGTGAAATCAAAATCCACAGAAGGATTCCATCATTTAACGACTAATCATACAAATGACTCGTGTCACACGAGGCACAACACAAGGAAGGGAGTTTTACATCCATAGGTCGCACGTAAGTGACGACCGCCCCTCGATACTAATCATGACCAATGATCTCAAACGACGCATCGCGATGCGAATAAGTCAGACAAAATCCGACGAGACAAAACTCAACAAACACAACTTGACTCGACAGCCTAGGTTTCCCCAGGCTAATCTGATTTTAAAATCGTATACTCTAGTTATTCGAAAATAAAACCGATAAGTTTAAAAAAAATCGTTTTCAAGACCCTTTCAAACACGACAAGGGTTTAACAGCGGTAGAATTTTATAAAATGTCCTAAAACACTTTTAAACACGACCTTTAAATACCGGCACAAGGTTTTATTTGAAAATACAAGGCTGGCTCGCCCAAATTCATGTCACTTTTCAAAAACCCACAATACGATCAAGTCTAAGAAAATTTTCAAGCATGCACGCCACATGTATTATTATTAATAGAAACACATTGGTTGTAAATATTAATAATTAGCCAAGTACCATCAATTCCCGAACACACGCATATACGGCATTCAAAAATCACCAGTTCAACAAGCGCAACTCGAAAATACTAATTCCAAGCATATGTCAAACCATCTCTTCAAGTTTAATAGTATAACTAATGAACACCGATTCGAACACACGTCGAAACCATCTATGTGAATTTCTCAACAAACTCTGCCATCGATACCTTTCCCGGAACATATCAATGTTCAAAACATTCACATCACACTGCACCCCTCGGTGTCCAAACCATCAGTACGTTTGGCTCAACATACATTTAGTATATCGCAATTACCAAACACAGATTTCATCATACAACAAAAGACTAGAGGGTCAAGCCCTCTCACAGTATACCATGGAGCAATCTCGGATCTTTCGATCACCAACGATCCCACCAACGCTAGGAAGTTTAGCGATGGAAGGCTCGCAAGACGACAAACGGTCAAGCCCAGAACGGCGCACATACTCCAGAGAGATAAAGGACTGCGCAATACTAGAATCAAAAGTACACGAACCGGATGGATCGAAAAACAACTCGACGATAAGTACGAGAGAGGCAATCACAGTTCAAGAAGTGGAATTTCAATTACGATAAAACAAGAGAATCGAGTAAGGAAAACTTACGAGAACTGGATGTACTGAGATGCCGGCAGCGGTGTGACAATGTGCAAAACAAAACACAACTAGACCCAAATAACCAACAAGCCTAGGTATCCATAAACCTAGATCTCCGATACCATTTTCTGTAACACCCCCAAGATATTCGAGGTGTATTACAGCGCCGTGGACCCCTACATGGGATCCACCAGGCTAACACAAGAAAACACCTCTCGACTAACCGTCTCGGTTAGCAAGGAAACAATTGTTAACAACAAGAACATAAAACAACACGTCCGGTACAACCGGCATAATAAACATCAACCGACAAATACAGTAACTCCAACGAAGACCAATCACAATCCGAAAGGAAAAGCCTAAGTACTCGCGAGTACAATCTATAAGTTTACAATTTGGAAAACATCCAGATCAAAAGAGACAGTAGGAAATAACAAGACTCAATTGCACATGTCAACAACCTTGGCCGACATCCTCGTACCATCCCAGCGCCCGCTCGTCTGGCTGAACATAACCTGAAATCCATAACAAGAATTTCCCCGACAACGGGTCCCCAAAGGGGTTAGCAATTACGCTAGTATAAGTATTCAAGGCAAACCAATCGCTTACACATTTCATAGTACATGCACCAATATCAATTTCAAAATCCAAAACCAGACATGTCTTTTCCTAAACAAACAATAAACAATTTGCCTAGACCGGGATGAAACCACGAATCCCACCCGAGGCCTCTAAGGACCCTCCCGAGCCGGCCATTTCATAAAACAAATCACGCATGTGCATCGCCAGACCGGACGAAGCCACGAATCCCACCCGAGGCCTCTAAGGACCCTCCCGAGCTGGCTAGCGAAACAAACTCATGAATCCAGAGTGAAGTCATAGATTCCCCCGAGGCCCCGTCGGACCCTCCCAGGGTGAGCAAAGCACACACAATATACATTACCATTTCACGTTAAGCATAAAGGTTTCCAAAAAATACTTGCCTTGAATTATTGACGACGCAACGAACGGAAAAGAAAGTCACCGACGAACGCTAGGAACCAACGAAACTGAACCTAACGATTCGAAGAATACAATCACAACCATTTCTAAATGAATACGGAATTGGAATACACCCGAAAACCCGCCTACGATTCATGTATATTCGTATATAAACAACAACGAGGGCGGACCACAACCAAACCCTCTCGATTCCGTAAAAACCACGAAATATACCATGAATCCGTAGGGAAACTAAGAATACCAACAAGATTAATCATATTCATCATGAATTAATCAACCAAACGGAACGAATCGGACAAAAACGCGAAAACCCCCAAATCTACCCAAAAGTAGGGTTCTAAAGATCTAACCTTGATTCGCTGGATCGAAGGATGTTATAGGATGATTGATCAGTGATATAAACTCAGAAAATTCATGGATTTGTTGTTTAACAACATGGCTTCATCTCCTCCAAAGCTCCAGCCGCGAACCGAAGAGAAAGGAAATGAAAAATGAATGAAAAAGTGGCTGGTCTGTCATATATATACTGGGCCGGAACTAGCGTGCGCTAGCCTTCCCGGACTAGCGTGCACTATCGGCCAGTATCGGCCCAGCACTCTCGGCCATGGCCCGCATGACCCGGCACCACGGACCAATTCTGCTGACCATGACCTATCCGCCCGACTCCCGCTAGCGTGCGCTACGGCCGGAAGCTCACAAGGCTTAGCCGACTGGCCCAAAGAGTCTCGGACTAAAAATCTCGCCTGTGTAACGACGCTAGTCGGCCGACGCCGCGGCGCTACCCTTCCTAAGAAGCGTGCGCTACGACCGACAGAGCGTGCGCTACTGCCGATCCCGACCGAGTCCGTAACCTCGTAACCCCACCGCCTGCACTCCGAGAAGCGTTAAAGCGGCCTGAGCAAGATGCGCTACACTGCCGGTTTGCGGCCTTCCGGCCGTAGCGTGCGCTATGCCGGTTCTGCCGCACTGTCCGGCGGTGCCCGCAATCGTCCGCCAGCCTCGCAACTGCCCGCCAAGACTCACCACTGTGGCTCGACGACCCGATTTCCGAAAACGTACGGAACGAACACGACGAAAAGTTCGCGGACAACATCAACGGCCCGAAATGAAAACATAATACCATAATTAATCACACGCGACCAAGAAACGGGTCGAGACAACAATTACAGATACGGATACCCGTAACTTTGGGTAAATTATAAAATGGCCCAAAACGCCCGGAAATCACGATACGTGATCGAATAACCAAACCGAAGTTCACAACACGTCTAACAAAGTTAAACAGACTTGCGGGAAACTCGAAACAGCAGTTTCGGACGAGATTCGCAAGAATCGAGCTCAAGTGCGGAAAAGTCGCTAAAAAGCACGGAACTCAACAAAACAACACCGAAACGAACTCGGATGACAAAAAGTGTAGAATTAATCATTCTCAGAATGACGAAACGGTCACGAGCGAGTCGTCAAAATGGACTTCCGCAAAAAAAAGAAATTATCAGAAATCGAAATTACGGGTATTACAGTTGTGGGGCCTATGGATCGTGTGGCCACATGGGCCGAGTTTAATGCTGTCGTGGAAGAAAAGTATTGTCCTTGGCCAGTTAAGGAGAAACGCATTGCAAATTTCTTTACTACAACTCCACAGGATGTATCTATCACTAAAGCTATCGTTTCATATAATCAGCAGCTAGGCTACGTTCGTGAGCAAGTGAGGACTGAGGTGGATAAGATCCGTTATTTTGATTTGCGGATGAAACCTAGGATTCGAGAGGGTATGGTAGGCTTTCGATGTGCTACTTTGAAAGAATACCAGGACCGTGCTTTGGCCATTGAGATGGTTATTTCTGCGTCAGTATCGGGCACTAAAAACAAGAAGCCGAAAACGACTGGAGGTTTTTCGGGAAACAAGGGTAGTGGATTTCGTAAACCTCAGGCTTCTCACTCTGCTGTCGGGAAACCGGTTCATCAAGCTTATAGTACTCCAAGTACACGACCGGACCATCCTTTTTCATCTGGCAGAGGGCTATGTTTTAATTGTAATCAAGTGGGTCACCAATTCAGAGATTGTCCCAAACCTCCTACGACTTTCTATTCATGCGGAAAGACCGGTCACAGAGCTGCCTATTGTGAGGCTGCCACCAGGCTTAACAAGCAACAGAATTCGGCACTAACTCCTAGTGTGAATCCGGGGGCTACATCTGGTCAACTGCAGCAGACTTTTGAACGAGGCAGAGGCCGAGGTCGGTCAGATCGTCAGACTGCATCGAGTGTGGTTTAGTTCAGCCGAGGGTGTATCAGATGAGATGCGCGGATGATGCAGAGGCTCCGGTAGCTGCAGGTACCTCGCAGATACTTTCTCAGCCTATTTCTATATTATTTGATTTGGGAGCTACGCATTCTTTTATTGCACTTGATTGTGTGTATCATTTGGGTCTTGATTGTTTTATTGAGTATGAACCGTTTGTGGTGGGTACCCCGAGTGGGGAGCGTTTGGTTGGTAATCAAGAGGTTAGGGATTGCCCTGTGTACATTGGGAGTCGGGATTGGCCTTCAGACCTCATTGTTGTAGATCTGAAGGGTGAGGATGTGATTCTCGGAGATGATTGGTTGGTTCGGCATGGCGCTATTATGAACTATCGGACTCGAACCATTTCTATATTAGCTGAGGATGGTGTCGAGCATACTTTCGTGGGTCGTAAGCCGGGTAGTTCGGGGAAAATGATTTCAGCCGTCAAGCCGATGAAATTTCTGAATCAAGACTGTATCAGTTATTGGTGTTATGCCCTGAGTACAGATGATGGTGGAGTTGATCTATCATCGATTCCAGTCGTGAGCGAGTATCCTGATGTATTTCTGGATGATCTCCCGGGTTTACCCCCATCTAGAGATGTAGAGTTTTCCATTGATCATGAGTCGAGTGCAACACCTGTTTCTCGTGCACCGTATCGTATGGCGCCTACTGAGATGTTAGAACTGAAAAGGCAGCTGGGTGAGCTTCTTGAGAAAGGGTATATTCGACCGAGTGCATCATCTTGGGGTGCACCAGTACTCTTTGTTAAGAAGAAAGATGGCTCATTCCGTCTGTGCATCGATTATCGGGAGTTGAACAAGCTGACCATCAAGAACAAGTATCCGTTGCGCCGTATAGATGACTTGTTTGACCAACTTCACGGAGCTACTGTTTTCTCTAAGATCGGCTTGCGTTCGGGAAATTATCAACTTAGGATTCGGAATTCAGACATTCCGAAGACTGTTTTTCGTACCCGTTATGGTCACTATGAGTTTGTGGTTATGCCGTTTGGGCTAACTAATGCTCCCGCCGTGTTTATGCAGTTGATGAATAAAGTCTTCATTGATTATCTCGATAAATTTGTGGTCGTTTTCATTGACGACATTATTATCTACTCATAGAACGAGGTAGATCACGCTGAACACCTCCATATAAGAATCCTATCTTGGTATTCAGTAGAGACTGCTACTTGCCCATCAAGTTGCACGAGGTTGACCCCACCAGCTGGTGATTAGATCGAACTACTTTGATGACTAGCTTAATATCACAAGCACATCTCCGACTGAATCCTAAAGTCAAAGGTCCACGTATACCTATCAAAACTATTCGATTCAGTCATTGACCATCCCGGAGTAAAAACCATGTGACCGAATCGAGGTGAGTTGAGTCTGAGTATACTAATCTCATTAGCATACCTATAATGTGTGCTCCCCCTAACCCTTAGTGAAAACAGGCACTATACATGTCAAAGTACATGTTATACAAGTCTTGCCTAAACTTAATGTACAGTTAAGTTTTACCGACTTGCAAACCAGTTAAGCATTTGAGATAAATACTTCCAATGTCTATCCCTTTTGTCATAAGGAGTGGAATATTTGCTCTCAAATGCAAGGACTATAATTCTCACCGAATCAAGATGCCAATGATATGCAATTTGATTTCCTTCGAATCGACTTTTTGGGGGATTTGTTCTTGATCTCGTTTTCCATCCATTTTTGATGGATCGATTGTTGTTAAATGATGTTGTTAAACATATACTATGGTTTGTATATCCATATTTCGATTTGGAATTCCATTTTCGTGTTTTGACGGGATGAATCTTGTTCTTGGTCGTTTTGGGGGAAACACTTGAACTTTCGTCATTCGTTCTTTGAATTCAGCGGCTTTAAGTCGTGCTATGGAATTCATTTTCATTGTTGTTATTGTCCTTCGTAGATTATCGCGAGTTGGCGTTCGGTGGAGTCGGCGAGTTCGTAGTCGGTCCGTGCCAACCTACTTCGGTCGATTCTCCGTGTTGTGGTTATTCGAGGCAAGTACCTTGTCCATACAATTCTTGTTTTGGGAATATGATAATTAGTGATCATCTCTATGTGTTTGTTTGATCGTTTGATTTGAACTTTCAAAAGATTCGTTTTAGCCTCGTTAAAGGCTCACTTTCAAAACGCGCGTGCTCTGTAAATTATGTGGGTTGTAAGCGACTACGTGAATCCTTTGGATATGTTTGGTGTTGATGTTATACTTGATAATGCGTGTGTCCGTATATGGATTCATTTCGGTGCATTGTGGTTTGACGTGATGTTTTGCTTAGTGTTTGATGCCTCTGAGTGAATTGTTTGGATATCTTTGTTGCATTGTGCTATGTGTGTGATTGTGTGGATGTGGGCGGGGCCTACGGTGGCACATGGCATGTGATAATGTGGACAGGATGCAACAAGCGATTGATCCAACCATGAGAGCCTATGAAAAACTACGGTGACACATGGCATGCGATCATGTGGTCAAGATGTACCAAGTGATTGATCCAACCGTGAGCGCCAAAGATAATCTATGGTGGCACATGGCATGTGATCATGTGGCCAGGATGCAACAAGTGATTGATCCAACCATGGGATATTGTGATTTGTTTAGCTAGCCAGCTCGGGAGGGTCCTTAGAAGCCTCGAGTGGGATTTGTGGCTTCGTCCCGGTCCTAGGCGATGCATGTGCGTGATTTGTTTTATGATATGGCCAGCTCGGGAAGGTCCTTAGAGGCCTCGGGTGGGATTCGTGGCTTCGTCCCAATCCTAGGTGATGTTCGTGTGTGATTATGCCGTGTTGATTTTATGTCCGTCGAGGACACGTGACTTGGGTTTTGGCCCTGTGAATTGCTGTCGGTTTTCTATTTGTGAAAACAAAACCTTTGGGCTGTGACTCCTGTTGATTTTGGTAAGAGAAGGATTCGATAATCCTAAATTGTTTTCTACTAAAACTCCCGATGGTTTATTAAACCGTTTTGTAAATCGTTTCCCTTGACTTAGGATCTTTCGATTTTGGAAAGCTTTACCTAAACTCTCTCCTCGGGAAGTATTTTCGTTATGTTTAAATCTTTAAGGATTCCTGGTTATTATTGTCCTTGAAACTTATATTGTATGGCTCGTATTTTTGCACTTGTACTTGCACTAGCAAAACAGTGGAGTTTTGCTAACCCCCGAGTATTCGAGGGGTGGATGTCTATTTTTGCATTCAGGTTTTGGGAGCATAACACAGGGCCGACACGAAGGATGATGAAAGATGATCGATACTAATCACATGAGGACCCGTACATTGCTGTATTAGTTCAGTTGTACTTTTTTCATGCAAAGATATTTTCCCCAGACGGAGCATTTTGTATTCGACCCCTGCGTGGGCATGTATTGAGTTGTATGTAATTATTGAAAGACTAAATTGGTCTACTGAGTCATTTTAGCCTTAAAGGCGATGTTTAGATGCTTGATTTTAGTTACCAGCCTGGTAGATCCTCGAGGAGAGGGTCTACGACGTGTAATATCCCTGAGTGGATTGGGGGTGTTACATAAATGGTATCGGAGCTTAGGTTGTGGAAACCTAGGCTGTCGGGTCAAGTGGTGTCTGTTGAGTTTTGTCTCGCCGGATTTTGTCTGACTGAGTCGTGTCGCGACGCGTCGTCTGAGTTTGTTGGTCGTGATTAGTATCGTGGGGCGATCATCATCTTCGTGCGACCCGTGGCCATAAGTCTCCCTTCTTTATATTGTGCCTCACTACCAAAAATCACACTTTAGCCGACGATTTAAAGTGGTCGGCTAAACCCCAAAGTCGTCGACTAATCATGCCAGCCGTCGGCTAAAAAACCATCGGCCGATATTCGTCGGCCAAGGTTTAGCCGACGACTTTTTTGGTAGTCGTCGGCTAAAGTTTAAAGTTTAGCCGACCACTACAGCAAGGTCGTCGGCTAAACCTGTTGGAAAAAAAAATTTAGCCAACGACCTTATCGAGTCGGCTAAAACCCGATTATTAAAAATAATAAAAACTTTAGCCGATTTACCTTATCGAGTTTGTCGCTAAAACTCGTTTATTAAAAAAATAAAAAAAACTTTAGCCGACGACTTTTAGATATGTCGTCGGCTAAAACCTGTTTTTAAAAAAAAAATAGACTTTAACTGACGACCGTCTTATGTGTCGTCGGCTAAAACCCTTTTTTTTAAAAAAAAATAAATTACTTTAGCCGACGACATATCAAAAACAATTTTTTGCACCTGTATTTTTTGCACCTGCAATTCTTATACACCATCTCTCATTATCAACAACAATCAACGCGCAACACATTCAACTAATACCATCAATAATATGCCCAACATTATATGCAACACAACGCACAACACATTCAAGAACATTAATTTCATCAACATACTAGTAGCGTCAATAAAATCACTTACACAAATGTAACACAAATATAAATATACAAGAGTACTACAACAACACAACTACAATCCACTGCCAAAATCATCTAAATGTCGAAATGTAGTAGTAGAAGGATTACCACCATCCCCTAGATCCTCGTCACGAGGCTGTGAAGATGGGGTCTGTCCGAAGAGAGAAGGCGGTGGAGCAGTGCTCAGCCCACTGAGTAATGGTCCGAGCCGTCATCATATAGTCCATCATGGCTCGCTGTCTCTCGGAAACTCTCTAACCGCAACTCGCTCCTCTGCTCGCTCTCATGTAACCGCCTCGAGTCCTCCTTTCATTCTCGGCTGAGCTCCTCTCCGCCTCAATCTGCCTCGAGATAGGCGTCCGTGCATCCCGTCCGCGAGGGCGCCGGGAGCCGGGTATCTTTCAATACATGGTGACCTCGGCTCCCATCATCTTAGTGCGGTACCGACTACCTCTAGGAGGGTAGACGGTACCCCACACCCTAGCGCGAACATAAGGATCGGCCCGATCGATCCGTCCAATGGCGTAATCGAGGTCGGTCTCCGATAAGTCCTGGATCTCGCTCCCGAGCAATCTCGCAAGCATCCTCTGAGACTCCTCCCGCACACGCTCCTAAGTTAATATGAAAATAAATATTTCAATATCAATAAAAGTATGATACAAAGGCATTTATTTTATTACCAAAATAAAATAAAAAAGACTTACATACTCCTCGGGACGGTTCGGAAATGCTTTCGAGTCACGTAGGCAAATGCGTCCAACGAATCAAGAAATGGCCTCGTGGGCAACTCGCTAACGGCCAGGAACCTGCATCGTGATGGTCACTGCATCAAAGACGATTGGTCATGTTGGTCAAGCTAATCGCCTTCAAAAAATATTATTTAGAATCGAGTTTATATTTAGAATTCAAAAATAAAAACTCAAATATTATTATTTTTATTAAATACTAGCGCTTTTTTAATAAATAAAATACAATATTCAGATTTTTATTTTTTATGGAAAAGAATATTCTAGTTTTTATTTTTATTAAAACAATTTATTTCCACTTTTGAATAAAAAATTCGATTTTTAATATTGATAATATTCCGTAATTTAAAAAAATATCTAAGTTCCGATTTTTCTAATTTAAAAAAACGAAACTTCAAGTATTTTTAAATTATGAAACATTAATTTAAAAAATCGAGTTTATATTTAGAATTCAAAAAATAAAAACCGAAAGAGAAAGAATGAAATGAGGGTATTTTAGTCATACCATGAACTCGGGTCGCAAAATGGGCGCGTAGCCACTTCCACTGTACTCCGGAACTTGAATTCTTCCGGTAGCCTCTCGTATCACCCAGTCATCTGAACGTATGCATCTCATTTTTCCAAGATTTGTACCTACAACACACGTTGCACAACATATATCATTCGTAAGAAAAAAAAATTACGCAAACAATGTAGATACAAAATAAATTAAAATGACTTACTTGGTAGACTGCACCTCGTCACACCAAGTACATAGTAGAGAGTCGGGAATGACAAACCACACCTATGAACAGCATAAATACGCAATAATTTAAAAACATCACATATTGCATTTTCAAGAACTACGTGTTGATTGAAAAACGCTTATTAAATATTTATTAACTTAACGACATAGCATTGGTCAAAGCATCCTTCACGCACTGCGGCACATCCCCCCAATCGGGCCACAAAACGGGGACTCTGTCCCGAATGACAAAGCCAACATTACGGCTATATGACGCCGCAGCGTCAGAAGACATCACCGGCCGGCCGTGTCTGTCTAGAGGAATCTCATAACGGCCATGCTTATTTACGTACGAGTCGAGCGCCACACCCTTTGCTGGGACACGAGTCTTCTTCTTTTTCTTCTCCTCCTCGACTATATTTTTCCCCTTCTCCTTCTCCCTCTCTATCTCCTCGTACAGTTTCATCTTCGAAACCCGACAACTCCGCCAAAACATATTGTCTGGCCAAGACTCGTAGACGTACGCCTCGTCAGGGCTAATCAATCGAACGGGAACTCGGACTCCCGTATCATCAACCTCTGGAATATTCAGAACCATCGGAGGCATGAATAGAGTCGGCGGCGGACCGTGGGGCACCGCGGACGAGGAACTCCGTACATCTCCTTATGTGTGAGGGCTAGACGTGGGTCGGTGGATGGGAGGCATACGAGTCTCCAGCTGCGAGGGGGTCGGCCGTGGTGTCTGAAAGGATAAACGCCGCGCTAGTGCAGCGGGCTCATCTGTCACCCTAAAAAAATCGTCAGCGTTCATGCCGGTAGCTTCTAGTATCTGGCGGGCACGAACGCTGCTCTGAGATATGTATAGTGTACCGGGATCCGCCTTACTAGAGGCTGCCGAACTCCCCCCGAATCGGGAGTGGTCGACTTTGTCGACTTCTTCCCCAACGCTTTCTTTATTCTATCCATAATCTAAACAAATAAATCAAATTCACAACTCAACACAACAGTAATTATCAATGCCATACCACGTTAATCTTTCGATTAATGCCGGCTATAAAATTCCTTCCTCCTCAAACAAATTCATCAAATATTTCATCAAAACTCATTACACAATTTACCTAATTCATCAAATAATCTAAACAAATTCATCAAATTCACAATTCAACACAACAGTAATTATCAATGCCATACCACGTTAATCTTTCGATTAATGCCGGCTATACAATCCCTTCCTCCTCAAACAAATTCATCAAATTCACAACTCATTAAACACAAAATATTGAAAATACTAAATTTATCAAATATTGCATCACAACTCATTAAACAATTTATCTAATTCATCACATAATCTAAAAAAATTCATCAAACAAATACAATAAATTCAACAAACAAAATAAAATAAAATAAGGAAAAGGGTTACCGCGGCCGGGCTGGCGGGCGACGAGCGGAGGGCGTCGGGCGGGCGGGCGGGCGACGGGACCGGGGCTCGTCGGGCGGCGGGGCTGGGGCTCGTACAGGCGACGGAACGACGGCCGAGTGGGCGACGGTTGGGTGACGGGAGTTGGGGGCTGGGTGACGATCAGTGGGACGGGGGCTGGGTGACGATCGGCGAGACGGGGGCTAGGTGACGGGCGGCTGGGTGACGATCGGCGGGCGACGGGCGACGGCTAGGTGAAGGAGAAAATAATAAAAGTTAGGAAGGAGAAAACGTATAAAAGGTGGGGGTTTAGCCGACGACAAGATCTACGTCGTCGGCTAAAGTTTTCTTAATAAAAAAAATTTTACTTGAGCCGACGACATTGCAATAGTCGTCGGCTAAACCCCAACAATGACCCGACCGTGTTAGACAACACGGTCGGGTCGCATACTGATGTGTTTTCAATTTACGGGCGTGCGACACGGCCGTGTCGTTGGACACGGCCGGGGTTTAGCCGACGACTCTATTCATGTCGTTGGCTAAAGTTTAACCTTTTTTTAAAATTTAGTCGACCGTGTCGAGACACGGGCGTGTCGCACCCGCCCGTAAAGGGAAAACACATCAGATGCTGACCACCGTGTTGTCTAACACGGTCGGGTCATTGTCAGTTTAGCCGACGACTATTGGAATGTCGTCGCTAAAGTATAACTTTTTTTTTTAAAAACTTTAGCCGACGTAGATCTTGTCGTCGGCTAAACCCCCCGGGTTTGTTTAATAATATTATTGATATTATATTAATGTTATGATTATGATTATTATTATTACTATTTTTTTAATTATATTTAACAAATGAAAATATACATCTACTAAATTTATGGCTCATAGTTTGAGTCATGTCTGTCTCATTATCTGAGTTGATATCCGGCAACATATGCCTCAAGTCGTCCACATTATCATCATCAGAATTTTCAAGTAATTCGTTTGTATCAACGTCAACGTACCCGCGAGCATCACCACGGAGTCGGACGACTCGTCCTTCAGGAACATTATTCATTGTAATTATCGTTGATGGTGGAATATTTGCTGTATTTGGCTCTTGATAAGCATCATCGTCATCAGTACCTGTTGTTTCTCCCAGTGTAGCAGCACTAAAAATATTCCTCGTTGTCACAACGTTCACTATCTTCCATGTGCCTTTCTTCACCAAATCGTCCAAATAATACACCGACTTTGCTGATGTAGCAAATACAAAAGGATCACTTTCATACCATGAAGTGGAAATGTCAACAGATAACAGCCCGTAGTCGTCTTGCATATCGGTTCCAAGACTGGTGTCGTACCATCGACACTTAAACAAGTAAATTGTCATGCCTTCCCCGTAAATTAGTTCTACCACTTCCAAAAGAACACCGTAATATCCACCATCTATCATAACCCCTGCATTTTGACATCTTCTTTTGGTCTCTCTCAAGGCATACGAATGTGACACCGTTGACTTTGGCCATCGAATAAATTCTTGACATAACCGGCTTCATAGAAAGAAGCATAAGTTCACGCGACCAGTTAGGGTGTCCGTCATCTTGTATGTGTGTCATCTGTCGTAAATAAACTTTTTATGTAAAAAAATATCTTAAGTCCAAAATGCAATAGCAACTGAATGTATACGTACCCATTCTCCAAAATAGTCGGCAAAAGTGTCATTGTGGAATCTAGTGTCACCTCGCACCATATCGCATGACAAGTGGATGTCTTTCCAGTACTGAACTTCTGGACAATTGAGAAATATCCACCAATGTGCAATTCGTGACTCGTACGGGTCTAATTGTCTTCCTGGAAACCTCCCATAGACGTCAACCTCAGTGGATATGATAGAAAGATGAATTGTATTTTATCTGCTGGAATAGAGCGGGAAGGGGGCTCGAAGGTGCCCAAATATAACTTGATATGCGTAATGCACTCCGACGCAAGGTAAGATTCTGCAATGCATCCTTCTGGTACAGACTTATTGGCCACGGAGTCTTTGCAATCACCGAGTTGCCTGTAATATTATCATTGTGTTAGAAATCATACTTAATTTGACAATATATATATATCATACAAAATTATGTTACCTTTCAACCGGGTACATCCACGTGTAGTGCACTGGACCAGTGACCAATAACTGCCGGGGAAGGTGGATCATGAGGTGAGGCATGAGGTCAAAAAAGTGTGGAGGAAATATTCGCTCAAACTTGCACAAGATATAGATGATCTCATCTTGCATTTTACGCAAATCAGATCTCTTCACTTCTTTCGTACATAATTTCTGGAAAAATCTTGACAATGCAACACACGGTTCGACCACCTGTTTTGGTAAGTACGGTTGAGTAAATACCGGAAATAGGCGTTGGGGTAGGATATGAAAATCATGACTCTTCAAACCAGTTAACTTGTTCTCCCTGAAATTAACACATCTTCCTATATTTCCAGCATACCCGGTAGGATACCTAGCAGTCTTTATCCAGCAAAATATCTCAATTCTCTGCTCGGCAGTGATAGGTAGCACACGCTACTGTTGGGCACTGCGCATGCTATGACCGGCAGGTAGCGCGCGCTACGGCCGGAAGGCTGCGCACGCTACCTGGCCGAGTCAGTACGGCAGTGAGGTTCTGGATTGCGGCCCGGGCCGATAGAGCATGCTAGCTCGGCAGCCTAACGCACGCTAAGCTGCACGAGTATAAATGTGCCAGAGCAGTCTAGTTTCAGTCATTTTTCCCATTTCTATCTTTCTCTTCCGCGGCTGGAGCCTTGGGGATCTTGAAGCCATGTTGTTGAACAACAAATCCACAAAGTTTTTGAGTTCATATCATTGATTGATCATCCTATATCACCCTTTGATCCAGCGAATCAAGCTATTTTGAGAAATTTTGGGGTTTTTGCGTTTTTGGATGATTCGTTCTGTATCATTGATTAATCCATGATGGGTATGATTAATCTTAGTAGTATTCTTGTGTTTAACATCATTTAATCCATTGTTCTTCGTCGAATCAAAGTATATTTCTTGATTTCCTTCGAATCGACTTTTTGGGGGATTTGTTCTTGATCTCATTTTCCATCCATTTTTGATGGATCGATTGTTGTTAAATGATGTTGTTAAACATATCCTATGGTTTGTATATCCATATTTCGATTTGGAATTCCATTTTCGTGTTTTGACGGGATGAATTGTGTTCTTGGTCGTTTTGGGGGAAACACTTGAACTTTCGTCATTCGTTCTTTGAATTCAGCGGCTTTAAGTCGTGCTATGGAATTCATTTTCATTGTTGTTATTGTCCTTCGTAGTTTATTATCGCGAGTTGGCGTTCGGTGGAGTCGGCGAGTTCGTAGTCGGTCCGTGCCAACCTACTTCGGTCGATTCTCCGTGTTGTGGTTATTCGAGGCAAGTACCTTGTCCATACAATTCTTTTTTTGGGAATATGATAATTAGTGATCATATCTATGTGTTTGTTTGATCGTTTGATTTGAACTTTCAAAAGATTCGTTTTAGCCTCGTTAAAGGCTCACTTTCAAAACGCGCGTACTCTGTAAATTATGTGGGTTGTAAGCGACTACGTGAATCCTTTGGATATGTTTGGTGTTGATGTTATACTTGATAATGCGTGTGTACGTATATGGCTTCATTTCGGTGCATTGTGGTTTGACGTGATGTTTTGCTTAGTGTTTGATGCCTCTGAGTGAATTGTTTGGATATCTTTGTTACATTGTGCTATGTGTGTGATTGTGTGGATGTGTGCGGGGCCTACGGTGGCACATGGCATGTGATAATGTGGACAGGATGCAACAAGCGATTGATCCAACCATGAGAGCCTAAGAAAAACTACGGTGACACATGGCATGCGATCATGTGGTCAAGATGTACCAAGTGATTGATCCAACCGTGAGCGCCAAAGATAATCTATGGTGGCACATGGCATGTGATCATGTGGCCAGGATGCAACAAGTGATTGATCCAACCGTGAGATATTGTGATTTGTTTAGCTAGCCAGCTCGGGAGGGTCCTTAGAAGCCTCGAGTGGGATTTGTGGCTTCGTCCCGGTCCTAGGCGATGCATGTGCGTGATTTGTTTTATGATATGGCCAGCTCGGGAAGGTCCTTAGAGGCCTCGGGTGGGATTCGTGGCTTCGTCCCGATCCTAGGTGATGTTCGTGTGTGATTATGCCGTGTTGATTTTATGTCCGTCGAGGACACGTGACTTGGGTTTTGGCCCTGTGAATTGCTGTCGGTTTTCTATTTGTGAAAACAAAACCTTTGGGTTGTGACTCCTGTTGATTTTGGTAAGAGAAGGATTTGATAATCCTAAATTGTTTTCTACTAAAACTCCCGATGGTTTATTAAACCGTTTTGTAAATCGTTTCCCTTGACTTAGGATCTTTCGATTTTGGAAAGATTTACCTAAACTCTCGCCTCGGGAAGTATTTTCGTTATGTTTAAATCTTTAAGGATTCCTGGTTATTATTGTCCTTGGAACTTATATTGTATGGCTCGTATTTTTGCACTTGTACTTGCTCTAGCAAAACAGTGGAGTTTTGCTAACCCCCGAGTATTCGAGGGGTGGATGTCTATTTTTGCATTCAGGTTTTGGGAGCATAACACAGGGACGACACGAAGGATGATGAAAGATGATCGATACTAATCACATGAGGACCCGTACATTGCTGTATTAGTTCAGTTGTACTTTTTTTTCGCTGCAGTATATTTTCCCCGTTGTACGGGAGCATTTTGTATTCGACCCCTGCGTGGGCATGTATTGAGTTGTATGTAATTATTGAAAGACTAAATTGGTCTACTGAGTCATTTTAGCCTTAAAGGCGATGTTTAGATGCTTGATTTTAGTTACCAGCCTGGTAGATCCTCGAGGAGAGGGTCTACGGCGTGTAATATCCCTGAGTGGATTGGGGGTGTTACATAAATGGTATCGGAGCTTAGGTTGTGGAAACCTAGGCTGTCGGGTCAAGTGGTGTCTGTTGAGTTTTGTCTCGTCGGATTTTGTCTGACTGAGTCGTGTCGCGACGCGTCGTCTGAGTTTGTTGGTCGTGATTAGTATCGTGGGGCGATCATCATCTTCGTGCGACCCGTGGCCATAAGTCTCCCTTCTTTGTATTGTGCCTCACTACCAAAAATCACACTTTAGCCGACGACTTAAAGTGGTCGGCTAAACCCCAAAGTCGTCGACTAATCACGCCAGCCGTCGGCTAAAAAACCATCGGCCGATATTCGTCGGCCAAGGTTTAGCCGACGACTTTTTTGGTAGTCGTCGGCTAAAGTTTAAAGTTTAGCCGACCACTACAGCAAGGTCGTCGGCTAAACCTGTTGGGAAAAAAAATTTAGCCAACGACCTTATCGAGTCGGTCGGCTAAAACCTGATTATTAAAAATAATAAAAAAACTTTAGCTGACGACCTTATCGAGTCTGTCGGCTAAAACCTGTTTATTAAAAAAATAAAAAAAAACTTTAGCCGACGACTTTTAGATATGTCGTCGGCTAAAACCTGTTTTAAAAAAAAAATAGACTTTAACTGACGACCGTCTTATGTGTCGTCGGCTAAAACCCTTTTTTTAAAAAAAATAAATTACTTTAGCCGGCGACATATCAACAACAATTTTTTGCACCTGTATTTTTTGCACCTGCAATTTTTATACACCATCTCTCATTATCAACAACAATCAACGCGCAACACATTCAACTAATACCATCAATAATATGCCCAACATTATATGCAACACAACGCACAACACATTCAAGAACATTAATTTCATCAACATACTAGTAGCGTCAATAAAATCACTTACACAAATGTAACACAAATATAAATATACAAGAGTACTACAACAACACAACTACAATCCACTGCCAAAATCATCTAAATGTCGAAATGTAGTAGTAGAAGGATTACCACCATCCCCTAGATCCTCGTCACGAGGCTGTGAAGATGGGGTCTGTCCGAAGAGAGAAGGCGGTGGAGCAGGTGCCTGCAGTCCAGCCTGAGTAATGGTCTGAGTCAGCGTCATCATATAGTCCATCATGGCCTGCTGCTGTCTCTGGAAACTCTCTAACCGCAACTCAGTCCTCTGCTCGCTCTCATGTAACCGCGTCTGAGTCCTCCTTTCATTCTCAGCTCAGAGCTCCCTCTCCGCCCTCAATCTGCTCTCGAGATAGGCGGTCAGTGCATCCGTCCGCGAGGGCGCTGGAAGCCGGGGTATCTTTCAATACATGGTGACCCTTGGCTCCCATCATCTTAGTGCGGTACCGACTACCTCTAGGAGGGTAGACGGTACCCACACCCTAGCGCGAACATAAGGATCGGCCCGATCGACCGTCCAATGGCGTAATCGAGGTCGGTCTCCGATAAGTCCGGATCTCGCTCCCGAGCAATCTCGGCAAGCATCCTCTCGAGACTCCTCCCGCACACGCTCCTAAGTTAATATGAAAATAAATATTTCAATATCAATAAAAGTATGATACAAAGGCATTTATTTTATTACCAAAATAAAATAAAAAAGACTTACATACTCCTCGGACGGTTCGAAATGCTTTCGAGTCACGTAGGCAAATGCGTCCAACGAATCAAGAAATGGCCTCGTGGGCAACTCGCTAACGACCGAACCCAGATCGTGATGGTCGATGACCAAGACGATTGGTCATGTTGGTCAAGCTAATCGCCTTCAAAAAAATATTATTTAGAATCGAGTTTATATTTAGAATTCAAAAAAATAAAAACTGAAACATTATTATTTTTTATTAAATACTAGAAGTTTTTTAATAAATAAAATACAATATTCAGATTTTTATTTTTTATGGAAAAGAATATTCTAGTTTTTATTTTTATTAAAACAATTTATTTCCACTTTTGAATAAAAAAATTCGATTTTTTAATATTGATAATATTCCAGAATTTAAAAAAAAAATATCTGAAGTTCCGATTTTTTCTAATTTAAAAAAAAACGAAACTTCAAGTATTTTTTAAATTATGAAACATTAATTTAAAAAAATCGATTTTATATTTAGAATTCAAAAAAATAAAAACTGAAAGAGAAAGAATGAAATGAGGGTATTTTAGTCATACCATGAACTCTGGGTCGCAAAAATGGGCGCGTAGCCACTTCCACTCGTACTCCCGGAACTTGAATTCTTCCGGGGTAGCCTCTCGGGTATCACCCCAGGCTGTCCAGAACGTATGCATCTCATTTTTCCAAGATTTGTACCTACAACACACGTTGCACAACATATATCATTCGTAAGAAAAAAAAATTACGCAAACAATGTAGATACAAAATAAATTAAAATGACTTACTTGGTAGACTGCACCTCGTCACACCAAGTACATAGTAGAGAGTCGGGAATGACAAACCACACCTATGAACAGCATAAATACGTAATAATTTAAAAACATCACATATTGCATTTTCAAGAACTACGTGTTGATTGAAAAACGCTTATTAAATATTTATTAACTTAACGACATAGCATTGGTCAAAGCATCCTTCACGCACTGCGGCACATCCCCCCAATCGGGCCACAAAACGGGGACTCTGTCCCGAATGACAAAGCCAACATTACGGCTATATGACGCCGCAGCTTCAGAAGACATCACCGGCCGGCCGTGTCTGTCTAGAGGAATCTCATAACGGCCATGCTTATTTACGTACGAGTCGAGCGCCACACCCTTTGCTGGGACACGAGTCTTCTTCTTTTTCTTCTCCTCCTCGACTATATTTTTCCCCTTCTCCTTCTCCCTATCTATCTCCTCGTACAGTTTCGTCTTCGAAACCCGACAACTCCGCCAAAACATATTGTCTGGCCAAGACTCGTAGACGTACGCCTCGTCAGGGCTAATCAATCGAACGGGAACTCGGACTCCCGTATCATCAACCTCTGGAATAGTCGGAACCATCGGAGGCATGAATAGAGTCGGCGGCGGACCGTGGGGCACCGCGGACGAGGAACTCCGTACATCTCCTGATGTGTGAGGGATAGACGTGGGTCGGTGGATGGGAGGCATACGAGTCTCCAACTGCGAGGGGGTCGGCCGTGGTGTCTGAAAGGATAAACGCCGCGCTAGTGCAGCGGGCTCATCTGTCACCCTAAAAAAATCGTCAGCGTTCATGCCGGTAGCTTCTAGTATCTGGCGGGCACGAACGCTGCTCTGAGATATGTATAGTGTACCGGGATCCGCCTTACTAGAGGCTGCCGAACTCCCCCCGAATTGGGAGTGGTCGACTTTGTCGACTTCTTCCCCAACGCTTTCTTTATTCTATCCATAATCTAAACAAATAAATCAAATTCACAACTCAACACAACAGTAATTATCAATGCCATACCACGTTAATCTTTCGATTAATGCCGGCTATAAAATTCCTTCCTCCTCAAACAAATTCATCAAATATTTCATCAAAACTCATTACACAATTTACCTAATTCATCAAATAATCTAAACAAATTCATCAAATTCACAATTCAACACAACAGTAATTATCAATGCCATACCACGTTAATCTTTCGATTAATGCCGGTTATACAATCCCTTCCTCCTCAAACAAATTCATCAAATTCACAACTCATTAAACACAAAATACTGAAAATACTAAATTTATCAAATATTGCATCACAACTCATTAAACAATTTATCTAATTCATCACATAATCTAAAAAAATTCATCAAACAAATACAATAAATTCAACAAACAAAATAAAAAAAAAATAAGGAAAAGGGTTACCGCGGCCGGGCTGGCGGGCGACGGGCGGAGGGCGTCGGGCGGGCGGGCGACGGGACCGGGGCTCGTCGGGCGGCGGGGCTGGGGCTCGTACAGGCGATGGAACGACGGCCGAGCGGGCGACGGTTGAGTGACGGGGGTTGGGGGCTGGGTGACGATCGGTGGGACGGGGGCTGGGTGACGATCGGCGAGACGGGGGCTAGGTGACGGGCGGCTGGGTGACGATCGGCGGGCGACGGGCGACGGCTAGGTGAAGGAGAAAATAATAAAAGTTAGGAAGGAGAAAACGTATAAAAGGTGGGGGTTTAGCCGACGACAAGATCTACGTCGTCGGCTAAAGTTTTCTTAATAAAAAAAATTATACTTTAGCCGACGACATTGCAATAGTCGTCGGCTAAACCCCAACAATGACCCGACCGTGTTCGACAACACGGTCGGGTGAGCATACAGAGTTTTTTCAATTTCAGGGCAGGTGAGACACGGGCTGTGTCGTTGGACACGGTCGGGGGTTTAGCCGACGACTCTATTCATGTCGTCGGCTAAAGTTTAACCTTTTTTTTTAAAATTTAGTCGACCGTATCAGGAGACACGGGCCATGTCGCACCTGCCCAGAAAGGGAAAACACACTGTATGCCTGACCCGACCGTGTTGTCTAACACGGTCGGGTCATTGTTGGGGTTTAGCCGACGACTATTGGAATGTCGTCGGCTAAAGTATAACTTTTTTTTAAAAAAAAACTTTAGCCGACGATGTAGATCTTGTCGTCGGCTAAACCCCCCGGGTTTGTTTAATAATATTATTGATATTATATTAATGTTATGATTATGATTATTATTATTACTATTTTTTAATTATATTTAACAAATGAAAATATACATCTACTAAATTTATGGCTCATAGTTTGAGTCATGTCTGTCTCATTATCTGAGTTGATATCCGGCAACATATGCCTCAAGTCGTCCACATTATCATCATCAGAATTTTCAAGTAATTTGTTTGTATCAACGTCAACGTACCCGCGAGCATCACCACGGAGTCGGACGACTCGTCCTTCAGGAACATTATTCATTGTAATTGTCGTTGATGGTGGAATATTTGCTGTATTTGGCTCTTGATAAGCATCATCATCATCAGTACCTGTTGTTTCTCCCAGTGTAGCAGCACTAAAAATATTCCTCGTTGTCACAACGTTCACTATCTTCCATGTGCCTTTCTTCACCAAATCGTCCAAATAATACACCGACTTTGCTGATGTAGCAAAAACAAAGGGATCACTTTCCTACCATGAAGTGGAAATGTCAACAAATAACAGCCCGTAGTCGTCTTGCATATCGGTTCCAAGACTGGTGTCGTACCATCGACACTTAAACAAGTAAATTGTCATGCCTTCCCCGTAAATTAGTTCTACCACTTCCAAAAGAACACTGTAATATCCACCATCTATCATAACCCCAGAATTTTGACATCTTCTTTTTTGGTCTCTCTCAAGGCATACGAATGTGACACCGTTGACTTTGGCCATCGAATAAATTCTTGACATAACCGGCTTCATAGAAAGAAGCATAAGTTCACGCGACCAGTTAGGGTGTCCGTCATCTTGTATGTGTGTCATCTGTCGTAAATAAACTTTTTATGTAAAAAAATATCTTAAGTTTAAAATGCAATAGCAACTGAATGTATACGTACCCATTCTCCAAAATAGTCGGCAAAAGTTTCATTGTGGAATCTAGTGTCACCTCGCACCATATCGCATGACAAGTGGATGTCTTTCCAGTACTGAACTTCTGGACAATTGAGAAATATCCACCAATGTGTAATTCGTGACTCGTACGGGTCTAATTATCTTCCTGGCAACCTCCCATAGACGTCAACCTCAGTGGATATGATAGAAAGATGAATTGTATTTTATCTGCTGGAATAGAGCGGGAAGGGGGCTCGAAGGTGCCCAAATACAACTTGATATGCGTAATGCACTCCGACGCAAGGTAAGATTCTGCAATGCATCCTTCCGGTGCAGACTTATTGGCCATGGAGTCTTTGCAATCACCGAGTTGCCTGTAATATTATCATTGTGTTAGAAATCATACTTAATTTGACAATATATATATATATCATACAAAATTATGTTACCTTTCAACCGGGTACATCCACGTGTAGTGCACTGGACCAGTGACCAATAACTGTCGGGGAAGGTGGATCATGAGGTGAGGCATGAGGTCAAAAAAGTGTGGAGGAAATATTCGCTCAAACTTGCACAAGATATAGATGATCTCATCTTGCATTTTACGCAAATCAGATCTCTTCACTTCTTTCGTACATAATTTCTGGAAAAATCTTGACAATGCAACACACGGTTCGACCACCTGTTTTGGTAAGTACGGTCGAGTAAATACCGGAAATAGGCGTTGGAGTAGGATATGAAAATCATGACTCTTCAAACCAGTTAACTTGTTCTCCCTGAAATTAACACATCTTCCTATATTTCCAGCTTACCCGGTAGGATACCTAGCAGTCTTTATCCAGCAAAATATCTCAATTCTCTGCTCGGCAGTGATTGTGTAAGCTGCCTTAGGCATTTTTTGTTTTTCCTTAACAGTTTTCAACCACAAATGTTTTCTTATGCTCATTTCTTCCAAACCTTTGCGTGCTTTTGGCCCGTCTTTGGTCTTTCCATCCCAACCTAAGGTTGTCCCAACCACACTTTCACAAACATTCTTTTCAATCTGCATGACATCCAAGAAGTTCCTTATCAGTAACTTGGACTAGTAAGGCAATTCCCAGAATATACTTTTGTGCGACCAATACTTATACCTGTCGGGCCTTTCAGGGGTTGCTGCAATCACATCAGGATGGTTGCTAAGCTGACCAAAATCGTACTCATTAAGAATCGATAGTATTTCATCACCTGTCCACTGTCGTGGTGGCTCGCCCATTTCTACAGTGCCATCAAATGCTGCAGCATCCATACGCCACTCATGTTCCCTCTCAAGCCATATCCGATGACGCATTCAGATAACTTTCCTACAGTGGTACCTAGCACAATCTGCATTCAAACACACTGGACAACCTCTATATCCGCTAATAATAGATCCAGACAGCATTCCATATGTAGGAAAATCACTAATAGTGCCGATACACATGGCGTGCAAGTAGAACGTCTCGGACAAATAATTGTCGTACGTGGGATGACCTTGCTCCCACAACAATTTCAGCTCCTCTATCAAAGGTCTCATATACACATCGATACACTTTCCCAGATATCCCGGCCCCGGGGCTAACAAGGTAAACATATTATACTTCTTCCGCATATATATCCACGGAGGAAGATTGTAAGGAATCATTACAACAGGCCATATGGTATATGAAAGACTCATGTTACCAAAAGGGTTGAAACCATCAGATGCAATCCCGAGCCTCACATCTCGGATATCTGAAGAAAAATTCGGATACTCCCTATCTATATGCTTCCACGCCTCTCCATCCGAAGGGTGTATCATAGTATGCCTGTCATTAGTGCGCGGCTCGACATGCCATCTCATTACTTTTGCCGTGTGAGAAGACATAAAAAGCCGTTCCAACCTGTCCTTTTAGTGGAAAATACCAAAGTACCTTCACCGGTTTCTCTTTTCCAGAAGGAGTGATTCTATATCTCTCTGTACCACATACAGGACATCTCGTGAGGTCTTCATTAGGATGCCCCCATAATAGAACACAATCATACATGCAGACGTGGATCTTAATGTAGGAAAGACCAAGATCTTTCAAAATTCGTCTCAGTTTTGAATATGTATTAGGAAGATGATGACCCTGTGGAAGCATATTACTCGTAAGCTCCAAGTAATCATCTACAGACTTGATGGATGATTTGTTTTCCACCTTTAATCTCATCGTTTCCATGACACAATTAAGAACGGTCATGTTACACCCTGGGTATAGAGGGGTCTGTTGGAGTTGAATTAGCTTGTTGTACCTGTCAAGCCCAGCAGTATTGCAAGGCAACGGTCTACGGGGTCGTGGGATTGGCTCAGTTGGTACAAACGTCTCGGAAAAACCAAACACATCATCAATCAACCTCCTCTTCGGATCGGTGAACCCGTCGTTACCACTAAATTGTCCGTGATCATACGGAATAACAGAATTCGGTGCTTCACCGTGGTATATCCAACATGTATATTTACTCCAAAAACCATTCTTCTTTAGGTGTTCCCAGACCTCATCAAATGGAAAACGAAACATATCACTGCGACATCTACATTTATTACATGGACAGTAGTGCAACGTATTACCACTGTCGTGCTCTTTTACAAATCTCATAAACTGCTTCATCCCATCCATTATACTTGGATCCCATTTTTGTAACCCAATCCAACTCTTGTCCATCCTGAAAATGTATACATTTTCCAATATTAATCTAACTAACTAATATTGTTCAAATTATAAATGAAATCACAACAAACAATTAATCATAATGATTATCATCATAAAACCTAATCGTTTTACATAAAAGCTATCGAATGTAACATGAATAATACAAAGTTTCGAAATCACAATAAAAAATACAATAAAATACATACCTTAATCGAAATGGTGATTATAACAACTGGTAGAAACCTTCGTCACTCCAGCTAGCACAACTCAAAGTAGCAACTCACAAGCTTTTTTCGGGAATAACTGATAGGATCGGGAATAGAAATGTGCTCTTTAGCGGGGAGAGGGGCAAGATTGGGTTGGTGTTCCCTGAACTATATATAATTTTCACTTGGAGGTTTAGCCGACGACCTAGATCAAGTCGTCGGCTAAAGTATGTTATTTTTTCTTTTTGAAAAAGTGTTTAGCCGACGACTTGATCTAGGTGGTCGGCTAAACCATTGCAATATAATTTTTCTTTTCGAAAGGGGTTTAGCCGACGACCAAGATCAAGTCGTCGGCTAAAGTATATTATTTTTTTTTTGAAAAAGTGTTTAGCCGACGACTTGATCTAGGCCATCGGCTAAACCGTTGCAATATTTTTTTTTTCAAAAGGGGTTTAGCCGACGACAGAGATCAAGTCGTCGGCTAAAATGTTTTATTTTTTTTTCGGTCGGCTGAATGTTATCTCGGTTGTCGGCTAAACCTCTTTACTATAGATGATGACTATTTTGCACTTTAGCCGACGACCTCGGTCAAGTCGTCGGCTAAAACCCTTTAGCCGATGGCAACCCGAGTCGTCGGCTAAAGTGCACAGTTTAGCCGACGACACTTTATAGTCGTCGGCCGTTTTTTTCAGGTCGTCGGCTAAAGTACTTTTTTTGGTAGTGCCTCGTGTTACACGAGCTATTTGTTTGATTATTTGTTAAGTAATGGAACCTTCATGTAGATTCTTGATTTCGTGATGCGTTCGTGTGATCCTCATATTTCGTTTATATGAGAAGTGTTGTCATTATTTATGTCCTTTTGACTGTGATATTTGACTGTTTGTTTTCTCGGTAAATGACATGTATTGTCTTGATTTTGTATGATTTGATGCGTATATTATAATATGTTTAAACGAATATTGTTACATGAGCATTTTTGGGCATTCTACATTGAATTATTTTTGAAAACCTTGAGTATCTTAGAAAATAAATTTCGAGACATGCTTTTAAAATGAATTGTTTTCTCGTGGTACTTCCAAGGTGCCACAATATGTTTCAAAATTCTTCTACCTCGAGGACCAAAATATTTTGAGATATTTTCAATTATTTTTAGAAATGCAGTTGCTTAGACCCAAGGGTCGAATATTTCTGAAAGTTTTGATTTAAAGTAAAGTGTCCTCGTTTTATCAAATGCAAGATGGTTTTCAAAGTCTCGATAATGGTGTTTATACTACTTTATGAAATGTGATACTCAAGAGCAACTAGTGTTTCCAAAATCATTTATTTTTCTTTCCAAAGATGGTTTTTGTTTTTAAAACCTGTCACTTCCTACTTGTGGTCGGAAAAAGGTGTGTATGATGTTAGTATTGTCGTTAGGGTGTTAACCCTCCGAATTGTGATTGAATTGGTGGTGTGAGCGTACAGTCGTTCGCCACGCATTTGTTGTACTAGCCCTCTGTGAGAGGTACGATGTGGTATTTAATGTTTGTCGCCTTGTGGTGAATTGCGTGTTGCCGCACATGTGCGAGCTGTTAGGGCTTGGGTTTGTACATTTGGGTACATGTGTGATTGTTCATGATGTTTGGTAATTATGTGTTGGTTATCGTTCGGGTCGTTGAGATCGCCGAACGGTGCCGGCGTTGCTGTGATGTTTGTATGTGTGTTACGATATTCTATTGTGCTGAGTGGTTGTTTATTCAGTATGCCGAGGGGCAGAGGTTGTGGTCGTGGCAACCGGATGCGTGATCGGGATCATGCTGCCGGTGATGGTATTGGTATTGGTGTTGCTAATATTTTGCAGTAGGTAGCCACTCGCCACTCAGATGACTCAGTTGGCTCAGGTAGTTCAGCGTGATACAGATGTGACCCAGAACACTGGTGCAAATCAGTGGCTTCGAGAAGTGGTTCGTATGAATCCCCCTCGTTTCGCTGGTGCTGCAGATGCATTAGGCTGGTATGGTTGGCTTTTCCAGTTGGAAAAGATATTCGAGGTAGTTGATTGTCCAGAAGAACGTAAGGTACCGATCGCTCAGTATCTTCTCGACAAAGATGCCGCTAGCTGGTGGGAGGCTGTTAAGCCTCGAGATCGTGTTGTCACGTAGGCAGAGTTCCAGAGATTCATGAGAGATGAGTTTTGTCCGGAGCCGATCAGAAATCAGAGGATTAATGAATTATTTTCGGCGAAACCGCAAGATGTACCGATGTCTCAAGTTATTATTGATTTTAGCAAACAGCTCAGCTACGTGCAGGATCAAGTAAGGACAGAGGAGGATAAGATCTGTCATTTTAGTAGACGGATGAAGCCAGAGATTCGTCAATACATGGCATGTCTCACTTGTACTTCCTTGAGAGATTATCATAATCGGGCGTTAGCCTATGAGCTATCCAGATTATCGACTGAGAATATATCTAACTCTAAGAAACAGAAAACCGTTGGAAACTTTTCAGGAAATCAGGGGAGTGGGCCCCCTGAGGCTGGGACTTCGTATCGTCATCCCAAGAGGGTTCCTCTATCGCGTGGTCAGAGGAGTAGTACCCCTGTAGTGAGTAACGTGAGCAGCTTCAAGACGTGTTATAACTGTAGTCGAGCGGGCCATACCATGAAGAACTGTCGTTCACCGTTAGTCAGCTGTTTCGAGTGTGGCCAAGTGGGTCACCGAGCCGTGCATTGTGAGACGGTAGATGAGAGATTTGGGGATCGAGGTGGCGTCTCTGCTCCGAAAGGACACGGAGATGCCTAGTGTGGTTTTGAGGATTTCGGCATAGTCCGAATTGTTTGCAATTGTTCCTTGTGAATCGTTTTGTGTTTATTTTCTGTTTTCTCGACTGTGCGTGTTTCTTTGTAATAGGTGCTTTGTGTTTCGTGATTGTTCGGATAATTGACTTGATTATATTATCTGTTTGATGACGCTTGTCACTTGTTGGTATTATTATGTTTCAACCGTTGGCGTTGTGTTGGTCGTCGTGGAGCGCGTTTTCACGCCGTATAATCCTTTGCGTTGCTTGTAACGTTTCGCCGTTGGGCATAAGTTACGCATTTCTTGTGTACCTCGTTGCGTTTTTCTGACGGGATATTGCTTCTCCCTACTTGTTTTAAGCTTCGGGACGAAACTTCTTTTAAGGAGGGTAGAATGTAATATCCGCAATTTCGGATTTCGGTAATTTTCTTTTTTGGCAAGAGTCCGTTTTGACGACTCTCTTGGGACCATTTCATCATTCTGAGAATGATTAATTCTGCACTTTTTGTCATCCGAGTTTGTTTCGGTGTTGTTTTGTTGAGTTCCGTGTTTCTTAACAACTTTTCCGCACTCGAGTTCGATTCTTGTGAATCTCGTTCGAAACTACTGTTTCGAGTTTCTCATAAGTATGTTTAACTTTGTTAGACGTGTTTTGAACTAAGCTTTGGTTATTCGATCACGTATTGTGATTTTCGGGCATTTTGGGTCATTTTGTAATTTACCCAAAGTTGTGGGTATCCGCATTCGTATTTGTTGTCTTGACCCTTTTAATGGTCGCGTGTGATTAATTGTTGCATGGTATTTCATTTCAGGTCAATGATGTTGCCCACGAGCATTTTGTCGTGTTCGTTCCGTTCGATTTCGGATAATCGAGTTGTCGGGTCCTGGTGGTCGGGCACTGGCCGGACGGTTGCGGGTCCTGGCCGGACGGTTGCGGGCACTGGCCGGACGGGTGTGGCAGGAATTGGCGTAGCGCATGCTACGGCCAGAAGGTAGCGCGCGCTACGGCCAGAAGGTAGCGCACGCTACGACCGGTTAGCTGCGCGCGCTGGTCGGCCGAGGCAGTAGGGCAGTGGGGTTCTGGACTCAGGTGGATCGGCAGGTAGCGCACGCTACTGTCAGGCACTGCGCACTCTACGACCGGCAGGTAGCACGCGCTACGGCCGGAAGGCTGCGCACGCTACCTGGCCGAGTCAGTAGGGCAGTGAGGTTCTGGATTGCGGCCCGGGCCGATAGCGCACGCTAGCTCGGCAGCCTAGCACACGCTAGGCTGCACCAGTATAAATGTGACAGAGCAGTCCAGTTTCGGTCATTTTTCCCATTTCTATATTTCTCTTCCGCGGCTGGAGCCTTGGGGATCTTGAAGCCATGTTGTTGAACAACAAATCCACGAAGTTCTTGAGTTTATATCATTGATTGATCATCCTATATCATCCTTTGATCCAGCGAATCAAGGTGAGATTTCCTAGAACCCTATTTTGAGAAAGTTTGGGGTTTTTGCGTTTTTGGCCGATTCGTTCCGTATCGTTGATTAATCCATGATGGGTATGATTAATCTTAGTAGTATTCTTATGTTTAACATCATTTAATCCATTGTTCTTCGTCGAATTAAAGTATATTTCTTGATTTCATTCGAATCGACTTTTGGGGGGATTTGTTCTTGATCTCGTTTCCATCCGTTTTTGATGGATCGATTGTTGTTAAATGATGTTGTTAAACATATCCTATGGATTGTATATCCATATTTAGATTTGGAACTCCGTTTTTGTGTTTTGACGGGACGAATCGTGTTCTTGGTCGTTTTGGGGGAAACACTTGAACTTTCGTCATTTGTTCTTTGAATTCAACAGCTTTAAGTCATGCTATGGAATTCATTTTCATTGTTATTATTGTCCTTCGTAGTTTATTATCGCGAGTTGGCGTTCGGTGGAGTCGGCGAGTTCGTAGTCGGTCCGTGCCAACCTACCTCGGTCGATTCTCCGTGTTGTGGTTATTCGAGGCAAGTACCTTGTCCATACAATTCTTGTTTTGGGAATATGATAATTAGTGATCGTCTGTATGTGTTTGTTTGATCGTTTGATTTGAACTTTCAAAAGATTCGTTTTAGCCTCGTTAAAGGCTCACTTTCAAAACGCGCGTGCTCTGTAAATTGTGTGGGTTGTAAGCGACTACGTGAATCCTTTGGATATGTTTGGTGTTGATGTTATGCTTGATAATGCGTGTGTACATATATGCCTTCATTTCGGTGCATTATGGTTTGACGTGATGTTTTGCTTAGTGTTTGATGCCTCTGAGTGAATTGTTTGGATATCTTTGTTGCATTGTGCTATGTGTGTGATTGTGTGGATGTGGGCGGGGCCTACGGTGGCACATGGCATGTGATCATGTGGCCAGGATGCAACAAGCGATTGATCCAACCGTGAGAGCCTAAGAAAAAATATGGTGACACATGGCATGCGATCATGTGGTCAGGATGTAACAAGTGATTGATCCAACCGTGAGCGCCAAAGATAATCTACGGTGGCACATGGCATGTGATCATGTGGCCAGGATGCAACAAGTTATTGATCCGACCGTGAGATGTTGTGATTTGTTTAGCTAGCCAGCTCGGGAGGGTCCTTAGAGGCCTCGAGTGGGATTTGTGGCTTCATCCCGGTCCTAGGCGATGCATGTGCGTGATTTGTTTTATGATATGGCCAGCTTGGGAGGGTCCTTAGGGGCCACGGGTGGGATTCGTGGCTTCGTCCCGGTACTAGGCGATGTTCGTGTGTGATTATGTCATGTTGATTTTATGTCCGTCGAGGGCACGTGACTTGGGTTTTGGCCCTGTGAATTGCTGTCGGTTTTCTATTTGTGAAAACAAAACCTTTGGGTTGTGATCCCTGTTGATTTTTGGTAAGAGAAGGATTCGATAATCCTAAATTGTTTTCTACTAAAACTCCCGATGGTTTATTAAACCGTTTTGTAAATCGTTTCCCTTGACTTGGGATCTTTCGATTTTGGAAAGCTTTACCTAAACTCTCGCCTCGGGAAGTATTTTCGTTATGTTTAAATCTTTAAGGATTCCTGGTTATTATTTTCCTTGGAACTTGTATTGTATGGCTCGTATTTTTGCACTTGTGCTTGCACTAGCAAAACAGTGGAGTTTTGCTAACCCCCGAGTATTCGGGGGATGGATGTCTGTTTTTGCATTCAGGTTTTTGGAGCATAACACAGGGTCAGCACGAAGGATGATGAAAGATGATCGATACTAATCACATGAGGACCCGTACATTGCTGTATTGGTTCAGTTGTATTTTTTTCCACGCAAGATATTTTCCCGTTAGACGGAGCATTTTGTATTCGACCCCTGCGTGGGCATGTATTGAGTTGTATGTAATTATTGAAAGACTAAATCGGTCTACTGAGTCATTTTAGCCTTAAAGGCGATGTTTAGATGCTTGATTTTAGTTACCATCCTGGTAGATCCTCGAGGAGAGGGTCTACGGCGTGTAATATCCCTGAGTGGATTGGGGGTGTTACATGGTGATCAGAAGTTTGGAGTGTGTTCTTGGATTTTTGGTGCTACTCTTCATTCCTTTCTTGAGGTTGGTTGTCTTGATTCATGTTGTTTCATATGATTGATGATGTTAGTAAGGAGTAATTCTTGTAGTGTTAGAATAATCAAGTAGAACATAATGGTTATTGGATTTATGAACAAACTTAGTTTGGAACATGATAATATTGTTAGTATCATATCTTGAATGGTTTATGAGGTTTTGTAATAACATGTTCATTATAAAACCCTTAGGAAATCATGTTAAAACCAGATGATTAGGGTTTACAAGTATGTTCTTAATACTAGTAAGATCCTATGATGTTATAGCCATACATTGGAGAGGGTTTCACAAACTTCTTGGGAAGAACTTGTTAGGTATCAAAGATTTGAATGATGTTTTTAGAGTTCAAAAATCCTCAATGATATAATTATGTTTTGAGCAAATTCTTTAAGGGATAGTAACAGATTATGAAGAACACAAATATAACCTTTATATATTCAAGTTAATCGGATGTGTTGATCATCATATTAATACATTGCTAGTGTTCTTAGGATGATTATAATGATTATGGGTGATAATGATACTATAGAATTAGTGTCCGAATTCATTTACAATGATCCTTGTGAAATAGAAGACGTAAATTTGGGTGAACCTAAATAACTTGGTTAAACCGGTTTTTAAAGATAAACTTGGTGTATCATTATTCGTTAATGAAGCTATGGGATATTCGTTGGAATAGTATGAATCATTAGAATTGATATCGTCCCAACATTGGAATAGTTCCGAAGCCTCATCCCAACATAATGGCGACCTACATCGCCTACCATAAAGTGCCTCGAAGGGTGCCATTTTGATCGACGCATGCCAACTATTATTATAGGCAAAATCGATCAACGGTAAGTGAAGTTCCCAATCATTACTCCAGTCTAAGGCACAAGCTCGCAACATATCTTCCAACGTCTGAATCATCCTCTCTGTTTGACCATCCGACTGAGGATGAAAGGAAGTGCTCAATCTCAACTCTGTACCCAAAGCCTGATGAACGGCCTGCCAAAAATGCGATACGAAACGGCCGTCTCGATCAGAAATAATGGTCTTGGGGGCACCGTGCAACCTTACGATCTCAGCTATAAAAGTTCGAGCCAATCTATCCAGTCCCCAAGTATCCTTAATACCCTAGAAGTGTGCAGAATTGGTCAATCGATCGATAATTACCCGAATCATATTCATTCCGGCCCGAGTTCTCGGCATGCCAGTGATGAAATCCATAGAGATGTCTTCCCACTTCCACTCGGGAATGGGAAGCGGTTTCAACAACCCCGCTGGTCGTTGATGTTCGATCTTGACTTGTTGACACGTCAAGCACCGTAGTACAAATTCCGTGACATCCTTCTTCTTGTTGTTCCACCAAAAATTTCGTTTCAAGTCCTTATACATCTTGCTCGTCCCGGGGTGGATTGAGTAAGGCGTAGCATGGGCTTCTCGGAGAATTCTCTGCCTCAACTCTAGATCATTCGAAACACAAAGCCTGTCCTGAAATCTCAGAATACTATCCTCGTGAACTATAAAGCCAGGAGCTTTTCCTTTAATTACATCTTCCTTCAGTTGAGAAATCATCGGGTCACTCCACTGTTTCCCTTTGATCTCGTCAACGAAGGACGAAGTAATTTCGAGAGTACACAACTGTCCCTGTACTCGTTGAATCCAAACTTCTATCCCTTGCTCAATTAAATCCTGACGAATTTTCGTCTGAGATGTAAGAACCTCGAGCATTTGAAGAGATGCCGATTTGCGGCTCAAAGCATCCGCGACGACATTGGATTTTCCGGGGTGGTAAAGAATTTCCAAATCGTAATCCTTTATCAACTCTAACCAACGTCTCTGTCTCATATTCATCTCCTTCTAACTGAAAATATACTTCATGCTCTTGTGATCGGTATAAATCCGACACGGAGAGCCATAAATGCCGCCAAATCTTGAGTGCGAAGACAATTGCGCCCAATTCCAAATCGTGAGTAGGATAATTCATCTCATACGGCTTTAGTTGTCGTGACGCAAAATCTATCGTCTTATCATGCTGCATAAGCACCCAACCAAGACCTTGACCCGAAGCGTCACTATAAACTGCAAAGCCCTCACTACCATGTGGTAATGTTAAAATCGGCGCTGAAGTCAAACGTCTCTTCAGCTCATCGAAGCTCTGTTGTCTCTCATCCGACCAAACAAACTTTTCGGTCTTCTGGAGTAATTTCGTAAGCGGCCGAGCGAGTTTCGAGAACCCCTTGACAAACCGACGGTAATACCCAGTAAGGGCCAAAAAGCTACGAACTTCCTTAACATTTTTAGGCGGTGCCCAATCTAGCACTACCTCAATCTTCTGCGGATCTACACGAACCCCTTCGGCCGAAATCACATGACCGAGAAACATAACTTCTTCCAACCAGAACTCACATTTTGAGAATTTTGCATAGAGGTGCTCGGTTCTCAAAATATCTAGTACCAAATGCAAGTGTCGGGCATGTTCCTCTTTATCTCGAGAATAGATCAAAATGTCGTCAATAAAGACAACTACACACTTGTCGAGATACTCAATGAAAATCTTATTCATTAATTGCATGAATACTGTCGGTACATTAGTCAACCCAAAAGGCATAACTACAAATTCATAATGCCCATATCTCGTCCGAAATGCCGTCTTTGGAACGTCGGACTCTCTCACCCTGAGTTGATAATACCCTGATCTTAAATCAATTTTTGAGAAAATTGCAGCCCCCTGCAACTGATCAAATAAATCGTCTATACGAGGCAAAGGGTACTTGTTCTTGATGGTCACTTTGTTCAGATCACGGTAGTCAATGCACAAACGTAGTGAACCATCCTTCTTTCTCACAAAAAGAACAGGCGCGCCCCAAGGCGAAGCGCTCGGTCTGATGTACCCTCTTTCCAAAAGTTCTCCCAACTGATTCTTTAATTATTGCATCTCGGAAGGTGCCATTTGATAAGGTGCCTTAGAAATCGGAGCCACATCTGGCTCTAAGTCCACAGAAAATTCTATCTCCCGATCTGGCGGTTATCCCGGGAGATCGTCCGGAAAAACATCGGGATACTCATTAACAACCGGGATCGAAAAGAAATCGACTTCGTTCCCTTCCGTTTTCAAGGCATAACACCAATAGCCCGTACAACCTTTATTTAAAAGTTTTACGGCCTTCATGGCACTGATAAGTAACTTGGATTGGCCCGACTTACGTCCCAAAAATGAGTACTCGGTTCCGTCTTTAGTCATCATGGTGATAACTTTAGTACGGTAATTCATAATCGCTTGGTGACTATCAAGCCAATCTTCACCGAGGATCACGTCCTCCCCTACCATATCCACTACAATCAGATTCGATAACCATTCCATACCAGATATAATCACCGGAAAATCTTTAATCTCCCAGTTTCCCACAATTCTATCCCCGCTAGGTAGTTTCACAATGAAGGGATCGCAAGCAGTCATACAAGTTATATTCAAATGGCGTACACACTCCAAGGAAATAAAAGAATGCGTAGCACCCGTATCAAAAAGCACATGAACTGCATGAGATAAAATATTAATGGTATATGAAGCCACCACTGCATCGGGTTCGTCTGATCGACGCATCTCATAGACCTGTGGTTGTACCGAACCGACGCTAGAGTTTCCCCCTCCAGCGTTCTGACTCCTTCCCCGGCCCCTGCCGAAATTCTGCTGAGATTGACCAAAAGATTGCCGCTGATTAACGCCTTGGTCAAGTGGTGCTGGGGCAGAAGACCGAGTGTCCAAAGTCTGATTTGGTTCGGAACAATAAGCCGCTCTATGTCCCATCTGTCCGCAAGTGTGACACTTCAATGGCGGAAAGTTGCATTCCAAATTAACGTGGCCTGGACGACCACAATTATAGCAAGTTACCGTGCGATTTGTGGTGCCCGGAGCAGAATGGAAACCCCTCTTTCCTTTAGCAGAACGTGACGACTGTCCGGTAGAACGGTTAGTCGTGTGTGACCTTTGGAAATTGCCACTCTTAGGGCCAGAAAAATTCCCCGCAAACTTCTGCTTCTTCGATTCTTCAACGGTATCGTTGTCGGGGCTTAATATATCATGGGCTAAAGCTCTGTCCTGATACTCCTTCAGTGTGGTGCAAGCAAATCTGGCCATGTACCGCCGTAAGTCCAAATTCATCCTCATATCGAAATAACGGATCTTATCATGCTCGTTCCGCACTTGATCCTTCACGTGGATCAATTGTTGGTTGTACTCTACAATTGCTTGTGAAACAGGAATATTCCGCGGTTTAGCCTCGAAAAAGGCTCGGATTCGGACCTCTCGCACCGGCCAATAGGGGTGTACAAATCAGGTTTTTATTCAAACCAGTTCGGGTTTTAAAACTGGATCGGTTTTCGGTCGTATTCTGGGAACCGGTTTTTTGACCAAACCGGTTCGGGTCGGGTTGGGTTGGGGACTGTAAAAACTCGACCCTATATTAACCGGTTTGGGTCAGTTTGAGACCTGTTCGGGTAGAAAAACCGGTTATAGCCGGGGTTTTTTAAAAAAAATTAAAAAAGTAATATATTCTTATTAAATAAACCCATTATACATTAAATATAAACTTTTATTAAAGAAACTCATTACAACATCAACTTTTATTCAAACATTTAGAATTTAAAACATAAACTTTTATTAAATAAACTCATTACAACATCAACTTTTATTCAAACATTTAGAATTTAAAACATAAACTTTCATTAAATAAACTCATTACAACATCAACTTTTATTGAAACATTTAGAATTTAAAACATAAACTTTTATTAAATAAACTCATTACAACATCAACTTTTATTCAAACATTTAGAATTTAAAACATAAACTTTTATTCATCGAGAGTGATATCTTCTTTGCATCGAGAGTGATATCTTCTTCGGAGCTAGCCTCGCGCGAAGCTTTATCGAGAACAATTTCTTCATCGGAGAGTGAGATTGCAAAACCTTCTTCCACCTCGATATCATGTATTTCTTGTTCAATGTCTAGTTCTCCTTCAAGACTTTGAGTGTGTTGTATACGCTCGGATGCGTCCAAGTGATCCTTCAAGCAAATACACATCTCCAATGATGCTGGTGTGAGTCTTGTTCTTCGTATAGATAATACCCTGCCACTAAGAGAAAAGGCGGTTTCCGAAGCTACCGTAGAAGCTTGGACGATTAGTAAATCTTGGGCAATAGCGGTTAGAACGGGAAATTGAGTTTCCCTTCCTTTCCACCAAGCCAAAATATCAAAATTTGCGAATTTATGGGGTCCCATAGTGGATAAAAAATCGGTTCCAATATATCTCCCATATTCGCTAGTCGATGATTGGTCACCCTCACCCCTAGCCTGTTTAGTATTTTCTTCTCTTAAACTATTATATAAGTTAAGCATGGGATCCGCACTAGTAGAAGTAGAAAATGATGATGAAAACGAACTTGAAGAATCATTTCTTGAACCATACTTTTTAAAATAAACCCCGAATAAATCTTTGAAATTTTTGTTAAAAATGGCTTTTGCATCTCTTGAATAGAAAATGTTTTCGTTATGCAACTCTAAATCAATAGAGATTTTGTCGATAAGTAGTTCCACCCCGCTAATATTCATACATGGGTTCAAGGCGGCGGAACAAGTAATTACCGGTGGCATTTCTTTGAAATATTTTCTTAATTTTTCTTTCATGGGTGAAACCATTTTTTCATATAAATCACCACTTAATTCGTAGTCGCTTAATTTTGAACACATTAAATAAATTTGATTAAGTACCAAATGAATGGTGGGATAATAAACACCCGATAATAAAGTTGTTGCGTTTTTAAAAACTTTGAGCAATTCGCTTATTTTTCTAACAATATCCCATTGTTCCGACGTAAATGATGTAACCCTACTCGTCCTATTCGCAAGTTCATCATGAAAAAGTTGTAAAGTATCACGTTGGCGTAAACCACAACAAAACATTTTATAAGTCGAATTCCATCTTGTAGGAACGTCCCAATTAGGGGTTAAAAAAATAGAATTCGTGTCCTTACACAATTTCATATATTGTTTATATCTAGCTTTAATTGAAAAAAATATATCTTGTAACCTTTTTTTAAAAGCGTCTTTTACCAAACTTATTTCGGGTACCGCTAATCCGTCTTGCACAACTAAGTTTATAATGTGTGCAACACATCGACTATGATAAAAAATACCCTTCGAAGGCGGTTTATATGTTAATATTAATTTTTTTACCGCATTTGTATTATTAGACGCGTTATCAAATGAGATCGAAAAAACTTTTTCTTGTAACTTAAAGTTATTTATTACATTTTGTAACATATGAAATAAATTTTGACCCGTGTGAGGATACTCAAAATTTTCAAAAGCAATCGTACGCTTCATCATTATCCATGTATCGGGATCAATCCAATGTGCGGTAACACAAAGGTATTAACCGGGCAAACCATGAGGTGCCGACCAAACATTGGTTGGTAAGTTTACATTTGTATTTAAGTTTGCAAAACCGTTTACTAGTTCTATTTTAGTCTTTTTCCATAATTTAATACAATCACGTCTAAGAGTAGCACGACTTACTTGCTTATATCGCGGTTGAAGAGTATTTTGAATCACCTTAGTCAATCGAGGGTTATCGAAGTGGTTGAACGACAAACCTTCTTGAATCACGTATCTTGCAAATTGTTGTCGGCACCATTCCGCCTCGTATGTAAAAAGACCCCCCTCTCGTGACATAGATGCTTGACCGGCTTCCGGAACGGATTTGAGTCCTTTGCAATACTTGTCGGTATGCATCTTCAACGTCGTGTTGGATTCATGTTTCAAAAACTTACCGCAATGTTTACAATGAGCCTTAAGTTACCCATCCGACAATTTCACGAGGTTGAAATTACACCAAATTTTTGGGTTTCGGGTTATTTCTATAACTTCAACAATCTCGGGCACATTCGTGGAAGCGGAAGAAGATTGAGTTGCCATTTGAATTGAGAGAAACGAGAATTTTGTAATTTTTTTAGTACTTGAAGAGTGTTTGAGTATTGTGACTAAACCAAAAACTCAAATAGGCTATTTATAGTTGATTAGGGATGGCAAAATGGTAAAAAAAAGGGCAAAAAATGGTCAGATTTTTGAAAGCAACGGACATATAACGGTCACAAGAAAAACCGGTTTCAAACCGGTTTTTTCAACCCGGTTTCCGAAACTGGTTCCCCTAAAACCCGACCCGAATTGGTTTCTAACGGGAAAATGGAAAACCGGGTAGAAACCGCCAGTTTTGAGCCAACCCGAACTGGTTTTGATCAAAAACCGATTTTGACCGGTTTTGGTTTCAGTTTTTTTTTTCGGTTTCAGTTTTTTTGCCCACCTCTACCGGCCAAGGACAAAACTCGGCCTCCAAAAGCTCCTTAAATTCATCCCATGTGGCAACACGATCCTGTGGCTTGATGACTTTCCACCATGCAGCGGCCTCCTTAGTGAGGAAATACTGGGCAATCGGTACTTTCCTCACTTCGGGGCAATCAAGCGCTTCAAAAATTTTCTCCAACTCCTCTAGCCAATCTTCCCAACCTAATGGGTTTGTGGCACCGCCAAACTATGGAGGGTGCATACGGATTACATTCTGAAGCAAGGCATCTGCGTTCAGATTCGGATTATTCAGCTGAACGGTTTGGGCTAAAATGGTCATCTGGTTGGCCAATTGTTGAAGTACATTCGCAACTCCAACGTCCGCGCTGTTCCCCTGGCCAGTCGACTGGTCGTGCGGACTTTCGGTGTTCGGATGCACCGAGTTCGATAAACTGGGGTTGGTCGACCCCGCAATAGAACTGAGGGAAACGGCCACGCCACGTCCTCTTCCACGTCTATGGCCACGACCACGGCCACGGCCCCTACCAGCTGACATACTGAAGAACACACAAGGCATGTAAGTACAATTCAATCGCACGTCACCAAAGTGACCGATTCTCAAGAATACCAAAAATGGAAGCAAAGTGAATAAGAAAACACCAGAAGAGTAAGAGGTCTTACAAGTACCGGTCGCATTGTGATGATGGCAGAGTAGTGATATTGTGGACAAATGACGACTCAATCGACCCAAAAGACCGACAACCTAGGTATCCATAGACCTAAGCTCCGATACCATATTTTATAACACCCCCAAGTTATTCAGGGTATATTAAAGCGTCGTGAACCCCACCGATGGACCCACAAGGCTAAACATACACGGAACTATAAAACTTGACCGAGAAGGTCCAAATATAATGAGATGAAAGACGATACAAAGGGTATTCAAACCATGTCCAATGTATCCAAATACATCATAGTACAAAATCAAGACCTCAGCAACACAGGCCGGAATACCAAGAAAGACTGAAAATAAACAATACTCAAGTATTCAATAACCATTCCAATACAACAACAATGAATGGAGGAACACAAGACATGACTGGGGATAAAACATAGTATCACGCTTACCCATCATATTCGTGTCGACCCGATACCTGCCTATCCTCCCTCCTGGAACCTGAAATACATAAAAAGGATTTCCCCCAAAAAGGGGTTAGCCGTCGAATAGCTAGTGCAAGTATATCAAATATGAAACACAATACTCCTCGACAATAAAATAAAGGTAACCATCAATTCATCAATTCAAGACTAGTATTCCGGAATAACTAAATCTCATAGCATCACAACAATGCATACACGATCAACCATGGAACCGCACCAAAGGCTACGGAACTCTCAGGGGACCCGTCGGTCCGCCCCAGAGTGGTTAACCCAAATTATCTGTGGAATCGCACCAAAGGCTACCAAACCCTCAGGGGACCTATCGGCCTGCCCCAGAGTCGATATAAATAAACCTGCCATTCATATATCTTACTTTCAAAGTCGATAACGTACAATCATAAATATATACTTGCCTTTGAGACATCGAGAAATTGAACGGAAAAGAGTATGAGTTCGGTAGGTCCAAGAACGCACTTTCGGCACCTAAACGTTTCGTAAGGGATATGATAATCAATAATCTATACGCATAATTCACGAAGAAACTCCCGAAACCCGTCTACGATTCACGGAAATACACGGATAAACAACTAGAGGTTTGAAAATCGCCCAAACTGTCACAAGTCCAAAAACGGCACAATCCAATCCATAAAATCATAGGAAAAGCATGTATATGGAATAGATACATCATAATCTCAAGGTTCTCATGCTTCAAAACAGATAAATCAGACGAATCTTGGAAAAACCCCAAAATTCCCAAAAATAGGGTTCTTAGGATTTTTACCTTGATTTGGACGTTAGGATGGATTAGATGTTGTGAAATCCTTGTTCTCCAACCAAATATGTTTTTGTTTGATGAAGAATCGCTTCCAATCGCCCAAAATCGTCACTCCAAGCTTCTCCCATCAAAAATAAGTGAAAATGGATGAAAAATGACGAAATGGAAGTTAATTTTCCAATATATATCCGCCCACTCTAGCGCACGCTACGCTTAAGAATTAGCGTGTGCTAATGGAGTCACCGGTCAGTCCAGCGGCTCCTGACAGTCTCGCTAGCGTGCACTAGATGATCCATTGCATGCACTACTCGACTATGGATGTCCAGAAATTGGAGTCCAGTACCTACTGTCCTCTTCCCTGCTCGAGTCCTAGCGTGCGCTGCTGTGCCAGCATAGCGTGCGCTACGAAATGCTTGTAGCGTGCGCTAGCCGAAGCCTAGCGTACGTTACCTGACAGTCCAGTCAGTCAGACAACCTCACTGTCTCTGCCGACCCAGCCCGTTAGCGTGTGCTACGGACGGTGTTAGTGCACGCTAATGCCCACGAATAGCGTGCGCTAACGAACTCCTAGCGTGTGTTAACTGCTAGTCCATAGAGTAGTATAAGTTACTTACTCTCCCCTCTCTGGACCGTTAGCGCGCGCTACAGCTCAAAGCTAGCGTACGCTACTCAGGCATAATTAGCATATGTTAGTCTAGGCCTAGCGTGTGCTATCTCCACTGACCAGAACAGTACCGAAAGGTCTAAACAACCCAAAACATGATCCAAACAAGGTATGAAGCTCAACGACAATATCGACAAAAACATTTAGAGTTTCTAGAGCGACAACAATAGGAAGAACAGTAAGGTCAAACAGTCAATAAAAGTACGGTTATTACATATACCATGTATTGAGACTATTGTGGATACACAAACAAGGACACGCCTCATCATAGTGGGAAGGTTGTTCGTCAACCTGATCATTTCATCGGCGTGGGAGCGTCTTCGAATTCTCCCCAGACCATGATTAAATGGATACATGTACGTATAGGAAGGCAGTTCAAGACAAGGATGCTGAATCCTGGCAAATAGAAATGGAATCCGAAATGGGATCTATGGATTCTAATCAAGTATGTGAGCTAGTAGAGCTACCCAATTTGGTAAACCCATTGGAAGTACGTGGGTCTACAAGCATAAGATAGGATCGAAAGGGAAGGTTGAAACCTTCAAAGCAAGACTTTTTGCGAAAGGTTACACTCAGAAGGAGGGCATCGACTACGATGAGATGTTTTTGCCGGTAGCCATGCTTAAATCGATCCGGATTCTCTTATCTATAGCTGCGCATTTGGATATGGAGATTTGGAAGGTGGATGTCAAGATTGCGTTCTTGAACGGATGTCTTGATAAGGAAATCTATATGTGCCAACCTGAGGGATTCATTGCTGAAAGAGAGGAGCACTTAGTGTGCAAGCTTAAGATAGCCATTTATGGTCTCAAGCAAGCATAAAGGTCTTAGAACATGCGATTTGATGAAGTCATTTAATCGTATGGTTTTGAATAGTGTCCTAGTGAGGTTTTTGTATACAAAAAGTGCGATGGAAACTTGCTAGTGTTTCTTGTACAGTACGTAGATGATATATTTCTAATTGGAAACAATGAGAAGGCATTATCAGACGTAATGGTATGGCTATCTGAGCAGTTCGATATGAAGGATTTGGGAGAGGCTGGGCACATCCTTGGTATTAAGATCTTTCGAGATCGCAGGAAAATGATGTTGGGCTTATCTCAAACATCCTATATCGATACGGTGCTAAAGCGGTTTAATATGGAGAATTCCAAGAAAGGTTTCTTACCTTACAGACATGGAATTCAGCTATCTAAGGCTATGTGTCCTAGGACACAGAAGGAGATAGATGACATGAAGCTGGTCCCTTATGCTTCGGCAGTGGGAAGCCTCATATATGCTATGCTTTGCACTAGGCCTGATATTTGTCATGTTGTAGGTATGGTGGTGAGATATCAGTCGAACCCGGGACCAAGACATTGGATTGCTATCAAGCATGTACTCAAGTACCTGAGAAGGACTAGGGAGCATATGTTTGTATATCAATCGGATACACTTTGTCCTTTGGGTTACACTGACTCAGATTTTAGTTCGGACAAAGAAAAGTCGAAATCAACTTCCGGATATGTTTTCACTTTTGGAGGTGGAGCCATCAGTTGGAGGAGTGTTAAGCAGAAATGCATAGAGGACTCTACCATGGAAGCCGAATATGTAGCAGCCTCAGAGGCAGCTAAAGAGTCGGTATGGCTCAAGTACTTCCTAAAAGATTTGGGTGTGATTCCTAATTTTCCTAGGAGTATTATCAATTAAATTGCTTAAAAGAGGCAAATGTCAAGGATACCTGGTGAACATAGTTGGTACAGAAAGACAAGAATTGTCAGTCTCATATGTATCAATTGTGAAGGAATTTCCAGATGTGTTTCCTGAAGATTTGCCAGGAATTCCACCTGATAGACAAGTAGAGTTTACAATTGACTTGATACCTAGAGCAGCACCGATAACAAAGGCTCCTTATCGAATGGCGCCAAAAGAATTGCAGGAATTGAAGGTTCAACTACAAGAGTTGCTGGACTTAAATTTTATTCATCCAAGTGTTTCCCCATGGGGAGCACCGGTTCTTTTTGTCAAGAAGGACGGTACATTAAGGATGTGTATCGACTATCGTGAGTTAAATGGACTCACTATTAAAAATAAGTACCCGTTGCCAAGGATCGAGGATTTATTTGACCAACTTAGAGGAGCAGGAATTTTCTCTAAGATTGACCAGAGATCGGGATATCATCAATTGAAAATAAAGGAGGATGATATTTCTAAGACGGCCTTTCGGACAAGATATGGGCACTACGAATTTGTAGTAATGCCCTTTGGACTAAGTAATGCCCCAGCCGTATTTATGGATTTGAAGAATCGAGTATTTCACCAATACTTGGATAAATTTGTTATTGTATTCATTGATGACATTTTGGTGTATTCTAAAGATGATAAACAACATGAGGAACATTTAAGAATAGTATTGGAAACTCTTCGCAATGAGAAATTATATGCGAAGATTAAGAAATGTGAGTTTTAGATTGACCGAGTAGTATTTCTCGGTCATGTGGTGACCGCTCAAGAGATTGAAGTCGATCCAGTCAAGATCAAAGCGATAAACAGTTGGGAAGCACCTACGAATGCGAATGAAGTTCGAAGTTTTCTAGGTTTAGCCGGTTACTACAGGAGATTTATCGAGGGCTTCTCAAAGATAGCAGCTCCTATGACGAAGTTGACTCGAAAAGGGGATAAATTCTTATGGAATGATAAGTGTGAAGCGTGTTTTCAAGAATTAAAGAAAAGGTTGACGACAGCACCTGTGACGATTCCAGACCCTACCAAGGATTTTGTAATATACAGTGATGCGTCGAAGCAAGGTCTTGGTTGTGTTCTGATGTAGCATGGAAAGGTGGTTGCATACGCCTCCAGACATATTAAACAACATGAGTTAAACTACCCTACTCATGATCTAGAATTAGCCGCTGTAGTTCATGCACTAAAGATTTGGAGGCATTACTTGTACGGAGGAAGGTGTGAAATTTTTACCGATCATAAAAGTTTGAAGTATTTGTTTACTCAGAAGGAGATAAACATGAGGCAAAGAAGGTGGCTCGAGTTGGTGAAAGATTATGATTGCACGCATCCAGGCAAGGCCAACGTAGTTGCTGATGCCTTAAGTCGCAAGACGAGAGGTTAATTGTGCAATATGCTCACTACTCAAGAACAACTCATTCAAGATTTTTCGAAATTGAATATTGAAGTTGTTAGACCAAAGGGAACAATATCAATTTTATCAGTTCTAGTGGTTCAACCAACCTTATGGGAAAGAATTAAAAGAGCTCAATCCCAGGATGAGATATTAAGTAGAATGAAAGAGTTGGCCATATCTGCAGACAATAAGGGTTTTGGAATAGCAAGTAATGGTACCTTGATGTACGGAGGGAGAATGTGTGTGCCAGAGATGAGGGTATGATAAAGAAAATTTTAATCGAAGCTCACAGTACGCCATATACTGCCCACCCAGGCAGTACCAAAATGTACCAAGATCTTAAGAAAATGTTTTGGTGGAAAGGAATGAAAAATGATATAGGAAAATTTGTGGAGAGTTATTTGACTTGTCAACAAGTCAAGGCCGAACATCAACGACCATCAGGATTGCTCAAACCACTTGAAATTCCAGAATAGAAGTGGGAACATATAGCCATGGACTTCCTAGTCGGTTTACCCACAACTGTTAAAGGAAATACTGCGGTTTGGGTGATTGTCGACAGAATGATAAAATCTGCTCATTTTCTGCCAGTCAAGATAACGTTTAAGATGAATCAGTTCGCACAAATGTATATCAAGGAGATAGTGAGATTACATGGAGTTCTGGCATCAATAGTGTCAGATAGAGACCCTTGTTTTACTTCACGATTTTGGAAAAGTTTGCATGAAGCTATGGGAACAAAGCTTGCAGAGCCTTTCTTTTTGCTCCCCTCCAGCGACTTCGCACCTCACTTTCACTAAGTCAGGACTCATTCCCAAGGGAGAATTTCAGCACTGCTTACCATCCTCAAACAGATGGTCAAACGGAGCGAACGAATCAAATCCTTGAAGATATGTTGAGAGCATGCATACTGGATGCAAATGTTGATTGGGAATCACTGCTACCTTTGGTTGAATTTGCCTACAATAATAGTTATCAAGCCACAATTGGGATGGCACCATACGAAGCTCTATATGGAAGAAAATGCAGATCTCCATTGTATTGGGATGAAGTTGGAGAAAGAAAAGTATTGGGACCTGAGTTAGTTGAGGAAACAGTTAGAAAAATTAAGATGATCCGAGAGAGAATTAAAATTGCTCAGGACCGACAGAAGTCATATGCTGATAAGCGTAGGAAGGAGTTACATTTTGATGTTGGAGATAAAGTATTTTTAAAGGTGGCTCCAATAAAAGGAATTTTTCGTTTTGGAAAAAAAGGAAAACTTCGATCGAGATTTGTCGGACCATTCGAAATTCTTGAACGAATTGGAGATTTAGCATATCGTCTCGCTTTACCACCCGAATTTGCTTCAGTACACAATGTATTCCATGTCTCTATGCTCAGAAAATATGCGCACGGTCCGAGTCATGTAATCAGCTATGCGAATTTGGACGTTAACAGAGATTTAACGTGTGAGGAGCTACCGTGTGCAATACTCGAAAAGAAGTTCACAAACTGAGAAACAAAGATATCACATTGATTAAAGTGCAGTGGAATCGTCATGGAAAAGATGAAGCTACTTGGGAACGCGAGGAAGAGTTTCGAGCTTGTTATCCTGATTTTTATAATCAAGGTATGATATTAATTTTCGAGGACGAAAATTTTTCAACGAGGATAGAATGTAATATCCGTAAAAAAATTTATTATTATTATTATTATTGTCGTTAAATTATTTACAGATTTTATTTTAATTGAGAACCCATTTATTATTCAAACTCAATTATATATTAACTGGTCTATTAGATTTCAACCCAATTATATCTTTACTTTGGGCCAACCCAACACCATGTCCTTTCTCATTCTCAGTTTCTTTCCCAGACTTTAGTTGCTCTCTTTAATCCAAAATAACTCCTAAGCATTATTAACACAATTAAACACATTTAATCTCGGGTCTTTCCAAATGTCTTGCCCAACACAATATATTCATGGCTTCTACATGATATTCTTCACTTCACTCCTCTTCTGCAAAAAAAGGTAAATTCATGTTCTTATTCTTATTTTATTAAAAAAATGAACAGTAGCGGCGATTAACTATCGTCTCCGCATCGCCGCTAAATCTGCGGCCAACCATCCAAACACCAGAAACCGAACTCCAGCCCAAATGGAACAATAAAAAAAAATCCCAAATCAAATCTCACCCAAAGCCGCCCCAGACACCATGAATCCGCCTCTGCCGTTTTTGCCTGCCACCATCGCCACCGAGGACCAGGCCCCAAGCCCTTTTTCTGACCTGCTTTGAATCCGGTTGTAGGGCATTCAGTGTGTGTGTGTGTGAATTTTTTTTTGAGAGAATAGAAGAGCAGAGAAGAGAAGAAGAGTGAGGGAAAAAAAGAAAGAAGAAGAAGTAGAGAGGAGAGCGGGGCAGAGCAGACAGAAAAAAAAGGGCGGCGTGTGAGGAATGAGATAATGAATCTGACCTAAGTGTTGGATTTTATACCCAACACTTTAATTCAAATTTCAATTCAACCCCTTATTTCTTTTATCCTTTGATTTTATCCCTATTTAATTGCTAATATCTCAAAATACATTTTTTTTAAATCTAGTTCAAATATTTTAATTTAGGTTGCGTTATTATATATTTTCATACATTAATAATAATATTAAATTATTTTATTGTAGATAACGACGAGAACTTTCGGGCCTAAGATTTCGCGAGTCGAGCATCCATATTTAGTCAAGCGCTGCATTTGAGGTGGGGTTTTATTTTCACTTATTTTCTACAAAATTACATGTCTCATATGTATATTACATGTTATTTGGCATATATTATTATGGTGTGATTTATCATGTCGTACAGACAAAACAGAAAAATTGTACTTCTAGTACACATAACATTTAGCCTTCGGGCTCAGTTAGCCTTCAGGCTCAGATCGCCTCCGGGCTCCGAGTACTCCGTGTAGAAATACACGTAAAAACAGAACAGAAATATTTATGTGTTCAATTATTCATGATATATTCATATGTGACATGTATAGCCTCAATAAGTTCAAGCTTACCCCGAATTTTTTTCAAATTTTTTCAGGTTAACGAAGCGGGCTTGGTACTGGTGGAAGATGGTATTAATATAAGCATCAAAACTCTTAATATTATTAATTATATTATAATTTACGAAGAATCTTTCAAATTGCAATTTGAATGTTTTGCTAATCTTAGCAATTGCCTTATTTTCTATAAATTGACTAATGTTGGTATAACATTACGTGATTAGACGTAGTATAAATTATATACTTAATATTTTGGTTGCATTTTTAAATTTTTTTTTTATTTATTCCTTACATTTATTTAGTCACTAAAGTTTACCTTGAGCTTTGTTATAAAAAAATATATAGTTCTTCCTCTAAATGATATTTATGTGATATTCAATTAATATATAGCTTCCGCACGTAATTATTTTATTTGAAGGAAATTTTAAAATTTAGATAATGAAAGAAAAAAAGAAAAAAATTATACATGTTTTCAAGATTTAATTATAAATAAAATTAGGATGTTACACTTGGTATTAGGATCTTTCGAGATCGCAAGAAAAGGATGTTGTGCTTATCTCAGACATCCTATATCGATACGGTGCTAAAGCATTTTAGTATGGAGAATTCCAAGAAAGGTTTCTTACCCTACAGACATGGCTATCTAAGGCTATGTGTCCTAGGACACAGAAGGAGATAGATGACATGAAGCTGGTCCCTTATGCTTCGGAAGTGGGAAGCTTCATGTATGCTATACTTTGCACTAGGCCTAATATCTGTCATGTTGTAGGCATGGTGGCGAGATATCAGTCGAACCCAGGGCCGGGACATTGGATTGCTGTCAAGCATATACTCAAGTACCTGAGAAGGACTAGGGAGCTGCTTGTATATCAATCGGATACATTTTGTCCTTTGAGTTACACTGACTCAGATTTCAGTTAGGACAAAGAAAAGTCGAAATAAACTTTCGGATATGTTTTCACTTTAGGAGGTGGAGCCACTAGTTGGAGGAGTGTGAAGCAGAAATGCATAGCAGACTCTACCATGGAAGCCGAGTATGTAGCAGATATAAACCTATGTGAGGTACAAGTCTTCGCTCCGAAAAATGTAGTCTCCTTATCCCCAGGAAAGACTAGGGTTATTTCTCTCTCATAACATTTAATGATAGCTCAGTACTTTTTCAACCAATCCATCCCTAGGATTATGTCGAAATCTTTCATATTAATCACGTATAGATCCGCATCCAAGTTATTCTCATTCATATCTATAGGTGTATTTCTAACCATAGAATCAGCACATATTATTTTACCAGATGGTATGCTAACCTCTAATGGTTCTTTTACTCTAATGTCTTTACTTCCAGTTAGAGCATAGAACTTCTTAGACATGAATGAATGGGTAGCGCTAGTATCAAAAAGTACTAATGCAGGTATATTAAATACTGTTAACATACCTGTCATTGTATCTGGGTTCCCTTCAGTATCTTTCAGGCTCTTGGCAAACACTCGTGCCCTACCCCCAGAAGTTTCACCTTCTTTTTCGACTGGGCAATCATAAGATGTATGCCTTGATTGCTTGCATCGATAGCATTTTCCCTGACCCACCACGCATACTCCTCCATGGTTCTTTCCACAATTTGTACATGAAGGTTTCTCGGCCTTGACGCTGGGCTTCGCTTTTCCTTCAGTTCTGCCTTGCTTACTCTGACCTTGACTGGCATTCTGACTTCCAGTCTTACCTTGGTTATGGTCTTGCCACTTCCTCTTACCAGAGCTCTCAACCTGTTTACGGTCCATATCCTGACTCGAGGAAATCTCTTGAGCTCTCTTAACAGTTTCTGCATAAGATAGATCACCGTGGCTCTTGAGAATATGCCTTATTCCTGGTCAGAGACCATCTAGGAACTTGCGATATTTTTCCATGTCAGTGGACACAAAATGTGTCGCAAATTAGCTCATGTCGGTAAATTTCCGTTCGTATTCAGTCACAGACATTCCTTCTTGCTTGAGATCCCAAAATTCCCGCTGTTTTTGTTCACGATAATGCCTCGGGTAATACTGTTCTCTGATTATAACCTTGAACTCATTCCAAGTTGAGGCTGCACGCTCCTCTTCTGGCCGAGTCCTCTAGTAGCTCTCATACCAACGGTCAGCTCCTTCCGTAAGCTGATATTCAGCACAGATTACTCGTTGTGCATCTGTGCATCCGATCAGCCTAAAAGTTTGTTCTAACGACCGAATCCATTCTTCCACGAAAGTAGGTTCTTCCTTTCCAGTGAATGTTGGGGGTCCGAAGCGACGGAATTGTTCCACCACTTAGTATTAGTTTACAGCAAGTACCTCAACATTGTTTTCATGTTCTCTGCGCCCTCCATTCATAGCACCTTCGTTTCCTCCTCTCCCAGTGCTTGGCCTCGGAAACATTTTCCTAATGTTCAAAATTGTGATTACTGGTAAGATTCTACGTCTATATATTATTGCAAAAATTTTATGAATATAGGCCATATTCGTGACTGAAAAGGGAAAAAATAAATAAATGTGAAATATAATCCCACTATTATTTGTATAATTATTTTAAATGGAAAATAAAGTACAATGTTGTACTCATAAATAAGATTGTTAAAAATATTGGGATGCCCAATCTACGACAATTAATACTAAATAGTCGTATTTTATTCTCCAATATAGATTATAACTTAGTTTGAATTCATTCCGAAGATGCCGAAGCCACACTGGCATCTTCGCTTGGATATTGTTCTTCCTCTTCATCACTGTCGGAAATATCATCCAGATGTAATACCCACGATTTTCGTTCCGGTTATTTTGGATTTCTCTTCGGATATTTCCCGGTTGTCGAGCACTGGTATTATTTTTCTCGACTACTAATTTTGGATTTATGGTCGTATGGGGTGATTTGTTATCCGTTATTTTCATTCTGGATGGATGTTGTTGTCCTCGAGCGTTGGTCGTGTTCGCCTGCGCGCTTGGAAAATCGAGTCGCCGAGTCATGACTACCGGGCAATCGGACGGATCGTGCGCCATCGTCCGACGAAAGTGCGGGCACTGGACGGACGGGTGCGGGCACTGGCTGGGCAGGTGCAGCAGGAACCGTCATAGCGCACGCCACATTCGGAAGGCTGCGCGCGCTAACTCGGCAGGAGTAGCGCACGCTGTTCGTTCGACCAGCACACGCTATCGGGCCGGCCAGAGAGGTTTTTGAGGTTTTGGACTCGGGGAGGATCGGTAGGTAGTGCAGGCTACTGTCGGTCACTGCGCGCGCTAATCGGCAGGTGTAGCGCACGCTATCGGCCGACCAGCGCACGCTACCTAGCCGAGCAGTCTAGTCTAGTGGGTTCTGGACGGACCGGCTAGCGCACGCAAGGCCCTGCGGAGTGCACGCTACCGCGGTCGGACAGGAAGGTTCTGGACATCAGGACAGGTCGGAAGGATAGGTTAATGCGGGCCCCGGCCGAACATTCTCGACCATGACCGCCCGTTAGCGCACGCTAGCTCGGCAGCCTAGCGCACGCTAGGCTGTACCAGTATAAATATGACCGAGCAGTCATATTTTCACTCGTTTTTCATTTCCTATCTTTCCTGTCTGCGGCTGGAGTCTTGGAGAAGTCGAATATATGTTGTTATACTATGAATCCACGAAGTTATAGAGTTCATATCATCAATTGATCATTACATAACATCCTTCAATCCAGCGAATCAAGGTTAGTTTTCCTAAAACCTTAGTTTTTGGGAAATTGGGGGTTTTGCTTGATTTCACCTGTTTGATCCGTAATAACTTAGATTAGTGATGGATTATTGATTATTAAGTTATGTCCTACGAATTTCCTTGTTGTTCCATGGTTTGATTCCTAAATATTCGTCATTTTGTTGAGTTCCTAATCAACGCCTTGAAAGTGTCCGGTGAAATAGAGGGGGGTTTTGAGCATTCTACGATTATTCCTCCTCGTACGATCGTCAATTTATTCATGGTATGATGTTAGGGCCAGGTTCCTTGTGAAGAACTCGAGTCGGAACCCTTCCGTTCGCCGTTTCCCGATCGGTTGTGTTACCATCGTTTCTGCCGGAGAGTTGTGGGCGTTCGAGGTTTCCCGGTTGAGACATGTTCGTTGGAGTATCCGGTATCGATTATCGAGGTAAGTATCTTGCCCATACATTACGTGTTTTGTGAATATAATGGTTGGAAATCGAAGATATGTGCTAAATGAATGTTTACAACTATTTCTCAAAAGAATCGGTATATTTACAATCATGGTTTTCTTAAAAGATGATTCTAGTGTTCGGGAATTATTGTGCTTAATTGACTATGTGTGTTAGTGTCGAGTATATGATCGCCTTAATTCGGGTGATGCCATTATGTGTGATTATGTCGTCAGTAAATTTAAAGTTTAATCCTTTTGTTAAGATTGTGCTTGGAGTCATGCGGATGTGTGCGAATATGTGCGTTGTGTGATATTGGTTGTGTCGTTCGGTGTTGTTGAGATAAGTGTGATTCCTTGTGGATAGTATTAATTCTGGGTCATGAGTATGTGTTGGATAGTTTGGCCATTCTAGCAAAATACCTCGACTATATATATTGTGATTGACTCTTGAGGAATGTGGTTTTGTAAATGAGAACTGATGAGAGTTGTAAGGTTTTTCTCGGGTACTCTCACTCGGGGATTGACTCGACGGGGTCACACGGGGACCTGGTGGCTTAGCGGATGGACCGCGTCACGAGTGTAACACCCCAATTCGCAAATGGGACATTACACGCCATAGAACCCTCGTGAGGTCTACCAGGCTAACACATGACACACATTCCGTACATGAAAAATCCCAAAGACACAATCATCAATGTAAAAATGGGGCCATGGCCTCGGCCAAAACGTTTTAATAGACGTACGTGGAAATATAAGTCGATACCATGCCATTGCCCACGTAGGGGACTTTAACCGAATACAATAAAACCAGTCAAATCCCGATACTCAAACAATATAAATGACCCAACGTAAATAAAGGCTCGAGCCTAATAATCATGCCGACCCATCCTTTGCGTGCATATCCCGTGCCTGCTCCTCAGCTCTTCCGGTACGTGAAATGCATAAGACGCATTTCTCCCATTTAAGGGGTTAGCATTCGAATAGCTAGTGCAAGTACACAATTATACAACATTATATATAAATATGATTTTTTTTATAGTCCTCTCAATCAGAAATCATTTGCCATAGATATTCCGGAATACTACATTGGCAATCAAATCAGTTATCAATTCATCACGATATCACAAAATCACAACTGGTGTCCCGTGCTCGTACCCCTTAGTATCGACCCCCAGACATCCCGTCGAATGCTCCGGGTGGGATATCACTTCCGCGGTCGTACCCCTTAGTATCGACCCCCAGACATCCCGTCGAACGCTCTGGGTGGAAGTTCAACCACACACACACCCAAGTCCACTTCCACGGCCATACCCCTTAGTATCGATCCCCAGACATCCTGTCGAACGCTCTGGGTGGAAGGAACACAACTCACGCACCCAAAAACCACAATTTATCATTCATTTTGAAAACGTAACATACATAATGGAATGTAATATATGTACTTGCCTTGGTTAACACGACGTGAAGGAAAATGATGAATGGAAAGGTTTTGGCCCGAATAATCTTCACAAATCTGATCCTAACACAATAACGATAAACAACCAATCTCAAAACTACGAAAACATAGGAATACGTCCTAGTTCTACCCGCTGGAACAATCCGTCGAACATTACTAGGGTATCGACGAGTATAAGTGTCGAACAATGGAAGAATCGGAGTTTAAAACCACAAATCCTCAAGAAAAAGAAGGATTACAAGTATATGATTGAAATCTAGCAATAATCCATGATAATTCGGATTAAAAGAGTCAAATCACAAGAAATCCCCAAATTTCCCCAAAATCTCAAAACAAGGGTTTCAGGGATTCTTACCTTGATTCGGATGGCGGAAAATGTTAAGAACTTGAAGAATTCACGTAAGGAATGCAAGGATGTTTGTGGATGATGATATTTGGTCGAAATCGGACCCTCGTCTGGAATCGCCCAAAGCCGAAGAGAAGAAGTAAGGATGGAAAATGACGAAATTGGGCTGATGCTGTCGTATATAAATAATACATTGTTAGCGCACGCTAACCATCAAAGCATAGCGCGCGCTAACGGGGATCGCAAGCAGTCCAGAAGCAGCCTGGCGTCGCTAGCGTGCGCTAGACATGTTTAGCGCGCGCTAAACACTACCTGATAGCGTATGCTACTTAAGCCTTAGCACATGCTACCTGATGATCAGAGTACAGGATATGAATTCAGAACCCCCACTGCCCATTACGCTGAAATCGTTAGCGCACGCTACAAACTCCAAGTTAGCGTACACTAACCACACAACGATAGCGCACGCAAGGAATCAAGAAGTAGCGTGCGCTACTCATGCAGCAGCTCAAGATCGCCGACAAGATCTGCCGTGCAGCATTTAAAATCGAAATGCAAAGCAAGGCCAAAATCCAGAAACACAAACACAGAATATTCAAGACGACAGAGTTGAGCGTTGAAAGAAAATACAACTCCGACCACCGGAGAGTCCGTAATGCGACAAAGAAAGTGAAATTCCCTAAGCTTATAGGAAAATACAAAAATGGCCCAAGTTCCCGAAAATCACGATACCATGTCGGATTAACAAACCGAAAGTCTCAACACGACTAAGTCAACCATACGAACTTATGCAAACTAGGAAACAATGAAAACGAACGAGTTTTACGAGAATCGAACGTACATGTGACAAGATATAATTCAAGATAAAATCACGTAAAAACATCCTCGAAACTCGTCCAAATGGAAAAATTCTAAGAACTAAATAAATTCAGAACTTTGAAACAGTAACAAGCGAGTCGTCCGAAACGAACATACACCAATAATAGAAATTACCAAAAATAGAAAGTACGGATATTACATTCTCTCCCCCTAAAAATAAGTTTCGTCCCGAAACTTACAACGCGAATAACTCGGGGTATCTCGACTGCATACTCTCTTCCATCTCCCATGTGGCTTCCTCGGATCCATGCCTAGACCATTGAACTTTAACTAAAGGAATGGTTTTGTGCCGAAGTTGCTTCACCCGACGCTCTAAAATCTGAATCGGCCTCTCCTCGATGGTAATGTCGGGTCCCAACTCGATCTCTCCAAAATTAATAATATGGCTAGGGTCTGGTACGTACTTCCTAAGGTGGGAAACATGAAATACGTTATGCATGTGACTCAAGGACGGCGGCAAGCCTAACCGAAAATGCAAGCTCTCCCACTCTCTCTAAAATCTCGAACGGTCCAATATATCTCGGACTCAGTTTACCTTTCCGAACGAAGCGGTAAACTCCCCATGTCGGCGACACCTTAAGCAAGACATGATCTCCCACCTCAAACTCCAACGGCCAGCGACGCATATCGGCATAAGACTTCTGCCGACTCTGGGCCGTCAACAACCTATCGCGAATTAGAGCAATATTCTCTCTCGTCTCAACTACCATATCGGGATCGGTACCAATCAGCTCGGACGCATCATCCCAACACAAAGGCGATCTACACCTCCTCCCATACAATGCCTCAAATGGTGCCATTTTGATCGAGGCGTGCCAACTATTGTTGTACGTGAACTCGATCAACGGCAAGTGCGACTCCCAATCATCCTTCCAATTTAAGGCACAAGCTCTCAACATATCCTCCAGCGTCTGGATCGTCCGCTCTGACTGCCCGTCAGTCTGAGGGTGGTAAGATGTACTGAGTCTCAACTCAGTCCCCAAAGCTCGATGAACAGCCTGCCAAAAATGTGATACAAACCGGCCATCTCGATCCGAAACAATACTCCTAGTAGTCCATGCAATCTCACGATCTCTGCAATAAACACTCGTGCCAGTCTCTCCAGTCCCCAAGTGTCCTTAATACCCAGGAAATGAGTTGATTTGGTTAGTCGATCAACAGTAACCCAAATCATGTTCATTCCAGTCCGAGTCCTAGGCATCCCGGTAATGAAATCCATAGAGATGTCTTCCCACTTCTATTCCGGAATGGGAAGTGGTCGTAGCAACCCCGCGGGCCGCTGATGCTCAATCTTAACCTGCTGATAGGTCAAACACTTCGCCACAAACTCGCTAACGTATGTTTTCAAATTGCTCTACCAGTAGTTACTCCTCACATCCTTGTACATTTTGCTAATACCAGGATGTATGGAGTAAGGCATGGTATGGGCCTCGCTCAAAATCTTCTGCCTCAACTCAATGTCATTCGTTACACATAATCTGCCGTGAAATCTCAAAACTCCGTCATCCTGAATCACAAACCCATGGGCTTTCCCCTTCCTCACATCCTCCCTCAACTGGATAAAAAATGGATCATCATACTGTTTTGCCTTAATATCATCAGTCAAGGACGAAGTTATCACCAACACACATAACTGACCCTGAACTCTCTGAACCCAAACCTCGATATTCTGACAAATCAAATCCCGCTGGATCCTGCTCTGTGGTGTAAGTACCTCTAACATCTGTAACGCCATTGGTTTCCGGCTCAACGCATCAGCCACTACGTTAGCCTTACCCAGATGATAAAGTATCTCGATGTCGTAATCTTTAATTAGCGCCAACCACCTACGCTACCTCATATTCAACTCTTTCTGACTGAAGTTATACTTTAAACTCTTGTGATCCGTAAAAATCTTACACGACGTCCTATAGAGATAATGTATCCAGATCTTTAAGGCGAAAACGACCGCAACTAACTCCAAATCGTGTGTGGGGTAATTTACTTCATAAGGTTTTAACTGGCGGGACGCATAAGCAATAACCATATCCCTCTGCATCAAAACACATCCGATCCCGAGGCCCGAAGCATCACTATACACCACGAAATCCTCATTCCCCTGAGGCAATGCTAAAACGGGTGCGGTAGTCAATCGTCCCTTCAACTCATCAAAACTATCTTGCCTGTCTGCGGTCCACTCGAACTTCTGAGTTTTCTGGAGTAACTGAGTGAGCGGTCTAGCGATCTTAGAAAATCCCTCAACGAATTTACGATAATAGCCTGCAAGTCCCAGAAAACTCCTCACTTCCTTCACATTCTTGGGCGGTTCCCATGCCATCACCGCCTCTATCTTCTGTGGATCTACCCGAACTCTCTCCGCTGAAATCACGTGCCCGAGGAACATCACTTCCTTGAGCCAAAACTCTCCACTTAGAGAACTTCGCATACAATTGCTCAGTTCTCAAGGTGTCCAACACAATCCGGAGATGTAAGGCATGCTCCTCTCGGCTCCGGGAATAGATAAGAATGTCGTCGATAAAGACGACTACGAACTTGTCCAGATACTCAATAAAAACTTTGTTCATTAACTGCATGAACACTACTGGGGCATTGGTTAGCCCGAAAGGCATAACCACAAACTCGTAATGGCCATATCTTGTCCGAAAGGCAGCTTTCGGTATATCGCTGTCCCGAATCCTCAACTGGTAATAGCCCGATCGTAAATAAATCTTCGAAAAGACTGTCGTTCCCTGAAGTTGATCAAACAAGTCGTCGATCCTGGGCAAAGGGTACTTGTTTTTAATGGTCAACTTGTTCAATTCTCAGTAGTCGATGCATAAACGAAGCGATCCATCCTTTTCTTAACAAAAAGTAAGGGCGCACCCCAAGGCGATGCGCTCGGTCAAATATACCCTTTATCTAACAATTCCCCCAACTGTTTCTTCAATTCTAACATCTCCGACGGTGCCATACGGTATGGCGCTTGAGAAACGGGAGCCGCATTCGGCTCAAGATCAATAGGGAACTCAACCTCTCACTGTGGTGGTAATCCCGGCAAGTCATCTGGAAATACGTGGGGTACTCGTTGACAACTGGAATCGACGATATGTCGACTCCGCCATCCTCCGCCTGCAGAGCATAACACCAATAGCCGACACAACCCTGATTCAGAAGTTTCATCGCCTTTAAGGCATTACTCACACTTCCCGATCTACCCGGTTTACAACCGATGAGAGTATGCTCGGTGCCGTCCTCGGCCACTATCGAGATGGTACGAGTCCGATAGTTCATGATAGCACCGTGACGATCGAACCAATCATCCCCAAGGATCAAATCCTCACCCTTAAGGTCTATAACAATGAGATTCGAGGGCCAATCTCGGCTCCCGATCCTCACTGGACAATCCCTAACTTTCCGATACCCAACCATATGATCCCCACTAGGCGAGGCGTACCCACTACGAATGGTCCGCACTTATACAAGCATTCAATACCAATACGATACACATAATCCGAAGCAATAAAAGAATGAGTAGCACCCGAATCGAAAAGCACCGAAATGGGATGAGAAAGGATCTGAGTGTTACCTGACGCCACTGGAATATTTGCCTCCTCCGTGCGCCTCATCTGATATAATCGAGGGTGGAATGAGCCTAAACTAGATGTAGCTCGGCGGTCCAGCTGACCCTGGCCCCTACCCCGGCCCGAACTCTGAGGAACATGAGTAACTGGAGTTTTCTGATCAATACCGTGCTCTATATGAATGGCGGTGGTAGTCGGAGCTCTAGCAGCCCTGGTGACTCTCTCACAATGTGCTGCTCGTTTCCCAGTCTGCCCGCAAGTAAAGCAAGTAACTGGAGGAGAAGGGCAATCCTTCATCAAATGATCATATTGGTTGCAGTTAAAACAAACCTTGCCACCAGAAGCAACAGACTGGACTGAACGATTACCCTGAGATCCCCCAGCCTGATGAAACGGCCTCTTCCCAAGTGTAGGGGCAGATTGTGCTCTCAAAAATCGGCCACTCTTGCCGGCTGAAAAACTGCTAGCCGTTTTCTATTTCTTGGCCTCGGTACCCAACTCTGATTCCGGTGCAGCCATCTCGATCGCTAGAGCGCGATCCTGATACTCCTTCAAAGTGACACACATGAGTGGTGCCATACTCTGCCTGATATGCGGTTTCATGCGCATATTGAAATAACGGATATTGTCGGCCTCGATCCTCACCTGATCTTTCACGAATCCTAATTGTTGATTATAAGTGATGATGGCCTGAGAAATAGGCACATCATGAGGTGTGGCGGTGAAGAACTCCATAATTCTGCGCTCCTTGACTGGCGGTGGACAATATTCTGCTTCCAAAGCAGCCTTAAATTCCTCCCAAGTGGCCTGGCGGTCTCTAGGCGTCACAGCCTCCCACCATTCCGCAGCTTCCTTATCCAAGAGGTACTGAGCAATATGTACCCTCCTGTCATCGGGACAAGCTACGGCATCAAAAGTCCTGCCCAACTGAAAGAGCTAATTCTCCCAACCGAGGGAGTCAGAAGAACTAGTGAAACGAGGGGGGCATCTTAGTTACTATCTGAAGCCATTTACTAGCTTCGTCCTCTGGAGTCGGGGGCGGATTTTGGCGTCCACCCTGAGCTATCTGAGTGAATTGGGCTACCAACTGCTGAAGTACGGCAGTAGCCCCGACGTCGGCGTTATTACCCAACGGCACTGAATGAGAAGCCGAATCCGCAGAGGACTGAGAAAGTGAGCCTTCCTCGTTATTAGCACCATGACCACGGCCTCGGCCGTGTCCCCTAGCTGGTCTACCACGACCTCTCAACATACTGAAGAAAATAATTGAAAAGAACAAGATCAGAAAAATTCACAGTTTACAAGGTTGGTATGACAATTCACAATTTCCAAACAGCACAAGGTCTAAATTACAGGAATATAAGAGTTCGAAGAGACTTACAGCCACGGGTCGCATGAAAAGACGGTAGCATGATGATATTAGGCTCAACGACTGACTCAAACGACTTAACTGACAGACCCAAAATTAACCGATAGCCTAGGCATTCAAAACCTAAGGCTCTGATACCATAAATGTAACACCCCAATTCGCAAATGGGACATTACACGCCGTAGAAACCTCGTGAGGTCTACCAGGCTAACACATGACACACATTCCGTACATGAAAAATCCCAAAGACACAATCATCAATGTAAAAATGGGGTCGTGGCCTCGGCCAAAACGTCTTAATAGACGTACGTGGAAATATAAGTCGATACCATGCCATTGCCCACGTAGGGGACTTTAACCGAATATAATAAAACCACTCAAATCCCGATACTCAAACAATATAAATGACCCAATGTAAATAAAGACTCGAGCCTCATAATCATGCCGACCCATCCTTTGCGTGCATATCCCGTGCCTGCTCCTCAGCTCTTCCGGTACCTGAAATGCATAAGACGCATTTCCCCCATTTAAGGGGTTAGCATTCGAATAGCTAGTGCAAGTACACAATTACACAACATTATATACAAATACGATTTTTTTTACAGTCCTCTCAATCAGAAATCATTTGCCATAGATATTCCGGAATACTACATTGGCAATCAAATCAGTTATCAATTCATCACGATATCACAAAATCACAACTGGTGTCCCGTTGTCGTACCCCTTAGTATTGACCCCCAGACATCTCGTCGAACGCTCCAGGTGGGACACCACTTCCGCGGCCGTACCCCTTAGTATCGACCCCCAGACATCCCATCGAACGCTCCGGGTGGAAGTTCAACCACACACGTACCCAAGTCCACTTCCGCGGCCGTACCGCTTAGTATCGACCCCCAGACATCCTGTCGAACGCTCCGGGTGGAAGGAACAAAACTCACGCACCCAAAAACCACAATTTATCATTCATTTTGAAAACATAACATACATAACGGAATGTAATACATGTACTTGCCTTGGTTAACACGACGTGAAGGAAAACGGTGAATGGAAAGGTTTTGGCCCAAATAATCTTCACAAATCCGATCCTAACACAATAACGATAAACAGCCAATCTCAAAACTACGAAAATGTAGGAATACGTCCTAGTTCTACCCGCTGGAACAATTCGTCGAACATTACTAGGGTATCGACGAGTATAAGTGTCGAACAATGGAAGAATCGGAGTTCAAAACCACAAATCCTCAAGAAAACGAAGGATTACAAGTATACGATTGAAATCTAGCAATAATCCATGATAATTTGGATTAAAAGAGTCAAATCACAAGAAATCCCTAAAATCTCCCCAAAATCTCAAAACAAGGGTTTCAGGGATTCTTACCTTGATTCGGATGGCGGAAAATGTTAAGAACTTGAAGAATTCACGCAAGGAATGCAAGGATGTTGGTAGATGATGATATTTGGTCGAAATCGGCCCTAACCCTCATCTGGAATCGCCCAAAGCCGAAGAGAAGAAGTAAGGATGGAAAATGACGAAGTTGGGGTGATGCTGTCCTATATAAATAATATATTGTTAGCGCACGCTAACCATCAAAGCATAGCGCGCGCTAACGGGGATCGAAAGAAGTCCAGAAGCAGCCCGGCATCGCTAGCGTGCACTAGACATGTTTAGCGCGCGCTAAACACTACCCGATAGCATATGCTACTTAAGCCTTAGCGCACGCTACCTGATGATCAGAGTATAGGATATGAATTCAGAACCCCCACTGCCCAGTACGCTGAAATCGTTAGCGCATGCTACAAACTCCAAGTTAGCGTACGCTAACCACACAACGATAGCGCATGCAAGGAATCAAGGAGTAACGTGCGCTACTCATGCAGCAGCCAAGATCGCTCGGACGATCTGTTGCAGCATGCATTTAATATCGAAATGCAAAGCAAGGCCAGAATCCAGAAACACAAACACGGAATATTTAAGACGACAGAGTTGAGCGTTGAAAGAAAATACAACTCCGACCACCGGAGAGTCCGTAATGCGACAAAGAAAGTAGAATTCCCTAAACTTATAGGAAATTACAAAAATGGCCCAAGTGCCCGAAAATCACGATACGATGTCGGATTAACAAACCGAAAGTCTCAACACGACTAACTCAACCATACGAACTTATGCAAACCAGGTGTTGTTGCCCAAAATATTTATTCGAAGATTAAATACTGCTGGAAGACGGACAACAAACAACAATTTGCGGGAGCACTTCCGAGAGAATATGAATAAACACAAGATTTGCCGGGTTTGTTAGGCCCGGGCTTGAATGCTCTCGCGAGATGTTATTAATACAAATATTCGTGGATACAAGTATTAATGTGAGAAATCTAAATACAATGAGTGTAAAAAGACTCTGTTTATCCGGCTCTTGAGCGAAGCTCGGTGTTCTTCGTCCCTGCCGATCGTCTGCTTGATGAGAGAGGCCGAGAGAAGTAAGTACCGAAAGATAGCTGTTGCCAAGAGTTGGAGAAAGCCAAGTGATGTGTGAAATCTCATGGGAATTGAAGTTCAGAAGCCTTTTGGGGAGTAAGACTCGATGGGAATCCGAGAGCTCAGAGAGTAAGAATCCCGGTGGTAAAAGTTCGATCTCTTCTCCAGAATTTCGGTGTGTTCTCAAGAATTTTGGATCCTTTGGACAAGTGCAGGCTGCCTGCTATATACAGGGGCTGAGGTGCCCTAAGTGCTGGCGGGCGATCGTCTTCCGGCCATTATAATAATGGGGCGATCGTCTGCCGGCCAATATTATAATGGGGCGATCACACGGGCTGTCGGCCTAAAGTCCAAGGCAGTGGTTGGCAGCCACCAGGCGGTCAATGAGGAGCCAAGACGCGTCCGAGTCATCACTGTCACATGCGGTCCTACCGACAACTTTCGGCGGGCTTGTTTACCGGTGGACGGATGTCGAGCCGTGGTCAACGATCCGTGATATGCGGATCTTGTCTCGACTCTGCACGTGGTGTCTGTCCTGAGGATCGGCCTTTGCCGACTGGATGACCATCAGCTTTGAGCGGCATGAGGCGGTCGTCTCTAGCCGATCACCAGAGGTCAGCATTGGCCAGTTGCTGAGGGTCGGCATCGGTCGGTCACCAAGGGTCGGTCGGCAAGTGCCGGGAGATGATCGTCCGCTAGTCGGTCTCCAGGAGTCGGTCGCCAAGTACCGAGAGACGATCGTATTTGATGTCGATCGCTCGGCACCGGGACTTGTCCTGGGACCTTCGGTTGGCCGATTTATCTTGCCTGCGGGGCTAAGCCTAGGTCGCCTGGTCGCTGGTCGCTGGTCGGTAGTTCTGCCTCGGCTGCTCGGCAGTGGCTAGGTCGCCCGATCTCCGAGGCGATCGCCGGTCGGAGAGTATAATTCTCGACACAACAATTGCCCCCCAGCTTGCTCTGATGTTGAAGACATAGGGCGAGGTGGTTCTTGCTGGCGATCGTGTAGGATGAGGACGGGCGATCTTGTTGAGCTGACTTAGGATTCGGACTTGGGCTACCATGGTCGATTGGCTAACTATATTTCGGTCTTGTACCTGCAAAACACAACATTGGCCGATCCCTCGTAGAAACTTGATTGTTTCGTCGCTAAGGAATCGTGCACAGTCGCGGAGTTTGATGGACCGACTCCATGACCGTGTCTTGGTGCGCGAAGACATTGAGTGTCTCGTGACTCACTTTATTATGAGGGTCCTCTGTTAGGCTGCACCTCGCCTCGTATTTAAACGAAGGGCGTGCGTTCTTGGTCTAGAGGAGTCCTTGCGCGGGGCAGCATCGGATGAATCAATTCCACCTCCGCGGCTTGTTCGCTCTGCTTCCACCTCGGCCCGCCATGGAGATGGCGAACCTCGACGGTGTACGTTGAGAAGGGGGTAGTGGCACGTGTCGCTTTGTCCGGGTTCACCAAGTTAGATGATGATCCTTGAGGGCGGGCGATCGTGTCCACTGATTAATTTTGGAGGGCCCTCAGACTACGCCGGCCTCGTATTTAAACGAAGGGCGGGCGATCTCGGCCGAAAGGGACCTTGCATGACCGAAGCAGCCGGTTCCATCGACTACCAGGACCATGGCTTTATGATGTGCGGTGGAGGCGATCTTCATGCCTTAGTCCGTCATGTTAAATGGTGGACTATCGATGGCGATCGTGTCCTCCGGGTTGCTGATGTAACTTGATGATCGGCGATCGGGCTGGAAGACTAGCGATCGTCGCTCGGCTACCGATCGCTTTATTCGTAGGTCGATATCAGCGATCGGACGGGAGATCATCGTTCGGGCGCCGATCGCGCTGCTCACAGGCTAAGAAGAAACCTTTGCCTGGCCAAGAAGTCTGCGGCTCTAGCTCGGAAGGCTGCGTAGGTCGCAGGTTGGTTCTTCGTGAGATGCCTGAACATCGGCGAAAGACCATGAAATCCTCCTAGGACCACGTAGAGGGCGATCTCATCGCTTACGGGCTCGCCGTTGAGGATGATCACGTATACCCGGTCGATGTAGTCCGAGTCGGACTCTTCTTCTCCCTGCTTGATTTGCATCATGCGAAGGGGGCCTTCCGGCCGGACGACCCTGGTGGCGAAGTACGCTGTGAAGACGTTCGCCAGCTCGTTAAAGGAGCCAATGGACCGAGGTGGCAATGAGGTGTACCACCGGTAGGCGAGGTCGTCCAGTGTCATAGGGAACATTCGGCACCTGGTCGCGTCAGATGCCCCACACCCCGTCATGTAGATGTTAAACTTGCTCAGGTGCATTTCGTGGTCCGATCGCCCCTCGTACAAGGGTGTTTGAGGAGGAGCGATCTTGTGCTGCACAGGGGAGAGCTCGATGTTGACCACGAGCGGCTCGCTTGGCTCGGCGATCGTCTTCTTGGCGCCTGCCCTGGATTCCAGGAGCGCCTTCATGTCGTCGAGCTGATGTTGCATCGCGGCCATCGCCGTGGCTCGGTCGCTTGGTGATCGGCTTTGGGAGCGGGAGCCGAGGTGATCGTGTACCGATCTCCGGACTCCGCTGCTGCTGACCTCGGCTATTTGGCGAGGGGGAGCCAGACGGCTGGGCTGCCTTCTGGGAGTCGGGTAGGCCGAGCTCCTGGTGACGGACTCAAACTCCGTCATCTCGTAGCTGGGGCCGGACTGCCCCGGTCGCCAAGACGGGTCACTGCCCAGGCGATCGAAAACAGAGGCGCCCCGGCTGGCGAGCGTCTATTCTTGCGGACGAGAGCCTCCTGGCGATCGCTCGGCCAGTAACGCCTTGAGCTTCCGCTTGGACTTCCGGCGGATGGCCGAGGGGGTGATAGCGGGAGGCGCGTCGAGAGCACTCCGTCGCTCTTGAAGGATGGCCATGGCCTCTTCGATCTGTTCCTTGGTTCGGAACTGATCGAGCGAGAGGCTTGGGTCGTCGCCCAGAGGCGGGATCGAGCATCTCTGACCGCGGCGGCTACCTTCCACCATCGGCTGTGGCTCGGACTGGGACGGAACGAGGCGTCTGGCCGGCTGGCCAGCGGCTTTCTTCCACGCGTAGGCGGAAGACATGATTTCTGACAGATTTCTTTGAAGCGCAGTGAGTGTCACTTCAAGTATATGCCCCGAGAACAGTGAGAGTTCTTCGAGACGGTAGGAATAAAAATTTGAGGGTTAGATCCCCTTCCTCTAGCGCCAATTGTTGTTGCCCAAAATATTTATCCGAAGATTAAATACTGCTGGAAGACGGACAACAAACAACAATTTGCGGGAGCACTTCCGAGAGAATATGAATAAACACAAGATTTGTCGCGTTTGTTAGGCCCGGGCTTGAATGCTCTCGCGAGATGTTATTAATACAAATATTCATGGATACAAGTATTAATGTGAGAAATCTAAATACAATGAGTGTAAAAAGACTCTGTTTATCCGACTCTTGAGTGAAGCTCGGTGTTCTTCATCCCTGCCGATCGTCTGCTTGATGAGAGAGGCCGAGAGAAGTAAGTACCGAAAGATAGTTGTTGCCAAGAGTTGGAGAAAGCCAAGTGCTGTGTGAAATCTCGTGGGAATTGAAGTTCAGAAGCCTTTTAGGGAGTAAGACTCGATGGGAATCCAAGAGCTCAGAGAGTAAGAATCCCGGTGGTAAAAGTTCGATCTCTTCTCCAGAATTTCGGTGTGTTCTCAAGAATTTCGGATCCTTTGGACAAGTGCAGGCTGCCTGCTATATATAGGGGCTGGGGTGCCCTGAGTGCTGGCGGGCGATCGTCTTTCGGCCATTATAATAATGGGGCGATCGTCTGCCGGCCAATATTATAATGGGGCGATCACACAGGCTGTCGGCCTAAAGTCCAAGGCAGTGGCTGGCAGCCAGCTGCGCGGTCCAATGAGAGCCAGCACGCGTCCGGAGTCACTGTCACATGCGGTCCTACTGACAACTTTCGGCGGGCTTGTCGGCTGGTGGACGGATGCTGACAGGCTGTGGTCAACGATCCGTGATATGCGGATCTTGTCTCGGCTCTGCACGTGGTGTCTGTCCTGAGGATCGGCCTTTGCCGACTGGATGACCATCGGCTTTGAGCGGCATGAGGCGGTCGTCTCTAGCCGGTCACCAGAGGTCGGCATTGGCCAGTTGCTGAGGGTCGGCATCGGTCGGTCACCAAGGGTCGGTCGGCAAGTGCCGGGAGATGATCGTCCGCTAGTCGGTCGCCAGGAGTCGGTTGCCAAGTACCGAGAGAGGATCGTATTTCATGTCGATCGCTCGGCACCGGAACTTGTCCTGGGACCTTCGGTTGGCCGATTTATCTTGCCTGCGGGGCTAAGGCTAGGTCGCCTGGTCGTTGATCGGTAGTTCTGCCTCGGCTGCTCGGCAGTGGCTAGGTCGCCCGATCTCCGAGGCGATCGCCGGTCGGAGAGTATAATTCTCGACACAACAATTGCCCCCCAGCTTGCTCCGATGTTGAAGACATGGGGCGAGGTGGTTCTTGCTGGCGATCGTGTAGGATGAGGATGGGCGATCTTGTTGAGCTGACTTAGGATTCAGACTTGGGCTACCATGGTCGATTGGCTAACTATCTTTCGGTCTTGTACCTGCAAAAAACAACATTGGCCGATCCCTCGTAGAAACTTGATTGTTTCGTCGGCCGAGAATCGTGGCATGCATGAGTTCGATGGACCGACTCCATGACCTTGTCTTGGTGCGCGAAGACATTGAGTGTCTCGTGACTCACTTTATTATGAGGGTCCTCTGTTAGGCTGCGCCTCGCCTCGTATTTAAAGGAAGGGCGTGCGGTCTTGGTCTAGAGGAGTCCTTGTGCGGGGCAGCGTCGGATGAATCAACTCCACCTCCGCGGCTTGTTAGCTCTGCTTCCACCTCGGCCCGCCATGGAGATGGCAAACCTCGACGGTGTACGTTGAGACGGGGGTAGTGGCACGTGTCGCTTTGTCCGGGTTCACCAAGTTAGATGATGATCCTTGAGGGCGGGCGATCGTGTCCACTGATTAATTTTGGAGGGCCCTCAGACTACGCCGGCCTCGTATTTAAACGAAGGGCGGGCGATCTCGGCCCAAAGGGACCTTGCATGGCCGAAGCAGCCAGTTCCATCGACTACCAGGACCATGGCTTTATGATGTGCGGTGGAGGCGATCTTCATGCCTTAGTCCGTCATGTTAAATGGTGGACTATCGATGGCGATCGCGTCCTCCGGGTTGCTGATGTAACTTGATGATTGGCGATCGGGCTGGAAGACTGGAGATCGTCGCTCGGCTACCGATCGCTTTATTCGTAGGTCGATATCGGCGATCGGACGGGAGATCATCGTTCGGGCGCCGATCGCGCTGCTCACAGGCTAAGAAGAAACCTTTACCTGGCCAGAAAGTCTGCGGCTCTAGCTCGGAAGGCTGCGTAGGTAGCAGGTTGGTTCTTCGTGAGATGCCTGAACATCGGCGAAAGACCATGAAATCCTCCTAGGACCGCGTAGAGGGCAATCTCATCGCTTACAGGCTCGACGTTGAGGATGATCACGTCTACCCGGTCGATGTAGTCCGAGTCGGACTCTTCTTCTCCCTTCTTGATTTGCATCATGCGAAGGGGGCCTTCCGGCCGGACGACCCTGGTGGCGAAGTACGCTGTGAAGACGTTCGCCAGCTCGTTAAAGGAGCCAATGGACTGAGGTGGCAATGAGGTGTACCACCGGTAGGCGAGGTCGTCCAGTGTCATAGGGAACATTCGGCACCTGGTCGCGTCAGATGCCCCACACCCGGTCATGTAGATGTTGAACTTGCTCAGGTGCATTTCGGGGTCCGATCGCCCCTCGTACAAGGGTGTTTAAGGAGGAGCGATCTTGTGCTGCACAGGGGCGAGCTCGATGTTGACCGCGAGCGGCTCGCTTGGCTCGGCGATCGTCTTCTTGGCGCCTGCCCTGGATTCCAGGAGCACCTTCATGTTGTCGAGATGACGTTGCATCGCGGCCATCGCCGTGGCTCGGTCGCTTGCTGATCGGCTTTGGGAGCGGGAGCCGAGGCGATCGTGTACCGATCTCCGGACTCCGCTGCTGCCGACCTCGGCTATTTAGCGAGGGGGAGCCAGACGGCTGGGCTGCCTTCTGGGAGTCGGGTAGACCGAGCTCCTAGTGATGGACTCAAACTCCGTCGTCTCGTAGCTGGGGCCGGACTGCCCCGGTCGCCAAGACGGGTCACTGCCCAAGCGATCGAAAACAGAGGTGCCCCGGCTGGCGAGCGCCTCTTCTTGCGGACGAGAGCCTCCTGGCGATCGCTCGGCCAGTAACGCCTTGAGCTTCCGCTTGGACTTCCGGCGGATGGCCGAGGGGGTGATAGCGGGAGGCGCGTCGAAAGCACTCCGTTGCTCCTGAAGGACGGCCATGGCCTCTTCGATCTGTTCCTTGGTTCGAAACGATCGAGCGAGAGGCTTGGGCCGTCGCCCAGAGGCGGAATCGACCGTCTCTGACCGCGGCGGCTACCTTCCACCATCGGTTGTGGCTCGGACTGGGACGGAACGAGGCGTATGGCCGGCTGGCCAGCGGCTTTCTTCGACGCGAAGGCGGAAAACATAATTTCTGATAGATTTCTTTAAAGCGCAGTAAGTATCACTTCAAGTATATGCCCCGAGAACAGTGAGAGTTCTTCGAGACGGTAGGAATAAAAATTTGAGGGTTAGATCCCCTTCCTCTAGCGCCAATTGTTGTTGCCCAAAATATTTATCCGAAGATTAAATACTGCTGGAAGACGGACAACAAACAACAATTTGCGGGAGCACTTCCGAGAGAATATGAATAAACACAAGATTTGTCGGGTTTGTTAGGCCCGGGCTTGAATGCTCTCGCGAGATGTTATTAATACAAATATTCATGGATACAAGTATTAATGTGAGAAATCTAAATACAATGAGTGTAAAAAGACTCTGTTTATCCGACTCTTGAGCGAAGCTCGGTGTTCTTCGTCCCTGCCGATCGTCTGCTTGATGAGAGAGGCCGAGAGAAGTAAGTACCGAAAGATAGCTGTTGCCAAGAGTTGGAGAAAGCCAAGTGCTGTGTGAAATCTCGTGGGAATTGAAGTTCAGAAGCCTTTTAAGGAGTAAGACTCGATGGGAATCCGAGAGCTCAGAGAGTAAGAATCTCGGTGGTAAAAGTTCGATCTCTTCTCCAGAATTTCGGTGTGTTCTCAAGAATTTCGGATCCTTTGGACAAGTGCAGGCTGCCTGCTATATATAGGGGCTGAGGTGCCCTGAGTGCTGGCGGGCGATCGTCTTCCGGCCATTATAATAATGGGGCGATCGTCTGCCGACCAATATTATAATGGGGCGATCACACGGGTTGTCGGCCTAAAGTCCAAGGCAGTGGCTGGCAGCCAGCTGTGCGGTCCAATAAGGAGCCAGCACGCGTCCGGAGTCACTGTCACATGCGGTCCTACTGACAACTTTCGGTGGGCTTGTCGGCTGGTGGACGGATGCTGACAGGCTGTGGTCAACGATCCGTGATATGCGGATCTTGTCTCGGCTCTGCACGTGGTGTCTGTCCTGAGAATCGGCCTTTGCCGACTGGATGACCATCGGCTTTGAGCGGCATGAGGCGGTCGTCTCTAGCCGGTCACCAGAGGTCGGCATTGGCTAGTTGCTGAGGGTCGGCATCGGTCGGTCACCAAGGGTCGGTCGTCAAGTGCCGGGAGATGATCGTCCGCTAGTCAGTCGCCAGGAGTCGGTCGCCAAGTACCGAGAGACGATCGTATTTGATTTCGATCGCTCGGCACCGGAACTTGTCCTGGGACCTTCGGTTGGCCGATTTATCTTGCCTGCGGGGCTAACGCTAGGTCGCCTGGTCGCTGGTCGGCAGTTCTGCCTCGGCTGCTCGGTAGTGGCTAGGTCGCCCGATCTCCGAGGCGATCGCCGGTCGGAGAGTATAATTCTCGATACAACACCAGGAAACAACGAAAACAAACGAGTTTACGAGAATCGAACGTACATGCGACAAGATATAATTTAAGATAAAATCACGTAAAAACATCCTCGAAACTCGTCCAAACAGAAAAATTCCAAGAACTAAATAGATTCAGAACTTCGAAACAGTAACAAGCGAGTCTTCTAAAACGAACATACACCAATAATAAAAATTACCAAAAATAGAAAGTACGGATATTACAGTGAGAGTTACTTTCGAGTGGGCATTCTCACTTGGGGTCGCTCGATGGGGTGCACAGGGACTTGGTGGCTTGAGGGCCAGACCGGGTCGCGAGAATTGCCAGAGTGTTTGTACTGATGATTCATTGTGATATGTCCGGAGTATCACAATGATTGGTGCTCGGGGTCGAGAGACATTATATATCGAGTCTTGGTGTTTGGCTAAAATGGCAGAAGAATAATTTACTATGTGTAATGTGTATTTGGAAGTGAATTGAAGTAGATGATCGGGTTATGGACCCTGTGTTTTGTGGCCAAGAATGGTTGCGTCGTGGACCCCGTGTTTTGTTAACGGATTTGCATTTTAGAAAATGAACTTTGTGACTGTGACCCTAAGTGGCTTTCGAGGAATTAAGAACTTTTCAATCACAAATGTTTTCAAAACTCCCGAGATTTGGATGTGTTTTCAATGTGCTTACTTGTTTCATTTCTACTTTCAAGACTTGAACTATTTTAATTAAACAAAATATCTCGGGAAGTCTTTTGTTGTATTCTCGGAATGTGTTGTGTATTGCTCGTATTTTCACTTTATACTTGTACTAGCAAAACAGTGGAGTTTTGCTAACTCCCGAGTATTCGGGGGGTGGATGTCTGTTTTGCATCCAGGTACAGGCAGGTTTGGGAGCAAAGCACAGGATTCGGTGCGAAGGATCATGGAAGACGGATGATACTAATCACATGAAGGCCAGTTTTGGATGCAGTTAGTCGGAGTTCGTGTATGGTCTTTTCCGCTGTCGTACTTTTTGTTTGTGAGTGTATTTTACCCTTGCACGGGTATGAGTTGAGATAGAAATGTGTATTTTTGACTTGTATGTTAGTGATGAAAGACCAAGTTGGTCTATTGATTTGGTATTTTATCATGTCGGTATGCAATGTATTATGTGGTTTCGATGTCTAACCTGGTGGATCCTCACGGAGAGGGTCTGCGGCGTGTAATATTCCCGGTTTGATTCTGGGGGTATTACATTCATGGTATCAGAGCTTAGGTTGCGTAAACCTAGGCTGTTGGGTCCAGTCGGGTATTGTCGTGTCTTGTCCTGTCAGATTGTGTCTGTCTAAGTCGTGTCGCAACGCGTCGTCTGTGATGTCGGCCGTGATTAGTATCAAGGTGCAGCCATCATCTTCATGCGACCTGTGGATGTAAGTCTCCCTACTATATTGTGCCTTGTGTTATACGAGCTTGTATGATTTTGTGTTATGACGTGGAGTTTAAAGGTGATTTGTGATTATGCGGCCTATGCTTGTTTGATCTTCGTATGGTGCTAGAATGAAAGTGGTGCCAGCGTATATGTATATATATACACATCCTGGTATAAGTCGTTTTTTACAAGAGTAATGGCCTTGGTGTGGTTACGCAAAGAAAAATTCATCAATGTGATATTTTAAAACTTTACAGGTTTTTGGGGAGTCACGTATATTTTGTTTTAAAAACATCCTCCAAAGGGAGGAAAAAGTTTGATTTTTATATAATGACTTGAAGGCCGAATTTTCTGAGAATTCAAACTACCGATGTTTTATTTTCATCTTGTATTATAAGTTTTCAAAACACGATTTTTGAACTCAAATGAGGTCTACAAATTGTACTCAAGACGTGACTCTCACTTTCAACCTTTCGATTTCATGGTTGTTAGTCAAGAAGTACATGATTATGTTCTTATTGTTTGGGCAGTGTTGCCAGTTTTAGATTAAAGCAGTGATGTGAATGCTAAGTCGTTCTGTATGTGTTAAGATAGTTCTCTTTATTAATAGACGAGATTTTGATTTTGGATGACAGTTGTCTTTTGATGGTTTCTTGCGAGGTGTTGTAAGTATGTGAATCGATGGCATTTAGGTTCGTATGCTGCCGTTGTTCATTTGTAACTTTCGATTCTAGTAATTTCGTATATATGTTCGCAATCATGTTGCTGAATTAGAGCAGTTAGCGCACGCTAAGTACGAGGCTAGCGCGCGTTAATGTGGCATGAGTAGCGCACGTTAATGTTGTTGTAACGCACGCTAATCAGCCTGGGCAGAGGATGTGGAACCGCATTTTTAGCCGATAGGTTTAACTTTCTGCAGTTAGTCATCTGTGACTGTATTCTATGTGTGTTGTCTAGTGATGACAACTGTTGTGTGTGAATGTGTTATGACTTTTCATAAGTGCTTGGTGATAACTGATTGTGTTTGATGAATTGATAAATTATGTCTGCTGTGTGTGTATTCGAAAACGCTTTCCTGAAAAAAAATTATAAGGTTTCGACGGTTCGAGTAATCGGCGGCTTCGTGTGAACTTTGAAAATTATTTGAAATTGGCGAGCCGGCCTAGGATTCTCAAATAAAACCTCGACGGTATTGAAAGAGTTGTTTTAAGGTACCTTGAACATTTCGTAAAATGCTACCGTCGTTGAATTCTTGCGTAAGTGTTGGGAGAATTTTTGGAAATGATTTTTAACGTACTATTGTATTTTTAAATAATTCGAGTATATGATTTTCAAAAATATTTCACACCAAATTTTTTCAAAAATCAACGATTTTTTTTTTTCAAAAATAGTGAAAGATAGAAAATCTTACTTGAGTTAAATTTCAAACTCGGATTTGGAAATGTTAGTGTATGTATGAATGGTTTGATGATCTTGCGTGTTTACCTTGTTTGTTATCAACGGTGATGATGATGCGTAGTGGCATGGTGATTTTGATGATGCCGGTTACAAGAAATTATTGTTTTGCAAATGATTTTAAAATGGGACGGTTAAAGTCTTTTGTTTACAGGTTTCTAGTCTTAAATAATGTATTATTAGTACCTGATTTTAGAATGAATTTAATTTCAGTTTCTAAATTGCGTTATGATGGATATTCTGTTTATTTTAGAAATAATGCAATTATTAAAAGAAATGGTGAATATGTTTGCACGAGTACTTATAATGAAGGACTTTATATCATTAATGATGCACCAACTCCCTTGCATAATTATAAATCGCTTAATTCTTTGACTAATCCTAATAAAAGAAAAGAACCTTCGAGCATAAATCAAACATATTTGTGGCATTTACGATTGGGTCATATTAACCTTAAAGGGATTTAAAGATTGGTAAGCGATGGCCCATTGGATTCACTCCAAGTTGAGTCATTTCCAATCTGCGAATCCTGTCTAGAAGGGAAAATGACTAAAAGGGCTTTCCAAAAGCAAAGGAAATCGTGGATAAAATGTATTGGAATTGGTACACACCGATGTATGTGGTCCAATGAACATCAAGGCTAAGGGTGGTTTCGAATACTTCATCACATTTAGAGATGATTACTCGAGATATGGATACATCTATTTGATGCGACATAAGTCTGAATCTTTTGATAAGTTCAAAGAATTCAAGGCTAGAACGGAGAAGCGTCATGGACAGAGTATCAAGTCACTACGATATGATCGTGGTGGCGAATATCTTAGTGGAGAGTTTTTGGATTTCTTCGCACATGAGGGGATTACTTCCCAGCTCACTGCGCCTGGTACACCACAACAAAATGGTGTTGCTGAACGAAGGAATCGTACTTTATTAGAGATAGTTACGTCAATGATGAGTTATTCTGATTTGCCTATTTTGTTTTGGGGATACGCCTTGGAAACAGCGACGTACATTCTAAACTTGGTGCCTTCGAAATCAGTTCCAAAAACACCCACAGAACTGTGGAGTGGGCGCAAGCCCATTCTAGGACATGTTCAGATTTGGGGTTCACCAGCACACGTGCTGAATAAGGAAGCTGATAAGTTGGCATCTCGTACAGAGGTACGAGTGTTTGTAGGATATCCGAAGGGAACGAAGGGTGGCTTATTCTACAGTCCTAAAGATCAGAAGGTCATTGTTAGCACCAATGCCCGGTTCTTAGAGGAGGACTATGTAATAAGCCACAAGCCTAGGAGTGAGGTCATTCTAGAGGAACTTATGGGCGAGATTTCGACAATACTAATTATACAAACACCCAGTATACTGTAACACCCCCAAGTTATTCAGGGTATATTACAGCGTTGTGAACCCCATCGAGGGACCCACAAGGCTAAACATACATGGAACTATAAAACTTGACCGAGAAGGTCCAAATACAATGAGATGAAAGACGATACAAAGGGTATTCAAACCATGTCCAATGTATCCAAATACATCACAGTACAAAATCAAGACCTCAGCAACACATGCCGAAATACCAAGAAAGACTGAAAATAAGGAATACTCGAGTATTCAATAACCATTCCAGTACAACAACACTGAATGGAGGAACATAAGACATGACTGAAGATAAAACACAGTATCACGCTTTCCCATCATCTTCGTGCCGACCCGATACCTGCCTATTCGCCCTCCTAGAACCTGAAATACATAAAAAGTATTTCCCCCAAAAAGGGGTTAGCCGTCGAATAGCTAGTGCAAGTATATCAAATATGAAACACAATACTCCTCGACAATAAAGTAAAGGTAACCGTCAATTCATCAATTCAAGACTAGTATTCCGGAATAACTAAATCTCATAGCATCACAACAATGCATACACGATCAACCATGGAACCGCATCAAAGGCTACGGAACCCTCAGGGGACCCGTCGGTCCGCCCCAGAGTGGTCAACCCAAATTATCCGCGGAATCACACCAAAGGCTACGAAACCCTCAAGGGACCTGTCGGCCCGCCCTAGAGTGGATATAAATAAACCTGCCACTCATATATCTTACTTTCAAAGTCGATAACGTACAATCACAAATATATACTTGCCTTTGAGACATCGAGAAATTGAACGGAAAAGAGTATGAGTTCGGTAGGTCCAAGAACGCACTTCCGGCACCTAAATGATTCGTAAGGGATATGATAATCAATAATCTATACTCATAATTCACGAAGAAACTCCCGAAACCCATCTACGATTCACGAAAATACACGGATAAACAACTAGAGGTTGGAAAATCGCCCAAACTCTCACAAGTCCAAAAACGGCACAATCTAATCCATAAAATCGTAGGAAAAGCATGTATATGGAATAGATACATCATAATCTCAAGGTTCTCAAGCTTCAAAATGGATAAATCGGACGAATCTAGGAAAAACCCCAAAATTCCCAAAAATAGGGTTCTAAGGATTTTTACCTTGATTTCGACGTTAGGATGGATTAGATGTTGTGAAATCCTTGTTCTCCAACCAAATATGTTGTTGTTTGATGAAGAATCGCTTCCAATCGCCCAAAATTGCCACTCCGAGCTTCTCCCATCGAAAATAAGTGAAAATGGATGAAAAATGACGAAATGGAAGTCAATTGTCTAATATATATCCGCCCAGTCTAGCGCACGCTACGCTTAAGAATTAGCGTGCGCCAACGGGGTCACCAGTCAGTCCAGCGGCTCCTGACAGTCTCGCCAGCGTGCGCTAGATGATCCGTTGCGTGCGCTACTCGACTATTCTTAGCGTGCCCTAGCCGATAGTTAGCGTGCGCTAACTGGGAGTTGATGTCCAGAAATTGGAGTCCAGTACCTACTGTCCTCTGCCCTGCTCGAGTCCTAGCATGCACTGCTGTGCCAGCATAGCGTTCACTACAAAATGCTTGTAGCGTGCACTAGATGAAGCCTAGCGTACGTTACCTGACAGTCTAGTCAGTCAGATAACCTCACTGTCTCTGCCGACCCAGCCTGTTAGCGTGCGCTACGGACGGTGTTCGCGCACGCTAATGCCCACGAATAGCGTGCGCTAACGAACTCCTAGCATGTGCTAACTGCTAGTCCAGAGAGTAGTATAAGTTATTGACTCTCCCCTGTCTGGCCCGTTAGCGCGCGCTACAGCTCAAAGCTAGCGTGCGCTACTCAGGCATAATTAGCGTACGTTAGTCTAGGCCTAGCGTGCGCTATTTCTACTGACCAGAACAGTACCGAAAGGTCTAAACAACCCAAAACATGATCCAAACAAGGTACGAAGCTCAACGAAAATATCGACAAAAACATTCAGAGTTTGCAGAGCGACAACAATAGGAAGAACAGTAAGGTCAAACAGTCAATAAAAGTACGTTTATTACATTCTCCCCTTCTAAAAAGAAGTTTCATCCCGAAACTTAAGAAATAAAAAGTTCGGGGTATTCCGGTCGCATCTTCTCTTCCGTCTACCAAGTCGCTTCCTCGACCCCATGTCTCAACCATTTCACTTTAACCAATGGAATGGTTTTATGCCGAAGTTGCTTCTCACGACGTTCAAGGATCTTTATCGGCATCTCCGGAAAGGTAACATCCCCAGCTACATCAATCTCAATATAGTCGATAACATGACTTGGGTCCGGCACGTATTTCCTCAACTGAGATACATGAAAAACACTATGGACATGACTCAAGGCTGGGGGCAATGCCAAGCGATAAGCTAAATCTCCAATCCTGTCCAAAATCTCGAATGGTCTGATATACCTCGGACTAAGTTTCCCCTTTTTCCCGAAGCGAAAAACTCCTCTGGTCGGCGACACTTTGAGTAGAACGTGGTCTCCCACTTCGAATTCCAAAGATCGATGACGAGTATCAGCATAAGATTTCTGACGGCTCTGGGCGGTCAACAGCCGGTCCCGAATAATGGAAATCTTCTCCTTAGTTTCCAACAGCATATCCGGTTCCATTCCGTTCTGAAGCCTCGTCCCAACATAATGGCGACCTACATCGCCTACCATAAAGTGCCTCGAAGGGTGACATTTTGATCGACGCATGCCAACTATTATTATAGGCAAAATCGATCAACGGTAAGTGAAGTTCCCAATGATTACTCCGGTCTAAGGCACAAGCTCGCAACATATCTTCCAACGTCTGAATCGTCCTCTCTGTTTGACCGTCCGACTGAGGATGAAAGGAAGTGCTCAATCTCAACTCTATACCCAAAGCCTGATGAACGGCCTGCCAAAAATGCGATACGAAACGGTCGTCTCGATCAGAAATAATGGTCTTGGGGGCACCGTGCAACCTTACGATCTCAGCTATAAAAGTTCGAGCCAATCTATCTGGTCCCCAAGTATCCTTAATACCCAAGAAGTGTGCAGACTTGGTCAACCGATCGATAATTACCCAAATCATATTCATTCTGGCCCGAGTTCTCGGCATGCCAGTGATGAAATCCATAGAGATGTCTTCCCACTTCCACTCGAGAATGGGAAGCGGTTTCAACAACCCCGCTGGTTGTTGATGTTCGATCTTGACTTGTTGACACGTCAAGCACCGTAGTACAAATTCCGTGACATCCTTCTTCATGTTGTTCCACCAAAAATTTCGTTTCAAGTCCTTATACATCTTGCTCGTCCCGGGGTGGATTGAGTAAGGCATAGCATGGGCTTCTCGGAGAATTCTCTGCCTCAACTCTAGATCATTCGGAACACAAAGCCTGCCTTGAAATCTCAGAATACTATCCTCGTGAACCATAAAGCCAGGAGCTTTTCCTTTAATTACATCTTTCTTCAGTTGAGAAATCATCGGGTCACTCCACTGTTTCCCTTTGATCTCGTCAACCAAGGACGAAGTAATTTCGAGAGTACACAACTGTCCCTATACTCGTTGAAGCCAAACTTCTATCTCTTGCTCAATTAAATCCTGACAAATTTTTGTCTGAGATGTAAGAACCTCGAGCATTTGAAGAGATGCCGATTTGCGGCTCAAATCATCCGCGATGACATTGGCTTTTTCGGGGTGGTAAAGAATTTCCAAATCGTAATCCTTTATCAACTCTAACCAACGTCTCTGTCTCATATTCAGCTCCTTCTGACTGAAAATATACTTCAGGCTCTTGTGATCGGTATAAATCCGACACGGAGAGTCATACAAATAATGCCGCCAAATCTTGTGTGCGAAGACAATTGTGGCCAATTCCAAATCGTGAGTAGGATAATTCATCTCATACGGCTTTAGTTGTCGTGACACAAAAGCTATTGTCTTATCATGCTGCATAAGCACACAACCAAGACCTTGACCCGAAGCATCACTATAAACTGCAAAGCCCTCACTACCATGTGGTAAAGTTAAAATCGGCGCTGAAGTCAAACGTCTCTTCAGCTCATCGAAGCTCTGTTGTCTCTCATCCGACCAAACAAACTTTTCAGTCTTCTGGAGTAATTTCGTAAGCGGCCGAGCGAGTTTCAAGAACCCCTTGAAAAACCGACAGTAATACCCAGCAAGGCCCAAAAAGCTACGAACTTCCTTAACATTTTTAGGTGGTGCCCAATCTAGCACTGCCTCAATCTTCTGCGGATCTACACGAACCCCTTCGGCCAAAATCACATGACCGAGAAACATAACTTCTTCCAACCAGAACTCACATTTTGAGAATTTTGCATAGAGGTGCTCGGTTCTCAAAATATCTAGTACCAAATGCAAGTGTCGGGCATGTTCCTCTTTATCTTGAGAATAGATCAAAATGTCATCAATAAAGACAACTACACACTTGTCGAGATACTCAATGAAAATCTTATTCATTAATTGCATGAATACTGCCGGTGCATTAGTCAACCCAAAAGGCATAACTACAAATTCATAATGCCTATATCTCGTCCGAAATGCCGTCTTCGGAACGTCGGACTCTCTCACCCTGAGTTGATAATACCCTGATCTTAAATCAATTTTTGAGAAAATTACAGCCCCCTGCAACTGATCAAATAAATCGTCTATACGAGGCAAAGGGTACTTCTTCTTGATGGTCACTTTGTTCAGATCACGGTAGTCAATGCACAAACATAGTGAACCATCCTTCTTTCTCACAAAAAGAACAGGCGCGCCCCAAGGCGAAGCGCTCGGTCTGATTACCCTCTTTCCAAAAGTTCTCCCAACTGATTCTTTAATTCTTGCATCTCGGAAGGTGCCATTTGATAAGGTGCCTTATAAATCGGAGCCGCATCTGGCTCTAAGTCCACAGAAAATTCTATCTCCCGATCTGGCGGTTATCCCGGGAGATTGTCCGGAAAAATATCGGGATACTCATTAACAACCGGGATCGAAAAGAAATCGACTTCGTTCCCTTCCGTTTTCAAGGCATAACACCAATAGCCCATACAACCTTTTTTTAAAAGTTTTACGGCCTTCATGGCACTGATAAGTAACTTGGATTGGCCCGACTTACGTCCCAAAAATGAGTACTCGGTTCCGTCTTTAGTCATCATGGTGATAACTTTAGTACGGTAATTCATAATCGCTTGGTGACTATCAAGCCAATCCTCGTCGAGGATCACGTCCTCCCCTACCATATCCACTACAATCAGATTCGATAACCATTCCATACCGGATATAATCACCAGAAAATCTTTAATCTCCCAGTTTCCCACAATTCTCTCCCCGCTAGGTAGTTTCACAATGAAGGGGTCGCAAGCAGTCATACAAGTTATATTCAAACGGTGTACACACTCCAAGGAAATAAAAGAATGCGTAGCACCCGTGTCAAAAAGCACACGGACTGGATGAGATAAATTATTAATGGTACCTGAAGCCACCGCTGCATCGGGCTTGTCTGATCGACGCATCTCATAGACCCGTGGTTGTACCGAACCGACGCTAGAGTTTCCCCCTCCAGCGTTCTGACTCCTTCCCCTGCCCCTGCCGAAATTCTGCTGAGATTGACCAAAAGATTGCCGCTGATTAACGCCTTGGTCAAGTGGTGCTGGGGCAGAAGCCCGAGTGTCCAAAGTCTGATTTGGTTCAGAACAATAAGCCGCTCTATGTCCCATCTGTCCACAAGTGTGACACTTCAATGGCGGAAAGTTGCATTCCAAATTAACGTGGCCTGGACGACCACAATTATAGCAAGTTACCGTGCGATTTGTGGTGCCCGGAGCAGAATGGAAACCCCTCTTTCCTTTAGCAGAACGTGACGACTGTCTGGTAGAACGGTTAGTCGTCTGTGACCTTTGGAAATTGCCACTCTTAGGGCCAGAAAAATTCCCCGCAACCTTCTGCTTCTTCGATTCTTCAACGGTATCGTTGTCGGGTCTTAACATATCATGGGCTAAAGCTATGTCCTGATACTCCTTCAGTGTGGTGCAAGCAAATCTGGCCATGTACCGCCGTAAGTCCAAATTCATCCTCATATCGAAATAACGGATCTTATCATGCTCGTTCCGCACTTGATCCTTCACGTGGATCAATTGTTGGTTGTACTCTACAATTGCTTTTAAAACAGGAATATTCTGCGGTTTAACCTCGAAAAGGGCTCGGATTCGGCCCTCTCGCACCGGCCAATAGGGGTGTACAAATCAGGTTTTTATTCAAACCAGTTCGGGTTTTAAAATTGGACCGGTTTTCGGTCGTATTCTGGGAACCGGTTTTTTGACCAAACTGGTTCGGGTCGGGTTGGGTTGGGGACTGTAAAAACTCGACCCTATACTAACCGGTTTGGGTCGGTTTGAGACCTGTTCGGGTAGGAAAAACCGGTTATAACCGGGGGTTTTTAAAAAAAATAAAAAAGTAATATATTCTTATTAAATAAACCCATTATACATTAAATATAAACTTTTATTAAACAAATTCATTACAACATCAACTTTTATTCAAATATTTAGAATTTAAAACATAAACTTTTATTAAATAAATCATTACAACATCAACTTTTATTCAAATATTTAGAATTTAAAACATAAACTTTTATTAAATAAACTCATTACAACATCAACTTTTATTCAAACATTTAGAATTTAAAACATAAACTTTTATTAAATAAACTCATTACAACATCAACTTTTATTCAAACATTTAGAATTTAAAGCATAAACTTTTATTCATCGAGAGTGATATCTTCTTTGGAGCTAGCCTCGCGCGAAGCTTCATCGAGAGCAATTTCTTCATCGGAGAGTGAGATTGCAAAACCTTCTTCCACCTCGATATCGTGTATTTCTTGTTCAATGTCTAGTTCTCCTTCAAGACTTTGAGTGTGTTGTATACGCTCGGATGCGTCCAAGTGATCCTTCAAGTAAATACACATCTTCAATGATGCCGGTGTGAGTCTTGTTCTTCGTATAGATAATACTCTGCCACTAAGAGAAAAGGCGGATTCCGAAGCTACCGTAGAAGCTTGGACGGTTAGTAAATCTCGGGCCATAGTGGTTAGAATGGGAAATTGAGTTTCCCTTCCTTTCCACCAAGCCAAAATATCAAAATTTGCGAATTCATGGGGTCCCATAGTGGATAAAAAATCGGTTCCAATATATCTCCCATATTCGCTAGTCGATGATTGCTCACCCTCACCCCTAGCCCATTTAGTGTTTTCTTCTCTTAAACTAGTATATAAGTTAAGCATGGGATCCGCACTAGTAGAAGTAGAAAATGATGATGAAAACGAACTTGAAGAATCATTTCTTGAACCATACTTTTTAAAATAAACCCCGAATAAATCTTTGAAATTTTTGTTAAAAATGGCTTTTGCATCTCTTGAATAGAAAACGTTTTCGTTATGAAACTCTAAATCAATAGAGATTTTGTCGATAAGTAGTTCCACCCCACTAATATTCATACATGGGTTCTAGGCGGCGGAACAAGTAATTACCGGTGGCATTTCTTTGAAATATTTTCTTAATTTTTCTTTCATGGGCGAAACCATCTTTTCATATAAATCACCACTTAATTCGTAGTCGCTTAATTTTAAACACATTAAATAAATTTGATTAAGTACCAAATGAATGGTGGGATAATAAACACCCGATAATAAAGTTGTTGCGTTTTTAAAAACTTTGAGCAAATCGCTTATTTTTCTAACAATATCCCATTGTTCCGACGTAAATGGTGTAACCCTACTCGTCCTATTCGCAAGTTCATCATGAAAAAGTTGTAAAGTATCACGTTGGCGTAAACCACAACAAAACATTTTATAAGTCGAATTCCATCTTGTAGGAACGTCCCAATTAGGGGTTAAAAAAATAGAATTCGTGTCCTTACACAATTTCATATATTGTTTATATCTAGCTTTAATTGAACAAAATATATCTTGTAACATTTTTTTAAAAACGTCTTTTACCAAACTTATTTCGGGTACCGCTAATCCGTCTTGCACAACCAAGTTTATAATGTGTGCAACACATCGACTATGATAAAAAATACCCTTCGAAGGCGGTTTATATGTTAATATTAATTTTTTTACCGCGTTTGTATTAGTAGACGCGTTATCAAATGAGATCGAAAAAACTTTTTCTTGTAACTTAAAGTTATTTATTAGATTTTGTAACATATGAAATAAATTTTGACCCATTTGAGGGTACTCAAAATTTTCAAAAGCAATCGTACGCTTCATCATTAGCCATGTATCGGGATCAATCCAATGTGCGGTAACACAAAGGTATGAATCGGGCAAACCATGAGGTGCCAACCAAACATCGGTTGTTAAGTTTACATTTGTATTTAAGTTTGCAAAACCGTTTACTAGTTCTATTTTAGCCTTTTTCCATAATTTAATACAATCACGTCTAAGAGTAGCACGACTTACTTGCTTATATCGCGGTTGAAGAGTATTTTGAATCACCTTAGTCAATCGAGGGTTATCGAAGTGGTTGAACGACAAACCTTCTTGAATCACGTAGCTTGCAAATTGTTGTTGGCACCACTCCGCATCCTATGCAAAAAGACCCCCCTCTCGTGACATAAATGCTTGACCGGCTTCCGGAACGGATTTGAGTCCTTCACAATACTTGTCGGTATGCATCTTCAACGTCGTGTTGGATTCATGTTTCAAAAACTTACCGCAATGTTTACAATGAGCCTTAAGTTGCCCATCCGACAATTTCACGAGGTTGAAATTACACCAAATTTTTGGGTTTCGGGTTGTTTCTATAACTTCAACAATCTCGGGTGCATTCGTGGAAGCGGAAGAAGATTGAGTTGCCATTTGAATTGAGAGAAACGAGAATTTTGTAATTTTTTTAGCACTTGAAGAGTGTTTGAGTATTGTGACTAAACCAAAACTCAAATAGGCTATTTATAGTTGATTAGGATGGCAAAATGGTAAAAAAAAAAAAAAAAAAGGGCAAAAAATGGTCAGATTTTTGAAAGCAACGGACATATAAAGGTCACAAGAAAAACCGGTTTCAAACCGGTTTTTTCAACCCGGTTTCCAAAACCGGTTCCCCTAAAACCCGGCCCGAATCGGTTTCTAACGGGAAAATGGAAAACCGGGTAGAAACCGCCGGTTTTGAGCCAACCCGAACCGGTTTTGGTCAAAAACCGGTTTTGACCGGTTTTGGTTTCAGTTTTTTTTCCGGTTTCAGTTTCGGTTTCGGTTTTTTTGCCCACCTCTACCGGACAAGGACAAAACTCGGCCTCCAAAAGCTCCTTAAATTCATCCCACGTGGCAACATGATCCTGTGGCTTGATGACTTTCCACCATGTAGCGGCCTCCTTAGTGAGGAAATACTGGGCAATCGGTACTTTCCTCACTTCGGGGCAATCAACCGCTTCAAAAATTTTCTCCAACTCCGCTAGCCAATCTTCCCAACCTAACGGGTTTGTGGCACCACCAAACTGTGGAGGGTGCATACGGATTGCATTCTGAAGCAAGGCATCCGCGTTCGGATTCGGATTATTCAGCAGAACGGTTTGGGCTAAAATGGTCATCTGGTTGGCCAATTGTTGAAGTACATTCGCAACTCCAACGTCCATGGCTCTCCCGCTACCGATCGGTGGTCGTCTTGACTTCGGTGTCCGTATGCACCTAGTTCGATAAACTGGGGTTGGTCGACCCCACAACAGAACTGAGGGAAACAGTCGCGCCACGTCCTCTTCCACGTCCACGACCACGACCACGGCCACGACCCCTACCAGCTGACATACTGAAGAACACACAAGGCACGTAAGTACAATTCAATCTCACGTCACCAAAGTGACCGATTCTCAAGAATACCAAAAATGGAAGCAAAGCGAATAAGGAAACACCAGAAGAGTAAGAGGTCTTCCAAGTACCGGTCGCATTGTGATGTTGGCAGAGTAGTGATACTGTGGACAAATGACGACTCAATCGACCCAAAAGAACGACAACCTAGGTATCCATAGACCTAAGCTCCGATACCATATTTTATAACACCCCCAAGTTATTCAGGGTATATTACAGCGTCGTGAACCCCACCGAGGGACCCACAAGGCTAAACATACACGGAACTATAAAACTTGACCGAGAAGGTCCAAATACAATGAGATGAAAGACGATACAAAGGGTATTCAAACCATGTCCAATATATCCAAATATATCATAGTACAAAATCAAGACCTCAGCAACACAGGCCGGAATACCAAGAAAGACTGAAAATAAACAATACTCGAGTATTCAATAACCATTCCAGTACAACAACAATGAATGGAGGAACACAAGACATGACTGGAGATAAAACATAGTATCACGCTTACCCATCATCTTCGTGCCGACCCAATACCTGCCTATGCGCCCTCCTGGAACCTGAAATACATAAAAAGTATTTCCCCCAAAAAGGGGTTAGCCGTCGAATATCTAGTGCAAGTATATCAAATATGAAACACAATACTCCTCGACAATAAAGTAAAGGTAACGGTCAATTCATCAATTCAAGACTAGTATTCCGGAATAACTAAATCTCATAGCATCACAACAATGCATACACGATCAACTATGGAACCGCACCAAAGGCTACGGAACTCTCAGGGGACCCGTCGGTCCGCCCCAGAGTGGTTAACCCAAATTATCCATGGAATCACACCAAAAGCTACGAAACCCTCAGTGGACCTGTCGGCCTGCCCCAGATTCGATATAAATAAACCTGCCATTCATATATCTTACTTTCAAAGTCGATAACGTACAATCATAAATATATACTTGCCTTTGAGACATCGAGAAATTGAATGGAAAAGAGTATGAGTTCGGTAGGTCCAAGAACGCGCTTCCGGCACCTAAATGATTCGTAAGGGATATGATAATCAATAATCTATACTCATAATTCACGAAGAAACTCCCAAAACCCGTCTACGATTCACGAAAATACACGGATAAACAACTAGAGGTTGGAAAATCGCCCAAACTCTCACAAGTCCAAAAACGGCACAATCCAATCCGTAAAATCATAGGAAAAGCATGTATATGGAATAGATACATCATAATCTCAAGGTTCTCAAGCTTCAAAATAGATAAATCGGACGAATCTAGGAAAAACCCCAAAATTCCCAAAAATAGGGTTCTAAGGATTTTTACCTTGATTTGGACGTTAGGATGGATTAGATATTGTGAAATCCTTGTTCTCCAACCAAATATGTTGTTGTTTAATGAAGAATAACTTCCAATCGCCCAAAATCATCACTCCGAGCTTCTCCCATCGAAAATAAGTGAAAATGGATGAAAAATGACGAAATGGAAGTCAATTTTCCAATATATATCCGCCCAGTCTAGCGCACGCTACGCTTAAGAATTAGCGTGCGCTAATGGGGTCACCGGTCAGTCCAGCGGCTCCTGACAGTCTCGCTAGCATGCGCTAGATGATCCGTTGCATGCACTACTCGACTATTCTTAGCGCGCGCTAGCCGATAGTTAGCGTGCGCTAACTGGGAGTTGATGTCCAGAAATTGGATTCCAGTACCTACTGTCCTGTGCCCTGTTGGAGTCCTAGCGTGCGCTGCTGTGCCAACATAGCATGCTCTACGAAATTCTTGTAGCGTGCGCTAGCCGAAGCCTAGCGTACGTTACCTGACTGTCCAGTCAGTCAGACAACCTCACTGTCTCTGCCAACCCAGCCCGTTAGCGTGCGCTACGGACGGTGTTAGCACGGGCTAATGCCCACGAATAGCGTGCGCTAACGAACTCCTTGCGTGCGTTAACTGCTAGTCCATAGAGTAGTATAAGTTACTGACTCTCCCCTCTCTGGACCGTTAGCGCACGCTACAGCTCAAAGCTAGCGTACGCTACTCAGGCATAATTAGCGTACGTTAGTCTAGGCCTAGCGTGTGCTATTTCCACTGACCAGAACAGTACCGAAAGGTCTAAACAACCCAAAACATGATCCAAACAAGGTACGAAGCTCAACGACAATATCGGCAAAAACATTCAGAGTTTCCAGAGCGACAACAATAGGAAGAACAGTAAGGTTAAACAGTCAATAAAAGTACGGTTATTACATATACCACGTATTGAGACTATTGTGGATACGCAAACAAGGACACGCCTCATCATAGTGGGAAGGTTGTTCGTCAACCTGATCATTTCATCGGTGTGGGAGCGTCTTCGAATTCTCTCCAGACCATGATGAAATGGATCCATATACGTATAGGAAGGCAGTTCGAGACAAGGATGCTGAATCCTGGCAAATAGAAATGGAATCCGAAATGGGATCTATGGATTCTAATCAAGTATGTGAGCTAGTAGAGCTACCCAATGGGGTAAACCCATTGGAAGTACGTGGGTCTACAAGCGTAAGATAGGATCGAAAGGGAAGGTTGAAACCTTCAAATTAAGACTTTTTGCGAAAGGTTACACTCAGAAGGAGGGCATCGACTACGATGAGACCTTTTTGCCGGTATCCATGCTTAAATCGATCTGGATTCTCTTATTTATAGCTGCGCATTTGGATATGGAGATTTGGAAGGTGGATGTCAAGACTGCGTTCTTGAACGGATGTCTTGATAAGGAAATCTATATGCGCCAACCTGAGGGATTCATTGCTGAAAGAGAGGAGCACTTAGTGTGCAAGCTTAAGATAGCCATTTATGGTCTCAAGCAAGCATAAAGGTCTTAGAACATGCGATTTGATGAAGTCATTCAATCGTATGGTTTTGAATAGTGTCCTAGTGAGGTTTTTGTATACAAAAAGTGCGATGCAAACTTGCTAGTGTTTCTTGTACAGTACGTAGATGATATACTTCTAATTGGAAACAATGTGAAGGTATTATCAGACGTAAGGGTATGGATGTCTGAGCAGTTGTTGTGAGGAAATCCCTCACACTATGCCGCAAGTGCACGGTGTCAACAAGTAATAAAGTGATAAGTAAAGTATCGTTCCCTCGAGGACTGATTTCACTAAGTACCAAAATATAGTCAACTCACAATTTTATTTGAAGAACAATTATATGGAATTTATATCTAAACTAATTCCAGAAAATAAATAATAGTACTACTAATAATAATAATAATACTAATAAGGGCATAGGATTATGATTTTCACCTCAAACAATCAGGAATGATATTTATTCAATTCAATTCACTTTTATTCAATTGATTGTAAGCCAGGAATTCCTAAATATTCTAAAGCCTTTCCCAAGGTCGATAGAAAATACTACGAATTATTAACTCGATATATCCCTATTCGAATTAGATAATTAATAGCTAAAACAATTCAAGAATCCCCACAATAAAAAGGCTTTACAATTCCATGAGTATATTCCTATCTCACGAAAATTATGATTAGTCTCACAAGAACTATGCCTAAATTTCATCTCCCGAATCCATAAAGATATTCAAAACAAATTAACTGTTGGCCAGACAATTAAAAAGTATTAAGAACAGTAAGAGGAATCCAATTCAATAGAATAACGAGTAAATCGAAATAATAATAAATAATCAAACCATCATGAAATCGGCTACAATCACAATCCTACTCGAATAGATCTAGAAATTTAGATGCGTAAAAACTAAGAAAAAACGTAGGGATCCGTGGTCTTGTCGTCGCCCCACAAATCTCCTCCTAGTGTTCTTCTCCCTTTCTATCGATGCCCTTCCTTGATCGACGATGATCGTTCCCTTTTTCTTCAGCCCTTTAATGCTTATTTATAGTCGTCATCAGCCTCCAAAACGCGTCCGTGTGATTAGGTCGAGAACAGGCTCCAAAACGGCCCAAAACCGCGCAGAACACACCAAAACCGCCCCGTGGGCCGCGGCTTACTTAATCTGTGCTGCGGCTCATGGTGCTCAGCGCCTATGCCTGGGCGCGACATTTTCCTTCTGGGCCGCGGCTCACTTAGGCTGTGTCGCGGCTCAGAGTACAGTTTGCTCGGGACTTTCAGGCCATCTTCGTGTGCCGCGGCTCACTTGGTTTGTGCCGCGGCTCAACCACAAAAACTGCTGTTTTCACCCGTTTTTCATCATTTCGGCTTCTGAACTCTGATTTCCTGCAAAACATATAAGAATAGTGCATTAAAAGCTCATTTATGCTGAATTAGGCTCAATATGGACATAAAATAATGATAAATATGCGCATAAAAATACGCCTAACAAATACCCCCAAACTTGAGCCTTTGCTTGTCCTCAAGCAAAAGTTATCAATTTTAAACAAAATGTATCATGAATAATCATGCAAGTCCATAGTGCTCAACTTAATCAATACTACCCTGAAAATCCCAAAGAATAGTACAAGTATCGTAATAGCGAGTCACATCCAGGACACTGATTCCACTAAGTAACCAATTTCAGTCCTAATCAATCGTTCATGAAGAAAATCAAGCTCAAAGATTAACAAACGTGAATTTAACCGACCGTCAATATGAAGGGTTAGATTAAACAAGCCAATTCGCCCAGTCCCACAGTCTAGTGGCAAAATTCAAGAGTTTCATTATCAAAATTATTCCTAGGACAGCATTCCCTTATGTATGATCAATAATATGATTCGAGTTAACCACTAGGTTTCGGCTCTCGGGATATTTCATCGGGATGATCCTAGGGTGGATTCTCATTCTCATGTATCGGGGAACCGTTTGACGTAAAAGATACTCATGGGGCACATGGATGCTTCTAGTTACTAAGCCCCCCTCTACAGTGGAGAAAAAACTCGAATAGCAATTCCCGCATGTCAAGGTTGCTGTTTTACGCGAGAGTAAACAACGGGTCACGTGAATACCCCCGGTTACTAGGCTTCCCATCATCGGTAATGCGATATGTCTAAATCACTAGTCTAATCAGGGTTGTCATTTTACGCGAGAGTAAACAACGGGTCACGTGAATACCCCCGGTTACTAAACTTCCCATCATAGAACAATTAATATCTCGACTTTTTCTTGGGAAAAACTGTCCGACTCTATACTCAAATTAAGTGCCAACACGACTCATGTTACTGGACGACTAGCTAACCGAAAAGTATAACCAAACATATAGGCGGCGATTTGAAAACACATATGTCTCCTTTCTTATCTGCTAAGATTTCTACAAAAGCGATAAAATTTCAGACCTAATTGAATACTCCACAGAAACAGATATCGCTGGCTGCAACTAGACTAAAATTCAACCGTTTCTTCTAAGAGACATCAGTATCGTAACATCAGTTTTACACACGGAAGCACGAAAAATTCACGTTTTTGAACAAAACCATCAACAGCATGCAAGGACAATAAAGCAATTGCAATTTATACCAAAGAAAAATTAAGAAAGTTATCGCATGCTTCCATTTATTCCACTACACCTAACATCATCAATAATACAACTCATGTGAAAATAAAAGAGATAATGAAAAGTGAAACTTATTCCAAATATCTTCTTGAAAGCCAGCACATGTCTGAGTGGAATCGTTTGTCATACTTCAAGTAATGCTCAACATCACGAGGGACCCCCAAACTTAGTCTGTAGTCATGAAATAACTTTAGATATTAAGTCAAGAAAGACTAGAATATGAAGGATAATAAATCATTGGGGTTAGAAATAAAAATATTAGAGAAATCAGGGTCACAAGAATACACGAATCCAACAAAATAACAAAACAAGGAAAGAAAATTATTAACGAAAAATCACATAAAAACAACTAACTAGAAAGCAAGTAAAAATAATGGGTTGCCTCCCATCAAGCGCTCTATTTTACGTCTTGAGCACGACGTGGCAAACAAAATTTAACGTGGCTTCTTTCTAGGGAGATTGCCAAATGCCCCCTTTTTACAATCTATAAGCCTCTTATTCCATAAAGGAGGCTTTGGTTCATGCCCGGTTGCCAAAAATAATGAGTAAGAATAATTATGCGGACAACCAAAAAATGATGGAAGAATATAATAATTATAAGGCACGGAAAAATAAGCAGAGTTCGAATGGGTAGATAATAAAGATTTATCATTGACAACCTCATTAGAACTCAAAGAATCAGCCTCAACAACATCACAAGTAATGGGGTAAATCTCTCCCATAATGGATTTAGGAAAAATTATGCGTGGCACCGTTAATAAAATTTTAGGCACAAAAGTGTTCACCTTATTAGTCGAAGTTTGATGACAATTTAATGAAATTTCTTTGGAAACATCATCAATGGTAACTTCTTCTACTAGTTCATCACACTTTATGTAATTATCAGGTGCTGGGGGATCGATCCTAAAACTTAGCATGTCTTTCTTCTCAACCTCCCCTTCAACTTCACTACTAAATATATGAGCTGGAAAATAACCATAGCGAATCTCAAGACCACGACTTGCACATTCTCGCTCAAAAAGGGTACTATCAGGATTTTTGAGAACGTCTACACATTGTTCAAGCATGGTCTTTTGTTTTGGGGGAGGGGGCTGACTGACCCTATTTGGCAAATTATTAAGAACATCGAAATTTATGAAATGCCAAGGGCCACGATACTCAAAGGAAAACATAATGAAGAAACTAAAAATATAGAGACTAAAGAAAAAACCTTCAAATTAAAATTAGAGTCACTTGGTATTGATATTAGCGAAAAATCAGTCCCCGGCAACGGCGCCAAAAACTTGTTGTGAGGAAATCCCTCACATTATGCCGCAAGTGCACGGTGTCAACAAGTAATAAGGTGATAAGTAAAGTATCGTTTCCTCGAGGACTGATTTCACTAAGTACCAAAATATAGTCAACTCACAATTTTATTTGAAGAACAATTATATGGAATTTATATCTAAACTAATTCCAGAAAATAAATAATAGTACTAATAATAATAATAATACTAATAAGGGCGTAGGATTATGATTTTCACCTCAAACAATCAGGAATGATATTTATTCAATTCAATTCACTTTTATTCAATTGATTGTAAGCCAGGAATTCCTAAATTATTCTAAAGCCTTTCCCAAGGTCGATAGAAAATACTACGAATTATTAACTCGATATATCCCTATTCGAATTAGATAATTAATAGCTAAAACAGTTCAAGAATCCCCACAATAAAAAGGCTTCACAATTCCATGAGTATATCCCTATCTCACGAAAATTATGATTCGTCTCACAAGAACTATGCCTAAATTTCATCTCCTGAATCCATAAAGACATTCAAAACAAATTAACTGTTGGTCAGACAATTAAAAAGCATTAAGAACAGTAAGAGGAATCCAATTCAATAGAATAACGAGTAAATCGAAATAATAATAAATAATCAAACCGTCATGAAATCGGCTACAATCACAATCCTACTCGAATAGATCTAGAAATTTAGATGCGGAAAAACTAAGAAAAACCGTAGGGATCCGTGGTCTTGTCGTCGCCCCACAAATATCCTCCTTGTGTTCTTCTCCCTTTCTATCGATGCCCTTCCTTGATCGACGATGATCGTTCCCTTTTTTTTTAGCCCTTCAATGCTTATTTATAGTCTTCCTCAGCCTCCAAAACGCGTCCGTCTGATTAGGACGAGAACAGGCTCCAAAACGGCCCAAAACCGCGCAGAACACACCAAAACCGCACCGTGGGCCGCGGCTCACTTAATATGTGCCGCGGCTCACGGTGCTCAGCGCCTATGCCTGGGCACGACATTTTCCTTCTAGGCCGCGGCTCACTTAGGCTGTGCCGCGGCTCAGAGTACAGTTTGCTCGGGACTTTCAGGCCATCTTCGTGTGCCGCGGCTCACTTGGTTTGTGTCGCAGCTCAACCACATAAACTACTGTTTTCACCCGTTTTTCATCGTTTCGGCTTCCAGACTCCGATTTCCTGCAAAACATATAAGAATAGTGCATTAAAAGCTCATTTATGCTGAATTAGGCTCAAGATGGACATAAAATAATGATAAATAAGTGCATAAAAATACGCCTAACAGCAGTTCGATATGAAGGATTTGGGAGAGGCTGGGCACATCCTTGGTATTAAGATCTTTCGAGATCGCAAAAAAATGATGTTGGGATTATCTCAAACATCCTATATCGATACGGTGCTAAAGCGGTTTAATATGGAGAATTCCAAGAAAGGTTTGTTACCTTACAGACATGGAATTCAGCTATCTAAGGCTATGTGTCCTAGGACACAGAAGGAGATAGATGACATGAAGTTGGTCCCTTATGCTTCGGCAGTGGGAAGCCTCATGTATGCTATGCTTTGCACTAGGCCTGTTATCTGTCATGTTGTAGGTATGGTGGTGAGATATCAGTCGAACCCGGGACCAGGACATTGGATTGCTGTCAAGCATGCACTCAAGTACCTGAGAAGGACTAGGGAGCATATGTTTGTATATCAATCGGATACACTTTGTCCTTTGGGTTACACTGACTCAGATTTTAGTTCGGACAAAGAAAAGTCGAAATCAACTTCCGGATATGTTTTCACTTTTGGAGGTGGAGCCATCAGTTGGAGGAGTGTGAAGCAGAAATGCATAGCGGACTCTACCATAGAAGCCGAATATGTAGCACCCTCAGAGGCAGCTAAAGAGTCGGTATGGCTCAAGTACTTTCTAAAAGATTTGGGTGTGATTCCTAATTTTCCTAGGAGTATTATCAATTAAATTGCTTAAAAGAGGCAAATGTCAAGGATACCTGGTGAACATAGTTGGTACAGAAAGACAAGAATTGTCAGTCTCATATGTATCAATTGTGAAGGAATTTCCAGATGTGTTTCCTGAAGATTTTCCAGGAATTCCACCTGATAGACAAGTAGAGTTCACAATTGACTTGATACCTGGAGCAGCACCGATATCAAAGGCTCCTTATCGGATGGCGCCAAAAGAATTGCAGGAATTGAAGGTTCAACTACAAGAGTTGCTGGACTTAAATTTTATTCATCCAAGTGTTTCCCCATGGGGAGCACCGGTTCTTTTTGTCAAGAAGGATGGTACATTAAGGATGTGTGTCGACTATCGTGAGTTAAATTGACTCACTATTAAAAATAAGTACCCGTTGCCAAGGATCGAGGATTTATTTGACCAACTTAGAGGAGCAGGAATTTTCTCTAAGATTGACCTGAGATCGGGATATCATCAATTGAAAATAAAGGAGGATGATATTTCTAAGACGGCCTTTCAGACAAGATATGGGCACTACGAATTTGTAGTAATGCCCTTTGGACTAAGTAATGCCCCAGCCGTATTTATGGATTTGAAGAATCGAGTATTTCACCAATACTTGGATAAATTTGTTATTGTATTCATTGATGACATTTTGGTGTATTCTAAAGATGATAAACAGCATGAGGAACATTTAAGAATAGTATTGGAAACTCTTCGCAATGAGAAATTATATGCGAAGTTTAAGAAATGTGAGTTTTAGATTGACCGACTAGTATTTCTCGGTCATGTGGTGACCGCTCAAGAGATTGAAGTCGATCCAGTCAAGATCGAAGCGATAAACAGTTGGGAAGCACCTACGAATGCGAATGAAGTTCGAAGTTTTCTAGGTTTAGCCAGTTACTACAGGAGATTTATCGAGGGCTTCTCAAAGATAGCAGCTCCTATGACGAAGTTGACTCGAAAAGGGGAGAAATTCTTATGGAATGATAAGTGTGAAGCGAGTTTTCAAGAATTAAAGAAAAGGTTGACGACAGCACCTGTGACGATTCCAGACCCTACCAAGGATTTTGTAATATACAGTGATGCGTCAAAGCAAGGTCTTGGCTGTGTTCTGATGCATCATGGAAAGGAGGTTGCATACGCCTCCAGACAGATTAAACAACATGAGTTAAACTACCCTACTCATGATCTAGAATTAGCCGCTGTAGTTCATGCACTAAAGATTTGGAGGCATTACTTGTACGGAGGAAGGTGTGAAATTTTTACCGATCATAAAAGTTTGAAGTATAAAAGTTGTTGTTGTTGTTGTTGGAGGCATTACTTGTACGAAGGAAGGTATAAAATTTTTACCCAAATCATTTTGGGACTAAGGCTTAGATGTTGTTGTTTTTGTTGTATAAAAGTTTGAAGTATTTGTTTACTCAGAAGGAGCTAAACATGAGGCAAAGAAGGTGGCTTGAGTTGGTGAAAGATTATGATTGCACGATCCAATATCATCCAGGCAAGGCCAACGTAGTTGCTGATGCCTTAAGTCGCAAGACGAGAGGTTAATTGTGCAATATGCTCACTACTCAAGAACAACTCATTCAAGATTTTTCGAAATTGAATATTGAAGTTGTTAGACCAAAGGGAACAACATCAATTTTATCAGTTCTAGTGGTTCAACCAACCTTATGGGAAAGAATTAAAAGAGCTCAATCCCAGGATGAGATATTAAGTAGAATGAAAGAGTTGGCCATATCTGCAGACAATAAGGGTTTTGGAATAGCAAGTGATGGTACCTTGATGTACGGAGGGAGAATGTGTGTGCCAGAGATGAGGGTATGATAAAGAAAATTTTAATCGAAGCTCACAGTACGCCATATACTGCCCACCCAGGCAGTACCAAAATGTACCAAGATCTTAAGAAAATGTTTTGGTGGAAAGGAATGAAAAATGATATAGGAAAATTTGTGGAGAGTTGTTTGACTTGTCAATAAGTCAAGGCCGAACATCAACGACCATCAGGATTGCTCAAACCACTTGAAATTCCAGAATGGAAGTGGGAACATATAGCCATGGACTTCGTAGTCGGTTTACCCACAACTGTTAAAGGAAATACTGCGGTTTGGGTGATTGTCGACAGAATGACAAAATCTGCTCATTTTCTGCCAATCAAGATGACGTTTAAGATGAATCAGTTCACACAAATGTATATCAAGGAGATACTGAGATTACATGGAGTTCCGGCATCAATAATGTCAGATAGAGTCCCTTGTTTTACTTCAAGATTTTGGAAAAGTTTGCATGAAGCTATGGGAACAAAGTTAAATTTCAGCACTGCTTACCATCCTCAAATGGTCAAACGGAGTGAACGAATCAAATCCTTGAAGATATGTTGAGAGCATGCATACTGGATGCAAATGGTATTGGGAATCACTGCTACCTTTGGTTTGTAACACCCCGAGATATTCAGAGTATATTACAGCTTCGTGGACCCCTACATGAGACCCACCAGGCTACATACAAGAAAACTCCACTCGACTAACCATCTCAGTTAGCGAGGACACACATTTAAATGATATGACATAAAAAGGTACGCCCGGAGCAACCGGCGAAATAAGCATCAACCGACAATGTAACAATTTTAAAGTAATACAATACGGAGTTTGAAATGAAAAAGCCTAAGTACTCGCGAGTACAATCTATAAGTTTATAATTGTGAGAACAACCAAATCGAAATGGACGAAAGAAATAAAAAAGACCCAAATGCACATGTCAACGACCCAGGCCAACATTCTCGTACTGTCCCGGTGCCCGCTCGTCTGGATAGTCATAACCTGAAATCCATAACAAGAATTTTCCCAAAACGGGTCCCCAAAGGGGTTAGCAATTACGCTAGTACAAGTAATCAAGGCAAACCAATCGCTTACACATTTCATAGTACATGCACCAATATCAATTTCAAAAGCCAAAACCAGACATGTCTTTTCCGGAAACAAACAGTCAAACAATTTGCCTTGGGAACAGAGTAATATCATAGATCCCGCCCTAGGCCTCTAAGGACCCTCCCGAGCTGGCCACATTATAAAAACAAAACACGCACATACATCTCCTTGGGAACAGAGTAATATCATTGATCCCGCCCGAGGCCTCTAAGGACCCTCCCGAACTGGCTAGCTATACAAGCTCATGAATCCAGGACTCAACCCTTTGGATTCCCTCCTTGATCCCGTCGGACCAACACGAGGTGATCAAATCACACACAAAAAAATACATTACCATTCCACGTTAAGCATAAAGGTTTCCAAAAATACTTGCCTTGAATAATTGATGACGCAACGAACGGAAAGGATAATCACCGACGAACGCTATGAACCAACGGAACCGAACCTAACGATTCGAAGAACATAATCACAACCAACTCTAGACGAATACGGAAATGGAATACACCCGAAACCCGCCTACGATTCACGTATATTCGTATAGAAATAACAACGAGGGCGGACCACAACCAAACCCTCTCGATTCCGCAAAACTATGAAAATATACCATGAATCCATAGGAAAACTAATGATATCAACAAGATTAATCATATTCATCATGGATTAATCAACAAAATGGAACGAATCGGACGAAAATCCCAAAACCCCCAATTTATCGAAAAGTAGGGTTCTAAGAGATTTTACCTTGATTCGAAGATGAACGATGGATGATTAGTGATAGGTGGATGATATGATACTTGAATATGCCCTTACAATGGAGTTTGGATCAAAATCGGACGAAGCTTAGCCTCAGCCATCGTTCCCGTCGCGAAGAGAAAAGAGAGATGTGAGAAATGAGGAAAACTGGGCCGCCATTATATATCGGCGCAAAGCATGACGTAACTCACAACACATACGGCCGTAACATAGGAACATTACGGCCAGAATCGACTCTCTTACGTGAATCGGCCTCTGGAGAGAATTGGGCAAATTTGACGAATGACACATACGGCCGTATCAAGAACACCATTACGGCCGTATCAATACTTACGGTCGTAACTCAAACATGATACGCCCGTAACTCAGGACTGGACCAGGAGGCAAGAAACGAAGCCTTGTTACGGCCGTATGAAGGAAGCTTACGGCCGTAACTCTCGATTATTACGGCCGTATGGCCGTAACATGGCCTGTGACAGCAGGCCATAGTCTGAAACACTGCCCGATGAGGAGACGATCGAAAAGAGAAAAATAACAAGGTGTATCCACGACCAACGGATACACTCACCACGGATTTAGGTCAGAAACCGAAACGTTACGATGAAGCGTGATTCCGAATGCCCTAAGGCTCAGGAATGACAAAGATAACAAGAATACCCTAAACTTAGGGAAATTACGAAACGGCCCAAATGTTCAAAATCCGCGATACGACGCCGGATTAACAAACCGAAACTCCCAACACGAACAACTCAACTATACGAACTCGTGAAACCAAAGAAATTACAAAAACGAACGAGTTCCACGAGAATCGAACGTCCATGCCATAATACATGACATAAAACAGAATAATATCAAAACATCACCACGATCATCCCAGATGGAGAAACTCCAAGAGTAACATAGATTCAAAATGTTGACAAGGTTACAAGCGAACTACTAAAAATAAAATACACCAAAATGGGAATATCGGAAAAAGAAGAAAAAATGCGGATATTACATGGTTGAATTTGCCTACAATAATAGTTATCAAGCCACAATTGGGATGGCACCATACGAAGCTCTATATGGAAAAAAATGCAGATCTCCATTGTATTGGGATGAAGTTGGAGAAAGAAAAGTATTGGGACCTGAGTTAGTTGAGGAAACAGTCAGAAAAATTAAGATGATCCGAGAGAGAATTAAAATTGCTCAGCACCGACAGAAGTCATATGCTGATAAGCGTAGGAAGGAGTTACATTTTGATGTTGGAGATAAGGTATTTTTAAAGGTGGCTCCAATAAAAGGAATTTTTCATTTTGGAAAAAAAGGAAAACTTCGACCGAGATTTGTCGGACCATTCGAAATTCTTGAACGAATTGGAGATTTAGCATATCGTCTCGCTTTACCACCCGAATTTGCTTCAGTACACAATGTATTCCATGTCTCTATGCTCAGAAAATATGCGCACGGTCCGAGTCATGTAATCAGCTATGCGAATTTGGACGTTAACAGAGATTTAATGTATGAGGAGCTACCGTGTGCAATACTCGAAAAGAAGTTCACAAACTGAGAAACAAAGATATCACATTAATTAAAGTGCAGTGGAATCGTCATGGAAAAGACGAAGCTACTTGGGAACGCGAGGAAGAGTTTCGAGCTCGTTATCCTGATTTCTATAATCAAGGTATGGTATTAATTTTCGTGGACGAAAATTTTTCAACGAGGATAGAATGTAATATCCGTAAAAAAATTTATTATTATTATTATTATTATTATTATTATTATTATTATTATTATTATTTTTGTCGTTAAATTATTTACAAATTTAATTTTAATTGAGAACCCATTTATTAGTCCAACCCAATTATATATTAACTGGTCTATTAGATTTCAACCCAATTATATCTTTACTTTGGGACAACCCAACACCATGTCCTTTCTCATTCTCTGAACTAATAAAATGTTTTCAGTTTCTTTCCCAGACTTTAGTTGCTCTCTTTAATCCAAAATAACTCCTAAACATTATTAACACAATTAAACATATTTAATCTCGGGTCTTTCCAAATGTCTTGCCCAACACAATATATTTCATGGCTCTACATGATATTCTTCACTTCACTCCTCTTCTGCAAAAAAAGGTAAATTCATGTTCTTATTCTGATTTTATTAAAAGAAAATGAACAGTAGCGGCGATTAACTATTGCCTCCGCATCGCCGCTAAATCTGCAGCCAACCATCCATACACCAGAAACCGAACTCCAGCCTAAATGGAACAATAAAAAAAACAAAATCCCAAATCAAATCTCACCCAAAGCCGCCCCAGACACCATGAATCCGCCTCTGCCGTTTTTGCCCGCCACCATCGCCGCTGAGGACCAGGCCCGAAGCCCTTTTTCTGACCTGCTTTGAATCCGGTTGTAGGGCCTTCAGTGTGTGTGTGTGTGAAATTTTTTTTGAGAGAATAGAAGAGCAGAGAAGAGAAGAAGAGTGAGGGAAAAAAAAGAAAGAAGAAGAAGTAGAGAGGAGAGCGGGGCAGAGCAGAAAAAAAAAAAAGGGTGGCGTGTGAGGAATGAGATAATGAATCTGACCTAAGTGTTGGATTTTATACCCAACACTTTAATTCAAATTTCAATTCAACCCCTTATTTCTTTTATCCTTTGATTTTATCCCTATTTAATTGCTAATATCTCAAAATACATTTTTTTTAAATCTAGTTCAAATATTTTAATTTAGGTTGCGTTATTATATATTTTCATACATTAATAATAATATTAAATTATTTTATTGTAGATAACGACGAGAACTTTCGGGCCTAAGATTTCGCGAGTCGAGCATCCATATTTAGTCAAGCGCTGCATTTGAGGTGGGGTTTTATTTTCACTTATTTTCTACAAAATTACATGTCTCATATGTATATTACATGTTATTTGGCATATATTATTATGGTGTGATTTATCATGTCGCATGCATAAAATGAGAAAAATTGTACTTCCAAAGACAGAACATTTAGCCTTCGGGCTCGGTTAGCCTTCAGCTCGGATCGCCTCCGGCCCGAGTACTCCGTGTAGAAATACACGTAAAAACAGAACAGAAATATTTATGTGTTCAATTATTCGTGATATATTCATATGTGACATGCATAGCCTCAATAAGCTCAAGCTTACCCCGAATTTTTTTAAAAAAATTTCAGGTTAACGAAGCGGGCTTGGTACTGGTGGAAGATGGTATTAATATAAGCATCAAAACTCTTAATATTATTAATTATATTTTAATTTACGAAGAATATTTCAAATTGTAATTTGAATGTTTTGCTAATGTTAGCAATTGCCTTATTTTCTATAAATTGACTAATGTTGGTATAACATTACGTGATTAGATATAGTATAAATTATATACTTAATATTTTGGTTGTATTTTTAAATTGTTTTTTATTTATTCCTTACATTTATTTAATCACTAAAGTTTACCTTGAGCTTTGTTATAAAAAAATATATAGTTCTTCATCTAAATGATATTTATGTGATATTCAATTAATATATAGCTTCCGCACGTAATTATTTTATTTGAAGGAAATTTTAAAATTTACATAATGAAAGAAAAAAAGAAAAAAATTATACATGTTTTCAAGATTTAATTATAAATAAAATTAGGATGTTACACTTGGTATTAGGATCTTTCGAGATCGCAAGAAAAGGATGTTGTGCTTATCTCAGGCATCCTATATCGATACAGTGCTAAAGCGTTTTAGTATGGAGAATTCCAAGAAAGGTTTCTTACCCTACAGACATGGCTATCTAAGGCTATGTGTCCTAGGACACAGAAGGAGATAGATTACATGAAGCTGGTCCCTTATGCTTCGGAAGTGGGAAGCTTCATGTATGATATACATTGCATTAGGCCTGATATCTGTCATGTTGTAGGCATGGTGGCGAGATATCAGTCGAACCCAGGGCCGGGACATTGGATTGCTGTCAAGCATATACTCAAGTACCTGAGAAGGACTAGGGAGCTGCTTGTATATTAGTCGGATACATTTTATCCTTTGAGTTACACTGACTCAGATTTCAGTTCAGACAAAGAAAAGTCGAAATAAACTTTCGGATATGTTTTCACTGTAAGAGGTGGAGCCATCAATTGGAGGAGTGTGAAGCAGAAATGCATAGCAGACTCTACCATGGAAGCCGAGTATGTAGCATATATAAACCTATGTGAGGTACAAGTCTTTGCTCCGAAAAATGTAGTCTCCTTATCCTCAGGAAAGACTAGGGTTATTTCTCTCTCATAACATTTAATGATAGCTCGGTAGTTTTTCAACCAATCCATCCCTAGGATTATGTCAAAATCTTTCATATTATTCACGTATAGATCTGCATCCAAGTTATTCTCATTCATATCTATAGGTGTATTTCTAACCATAGAATCAGCACATATTATTTTACCAGATGGTATGCTAACCTCTAATGGTTCTTTTACTCTAATGTCTTTACTTCCAGTTAGAGCATGGAACTTCTTAGACATGAATGAATGGGTAGTGCTAGTATCAAAAAGTACTAATGCAGGTATATTAAATACTGTTAACATACCTGTCATTGTATCTGGGTTCCCTTCAGTATCTTTCAGGCTCTTGGCAAACACTCGTGCCCTACCCCCGGAAGTTTGACCTTCTTTTTTGACTGGACAATCATAAGATGTATGCCCTGATTGCTTGCATCGATAGCATTTTCCCTGACCCATCACGCATACTCCTCCATGGTTCTTTCCACAATTTGTACATGAAGGTTTCTCGGCCTTGACGCTGGGCTTCGCTTTTCCTTCAGTTCTGCCTTGCTTACTCTGACCTTGACTGGCATTCTGACTTCCAGTCTTACCTTGGTTATGGCCTTGCCACTTCCTTTTACCAGAGCTCTCAACCTGTTTACGGTCCATATCCTTACTCGAGGAAATCTCTTGAGCTCTCTTAACAGTTTCTGCATAAGATAGATCACCGTGGCTCTTGAGAATATGCCTTATTTCTGGTCAGAGACCATCCAGGAACTTGCGAGATTTTTCCATGTCAGTGGACACAAAATGTGTCGCAAATTAGCTCATGTCGGTAAATTTCCGTTCGTATTCAGTCACAGACATTCCTTCTTGCTTGAGATCCCAAAATTCCCGCTGTTTTTGTTCACGATAATGCCTCGGGTAATACTGTTCTCTGATTATAACCTTGAACTCATTCCAAGTTGAAGCTGCACGCTCCTCTTCTGGCCGATTCCTCCAGTAGCTCTCATACCAACGGTTAGCTCCTTCTATAAGCTGATATTCAGCACAGATTACTCATTGTGCATCTGTGCATCCGATCAGCCTAAAAGTTTGTTCTAACGACCGAATCAATTCTTCCACGAAAGTAGGTTCTTCCTTTCCAGTGAATGTTGGGGGTCCGAAGCGACGGAATTGTTCCACCACTTGGTATTAGTTTACAGCAGGTACCTCAACATTATTTTCATGTTCTCTACGCCCTCCATTCATAGCACCTTCGTTTCCTCCTCTCCCAGTGCTTGGCCTCCTTGGAAACATTTTCCTAATGTTCAAAATTGCGATTATTGGTAAGATTCTACGTCTATATATTATTGCAAAAAATTTATGAATATAGGCTATATTCATGACTGAAAAGGGAAAAAATAAATAAATATGAAATATAATCCCACTATTATTTATATAATTATTTTAAATGGAAAATAAAGTACAATGTTGTACTCATAAATAAGATTGTTAAAAATATTGGGATGCCCAATCTACGACAATTAATACTAAATAGTCGTATTTTATTCTCCAATATAGATTATAACTTAGTTTGAATTCATGCCGAAGATGCCGAAGCCACACTGGCATCTTCCCTTGGATATTGTTCTTCCTCTTCATCACTGTCGGAAATATCATTTAGATGTAATACCCACGATTTTCGTTCCGGTTATTTTGGATTTCTCTTCGGATATTTCCCGGTTGTCGAGCACTGGTATTATTTTTCTCGACTACTAATTTTGGATTTATGGTCGTATGGGGTAATTTGTTATCCGTTATTTTCATTCCGGATGGATGTTGTTGTCCTCGAGCATTGGTCGTGTTCGTTCCATGCGTTCTCGGAAAATCGAGTCGTCGAGTCATGACGGCTGGGCACTGGCTGGACTGGTGCGGGCACTGGCCAGACGAGTGCGGGCACTGGCCGGACGGGTGCGGGCACTGGCTGGGCTGGTGCAGCAGGAACTGTCATAGCGCACGCCACATTCGGAAGGCTGCGTGCTAACTCGGCAGGAGTAGCGCACGTTGTTCGTCCGACCAGCGCACGTTATCGGGCCGGCCAGAGAGGTTTTTGAGGTTCTGGACTCGAGGAGGATCGGTAGGTAGCGCACGCTACTGTCGGTCACTGCGCGCGCTAATCTGCAGGTGTAGCGCACGCTATCGGCCGACCAGCGCACGCTACCTGGCCGAGCAGTCTAGTCCAGTGGGTTCTGGATGGACCGGCTAGCGCACGCAAGGCCCTGCGCAGTGCACGCTACCGCGGTCGGACAGGAAGGTTTTGGACAGCAGGACAGGTAGGAAGGATAGGTCAATGCGGGCCCCGGCCGAACATTCTCGACCATGACCGCCCGTTAGCGCACGCTAGCTCGGATCCTAGCGCACGCTAGGCTGTACCAGTATAAATATGACCGAGCAGTCATATTTTCACTCGTTTTTCATTTCCTATCTTTCCTGTCTGCGGCTGGAGTCTTGGAGAAGTCGAATATATGTTGTTATACTATGAATCCACGAAGTTATGGAGTTCATATCATCGATTGATCATTACATAACATCCTTCCATCCAGCGAATCAAGGTTAGTTTTCCTAAAACCTTAGTTTTTGGGAAATTGGGGGTTTTGCTTGATTTCACTTGTTTGATCCGTAATAACTTAGATTAGTGATGGATTATTGATTATTAAGTTATGTCCTACGAATTTCCTTGTTGTTCCATGGTTTGATTCCTAAATATTCGTCATTTTGTTGAGTTCCTAATCAACGCCTTGAAAGTATCCGGTGAAATAGAGGGGGGGTTTGAGCATTCTACGATTATTCCTCCTCGTATGATCGTCAATTTATTCATGGTATGATGTTAGGGTCAGGTTCCTTGTGAAGAACTCGAGTCGGAACCCTTCCGTTCGCCGTTTCCCGATCGGTTGTGTTACCATCGTTTCCGACGGAGAGTTGTGGGCGTTCGAGGTTTCCCGGTTGAGACATGTTCGTTGGAGTATCCGGTATCGATTATCGAGGTAAGTATCTTGCCCATACATTACGTGAAACGTAAGAAAACGGACGAAAACGTATAAAATGGATGAAAACGTAAGAAAATGGGCGAAAACGTATAAAAACGGACAAAAACGTATGAAAACAGAAAAACGTAAGAAAAACTGACAAAAACGTAAGAAAACGAACAAAAATATAAGAAAAATAGGCGAAAACGGATGAAAATGGAAAAAACGTAAGAGAAATGGACAAAAACGTAAGAAAAATGAATAAAAATAGATAAAAACGGACAAAAACGTAAGAAAAATAAGTGGGATCTGTTAGTTTAAGATATACAGTTGCAAGGTAATATTTATTTAAAATTCGAAATCTTAAAAATTATCCTAGAAATTTTGGTAGTGGTTTAGTGGGAGCTGTCAGTTTAAAATATACAGTTGCCAGATAATATTTTTTTTTTTAAAATTCGAAATCTTAAAAATTCTCACAGGGCAACATCTGTCCTTCGACTTTATTTTAGTAGAAAACTAGACGTTCTCCCGTGCGATGCACCAGACAAAATATTTTACTATTAAAATATATATTTTTTCGATCCCCAAATGTATTCTTTAGGATATTCGACATGAATTTTAATAAAAAAACTTGTTGAGCATATTATAGAATTTAATATAATTGCAGAAAGAGTCTCACATTAGCATAGTGTTAATCAGTTAATATCCATTAACTGAACAAATTTTGGAGACATACCGAGAAAAGGTAGGAATAAATTTTGGGGACGAAAATAGTATATGATTAAGTCTTAATATATGTGTCTGTGCAGTGTATATTTTACTATTTTTAATTATTATTATTAATTAAATACCATAATTTGTTTTTTATGTAAGCAATAAAGTCTTAAATCCAATTTCATAAAAGTGAGTTAATTTACTTTTATTTTACATCAATTAATTTTATTAAAAATTAATACTCATATTTTTTCTAATATAAACGTCTTTTGTGCAATCGATCATTAATGTAAATCCATCATATTTACTATATTCAATATGGATGTCTAATTGAAAATCGTGAAATAGGAACTGATTTGATATATTTTTTACTAAAAATAAACTTGATATAAAGAAAATTATAAACATTAGAATTTTAAGCTAAAAAAACGAAAAAAGAATTTTTCTATTGATAGATGAGTGTAAGTTGTGGAATAAAACTCTAACAACACATATTCAGAATATTCCATTTTTTTTCTTAATTTTTCTAAAAATTCAGAATACATCTCTCTATATACTATATTTTTTAAAAAAATAAAAAAATACACTTGTCACCACTCTCATTTAATAGAAGTACGGACAAACGCCAAACGCCACCACTTTCAGGCCGCACACTGTTTCTCTCAGCTATAGTCGATTCGGTAAGATCTACGCTTTCGCTTCCTCTCTCTACGTATAACGTGTAATCATATACACTCTTGAATACGCTACTGTATTTACAACACGTGGTATAATACCTAAATAAACCAAATCGAAATATAGGTTGTGCGAAATTCGAAGCTTTCATATGTTTTTATCTTCTTCCTTTATTTTTTTTTTGGTTCCATTTCGAATGTTGGAGGTGTTAAACTCCTGGAAGGAGTATCCACATAGAGCTTTTGATCATCTATATTGGTAATCTTTCGGTGTTTACCTTTTTTTTTGGGATAATTCGTGCCTTTTGTTATTGTTGCTTAGTATTATTTCAGTTAAAGATTGTACAGCAATGTTTAATGCGCACATTTAGGGTTACTATTTAAAATTCTAACTGGAATTTTTGTCAATTTTGAACTGTAAATACATGGATGATTTTCCAATTTATTTGGTAGTCTAAAATCCAGGTTTCTGTTGCTGCTCCTGTTTCAGGTTTATTTTTTATTTTTTGAAACGTGGGAGGAAATCCTAGCTCCATGTATAAGTTCATCATCAATTCTGTTTAACAAGAATGCCTGGCATTCCTCTCGTGGCTCGTGAAACTGGGTAAGTATCTCTTCTACTAACACTTGGTGAGCACACTGTATGGAGCTTATGAAGACTTCAAGCGACTCTGTGGTTTTATAGTTGGTATTTGAATGGTTTACTTCATGTCATCTGATCTTATCTGTAACAATGGTTTGGATATCATAGATAAGCCGCTATGGAAATTATTGCATGCCCTAGACCATTAGAGTGAACTTAAAGGTCATTTGTATCTATAAGCTGCCTTAGCTTGAATTTGCGTTGATCTCTTATAATTGCCTGAACTTGTAACGGAATATGCAGCAATTGCAATATTGCTGCTCAATCTTTTTAAATACAGAATACTCATTCTAATAGTTTTCTGCAGTTGTTCAAACTTATAAGTGCATGTAAAGTGGTATACTAATAAAGATATTATTCACGGTGTCCATGGTGTAAATGAAAAATATAAGGCTTTTAAGAATCTAACTATGTGCACGAAAGTAAATGGGTATGATCGGAGGTGTAAACAAGAAAAAGATTGGAGCTGAAAGTTTTGTATTAATCCTCTATACAAAGAAAGGATACAAGAGTAAATATAGAAGACAGAAACCCTAGGAAAGAAACCCAAGGGCCCATCCCATGAGCTAATTGGGCCCAAGCTAATAAATACAATACACTATTTACATTCTAACAGGAGGGTCGTAAATTGTTTTTGAAATCCTCGACCTGAATTTTGAAATAATCGTTTCATCTTTCACTCGGTATTTAATTTGTCGAGTGACAGCGAGACTCATGAATCTTAGTTCTTAAATGTTTAGTAAAGTGACTGGAATGTGATTGTTATAGGTCAACTCAGATCATCAGTGTTATCTAATTTTTGGAACAGGATTTGTGTTTGCAATTGCAGTTACTCTAGGGGGGCTGATCATATGTGTCTCCAAGATCCCCGTGCACAGTTGTCTGCGGAAGAGCAAATTGCAGCTGAGGAAAGCCTTTCAATTTACTGCAAGCCAGTTGAATTATACAATATTCTTCAGCGGCGTGCTGTTAGAAATGTAACTTTCTTCCTTGTTGCTGCCTTATCACAATTTTTTTTTATAATTACACCAGACCAATATAGAAAGAAAGAAAACCCCTCCACAACCCGTCCTGTACTCGAACCCAGGACCTAAGCCCTAGGTAGTGGAAGCTCTTACCACCATGAACGAACCCACTTTGTCTAATGTTGGTGATCAACAATGTACTGATTTACTTATTTTTGTTCTATTAATTGGCAAAAACCAGGGACTCTACATATCATCACTGTTTTCATCATGGATTTTTTATGCTGGATTTTTTTTTGGTTGCATTCTAACTAAAGGCAGGTTTTCTGCAGCCATCCTTCCTTCAAAGATGTTTGCGATACAAAATACAAGCAAAAAAAAAGAAAAGGTAGAATTTAGTGAAATATATTGCACCTTGTCGTTATTGTCTTAATCATGTCTAAGGCTCTGTTTCTTTTGGACTGAATGAATCTGAATTGAACTGAACTGAACTGAACTGAACTGAATGGACCTGAACTGAACTGAACTGAAATATATATTAAGGGTAAATAATAATAATAATAATGGTAAATAATAATAATAATAGTAATCAACAACAACAACGATAATAGTAATATTATTAGTAATAATAACAATAATAATTAAGATTAATAATAATAATAAGAAGAAGAATCAATTGAATCGAATGGAATCGAATCAATGGAACGGCCAATCGAATCGACTGAATGGACTCGAATCGAATCAATCGAATCAAAACTGAAAAATAAGTCCAAAAGAACAGGGCCTAAGTTGCTTTATTTTCAGCAGCCACGAGGATTCAGGCGTAAGTAATTATTGAATACATTTGAATGTGCTAAACACCATATGCCTTCTGCCTGTAATTCTCTAGGAATTGGGGTTTCTTTTATGTTACCAAATGTTTGATTATTGGTATCTTTTTTGTTATTCATCCGTGCTCCAAAACATGTTTTTGTAAATTGTTAATGCTTTATTGTTTGGGTCATGTTCAATGATGTACATGTTGATTTTTTTTACTTTATCAATCACGTAATGTGACATGAGATGACTATAGCAATTATCTCAATTCATCGCCATCTCATGATAGTCTTCATGTAACTGGAAGAACTATGATGTTGTCGGTTTTGGAATTTCCTCTCATCTCCTTCGTACGAAATTTGTGACAAGTAGGGCATCCGGCGTAAAATTTGTCACTTTGCTTATTGCATGAATTTATAGTATTAACTGATTATAGACAATTAATTGACACTATAATCTTCATGTCACCGATCCCAACATAGTTGGGATTAAGGTGCAGTTGATGATGTTAACTGATTTTAGACAATTAATTGACACTAATCTTCATGTCACCGATCCCAACATAGTTGAGATTAAGGTTCAGTTGATGATGTCGATGATGTTAATGCTTTATTGTTTGGAGACCAAAATCATTATATGGTTTACTTCTGATTTTCTTGACCCTTATCTTCTAGTTTTCCTTAATTCTGAAGTCTGATCTTCTGAATAATGAAGGACATAATAGGGTTCCGGTGACTGGTTTTCTCTTTGTTTTGGATAGTGAGAACCTGTACCCCCCCCCCCCCACAACTCCCATGTGCCGAAAATTTGTAGAATACGAATGAAAATTTGGAATCGCTATGGACTAATTTATATATTTTTGCAGAAGCTGCAATCCAGCTTCTCTCTATCTATAATTTGCACCAGTGATCTGGCTTTTCAACCCAACTCTTCCACAGTTGCTGTGTGCTTGTTGTGGATTTTGGGATGCATATAACTCATTCACATGACTTGATTGATGTCGTTACCTGTGTTTTCTCCTGTTCGTAGGATTGAAATGACAGTATCTCTACCGTTAACTGTAAATGAAGAATGTCGAATTCAAAGTCTATTTCCTTTGTGTATCTTGGTAGGAAGACCAGTTTATAGTCCTGCGGTTGTAAAGGTAGTGCGCGAATTTGGTCATTCAATTGGACCTTTCACTTTTCTCCTTGTCTTTTTTCCGCTGAGTCCATCTTGATTGATGCAGGATTCTGCAGTTTACCAATTCAGTCGAGCATGTATATTAACTAAATGTACTGGAGATGATAGGACGAACCAAGGCCTAGCAAATTTTATTCTTCCTGAGATTGACAAACTATCAGAAGAAGTGAAATCTGGTTCTCTTTCTATATTGTTTATCAGTTGCGGTATGCTATTATTGTATTTTTACTTAGTTTCTATATCAGTTGAATATATATTTGGCATCTTTTCATGCTTTACTGCTCTTTTACAGCTGAACTGTTTAAGGAGCATGCAGATGGGTCATTGTTTCCAGGTGCATTGGTCATTTTTTTCCTTGAAAAACTGTCTTTTTGACATTTATTTGCAACTTATATTTGGTCCTTAATCCAAAGAAAGGCAGCTACTTTCCATGTTTTAATTTTATTTCAGACACTGATATTTGGAGTGTCCTGCTTATTGATGTAGAGTTCAGTTGACTAGTCACTTTTTATTAAGTTCTTCTGACTGGTACAATCAATTTCACCTGAGTAGGATTAGGTAAACTTAAGTGGAAAACAACATATATTTTTAATTTATTGATTCACAGCACCATCACTTCACTGCAGAACACAGAAATGAACTTTATTTCGCTGAAGGTTGGGTTTCTACTAGGCGTCATGTTTGTGGTTTTAGGATTTTAGACATGTTTGGCATAAACATATCCTTCCCTTTATGGAACTCTCATGAGTTGATGAACCTACGTGTCTGGGGCAATAAAAATCAATGCGAGGAAGATGGTCCATTATATATGCTTTTTCATTTCTTCAAGAAGGTCTCTGGGTCCTGCATTTCAGATGTTTTCTCGTCTCTTCTCTTTGTGTTTTCTCGTTGTTAGCGCCCCCTTCACCCTGCTATCAATTTTTTGTTTCTTTTTCCCTTTTCCGTTTTATGGTAGCTAATGTTGGAGGACACTGCTTCTTGGGTAAAATTCCCATGGAACTACTTCATTTATCATGGGAGAAGTCTCTGAACTTGAGTGGTGGGGACAGAGCTGAGATGCTGTCTACTGTTGACTTGCATTCCTGCTTCTTGAAGGTATATAGTGTAAGTAATTCTTGATTACATGTGTTTAGTTGTTGATGTTGCTTCATAATCTGAACACAAATTTTGTTAAGATCATTTCTTGGTTAGAAGAATGAATCTGGACATATTTTGAACCTGGTATCTGTGGCTGATTCGTCCCAAACTTCTGCATCTTTTCATCTTATTGTTCCCTTTGTTCTGTTATTGCGTTTATTGTATTCCTTGAACCCTCTTTTTTGTTCAACTTTTGTGGGTGGTGATCATGCAATTGCAATATCATGCTTGAATACTATGGAAGTGAGCCTGAGGTAAGAGGTGGATGCTGTCATTATCCTGCAGTTTGTATGTTAGAGGCATCAATCAAGCCAAGTGAATCAGCTTTTTTTTGGTATACTTGAATTTTAGTGACGTTTTCCTAGAGGGCTTGAATATTATCAGCTTTATTTTGTAAGTTTGTTTTTGCTTGTTTTGTTGTCTGACAACGGCTACAAATTTTACTAGAGTATTCTGTTTAAGTTCCGTTTGGAGCTAGCTGTTGATTTCCTCTCATGTCTTTTCTTTTTTCTCACCGCGTCAAATGTCTATTGTAGTGTTCCATTGAATTCTATTCAGGTTTCGTGGTAGTCACTTAGTGGGGCATTTTTTTATCTGACTTGTTAGGGTCCTAGTCTATGGGTTCGAATTCTAAAGTTTCTATCAGAGATTTCTAGAAGCTGTCTTGAGCTTGTTTATAGTGCTAGCAAATAAAGGACTCACGTTCTTGTTATCCAAAGTCCATGCAGACCTTGGTATTATCCTATTGTCAACAGTTCCTAGAACACCATAATCTCTTCCTTAACAGACCAGGATCCACCTACCCCCCCCCCCCCCCCAACAAGAAGCAATATTACTTTTTCATGAAGTCTTTACTTGTAACAGCCCTGGGATCCCCAAAAAAATGCCAAGGGAAAACTACTACTTTCTTCCATATGATATAGGTTAGTGCATAGTTGTTGAGCCGGTTCTTCCAAAATGTCTAAAGTATCTACTACTTTTGATTATGTGGGTGTTGCCTCTGATGCAATTCCTTTTCTTTCTAGTGCCTTCCCCGGTTTCTTACTTAGTTGATTTTTTACAGACAAGCTGTTTTGGAGATGACAAATGTTTCTCATTTCATAGTCCTCATGCTGGAACTATGGTACACCCCTCCTCTATGAGACCAAATATGATATGAAAAAGGGAATAAACATAAAATAAATATAGCTTTCTTCGAAAGAGCTCTATTTCTTCTTTTGGAGGATGTTCTGCCTTTGAATTGCGATTCTTAATCGTTATACCTTTGCTATTTGCTTTAACCTAGGCTATGTCTCAACAACTGCAAGTCCGCATCGCAGCAGAAGAAGTTGGAGCCAAGGAGAGATCTCCTTATGATACGTTCTCGTACAGTGATATTCCTTCCTCTACTTTGCCTCAGATTGTTAGGTGATTTGCAGTCCCATTCTTCCCATCCCCTCCTCATGCATACGGACACATTTGTGTGACATTCATTACCTTCATGATTGGTGATGTATAGGTTAAGGACCGGAAATGTTGTTTTCAACTACAAATACTATAATAATAAGTTGCAGAGGACTGAAGGTATTTTGAGTACCATTTGCAGAGATATGCTTTAACTTTATGAACAGTAGCTTGTTCTTTTTTCTTCCGGTATGATGCGATATTTATTTGGTCTTTATTCCTGCACAGTATGCACGGTGCTTCAGTAGGTGCTAAGCATGCACCTTTTGTTCATAAGACCAAATTACAAACTTACTCTTCCTGGGCTTCGACGATTCTTATTCTTATGTCGCAAGATTAGCTCATGAAATGCCAACTTATATCATAAGTAAGTTGTATTTGGTATAGATAAATTTGAGTCGTAGATTCTTGCTTGTCTGCCTCTAGAGTTTGGTCTTTTTTTGTTGAATATCTAGGCAAGGAGTTGATTGGCAACAATATCTCACCTGATTGTAGAAACTAAGGGCGGAGGCTTGAAATTATTATTATTTCGTAAAATACCTTATTTGGCTAGAGGGAAATGATAGGATGTGTAGGAACCTATATAGATTTTGTGTCAGACAATTATTCTCCACGTTGAATATAGATTTGAGTTACACAAAGCACAATTGATATGTTATATGTCGGTTGTGTAGAGAGTGGAGTCTACTCATATTCATCTCTGAGTGCTAGTGTATGTTCTTTTGACTGATTTTCCTAGCATTGGTTGGTGTAATGTCTTAGTTCATCTTCACAATCATATTTCTGTTATTATGGTCAATAGTACTCGTGCTTTTTGGTGCAAGGCCATGCATTTGGCCACCTTTTAGGTTTCATAAAAGTTACAATATTTTCATCCTGATCTGCTGTTGTGTGTATCTTTTAGGAAGCAGGATTCTTTGAATCGTTCATGTTTGTATAATCTCGTTTGAAAAGTAGTTCGTGTGAGCTTTGCATTTTCATCGTTAAAAGTTTTGGAAGAAACTTGACCTAGTATATGTATATACAGTGACAGAGGACTTTACATGCCCTTTCTGTTTGGTTAAATGTGCAAGCTTGAAGGTATTGCCGTATTATCCAAGTTGATGTTCTTATGTCCTGTTGCAAAATTTCTGCAGACTATGAACTAATATTTGCAGCTATATTTATTAACTATAACAGGGGCTGAGATGTCATTTGCCTGCCTCTCACGGCCTCTTCACCTTTGAATTTTGGGTTGGTACTTGGTACACTCAATTAGTTTTAGAAGAATCCGCTTTTATTAGTAGTCAAAATACTAATCTTATTTTCGATGACTCTTTTAGGTAACAGATGAATTTCAAGCTGTGAATGTATCTGTTAAGACTGATACATGGAGATCTGAGGTCAGGGGATGCGAGTTTATTTTTCGTGGTTTTCTACGGATTGTATGATATGTCATATTTTTTATTCACATAGTTGTTGTAGTACTGGCGTGCAAGGATGACGATAAAGTGGTTATTGTATCTTAACCGATGAAAGCAGCTTTCAGTTACGCTAATGAGAATTCTTGTTTCATTAATGAAACAAAAATGTACGTGTTGATATTATATCAATCACATAATAATGTGATTAGGATTAAGATTGGATTATTGAATCATTATTGTTGGCTTCGGCTTGGGACGGAAATCTTTCCGTAGGTTGATGTTGTTCTCGTTTATTATCAAATAAAGTTACTATTCTTTTGCTGAATAACCCTTGACTCCACCAATTTGGTCCGACCTGCCATGACGAACATGAGAATGGAATCACGAGTTGAAATGATAGAGAAGGGATTGGAGGATGTTTGGGGCGAAATCACCAAACAAGGATCTAAACTCGAGCGAATTGGGGCCATGCTCGGGGCAGAATGCGGCGGTACAGACGATTCCGCGTCGTCACGGGCAGACCGCACAGTAGGAGACCCGACGACTTAGCCCCGAGAATCGATGATTGGCCATAAATTGGATTTTCCAGTGTTCTCCATCGAAAAACCAAAGGCTTGGCTTTGGCGGGCCGAGCATTTTTTTTTCAGATTCACCGGACCGAGGAGACGACGTAGGTGGATCTGGCTATGGTTGCCCTGGACGGTCCGGCGTTGCCGTGGATGTAATGGTTACTCTGACGCCAGCCTGGATGACGTGGGCCGCGTTTATGGAAGCAATGCTTCAACGATTTGGTGAAAACACTCACGCCACTCTGTTCTAATCTTTGGCAGCAACAGTGAAAACGGGGTCAGTGGACGATTATGTGAATCATTTTGTTTCTCGGGTGATGCATGTAGAGGATATATCAGATGAATTTTTTTTGTGGACTGTTCTTCAACGGTCTCCTTTCAGAGACCAGAGTTCGGATCCGATCTAAAGACGTGATTGACCTTTTCGAGACTATTCAGTCCGCCTGTGAAATCGAGTAGGAAATTGGCACGGTACGAGGGTGTGAACGGGTTCGGCTCCCAACGATCGGGCTTCTCGGGGAAGATGGGTCCGGTCAGGTTCAAATCTAACCAGCCACCCGCAGGAGCGACCGCCGGCGTATACTCCAGTGCAGTAGGGTCTAGCCCTAGAGGGGGTGGTTACCGATTTGGGATGTCTGGGGGTTCGCAAGCGCTTGTGGATTCAGCTCCCTCCGTTGGGTCTGTGCGGGCACGCAACCGGGTGCGACAGATGTCACATGGCGAGTTTATGGATATTAAGGCTAAAGGTCTTTGCGTCAAATGTCGTGAACGGTATCATCATTACATAATTGTACCAGCAAATCGCTGTGCGTTCTAATTGCAGCGGAGGAAGAGGGAGTTGATTATGGGGGAGGTAGGGCAAATACCGAGGATGCAGTGGTAGAGGGGGAGCAATTAGACAACCCCAAATTTCAGAACATTAAGTTGTTACCATTGGCGGCAAGGGGGTTTGACAGCCCCCAAACGATGAAATTGGTGGCGCGAATTGACCAGTCATTGGTCCGGGTTATGGTGGACAGTGGGGCATGCCACTATTTCATTTCGGAGGAGATTGCAAAGAAACTTCAATTGTCGGTTGATACCTCAATGACACGACGTTTGGGGGACGGACGGGGACGGATAGTGTGAAGATGCCGTGGGGTCCGGTGCAATTGTTTGGCGCGTGCTTCGAAATCGATTGTTTTGTGTGTTTTGGGAGGAATTGATCTGATTTTAGGAGTGTCGGCAACTTTGGGAGATGTGCAAGCTAATTGAGCCCGCATGAGAATGACCTTCGTCCACCACGGACAGACAGTCTTCCTCAGCGGCGATCCTTTGCTGAGCCGTGGGGAAATCAGCAGCAAGCCTTCTTAAATCACGGGAGATAGACGAGTGTTTGGGTATTATGGGCGGTGCAGTTAGAGGATGACGGGGGAGAGGAGGCGTTAGACCAACTGGAGAGCGGAGGGCCCAGTTGAACCGGGTGTTAGGAGAGTTTTAGCATGTGTTTTAGGAACCGACCGGGCTACCTCCGGCCCGACCAACAGACCACCATATATCGCTCCACTCGGGGGCAACTCCTGTTGCTGTTCGGCCGTATTATTATGGACAAACTCGGAAGGATGATGGAGAGATTGGTCTCAGAGATGCTGGCCGCAGGTCTCATTCAGCCCAGTTGTAGGCCGTACTCCATCCCGGTGCTGTTAGTGAGGAAAAAGGACGAAAATGGGCAATTTTGTGTGGATTATAGGGAATTAAATAAGTAGACGGTGCCCGATAAATATCCTATTCCCGTAATTTAAGAAATGTAAGATGAACTTCACGTCGCGAAATGGTTCAGAGAACTCGATTTGAGGGCCGACTACCACCAGATCCGCATAGCTCTGGAAGATGTGCCGAAATCGGCTTTCCCAACCCACTCGGGACACTATGACTTTTTGGTCATGCCGTTCGGACTTACAAATGCTCATGCTATACCTTTCAAGCCACCATGAATGATTTATTCTGGCCCTTCCTAAGCAAGTTCGTGTTGGTTTTCTTTAATGATATCTTAGTTTATAGTGCGACTTGGGAAGAGCACATGGAACCACTGTATCACGGCAACGACTAGTCGCCTAGTCGGTATTTGCAGCAAGTCAGTGAACGACTTATCAAATTTGACGTTGGGTCAATTTAACCCGTAATTCGGACCAAAATCCGACCCGACCCAGTGATAAAAAATGAGTTATATGCATACCTAACCTACGCGTTCTTTTTTAGTATAAACCCTAATATCCAAGTCGTTCAAATCCGTTTAGATCTGCTCAAAGGCGACTCCTTCAAATCCGGTTTAGATCTGCTCGTCTCTGATCGTATTCCGACCTCTGATGGCTCGCCTCCGTCGTCTCAGTCCTCCAGTGTTTCGTCTTCCGTCCGTCCATCCCTCTCCGACATTCGTATCTCCTTCTCCTTCTCCTTCTCATTCTCCTTAGAACTTGCTGGTAGTTATGTTTCTATGATATTTATGTATATATTATATAAGGTCTATACTATATAACGTATATATATATATATATATATATATATATATAAAATAACTTGACCGATTTTTTTTTTAATTTTAATTTATATTAAGTTATTAACTGAAAGTCTGAAATTATATTTTCTAATTTTGATTTTTAAGTTACTTTTTGTTGGATCTGAACTTTTATTTTTATGTTTAATTATGTCATGTATTAAATCTAGTAAATAGATGTACACTAAAGACTTGTTGACTAGTCACAATTAGTCGGGGCGGCTTGTCGAATACTCTTTACGAAGGTACTCGGTCGACTTGGCGATGTGATAACCATGCATGGAACATTTGTGGAAGGTGATGTCGATACTAGTGGATAACCATGCATGGAACATTTGCGGAAGTGCTCCGTCGGACAGCAGGAAGTGGGAGTACCTGGGTCATGTGGTAGCAAATGGTGGGGTGAGAATGGATCCTGGCAAGGTGGCTGCGATACTGCAGTGTCTGCGGCCGATAAACGACCCGCGGCGTGCGAGGCTTTTGGGGTATTACGGGCTATTATCGATGATTTATCAAGTAATATGTCGCTCGCTCTCTTACCGAGCTGCTAAAAAAAAGATATGCCAAAATCGGTGGCTTGGACAGCTGAACCAGAGCAGGTTTTTACCTCCTTGCAGCAGGCCTCGACGAGGGCTCCAGTTGTAGCTAATATGGATTTTTCGAAGCCATTTGAGATCGAGTGTGATGCCTCGGGATGAGGCATGGGAGCGGTATTGATGCAATCGTGTCATCGCTTATTTTTAGTAAGGCTCTTTCTGACCAAAATTTAGCCACATCAGCATACGAGAGGGAATTAATGGCCCTTGTCTTAACCGTGCACCACTGGCGGCGGTACCTGGTGGGTCGGCGGTTCATAGTACGCACCAATATGTGAAGCTTGCGATACTTGTTGCAACAACTAATCACAACCCTAGCACAACAAAATTGGGTCGCGAAATTGTTGGGATATGACTTTGAAGATAGAATATAAACCCGACGCGGCGAACGCAGCGGCAATTGCGCTGTCACGTCGAGACGAGGAAGTGAATCTCGCGGTGTTTTCCCTACCAGAGTGGGCTGATTGGACTGCATTATGAGAACCTTTTACGGTCGGACGAACAACTGGGTAAGGTGATTCGGGACTTGTAGGTCGGGAAGTCGGACTTAGGACCGTACACAATAACTAATGACACATTATTTTACAAGGGGTGATTGGCACTTCCGAAAGATTCCTCGTGGGTCGCGATGTTTATTGAGGAATTTCATTTGACGTTGCATGGGGGACACTCCGGAGCTTACCGCACATACCGGCGGGTGGCGGCCAATTTGTATTGGCCAGGGATGATGCGCCAAATAACTAAATTCGTGGCGGAGTGTCTGACTTGTCAAAGAACAAGTATGATACATGATCTCCCGCCGGGTTATTTCAGCCCCTCCGTGTTCCGATACATGATCTCCCGCCGGGTTATTTCAGCCCCTCCCCATTCCGACACAAGTATGGGAGGATATCTGTATGGATTTCATAGCCGGTTTACTGCGTTCGTTTCACAGGGATTACATTTTTGTAGTGGTGGATCGCTTTTCGAAGCATGCGCATTTCATGGGACTCAAACACCCATTTACGGCTCGACAAGTGGTGACAGTGTTAGAGGTCGTTCAACTTCATGGGTTGCCGCGGTCTATTGTTTCAGACCGAGATCCTATATTCGGGAGCCCTTTTTGGTTTGAGCTGTTTAAAGCGGTGGGTACGAAATTGCGAATGAGCTCGGCATGCCATCCCGAGACGGATGTGCAAACACAAGTGATGAATCGTTGTTTGGAAACATATTTGCGTTGTTTTGCCTCCGAACAATTCAAAACGTGGAGTGTATGGTTGCCATGGGCAGTATACTATATTAACACGGAATTTCATTCGGCCGCAGGTCGCACCCCATTCGAAGTAGTTTGCGGCCGACATCCACCCTCAATTATCCAGTTTATGCCGAGGGAGATTTGGGTGAAGGCCGTGGCGGAAGAGTTGATCGATAGGAACGAGATGTTAGCGGAGTTGCATTTTCATCTTGAACGCACACAACAATGAATGCGGCGTGAGGTCAACAAACACCGCCGTGAGGTACGATATAAGGCAGGGGATAAGGTGTTCTTATATTGCATCCTTGTCGACAAGCGGCTCTGTATAAGCGCCCAAATGCGAAGTTGGCAAGTCGCTATTTTGGGCCTTTTGAAGTTGCAAATAAAGTGGGCGAGGTGGCTTATAAATTAACATTACCAGCAACAACACGCGTACATCCGTGTTTCATGTCTCCCAGCTGAAGCCGATGACAGGGAGATTTTATGCCACAGGGGCTTTACAGCCGGACCTATTGAGCGATGAGTCGGGGTCTGAGCTGGAGTCTGTAGTGGACTCTCGGAGAGTGCAGCGAGAGGAAGTCGACGTGCCACATTTCTTAATCAAGTGGAAAGGGAGAGCAGTCAATGAAGCGATCTGTTTAGACATCGTAGATGTCAGGTGGCAGTTTCTAGAATTCCGCCTTGAGGACAAGGCTGTTTCAAACGGCGGAGCAGTTTATACGGATCATCGTTTTGCGCGCATATACAAGGGAAGGGAGAAATCGGGGACAGGCAGCTGAGGGACCGAGCAGTTCTACGAAGCGGGGGTTCCAGGACCGAGCCGCCCTGAATCCAAACAACGTTAGGTAACCGAGCTGGAGATGACCGAGCTCGACCGGGTGTTGACCGAGCTCGAGACTGAGCCAACCTAAGCTAAGATCGAACCCTGGCCGACGACCGAGCAGAACCCTTGCGGGTGTATTCCAAACGTCCCAGGAACAATTATTAGTTAATTTTTTTTTCTTGATCGGTAAATGTTAGTTCTTAGTAGTTATTTCACCAAGTACTCCAAGTTTTATCACCAAATTCGTTCCCAAAGGGAATCGAACCCGGATCCTCCACTAAGGGAAGAACCCGGTGGCCAGTGGGCTAAGCCCCCTGGTTTATTAGTTAATTATTTAAGTATTATTATTATTAATAATAATTACTGGATGGAGTTATGTTTAGAATACACGTCTTTCTTTATAAGGAGACATAGGGAGTCTATATAATAATGTGATTAAGGTTAAGGTTGGATTATTGAATCATCATTGTTATCGGCCTCGGCTTATGATGGAAATCTTTCGTCGGATGACGTTGTTCTTGTTTATCTATCAAATAAAGTTACTATTCTTTTGCTGAATTGTGTTCATCCACCCTTGACTCTATTAATAATGTGACATGACTATAACAATTATCTCAATTCATCGCCGTCTCATAATATTTTGTGACTTGAAAAACCTATGATGTTGATGGTTTTGAAATTTCATCTCATTTCTCCTTATGAAGGTTGCGACAGGACATTGTTTTCTTGCATGAATTTTAGTGTAGTTAGTTTTAGACAATTAATTCACACTATAATCTTCATGCCACCGACTGTTGGAATTAAGGTGCGGATGATGATGATGATGGTGATGATGATGATGATGATGATGATATTGCTCTAAAGTAGATATGGATGTAATTGCAGAGTTTCTCTTAATTGGACTGACAATATGATTTGTATAGATTGTCGCAGCTGGTGTTGATCCTAAACAACAAACTTTCTTCTTTTGGTAGGTGTTGGATGTATTGAATGTTTTGACAATTGCTTGTGTAAAATTTTTATGTCGAATGATGACTTCATCTTGTTGAAACATAGTTTGAAGGCAGCATGGCACAGAAGAAAGAAGAGCATAGTGCAAAGCTCAAAGCATGTGCATCCGCTCGTCTTAGATTCTGCAATTCCAAGATCAATCGATGGACTTCGAGAAAAGACTGATGGTAACTTAAACAATATGATTCTTGATATTTCTAGTTGCTAATTTTCCTTTCATTTTATTCATTCAAATTGGTTAAAAATTAAATTCTAAAAGATGGTACCTGAATCATTGATAACATAGTATATCGGTTTGTTTTCATGCTGATGTGGACCCTTATTGATTCTCTAAATTTTCACGAAGAATGCCAAGACCCGGATGTTCTATTATTTGGCTTCCTGAGCTCAGGACCTTAAGTGCTATGAGCAACAACACTTAGGGGCTGTTTACCAAATTGTGTCTGTCTGGGTAAATGTGTCTGTCTGGATAAATTGATGTTATTGTTTACTTTTTTCATCTGAATAAACTGTCTGAATAACAGAAATGACTGATTTACCCCTGAATATGAATTATAAGCTGTTTTATAAATTGTTGTTTATTTTTTAAGCAATATAAATGATATAATCCAAAAATCAAAACATAAATTCATAAAGTACTTAAAAATCCAATTTCAAACACAAAGAAGTCAAGCCATACACAAAGTAGCCAAATTCAAACACAAAATAGACAAATTTAAACATTATTGAAAAAATCAAGTTTGACTCATCTTCTAGATATATTTTTAAACAAAATATTATACATAAATGATTCAATTTTGTATGCAAGTAATATATAAAATATTTAATACATATATAAATAATACGTATAATTTACAATATATATTTATATATAGAAATATATTTTAAATATATAAGAACATATATAATAAATATTATACATATGAATAAATGTTAATATATAAGTAATATATAATATTTATTTATATATTCATAATATATATGATATTTTGTAGATACAAAAGTTTATTTATACAATAATATATAGTAACAAATATTATATATAAATTAATAATGTATATTATTTATATATGAATAATATATATTACATTCATTTATATTAAGACCTAAATTTTTATATTGTATATATAAATGAGTATATATAATGGGAACAGGAGTCATTTTTTTGTCCTAAATTATTTATATTGTATATATAAATGTGTGGTTTTCAATTAGGGGTAGGGGAGTCATTTTTTTGTCTTAATTGGGACAACACTCCTTTTCATGCTTAATGAATAAGCCATTTTTGTCTTCCCGAATAAGCCATTAAGCCACAAGTAAACACCTCCATTAAGTCATTTGGATTCCTTCCGCTCATTCTAGCCTATAAGATGGAAATTAGAATTGTTTTGCATGTGAGTCAGTCTCCCGTCTTGCCTTTCTCAAAGTTGTTAAAGGACTATTAACCCGATGTTTCATAAACCACAAATGCAACCTATACATATATATATATATATATAAATAATACACAAGTGCATATATATTGGGATAATTGCAAAAGTACCCCTGAGGCTTGGAGTACTTGCAAAACCTAGACATGTTTTGGAATTAGAAAAAAAATTAGGTCTGATTCTGCTTTAAATTTAACGGGAAACTGTAATATTTTTATGAATGTAAGGGGGCTATAAAAAATGGTTTTAGCTTATAAAGGGAAAAAATATAATATGGAACCTGGAGTTTTTTCCCCTCTGAATATCCCAAACCTCTAGGGTGGTTTTTGTGATTGTCCCATATTTATATTTGGTGTTTGTAGATAGTTAGGTGCATATAAACTAAGGCGTATTTAAAAGGAAAATTGCATCTAACTTATAGTAGGTATAGCAGAGAGTGGGGAACGCGATGCATCCAGTCCCATAGTTTCATCAGCCACAGCTCATTCATATGCAGAGCCTGAATGCATTCAGCCATTACCTGGAAGCAACCTCGCACCACCTGCGCTACTACAGTTCGCTAAGACAAGGAAACTGTCAATTGAACACTCTGACCCCAGAAAGTAAGTTCACTCTTTCAGTGTTAATTAAAAGTTCCTCAAATACAATCACAAATTATAACGAATGAGCTTCCAAACCTCTTTTCTATTGTATGTATCTCCTATCCTGTTATGATACTAAGTCTTTTTAGAGTTTCTACTTCAATGCAAGCAAAACTCATCTTTGAAGGTAGTTCTTTAGGTTTATTTAGGATACAATGCTTCCAGAATGAGCAAAGGCGAATAGACATGTGTTATTTTAGTGAAATAGTTAGAGCGGCTAAACAGAATCAGATCCGGGTCTCAAATTGCAATTGTGAACCACTGAGTGGAACTGAGAACCGGAATTGTAACTGGCCTGAAGGGTTCCGGAGTCCGTAGAACTGCGGAACCGCCAGTTTGTTATTTTTTTATTATACATAGGAAAAGAGACATTGGGCCTGCAATCCATGTGCACCAGCTTGCCTTAAGTACTGGCCAGGCTAGCGGTATTAGGGCCTTGCTGCAAGCCTACAAGGCCGCACTTCCGAGTTGAACACTATTATATAAGATCTTTTACACATTATTAGACGATAATACTATAAATCTTCTGACTTCTTCCAATAACATCACCTAGAGTAAACTGCACAGGCCGCACTAGTACAATAGCCAAAAATTTATTTTCAATCATAAAAGTTTATCCGTTTCTGTAGTATACAACAATCTTGAAGACGGACCAGCCTTGCTTTTCTCTCATCCTGAATGAATGTATTCATCAATAATTACTATATAATGACCTTGTCAGTTGGGGACACACTCCAACTGAGAAAAATAATATTAACATGTCAAATGAACATTTTTCTAACTAGTAAACTATAAATTCACGCAAAAAGCCAAGTAGCAAAGTTTTTCACCGGATGCCCTTCCTATTACACCTTCATAAGAAGGAAAAGATAAGAGCTATTAATAAATACATAAAATCAAAATACAGCATCATCTGAATATCTGGTCCATAGCAAAATAGATCATTTCTACTCTTGACACACCCTCAGGGCCACACCATAAGCACTTTCTTTTTCCCCACTTCAAGAAACACATTGGAAATATATTGCTCCGCTGGCATTTAGAAATATAACCTGGAAGAGGGACATTGGTGATAGCATTACACAAAGTGCAACGCACATTGCTTACACCACTCAGGTACATAAGAAGACTCTTACACCCGCTGCACACTATCAACTCAAAACATATTTTGGAATTTGGAAGTTGAAACTTCATATTTTGCTGAATAACTAGTAAAAGTTGCTGAATAACTAGTAAAAACAATAGATTCGCACTTGTGAGTTTGTAAAGTTTGTTTTGTATGCTTGTTGTGGTAGTGAAAAACAATTTGGAAGGAGTTATTTGTAGATATTTAAATAATAGATTTACACTTGTTGTGAAACATAATAGATTTAAACTCGTTGTGAGTTTGTAAAGTTGTTTGTTTTGTATGCTTGTTATGCTAGTGAAAAACAAATTGGAAGGAGTTATTTGTAGAAATTAAAATATTGTCTGAATCTAGCAAATGCTCGAAATTCGTAAAACAGTATAGGTCAAAGAGCATGGGCATGGTGCTGCAGCATCTTGCAGGATGGCCAGGATGCCCACTTGCTTGGCCAACATTTGGGGCAAGCAGCAAGACATTGGGCCGGCAAGTGTAGGCCCAAAGTATCTTCTCTTCAAAACGGCTGGTTGATCCTAGCCGTTAAAAATAGAATATATGGTTTTGAGTTTTTTCGGACCCCTGAACTGTTCATACCGTTCCGGTTATGGTCCCGTTTGGCCGTCCCTAATTCAGATCAATGTACTTAAATTGCAAGGTTATCATGATTTTGCCAACTCTTTTCGGAGTTAAAGGATGTTTCGACTTGCTAAATATGTCGAGTGACATAGTGACTTCAAAGGTCTTTGGCTAGTTCTCTCTTATCTTTTTCTATTTTGCCTTTGGTTTTGAGCCAACTCCAAGGCAATCAAGTGTCTCAGTAGTTAAGCTTCCAGTTAGTGATCCACTATAATTGGCTATGGTTATGATCTAATTATTGGTACTCACAAGTATTGAATTTTTTGTTATTTATTTATTATTTATTTATGTTTCTATGGTGGTTTCAGTCGTGCACTCTTGCAGAAGCGGCAATTCTTTCACTCACATAGAGCTCAGGTGACCGATCATTTATTTTTCTTATCATAGTGAACCTTGTACATGAATGTCTTGATTGTAGATTCAATTGTAAGTACAAATACCACATGAACCCTCGCTGTGTAATCTTGCCAGTGGGCCCAATACCTTCATGCAGTCAAAAGCTTGCTGACCAAAATTTAAGGGAATAAAGCAACATGTACTTCATTCTTCAACATCTTCTTTTTGGTTATGCCCGTTTCTTAATTTCATTGATGTTGTCCTGAGATAGTGCATAGCATTTTTAGTCTGGACTTACTGTATGACAAAAACACTTAAAGATTTTGTATGCTAATATGTCTGAGAGTGAAAGTTTTGTAATCAATACAGCCAATGGCCATGGAGCAAGTCCTATCAGATCGTGACAGTGAGGATGAAGTTGATGATGATGTTGCAGATCTCGAAGATCAAAGGGTGTGTTTGTCTCTTCCGAATGCTTCTAATTTTTTTACTTTCTTGGATCCATCCGTGAAGTGCATCTTATCTGCTTCCACCAGATGTTCCGTTCTGCATTAACTTTACGTTTCTGTTGTATGTAAATAGGCAAAATTCGAATTTTTTAGCAGAAGTGGCCTAAGTAGTTGCTTCTTATTGAAATTCCACAGATGTCCAATTACTAAGTATTGTGTGTTTTTGCACGTGTTTTGGTGCGAGTATCTAGCTTTGAGAGGTGTCAAACACGTGTAAACACACTTTAGATTTCCATTGATGTAAACACACTTTATATTTATGTAACGATTATTGACGGTTTCAAAGTTTGATTCATGTTAGCCGACCCCAAATCATTTTGGGACTAAGGCTTAGATGTTGTTGTTGTTGTTGTTGTATGGTTTAGTCAAAGCTTTTCTACTAAGCATGTGAACAGAATACAGAACATTCAAGTGCGCATATGGTGTAATACCAAAATCATTATCTTGTCTTGTTCAGTTATAATGTCCAAATTAACCATCTTATGGACTAGCATCATGTCGTGTGGGTTGCACTTTCCAAATTAAGAGATTTATCGTGTTTCCATTTGCACTAAAGCAACATTTTTGAAACTTGAACAGATGCTCGATGACTTCGTGGATGTTACAAAAGACGAGAAGCAGTTGATGCATCTCTGGAATTCTTTTGTCAGGAAGCAAAGGTGAGCGACTTGGGGTTTTTCATTTCTTCTCCTTTTTTTTTTTTTTTTTTTAATTTCTCAAAGTATCTTAGCTGTTCAGAAGGTATTAACGCATTGTTTTCGAGGGTTCATTAATGGTTCTTTATTCATCTTTTTCTGAGGTTTAGTACAATTAAGCTTCCAAGTATAACATCATGTAAAATAGGATTCGACTTGGGTATATATGAAAAGCACCAACAGGGTTGATTTTGTGATTTTGTTTGTTATATACATCATCAACTGCACCTTAATCCCAACTATGTTGGGGTCGGTGGCATGAAAATTATAGTGCCAATTAATTGTCGAAAATTAGTTAACACTACAATTCATGCAAAAGCCAAAGTGGCAAAGTTTTACGCCGGATGCCCTTCCTGAGATGAAATTCCAAAACCATCAAAATCAGACTTTTCCAGTTACATGGAAAATATAATGAGATGGTGATGAGTCGAGATAATTGTTACATTACGTGATTGATATTATAAAATTATCACATACATAATATATATATATATTACTGTGTGTGTCTGCGTGTGTGTTTCTTTTCCTTGAAGTGCTCTTCTGTCACAATCGCAGAGTTCTGGCAGACGGTCACATCCCTTGGGCCTGCGAGGCTTTTTCCAAATTGCATAGACTGGGTCTTGTGCGGATACCTGCACTACAGTGGTAACTTTTTCTGCTCTGAAAAAATTGGTTATAAAGACGTGATAATTGGCAACCTGCTATAGCTGTATTTTTGGTTAGTGCCGCAAATTGCTTTTTACCTGAACTGAATGTTTGTAAATTCTGAATCAAGTAATTCTCGAATTTTAGTTGGAAAAGGATATTCATTCCGAAACAGAATGCATATATATTGTTGATGAACTCCTTCAATGTCCATCCATACATCATTCCATCCTCTCAGCTGCTGTTTGTATTGTTTTTTTCTTTTCATTTCTTCATCGGTGTTATAAGTTGCGCATGTTTATGGATTTGCATTTCTTATTAAAGTGTTGGCTTTTAGAATCAGAAATTGGTGTTTGAGAATGAAAGCTGAATATTGAATTAGTGAAAGCAGAGTATTCGGTGAATAAGCCGTACATTGTGTCGTCGTCATCCATCATCACCATCAAGTGTACCTTAATAATTGGGGTCCGCGGCATGAAAATTATATTATCAGTTACAGTTAAACCTCGATAAATGAATGTTCGATAAACGAATAACCTCGTCAAATGAATAAATTTTCCCGGTCCCAACTCTTTATAACATGTTCAAATTTTCTTTCGATATATGAATAATTTCGCTAAATGAATATTTTTCTCCGGTCCCGATCATATTCATTTATCGATGTTTTACTGTAATTATCTAAAATTAGTTTTGACAATATTTCTTTTTTCTTATTATTTTATACGCTTGATTCCATCCAAGTAAGTGTATTGTTATGATATTGGCAGGTGTTGGAGAATATTTATGATCAAACTGTGGAACCATGGTCTTCTTGATGCTCGCACTATGAATAATTGCAATATTATTCTCGAACAAGTCCAAGGCCAAGACACAGACATCTGATTATTATATTATATTATAGTATATATATATATATTTATATTGCCAAGCAACTTTTATAAGTATTTTATCTTTAGGCTTGAGATTCGAATGGGACAGGAAATCTCCTGCTACTTTCATGGATTTAGTTGATTAAGTGCCTCTCTCTCTCTCTCTCTCTCTCTCTCTCTCTCTCTCTCTCTCTCTCTCTCTCTCTCTTCCCCCCTCCCCCCTCTCTATCACTCTCTCTCTCTCTCGCTCCCGCTCCCGTTCCCCCCCTCCCTCCCTCTCTCCTTTTTTTTTTTTTTGCAAGTAATTTTATTGTTCATAGTCATAGGGATAGCTTTTAGCTGAATGTAGTAAAAAGAGACAGATGAAGTTATTTTTTTTAATTATAGTATAATTGTTATGAACACGTGTATTGCACTTGAGAACACTTTTCCAGTCTAATTACCAAACTTTTTTCGTATGCAGAAATTTATTTTAGGAACAAATTAAATGTGAACATATTTGCATTAAATGTTGCATTGTTTTTTTTTTAACATTCATTTTGATCCAATTAAATGATGCATTAATTTTATGGCTTCACCCAATTCTGGATGTTACGTTAATTGACTCCAATTTAATGATATATATGAGTATTAATTACTAGAATCACCCAATTCATTATATAACAATTTACAAAAAATAATAATAAAAAAAAGAGAGGAAGACAAATGAATTTTTACAAACTCACTGCTCTTATCATTCTCTTTGCTCTTGCGGCTTATCCAGCCTCTGTGGCCAACGGTACGTAGTTGTACACATTCTTTTCTTTCTTTCTCTTTTCCTCACACACGCAACAAAAAAAATTATTTTATTTTTGGACCAGGGGCAGAGATAAGAAGATTAAGTACTTGGAAGAACAAATGTGAGCTGATAAGAGGGCTTAATGACGAAGAGTGCAACGATTTTTGTGTTGGTACCTATCGAGATACGGAACATAAAAATGTTTCGGGCAAATGCGATAGGTATTTTATGTTTGTTTATACAAAGGGAGATTGCAAATGTTATGGGACATAATTTAATAATAATATTCATATATAATAATAGCAAATAATTGTGAGAATACAAATACAATATATATGCTTTAAATTAAGACAATTTGTGGACATTACATTTATATTACTAGTTTCTAATCTTTTTTTCTTGGCTTGTAAAACCATTACTAGTTTTATACCTTTGTGATCAACTTTTTTTGGCCTCATGACCCAAGATAATTGGTTCTTTTTCTGAGTACTTTAGAACTCAAGCTCATCTCGGTTTAGAGTTAAGTTACTGAATGATATGCTCGTCCTGAGTTCACTCATTTGGATTATCGGCTCAGGCTCACTAATAAATGAATAGCGTCAATCATATATAAATGATATATATATATATATTTCAAACTAAAGAGTGGTACATTATCAAATTTAAAATATTCCTTTATGAATTTGATCTTTTATTAGTAAACATTTCAGTTTGATCATATATTAATATCTTCAATTCTACACGACTCATCACTCGTGAAATAGCAAAATCTTAAACCCTCCAAAACCTGAATAACTAAAGATGTTTCTTTTATTGAGAAATGCATTAGATTGAGATCGCAAAATACACAATCGGTTTTCTAAATGCATGGGGTAATGTGCCTATTTAATTTACACATAAGTGTGATCTAGTCATTTTTAAAACGCATAGTGGTAATCGGCCCATTTAATTTACACATAAAGGTAAACGATCCATTTTGTAAAATATATGAGGTTAATCTCCCAAAAATTAACTTCCAAAACCAACTTTTCAACTTCCAACATGTCATATCTATATATTCATTTGAGAAGCTGAATCTCCTTGTAATTTTTTTTTGACATGTATAACTTAAAACCTAAAACATCAAACACTCATCCGAAAAAAAAAAGGAAAACAAAAAAAATCAACCATGTCAACAATCAACATCCTCGGGATACCTGAATTATTGGAGGAGGTTAGGGGGGTGAAAAGCAAACACAAACCCTATGTTTCATTAAATGTGCAAAAAAATAAACGTGTTTTTCATTATATGCAAAAAAGAGAATATTGTTTCGGGAATTATTATTCCCGTGATGTGTCTTACCTAATACTGGTTGTAGATACATAGATGGAAGGTTCTAGATCCTTCTAGAGGTAGTAGGATCCTATTAGATGTCTTACCTTATCTAGGAATCCTATGTATGGAATGACTCATTGTAATGCCTATATAAATGTCACTCTATCAGTGTTATGAATACAATTGATTGACTCGTATTTACAGTTTTTACTTTCTCCTAAAACACATTATCAACATGTTGCTCTAACAGTAAAATTTTTTTTCCTCTCTGAATTTTCGAAACTCGTAAAAAAAATCGGGCTTCAAAAACCCTAGCCCTCCACCGCCGTCGCGCTCAACCACCTCCGCCGGCTGCTGCTTCCGCTCTCGCGACCAGAAACCATGTCCAACCTACCGGCCGGCCATCTTCCTCACGAACCCTAGATCGGCCAACCCAACCCGCGACCAGTCCGCGTTCTTGCCGTTCAAGGCTGAAATCAGATCCTCCCTCCACTGTCTGAAATCACCCTTCCTCGGTCGTCGCCGGAATCAGATCCATAGGAGTAGCCCTTAGCCGCGCGACTTCCGTTCGCAAAGTCCGTCGCCAGCGCACCACTCCAGTCGATCCGATTCGCACGTCGCTGTCCGTCACAGCTCCGATCATCTTCACCGGTCCCGATTTTAAAGCTAACACAACCCAACCCGTCTGCAGATCTCGTATGTCCAGGACTCCTACAAGAAAAAAAAGAGGAGCAGAAAATCGAAAAAAAATCCGCGTAAATTTTCTGCACAGCGCAGTCGTACCAAAATCATATTTCCCGATTCGTTAACCGTCGGATCGGTGTGAAATTTTGACAGCAACTTACCAACACAAATACCTATATATTCAATGGTGAAGACCGGATTCTGAGTAATATTGATTACTAAATCTACTGCCGAACAGAAGCAGATTTTTATAAGGAAATTTGGAAATCCGGCCTCATCCAATATTGAGCTGCTGCACCGCCGCGCCCGAGTCCTTTTTTGGCCGATTATCAAGCCCAGTAGCCCTTTCCGGGCGTTTCTCAACTCTCCATCTTTTCCTAATTAATGATTCATTTGTTCATTGATTTGTACACTTATGAATCTTACCATGTTTATATTTTACGTGAATATAGGAAAATATGTTGCTCATGATGATGTGCAAAATATGGAGAAAAGCCATATTTATCCCGTTCAAGGATCAAAGTAAATATAGAACGGAGTACCCATGGAAATATGTTGCTCATATGGAGAGAAGTCAAATTTATTATCCCGTTCAAGGATCAAAGCAAATATGGAACCAAGTACCCGTAAGATTTTATTAAAGTTCCCGTTTTTCAATTCCTCTTTTGGGAATTTTTTTTGGGGAATTGGGTATTTGGGTTCTTTATCTCCCACGCTACTTTGCAGTGGATGAGACTCTGAGAGATGGTATCACTCTCATATGTCGAAGTAAACTGTGTGACGGTCCTGGGAGAGTCACGGATAATTGTTAAAAGTTGATATTTGTGGTTGTTGCATACACCACGTTTTGGGTGCGATTTGATATCGCCGTTTTGTCGATTTTAAACCAACAATTGAAAAAAAATGAACATTGTCGGTAACGGTAAAGTTATGACTTGTTCATGATTAGTCACAAATTTGTGACGTAGAAATGGGACAAACATCGATTGCGACAGATATGTCGTGGTTAAAATCGATTTGTGACGGATTTGTCACGTTGAATTGAGCGACCACCACGTTGGTCTCGACCCAATCTCATACTTGGAAAACTCCATCTTTCATCCTATTAAAATAAAATATTGCATGTGGGTGTAGACATGCACCGTCTCCTTGCAATATGATATATGAAAGAATGTACGAGTAATTCTCATTTTTTTCAACATGTAAAGAAATGGCATATTGCGTTAAGTACATGAATTCGTTGACCTCGATTATAGTTCGTGTGACTATAGGTCCGAATACTTTTCCAAGTATTTATAAAGGCATGTGCCTTATACATTTGACTATGTCTGTCGATCTTATTGGATGGTCAAGACAAGTTGGTTATGGTATATTCATTATGTCTCATGGTTCAAAATGCTTAATATTGATGAACCGCGTTGCATATATATAACATGACTATTATGACGTATACTTGCAAATTGAGAATTAAAATTCTTGGTTGATTTGATGCACTTTGGTGGATTTTGTCTATACTTTTGATCATGACTAGGCGCATCCTCCTTAGTATTTGTTTAGCTTTTAAAGTTCAAACGGAATAAGTAGTTTTTAAACAGCCTTAGCTGTACCGACATTCCTACTTTCTCTGCAAGTCTACCAAGTTGGAGTTACCGAAAGGATCATTAGTCGAGATAAAAAATCGAACACACTGCTGCGTTTAAACGCACCTATGGCTGTCATTGCCATGTTTTTGCATCAACACTTATGCCATTGGATATGGTCTCAACCTTGTTTTCTCACTAAACTTGGGAAATACTAAAGCAGTCAATTAAAACATGCACTGCGATCTTATTTTAATAACCCGTGTAGTGTAAAATATATGGATAGAAAGATATGGAAGTCTAGTTTCCAGAACATCTGACTGTTCGTCCATAGCCTTCCTAAAAGGGAGTTATCGCTGTTTTAGTGAACAAAGGTCAAGCTGCACGGAATTTTATTCCCAGCGATTGTGCTAACTTTTATCCCAACAAATTTGGTTCCCATCTTGAATTTGCAAGTGGTCTTATGACACATATTTTCAACCTATTTTTGGCCGTATTTGCCATAGATGATGCAATTTTTGGTATGCGTTGTACGCTAGACTATTATCTTTCAAATGTTGAAAAACAGTTTCCTTGGGGAAGCCCAAAATACGCACCCTTATAAGAAGGTCGAGCGTATGCATGGTAGTTTTACACCATGCTTGTGTCATGATTTTGTCCCTTAGGCATATAATCTTGCCATGTTATGCACTCAATATGATAGATCATTTTGATCGTATCTGGTATAAAATCTCTATGTTGTTAGAGTGCTCGCTATGCTCATGTTTGTAAAATTTTGCAAGCGAAATTGAGTGCGTATTAAGCTATTTTCAAGGAACACGATATTTTCGGATTTCGGTTTATAAATCCATTGTGACTATGATGACTAGGTCATCACAATCAATGAGTGGTATAATGCTCAAGTCGTTGAACGCCGAATGGTGTTTTCTAGTCACACATGTTCCGTAACAATTGAACCATGTTATGACTCGATGATATATATGCCAAAGTGTATCACTCATAGCATCTCATTGTGATTAGTGAAAAATAAAATCTTATGCATCACTTGTAATATCCGCATTTTTTTTTCTTTGTCCGATATTCCCGTTTTGGTGTATTTTTATTTTTGGTAGCTCGCTTGTAACCATGTCGACATTTTGAATCTATGTTATTCTTGGAGTTTCTCCATCGGGGATGATCTTGGTGATGTTTTGATATTATTCCGTTTTATGTCATGTATTATGGCACGGACGTTCGATTCTCGTAGAACTCGTTCGCTTTTCTAACTCCTTTGGTTTCACGAGTTCGTATAGTTGAGTTGTTCGTATCGTGAGTTTCGGTTTGTTAATCCGACGTCATATCGCGGTTTTGTGAACGTTTGGGCTATTTCGTAATTTTTCCAAGTTTAGGGTATTCTTGTTATCGTTGTTGTTCCTGAACCTTCGGACATTCGGAATCACGTTTCATTTTATATCTTTTGTCGTTGGCGTGAATCTGTTGGAAGTATATCAGTTGGTAGCAGATACGTCTCGTTACTTCCCGATCATTTCCTCGTCGAGAAGTGATTCAGATTTCTTCTTGCTGTCTCAGGCTATGTTACGGCCGTAAGCCTCATTGTTACGGCCGTAATGCTTGAGAGTTACGGCCGTAAGTTTCCCTTATACGGCCGTAATATGAGTTCGTTTTCTGCACTTGATTCCAGTGGGGGGGTTACGGGCGTAACATGTTAGAGTTACGGCCGTAAGTATTGATACGGCCGTAATGGTGTCTTGATACGGCCGTAAGTGTCGTTCGTAAATTTTACCCAGTTCTTTCCAGAGGCCAGTTACGGCCGTAAGAGAGTTGTGTTACGGCCGTAATGTTCCTGTGTTACGGCCGTATGTGGGGTGTGTTACGGCCGTAACACCTGCCAGTATATAAACTGGCAGCGGCCCAGTTTTTCCTCATTTCTCACTTCTCTCTTTCCTTTTCACGACGGGAGCGACGACTTGAGCTAGGGTTCGACCGATTTCGATCCAAACTCCATTGTAAGAGCATATTCAAGTATCATACCATCCACCTATCACTAATCATCCATCGTTCATCTTCAAATCAAGGTAAAATCTCTTATAACCTACCTTGGAGGATTTGGGGATTTTCGGGTGTATTGTTCGATTTGCTTCGTATTGTTGATTAATCCTTATTGATTATGATTAATCTCGTCATTGTTCTTGTTCTCCTACGAACTCATGATGTATTTCGTGATATTTACATAATCGAGAGGGTTTGGTTGCGATCCGCCCTCGTCGTTGTTTGATACGAATACACATAAATCGTAGGAGGGTTTTCGGTGTTTCCAATTCCGTATTTAGTTAGAATTGGTGGTGATTGTGTTATTCGTATCGTTAGGTTCGTGATTATCGGCTCTATCGGTCGTCGGTGTTTTCCTTCCGTTCGTTGCGCCGTCTCTTATTCAAGGCAAGTATTTTTGGAAACCTTTATGCTTAACGTGAAATGGTAATGTATATTACTTGTGTGTAACTCACCTCGTGTTGGCCGACGGGGTCAAGGAGGAAATCTATCTTTGCCACTGGATTTCACGAGTTTCGTACCGCTAGCCAACTCGTTAGGGTCCTTGCAAGGCCTCGAGTGAGAATGTATCTTTGCCGCCACTGTTCTCACGGCATAGCGTGTGCATGGTTTTGTTTTTACGTAATTGTAGCCAACTCGTTAGGGTCCTGTGAGGCCCCGAGTGAGAATGTATCTTTGCCGCCCTGTTCTCAAGGCTAATTGTTTGGATTTATTTTCCCGGAAAAGACATGTCTGGTTTTGACTTTTGAAATTGATATTGGTGCATGTACTATGAAATGTGTAAGCGATTGGTTTGCCTTGATTACTTGTACTAGCGTAATTGCTAACCCCTTTGGGGACCCGTTTTGGGGAAATTCTTGTTATGGATTTCGAGTTATGATTATCCGGACGGCGAGCACCGGGGACGATGCGAGGATGTTGGCCAGGGTCGTTGACATGTGCATTTGGGTCTATTTATTTCCTCTGTCCATTTCGATATGGTTGTTCCCACAGTTTTAAACTTATAGATTGTACTCGCGAGTACTTAGGCTTTTGTTTCAAACTCCGTATTGTATTGCTTTAAATTGTCACGTTGTTGGTTGATGCTTATTTTGCGGTTGCTCGGCGTATCTTTATATGTCACATTATTTAATTGTGTATCCTCGCTAACCAAGATGGTTAGTCGAGTGGAGTTTTATATTGTAGCCTGGTAGGTCCCATGTAGGGGTCTCACGGCCTTTGTAACATATTCCGAATATCTCGGGGTGTTACGAGAAAATGGTATCGAGCTCTAGGTTTATGGATACCTAGGCTTGTTGGTTATTTGGGTCTAGTCATGTTTTGTTTGCACATTGTCACACCGCCGCCAAGATCTCGGTACTTCCGGTGCTCGTAAGTTTTCTACTCGGTCCTTTGTTTTCTTACATTGTATTTACCTTTTGAGTTGAAGTTGCTTTTCCTCCCTTACTCATCATCAATGTACTTGTTATCTCTTAACACCGGTATGGGCCGGAGGTAACCGTGGTCGTGGTCGTGGTCGTGGTCGTGGACGCGGCCGAGGACGTGGGGCGGCCGGTGGGGCGGCCACGTCACATTCTTCGGGAGCCGGCAGATCGGTGACCGTCATAGTCATGCTTCTTCTCAGAGCACGCCGATCTTGGTATTGCGGGCATTATGCGGCAAATGGTTAACCAGATGGCGGCTATAGCTCAGTGGTCCAGAACCACAACCAGGCCCATGCTAATCGGGCGGAGCGGATCGCTGGATTCAGGATGTCATCAAGATGCATCCTCCTCGTTCGGGAGCCTCGGACCCGATCGGCCGGGAAGGGTGGATCAAGGAGATATCCAAAGTTTTCACCGCTACCAATCGCCCAGGGACCGTAAGGTCCCTATTGCTCAATATTTTCTCACGGGAGATGCTACGGATTGGTGGGAGGCCGTTGGTCCCAAAGATCATGTGGCTTCATGGGCCGAATTTCAAGAATTGATGGAGACCGAATATTGTCCGTGGCCGGTCAGACAGGCTCGAGTGCATGCTTTCTTCGATGCTCAACCACGGGATATCCCCGTATCTCAGGCCATTGCCGACTTTAACAAGGAGTTGGGCTATGTGAAGACCCAAGTTGTCGCTGAGAGCGACAAAATTTTCCATTTTTCCAGGAGGATGAAGCTGCCCATTCGGGACTATATGTCTGGGCTCGTCTGTACTACCTTGAAGGATTATCAGAGTCGAGCTCTTGCTTATGATATGTCGGTGACGGCTAGCGATTTGGCTCGTGAGAGCAAGAAGCAGAAGTCGGTCGGAAATTTTTCTGGTCCCAAGAGTGGAGGCCAGCAGAAATCTCAAGCTGCAAATATTTCATCGGGCGGTTCGGCTCGTTTCTCTGGGAGCTTTCGGGGTGCCGCCGGAACCTCCGCTCGTGAACCCACATGTTTTAACTGTGGTGTGCAGGGCCATAGGAGTCGGCAGTGTTCTCGTCCGAAGCTTACTTGTCACACTTGTGGACAGCTGGGCCACCGGGCCCCTTTTTGTGAGCAGGCCAAACAGCTTCGTGGCGCCCGTTCTTCCCAATCAGTACCGTTGGAGCCGAGTGTGAACCAGGGCTCATTTGCTCCGCCGCCTCCACAGAGTGCCGGCCGAGGTAGGGGTCGGGGTCAGCCCGTTAGAGGAGGAGCTTCCAGTGTCGGCTCTGCCCAGCCGCGTATCTATGAGATGAGGAGGGCCGATGATCCGGCAGCTACTGTGGCGACAGGTACCGTTCATATCCATTCTCATCCTGTCAGTGTGCTTTTTGATTCGGGTGCTACGCATTCATTCATTTCTCTAGAGTGTGTACGCCGTTTGAGTCTCGACTGCTTGTCACCTTGTGAGCCTTTCATCGTTAAACTTCCTAGCGGTGATAGAATTGTCGGTGATCGAGAAGTCCGGGACTGTTCTGTGATTATTTGTGAGAGGGCTTGGCTCTCTAATCTTATTGTTGTGGGTATCGAGGGTGAGGATTTGATTCTCGGGGATGATTGGCTCGAGCGGCATGGTGCGATCATGAACTACCGCACGAGGATCATTACCATGCTAGCCGAAGACGGCACCGAACATCCTTTCGCGGGGCGGAAGAGAAACCAGAAGTTCGTTATTAACGCCTTGAAGGCGATGAAACTCCTGCGGAAGGGGTGTACTGGTTATTGGTGTTACGCCTTGAAGGCTGATAATGGTGGGGTCGAGCTTTCGTCGATTCCAGTCGTTAGTGAGTTTCCTGATGTATTTCCTGACGAGTTACCGGGATTGCCACCGGATCGTGAGGTCGAGTTTACTATAGAGTTAGAGCCAGGCGCGGCTCCTATTTCGAAGGCGCCGTATCGCATGGCACCTTCAGAGATGTCGAGTTGAAGAAGCGGTGAGTGAGCTTCTTGAGTCGGGTATGTTCGACCGAGCGCCTCGCCTTGGGCGCACCGGTCTGTTTGTCGGAAGAAGGATGGTTCACTACGTTTGTGCATCGACTATCGCGAACTAAACAAGGTGACCATCAAGAACAAGTATCCATTGCCGAGAATCGATGACTTGTTTGACCCGATTGCGGAGAGTGCGGTATTCTCGAAGATTGATTTGAAATCGGGGTACTATCGGCTTCGGGTGAGAGAGGCCGGCGTGCAGCGACTTTTGGACGAGATACGGACATTACGAGTTTGTGGTAATGCCTTTCGGGTTAACTAATGCGGCGGTGTTCATGCAATTGATGAACAAAGTCTTTATCGAGTATTTGGATAAGTGTGTCGTCGTCTTCATTGACGATATTCTTATCTATTCGAGGAATGAGGAAGAGCATGCCCATCATCTGCGGATAGTGTTAGACATTTTGAGGACCGAGCAACTCTATGCGAAGTTCTCGAAATGTGAGTTCTGGCTGAAGGAAGTGATGTTTTTGGGTCACGTGATTTCAGCCGAGGGAGTCCGTGTGGATCCGCAGAAAATTGAGGCAGTGTTGGATTGGGCACCGCCCAAGAATGTGAAGGAGATTCGTAGTTTCTTGGGTTTGGCTGGCTACTACCGTAGGTTCGTCGAGGGTTTCTCGAAACTGGCTCGGCCACTTACACAGTTGCTCCATAAGTCCGAGAAGTTCGTTTGGAATGACGAGAGGCAGTCGAGTTTTGAGGAGCTGAAGAGGCGTTTGACTTCAGCCCCGGTTTTGGCGTTGCCGTGCGGAAACGAGGGTTTTGCCGTCTATAGCGATGCTTCGGGTCAGGGTCTTGGGTGCGTATTGATGCAGCACGGCAAGACTATTGCCTTTGCGTCGAGACAGTTGAGGCCGTACGAGCTTAACTACCCTACTCATGATTTGGAGTTAGCGGCAGTCGTTTTTGCGCTCAAGATTTGGCGTCGCTATCTTTTCGGCTCGGCATGTCAGATATTTACCGATCATAAAAGTCTGAAATACATATTTACTCAGCGGGAGTTGAATATGAGGCAGAGGAGATGGTTAGAGCTGATTAAGGATTACGACCTCGAAATCCTTTATCATCCGGGCAAGGCAAACGTCGTGGCCGACGCCTTGAGTCGGAAACCGATTGCGTTGCGAACGCTTGAGGTCCTTACGTCTCAGTCTGAGCTTCGGCGGACTTTGATCGAGTTAGATATTGAGGTTTTGTTACCTGGGACTGTCGGGCAACTTTGTGCTTTAGAGATTTCGTCGTCTTTGATCGATGAAATTAAGCTGAAGCAGTTGGAGGATCCGATGATTACTCAAATCCGAGAGAACATTCTTAAGGGAAAGTCTCCCGGCTTTGTAATCCATGAGGATGGTGTTTTGAGATTCAGTCGGCTTTGTGTACCGAACGACTTAGAGTTGAGACAGTATTGCGCGAGGCCCATGCTACACCTTACTCCGTTCATCCTGGTTCGAGTAAGATGTATAAGGACCTGAGGAGGAATTTCTGGTGGAATGATATGAAGGAGGAAGTCGCGCAGTTTGTAGCAAAATGTTTGACTTGTCAGCAGGTCAAAATCGAGCATCGGCCGGCCATTATCTGCAGTCACTTCCCGTTCCGGAATGGAAATGGGAAGATATATCGATGGATTTCATTACGAGTTTGCCGAGATCGAGATCGGGCATGAATATGGTATGGGTGATTGTTGATCGTCTGACCAAGTCGGCACATTTTCTGGGCATCAAGGACACTTGGGGCCCGGAGAAATTGGCTCGTGTGTTTATCGCGCAGATTGTGAGACTTCACGGTACTCCGAAGTCTATTGTTTCGGATCGTGATGGCCGCTTTGTATCGCACTTTTGGCAGGCGGTGCATAAGGCGTTAGGTACCCGTTTGCATTTGAGTACCTCTTTTCATCCCGATCGGATGGACAGTCGGAACGCACTATCCAAACATTCGAGGACATGTTGCGTGCTTGTGCCCTCGATTGGAGTAGCGACTGGGAGGAGCACTTATCATTGATCGAATTCACGTACAACAATAGTTGGCACGCGTCGATTCGGATGGCACCGTATGAGGCACTTTATGGGCGACGATGTCGATCGCCGATTTGTTGGAATGAGGCGTCCGATTTGGTCGGGACCGAACCGGATGTCGTTTTAGAGACGAGGCGGAAGATAGAATTAATTCGAGAACGGATGTTGACTGCCCAGAGTCGACAGAAGTCATATGCCGATGTCCGTCGTCGACCTTTAGAATTCGAGGTGGGAGACCACGTCTTGCTGAAGGTGTCGCCGATGAGAGGAGTTTTCCGTTTCGGGAAGAAGGGGAAGTTGAGTCCGAGATTTATTGGACCCTTCGAGATCCTCGAGCGAGTCGGTGGGTTAGCATACCGTTTGGCGTTACCCCCGGCCCTGAGTCATGTTCATAACGTTTTTCATGTTTCCCGGTGAGAAATATGTCCTGATCCTAGTCACATCATCGACTATGGGGAGATTGACGTTGCCGAGAATATTACTTTTGAGGAGCGTCCTTTGAAGATTTTAGAGCATCGGGAGAAACAACTGAGGCATAAGACCATTCCCTTGGTCAAGGTGCAGTGGTCGAGGCATGGTGTCGAGGAGGCGACCTGGGAAACCGAGGATAGCATGCGTGCTAGATACCCGAGTTGTTTGTTTCTTAAGTTTTGGGACGAAACTTATTTTTAGAGGTAGAATGTAATATCCGCATTTTTTTCTTTGTCCGATATTCCCGTTTTGGTGTATTTTTATTTTTGGTAGCTCGCTTGTAACCATGTCGACATTTTGAATCTATGTTATTCTTGGAGTTTCTCCATCGGGGATGATCTTGGTGATGTTTTGATATTATTCCGTTTTATGTCATGTATTATGGCACGGACGTTCGATTCTCGTAGAACTCGTTCGCTTTTCTAACTCCTTTGGTTTCACGAGTTCGTATAGTTGAGTTGTTCGTATCGTGAGTTTCGGTTTGTTAATCCGACGTCATATCGCGGTTTTGTGAACGTTTGGGCTATTTCGTAATTTTCCCAAGTTTAGGGTATTCTTGTTATCGTTGTTGTTCCTGAACCTTCGGACATTCGGAATCACGTTTCATTTTATATCTTTTGTCGTTGGCGTGAATCTGTTGGAAGTATATCAGTTGGTAGCAGATACGTCTCGTTACTTCCCGATCATTTCCTCGTCGAGAAGTGATTCAGATTTCTTCTTGCTGTCTCAGGCTATGTTACGGCCGTAAGCCTCATTATTACGGCCGTAATGCTTGAGAGTTACGGCCGTAAGTTTCCCTTATACGGCCGTAATATGAGTTCGTTTTCTGCACTTGATTCCAGTGGGGGGGTTACGGGCGTAACATGTTAGAGTTACGGCCGTAAGTATTGATACGGCCGTAATGGTGTCTTGATACGGCCGTAAGTGTCGTTCGTAAATTTTACCCAGTTCTTTCCAGAGGCCAGTTACGGCCGTAAGAGAGTTTACGGCCGTAATGTTCCTGTGTTACGGCCGTATGTGGGGTGTGTTACGGCCGTAACACTGCCGATATATAAAGCGGCGGCCCGATTTTCCTCATTTCTCACTTCTCTCTTTCCTTTTCACGACGGAGCGGCGACTTGAGCTAGGGTTCGACCGATTTCGATCCAAACTCCATTGTAAGAGCATATTCAAGTATCATACCATCCACCTATCACTAATCATCCATCGTTCATCTTCAAATCAAGGTAAAATCTCTTATAACCTACCTTGGAGGATTTGGGGATTTTCGGGTGTATTGTTCGATTTGCTTCGTATTGTTGATTAATCCTTATTGATTATGATTAATCTCGTCATTGTTCTTGTTCTCCTACGAACTCATGATGTATTTCGTGATATTTACATAATCGAGAGGGTTTGGTTGCGATCCGCCCTCGTCGTTGTTTGATACGAATACACATAAATCGTAGGAGGGTTTTCGGTTTTTTACAATTCCGTATTTAGTTAGAATTGGTGGTGATTGTGTTATTCGTATCGTTAGGTTCGTGATTATCGGCTCCTATCGGTCGTCGGTGTTTTCCTTCCGTTCGTTGCGCCGTCTCTTATTCAAGGCAAGTATTTTTGGAAACCTTTATGCTTAACGTGAAATGGTAATGTATATTACTTGTGTGTAACTCACCTCGTGTTGGCCCGACGGGGTCAAGGAGGGAAATCTATGCTGCCGCCCTGGATTTCACGAGTTTCGTACCGCTAGCCAACTCGTTAGGGTCCTTGCAAGGCCTCGAGTGAGAATATATGCTGCCGCCCTGTTCTCACGGCATAGCGTGTGCGTGGTTTTGTTTTTCTGTAATTGTAGCCAACTCGTTAGGGTCCCTGTGAGGCCCCGAGTGAGAATGTATGCTGCCGCCCTGTTCTCAAGGCTAATTGTTTGAGTGTTTATTTTCCCGGAAAAGACATGTCTGGTTTTGACTTTTGAAATTGATATTGGTGCATGTACTATGAAATGTGTAAGCGATTGGTTTGCCTTGATTACTTGTACTAGCGTAATTGCTAACCCCTTTGGGGACCCGTTTTGGGGAAATTCTTGTTATGGATTTCAGGTTATGATTATCCGGACGAGCGAGCACCGGGACGATCTGAGGATGTTGGCCAGGGTCGTTGACATGTGCATTTGGGTCTATTTATTTCCTCTGTCCATTTCGATATGGTTGTTCCCACAGTTTTAAACTTATAGATTGTACTCGCGAGTACTTAGGCTTTTGTTTCAAACTCCGTATTGTATTGCTTTAAATTGTCACGTTGTTGGTTGATGCTTATTTTGCGGTTGCTCCGGGCGTATCTTTATATGTCACATTATTTAATTGTGTATCCTCGCTAACCAAGATGGTTAGTCGAGTGGAGTTTTTATATTGTAGCCTGGTAGGTCCCATGTAGGGGTCTACGGCACTGTAACATATTCCGAATATCTCGGGGTGTTACATCACTTGTATCGGATATGTGAAAGAATACTCACGAGTCAATATGGTCCAGCTTACATCGGTTTTTATAACCAGAAGATGTATTGGGACATTGACACATTTAGGCTTTAATAGTCCAAAGTTTGAACAGTTTGATGATCCATATACCACGGTATTGTCATGGATATTATTTTTTCTTTGAACAAAGAATCTAGCTGGATCAAAGACACCAAAGTACGTTGGTGGAGTCGTGAGCAGGGCTCATGACCGATGATGATATTTGCGTCATCCGCGTCTTGTTTTCATAAGCATGTGTGACGCCAAAGACCCCCCTATGATCCTTCTTAGCCATGTTCATTGATTAAATCTTATTCTTTGGCACAATTAGGAGATGACACCTTCCTATGCTAAAGAGAATAATGTAGCGACTCGCATAAGCATGGTGCTGAGTCCTCCCTTTTCACCGAGTCCTTATACATACATGATCATAAGTATTAGCCTAGGTGGCTTATGATGCTATGATGGTATTCACAAATGGTCGTACTCAAGTGATAACATTTATATGTTATGTGGTTCCTTTGACAATGATTGATAAGTTGATGAAACCTGAGTTTATGGTTGTCCAACTTGCGGACCAGTCATTGTAAAGGTCGGTTCACCCACTTTTAGACCAAGTCTTAAAGTGAAATTTTAACGAGTACTTCCTAACATCCAAGGCTACCTTCTCACAAATTTGGTGCCATTTGGAGACTTGGAAGGAGGTGAACCACTAAATAAAGTTTTCACATACCACCAACCATCCCAACAACCAGTTCGATGTCATTTTGGTCCGTTTCTGACCACAAGGTTGATGGTTTTGGAATCCTAAACACCCGTTTATACATGCTCACGAAATTTTGAGGTGTTTGGGGCTGGTGAAGGAAGTGAAACATTCAAGAAAGCACTATAGGTTCGATAAAACCAACGGCCTATCATCGGTTCCATCGTTTCTTTATGTTCGATCCCGGTGGTGCATGGTGGCGGTTTTGTTGGATTCTCAAGACCAGTAGCTACGGTTATGTAGCATAGGTCAACATGTCATATTCAACTATACCTATCATCATTCAAATGCTTAGTTACGAGTGTAAAAGTATGCATTTTGTTAACTGGATTGCGTTAACAATGAAAAACCTTTATCGTCCACATGTTCATGTGCCAAAGTACGTCACCACAACGCATTATGATGGGTTCTAAATAATGAATATGACATGCGCTTTCACTCATAGTCCGTTTAAAATATACCTTTGCAAACGATCTCGCAAGTCAATTTGATGAGCCAGTCTTCCCGTCGTTAGGGGGAGATACGAACGATCATGTTCGAGTAGAATGACTTGGAATTATCGTAGTTTGTCCCTACTGTGCCTCACCAAGTTCCCTAAGGTGACGAGATTAAATACATGCTGCAACCATGTCTGCAAGGATTGTGTCCGATCATGGACGTTCGTCACCTATGAATGGTGATATGGTAACACCACAAATTGTGGTAGACGGTGTTACTAGGCCGGGGATCTCATCGAGTATTGGGATGTCACTTGGTTCGATGAATACTCTCGCTAAGAATGTATGCGAGTTTGGTACATGAAACTTGATCATATGATCAAATGAACTCATCCGTCTCATGTGATTCTGGATTATAGTCATCATTGGGGGACGCCTCAATGAATGTCAATCCATAAAGAGTACTCTATGAATAAAGCCGGTACATGAGGACGTGGAATATGAGTTTAATCGAACCATACTTCATTGAAAATATACAACGTTGTAGCCTTGGCCTAAAATTGGAAATATATGGGACTCCAGTATGAACAAAGTGATAGCCCTTTGTTGAAGTGGTGCCGACACTCCAAAGATAAGATCTATCTGTATACTTTGTTAAAGCGAGTGAGAGAAGGAGTTAAACTCACCTCATGGCACGAGGTTTCTCATGAACGCACTGGAATCGACTACGATGATACGAAACTAAGTTGTGCTATCGTAATGGATGTTATAGCATCCACTATCTTTTCAATTAAATAATTTCCCAAAAACTGACGTGCATCTTGTGGTTAAATCTTATCTTAGAGGGGAACTAAGTTAAGTGATAAAAGGATCTCGTGGTGGATCAGACTCAAATCAAGTGGCTCCTGACCACGGAGCGCATCGACAAGTGATTGTCGGGAACGCATACTAAGTATATACTTGATTTGGAAGAGATATGAAGCTTTTGCGTGTAAAACTAAGGGTTTATAGTGATGTACTCTTGTGAGACTAAGAGATTCCGCTAAAATCCAAAGTTAAGAATGAAAGGACCTTGGGGACACTTGATGATGCGTATTCATCAATCGGTTTAAGGCAATCTAATGGACGGTTTCCCTAAGAGACGACAGAGTAATGCCTATATGATTCCCAATGACTAGTCGAAGTCATAATAAGACTTGGCTCACTTAAGTGATGATGCAGTCTTAATAGAAAAGTACAGTATTATGTACTCAATGTAACACCCCCGATCCGTTCAGGGATATTACCCGCCGTAGAACCTTTTCTCAAGGATCTACCAGGCTAGTAACAACATAGAACATCTCAACGATGCCTTCAAGGCTAAAAAGACTCAGTAGACCGATATGGTCTTTCAATAAAATTATACAACTCAATTACAACTCATACCCACACAGGGGTCAAAAATACAACCACACCCATACAACGGGAAAAATATAGCAGCGGAAAATAAGGTAAAACTGAACCAATACACAATGTACGGTTCCTCATGTGATTAGTATCGATCATCTTTCATCATCCTTCGTGCCGACCCTGTGTTATGCTCCAAAACCTGAATGCAAAAACAGACATCCACCCCCCGAATACTCGGGGGTTAGCAAAACTGCACTGTTTTGCTAGTGCAAGAACAAAGTGTAAAATACGAGTCATACAATTCACATTCCACGAACGATAATAATCCAGAATCCTCAAAGATTCAAATACAACAGGATGAACACTTCCCGAGGCAAGAGTTTGAGTAAAGACTTCCCAAAATTTCAAGATCAAAATATCAAGGGAAACAATTTATAAAATGATTTGAAATACCATCGGGAGTTTTAATAGAAAAATAATTTAGGATTATCAAATCCCACTTTTCAAAACCCAAAAGACGAAAGGGGTCACCGCCCCAAAGGTTTACTTTCCGTGAAATAACCTTTACCAAACCGTTGGGATTTTAGCCCCAAATCTCATCAACTCACAGTACACGAGAACGACAACAAGGTTCGTCTTCCAACATCAAAATCCACAATTAAAGGATTTAACACAAACAACAAAATACTCTAGTGCCATCCTAGCCAAGTAGGTCAAACGAACAACTTACCTCTTACACACTTAGTCAATGCATGCAATCATGAAAACCGTTCAAAAGCACTCATTTCCGGAAATGCCATAATCAAATCACATTTGTAAAATGCACCATAATTAACCATGGATCCACCCCTCCGTGGACCCCTACCGAGACCCTGTCGGATCTAACCCATAGTGGTTAAAAGCAAGCTCGCGGATCCACCCCTCCGTGGACCCCTACCGAGACCCTGTCGGATCTAACCCATAGTGAGCATACACACACACGTTACTCATGCAATACTAATATGCTAAGAATGTAAGTTCATTAAGAATACTCACTAGAGATGGCCACTAATCCGACACCATTATCAAACTCTTCAAAAATACAATAACAAGATTAAATACGGAATACACGATTCCATAACTTTAAACAACAGGAGTATCATCATCAAAGCCTTCACGTTCAAAATGATCAAATCATAAACAATTCCCAAAACACACCGTTCACAAAACACACACGCGTTTTGAAAGAGAGCCTTTAACGAGGTCAAACCGAAATCTTTTGAAACTTCATTTCAAACAACCAAACAAACACACCAAGACGATCACCGATCATCATATCCATAAAATACGAAATGTATGAGCAAGGTACTTGCCTCGATACCACGAGCAAATGGAAAAATGAACGGATACGGCCGGGTAGCCCTCAAATTCCCGGACACTATCTAGAATGCGATAGCACCGAAATTTACGACGGAATAACACCACACGAATCATCGAACACCAACGAGACTCAACTCGGAATCCTCCAGCACCTATAATCCTCTGGAAGGAACAATAAAACATGATTACAACGAGAATCAAAGCAAAAAACAACGGAAATCCCAACAATTATCGAAGGGAAACTCATTGGGACATTTAATCGAACACTCAATGTTCGATAACTCCCAAGAACACTCGAATCACTAATCGAGTTGAACAAACTTGAAGTATGGATATACAAGCCACAGAACACGATTAATAACATCATACTACACCCACCGATGTATCAAAATCGCACTAGAATCTAAATCAAAGACAATTCTCCAAAAAGTCAACTTGAAGGAAAAATCAAGAAATATACCTTGATTCGACGAAAAACATGGATTGGATGATGATATAATCAACAAGAATCTTCCAAAACGTCTTGGAATTGAGTAGAATCGACCAAGAACCCTATTTCTCGTCCCACCCGTCCGATAGCCGCAAGAAAAGTGAAGAAGTGAGTAAAAACGGGCTGCCCAGGCCTTATATAGCCGGTCACTGCCGGACACTTACGGTCGTAACCGGCAGTGCCTTACGGCCGTAACTCGGCCCATACGGCCGTACTCGGCAAGCCTTACGGCCGTAATCGGCATTCGTCAAAAAATCTGCCCAGCACCTGTCGGACACTTACGGCCGTAACTGGCACACATTACGGCCGTAACCGGCCTTCGTCTGGAAGATGCCCAGCGCTCGTACGGCCGTACCCAATCACGCCTTACGGCCGTAACTGGCATTCGTCCAGAAGCTGACAGGCACCATACGGCCGTAACTCTCGGACCTTACGGCCGTAACTCGGCCAGGCCAGGCCCTGCTCCGGCCGTGACTCGGCCGTGGCCACTCCGACGGCCCGGACGACCCCGAAACCCGAACCTGAGTATAAATCGAAGGTACGGTTACGACGTACTCGCAAAGACGAATGTAAGAGCTAAGAGAACACGCGATTCTGACCACCCGAAGGCTCGAAATTCGACAACGGAAGTAATTACCCCAAACTTTGGGAAATTACGAAAATGGCCCAAAATGCCCGAAAGTCACGATACGTGATCGAATAACCAAACCGAAGTTCACAACACGTCTAACAAAGTTAAATGGACTTACGGGAAACTCAAAACAACAGTTTTCAACGAGATTCGCAAGAATCGAACTCAAGTGCGGAAAAGTCGCCAAAAAGCACGGAACTCAACAAAACGACACCGAAACGAACTCGGATGACAAGAAGTGTAGAATTAATCATTCTTAGAATGACGAAACGGTCATGAGCGAGTCGTCAAAACGGACTTCCGCCGAAAAAAAGAAATTACCGGAAATCGAAATTACGGGTATTACATTCTACCCTCCTTAAAAGAAGTTTCGTCCCGAAACTTAAAACAAGTAGGGAGAAGCAATATCCCCGCCAGGAAAACTCAACGAGATACACCAAAAATGCGTAACTTACGCCCATCGACGAAACGTTACAAGCAACGTAAAGGAATATACGGCGTGAAAACACGCTCCACGACGGCCAACACAACGTCGCCGTTAGGGATATAATAAAACCAACAAGTGACAAGCGTCATCAAATGGATAATACAATCAAGTCAATTATCCGAACAATCACAAAACACAACGAACGAAAATCAATACGATTGACCAACCCAACGGTTCATCAATCACAACGCGAGCCAAACCCTGAACAAATACGGAATTCCACCGCCCAAGGGTTGGAAGATTGAAACGAGACTAATTTCCCGAAGGAGTCTGAACGTTCAACAATCACGAGACGAGATCAACAAAAACCGAACAACCAAACGATCGAACCACAACGATCGAGACAACAAAAATCGAACAATCATGTTCGAATCACGAAGAACAATAAAATTCAAACAACAACTCCAAGGATCACATCTCGACTCGAGACAACATATGATCCAGTGAAAACAACAAGATGTGCATTCACCTAAGATCCACAGGAAAGGGAATAGCAATCGAAAAGTCACAACGACAAACGAGTAATTCCGAAACAATACCACCCTCGTTCGATCAACAAAAGCAAGGGACGGGACAAGATCGGAAAATGTCAACGAACATAAACGAGTCGACAGATTCGAAAATACAGAAGTTCAAAATCCGACCCACTTCTAATAAAAGAACCAATAGAACCAAATGATGTCACTTCCGAACAAGGTTCACAAGAATCGAACCGAACTCAAAAAAAGTCACAGCGATAACCAGATCGACCCACAACAAGATCACAGTTCGTTCGGACGATGAAACCGAAATACAGAACAAGTTCATAAAGTATCAACGAACATGAGCGAATCGATAGACTGGAGAAAGAGAAAATACAGAAGTCAAAATAGTACGGGTATTACCTCCGACCTCGTCCACGAAATTCACAAAAACGGGAGCAAGGTAACAAGACATTAAACAACCGATACGTAACGGAACAACCACCGATGCACACGGTCATACCAAACCAAGCTCTAACAGCTCGCACATGCGCGACAACGCAGAAATCACTACGAGGCGACAACATTCAATACCAACATCCCACCTCTCACAGAGGGCTAACACAACAAATGTGTGGAAAACGACTCAACGCTCACACCGCCAATTCAATCACAATTCGGAGGGCTAACACCCTAATGACAATACCAACATCATACATACATTTCCGATCCGTAAATAGGAATGATAGATTTTTAAAAATGAAAACCACTTTTTTAAAAACAATTTTAGAAGAACACCGGTTGATCTTGAGTATCACTTTTCAAAAAGTACAAACGTGAAACATCGTTATCGAGACTTTGGAGAACCATTTCGCATTTGATAAAAATGAGGACACTTTCTCTTAGTGAAAACTTTCAGAATATTCGACCCTCGGGTCTAAATAAAAGTGTTTCTAAAACATTGAAAATATCTCAAAATATTTTGGTCCTCGAGGTAAAAGAATTTGGAAATATATTGTAGCACCTTGGATGTACCACGAGAAAATAATCCATTTTAAAAGTACATCTCGAAATTAATTTTCTAAGATACTCAAGGTTTTCAAAGATAATTCAATGGGCTAGAATGCCCAAAAATTTCGGGTAATTACACGAAACATTATAGTGCTGTGGGTCCCGCGCCGGAACTCACCAGGCTAAAAATCATTTACAACGTCAAAAAGGCCGATGACTGTAGTATTTCAAAACTTACAAAAGCCATTTACAAAATACCAAATACCATCATAAAAAAATTTCGCCAAAACGATCAAGGCCATAATGCCAAAAACTCGGTTAAGGGAATCGGTTTTCGAAATAAAACTCAGTCGGTAAAATACCGAAAGCCATTACAAAGGAACTCACGCAGCGGATAAGAGAAATACAGTCCAACATGCACAATCCAGCAACACTACTCCTCATATGAACGAAATATGAGAGTCAAATAGTTACGTATCAAGAAATCAAAATCCATAAGAGGATTCCGTCACTGAACAAATAATCATAAAAATAGCTCGTGTCACACGAGGCACAACACAAAGAAGGGAGAGTTACAGCCACAGGTCGCATGAAGATGATGATCGCCCCACGATACTAATCACGACCAACAAACTCAGACGACGCGTCGCGACACGACTCAGTCAGACAAAATCCGACGAAACAAGACTCAAACAACACGACTTGACCCGATAGCCTAGGTTTCCACAACCTAAGCTCTCATACCATTTATGTAACACCCCCGATCCGCTCAGGGATATTACACGCCGTAGAACCTTTCCTCAAGGATCTACCAGGCTAGTAACAACATAGAACATCTCAACGATGCCTTCAAGGCTAAAAAGACTCAGTAGACCGATTTGGTCTTTCAATAAAATTATACAACTCAATTACAACTCATACCCACGCAGGGGTCAAAAATACAACCACACCCGTACAACGGGAAAAATATAGCAGCGGAAAATAAGGTACAACTGAACCAATACATAATGTACGGTTCCTCATGTGATTAGTATCGATCATCTTTCATCATCCTTCGTGCCGACCCTGTGTTATGATCCAAAACCTGAATGCAAAAACAGACATCCACCCCCCGAATACTCGGGGGTTAGCAAAACTCCACTGTTTTGCTAGTGCAAGAACAAAGTGTAAAATACGAGTCATACAATTCACATTCCACGAACGATAATAATCCGGAATCCTCAAAGATTCAAATACAATAGGATGAACACTTCTCGAGGCAAGAGTTTGAGTAAAGACTTCCCAAAATTTCAAGATCAAAATATAAAGGGAAACAATTTATAAAATGATTTGAAATACCATCGGGAGTTTTAATAGAAAAATAATTTAGAATTATCAAATCCCACTTTTCAAAACCCAAAAGACGAAAGGGGTCACCGCCCCAAAGTTTTAATTTCCGTGAAATAACCTTTACCAAACCGTTGGGATTTTAGCCCCAAATCTCATCAACTCACAGTACACGAGAACGACAACAAGGTTCGTCTTCCAACATCAAAATCCATAATTAAAGGATTTAACACAAACAATAAAATACTCTAGTGCCATCCTAGCCAAGTAGGCCAAACGAACAACTTACCTCTTACACACTTAGTCAATGCATGCAATCATGAAAACCGTTCAAAAGCACTCATTTCCGGAAATGCCATAATCAAATCACATTTGTAAAATGCACCACAATTAACCGTGGATCCACCCCTCCGTGGACCTCTACCGAGACCCCGTCGGATCTAACCCATAGTGGTTAAAAGCAAGCTCGCGGATCCATCCCTCCGTGGACCCCTACTGAGACCCCGTCGGATCTAACCCATAGTGAGCATACACACACACGTTACTCATGCAATACTAATATGCTAAGAATGTAAGTTCATTAAGAATACTCACTAGAGATGGCCACTAATCCGACACCATTATCAAACTCTTCAAAAATACAATAACAAGATTAAATACGGAATACACGATTCCATAACTTTAAGCAACAGGAGTATCATCATCAAAGCCTTCACATTCAAAATGATCAAATCATAAACAATTCCCAAAACACACCGTTCACAAAACACACACGCGTTTTGAAAGAGAGCCTTTAACGAGGTCAAACCGAAATCTTTTGAAACTTCATTTCAAACAACCAAACAAACACACCAAGACGATCACCGATCATCATATCCATAAAATACGAAATGTATGAGCACGGTACTTGCCTCGATACCACGAGAAAATGGAAAAATGAACGGATACGGCCGGGTAGCCCTCAAATTCCCGGACACTATCTAGAACGCAATAGCACCGAAATTTACGATGGAATAACACCACACGAATCATCAAACACCAACGAGACTCAACTCGGAATCCTCCAGCACCTATAATCCTCCGGAAGGAACAATAAAACATGATTACAACGAGAATCAAAGCCAAAAACAACAGAAATCCCAACAATTATCGAAGGGAAACTCATTGGGACATTTAATCGAACACTCAATGTTCGATAACTCCCAAGAACACTCGAATCACTAATCGAGTTGAACAAACTTGAAGTATGGATATACAAACCACAGAACACGATTAATAACATCATAATACACCCACCGATGTATCAAAATCGGACTAAAATCGAAATCAAAGACAATTCTCCAAAAAGTCAACTTGAAGGAAAATCAAGAAATATACCTTGATTCGCGATAAAAGGTATCGGTAGTCTCATCAGTCTTTCCCTTATCATCTGGATTAATCACCGTTCGAAAAACACGGATTAGATGATGATATAATCAACAATAATCTTCCAAAACGTCTTGGATTTGAGTAGAATCGACCAAGAACCCTATTTCCCGTCGCACCCGTCCGATAGCCGCAAGAAAAGTAAAGAAGTGAGTAAAAACGGGCTGCCCAGGCCTTATATAGCCGGTCACTGCCGGACACTTACGGCCGTAACCGGCAGTGCCTTACGGCCGTAACTCGGCCCATACGGCCGTACTCGGCAAGCCTTACGGCCGTAAGCGGCATTCGTCAAAAAATCTGCCCAGCACCTGTCGGACACTTACGGCCGTAACTGGCACACATTATGGTCGTAATCGGCCTTCGTCTGGAAGATGCCCAGCGCTCGTACGGCCGTACCCGATCACGCCTTACGGCCGTAACTGGCATTCGTCCGTAAGCTGCCAGGCGCCATACGGCCGTAACTCTCGGCCCTTACGGCCGTAACTCGGCAAAGCAGCCTCGCTCCGGCCGTGACTCGGCCGTGGCCACTCCGACGGCCCGGACGACCCCGAAACCCGAACCTGAGTATAAATCGAAGGTACGGTTACGACGTAATCGCAAAGATGAATGTAAGAGCTAAGAGAACACGCGATTCTGACCACCCGAAGGCTCGAAATTCGACAACGGAAGTAATTACCCCAAACTTTGGGAAATTACAAAAATGGCCCAAAATGCCCGAAAGTCACGATACGTGATCGAATAACCAAACCGAAGTTCACAACACGTCTAACAAAGTTAAATGGACTTACGGGAAACTCAAAACAATAGTTTCGAACGAGATTCGCAAGAATCGAACTCAAGTGCGGAAAAGTCGCCAAAAAGCACGGAACTCAACAAAATGACACCGAAACGAACTCGGATGATAAGAAGTGTAGAATTAATCATTCTCAGAATGACGAAACGGTCATGAGAGAGTCGTCAAAACGGACTTCCGCCGAAAAGAAGAAATTACCGGAAATCGAAATTACGGGTATTACACTCATATTTGACTCGATGTACTCATTCATAATAATCCGGTAAATCCACTGTGATGATGGTCTAGGATGCGCTCACACAATGTTTGTGATTGACAAGAAGCTTGAAGATCGCTCTATCTCGATAAAAGGACACTTGAATATCGATACCCGAATTTGCCCTGAATGTATTGGTCTATATTGCATATGACCTACATGGTAGCTCACTTGTTGGAAAATGGTGAAATTGGTATAATTAGAAAGGTTTGTGTCTACTTTCCAAGGAAATCAACCATTTGATCACATCCATCATGTTGAGTGACATATGACTATTGTTGCAAAATAGGACAGTAAATGTCCGGTAATTTGCTGAGTCAACTTCGATAGAGCTTTATGATCTGCTCAGGTCGATCTAGGCTACGTACTGTATGTGAATGAAAAGCTACGGGTGTCTAGTTTTCATAAGTTCTTACAGTTTCGTTGATACCTATTGAATCGATGAAGTTATGACTGATTTAGTGCATGGAGGTCAAGACTTTAGAAAACTTGATTTTCGGATAATGTCTTTAGCGACTCTACACTTTGGATGTGTCGCGCTCTTTTTGTCCTTAGACCAAAGTTTATTTTTTCCCATTGAGTTTTCATTTGGTAAGGTTTTTAACGAGGTGACCTATGAGAACATACATACAATGATGCGTTGTACTTCTGTTCAACTTAGACCGAGAGGTATTTTCCCACTGGGTTTTTCCTTGGTATAGTTGTGAGGGCAACTTGGCATCTGACTCCTATGATTTGAGGTACTCATCAGGGGGAGTCATTGTGTATACATCAGGGGTAGTATACATGACATGTTATGTTGGCCCGTTGCAATCTTTTCCTCATCAAGTCTTTATTTTTCCCATGGAGTTTTGTTTTGGCTTGGAATAGGTTTTTACGAAGACAACATCTTCTGCACCATTATTGTATTAGTGCTCGACATAGCTGGCCTGATTAGAATTCAAAGCTTCTCTTTCAGCATTCCTTCGTCCGCGTCCGCGACCGCGACCATGTCCACGTCCACCTCTCAACATATTGTAAGCATAAATACTCAATATACAAGAAACAATCTCGTTCTAATGTTCAAGTATAAAGAGGTATAACATGTAAAGGACGAGATAGAGTTTAGGAACTTACAACCACCGTTCGCACGAAGACGTAGGCAGTACAGTGATGTTATTCACGGTCGGTTACCTCGAAAGACATATACAACCCCTATTTTAACCCAACAGCCAAGATATCCATAATCTTAGCTCCGATACCATATTCTGTAACACCCCCGATATATTCAGGAATATTACAGCGCCGTAAATACTTTACATAAGAATTTACAAGGCTGGACAAATGGAAATACAATAACAGATACCAACATATGAAAGTAACTCAAATAAAATACAACAGTTCTGGGCCAATGCCGAAAATACAAACATCCAAATGAAGAATATTAATACATCACAAAATTCAACATCACAAACGACGACGTACTCGAGTACTTATTAAAACAACACAAACAATAGACAATTGAACCCGGCCGGAACATCACTCTGCACCCTCGTCATCATGCAACTCCAGTGGTTGTTTTCCCGCTCTCCTGGATTCTGAACATAAACAAATGTTCACCCCCAAATGGGTTAGCACAACGATGCTAGTACAAGTACCACAACATATTATTCAACGATTCACGAAGAACAAAACTAACATAAATGACAGAATACGAACGAGCCTCTTCCTGCGAGAAACTGATAAACATCATACACAATTTATAATCACAACATGACATCACAACATACACATGATAATTCCGATGATCCAGCGTTCACTGCCTAGAACCCACGATGATCCCATCAGACCAACCCGTGGTGGAAAAACCCGTCCGATGATCCAACGCACGCTAGCATAGATCCCCCGATGATCCTGTCGGACCAACACGAGGTGGACATACAACAACGACATATGTGCACAACAATATGTATAACATCAATACATAAAACAATTAAAGTACTTGCCTCGATTCAATGACAAGAATAACACTTCCACGAATATCAAAACACTCAAAGGTCGCCGCTTCGATTAATCACGTAGCAAAGCTCGAACCTTTAAACAAAAGAAATAATATAGAGTTCATCTCACATCGTACGAACATATAACAATCCAAATTACGGTCAAAAGTTCATAAAATGTATCATGTCTGACCTGCTTAACGTACGTTACGTACCTTTTGTAGCGTACGTTAAGCCTACTCGTTAGCGTACGTAAGCTACGAAGTCTAGCGTACGCTAACCATACATCGACAGTTCCTCTCTGATCAGTCGACTGACTCGTCTGATGATATAACGTACGTTACGTACCAAACGTAGTGTACGTTAATTGTGCCCGATATCATAGGTAAGCTACATAGCTTAGCATACGCTAAACATACATATGACAGTTTCTCACTGAGCAGACGACTGTCTCGATTGGTGATGAAGCGTACGAAGTCCTCGGTGATTAACGTACGTTATCCTCATACATATCATGCTCATACAATTATGAATGATCTTACGGATTAAAACATCTTCGAATTCAAGGATACATATATCATCACAACACTATATTCAATCTCGATTACAATTATGTGAAGTTCGGGTGATCGAAGATTGATGCGCTTGATTCCAATATCATCATTATATTCAAACTTTATCTTAAAGATGAACTAGCAAATCCAACTTATAAGAAAGGATACAACCTTCGATGATTCTTTTTTAAGTCCATTTAGCAAAAGTGATATCAATTCCAAGTCTACGATCAATATGGCAACACCATTCAATATGGATTATCCAACTCATAACACTACTCTTATTGTTGGTCGTAACAGTAACAAGGTTCCAACTATAATGTTCTCAACAAAGGTAACTTAAGCAAAGGTAACTTAAGCATAATCATCCCAACTTCCTAAATATGATGTTTGGTTGAATAAATCATCTATGGAACTTAATATTCTTGGTAGCATGATCATAATATCCTTAAGGACACAAATCTAAGGTTGAAGATAGCATAACATACCTTAAGATGAAGAAAACACCGAGACAATAGGTAGAATCCAACTTCGGTTGCTTGTGTGCCAATCTAAGATGTTTCTCCACTTCAATGATCAAGCATAAGTAATATACAATCTTCAGTGATCAAGTAGAGATGGTCTATATGTGTTTAAGGGGGCTGGGAACTCTCTGGAATGAGATAAGTCGATGGCCAAGTGAAAGAAATGAATTGAAATAGGGTGCTGTCGTTCACTGATAGTTAACTGTTCTCATTATGTACTCGATTATGTACGCTACACCATCATGTTACGTACGTAAGTAACACCCATTAGCGTACTCTAGACACATACCTTAGCGTACATTAACACCCGTTGACTTCAAAACTGTCCAGGTTCATCCGCGAGAATCTTATCCGGACCCATTGTCCGGCTGGCGCATGTGCTAGCCACCCAGCTCAATTATTGGCCGCTTTACGTACGATATGCTTCATTCGTAGCGTACGCTAACTTTGGCGGATAACGTACGTTAAGCTTCCTTCTTAGCGTACGTTATCACGTATTTGCATGAGAAAATTTACATGTTGCTATAATCATGCACAAGGATACAAATACGAGAAATATCATACTTCGATTATTGATATCACAAATCCAAATAATACAGGGTTCAATTACAGATGAAATACCTAATAATTAATCCGGATATTACAGGAGTCTCGTTAGCGCACGCTAAGGTTGGTAGATAGCGCGCGCTATCGTCTGCTTAGTGCATGCTATTTGTCCTTTCTAGCGCACGCTACCTGGTAGGTGCAGATCTGTCCAGGAGCCACTGGACTGGATTCGTGACTCGTTAGCGCACGCTACACGTATTGGCTAGCGCACGCTAACAGTGTTGCGAGCGGAATGTTCTGGAGCATTGACCCCGTTAGCGCGCGCTAATGCGGTGTGTTTAGCGCACGCTAATAACTGTCCAGTATAAATACTGGACAACATCCTTTATTCCATCATTTCTCTCCTTTTTCGTCTTTTTTCGTCGGGAGTAAATTCTTGGAGCGATTTTGGGCGATGTTCATCATCAAGCGTCATCTTGGGATGGATTTGTGTGTGTTTAACATCATTTAATCCATTGTTCTTCACCGGATCGAGGTATTTTTCTTGATTCCCTAGAGTTGACTTTTTGGGAGTTTTGTTTTTGATTCCGAATCCAATCCAGTTTAGATGAATCGATTGGTGTTAGATGTTGTTGTTAAACATGTTTTATGGATTTTATATCCATATCTTCGAGTCGTTTCAACCCGAAGGGTGATTTCGGTGTTCTTGAGGTGTAGTGAACATTTAATGCTCGATTAAATGTTCGAATGAGTTTTCCTTCGATAGTTTGATGTGATCTCCATTGTTTTTGGTATCGATCCTCGTCGTAATCATGTTTTTGTTGTTTATTCTGGACGATTATAGGTGCTCGAGGATTCCGAGCTGATCTCCGTTTTGTGTTGGTAATTCGTGTGGTGTTATTCTCGTAGTGTTCGTGGTGCTATTGTATTCTTCGGAGTTCGGGGCTGTTCGACTGTATTCCATCAGTCATCTCGTTTCGATCGTGGTTTCGAGGCAAGTATTTTTCTTATACGATTTGTGTCCTGCAAATAGAGTTTACATGTTGGATTTACGATGGTTGGTTTACCCTCGTGAATATGATTCGTGTGAATTTTATTATTTGATTATTTTGAACGTTGAGGGCTTTAATGATATCATTGCTTGTTTAATGTTGTGGAATCGTATAATCCGTGTAAATTGTGTTGTGTTGTGATTGATTGTTCATGATGGAGGTATTGTGATGAGTATGATAATTGTGTCGGGTAAGTGGCCATTTCTAGCAAGTGTTCTTAATGAACTTACATTCTTAGCATATTAGTATTTCATGAGTGACGTGTGTATGTATGCTCACTACGGGTTAGATCCGATGGGGTCTCAGTAGGGGTCCATAGAGGCGTAGATCCACGAGCTTGGCTTTTAACCACTACGGGTTAGATCCGACGGGGTCTCGGTAGGGGTCCACAGAGGCGTGAATCCGCGGTTAATTGTGGTGCATTTTATAAATGTGTTTTGGGTTATGGCATTTCCGGAAACGAGTGTTTTTGAACGGTGATTTCATGATTGCATGCATTGACTAAATGTGTAAGAGGTAAGTTGTTCATTTGGCCTACTTGGCTAGGATGGCACTAGAATATTTGTCGTATGTGTTTAGTCCTTTAGTTGTGGGGTTTTGATGTTGGAAAACGAACCTTGCTATTGTTCTCGTGTACTCTGATTTGATGAGTTTTGGGATGACATCCCAACGGTTTTGTAAAGGTCATTTTATGGAATGTGGTTTTGGACTGAGACTCATTCGTCTTGAAATGGTTATTTTTCAACTAAGAACTTGAGGTCCAACAAAGTTTCTACTTTTAAAAATCCCCGAGATGACGAATTTATTTTCAAACACTTCACCGATTGCTTTCTAATTAATAAAACCTCTCGGGAAGGCTTTGGCAGTTAATTGTCGTATCCGATTCGTGATTTCTATTTATTTGTTACATTTCGCATGGTTTTGTACTTGCACTAGCAAAATAGTGGGATTTTGCTAACTCCCGAGTAATCGAGGGGTGGATGTCTGTTTTGCATTCAGGTCTTGGGGAGCATAACACAGGGTTGGCACGAAGGATGAAGAATGATGATCGATACTAATCACATGAGAATCCGTACGATGTTGTTTCGGTCTAGTTGTAGTTTTATTTTCCGCTGCAGTATCTTCCCGTTGCACAGGAGTGTTTTATTTTAACCACTGCGTGGGCATGTATTGAGATTTGTTTGTATGTATTGATTGAAAGACCAAATCGGTCTACTGAGTCTTTTTAGCCTTAAAGGCGATGTTGAGATGTTTAATTGTCTTACCAGCCTGGTAGATCCTTGAGAGAAGGGTTTACGGCGTGTAAGATCCCTAATTGGATTGGGGGTGTTACATAAATGGTATCATAGACCAGGTTGAGGAAACCTAGACTGTCGGGTTGAGTCGTGTATCATTCGGTCGTGTTTGTCCGGTCTTGTCAGATTGAGTCTGTAATACCCGAAATCTTCGTTGAATTTCTGTGGATTATCAGATTGGCATTGTCATGTCTTTGGAATGTTGTGCCACGTATGGTCGTGTCACGAGTTGACACGTGTTTGATTTCCGTTCCAGAGCATTTCATGAGTTTTTGACTAATTTCAGTGTAGCACGCGCTACTGTGCTATTGTTAGCGCACGCTATCGGGCATGTAGCGCACGCTAACTGGCAGTCCAGAGACAGTCCAGGAGCTACTGGACTGGGGCTGGAGTCTAGTTAGCGCACGCTAAGATTGGTAGCTAGCGTACGCTATCGACTGCTTAGCGCACGCTAATTCTTCGTCATTTCTCACCCTTTTTCACCTTTTTCCGCCGGGAGTGAGTTCTAATGGAGATTTTGAGCGATCTTCTTCATCAAGCTTCATCTTGGAGCACATTTGTAGGTGTTTAACAACATCTAATCATCTCCTTTGCTCAAATCAAGGTATTCTCTTCTTAAAACCCTAGTTCTTGAATTTTGGGGGTTTCTCCTTGGTTCTTCGATTTAATCCGAGTATGATGAATCGATTATGAAATTCTTGTTGTCTTGGCCATGATCTTCGGATTTTTGAACTCATTCATGATTCTATATCACCCGGAACATAGTTCTTAATTTCTCTAAGACACACTTAGATCCTTGTTGTTTTTATGATCGATTCGGATACCTTTAGTGTTATTGATTTGTGTTGGTGTTATTTTCGTAGTCCTCGTGGAGTTGTCGAGTTCTTTGTCGTTTTTGGAAGCTAGAGGGCTGCTCAACCTCATCCGTTCGTTGTTTGGTTGCTCGTGATTTCGAGGCAAGTATCTTGCCCATACACTTCGTGTTTCATAGGCGTGATAGTTGGCAATGGATTATATGTGGAATTTGAATGCTTAAATGAACTTTAAAAGAATCGGCATACTCTAGATAAAAACTTTCACAAATATCTACTTGTGTGTTTGTGAACGAATGTGTTGTTCCAAGAATGTGTATTAGTGTCGGGCATTGGAATGCCTTATTTGCGTATGGTACCGTTGTGTGTGATTACATCTTTAGTGGACTTAAAGATCATGACTTTTCGGCAAGAGGTCTTTGTGTCTATCAATGATAATGTGTTGTTGTGTAATATTGGTTGTGAGTATGTGTCGGATAAGTGGCTATTTCTAACAAGTACCTTGATTTACGTTTGATTTACCTCGGGAGAATGTGTTTTTGATGATTGTGATTTGTGCCATGTGGTTTTTGAGATTGTGTGTGAGCCGAGTAAAACCAGCAAGGGTGCCCTGGGATTTGTTTAGACTTCGAGTTCGGCAGATCACTCAGTTGGGTTGTATACTGGGGAGGGCCTGACGAGGACTCTCTTGGGTGTGTATTCCGTATGGGGTACAGTGCCAATACAGCTCGGGAGGTTGTTTTGTGATGATAATTATGGCACGTTGTTGTTTCGATAATTGTGATATGTCCGGAATATCATAACGCCTTCATTCTCGGTGTGAGATATGTCATACGTAAGGTCTTGGTACTTGGCTAGAATGGCATCAATACAAGTGTCGTATGTGACTCGTTTCTTGATTGTGAGGTTTTTGGCATAAGGACGCGGGCCCTGTGATTGTTTCCATGCATTGTGGTTTGGTTGTGTATCGAGTTTGACCTTTGGGTTATTCACTCGAGTATGTGATGTTGATGTTTGGGTCGTAGACCCGTTTTTTGTGACCGGATTTGCATCTTTTGAAAAGCAATACTTGAGGTCGTGTCCCTATGTGGCTTTTGATAAATTGAGGATTCATTAGTCCAAAATGTCTTTCCAAAAATTCCCGAGAATTTTAAATTGCTTTTCTAAGCGTTGTCTCATTCCAACTTTTTACGGTTTGAATTATTTTATCTAACGTAATATCTCCGGAAGTATTTCATTGGGTTAAATTGTGGAATTAATTAAATTTTTATACTCGTGGAATATATTGTGTATGGCTTGTATTTGTATTTTATACTTGCACTAGCAACACAGTGGAGTTTTGCTAACCCCCGAGTATTCGGGGGGTGGATGTCTGTATTGTGTCCAGGTACTTGCAGGTAGCTGGGGAGCAAATCACAGGATCGATACGAAGGATGATGGAAGACGATGATACTAATCGCATGTAAACCAGTCGTTGAGTATTTTGGTAGAGTCTCAGTGTTTGGCTCTCCGTTGTGTTGTCTTCCCGTTTTATGGGAATGTTGATGTATTCCAACCCCTGCGTGGGTATGAGTTATGAGTTCGAGTTATGTATGTTTATTGTGTTGTGTTTTGGTAAATGACCAAATCGGTCTAACAGGTCGTTATTTAGCCATGTCGGCATGTATTGCGTTGTTGTGATTTTCTGTATTTTGCCTGGTAGATCCTCATGGAGAGGGTCTACGGTGTTGTAATATTCCCGAGTGGTTTGGGTGTGTTACAGAATATGGTATTAGAGCTTAGGTTGTGAAAACCTAGGCAGTCGGGTCGAGTTGTGTGTTGTCAAGTCTTGTCTTGTCAGACTTTATCAGACTGAGTCGTGTCGCGGTGCGTCATCTGAGATGTCGGTCGTGATTAGTATCATGGTGCAACCATCATCTTCGTGCGATCTGTGGATGTAAGTCTCCCCACTATATGTTTTGTTTCGTGTTACACGAGCTTGTGTGATTTTTGTGTTATGATGAGGAGTTAAATGTGAATCGTGAATAAGTACTCCATGTTTGTTTGATTTTTGTAATGTGCCGGTGTATATGTATATATATATATATATATATCCTTGTATAAATTATTTTTACAAGAGTAATGTTTTGGGTATGGTTACACTAAGAAGGTTATCAACTCGATACTTTAAAGTTGAATGTTTTGGAGAAGTCACGTAAAATTTTATTTTAAAACATCCTTCAAGAAAGGAAAAGTGTGATTTTCGTATGACGACCTCGAGGCCGAAAATTTTGAGAATTCAAACTACTTATATTTTATATCCATTTCTGTATTGTTTTAAAACTCAAATGAGGTCTACAAAAAAAAAACTTACTTGAAACGTGACTCTCTCTTTTAACTTTTCGATTCCATGCATTTCGTTAATAAGGTACGTGGTAATGATGTTATCGTTATTTCAGCCGTAATGCTCCGAGTTGTGATTAAGTAGTGGTGTGAATGCTGAGCCGTTCGGTATGCACTCGTTGAGATAGTTTTCTTGACAAGGGTGGAAATTCGGTTTTGAATGTTAATCAACCTCCGACGGTTATTTGTGTAATGTTGTAATTATGTGAACCGTTGGCATTTAGATTTGTACGATGTTGTTTGTTTGTAACCTCCGGTCTAGCACCATTGGTGAGTATGATTGTGTTGCCAAACTTGTACAGTTAGCGCACACCATCATTTGTTGTAGAGCGCGCTTTCTGGCTGGGCAAAGTTTTAGGACTGCATTTTTGCCTTCAGGTCAATTTTTGCAGTCTATCATCTATGAATAGATTTTATGTGTGATCATGTGATTTTCGTTGCGTTAGGTTGTTGCTTGTTAGTATGCAGAGGGGCAGAGGTCGTGGTCGTAACCGTGATACTGATGGCCACGGGGATCAAATGCGTGATCGAGAGAATATTTTCGGGAATGATTTTGGTATTGGTGTTGCTACTATATTGCAACAAATAGCGGCACAGATGACTCAGTTGACCCAGGTTGTTCAACGCAACACTGACGTGACTCGGAACGTCGGTGTAAATCAATGGCTTCGAGAGGCAGTTCATGTGAATCCCCCTCGTTTCGCTGGTACTGCGGATGCATTGGGCTGGGATGGTTGACTTTTCCAGTTGGGAAAGATATTCGAAGCCGTCAATTGTCCTGAAGGGTGGAAGGTACCTATCGCTCAGTACCTTCTTGACAACGATGCTGCTAATTGGTGGAAAACTGTTAAACCTCATGATCGTGATGTCACGTGGACGGAGTTCCAGGCATTTATGGAAGTTGAGTTCTGTCTGAAACCGATTATAGATCAGAGAATTCGTGAATTTTATTTGGCAGAACCGCAAGATATATCGGTATCACAGGCCATCATCGACTACAGCAAGCAACTCAGTTATGTGCGATATCAGGTGAGGACCGAAGAAGAGAAGATCCTTCATTTTGACAGACGGATGAAGCCGGAGATTCGCCTGTATATGTCGGAACTTACTTGCACTTCGCTGAGAGATTATCTGGATCGAGCCTCGGCTTACGAACCAGCTTTGTTATCGTTGGAGCGTGTGCACGAGTCGAAGAAACAGAAGATGTCCGTTGACCTTACGGACAGTATAGGAGTTGGCGTTTCTGGATTGCAGCGTCGTAGCCTTTCTACTTTGAAGCTCCATCGCTCAATGCGTGGGATTGAGAGTTCCAAATCGTCAGCATTGTCTCCTGGTAAGGCCAAGAGGTGTCAACTGCAATGTGTCAGGGCATGTTCGTGCACATTGTCCTTCTCCACCAGTAACGTGTTACAAGTGCGGACTCGTGGGACACCGGATTCAGTTATGCGAGTTAGTCACCGAGTCTTTCGAGGCTCAGACGTGAGAACTAATGTTGGGATTGACTCCGAGAAGTCCTTAAGAGTGTAATCTACCAGTTGTATGTTGTGTTATCTCCTTGCCTTGTTGTTTCAAATTTCGGGGATAAACTTCTTTTATTAGAAGTGGATCGGATCTTTGAACTTCTGTATTTTCAACTCCATCGACTCGTTTGTGTTCGTTGATATTTTCTGAACTTGTCCTATTTTTTGTTTTGTTGATCGAACGAGTTGTGGTAATGTGTCGGATTAATTCGTTTGTCGTTGTGACTTTTTTCGAATTTGGATCCATCCCTATGAATCTTATATAAATGCATATCTTGTCGTATTTACCACACCACCTATTGTCTCGAGTCGTGATGCGAACTTCTGAGTTGCTATTTGATTTTGATTGTTCGACCGTTATTGTCTTGATCGTTGTGGTTCGATCGTTTTTTATCAAATTTTTGTTGCTCCTGTATCGTGATTTTTGAACGTTCAGATCACTTCGTAATTTCCTTAAGTTCGGGAAATTAGCTTCGTTGTCGATCTTCCGACCCTCGGGTGGTGGGATTTTGTATTTGCTCAGCATTTAACTTGCGTTCTGACTGACGTACTGTTCGGATTGGTCAACCATATTAATTTTCATTCGTTGTGTTTTGTTATCGTTCTGATTTTTGTTGTCGGAGATTGTTTTGCGCTGATCGTTTTATGTCTTAAGTTTCGGGCCGAAACTTCTTTTAAGAGGGGTAGAATGTAATACCCGAAATCCTTGTTCCAATTTCGTTGAGTTTTCTGTAGATGATCGGATTGGCGTTGTCATGTATTTGGAAGGTTGTGCCAAGTATGGTCGTGTCACGAGTTGACATGTGTTTGATTTCCGTTCCAGAGCATTTCATGAGTTTTTGACTAATTTCAGTGTAGCGCACACTACCGCTTGTGGTGTAGCGCGCACTACTATGCTATTGTTAGCGCACACTACCGGGCATGTAGCGCACGCTAACTGGCAGTCCAGAGACAGTCCAGGAGCTACTGGACTGGGGCTGGAGTCTAGTTAGTGCACGCTAAGATTGGTAGCTAGCGTACTCTATCGACTGTTTAGCGCATGCTAATTCTTCTTTCTAGCGCACGCTACCTGTTAGGTGCAGACCAGTCTAGGAGCCACTGGACTGGATTCGTGACTCGTTAGCGCACGCTAGGCATATTAGCTAGCGCATGCTAACTGTGTTTTAGGCGGTATGTTCTGAGGCGTTGACCCCGTTAGCGCACGCTAATGCAGGCTATTTAGTGCACGCTAATAAACTGTCCAGTATAAATACTGGACAGCAGCCTTCACTTCGTCATTTCTCACCCTTCTTCACCTTTTTCCGCCGGGAGTGAGTTCTAATGGAGATTTTGAGCGATCTTCTTCATCAAGCTTCATCTTGGAGCGGATTTGTAGGTGTTTAACAACATCTAATCATCTCCTTTGCTCAAATCAAGGTATTCTCTTCTTAAAACCCTAGTTCTTGAATATTGGGGGTTTCTCCTTGGTTCTTCGATTTAATCCGAGGATGATGAATCGATTATGAAATTCTTGTTGTCTTGGCCATGATCTTCGGATTTTTGAACTCATTCATGATTTTATATCACTCGGAACATAGTTCTTGATTTCTCTGAGACACACTTAGATCCTTGTTGTTTTTATGATCGATTCGGATTCCTTTAGTGTTATTGATTCGTGTTGGTGTTATTTTCGTAGTCCTCGTGGAGTTGTCGAGTTCTTGGTCGTTTTTGGAAGCTAGAGGGCTGCTCAACCTCATCCGTTCGTTGTTCGGTTGCTCGTGATTTCGAGGCAAGTATCTTGCCCATACACTTCGTGTTTCATAGGCGTGATAGTTGGCAATGGATTATATGTGGAATTTGAATGCTTCAATGAACTTTAAAAGAATCGGCATACTCTAGATAAAAACTTTCACAAAGATCTACTTATGTGTTTGTGAACGGATGTGTTGTTCCAAGAATGTGTATTAGTGTCGGGCATTGGAATGCCTTATTTGCGTATGGTACCGTTGTGTGTGATTACATCTTTAGTGGACTTAAAGATCATGACTTTTCGGCAAGAGGTGTGTGTGTCTATCGATGATAATGTGTTGTTGTGTAATATTGGTTGTGAGTATGTGTCGGATAAGTGGCCATTTCTAACAAGTACCTTGATTTACGTTTGATGTACCTCGGGAGAATGTATTTTTGATGATTGTGATTTGTGCCATGTGGTTTTTGAGATTGTGTGTGAGCCGAGTAAAACCAACGAGGGGATTTGTTTAGACTTCGAGTTCGGCAGATCACTCGGTTGGGTTGTATACTGGGGAGGGCCTGACGAGGACTCTCTGGGCTGTGTATTCCGTATGGGGTACAGTGCCAGTACAGCTCGGAAGGTTGTTTTGTGATGATAATTATGGCACGTTGTTGTTTCGATAATTGTGGTATGTCCGGAATATCATAACGCCTTCATTCTCGGTGTGAGATATGTCATACGTAATGTATTGGTACTTGGCTAGAATGGCATCAATATAAGTATCGTATGTGACTCGTTTCTTCATTGTGAGGTTTCTGGCATAAGGACGCGGGCCCTGTGATTGTTTCCGTGCATTGTGGTATGGTTGTGTATCGAGTTTGACCTTTGGGTTATTCACTCGAGTATGTGATGTTGATGTTTGGGTCGTAGACCCGTGTTTTGTGACCGGATTTGCATCTTTTGAAAAGCAATACTTGAGGCCATTGTGGGTTTTGATAAATTGAAGATTCATTAATCCAAAATGTCTTTCCAAAAACTCCCGAGAATTTTAAAATGCTTTTCTAAGCGTCTACATGTCTCATTCCAACTTTTTACGGTTTGAATTATTTTATCTAACGTAATATCTCGTGAAGTATTTCATTGGGTTAAATTGTGGAATTAATTAAATTTTTATACTCATGAAATATGTTGTGTATGGCTTGTATTTGTATTTTATACTTGCACTAGCAAAACAATGGAGTTTTGCTAACCCCCGAGTATTCGGGGGATGGATGTCTCAGACAAGGCCTGTGTACTTGCAGTAGGCGGGAGCAAATCACATGATCGATACGAAGGATGATGGAAGACGACGATACTAATCGCATGTAAACCAGTCGTTGAGTATTTTGGTAGAGTCTCAGTGTTTGGCTCTCCGTTGTGTAGTCTTCCCGTTTTATGAGAACGTTGATGTATTCCAACCCTGCGTGGGTATGAGTTATGAGTTCGAGTTATGTGTGTTTATTGTGTTGTGTTGTGGTAAATGATCAAATCGGTCTAACAGATCGTTATTTAGCCATGTCGGCATGTATTGCGTTGTTGTGATTTTCTGTATTTAGCCTATTAGATCCTCATGGAGAGGGTCTACGGCGCTGTAATATTTCCGAGTGGTTTGGGGGTGTTACAGAGTCGTGTCGCGACGTGTCGTCTGAGTTTGTTGGTCGTGATTAGTATCGTGGGGCGATCATCATCTTCGTGCGACCTGTGGATGTAGGTCTCTCTTCTTTGTGTTGTTAAGCTCATATGAGTATATAAATTTAGATTATACCCATAACCAAACAAGATGCAAACATGGAGAGGCAAACTTGCAAAGCTAATACGTAGAACACTGATCATATATATTGATTGAGTGTGTTAAATGAAGTTTCTGTTCAACTGAAAATAGAAATTGCCACTTATTACTTTAAACTTGGGAATTGTGAAATACAAAACAACTAAGCGCTAGATGTAAAGTTGAAGTTGGCACATGTGGTTTGGCGGAAAAGAAGGGAGGAGCTGAACCCAAGCATTAACTTTGCCACATTGAACTGCAGAAGATGGTTCTCAAGTTGGTACCCTCCAATCGTAATGGCATTCCCCAAAGAAATCGGCCCTTGCTTCACAAACCCAAGACACATGACATCCATGGTCACTTGCACCATCGAGTTCGCACCAAATATCCTCCAAGACACTTGCTCACTCTGCAATACTAAATCGATAACCGGCACAGCGGGTCCCACACGCGTACTAACAAAGCTGTTTGAGGTGTAACATACTTCAAATGGTGCCACTGCTGCAACCCTGGTCGAAGTTGATGTCGCTTCCACAAAAGCCTTAACAACAGCATCCACAAAATCGAACCGTGTAAGGATTCACGGTGCTAATCTTGGTTCCTCCGTTTCCAAATCTATCAAAGGAGAATAGTGTAGTGTTGTTTACAGGAACGACAGTCCCGTTGATTTTGATAGATGTGACCCCAATAAAGTAGTAGTCCGAAGAAGGCTATTCTATCCATTCTCCTCGATTGAGTAGAAGCGGGGTATAAGTAAGAGAGGAAGCAGCATTAAGATTGGGAAGAAACATATATGGCCCTTCACCAAAAATCAAGACACCCTTTGAAGAAGGGCTCAAGCACATGGCAAATATTTTACGAAAGTGGAAGAACCTACCTAGCGAATTGAGTAGCAAGTGATACCTCAGTTCTACCGAAAGCTGCAATGCCGGTGACACCATTAGCAAGACCATCTAAGAGACCAAATCTATTATCAACACAAACTCGGGCACGGAAACAACCTGTGTGGGGTTCTGCCCATTCGCTGAAGAGATGGAAACAACATCGGACGCAAGCGACCCAGCTACTCTTGAACTGCCATAGGGGCTGAATGCGAAGTGCGCACATGTTTCATTGTGACAAGTCTGCGAAATAGGGCCATCGCACGTGTCACAGAAAAACCCTCTTTCTTACAAGTCTGCACTGAGTGGTATGACAGTTTTGAAACCGGTAAGTGGAGGAGACATAGCCATTTGCGCAGTCGGTAAATAGGTACCGGCCGCCAAGGTCTACTGTTAGGGACAAGGAAATAACAGGAGTTCTCTGTCCGACTTGTGTGACGTATTGGAGGGTTTGTGGGTCTTTTGAGACTTGGAGAAGTACGTTTTTGGTCCTGATCGTCTGGGTTTGGACACAAGTGACTGAGATTAAGAGAATATAGCACAAGTGGAAAGAAGAAGATGTCATTGGAGAAGTGTAGTGGCCTTCGGGAGGAGGCGTAGCGTAGTGGCCGTTTTATGAACAACGAGAGTGCCACTTACTCCGTCAAAGTCAACCATCCACATATACGTCTGACTTTCCTATAATCACATCACTTTAGATCTCTTGTGACCTACTATAAAACGAGAAATAGTATGTTTCGTGGTAACTACGATTAATCTTAACTTATTATTTGTTGTATTATTTGTCCTTATTAACGTGTGACAATTAATCATGTCAACATTCTATAAAATATATAATTATCACGAAATATTTTCTTCTTATTCTGACACGAACATGCTGTAGATAATGCCGAGTCTTCCAAAATATCATTTCGTCAACTCAGATCATATGTTGGTCAAATTAATGATGGAGTCGTTGGGTTTCGACCACTAAATGCTTTCTTGTACGATTGATGTATATGGGATAAGAATGACAGCGTAACACGATGCAAATAATAAATGACAATTGCTTTCCCCCACAGCCGTCTCACCCGCCCGCCCCCTTACTTTTTCTTTTTCTTTTCCAATTTTATCCTTTGATTTTGTTTGTTTTCTTTTTTTTTTTTGCATTCTTTATTTATTTCTTATAAAATTCAATTTATTTGTTCTTTTTTCTTTGAATTTTTATTTTATTTTATTATTATCAAAATTAATAATTTCTATTATTTATTAATTTTTATTTATGATTAAAAATAACTACGACATAATATAATAAATAATAAATACTGAAAATACGATCTACATGTTGGAATCGTTAATAATTTTAATTTTATTTTGTAAAATTAAATATCATAGGATCGATCTACGTTCCGAGTAGATGATCGTGATATATTCACTTTCTCTAAATTGATTCCCGGTGAGTGAGAAATAGTGAATTAAAGTTTGTCACTTAATTGTGAATAAATGGGGGATGGCTATCCCACATTGAATAATGAGCCATCATTATTCAAGTATATAAGGAGTTACCTTTATTCGTGTAATAATTAATGACACATGTGTATGGGCTAAAAGCCCACACGCGCGCACATGCGCGCGCCGCCGCCGCCGCCCGCCTTGGCCGCGGCCGCGTGCCGCGAGTCGTGGACCTTTGATCTTGATCTTGGATCTTGGCAATTGATCTTTGGGTGGTCTTTGGGCCTGGTCGTGGGCTTGGACTTGGACTAGGCCTTGGCTTGCCTAAGGAATTTTTGGACTAGCTCAACAATGTAGTTGGGCTCGTATGTGCACATAAGGATGTCTAGATACATCCCTCGAACCACTACATTTGAATTGTGTAACTCCAGTGTTCAATGCAGGCTTGAATGCCTGCATTATGACATCCATTAGTGCTGTGTTTAAATCCCCTCCAGGTGAGATGGCCTATAAATAGGCATGCATTTCTCTGCATCAGTTTCGAAGTCAGCATATTCAAAGTTTTCTGCATACATTTCATAAGTCAGAGCTCTGTCCTCACCTCGTTCCAGTTCGCCGGAGCTCGTAGGTCTTGTGGTGCTACTACCTTCGAGACGCTGCTATTTTATCTTTGGGGGCGATACGTCAGAACCGAGAGCACTACTGAGGCGTATTTCGTCTTGCGGATAGAGGATTCCTCGACTCGGCATTAGATTACGATTTTATTATTTATTTTCTTGTATTTTCAATTCTCTTTCGAGTTCTGTAATTTCCTTTTTGGTAGAGTCCTGTAATTTCTGGATTTCGAGTTGTAATTTATTTTCCAGTTATAATTTATTTTTCCGCCAACAAGTTTCTATGACCGATTTACCAACAAGCGTAAGACGAAATAGCGTACTTGCTAAATCCTACAACTGGAGATGACGACCGCTGCTTCCACCGACTCGAACACCACCGCTGCCTTTGCCTCCACGACCGCCGCTTCGACCGTGGCGAACACCTTTGTCGCAACCATGTCCAAATGATGAGCTCAACTACCTCAGCAACAATTCCATGGGTGTTTTCGAACCCCTTTCTGTCTACCGATGGATCCACCTCGAGTGGCACCGTTGGTTCCACTTTTAGTGGTACCGTAGGATCCATGTTAGGTTCCAGTGTTGGAGCCTACGGGTTCAACACGAGTGATTCCTTTTTTGGAACAACCTCGGGGCCTAGGATGATGCTTACCGCCGAGAAGCCGCCAAAGTTTGGTGGAGCCGACTTCATAAGGTGGCAACAAAAGATGTTCTAGTTGACAATACTGGGCTTTGCAAACTTCCTTAAGGAAGATGCGCTACCGGCACCAAGTGCTCAAGAGACTAGTTTCACAGTCCGAGCTGCCTATGACAACTGGCACAATGGAGACTATCTTTGTAAAAACTTTATTCTGAATTCTTTAGAAGATAATTTGTACAATGTATACTCTGTTGTAAACACATCAAAAGAGATGTGGGATGCACTTGAAAAGAAGTACCGTAGTGATGATGCAGGTACAAAGAAGTTTGTAGTCGCCAAATATTTGGACTACAAAATGGTTGACTCAAAACCAATCATGGAACAAGTGCAAGAATTCCAACTCATCATTCATGATGTCAATGCCTAGGGAATGGTCCTGTCGGACGCTTTTACTGTTGCAACTGTGATCGAGAAGTTGCCCCCCAGTTGGAAAGACTTCAAGAGCTACCTCAAGCACAAGCGAAAGGAGACGACTCTTGAAGACTTAATTGTGAAATTGCTACTTTTATTGTGGTTATGAACTTAAGTTATGTAATCATTTATTGTGGACTTTTATGAACTTATGTAATTTTTTACAGTTACTTAATTACTATTTTATGTATTTTGACTGGAAGACATCAGAAATGTAACACCCCAATCCACTCAGGGATATTACACGTCGTAGACCCCTTTTCGCAAGGAGCTACCAGGCAGGAGACTACAAATCAAAACCCACATGCGGTCAACTCGACCAAAACATAATACCGTAGACCGATTAGGTCTCTCAAAACACAGCATATCCGTACATCTGATAAACCAAAATACAACTCGATCACATAATACATAAAATGTCCATCCCCTCAAGAATGACAAAGAAAACTCAGACCGACAGATCACTGATGGACAACCGACTACAACTGTGACTAGTATCGCTGCTTTACATCATCCTACGAGCCGATCCTATGGTTGCTCGCTCTCCAATCAGAACAACTAGAATAAATAACAAAATCCCCAACGAGGGGTTGCGATGGAATCGCTAGCAAGTAACCAAGCTATAAAATTATACATCAAGAATACAACCGTTATGAAAATAACCTTTCGACAAGGTAGTAACACGATCCACGAGTCTAAAGTCTTTTCGAAAACGGTTCCCATTAGGGAGGATCATAAAGATAACTTCAAAACACATTTGAAAGAATAATTGAGGACGTCGGGGGTCTCAGTGTAAAATCATGAAAAGATTTGTAGTTCTCATTATCAAAAGAGTTTTCTTTCAAAATCATATAGATGGTTCAATTCTCAAACAAGTCTCAAAGGCGGAACCACAATTGCCAATATAACCGGAATCCAAGATTCATATAATCACAATTCATAAATATCCAATTGATATTCATATCACTTCCGTGGCCTCGATGTGACCCACCCGGATTAGGAACAAACTCGAATCCACCCATAAGTTATCTTGACATCGTACTCGCAAGTAACGATTCTCGGAGCCCTCTCCAGACCTACCCGATTAGATAACCTTATGGTCCAATCATATCAACTGGTCGTACTCGCAAGTAACGCGCCGCCGGAGGCCTCATGGGTCCCTACCCGTTAACATCATTCAACCACGCCCATAAGTTATCGTGACATCGCACTCGCAAGTGAAAATTCTCGGAGCCCTCTCCAGACCTACCCGATTCGATAACCTTATGGTAAAATCATATCATCTGGCCGTAATCGCAAGTAACGCGCCGCCGGAGGCCTCAAGGGTCCCTACCCGGTCAATATCTCAATTCACTGATTTCACAACAACAAGGGTATAACATTCGCCACAATCACAAACACGTAAAATCATAAGTTAATGCAACAAACACTTTCACAAGGTATAACATTCACATCACACCATCATTTATTAAACATTCTAACAAGTGAACAACACAAACATTCCACAATTCCTCGGATAACTACTCACTTCTAAATATCCGTCACGAACACAATACAACATGAAATGGTGGTTATCATTCTTCAAGAAGTTCAAGTTACGCTCGTATTTACTTTCATAGAATCACATATTCAATTAGAAGTGAGTTATGGTTAAACGTTCAATCACTAACAAGTCCATGTTAAATTCACGATATGTCACATTCTCAAAGTATAAAGATTATAGACGAGATACTCGCCTCAAGTCCAAAACACGCGAAACAACATGAAAGCTCGACCGGAATCCTCGAACACCTATAATCCTCCGGAAAACACAACTAAGATACGATCACAACGAGAATCAAGGCCAATAACAACGGAAATCCCAACAAACTATCGAAGGGAAACTCATTGGGACATTTAATCGAACATTCAATGTTCGATAATTCCCAAGAACACTCGAATCACCAATCGAGTTGAACAAACTCGAAATACGGATATACAACCCGTAGAACACGATTAATAAGGTTCAATAACATCAACCAATTCATCGAAATTGGACGAACAACGAAGATTAAAAAGAAATCCCGAAAGTCAACCCTAGGAGGTTTCAAGAAATTACCTCGATCCGACGAAGAACAAGGATTTAATGTTGTTATAATCGACAAAGGCCTTCCAAAACACCTTGGGATTGAGTGGAAACGAACAAGAATCGACGCTCTCGTCTCCCTCATCCGGAAGCCGCGAGAAGAAGAAGAAAATGTAGGAAATGGCCAAGGACCCGTCGCCCAGGCCATTTATAGGCGCGTTCGTTACGGCCGTAACCGGAAGGTCCTTACGGCCGTAACTCGGACCTTACGGACGTACTCGGCAGGTTCTTACGACCGTAATTGGGTCCCAGGCCTCACTGTCCGAAAAATGAATGGGTGTTACGGCCGTAACCGGCAAGGCATTACGGCCGTAACTCGGCAGCCTTGCGGCTGTAACTGATTATGAATTACGGCCGTAACAGGTAATGTCTTACGGCCGTAACTCGGCAGTCTTACGGCCGTAATGCGGCCAGGCCTCATGGCTGAAACACGATCGTTCCGACAGTCCGGTTCGGCACTCGACGACGACTCAGATACACTAATGCACCTGCTATGATTCAAAACAGTAACGAGCCAATTTACGAAACGTAACATACCACATTCCAAGCATGCATTAATCAAAGATACGCCGGCGACACAAGTCTCACCCGACGAACTACACAACAGTACATATCATATAGTGAATCAAAGAAAAACGTATCCTACATAATCGTAACGAAATGAATAATCGGAATCACATGACAATTAATTCAAGGTAACCGAAATAAAAAAAATCTCGGGTGTTACAAGAAAAATAGCTGAAAATAGCTATAAAAACAGCAGCAAATCGGGGGGACCGGGGACCGGGGATCGGGGGTTGACCGGGGTTTGACCAGAATTTAACCGGGGATGGGATATTAATTCCTGTACCCAGCCGGAACTAGGAGTTGTGAACCCCGCCCCTTTGCCATCCCTAGACCCTACCTGGTACACACATATACTGTTCGTACTCATCAACTAACGAACTCCACAGGCCCCGTCGGACCGTACTTGGTTCCACAGAACAACACAACAGTCCACAACGCATATCAACAACACCATATTCACATATCACGAGGAGATATACTTCTCGAACAACACCGAATAACACCACCTCCTTACGAAGAAGTTAGCAAACAATACAACACAACAATACGCACTCACCAAACAAATACACATTCTAACATACAACCCTTAATAAGGGAAGAGAGATTTTATAACCACACAACATGAAGTTAATGTATTTCAATTTACAATCACAATATAACGTATCCATAAAACTCATTTATTCACAAAGCACTCAAGTGTAATTTACAATCACAATATAACGTATACGTAAAACTCATTTATTCACAAAGCACTCGAGCGTTTGGAAAGAAAGCCATTAACGAGATTATATCAACCCTTTTGAAAGTTCATTATAAGTACTCAAATAGCACAAATAGTTGATTACCAATTAGTACATCTATGAAACACGAAATGTATGGGCAAGATACTTGCCTCGATAATCGTTCGCGAATATTCCGAAGAATACAGTCTATCGAAAGCTTCGAAACCCTTGATGTTAGAAAATGAGGCCACCGACGAACGGAAGGGTTCAATACGAGCTCTTCGCAATGAACTTGACATCATATCATCAATAAATCAACGACCGTACGAGGAAGAATAATCATAGAACACCCGAATTCCCTCTACGATAATTTACCGGACACCTTGAAGGCGTCGGTTAGGAACTCAATGAAATGACGAATCGCTAGCAATAAAACCGCGGAATAACAATGAAAAAGGTAAAATATAACTTAATCTTTGATAATATATCACTAATCTAAACTAATTCGTATTAAACGGACGAAATCAATCAAAATCCCCAATTTCCCCAAAACTAGATTTTTAGGAAATCTAACCTTGATTCGGTCGATAGGAGGAGGTTACGGGATGATTAATCGATGTTAGAAACTCAAGAACCTCGTGTGTTGATAGATTTACACCATGTCTTCGTGTTCTCCAAGTCCTGGCCGCAGAGGGGATGAGTTGAGTGAGAAAAATTGGTGAAGAACTCGTCTACCCGATAATTTATATAAACCTGCAGGACGCACGAGCAGACACGCATGGGCAGTCGGTCGTGTGCGGGACTCTGCCGCGCCACACGAGCACCGCACACGAGCAACCGCTCGTACGCGCCTGCTCCAGGCAGTCAGTGCCGCACGAGCGCTGGCCCGTGCGCCTTGCTCGTGCGCCCTGCTCATGTGCACCTGGCTGGTTCCTGCCGCACCTAGCCGGACAGTGCCCATTCGTCATGACTCGATGACTCGATTTTTCAAAAACGCATGGAAGAACCTGACGAAATGCTCGCGGACAACATCATCGATCCGAAATGAAAACAACATGCAACAATTCACCACATACGACCATATAAACACAAAATCAGTCAACGAGAAAATAATACCAACACTCGACAACCGAGAAATATCTAGCCTAAAAAAATTCAAAATAACCAGAATAGAAATCTCGGTATTACAAAGACAAACCATTTTTCCTTCTCTATCGGACAAAAAAAATAACCATTCTACCTTTCTACCGGTACTAGAAGAACCTCACAAGATTTAGATTGTGATTCTAAAATTCCGGATCCACAGTCCTAATTGTTGGAAATTTTGATATGAAAAATCCTAGTAAAACCATAGTTCGACATGATGTTTATTTCGAGTAGATATATTGTACGTACTTACTTGTTCATATCCAAATTCGGATGAATGAACAATTAAATTATAAGGAATAATACTTGAAATAAGATAATGTTTGGTGGTTACTAGGTCACAACCATTTGCGAATAGCCACATTTGGTGGTTATTATGAAAAATAGATCATACATTTTCATGAAAAGTCGCATTGGTTCATGTTTAATGGTGGATGAAGGATCACACCTTTTCATGAACAAACACATTAGTTCATGATTAAAGGTGGGATGAAAGGTCACACCACTTCGAGAAAAGTCACTTATGACTATAAATAGGCCCCTACAGTTGGTGGTTAAACATTAATTTGAACACACTCATTCAAACATAGATTCATCTACAAATTCGAGCATTATATTCATATTAGTCTACTCGGTTCATTCATCATCCTAGTGGAAGTCTAGGAGTCTATACTCAGTCCCGAATATCTATATTGTTTGACCGGAACTACGACCTGCAGTGCAGCATTTCGTATTCAAAGTTTGTCGTTGTATCTTGGGGACATTTGTTATAGACCATGTGCACAAGTGCGGAGCAATTTTGTCTTATGGAGAGAGAATCTAATTCTCGCCTCGGCATTTACGTCATAAGTTTTTATTTATATTATTTGTTCTCCTTGTATTTATATATTTCTATTATTTCCAACACCCACAAATAACAATCGTAAGATAAAATTGGAAATAAAATAGAAAACATAACAGAAAATTCGTAGGTATTTTTCTGGTCAGGTCAGTCATCTTGTTTTGATATTTCCTGGAGTTCCAACTAGGGGTGTTCAAAAATATCCGATATTCGATATCCAATCCGAAATATCCGAAAATCCGAAGTTCCGGATATCCGAAAATTCGGATATCCGAAAATTCGGATATCCGAAGTTCGGATATCCGGAACTTCGGATTCGGATATCGGATAGTACTTTTCAGAAAAATCGGATATTCTGATATCCGAAATATCCGAAAATCCTAAATTTTTTTATTTTTTTTTATATTTTAAATAATAGAAAATATTCGGATATTCGGATATCCGATATCTATATCCGAAGTTTTTTTCGGATATTCGGATATCCGGTATCCAAATCCGAATATTTTTTCTCGAATATATGGATATCCGAATAAAATTCATATTTTTTCCGGATATTCGGATATCCGAAAGTCCGGATATCCGGTTTTGAACACCCCTAGTTCCAACCGTTGGATCGTCTTGACTTTTGGATGATAACTTCATAAGGTCTCTATCTAAATTATGAACGGTGGAGATCGAGATTTGTAGGTCCAGAGGTTCGTGTTCAAGGGGATGTAATGAGGCTATTTTCTGAACTGGTTTATGTTGGAATATGGAGTCTACTATTTATACGAGGAGGTTGCTGAAATTCTGCGGAACTGATTTCCGTCGTTGGAGGGACGAAATGTTGTTGTTTCTCACAATGTTCGACATGGTTCGATTCCTAACCGAATACCTACTTGTTGCCCAATCGGAGGTTTCTGACGACCTCAACTTTGCCAGAATGACCGTCTGGAGTAACGGTGATTTTGAATGTCATAATCAAATTCTTTATCACCTAAGTCTTCTTATCTATGTCATGTTTACAGGTTGCCACACCTCGAAGGAACTCTGAGATGCCTTGGAGGTAACATTCGATGTTGGAGGCATTGACCACTCCTACCAAACCAAGAAGGCGAAGGTCGATGGCCCAGACATTGAAGACACGGAAGATGATCCTCATACGATCGAGGAAGCCTTGACAGGCAAGGATGCTCCCTTCTGGAGGGAAGAAATCCGCAATGAGATGAATCTCCTCATGGAAGAAATGAAGGGGATCATTTGGAAGTTCCAATGGACCTACTTGAGAACGTTCCAGGCACAACGCTAGGCTACAAGTGGCGCCTACGCAAGAAGGGGATTGGCGACAGAACAGTCATCGGATTCAAGGTGAGTCTGCTAGGCTCACGCTTCCGACTCAAGGAAAGTCCCGTGTAACTTGTCATAAACTTGTATATAGAAAGTCGTGTAGGACTATCTATAATAAAGGCTTGTAAATAAATAAAGCCTTCCGTGTGTGTGTGTGTGTGTGTATATATATATATAATCAAATATTTAGTGTTTGATGCATGTTCATTTAATTTGACACAATTAAATGAATGAAATTGCTTCGTCTACATTCAAGTAGAAAAATAATTGATATATTTAACTCGTTGGAACTAAATAAAAACGGTTATCTTGATTAGTCTACAATAAATTAGATAATCAAAAGGCATGTGGAATTAATGCTCATTTAATTTTAAAAATTAAATATAGATATTAATTACCTTAGACATGTAATATTAATACATATTTAATTTTAAGAATTAAATAGAGGCATTAGTCACTCTATTATAAGAATAGAGAGACTGCACATTTAATTTTAAGAATTAAATGAAGGCATTGATCATTTAATTATAAGATTAAATGAATATATATATAAAATTAATGCTCATTTAATTATGATAATGAAGGTGTTAATTACTCTATTTAAAGAGATAGAGGAAATTGATTAGTTTACTTTGAAGTAGATAATCACGGTGGAAAATACGAATATCATTTAAAAAGTTAAATGATCACGTTGACCCCGTGTTAATTACAATGGTTGATTAGTCTATATTAAATAGATAATCAATATGGGGGAAGAGGAGTAAGTACTTTGTAAGTAAATACAAAATATTTCACTATAAATCTAAATATTTAATTGTCAAGTAAATTAAATGATAGATGATTTATTTCAAGGAAATAATCATGCTTTTGGTGACGAGAACGTCGTTGAAAATTACAAATGTACTTACAAATCAAGCTGAGAGCTAGTCAAACGACTAAATTGGTTTGGAAATGACATTTAATGATTTGTGTAATCCAAGACCACAAGTATCTAGACAAGATACGTAATACAAGGAAATGTGGGGGTATCTTGACGGAAAGGTCAAAATACAATTAATAATAAAAATTCCCTTAAAGAAAGAAATTCAATATTACGACAAAGTTTATGTTGTTTAGTAGAATCATGTGTTGAAAAGTGTGACAAGGACAATAAAGAAATTTGTCTTGTAAACACTTAACACTTGAAAATTTATTAAGACGACTAAAGAACGAAATGTTGTATAGTAATGATTGAGAAAGTAAATATTTATCTTCGGATAATATATTTGATCACATGTGTATGTTGACTAAGAAAGGTCAAATACAATAATATGGCCATTACTTGAGATAAAATATGGTCAAATATGCAATAAAGGGAATGGATTGAAAACCACAATCAAATGGATGTTCATAAATGACACTCAACCATGATGACTGGAGATCCCAAGAACTTGGTTCAATGAGACAACTGAGTTATGAATGTTCAAGTTGTGCAATTGAAATTTGAAATCCATGCTCGTAGCTTCTCAAGTGCAAACCTGCAACGTGTGGTAAATTATAAGCCTAAAAAGCTTTTAATGATTCCCTTAGCCTTTAAGGTGAAGTATGGAAGAATAGTCTTTATAGGAGATCACCTATATAAGTAAGAAGTGTGGCCGCTTCTAAAGGTTACAATATGCAAAATACTTATTGTTGTTACCCAAAATATTATAAGTAATGGTTTGCTCGATATGGCTACAGGTGAGTAACAAACAAAATGCGAGAGCACGTACGAAGGAATGTAAATGACACAAGATTTGTCGGGGTTGTTAGTCCCGGGCTTGAATGCTCTCGCGAGATATTATTAATACGGACGCAGCTTTAGAGTAAGAGTATTAATGTTAGAGTACAATTACAAGGAGTGTAATGCCCCTAGTTATCTAGCTATTGAGTGCTGTTTGATTGCCGGAAGAACCAGAGTTAAAGCTCTGTGAGTTCTTGTTACAAAGATGAAGTGTTCTCTGTACTGTTTGCTGTGTGTAATCGTCTTTTTTGTTGCCTATCGTGGCCCTTGATCCTTTTCGCCCGGGGCTCTGGATAATTGACCAGACTGTCCAGCTTGCCCTCCTCGAACAATCTCCAGAGTTGTCTGAGGAGGTCGCGGCATTGGTCGGTGTTGTGGCCGGGACTCTTGTGGTAAGCACATAATTTATTGCGGTCCAGATGACCGTTGTCCCTTATCGCCTTCGGTTTTATTAGCGGCTCGCGCCCCTGGATGGCGTAAAAAATATGGGTCGGAGATAGATTGAGGTTGTGGTGGAGATGGGCTCCCACATCCTCGAAGGCCCTGAAATCACCGGGTGGCTTGGCGACCACCTTGTTGGACTTGGCGATCGCCGTCTCTGCCCCCTCGCCTTGGCGAAGGGCGAGCAACCTTCGCCTGGCCAAAAAGTCTGCGGCCTTGGCGCGGAAGATCGCATAGGTTGGGGGGATGTCCTTCGTAAGGTGCCTCAACATGGGGAATGACCATTGAATCCCCTAGGACCGAGTAGAGGGAGATCTCGTCACTTACGGATTCGCCGTTGAGGATTATTTCATCCACCCGATCCATGTATTCTTCGTCGGACTCGTCTTCCCCCTGCCTGATCTTCATCATGCGATGGGGACCTTCTGGTCGAGTGACCTTGGCGGCGAAGTACGATGTGAAGTCGCTCGCCAGTTGTTCAAAGGAACTGATGGATCGCGGTGGCAATCAGATGTACCACCTATGGGCCAAGTCGCCCAGTGTTAACGGGAACATTCGGCACCTGGTCGCATTTGATGCCCCGCATTCGGTCATATAGATCCGGAATTTGCTCAAGTGAGTCTCGGGGTCCGATCTCCCCTCGTACAAAGGTGTTTGAGGAGGAGCGATCCTTGGCTGCACGGGGGCAAGTTCGATCTGGACCGCGAGCGGATCACTCGGCCCGGCGATCTTTCTCTTGGCACCTGCCCCAGTTTCTAGGAGCGCCTTCATGCCATCGAGCTGTAACACCCCAATCTAGGCGGATATTATAGTGCCGTGGACCCCCGACTGGGACCCACCAGGCGAATGAAAATTAATAACTTAAATAATATAATTATAGTACCGAACCACATTATATCATTAAATTACTCCGGTGAGGAGTTTCATTACAACACACCCAAGATAATACAGAGTACACGTATATTTTATATGAAGATAAAATATATAACACGGAATAAATGAGTATTCAAACAGAAGTCTGCAGCGGAAATAAAAATGAAGAAAACATGAAGACTGAAAAGGACTGGGCCCCCTACTAGTATCACTGGGACTGCTCGCCGTCAACGTTATATTCCCGTGCCTTAGCCTTGCCATGACCTGAAAACAACATCCCCCAACGGGGTCAGTTACACAGAACAACAATCCCCAAGAGTTGAACAATATATAACAATCACATAAATGAATTAATAAATTAAGTTGAATGATGAGCATCAATGTACGCCCGAATGAAATGAGTAAGAGCACAAATAGCCGAGTGTCTGGAGACCCTCATATACACCCGCTATTGGCCTAATTAGTCTCATGGTCCAATGTGTCCGGAGTCCCGCTTATACACATTACTGTGCGCACAGTCCAATGTGTCCGGAGTCCCGCGTATACACATAACCATAGTGTGCCCGACTAAAATTCCACACATGCACCAACCGGCCATGCAATATAATTCCAGAAGATCACCAGAACAAAAATGACCAAGGTGAGGAGTAATGCATAGAATCCGATAAGGATCAAGAACGACTCACCGAGATGAAATAATGATACAACGAGTAATAGCTTCAATGAAAATAATTTGGAACCGTCGTTTCTCGTGAGTTACATGATTAGTTGATGATTACAAGTCTCGACATGAATGATATATTATGAGTGAATTACATGTATGAATGAACAACAACGTAAGGAATGAATATTCTTTTAACCGAGTAAGAATTTACTTACTCAATACCGGTGTTGAAATGTCCTTCCTCGAATAACGTCCTAAAAAGAGATGTCGGTCGCTCGAACAACCTTGAATAACACAATCACCAATAATACGCTCAATATACGTATCAAACACGATTATAACCAACTCAAACGCCGATACAACAATATACAAACTCATTGAGGCATTCAAACAACCACTTAGCGAACATCAACCCTTGATTATAACCAAAACCCAAATATAATGAAACCAACTCCAAAATGAGTAGTTCAATCCAACAAAACACCTTTGATGACATCAATATTCCCATAGGAAACCACAACTCGAAGTTACGACAACTATACTCGGAAACCCCCAAAAATAACCAAAGTCAACATCAAGGGTTCTTGATTTATTTTCCAAATATTCATCAAATCCGAAAAGCATATCAATAAATTCGTAAGAATACATTTATTCAAGGTATATAATCCATATCTAACATATTCCAACAACAATCCAAGCTTACACGAAGAAATCGGAAGGAAAATACCCAAAATCCGAAATTCTAGATCCAAGAAATAATTACCTTGATTTGATGTGTTGGAGAGGATGAAATGATGATAAATCCAAATGATAAGCTTGAAAATGATGATGGATGAGGGCAGCTTGAAAAGATCTCTCTGAATTGCCCAAAATCGCTCGGAATCGAAGTGAGAAGTGAAATGATGAATCTGAGCCGGACTGTCCTATTTATAGTAATTCCAGTTTAGCGCACGCTAAGTCCTGATATTTAGCGTACGTTAACGGGAATTCTGGGTAGTCCAGTACCCTCAGACTGAAACGGTAGCGTGCGCTACGTACCTTTTGTAGCGTGCGCTACAACCATATACTTAGCGTGTGTTAACCTTGTGTTAGCGCGCGCTAGCTAAATACCTGATGTCTAGTGACTCAAGTCCAGAAAGTCCAGAACCTCCTATCCTCTGACCTGATCGCGATAGCGCGCGCTACGTCCAATAATCAACATGCGCTACTGCCCCATTAGCGTACGCTAATATACACTCATAGCGTGCGCTACAAATTATTCCAAAATCAGTCCAGTACCCACTGGACTCTGCCTGATCGGCCTTAGCGCGCGCTACACTGACTGCATAGCGGGCGTTATCCGAAATTACTAGCGTGCGCTACTTACCTTTTGTAGCGTGTGCTACTCCAACTCGGCTGCAGTCCAGTGCCTTCTGGACTGCAGGCCTGAACCATATTAGCGTGCGCTAGTACGGAGAGGTAGCGTGCACTACCCATACTCAATTTGCGCGCGCTAAAGAGAGTACGTAGCGTGCGCTACTCCTCACACACAGCCCCTATGAAGATGACAATGATGATGACCACGGTTCGATCCTCCAACCAAGTAGGACGACGAATAATAACTGATGTGCGATACAATTACTCTGATCGGTGAATACAATAAATGAATATGAACGATGAATGATCATTAATGAGTGAAAAATTACTGAGTGACAATTACTGAATAATAATTACTGAATGATAATGACTGAATTATAATCGGGTATTACATACACCCCCCCTTAAAAGAGTTTCTTCCCCGAAACTAAGGGTCAAACAACTCGGGATAACCCTCCCGCATACTATCCTCGGTTTCTCAAGTAGCCTCTTCGACTTCGTGTCTAGACCATTGAATTTTAACCAAAGGAATCGTCTTGTTCCTCAACTATTTGATTCGACGCTCTAAGACTCGTACGGGACGCTCCTCATACAAATGATCGTCTGCGATCTCGATCTCGTCGAACTGAAGTATGTGACTCGGATCGGCAACATACTTCCGCAACTGAGAGACGTGAAACATATTATGAATTCGGCTCAACACCGGAGGTAAGGCCAATCGATAAGCTAGCTCGCCTACTCGATCCAAAATATCAAACGGTCTAATGAATCTCGGACTCAACTTTCTCCTCTTCCCAAAACAGAAGATACCTCGACTCGGGGATACCTTGACCAAATCATGGTTACCCGCCTCGAACTCTAATGGCCGATGACGGTTATCTGCGTATGATTTTTGCCAACTCTGAGCGGTCAACAAACGACTCCTGATCAAAGTTACCTTCTCACGGGCGGCTATAAGCATATCGGGCTCGGTGCCGATTGATTCTGATAAGTCATCCCAACACAAAGGAGATCGACAACGACGACCGTACAAGGCCTCGTAAGGTGCCATCTTGATCGAAGCATGCCAACTATTATTATACGTGAATTCAATCAACGGTAGTTGGGCTTCACAATCATCTTTCCAATCGAGGACACATGCTCTCAACATGTCCTCCAATGTATGAATAGTCCTCTCTAATTGTCCGTCGGACTGAGGATGAAAAGCTGTGCTGAGATTAAGCTGAGTTCCCATAGCACGATGAACTGATTTCCAAAAATGTGACACGAATCGCCCGTCACGATCAGAAACGATACTCTTAGGAGTACCATGCAATCTCACTATTTCTTTGATGAACAACTGGGCAAGTCTCTCGGGACCCCACGGATCCTTAATCTCAAGGAAATGGGCTGACTTCGTTAGATGATCCACAATTACCCAAATTATATTCATGCCACGGCGACTCGTCGGCAAACTCGTGATGAAGTCCATTGAAATATCTTCCCACTTCCACTCTGGAATAAGGAGAGGTTTCAGCATACCCGCCGGTCGCTGATGTTCTATCTTGACTTGCTGACAGGTTAAACATCTCGAAACAAATTCCACGATTTCTCGCTTCATATTACTCCACCAGTAATTTTATTTCAAGTCTTTGTACATCTTGCTAGACCCCGGATGAATGGAATAAGGGGTAGCATGAGCTTCTCTCAAAATTAAGTTTTTCAACTCGTCGTTCGCCGGTACGCATAACCGATTCTTAAATCGCAAAAGTCCACCCTCGTGGACCACAAATCCAGGGGCTTTTTCCTGAGTCACATCATCTCGAATGCGTAACAAATGGGTCCGAATCCTGATTCTCCCTGATCGCCTCCTCAAGTGGCGATGAAATCTCTAACGTACAAAGTTGCTCTTGTACTCGCTGTAACCAGACCTCGATATCGGGTCTCAGAAATTCCTGATGGAGTTCCCTCTGAACTGTTAATCGAGCAAGCATCTGCTCATGAACGGACTTACGACTCAAGGCGTGGGTGACAATGTTCGCCTTGCTCGGGTGGTATAGTATCTCAATATCATAATCTTTGATTAGTTCCAACCACCGCCTCTGCCACATATTTAACTCCTTCTGAGTAAATATATACTTCAAACTCTTATGATCAGTGAATATCTCAGGTAACGCCATAAAGATAATGACGCCAAATCTTCAATGCGAACACCACGGCTGCTAGCTACAGGTCGTGGGTCGGATAATTAACCTCGTAAGGTCTCAATTACCGTGAAGCATAAGCAATAACTTTCCCGTTCTGCATTAGTACACATCCGAGACCCTGTCCGTACGCATCACTATAAACCACAAATCCTTCCGTCCCTTGCGGTAAAGAAAGGACAGGTGCTGAAATCAATCGGCTCTTGAGTTCCTCAAAACTCTGCTGACACGCGTCGGACCACGTGTATTTCTTATCCTTCCGTAAAAGGTTCGTCATGGGTTGAGCAATTTTAGAAAATCTCTCCACAAATCGCCGGTAATATCCAGCTAATCCGAGAAAGCTTTGGATTTCCTTAACATTCTTCAGAGGTTGCCAATCTCGGATAGCCTCCGTCTTTTGAGGGTCAACATGAACTCTATCTTATGAAATTACATGTCCGAGAAATATCACTTCGGACATCCAGAACTCACATTTGTAAAACTTTCCATAAAGTTGCTCTCGTCTCAACACGTCGAGTACCTGATGAAGGTGAAACTCGTGCTCCTCCCGGTCACGAGAATAAATTAGAATGTCATCAATAAAGACAACCACGAACTTATCCAAATAGTCGATGAAAACCCAATTCATTAACTCCATGAATACCGCAGGTGCATTAGTTAACCCAAACGGCATTACCACGAACTCATAATGACCATAGCATGTTCAAAACGCTGTCCTTGCGATATTCGACTCTCGAATTCGCAACTGATGATATCCAGATCTTAAGTCGATCTTGGAAAATACTGAAGCTCCCTGAAGTTGATCCAAAAGATCATCGATACGGGGTAGAGGATATTTATTCTTGATCGTCACCCGGTTCAATTCCTGGTAGTCGATACACAAGCAAAACGAACCATACTTCTTCTTGACAAACAACACAGGTGCTCCCCACGGGGACGCACTCGTCTGGATATAACCCTTCTCGGTTAGATCCTCTAATTGATTCTTCAACTCCTGCATTTCGGTCGGGGCCATCCGGTACGGTGCCTTCGATATTGGGGACGTACCAGGCTCCAACTCAATCATGAATTCCACATCTCTCTGTGGAGGCAAACCAGGTAACTCGTCTGGAAATACATCGGCATATTCTCTCACTACAGGAATATCCGTCAACATTACTGATGGTTTCTCAATCTTGGTCATATAGCACCAATAACTAATACATCCGTGATTGAGTAATTTCACTGCTTTCATCAAGTTGATGACTCTACCGGAACAGCTGGGATTACCTCCCTGAAAGACACATTCGACTCCATCGTCTGAAATGATAGTGACCATATGCTTACGGACACTAATGATGGCATCGTGACGATCCATCTAATCAATACCCAAGATGACGTTGTCTCCTCAATAAATCTACCACGATTAGGTTTGCTAACCAATCACGGCCATGAAACTGAATCGGACAATCCTTAATCTCACGATTCCCGATAATTCTTCTACCATTAGGTAGACCAATGACATAAGGCTCACAACTAGTAGCACTACCCAGACGTAGTCTACTCAAACATGACTCAGAAATGAATGAATGCGATGCACCAGTATTAAAAAGGGTACACACAGGTTGAGATAGAATTTCGAGTGTACCTGAGATCATTCGGGCTTTCGGATCATCAGCTCTCTTCATCTCATAAATTCAGGGCTTGCCAACCTCGGAAACGGATGCTCCCGTCTGATAGCTGTGGGATCCGCCTTTGTTAGCTTCCGTCGTCTTAAACGATACGGACTGAGTAGCCTGATTCAGAATCGCTGACTGTTTCGGGGCCTGAGATGATGTCGGAGGAGGTTTGGAGTCCTTTTGGCAAAAACAGGCCCTATGCCCCGCCATTCCACAGTTATTGCACGTGACGGTTTGCCTCAAACACTTTGTGCTGTAATGACCATGTTCTCCACAGTTGAAACAGGTAATGGCCGAACTGGCCACTCGTGACTGAGATTCCGCGGGTCTGGGCGCCATAAGAGGTCGCTCAGTGAAAGTAGAGCCCGCTCGAGGCTTCTTGAAAGTTGCCTGACTGCCTTCAGACTGATTTCGATTCTTTGATTTCTTGCTAGCAGATGAAGGTTGTTGTTTAGCAATCTCCTTAGCAGTAAGCTCATAAGTAAGAGCTTTCTCGATGAATTCGGCCAGAGTGGCGCAATTGTGATTAAGCAACTTCATCCGCATACGAGGTTTCAACCTATTGCTGAAATACTTGATCTTGTCCGCCTCGGGGTGAATAATAGACGAGGCAAAAGGAAGAAGCTCCTGAAATTTCTCGGCGATGGTGAGAACATCATCGTCCGCTGAGAGGTCGGGAGTGAGTAGTTCCGATAACTTGGCCTCTCGGGGTGGGGCCGGATAATACCTCTCCATCATGAGAGTCTTAAATTGATCCCAAGTACATGATTCGTTGGTGGGCTTCAACGATAACCACCATGAATGAGTGCTCTTACCCAGATAGTAAGCCGCAACTGAAACTTTATGCCCTTCAGGGCAATCCACCATAGCAAATAACTTCTCGAAATGCTCAAGCCAATGAACAATATCTGCCGACTCAGACGATCCCTCAAAGGAAGGTGGTCTTTGGCGAGAGATGTCGCCAATAATACTGCTCACACCCCTCTCCTGTCCCTGAGGTGGCGGAGGAGGAGCCTGTTGATTTTGAGTAGCTGAGTTTTGCATCGTCTTCATGAGGCGTGCCATTTGAGTCATCTGGGCCATCATACCCTGCATAAAAGCAAGTGGGTCAACCCGAACACCCTCTGAATGAGCTGTGTCCCGGGTACGACTCCCTGACAGTGAATGATCATTTCCAGGAGAATGAGTGGCGGCGGCGCTGCTCGATGAATTAGCATTATTCATCGCGTTCGCACGTGTATTCACACGAGTTCTCGGGGTTCGGCCCGCACCGCGGCTTCTTACCCCGCGTTCTCTGCCAGCTCTTTCCATACTGAAGTGGGAAAGTCACAAGATGATTATATATCTCGCATGAATAACACATTATGATTACGTTATGAAATGATGAAAATGAGCAAACGCGCTCAAACACAATGATTACATGAATGATCAACTGAAGTGACGAGATTATCTGATGAAATTCTTGAAACGATTATCTTGGTCAAGTTAACAAGATTAATGATACGATCCTCAAGATCAACAACTGAACAGTGAAATAAACTGAGTGATTAATGAGTTAACATGATCGACATGATCACAAATGAAAATGATAAATGAGGAAATATTACTGTTCTTTGGTCTGAAGGGCGCGGCTCTTGCACGGGTCACAGATGACGCGAAAGTCCAATGATACTAGTCTGATGAACGATGATTTCAATGAGACATGACTCGGAAGGTAGTATTCAAAACCATGCTCCGATACCAACTCTGTACCACACCAATCTAGGCGGATATTACAGTGCCGTGGACCCCCGACTGGGACCCACCAGGCGAATGAAAATTAATGACTTAAATAATATAATTGTAGTACCGAACCACATTATATCATTAAATTACTCCGATGAGGAGTTTCATTACTACACACCCAAGATAATACATAGTACATGTATATTTTATATGAAGATAAAATATACAACACGGAATAAATGAGTATTCAAACGGAAGTCTGCAGCGGAAATAAAAATGAAGAAAACATGAAGACTGAAAAAGACTAGGCCCCCTACTAGTATCACTGGGACTGCTCGCCGTCAATGTTCTCTTCCCGTGCCTTAGCCTTGCCATGACCTGAAAACAACATCCCCCAACGGGGTCAGTTACACAGAACAACAATCCTCAAGAGTTGAACAATATACAACAATCACATAAATGAATTAATGAATTAAGTTGAATGATGAGCATCAATATACGCCCGAATGAAATGAGTCAGAGCACAAATAGCCGAGTGTCTGGAGACCCTCATATACACCCGCTATTGGCCTAATTAGTCTGACGGTTCAATGTGTCCGGAGTCCCGTGTATACACATAACCATAGTGTGCCCGACTAAAATTCCACACATGCGCCAACCGGCCATGCAATATAATTTCGGAAGATCACCAAAACAAAAATGACCAAGGTGAAGAGTAACTAATAGAATCCGATAAGGATCAAGAACGACTCACCGAGATGAAATAATGATACAACGAGTGATAGCTTCAATGAAAATAATTTGGAACCGTCGTTCCTCGTGAGTTACATGATTAGTTGATGATTACAAGTCTCGACATGAATGATATATTATGAGTGAATTACATGTATGAATGAACAACAACGTAAGGAATGAATATTCTTTTAACCGAGTAAGAATTTACTTACTCAATACCGGTGTTGAAATGTCCTTCCTCGAATAACGTCCTAAAAAGAGATGTCGGTCGCTTGAACAACCTTTAATAACACAATCACCAATAATCTACTCAATATACGTATCAAACACGATTATAACCAACTCAAACGCCGATACAACAAAATATAAACTCATTGAGGCATTCAAACAACCACTTAGCGAACATCAACCCTTGATTATAACCAAAACCCAAATATAATGAAACCAACTCCAAAATGAGTAGTTCAATCCAACAAAACACCTTCGATGACGTCAATATTCCCATAGGAAACCACAACTCGAAGTTACGACAACTATACTCGGAAACCCCCCAAAATAACCAAAGTCAACATCAAGGGTTCTTGATTAATTCTCCAAATATTCATCAAATCCGAAAAGCATATCAATAAATCCGTAGGAATACATTAATTCAAGGTATATAATCCATATCTAACATATTCCAACAACAATCCAAGCTTACACGAAGAAATCGGAAGGAAAATACCCAAAATCCGAAATTCTAGATCCAAGAAATAATTACCTTGATTTGATGTGTTGGAGAGGATGAAATGATGATAAATCCAAATGATAAGCTTGAAAATGATGATGGATGAGGGCAGCTTGAAAAGATCTCTCTGAATTGCCCAAAATCGCTCGGAATCGAAGTGAGAAGTGAAATGATGAATCTGAGCCGGACTGTCCTATTTATAGTAATTCCAGTTTAGCGCACGCTAAGTCCTGATATTTAGCGTACGTTAACGGGAATTCTGGGTAGTCCAGTACCCTCAGACTGAAACGGTAGCGTGCGCTACGTACCTTTTGTAGCGTGCGCTACAACCATATACTTAGCGTGTGTTAACCTTGTGTTAGCGCGCGCTAGCTAAATACCTGATGTCCAGTGACTGAAGTCCAGAACCTCCTGTCCTCTGACCTGCTCGCGATAGCGCGCGCTATGTCCAATAATCAGCGTGCGCTACTGCCCCATTATCGTACGCTAAAATACACTCATAGCGTGCGCTATGAATTATTCCAAAATCAGTCCAGTACCCACTGGACTCTGCCTGATCGGCCTTAGTGCGCGCTACACTGACTGCATAGCGGGCGTTATCCGAAATTACTAGAGTGCGCTACTTACCTATCGTAGCGTGCGCTACTCCAACTCGGCTGCAGTCCAGTGCCTTCTGGACTGCAGGCCTGAACCATATTAGCGTGCGTTAATACGGAGAGATAGCGTGCGCTACCCGTACTCAACTAGCGCACGCTAAAGAGAGTACGTAGCGTGCGCTAATCCTCACACACAGCCCCTATGAAGATGACAATGATGATGACCACGGTTCGATCCTCTAACCAGGTAGGACGAAGAATAATAACTGATGTACGATACAATTACTCTGATCGGTGAATACAATAAATGAATATGAACGATGAATGATCATTAATGAGTGAAAAATTACTGAGTGACAATTACTGAATGATAATGACTGAATTACAACTGGGTATTACATACACCCCCCCTTAAAAGAGTTTCGTCCCCGAAACTAAGGGTCAAACAACTCGGGATAACTCTCCCACATACTATCCTCGGTTTTCCAAGTAGCCTCTTTGACTCTGTGTCTATACCACTGAATTTTAACCAAAGGAATAGTCTTGTTCCTCACTGTTTGATTCGCCGCTCTAAGACTCGTATGGGATGCTTCTCATACGAATGATCGTCTGCGATCTCGATCTCGTCGAACTGAAGTATGTGACTCGGGTCAGCAACATACTTCCGCAACTGGGAGACGTGAAACACATTATGAATTCGGCTCAACGCCGGAGGTAAGGCCAATCGGCAAAATACTTATTGTTGTTACCGAAAATATTATAAGTAATGGTTTGCTGGATATGGCTACAGGTGAGTAACAAACAAAATGCGAGAGCACGTACGAATGAATGTAAATGACACAAGATTTGTCGGGGTTGTTAGTCCCGGGCTTGAATACTCTCGCGAGATATTATTAATACGGATGCAGCTTTAGAGTACGAGTATTAATATTAGAGTATAATTACAAGGAGTGTAATGCCCATAGTTATCTAGCTATTGAGTGTTGTTTGATTGCCGTAAGAACCAGAGTTAAATCTCTGTGTTACAAATATGAAGTGTTCTCTGTACTGTTTGTTGTTTGTAATCGTCTTTTTTGTTTTCGATCGCGGCCCTTGATCCTTTTCGCCCGGGGCTCTGGCTAATTGACCAGACTGTCCAGCTTGCCCTCCTCGAACAATCTCCAGAGTTGTCTGAGGAGGTCGCGGCATTAATTGGTGTTGTGGCCGGGAATCTTGTGGTAAGCACAAAATTTATTGCGGTCCATATGACCATTGTCCCTTATCGCCTTCGGTTTGCTTAGCGGCTCGCGCCCCTGGATGGCGTAAAAAATATGGGTCGGAGATAGATTGAGGTTGTGGTGGAGATAGGCTCCTACATCCTTGAAGGCCCAGAAATCACCGGGTGGCTTCGCGACTGCCTTGTTGGACTTGGCGATCGCCGTCTCTGCCCCCTCGCCTTTGCGAAGGGCGAGCAACCTTCACCTGACCAAAAAGTCTGCGGCCTTGGCGCGGAAGATCGCGTAGGTTAGGGGGATGTCCTTCGTAAGGTGCCTGAACATGGGCGAATGACCATTGAATCCCCGTAGTACCGAGTAGAGGGAGATCTCGCCGCTTATGGATTCACCGTTGAGGATTATTTCATCCACCTGGTCGATGTAGTCTTCGTCGGACTCGTCTTCCCCCTGCCTGATCTTCATCATGCGATGGGGACCTTCTGGTCGAGTGACCTTGGCGGCGAAGTAAGACGTGAAGTCGCTCGCCAGTTGTTCAAAGGAACTGATGGATCGCGGTGGCAATGAGATGTACCACCTATGGGCCAGGTCGCCCAGTGTTAACGGGAACATTCAGCACCTGGTCGCGTTTGATGCCCCGCATCCGGTTATGTAGATCCGGAATTTGCTCAAGTGAGTTTCGGGGTCTGATCTTCCCTCGTACAAAGGTGTTTAAGGAGGAGCGATCCTTGGCTGCACGGGGGCAAGTTCGATCTGGACCGCGAGCGACTCACTCGGCCCGGCGATCTTTCTCTTGGCGCCTGCCCTAGTTTCTAGGAGCGCCTTCATGCCATCGAGTTGGCGTTGCATAGCGGCCATTGCCTTAGCTTGGTCGCTCGTGGTTTCCCTTTTGGAGCAGGAGCCAAGGCGATCGTATACTGAGCTCTTGGATCCGCGGTAGGCGATGAGGTCTTCGTCGCCGATCTCGGTTCTTTGGTGAGGAGGAGCCAGATGGTTGGACTGCCTTTTGGGAGTTGGGTATGCCGAACTCCTGGTGATGGATTCGGGCTTCGTCGTCTCATGGATGGGGCCAGAATGCCCCGGTCGCCATGATGGGTCGCTTCCTAGGCTGCTGAAAATGGAACTGTCCCGCCTTGCGAGAGCCTTTTCTTGCGACTTGGGGCTTTCTGTCGATCGCTCGACATATAGCCCCTTGAGTTTTCTCTTGCACGCACGGCGGATGGTTGATGGGGTAATAGAGGGTGCATCGCATGCTCTCCATCGCTCCCGTAGGATGGCCATGGCCTCCTCGATCTGTTCTGCGGTTTGGAACTGATCGAGCGAGAGGCTAGGTCTGTCCCTCGGGGGCGGGATCGAGAGTCTCGCGCCGTCGCGGCTACCCTCCGCCATAGGTTGGGTCTCGGATTGAGCCGGAATAAGACGTCTGGTGGCCCGTAGAGTGGCTCTCTTCGAGGTGGTGGCAGACGTCATGATTCTGAAGGTTTTTCTTTGAAGAACAGTGAGTGTTTCTTCAAGTATATGCTCTGGAGAACAGTGAGTGTTCTTCGAAACGGTCGGAGATAAAATGAAGGTAGATGCCCTCCTTCTAGCGCCAATTGTTGTTATCTAAAATATTATCCGGAAGGGATTGCTGGAATGGATGAGTAACAAACAAAATGCGAGAGCACGTCCGAGGAAAAGTAAATAACACAAGATTTGACAGGGTTGTTAGTCCCGGGCTTGAATGCTCTCGCGAGATATTATTAATACAAATACTTGGGAGTACAAATATTAATGTTAGAGTACAATTACAATGAGTGTAAAGACCCTAGTTATCTAGCTCTTGAGTGCTGATGATAGCCGGAAGAACCAGAGTTGATGCTCTGTGAGTTATTATAACAACGATGGAGTGCTGTGTCGACCGCGAGAAATCGACTGTCTCTCACTGTGTGAATTAGCTGAACTCTCATATGGAAATAATTTTTGAACTTCTGAACCAAACCCCCTTCCAGTTGCTGGAGGTACCCTATTTATAGGACTGGAGGTAGATGGGCGATCGCCTCTGCTGTATTATAATAAGCGGGCGATCATCTTTAGAACATGGGTTGGTCTCCTTAGAGTCCGCAGCAGCTGCTGGTAGCCGGATGTACGAACCAATGAGAAGACAACACGCGTCAGGTGTCTCTATCTCGGGAGGTCCCACCTAGGACCTTTCGGCGGGCCTGTCGGTAGGTGGGACTGTCCTTGTCGTGGACAGCTGTTGATGGGCTAGAGTCAAAGATCCTTATTCTGCGGCGCCATTCACATATCTGCACGTGGGTCTTCACTCCTAGGTCCGGTCTTCGTAGATAATGACGGACGATGGCCTTGCACGTGGCAAAGGGCGGTCGTCCTTAGTCGGGCACCAGAGTCGATCGCTAGGTGCCAAGAGGCGATCGTCCTAGACGTCGATCGCTTGATACCTGATCTCGGTCTGGACTCTTCGCTTGGCAAGTCTGCCTTGGATTATTTGATGCTGGCTCGGTCGCTCGGCCCTTATGCCGATCGCCGTCGAGGCGTGTAAATCGCCGCACAACACTTATGAATCCAAGAATGGTCCAAGGCCGAAAATGGACACAACATAAGAACAAGAGATATTATATCTGTTAATGTCTAGGTTTACACACAAAAGTTGACCAGTTCAAGACATCGCGTTCACCGAGCAACGAGTAAATCCGATAACACTATACTAAGAAAGGTTCAAGGCTAACTATTGTAACACCCCCAGATCCGAACGGGAATATTACAGCGCCGTGGGCCCCGAGATGGAACCCACAAGGCTGAAGGAAATTTTCGCAAACATTTACAAACGCCCAAGAGGCTAACGACGGTATTATCTATTAAAAACATTCGAAGATTTATAAAACTCGTTTATCAAACCGTCGTAAAAACTCATTTGAAACCACAAGGCCCAAAATGCCAAAACTCAACATTTTAAAAACACATACGTTAAGCTATCGCTTACACGTACCGACAGAATAGATTTAGAAAATGATTGCCAAAGTAACCTAAGTTACCAGATACCAAAAAGGTCATTTAAAAATACTCACGCAGCGGATAAAGACAAACAATTAAAATACTCTAGCAGCGGAATACAACAACTGATCAGAAACTCAAAACACAAATACATGCCCTTGCCAGTATCCTCCGGGAAGTTCATCTCTCCACGACCGCTACAAGCTTGATAATCCAAGAACCTAAAAAGAAAGCCCACGACGGGGTCAGCCATAATATCCAACAATGATAACCATCACATATCATCAATAATTACATATCAATGGAAATACTAAGTAAGAATATGACCAATGTAATCTTACCGTCGTAACTTTACGAGAATCCACGATTCATATCCTTAACAACACATTAAAATAATACTGAAATATATGTACGGTATCTCAACAATACTCAAGGTTCTCAAAACATTATCATAACTCGCGATACGGAAATTATACCAACTCTGGCCAATTCAATCCATCGGATAACATCGACAATTCCAATACGATAATCGATTGTCCATCAAAGACAAGTACCAAGGAAATACGGAACATACCTCAAGATACGAAATACCATTACCATCACGTCAGTCTAATCAGATCAACACAACATACGGACATGGTCCTAACACAAGACCTACAAATGCATACTCATATGACAACGTCAATATGATCACAACAATAACGACAATGTATACTTATGGCCACCCATAATATACATATGCACAATAACAACAACATATGGTAATCCAACGATCCAGCGCACACAGCTATAGATTCCCATGATGATCCCATCGGACCAAGCATGGTGGCATTACCTGTCCAGCGATCCAGCGCACACAGCTATTGATTCCCATGATGATTCCGTCGGACCAACGCATGGTGGACATATGACAACAATGCACAACTGCACAAAACAACAGTGCATAATACACGACAACAACAATGCACAAATGCATGACAACAACGATACACGAATGTATCACAACATGATCGACTCAAATGATAAAAATGATTAGAGTACTTGCCCCGAGTCCTTCAAGAACGATCTCAATGCCTAAACCATCACGAAGCATTATCCTCAATACTCGACGGTCCAAAGTATCACGGATTGCAGATAATTCATATCTCCGTTTTTATCACGATATATCCTCGATATACAAGTATACCAATAACATAAGCAAATCATATACATTATGATTTAGATTCCCAAAACTCGAATGTGATTTATAATCTCAAGTCTCCTATGATTACGATTATAAACATTGTTATACGAATTATAAACGAATGAAACGGAAACCATTCATTAAATACTATAAACTGAGTAAGTAATAACTTACTTCGATACCGATACAATGACGAGGAAGCTATTACCAAATCCATTGCCGTCATCTACAAGTTCCTCGGTCCCGACCAAAGCAATCAACGAACATTCTCGAGCTTGACCGCAACACACGGTTGTAATCACTGATCAATATTCTCAACCTATTACGATGTCGATAGACAACAAGTTCGACAACAATTAACAATAGATAAAACCAATTTACAAACCCAACGGCTCGACAATATCTCGATTAAACACTAGTCGGATCAATCCTACTCAAACCAGCACGAATTTACAACCACAACACGAAAATACTGCACTTTCTGCCTTCTTAGCGCACGTTAATCACCTAACGTAGCGTGCGCTAAGTTGCTCCCGTTAGCGCGCGCTAAGCGATGCGCGTGCGCTAATCTTTGTCTGAGATGCATGTTTTACAGATACCAATCAACTTATGGCGATTTCAAGAACACCAAGTGATTCTGAATCATGTTCAAAGCTATCAAAACAACGAAATCCGATATCCTTTAACATATAAACAATCATCCAACTTATAATCCAAGTTCTATATCCATATATCATCTTCCTCAATATCAACATCATGAAACATTAAGAACGTAACAACACTTTCATAATCTATCATTACGGGAGTAATCATCGACAATAACATCAATATCCGGCGAGGAGAAGGATTAATCCACTTATCTCAAGAAAACGAACAACACTATTCAAACCACAAGAATCATATCAATATCTTCATGTCAACAATAACATCATCATAATCCGGTAATCCATCTCATAATCATGCTTATCAACTTGTTTATGTAATAATCATCAACTCAAGAACATCAACATTCAATCCAAAACGAAATCCAAAGATGAAGAGTAATTACCTCTTTGAAGGAATGGATTGAATCCCAAGGTTGAATCCGTTTTCAATCACTTCCAAGTTTCAAATGTTGTTAGGAATGATCAACTCAAGTGTTTGGGACCTCAACTTCTCTCTAAGACCTCTCTCTATCGTCTGAAGGTGAAAGAATGGACGAAATGCTTCATAATACCCATTTGTCCCTTATATAGAATACATTACTAGCGTGCGCTAAACCTTATGTTTAGTGTGCGCTACGGCCTTAGCGTGCGCTAACTGACCTTTGTTAGCGTACGCTATCGCAGTCCAGAGGCAACTGTCTTAGTGCATGAAGTGATTTACGTACGCAATGCCCATGCAATAGCGTACGTAAATGCCTCTATTTAGCGTACGCAAGTGTCTTACCTTAGCGTGCGCTACTCATAGTTGACTCGTTTGTCTGTATGCTCCGAAGACTGGTCCACACGCCGAAAGTGCTGACGAGGATAAGATTCCTTTTTGTCCGATATACAGTTAGCGTGCGCTAATCAACATGCATTAGCATGCGCTAACATTACATTACAACACCCGTTGACTTATCAGAACGTGCGCCGAAAGTGGCCTGGTCCACACGCGGATTCCTTCCGATCTGACTGCATTAGCGTGCGTTATCTTATATCCGTAGCGTGCGCTAAACCTGCACGATAGCGTGCGCTACTCCAGATTATTAGTGTGCGCTAATAATGTTACACTTAGCCATTTTCAGCTATTCTTGTTCAATCGTCTCAACATACAGAATACGAACATACGGCATACTGAATACATATATTTCTTACATCCAATTGTCGACCAAGTACGACAATTATACCAATACAGATGTCTTGGTCCTTCAATTATTTTACCCATACTGTACAGATTCCACGCTGTACAACATAACTCGGATAAAATAATCTTAAACAACAGTAGTGGAAATTCCGGATATTACATACTACACCACTTAAAATAAGTTTCGTCCTCGAAACTTGTAATCCGTCATAAAAACAAACAAATCGTTCAACCAAAATATCCCGAAACCATCACGAGAACGATCAATCATCATTATTACCGAATAACCAAAATAGCATACTTACATATGCGCAAAGTCGACGCTCTCCTGAGATGCTAGCAAGTGACTTCACTATAAAGCTTCAACACGTTTACGATCACAATTCCATGGATCTCAACAAAAATATAACATCTTCGGAAGAAATAATCTATCCGTTTCAAATCGTGTCTGCTTGATTACACAATAAAGTCCAAATCCTGATACAAATCAATAATACACGATACATCTGTGAAACAACTGCCCAACACAATGGCAACGAATCCCGAAATATCAACACAAAATATGAACGCTCAGATGATCACCAGCAATGATCAACTCATAAATTAATCGAGAATATCATTGACATGATGAACTCTAATATGACCAATCCAAAGGTCGAAACGCAATCGAGAATATCATCACCATGATAAACTCCAACACGGTCAACACAGAACCACGGAAACCGATATAGAGTTCTCAAAACAACACACCAATCACATACAGTGGATCTCAACGAAACATAACCGACTGGTGAATATTCCCCTCGGCATACGAACAACGAATCGCAAATCGACGAACATACCAATTCATACAAGGAGTGGGAACGACCACTCAATATCAAAAACAACCAGCATGGGGTCACCATCCCCAAATTTACACTTACAAAGAAATCAATCAAAGATCACTATGTTAAAATTGCGCTACTACCGCACCAATGGAATCACATAGCACATATGTTCCGGTTTCACAATATCCCAAGTTTCAAAAATAATATTATGTGCATGAATCTACAACACGCAACATATTTCTCTTATCCAATAACTCAACCGATCATCACCGGATAATCAAACTGCCATACTAAAGTTCGAATCTCTTTTCCTCGTACCATACTGATGTCTTATCCAGTTCGTGAATCTCATTCAGAACTTCACCACGATATGCATTATGCATTAAATGCGTATGTACATCAATCACATTTTCAAAACCAGTTTGAAATCATATAATCTTGTCAAGGAGACAAATTTTCGAAAGTTCTTTAAAAAATTTCAAAACTCAAAACATAAATTTTGGTAAGACCACCAAATCAATTCTCGAAAAATAAAGCGGCTCCTTTGGTGCCAAGTATTTGATAACAGTTTCATTCGAATCCACACGATTTTGAAGTTTTAAAATGAAAACTATGCAAATGATTGACCACATCCGTACTCCTATATACCAATCCGGCTCGTCACAAATCCCACTGATATTCCATCAGAAAACTACACGATAGAATCTAAAATCTCAATGTATAAACTTCGACAAAAACTCCTTTTCCACATATGACTCGCAACGTCAATCATTTTCCATCCTGGATCACCTCAATTATGCTATGACAATGCATTGAAACAAATCAACACAGCGAAAGACTTCCCGAGAAGTTTCTTTTGAACAAGTAATCCAGAACCCCGAAAGGCAGGAACGACATAGATAAACGATTGATAAAGTGTTTTACAAGTCTCGGGAGTTTTTAAGAAAACAGAAAAGTCTTTTGAAATATTAGGGTCTCAGCCCGTATCTCGTTCCGCATTACAAGAAGTTTAAAAAGTAGGAAACTCTTTTTCGGACCCCAAGTCCTGAGTTATAAAACAATTTCAAAAATCTATTGGGTCTCGGCCCAAAAATCGTTCTGATAAAACATCTGTAAAACATTCATTTTGAAAAGTATCATTTTCAAATGCTCAAAAACAGTTCATATATCTCACGATGAACTAACATGATTACATGTTCTCCTGAACAATCCACAATATTTCTCTCAAATGCAAAACTCCGTTCCAAAACTTAATCGACATATTGATTTCCAAAATCATAACTTCTCAAGATCATCAATCCTGTCCCAACTCTGTCATCTTATCTTTGTAGCATAATATCTTTCGAACCTCGAACATATCAACTTAGAGCGACAATAAATCTCAATGCAATTCAAAAATCCAATACTTACGGATCGTGAAGCCGACGATTCCCGTGATCTTGGCACATGTCTCTACTCAAGAAAATACTCGACACAGATATTTTCAAAACACACTTTTTGCAAACTCAGTTCAACTCGAGAAAACAACATAGCTCTATCTGAAGAAACACGTTAATACTATTTGGAAAAGTTTATAACAAGACCAGTACTACACTGGCAAATCGCACAACGCATAAGCCCGAGTGAACAACAAAACTCACGGCTCCAATATTTTTCAATCGACAACTCAATTGACGCGTGAAACACGACCCAACTCAACCCATTGCCTAGGTTTTCTCAACCTAAGCTCCGATACCATATTCGTAACACCCCGGATCCGAGCAGAATATTACGGCGCCGTGGGCCGAGATGGAACCCACAAGGTCAAGGAAATTTTCGCAAACATTTACAAACGCCCAAGAGGCTAACGACGGTATTATCTATTAAAAACATTCGAAGATTTATAAAACTCGTTTATCAAACCGTCGTAAAAACTCATTTGAAACCACAAGGCCCAAAATGCCAAAACTCAACAGTTTAAAAACACATACGTTAAGCTATAAACACACGTACCCTGAAATATATTTAGAAAATGATTGCCAAAGTAACCTAAGTTACCAGATACCAAAAAGGTCATTTAAAAATACTCACGCAGCGGATAAAGACAAACAATTAAAATACTCTAGCAGCGGAATACAACAACTGATCAGAAACTCAAAACACAAATACATGCCCTTGCCATTATCCTCCGGGAAGTTCATCTCTCCACGACCACTACAAGCTTGATAATCCAAGAACCTAAAAAGAAAGCCCACGACGGGGTCAGCCATAATATCCAACAATGATAACCATCACATATCATCAATAATTACATATCAATGGAAATACTAAGTAAGAATACGACCAATGTAATCTTACCGTTGTAACTTTACGAGAATCCACGATTTGTATCCTTAACAACACATTAAAATAATACCGAAATATCTGTACGGTATCTCAAAAATACTCAAGGTTCTCAAAACATTATCATAACTCGCGATACGGAAATTATACCAACTCTGGCCAATTCAATTCATCGGATAACATCGACAATTCCAATACGATAATCGATTGTCCATCAAAGACAAGTACCAAGGAAATACGGAACATACCTCAAGATACGAAATACCATTACCATCACGTCAGTCTAATCAGATCAACACAACATACGGACATGGTCCTAACACAAGACCTACAAATGCATACTCATATGACAACGTCAATATGATCACAACAATAACGACAATATATACTTATGGCCACCCATAATATACATATGCACAATAACAACAACATATGGTAATCCAACGATCCAGCGCACACAGCTATAGATTCCCATGATGATCCCATCGGACCAACGCATGGTGGCATTACCTGTCCAGCGATCCAGCGCACACAGCTATAGATTCCCATGATGATCCCGTCGGACCAACGCATGGTGGACATATGACAACAATGCACAACTGCACAAAACAACAGTGCACAATACTGGACTACAACAATGCACAAATGCATGACAACAACGATACACGAATGTATCACAACATGATCGACTCAAATGATAAAAACAATTAGAGTACTTGCCCCGAGTCCTTCAAGAACGATCTCAATGCCTAAACCATCACGAAGCATTATCCTCAATACTCGACGGTCCAAAGTATCACGGATTGCAGATAATTCATATCTCCGTTTTTATCACGATATATCCTCGATATACAAGTATACCAATAACAAAAGCAAATCATATACATTATGATTTAGATTCCCAAAACTCGAATATGATTTATAATCTCAAGTCTCCTGTGATTACGATTATAAACATTGTTATACGAATTATAAACGAATGAAACGGAAACCATTCATTAAATACTATAAACTGAGTAAGTAATAACTTACTTCGATACCGATACAATGACGAGGAAGGCATTGCAAATCAATTGCCGTCATCTACAAGTTCCTCGGTCCCGACCAAAGCAATCAACGAACATTCTCGAGCTTGACCGCAACACACGGTTGTAATCACTGATCAATATTCTCAACCTATTACAGTAATCGATAGACAACAAGTTCGACAACAATTAACAATAGATAAAACTAATTTACAAACCTAATGGCTCGACAATATATTGATTAAACACTAGTCGGATCAATCCTACTCAAACCAGCACGAATTTACAACCACAACACGAAAATACTGCACTTTCTGCCTTCTTAGCGCACGTTAATCACCTAACGTAGCGTGCGCTAAGTTGCTCCCGTTAGCGCGCGCTAGGCAGTAAACGTAGCGTGCGCTAATGCTGTACAGATGCATGTTTTACAGATACCGATCAACTTATGGCGATTTCAAGAACACCAAGTGATTCTGAATCATGTTCAAAGCTATCAAAACAACGAAATCCGATATCCTTTAACATATAAACAATCATCCAACTTATAATCCAAGTTCTATATCCATATATCATCTTCCTCAATATCAACATCATGAAACATTAAGAACGTAACAACACTTTCATAATCTATCATTACAGGGAGTAATCATCGACAATAATATCAACATCCGAAACTGAGGAGAAGGATTAATCCACTTATCTCAAGAAAACGAACAACACTATTCAAACCACAAGAATCATATCAATATCTTCATGTCAACAATAACATCATCATAATCCGGTAATCCATCTCATAATCATGCTTATCAACTTGTTTATGTAATAATCATCAACTCAAGAACATCAACATTCAATCCAAAACGAAATCCAAAGATGAAGAGTAATTACCTCTTTGAAGGAATGGATTGAATCCCAAGGTTGAATCCGTTTTCAATCACTTCCAAGTTTCAAATGTTGTTAGAAATGATCAACTCAAGTGTTTGGGACCTCAACTTCTCTCTAAGACCTCTCTCTATCGTCTGAAGGTGAAAGAATGGACGAAATGCTTCATAATACCCGTTTGTCCCTTATATAGAATACATTACTAGCGTGCGCTAAACCTTATGTTTAGCGTGCGCTACGGCCTTAGCGTGCGCTAATCGACCTTTGTTAGCGTACGCTATCGCGATCCGAGGCAACTGTCTTAGTGCATGAAGTGATTTACGTACGCAATGCCCATGCAATAGCGTACGTAAATGCCTCTATTTAGCGTACGCAAGTGTCTTACCTTAGCGTGCGCTACTCATAGTTGACTCGTTTGTCTGTATGCTCCAAGATGGTCCACACGCCGAAAGTCTTGTGAGGATAAGATTCCTTTTTGTCCGATATACGATTAGCGTCGCTAATCAACATGCATTAGCGTGCGCTAACATTACAACATCCGTTGACTTATCGAGCGTGCGCGAAAGTGGCACGGTCCACGCAGATTCCTTCCGATCGATGCATTAGCGTGCGTTATCTTATATCCGTAGCGTCGCTAAACACCGCGATAGCGTGCGCTACTCCTGATTATTAGCGTGCGCTAATAATGTTACACTTAGCCATTTTCAGCTATTCTTGTCCAATCGTCTCAACATACAGAATACGAACATACGGCATACTGAATACATATAATTCTTACATCCAATTGTCGACCAAGTACGACAATTATACCAATACAGATGTCTTGGTCCTTCAATTATTTTACCCATACTGTACAGATTCCATGCTGTACAACATAACTCGGATAAAATAATCTTAAACAACAGTAGTGGAAATTCCGGATATTACAACTATCACCTATCCTGATGCAATAACAGGTCGTCGGGACTAAGTTCATTGCATTTGTGTTAATCGTCATTCATGTGGGGGATTGTTGGAAATTTTGATATGAAAAATCCTAATAAAACCGTAATTCGACATGGTATTTATTTCGAGTAGATATATTGTACGTACTTACGTGTTCATATCCAAATTTGGATGAATGAGCAGTTAAATTATAAGAAATAATACTTGAAATAAGATAATGTTTGGTGATTACTAGGTCACAACCATTTGCGAATAGCCACATTTGGTGGTTAATAATGGAAAATGGATCATACTTTTTCACGAAAAGTCGCATTGGTTCATATTTAATGGTAGATGAAGGATCACACATTTTCGTGAACAAACACATTAGTTCATGATTAAAGGTGGGATGAAAGGTCACACTACTTCGCGAAAACTCACTTATGACTATAAATAGGCCCCTACAGTTGATGGTTAAACATTAATTCTAACACACTCATTCAAACATAGATTCATCTACAAATTTGAGCATTACATTCATATTTAGTCTACTTGGTTCATTCATCATCCTAGTGGAAGTCTAGGAGTCTATACTCAGTCCCGAGTATCTATATTATTCGATCGGTACTACGACCTACGGTGCAGCATTTCGTATTCAAAGTTTGTCGTTGTATCTTGGGGACATTTGCTATAGACTGTGTGCACAAGTGCGGAGCAATTTTGTCTTACGGCGAGAGAATCCAATTCTTGCCTAGGCATTTACGTCATAAGTTTTCATTTCTATTATTTGTTCTCCTTGTATTTATATATTTCCATTATTTCCAACACCCACAAATAACACTAATAACACCAAATGAAATCTACAACCCTTTATTCTCTCTCGTATATGAAGGAATGAATGAATCCCTCAAAATCCTATCGATTAAGATCGTTTACAACAATGAATAGTGTGTATGAATATCTCAGACGGATGTATAATATGCTTGAAGGTGTTGTATCTTGAATACCAAATAAAGTGGTATTTATAGGCCTTAAATCCTAACTAGCCGTTGCTGCCTGCTGCTCCATAGCTTGGCTATATCATTTTCTTAGGGTATGTTAAGCCTTTACCGTATGTAAGACTTGCATTTTTACGTATGTTATCATCTATTCTGTGGAGCCCAATAGCTACGTTTTGTTTCTTAATGTATGTTAGCTCATGTCTTTACCGTACGTTAACTTTAACGGTCATATGAACGTTGAGAGTGCTGACTTTGACCTTCTAGAATACTCCAACGGACTGATAGTTGAATTTGTAATTTGAACTTCATTGCGTCCATAATCTCTTGCATATAGCTTATGTTAGATAGTTTATATTGCGTATGTTATCTTCTTTCATTGCGTGCATTAACATATCTGAATCTTCTTCTTCTGAATTCTTTTATTTTACTCTTTGCGTATGTTAATCCTTCTCATTAGCGTATGTTAGCCTTGTCAACTTGGTTGGTTCAGCTGGGTAAGAATTACGTACGTTAGCTATGTATAATACCGTATGTTATCTTTGCTTTTGCTTCACTTCTTTGATTTTATGTCCAGCTCTTGCGTCTTTGACTGTTGTTGATTAATTGTTGTTTTTCTTGATAATCAATATATCATCAAAATTCTTTAATATGTTTGTGTGGAACAAAATGTTCCAACAAGAATAACTCAAGAACACTCTTTAATTCAACATCTAACAACTATAATCAAGAATCAATGACTAATCTTCAAAAATCAGCAAAAAAAGATAGGGTTTATACCTTAATCCATCAAAAACAACCGAATCGACTGAAACAAACTAGATAGATTGATCCTGTAATGCTATATCGATGTTTCCCACATCAAATACAAGTCAAAAATCACTCATATAATAAGTGGTGGTCGAGGGCTGAAGTGAAGCAGTGAAAACGATGAAAAAATAGCTAAGCACCTCAACATATACAAGTCCCACCTCTTATGTCGACCAAGGCCATAAAGGCTGCAACTAAGGGCCACTAACGGACGATATGAGAGTCACTCTACGGTCGTGGCTCGACAGATTTACAACTGTGAGATCTCCTCCGGCTCTTGAGTTCAAATCGACCTTTGAAATGATAAAGTCAGATGAAATGATAGTCGAAACGACTAAACAAACTCTCAAGGTCTGATGAACATGATTCTACATCAAGTGTTAATCGGATCATGATATCACAAGTCGGAGTACACAATGACAATAAAAATTGCAATAGGGCGAAACGACACACTGCAAACCCAAAATAAAGTATCACGAATACCATAAAATGAGAACAATCAGATGATTCACGAAAAATCAAAATCATACAACATAAAATAGAGGGTCTCGCACTTTTTATTTTGGTTTTATTCGATTTCCATACGTTCTTTAATTTAATCTAACATAATAATAAAATAATAACAGCAACTTGGAAGGATTCAGATTTAGTTTTAGGAACCATAAGAAAGTACATAACTACTGTTGTAATTAATGTATTTATTAATAAATGGCTATACCCGAAGCACAGATGTGTGCACATAAATAAAGGTCTTTGCGCCATAAGAATACACACATTATTCTCCTTCTCTTCCAATTTCTCTCTTTTTCTCATGTTTATAACACGTTATCGCACGATACTCTACGAGTAATTTTTTTCTCTCCGATTTTGAAATCAAATCAAAAAAAAAAAACGCGGCAACTTTTCTGCATCATGCGAATCCCGCTAAAATCGCGATTCCCGTTTTGTTAACCGTCGGATCATCATGAAATTTTTACTGATATCTTCGACAAGCGGATCTACAAATTCAACGGTGGAGATCGGATTCTAAACGTATTGCATGCATAAAAAAGTCGAGCGAAATAGTCTTTTTTTTTTACATTGGTGAAAGGTATTAATTCTACTTACTCCTTCAAAAACTTTCTTGCATATGATGATTTTGAGGAAAAATATATTATATTTAGTCATTAAATTTTATATTTTTGTGTGCATCATATATAAATAATATATATGATGACCTCAAAATTTATTATCAAATCATATTCCTCTTTGTTTCCGGAAGAAACACGATTCAACAATACTTAATAATCCAGAAGATTATTAAGATAAAAGATTTGTTGTAGTTCTTGAAGAAGGACAACGTTATCTCGTCATATTCTAGTTAAATATGATGTGTTCATGAAGAACACTATGAGATCTAATAATTTGTGCAATTCCTAATGAAAAATACAAAATAATATTCCTGAAGAATATTGTAAGTGCTCTTGAAGAAGCAACTATTTTAGTTTAGTTATTTCGAGCCTTGATTAGTTCTCATACTATTTTTTCCCTTTGTATATTCAATTATGAATCTTAAAATTATTAACAAAGTAGCACAATTAATTGTAATATTCTTGAAGAATATTACTATTCTAAATGAATAATTCTTATTTATACATGAATTATGTGATGATACAATATTCCTGAAGAATATTGATTTGTTATTTATAAATATAATAGCATAATTAAATCATTATGCCCTTGATGTAGCATGATATTATCCCTGAAGGAAAATATAACTTATATCTCAAATAAAAAATATTAATATCATTTGAGAATATCCTCTATCGAGATTGTACAATATATGATATACTCCACAATCATAATCCGACTGTGCTCCAGTGATAGCAAGATTAGTAAGTGGTCGAATATTCCTATCAAGTTGTTCCCGGAAGTGAACAATATTAAATTAAAAACTTCAATATTACATGGCTCAAATTTTATCTCCCGAAGTAGATAAAATTTAGAGTTTATCCTTGTAGGGGATAATTATTTATAAATTTTATCTCGTGGAGTTGATATATCAACGGTTAATGATAAGGACACGAAAATGATAATCTTAAAATTATATGTCAATATATAATCTTATATATTGTGTAGTTTAATATTTTATTATCTCTTATGATATATTGTGAGTTTTTATCAATATAAGATATGATGTCATACCTGGAGTATGATTTGAATTGATCGTTGCTATATAATTAGTGATAAAAGGGTCAAATATCCTGAAGATATTTGTATTATTCAAATTCTTGGCTTATCTTGTTTCTTCTTTTTGTGAATAGAATGCCAAGTTATTGGGATTAAATAGTGGTCATAATTTATTGTCTCATCAAAGTGCAAATATGCATGATATCTTTAGAATGATACTTTTCGTATGGAAAAAAAAAGGTAGTGCTAAATTTATTGACAGTTCATGAATAACCACTAAATTTCTTCCTACAGGGTCGAATATTTTGCACTATTATCTTCTAAGTATCGATAAATCTATGGATTTCTAAACTATCGCTTGAAATATGTATGATTCCGCGATAACAAGTGAGACAAATGACATATACAATTTCTGAGGAAAAGAAATTGGTATTAGAAAAAATATCAATGTAAATAATATTCACCACTTATTAGACCAGAAGTCTATTAATCCCAATACTTTCAATATTTACATATTTAAATTTACGTGTTTGGTGTTAAAGTCTATTTATATTATTTTTATATATTATTTAACTATATGTTTATTTATATCCTGAAGATATATTAATACAAATTCACACATATTGTATGATAAATATCACAAATTACTAGTAAATATCATGAAGTACATTTATACACTTAAAATTGTATTATTTTGAGTTGACCAATTTTTATCAACATCTTATAGATGTTGGATTAATTGCATAATAATTATTGCACTTTCTTCTGGAAGAAGAGTAATAATGATAGTTATTACATATTATATTGATGATGATACTTGTATCATTGATATAAAATTATTTGTAATGATTCTTTTAATACATTACATTAATATATTTTCATGGTTTCCTGAAGATACATGAATTTATAATTTTAATAATCCAGAAGATTATTAAAAAGAAATTGTTGATGTTCTTGATAAAACACAACGATATATAGTCATATTTTTATGACAGTATTTGTGATAAACACATAAATTAAAGTTAATATTCCTGAAGAATATTAAACAAAAAAAGGCATTATTTTGAATATTTTCTAAATGGCCTTGTGTTATTGAATTGCTTTTATTATCACCACATTGATATAAATTGTTGCTCATGACGTAGCACAATTAATACTTTTAATTAATATTTACATACTCTTTAGAGTAATTTATATTTTGGGTGTTATATGCTTATAAATTGTTGCTCCCAAGATAGCATAATTGATACTTTTGAAAAATATCACATACTCTTGATGAGTACTTCATATTTTCGGTAATATATGATTATCTTTGATTTAAATTGTTGCTCCTGAGTTAGCACAATTAATATTTTTGAAGAAAAATACATGCTCCTGGAGAGCAATTTACATTTGAAGTTGCATGTATTTATTTCAAATGAAAAATACATAACTTTATGTCATATTGATTCGTTCAATTTCTACTTGAGGAATGGAAAGACAATCCCCGAAGGATTGGTATAATTTCATATGGCAATATTCTTATTGTCGGCTCTAAAAGGAGCTTTATTCAATGAGTATCGAATTAATTATAAGCGATATAATATTTTTTCCAATGATCATGTTGCGATGAATTTCAAATTCAAGTATCCATATCAAAGCCACAATATTTGGGTCACGCCCTCTGTTATTAGTGCACCTCCTGAAGAGGATTGATTTTATAATCCAATTCCAACTATCTCCGACATTAGAGGGAGATATGAAATATAAATAAGAGAAAGTCGGAAAATTCTCATTGGGTTGGATATTTAAATTTACGCACTATGAACTTGAAGTTCAACAAGTTATTGATTGCCAAATGAGTGATGAAATCTCATATACCAGTTGTATATGTACCATAAATAATTAAAGTCGAATGTGAACGAAATATATTTGTTGATACTACTCGACGCCAGAAGCGTGAGAGACGTATTCTTTATTGGTATTAAAGATAAAATCCACGGAATACAAATAGATTAAACTACAACATCACTTCAAAAACCTCCTGAAGAGGATCGTCCCGGAGATGAGAATCTCAATACCTTAATTTGCACGTGCACTAAATAATTACAGTATAGGATTATGGGACGACCAAATCAAATGTTATGGGAAATGTTGAATATTTGATTTTGTTGAAGTTGTCATTGACTTTGTGAATATGGGAGAATTGTTTATAAGAATAATAGTTGTCGACAACACTTTG